>LR991020.1:16100312-18600312 GCA_905163495.3 Cosmia trapezina | reverse complement strand
TATACAAACGATCCCTTTACGAGCAAGTGGCGAAAACAATGCTAGAGAAACGAGAACCAGAGAAAGAGAAACAATAGGTAATTTATCGCACTTAAGAAAAAATATTTACATAAATGGCGACAAGCAGTTAATTATTATATTTACGTGATCTATGTATGTATATAGCTTATAATTAGATTGAAAGGGGTAATTTAGAATATATAAATGTATAATTAAGTATCTACTTTTTGCGACACCGAGTTCACAACACAACTTTTATGGCCAGGTGGCTATATGACGTAGGTATTCAATCAAAATGTAATGATGTGCCATAGGAAGGAGGATCTTTTCCCTGTGAAAGGAATAATAAAAGCACGATTTGATCTGTGTTAGGACTTAGGACTATCAGTTCAACAAACGTTTAGTTTATAATAATTAGTTATATTATAAGTAAGAATAACAATTTACGTAAGAACCTATTTTTTTGTTTTTGAGTTTATTATTGAGCGTCTTATAGTGCAAGATACTTGACGCTAATGTTACCAATAAATGAAATATTTTTAGATCTTTGTAATCGTAATGTTTTATAGTTATTGTTGCACATGACCCAGGAACTTTCTAGTCCAATTTTGTAGTCCTTTTCAAGTGTGCGTAACTTAAGAGCATTTTTTGATTAATATATTCTAATATTGTATAAGAGGACATCTATTGTGACGTTGGCACGTATGTTAAGTAAGTATATCAAATTAAATTAAAGGCCAATCTTTTTATCATAGTTATTGAGAAGCAAGTTGGCAACCAACCGATTTAAATTGTCTATTAAAATATTCTATAGTACCTAAATATTATAATAATCATATGATATATGTATAATTGATATAATCTTTATCTAAATGGATTCACAGAAGTATGTTAGACACATCAATAAAGTATGATCTGTGTGCAAAATTCATCCGGTGTTTCTTATTTATATATCTTACACATCATACAGGTGGTGACAACGTTTAACTAACGATAACGTAGGTGTATGGGTCAAAATCACCAAGGTGGGAAAAGATAGTGGGCAAATGTGGTCCAAGCGTCGCCAAGGATGAATCATATACCAAATGAAAGAGTACAAAGTACTGTTCAAACATGCAGAAGGGCATCAAAATCTGTCCGAGAGATTTCGAGAAATGATAAGCTGATTTTTGTCTTAGAAGTTATTACTGATTTTTATTATTTTGTTTCACTGTCAATGTCTTTGACATATCTCGGGAGCCTGGGGTCCCGGACCTTTGGAAGGCGTACGAGGGGCCGAAGCCAACTGTACTGTGAGCTGCGTACTCTCGGCCCCTGGCCGGAGGCTTTAAGTTCGCTTAAAGCATCCACAGGATAATCCGGTTAAAAGTAGTCTCGACCTCAATAATAGTCAACTACGAGAAATAAAAAAAAAAAAAAAATGTGCGCTTGGCTTCTGCCAAGCGCACATTTTTTTTTTGTGTATTTCTTTGTGATACCCCACATGCCCTAGTATAACTAGAAAGGTATACTAGGGCATGTGGGGTATCATGTGAAAGAGCGCTGTTTGTATATTCTCAAACATTTTTTTTTCTTTTTTTTAGGAAGAGGTTTTCGATTTTTGATGAAAAATGTTAAAAAAATACCGTTCCCCCCCCTCCTTATCTCCGAAGTTTGGATAGAAAAAATCTGAAATTATTCTATGTGAGAAGTTTATGTATAGATTACAGGGAAAATAAAACGATGTCTCTAAATAGCACAGTTTTTCAGAAATAATCAACAAAAATTACATCAAGACCCAGTTATCGAAAATAGAAATATCTGGGATCGATCCACCATCACTGACAGGACTATTGTTTTCAATAAACCTGATATAGTGGTGGTGGATCGAATAGAACGGCGCGCAATGATTATTGACCTAACGGTCCCGTATGACGGGAACCTCGTGAAAGCCGATAAAGATAAACAAATCAAGTATCTTGACTTGGCTCGCGAGGTTGTCGACATGTGGGATGTGGACTCTGCAATAATTGTGCCGATAGTCGTATCAGCCAGCCAAGAGCCTCGACTAATACCTAAGGAGGCTCTCGTCGGGCAGCTGAATTAAGGGCCTGATTCAGAGAGCGGTACGTAAGGACACGGCGTGCATTGTTAGTCAGAGCTCCAAAGAGGGGAACCCTCTTTGGAGCTCTGACTGTCGCTAGCTTGGACCCTGTTTCCTAGCTTGGAAACAGGGTCCAAGCTACCGAATTAACAAGAAAAAACTATAATAATACTCGAAAATGAAGCAAAATAAAAAACCCGTAGTATCTTCTGAGGCAAAAATAAGCTATCATTTCTCGAAATCTCTCGGACAGATTTTGATGCCCTTCTGCATGTTTGAACAGTACATTGTACCCTTTCATTTGGTATATGATTCATCCGTGGCGACGCTTGGACCAACTACCATACATGGTTGCCCACTATCTTTTGCTTCTCCAGCAAACAAATTACTCAAATCGTAATTTTATTGAGTAAATGACCATAAACAAACAGAAGAATTCATTGGTTTTAAGTAGTTTTAACTGTAATTCATACAATAGACATAAGGAAAGTCATTCCTAGTAGGTACCTACTTAGCTTAAAATCAGACTGTAAAAAACATTTAAATGAATCGATATTAAACGATTTCCATTATTACCAACAGTATTTTTTATCAATTAACAAGATTGTTGTTATTTACGAAAATATTTATTTCTAAATGAAAATACTGTAAAATAGTTTGTCCGACAGCGTATGCATAATTTCAGTGAACGCAGTTTTAATGGGCGAAAAAATTTAAGGTTGAACCCAAACGTTAACACTCGTATTTATAGTCAAGAAATCAAAATCAAAAGTAATTTATTCAAATTAGGCTGAGAATCAGCACTTTTTGAACGTCGAAATTACAGTAAGACAGTCCCCACAAACCGCCCGCCCTTCACCACTTCCTAGTGCTTTAGCTGGGAAGAAGAAGTAGCGGAACAAACTCCCCAGCAGCACAGCTGTCTGTTCAGTTAGAAGAACTAGATTCTATACAATAGTACAAGTAAAAGTAATTACTTATGCCAAAGTAATTACTCAAGCAATGATTTTCTTTCTACAGTTTAGTAGGTAATTGCTTGAAGTTAGAACTGTCAAAGCTTAGAATTCTTAGCCAAGTAATAGTCACCATTTTTTTTTACTTAAGAATTCTACTCTCAAGTATGAAATTACTTAGTAGCAAGTAATTACTCAAGTAATTACTTTGATTATAAATACGAGCCTAAGATGCTACGGCCTACTACGGTTCATTAGTAGGAAGAAACATCATTGTATCCGGCTGTCAGGTGTTTTTCACCAAATGACACTAATATTATAAAGGCGAAAGTATGTGTGTGGTGTGTGTGTGTATGTTTGTTACTTCTTCACGCTCAAACGGCTGGACCGATTTTGATAAAATTTGGTATGTAGATAGCTTATACCCTGGGCTACTTTGTATCCCGGTATACGTCGGTGAAATCGCGGGGCGCAGCTACTATTACATAATTCAGTAGTTTGTGTAAAATTTGTCGTCATAAAACCAGTCTTGGAATTTGCCACCTCGGTGATTTTGACCCATATTAATAACGTCTACTGAAAGGTGTACAGTGTTTGTTTACAGGTCATCATCATCATCTGCCTAGCCTTTATCTAACTATGTTGGGGTCGGCTTCCAGTCTAACCGAATGCAGGTGAATACCAGTATGGAAGCGACTAAAAATAGGGTTTTGTCATTGCTATTTAAGTCCGTAAGTAGTAGGTACATTCAAATCACGATAGTCATTCTTTGACAGATTGATAGTCTGATAGCGTAGGGTGTCCAATTCCCTTGACAATTAATTTCCCTGACTGTACAAATAACACAGAAGGTTCTGTCTTTTTTAGAATTTTAGGCCTTAGGAAACAAAACTGGTTGGTCAGGGCCGGTAGTCTCGACATTGTTAACGATTTTCGTTACGACATTCGTTAACTAATTACATGCTCTGTGGTCCTAATGGGCTCCCCTCGACCCTCGAGACGGGCAAATGGTAATAGTTCGATTTTATTAAAGACACACAGATGACACAGACACATCTTCGAGCCCGTTCCTTAAAACTTATCAGACCACAGAGCAACGTAACGATCGTTAGGGCAACGTTAACAATGTCGAGACTAGCGGGCCTGGACTCTGGCTTAAACTAGGAAAGAATGAAAGAAAACAAACAGTCTAGTGTTAAAAGAATTTATTGGTTTCACACCCAAATAGGTACACACTTAATACGTAAGTTTGGAACTTATAGTATATTCACACAGACACTTTTCCATTTCTTTTTAATACTTACATTTAATTTCATAAAACTAAAAACTCTCGCTCTAAAAATATATCCATTTCTGTATAGATACCAAGACACTAAACACGCAAAAAGGACGCATTCGTTCACTTAAAAATAAATATTCACTTTAAAATCTTAATTACGTTTAGGTAATATACAAACTATTATATTATTAAATATTATTTCACAGTGATGATGTGGTATTTGTTTAGAACTTTAAATTATTGTCTACAACTAAGGTTTCAATAAGGATTGTTACCGATTTGATTGAATTTTAACTTCTATAGTTTTATCAGTACTTAAAAGGTAGTCAGTTGTATTATAAGGGTGTTAGGGACAACGACACGCGAGTACGCAACCTGTTACCATGGATTCAGTAGGTACATAATCGACAAAAAATTGCTGTTCCATACCTTTTTAACCTCGTACCTAGGTATTGCACTTTTGTAGGAAATGCTGATTTTTTTTTTTTAACCGAAATAATAGACATTGATCAGGTATATATACCGTACGTTCACCTATTCAAATTCCTTAGTTGAAGTAGTTTAGATATAGTCTAAAACCTCATATTTACCAGCGCGCAAAACGACTCGTCAAATCAATCGATCTGCCTAGCCTTTTCCCAACTATGTTAGGGTCGGCTTCCAGTCTAACCGGATGCAGCTGAATACTAGTATTTTACATGGAGGTACTACCTATCTTACCTCCACAACCCAGTAACTGGGTAATACGATACCTCTTAGTAAGACTGGTTGTCAGACTTTCGGGCTTCTGACGACCCGTACCCGTACCCGACTGATTTTTTTTTTTAAACCGACGAGAATTTTCAACGCAGTTTCAGGTGAATTTTGAATTTTCATCGTGTACTGAATCCATGGTAACAGGTTCGTCGATATCCCTGCCACCCTGTATAGATTTATCATTCCTGCTAAGTAGGTACCTACTACAATGATCTTATACATTTTCGTAGCAAAGGTATTATTTTTATGCGCAGCTACTATTATTAGGTATGTCATTCAAAAAAATATTTTTTCGCAAAGGGTAAATAGATTTCTTCATCTCCATTTAATTCTTTTTTCCTTGTTCTTTATTGATCTCACGATACTCTTAGTTCAAAGTCAGAAAGTTGTGCGTCGCAAAAACACAATAAATGCCTAACAATACTTTTACAAACAAATGTACAAACACAACTTCAAATGTAGATTAAAGTTTTAATTAAAATTAGGACCTTAAATATTTCTTCTATTACTCTACATATCTAATTAATGAATTTAAATAATTGACACATGAATTTGGACGGATTCGTTGCATCGATTCAGGTATAGGTACAAATTGATTTATTTAAAAATAATCATAAAATATTGCCTATAATCTTAAAAACCACATAAGGTACATGCATTTAAAAATGGCACAAGATAAATTCATCATGAAGAGTTGAACGTATTTCTTCCTTAAAGGTAACATCGCTTGCCTAGTGTAGGTATTGTTACCCGACTACGGCGAAGCAAAAAGGAGTGTTATGATTTTTTTTCTATTTGAGATTCAAAGCACCATTATTTAATTCAAATAATATCGTCGTTAGGAAATCTATTATTTATGTATTTTATTTATTTATAGTTAGTGTAGTATGTGTAGTTTCTTTAGATACCTATTGATCGTTATCCGTACAAAACGTCTCTTTTGGTAAATCGACTATGATGATTATATACCAACGCTTGTAGGACTCGTTATTGCCTCCGCTTGAATCACAGGATCTAGTTACTCCAGTATCTATCTGAAATAAGAGAAAATTTGGTTTAGTATACTTATTTACTTAAACTTGCGCATAGCTAGTTACACTACTGGCACACACAAAGTTGTTTTCACATAGCAACATCGTATTCAAACATTTGGTCGAATCCCAGAGTTGCCCCCCTGCCCCACCCGGCCCGTATCAGCGCCTGTGCCTTGTTGAAGGTGAACGTGGATTAGTCTGCAGGATGAAACAGACGCGACGAGAAGAAATCATCTTGCAAGTGTGTTGAACACAATGGGATCAGTGGGTGAGCATGAGAAGCAAGACGCGTTTCCCAACATTGACATAATTCTCAGTTGCCCATTATCTGCCTTGTATCCGTCATCTAGAGAGAGAGAGAGAGAGAGAGTTGGGATTGTATTCACGAAGCGATATAAAAATAATGTCATACATTTCACCCTTGCCGGGGTTGGTCCGTGGATTGGTGACCATCTTTACATGCCATCTTTAAAGCACGATAAGCCGTTGGTCCCGGATGTCAGTCGCGGATCTTTGACAGTCGTTACGGGTCGTCAGAAGCCCGAAAGTCTGACAACCAGTCTTACTAAGAGGTATCGTATTACCCAGTTACTGGGTTGTGGAGGTAAGATAGGTAGTACCTCCATGTAAAATACTAGTATTCAGCTGCATCCGGTTAGACTGGAAGCCGACCCTAACATAGTTGGGAAAAGGCTAGGCAGATTGATCGATTGATTTGACGAGTCGTTTTGCGCGCTGGTAAATATGAGGTTTTAGACTATATCTAAACTACTTCAACTAAGGAATTTGAATAGGTGAACGTACGGTATATATACCTGATCAATGTCTATTATTTCGGTGCATGCCGGAATGTCGACTGCCCGGCCTTGACTGCACTATCGCGTAGTGGTCACTGTTGTCCGAAACTGACCTATAAAACAGATATAATACATAGTTGATCTGGTGGGTTATTCACAACATTAGTACTATTATTTAGTAAGTAGTGCTCAAAATAAATGGCCGTTAGGTGCACATTCTGTAGTTAAGTTTATTAATAGAATTTAATATTAGGTAAGTGTTGGTGCGGGAATAAAGCCTGCTACCGATAGTGCATGTGAATTGCAAAGCCTCCACGTCATTCGGTTACCATAGGACCCATGGTAATCACGTGATATAGGTAAAACCTATTTCGTTCCAGCATAGTGTAGCAGGTCGAGTGTACATACCTCGCCGAGTGAATAGTCGAGGACGGGTACCTGCTTCCGTATTGGCTGCCGTGCCAGCTGCGGTACGGGTCGTAGTCCTCCACCACGGATGGGTCCTTCTCAATCACCTGTCAATAATAAAATACTCATGTCTTAGCAATAAACAATGTAGGTACAATGAATGGTCTTCATGCTTAGATATTTAACTGTCCAAGATCCCTAGGTGAATGCTAGACCAGACCTATTCAAGGAAGCCCTTTCAGTTACCTACATCTAGGTCACGCGGTAGGTCTTACAAGGCATCATTTTTAGGGTTCCGTACATTAAAAGGAAAAAACGGAAACCTTATAGGATCACTCGTGTGTCTGTCTGTCTGTCTGTCCGTCTGTCACAGCCAATTTGCTCCGAATCTAATGGACTAATTAAGTTAAAATTTGGTACACATATGAACTTCTGTGACCCATACACGGACGGCTAAAGTAAATATTTTAATATGAAGATCACTTTTTGGAGCCATATAAGAAAATGAAAAAAAAAAAGTTTTGCAAACTATAGGGCTTATACTATGAGTCTTAAATTTTTTTTATAATTTTAAAATAAATTGTTTTAAATTTATTTAAGAAAATAGACGAAAATTGATCATTCAAATTTAGTCGGAGTTTCGGAGATAAGGGATCCCTTATCTCCGAAACTACTGAGCCTAAAATTTCGAAAAAATACAGAGAATAGTTCTTTACCTGTAGATTAAAGCAAAACCTATAATAAGTCTGTGGTCTTAACATGTTAAATCTCAACTCAATATTGTTAGTACAAACTTACATTTACAGTGGGAATGTATGGGAGAACATGTTTTTCAACTACAATGTTAAGTTTGTTCTTGGGATAAATTCATCCCAACTACGGAACGCTTCATTGTGCGTAGTCCGACACGCACTTGGGCGGTTTTTTTTTACACTTTGAACACCCATGCAACCTTTGCCATTGGAGAAATTGCGTGCTACGCGCCTGCTACGCGCCTGCTACGCGCCTGCTACGCGCCTGCTACGCGCCTGCTAAGCGCCTGCTACGCAGCCTCTAGGTAGTGCCCAAGTTCGACTACTAACGCGAGATAAACACTCAGTGCAAGGAAACTGTTTATCAAACATTGTACAAAAAACCAATAACTGAAATATGAGTGGTTTCGAGCATATCTAGTATTTTTTTGATCGTTCAAAAATAAAAAACAAATAAAAAATACAGTTAAATACAGGTTGTCCCGTTTACAGTGATCCACAATGATTTTATATATTATTACTAGCTTTTGCCCGCGGCTTCGCCCGCGTGGATGTCAGAAAATATCCCATGGGAACGTTCATGTGGAAAACATAACATATCCCTAACTTAAGAAATGCTGGGTTTCCCTTACAAACTTTCATAAAGTATCCTATGTCTTTTCCCAGGATGCTATATAAATATAAAGCCTTGCCAAATTTTGTCGAAATCCGTGCAGTTTTGTAAATTTTAAAATCAACCTCTATTTTACCCCCTTAGGGGATGATTTTTCAAAAACGCTGAACGGCATATTTATTTATTTCCTATCAAAAGCATACATTTTAATTTTCACATCCCTAACTTAAGAAATACTGAGTTTCCCATACAAACTTTTCTCCCCTATATCACCCCCTGTAGGATTATTTTTTAAGACCAAAAGTAGCCTGTGTCCATCCCCAGGATGCTATATAAAGCATTGCCAAATTTTATCGAAATCCCTACAGTTTTGTAAATTTTAAAATCAACCCCTATTTTACCCCCTTAGGGGATGATTTTTCAAAAATGCTGAACCGCATATTTCTTAATTTCCTACCAATAGCATAAATTTGTTATCCCTAACTTAAGAAATACTGGGTTTCCCTTACAAACTTTCATCCCCTATATCACCCCATGTAGTATTATTTTTGAAAAAAATAGTATCCTATGTCCTTCCCCAGGATGCTATATAAAGCCTTGCCAAATTTTGTCGAAATCCATGCAGTTTTGTAAATTTTAAAATCAACCCCTATTTTACCCCCTTAGGGGACGATTTTTTAAAAACGCTGAACCGCATATTCCTTTATTTCCTATCAAAAGCATACATTTTAATTTTCACATCCCTAACTTAAGAAATACTGAGTTTCCCATACAAACTTTCATCCCCTATATCACCCCCTGTAGGATTATTTTTGAAAAAAAAAGTAGCCTATGTCCGTCCCCAGGATACCATCTGTAGCCTTGCCAAATTTTATCGAAATCCGTTCAGTGGTTTAGGCGTGAAAAGGTAACAGACAGACAGACAGACAGAGTTACTTTCGAATTTATAATATTAGTATGGAATAGTATGGATGTCAATGGAAAGTCTGTCAATTTATTTTATTCTAAAGGTCTGAAAATCTAGAACGAATTTTGTCCAACACAATGTTTAAGCTAAGTTTACTTCTAAACATAAAAAAGTAATTATTTTATTTATTTATTTGCTAATTGCTGAACATTTTAGGATATTTCGGAAAGCGAGAGAGTTCTCAAAAATCGTTTTGGACCACTGTAAACCGGGTCAACCGGTATAACAAAATACTGTTCAATATTGACTGTACTCACATCAGTCCTCGCACACGAACAGGTCATGGCGGTGCAGAGGAAGCAGTTCACGAGCAGCATCACGATGAACATGACACCGAGCGCGATGGCCAGGTACAGCAGCCATAGCGGACGCACGCTGCCGTCCGAACACGTTAGTGCTGCCACTAGAAAAAAATAATTGATGGTTTTAATATTACTCATGAAAAGTTCCATATACTTAATTGGAACCTATGGCTTTTTTTTCGAAAGCATTATATGTAGGTACTTATACGAAAGATTTGACTTACACTGCGTACCTACAGACAATTAATTCTGATCGACATTACTTTCGATCTTGAATACTTAATAGTGATCAAAAAAAAAAATTAAAAAGCATTTATTTGCATGACGTCAACACTTACTTACTTATAATAATCAGTTTTCAACATGGAAAGTTACTTATTTATTTATTTAAAACAACAAAAAGAACTTAAGATACCTACCTACCTAGGTTGTTAAACTGTAGGTACCTACAAGGTCATCAAACATTTTATCGGCCTGATTCCTATCTGACCTTTATTTTCCTGCTGAGTTGTGTAAGATTACGTGGCACTGATTTACTAGATTGCTTAGCTTCTGGTGGTACCATACCGAAATACCTGTAGGCTTCTCTCGTATGATTTACCCTACTAGGTAGTAATTAAGTAGGTATTCACTAAAATATCTATTTACGATATCTAATAACACTACAATTCACATACTAATAACTATTTATAGGTAGAGGAGGTGGGCCTAAAACGGGCAAGAGATGATCAATAACAGTTATAAAAAAGAAAATGTCATTTTCTTCATTATTAGAACAAAAACATAGAAAAAACTCTTCAAATTAATTACTCGTTTTGCCCACATGGGGGGCGTTTGGGCAAAACAGGTATGGTTTAATAATTGAGATCAATCCGTATTATTTATGTCATAATTTTTATTGCAGTCAGTTAAAGTTGATAGACGATGATTCAAGAAAACCCAAAATTTTAATAATGAATATTAAAATTTTGGGTTTTATTGAATCATCTTCTATCAACTTTAACGTCTCAGTTAATAAGTATAAAATTAAAGTTATTCCTGACACTCACAGTAATAAGAACCTCTACCAGGGGCCGTATTTTGACGTGTTAAAGCCATCATTGTTCCAGTGTGAGAGATAGACGGAGCTATATACGACCGATAGCACCGTCCTTTTTTCTCAACGGAATCATGATGGCATTAACACGTCATAATACGGCCCTAGGAGTTCAGGATATGTACAATAGGTACTCTCGTTAGAAATCAAAGCATACATGAAAGAGGTGACTGAATATCTGCCCGAATTCTAAAATGATGAAAGTACATAATGAAGGTATCATCATGGACTCATCAGATTTTTTGTGCGGTATTAAATATTTTATCTACACCCATGCTATAAATCCTCTATAAAAGTTTCTGAAACAGTTAGCTTATTGCCAACATTAAAACAGCCAATGTCATAGTAACCATGGTAACCATAATAGCATCCAAACGGGTGTTTTAATGTTGTACTGAATTTCATAATGCAACTCGTTTTCAAAAAAAGAACATTGTAATGCACGCGCGTTTCACTACAACAGCGCCGTAATTAAAAAAAAGAACTTATTCGAATTCACGTCGTATAATATGACGCCGGCCGCCATGTTCGATACGAGTATTAGTATTGCAAAAAACTGTTTCAGAACCTTTTATAGAGGATTGATAACATGGATGTAGATAAAGTCTTGTATGCAACTGTACATAATTAGGTATTAAAACACTCATGTGATACTATTATCACACTCGGCTTCGCCTTGTGTGATAAACCTGCATTTGTGTTGTTGTTGCATGTCGTTACAAATTAAATTTTTTTGGACTTTTTGCTTTTTGCCAAATTTCAACTTCTTGTCAACGGTAAGTACTCTACAGAGGCCTTAGTGTGAGTTTTCATACTTACTCGATCACGTTAACGTAAAAGTCAATTTGTACTGAAACTAAATACCTAAGCGTCATCTGTGGGCTTAGTGCGAGTTTTTATACTTACTCGATCGCGTTTACGTTATCGTTACCTTATGTCAATTCGTATGGAATAATTGTGTTTCCCATTATAGTCACCAGGCGGCGCTTATTCATTTTCAGTACAAACTGACGTTTACGTTAACGTGATCGAGTAAGTATAAAAACTCGCACTAAGCCCACTGGTGACTGTAATGGGAAACACAATTATTTCATAAAAATTGACGTACGTCAACGTTAACGTAAACGCGATCGAGTAAGTTTATAAACTCGCACTAAGGCCTCTAAGGGCTTAGTGCGAGTTTTTATATTACTCGATCGCGTTTACGTTAACGTTGACATACGTCAATTCGTATGGAATAATTGTGTTTCCGATTACAGTCACCAGACGGCGCTTATTCAGTTTCAGTACAAATTGAAATTTACGTTAACGTGATCGAGTAAGTATAAAAACTCGCACTAAGGCCTCTGTAGAGTACTTATCGTTGACAAGAAGTTGAAATTTGGCAAAAAGCAAGATGTCATAGCACAAGTACAGGAAAAAGTCCAAAAAATTGTAATTTGTAACTTGGATTTTTTTTTTTGGGATTACAAACTTAAATTTGCAGTTGGAGTATTGACCGTGACGTAAGAATATTATTAACACAAACAACAATTAACTTATAACTTTTATGTTATGTTATTGTTTTTTTACGTAATGAAACGACCAATTGGAACCGTACACCTACTGTAACTTAGCTTCTGTCATTTTCTAAGGGTCAAACTCCAACAAACGAAAAATCCTCGTGGATTCTCGAGCACATTTTTAAAATTTCACTGAATATGTACCTAACTGTATCAATATTGACTTTAAGTATAAAATTCGGCTCAGACAACACGCTAGACGTCTGCGTAAAAAAGTTTTCGAGCATCCGCGAGCTGGGATAAAATATTTTGATTTTGATTTTTGTGAGTAGATAATCCATTATACCTACCTATTAGCGTAATCAAACTCATTTTACACAAAAAAAAAAAATCGTTCGTTCATTAATTCATTATCCTCTCCTTATTTTTTTTTTTGTTAGTCTCATATTATTTGTTTACCTCCATTATCGTTGGGGTCGAGCACGAAGATTCCCGTGGACGCAGTGACGATGCTCTCTTCGTCGCCTTTCTCGAAGCGAGACTCCGTACTGCAGTCTATGACTGAACACGGGCCTGAAATTATACATTTCAGGATTAACTATGAGGAAACCTACATCAATGAACCACTAGGCTAATCGTAGATCACTGCCGCCAAGTTTAAAGTTGAAAATTCAAGTAGCTGAGTCAATTCATGGGCTGGACGAAGATTGCTGAAGAGTTAGTTGATTTAGAAAAAACTTTTGAGGGTTTTAAACACCACGCATTACTTATAGTTAAAATACAGGGTGTAAGTGTAAACAGTGGCAATATTTTAAGGGGTCATTGTACTCATTATTATGAACAACTTTTACTATGGACCAAACCTGAAATTGCGAAAAAAAATCACCTGTTCAGTACCTACATTTTTATGTTCGCATAATTCGTCAAAATGTAGGGAGCAGCTGATTTTTTTTTTCGCGATTTCAGGACAGGAGGATTTCAGGATTTTTACTATGGGCGGGATTTCCCATAGTAAAAGTTTTTCATAATGATGAGTACAATAACCCCTTAAAATATTGTCACTGTTTACACTTATAGGTACACCCTGTATTGACGAATTTTCAAAGTAGGTATTCATAGATTTCATAGATTTTATTTACTCGAAAAATAAAATCTATGGTAGTTTTCCAAAGCGTTGAGCTTTCTAAGTAAATGTTTACCTTTACAAATAGCGATGTCGCACTGATAGTTGACTTGTGAGGAGTCCGGAAACCGGAACATGGACGCTATCGCGAGCTCGGCCGCGCCTGTCTCAGACCTCACCACTATTGACTGTTGTTTCACAGGACATCTGTATACAACAACCATGATTAATGTTATTGTATTACACACCAATTCCCCCGAAAACATACACTCGCGAGCAACCAAATCGGCTCAACCACACACAATGACACAACCCGTGCATACAAAGTAGTTAAAAAGTTCTTATCCCATTTATGAAAAAGTATTTTTTATTAAAGTCGGACGTTTCAGCTTTAAGATGGTACAGTCAGCAACAAAAGTCGATTAACACTTGTGTTTTCTAAATCTTAATTATTGAGAAAAATACTTAATTGAAATCGGAACAGATGTAAATTTTACGTAAAGAAAATTAACTGTTATCTAATAAATTAAATGCTAAAAAGTAGGTTATAGTATCATTTTGTGCTAATTTAAATGATGTCAAAAATTAGCAGTGTTAACCGACTTCTGTTGCTGACCGTACCTACCATAAGTATTAAAATCGGTTTTTTTAGTAACGCTATTTGAGTCGAAATTAGGAGTTGAGTCGATTTGGTTGCTCGCAAGTATAGTAAGTACTTATTGTCTTATATTTACCCTCTATTGTCTAGAAGATCGGCTGTATTATTTCGCATGTTAAAAGCAAAACAATTCTTCAAACGTATTCCGTGCGTTCCTGTAACCATAAATATTATACACTACGTGTCTTGTACTTACAATACATTCATAATGTAAATAACAATTTACGAAACAACGATAAAGATCTAACCATCAGGCTTGCTGATTTCGGCTCTAAGCGTGTAAGGTAGACCAAACGCTGCATTCAATACTTTTCGACCTTGCGAGTCTAACATTCGCAGCGATACAAGCGAAGTTTCGTTTCTGTAAACATATAACAAAAATACACGTTTGTAATTTATTATGTACAGACGCCAGCAGGTCAAGCTACCCGAAACTGTAAAATTTTCCCAATCAACCTTGAATTGCTTTAGCGATAAAGTTGAAAATATATTAAAGAAATTTGACAGATTGTAGTATCTTGATGTGCTGGCGTCTGTACACAGCAGCAGGTCAAGTTAATACAAACTGTCAAATTTCCTCATTCGATTTTGAACATAACCGTCAACATTTTAAGTTTTAAAATTATTTGGAGAAAGACAGTTTGGTATAACCTGATGTGCTGTTGTCTGTACATCATTACATAGTTATGAATATAAACTTGGACCAAGTTATGTAAATTCATTACATTGAGTGTAATTGTGATAATTCCAAGTAGGTTCAAACTTGAACATTATTATCTTTAAAGTCTATTATTAGGTTTGATGATCCAATTTATAAAGGCACTTCAATATTCAAACTCAACCCAAGAAAGATAGCGTTGAGAATTTTCCTTATACACGGATCTAGGCACAAAATGTACAAAAAGTTTTAAGTACCGAGCATTTCTGAAGCCTGCCTTGCCGCAAGTGATGACGTAGAACTTGTCATCGGCCAGCTCCAAGGTTCGGTGCACACGGACCGCCAGCGGCAACGACCGCTCGTCTGTACGCTGAAATGTGCATTTGTAATGTTAGGTAAGAACTTGGTGCAGGCTGTACACTTGTAGAGCTTTCGAACTGTATGTTAGGTAAGAACTTGGTGCAGGCTGTACACTTGTAGAGCTTTCGAACTGTATGTTAGGTAAGAACTTGGTGCAGGCTGTACACTTGTAGAGCTTTCGAACTGTATGGATTAGTCATGTTGCGATAACAATGTCAGGGGAATTAGCTTCGTTAAATGTTTTATAAGTGAAGGTACTTAAATGTTTTACAGATTATATCTAGCACGTGAGTGTTTGATATTGTTCTGGTGCTTAATGAGGCAATAACTGCATCGAATCATATCAGTAATTTAATTTGATATGTTAGTCTACTTTTTTCCTTATAAAGTGAGTTTGTGCTGATTCCTGTATTCAATTAGAGAGGATTGTATGATGATACTTATGGAGTAAAAGAGATGGAGACTAACGATTTCGATGCTTAACTGAAACCTAAATAAGCTTAAAATGATTTTAAAGCTGGAAAAACTAAAATTTACTTAGGACTAAAATGTGGGTCAATTTAGGTAGGTAATTATTTCAGGACTTTACTAAAGAGTTGATTGGTGTTCTATGATCTGTGATGGATGCAGTGTAGGTACTAACGTTGTTCCAGAACACGCCGCAGTAGTCGGGTGCTCCCTGAGCTGCCATCAGGTTGATATCGAAGTTCAGCGTCTCGCTGCCATTACCCAGAGCCATGCAAGCTGGCGTTCTGAAATGTGCACACGAACAATCATTTTTAAGTTGCTGATTTATCTGTATCTGTAGTCAGTTATGTATCGGTGCGGCGAACAACTTTTAGCAATTTTCTTTAGTATTTCTTGTAGCCCTCAGGCTAGGTGGAGCGACGATTTTCGCAGGGTGGATTCTCGGCAACTCTCATCCAGCTGCTACCGGATGAGAGTTGCCGAGAATCGAGTTGAACAGCGTGCAAAAAGAGAGGCCTATGTCCAGCAATGGACTGATATAGGCTGATGATGATGATTGTTTCTCGTAGCAGTCGCAGCAATGAAAATGATTTTCTAGTTAATCAAACTCCTTCCATGTTAACGAGGTTACTTAGGGTGAAGACAGACGAGCGTAATTTGTTGAGTTGTGAGTCGCGTAATTTCGGTTGCGTAATTTCTAAGTACGTAAGTTGTGAGTCGGCAGACAACTCAATTAGCGTCGCCGTGTGAACGAAACAGAATTTTTGTATGAAACCGAATGTAGTAGAAATTACGTGACTGAAATTACGCCACTCACAACTCAAAAAATTACGCTCGTCTGGCTTCACCCTTACTGTACCTACCTACAGATATTTCGTTATGAGATCAAGCACAGCACAGGCAGACAGTTTGTATGATACCTAGTGTAAGAAATTCAGCCAGTTCATAATTCTTAGTACACCAGACCATTACACTTATGGAATCATTAGTGTCTGCAACAAAGTGTCGATTTCAATAACGGAATGCAATTCCATTTTCAATAACGGAAGTAGTTTGTACCAGAGTCTGAAATAGTGCTGAACCTAGATATTAGAAGACATGAGCGGCGTAGTTCGAGTTTAGACGCTAATCGAGTATGCTAGTTTGGTTTCTCTGCAATAAGCATTTCAAACAGCATTAAGAATTTACTAACTTTTCATCTTTAAAAATGCAGATATTTGTGTTTTTAGGGTTCCGTAACTCAAGAGGAAAAAACGGAACCCTTATAGGATCACTCGTGTGTCTGTCTGTCTGTCCGTCTGTCACAGCCAATTTGCTCCGAATCTAATGGACCGATTAAGTTGAAATTTCGTATACATATGGATTTCTGTGACCCAAACACGTACGGCTAAAGTAAATAAATGAATTTTGAATAGGGGGGTCACTTTTAGGGGGCAAATAAGAAAATAAAAAAAATAAAAGTTTTGCAAACTGTACCGTGAGACATATGAAATGAAAGGGCTTACTAGGAGGGTTTTAAATATTTTTTTTTTGTAATTTTAAAATAAATGTTTTTAAAGTTATTTAAGAAAGTAGACGAAAATTGACCATTCCGCCCCTTATCTCCGAAACTACTGAAACAAAAATTTTGAAAAAAATACAGAAAATAGGTATATATCTGTAGATTACAGGGAAATCTATAAGAAGTTTGTAGTCTTAAAATAACATGGTAAATCTCTCAATATTTTGAGTACAAACTTACATTTACTGTTAGAATGTATGGGAGAACATGCTTTTCAACTGTAATGTTAAGTTTGTTCTTGGGATAATTATGAAAAAAAAATCAGCTGCTCCCTACAATTTGACGAGTTATGCGAACATAAAAGTAAGGGGCAGCTGATTTTTTTTTCACGATTTTGGGTTCGGTTCTATTGAAAAAGTTGTTCATAATGATGGTCTCATTAATACCCTAGTAATAAGGGATATCAAAAAAAATACGCTGTATAATTGTCTAGAAATGCAGATGTCCATAGCGGCGGTGACCACTTACTACCCAATAACATAAAAATACCAACAATATTAACATAGACTCACCGGAATTCTCTGGCATGTGTAACACCATTGAATGGCTGGTTGAATTGTATGTTGATCGCCATGACGCCCGTCTTGCATGTTGCCGTGACCACCGGCGAGAACTCTCCCGTGCTTTCTGCATTCTGTGGACGAAACAATAATGTTACAACTACGTTAAAGAATATGTACCGATATATACAATGATATTCTAAATAAAGCAGAAAATCGGGAAAACCTCACAACAACGATTAGAATGCAATTCAAGTCACCCTCTTTCCATAACGTGAATTATAATTATAAAAACATTAATGAAAATATTACAACTTCTGATAAGTGACTTTAAGACCTTTTATGGATTTGAGTGTATTTAATTTATCACTGATAACTTGTAGGTTTACTCATAAGGAACGATATACAAGGACTTCCTGTAGTCATCGTTACCATCAGACTCTCCTTGTATGGCGCTGCACGTGATCGATCGGCATGTAGGACTCGTATTGTTTCTTTGATTTATATGTTCACAATGGCTACATGCTCCATAGGATAGGTGGCATCATTAGCTTGACTTATTGCCAGAAAAAAGGTAAAATTATGTTCTACAGCTACACCGTTAAGCTTCAATCACAGTCAGTTGAAATTACTTCAGGAAACGATTCTCATTGCGTAGACCCATTTCAAAACCTGCTTTTCCTTCACGTAATCTCAAGTATCAGTTATTTTAATATGTAATACAAAAGTGCAGTAAGAGTTGGTGGTAGAGCAGAAGTTAATCTCGAATTGTGACCTCAAATATCGCTACGTGGGTACGTTATAGTCGACAAATAAACCAACAAACCGTTACGACACGGGCACCACAATGTAAAATCTCCGACAACAAATCATTGCTCTTTGTATCGTGGACGGTTCGCGGCCTCACCAGCTGAGCCTGTAGGGCTGCCCAGCACCGGTCTGATGGAACGATAGGGGGAATGCCTTTCTGTGATGATAAGTTTGATAACTATTCCAAATTTCGCATATCTGAGTCTGCGTTTGTTGTACGAAATGGAATCATAATAAAATACTGGACATGAGTACACAGAAAATTGGGCCTGTGGTAATATTACAAATGCCTTATATGGAAGTCATAAATAATGTAAGCCCCAGAGGAGCTTTTTGCATAATATCGATTACGGTTGATCTGATTCAACTTCAATATGATAAAATAAAATATTGTTCATAATTCATGCTATAAAACTGACTTTTCATACTATCTGACAAGAGTTATGGCACAGATCGTACGTGCAGTTTTATTATCATTCCTATATTTCTGCACACGTATGGAGAGATATGAAAATAGCACGAGCGTGAAAAATATATAATAAAGATGTTATCCTTTGACGTTCGGTCTTGTTTGAATCCCATAAAAAACTTTAGCGATAAGTTAATGGAGTATGTTCATTGTTTAACATTAGCCAGGAAAGCGCGTCCTGTCGGAGTTCTGCCTGTGGAGTGATGTATTGCAAAGACTTATATTTGCATAGGGGAGATAATTATCTAATGATTTTAGATAGTGAGGAAGTCGCAAGCAAAGTCGCATGACGGCTCGACCATGTAAACCGACAGGCCATAGAGGGTCGCGCCCTCAGGGCGACGGGTGCGCACGATCGCATCCACACGACCCGACTTGATAGCTTCCTAGAAGTATCTGTGCTAGCGCAGATTATTAGATTTAGAATCGTAGTAAATAATACCTAAAATATTTAACAATACTCTGTTTTAGTGCAGACCTTGAAGATGGTCACAGTTTTTGCACTTGTCACTTAGGTATCTTGTTATAAGATTATTGTGTCTTATGAAGCATTCATTATTGCGTGTGTCGTAGCGTGACGTGACCGAACAGTTTGATTTTCCTTGTCTACACTACTGTTTTCCACGACACTACCTACTACTCATTTTTTCTTCAGGTAGGTACGTCTACAAGTGTGATTTCTAAATTGTTTTTAATGTCTCAAACCACTATTGTTTAGCTCATAAAATAATCGTCTGTAAAATTACCAAGAATACAGTCATGCTCATTTTCTTATGCATTTGGAGAGATGTTTAGCCATTTATCATTCGCAGGAAACACAAGGAACTTGGAGTACCCAAGGGCTTTCTCTGGAGATTTAAGAGTATGATTGCATTGATTGCTGTTGTTTGCAGAGCTCACGATCCGCCTCAAGATCTCTCATGCTATTTATGGGTTTAGAGATGGATATAGTTAGTAGATTAGCAAAAAACAAACATGAAATGTACCAGTGATCAAGGTCAAAAACTGGTTAATATTGTTGCTTGACAAGTTTGACGTTCCAATACATTGGACGAATAACGAATTGCCATGTAATTGCGTTGTTTATTTGTCATTTTTTTTTAGGAATGTGTTTGAGCTGTACATTAAGATAAATGAGACACGGCAGGATGGAGACTCTAAAAGTGATTTAATTTAGCACTTGAAAATAATGAATATAAGTAGGTAGCTAGGTATCTATTTAGTGACATTGAAATGATCTAATGTTTTTGAAGAAAAAAAAACATTGTAAAACAGGTTTTCTTTAATAAACTGGAAGGGATTTATAGCTTTTATTTTTGCTATCCTTTCTATTACATACGGACACGAGTGTGATTTGCAGTGGCGTAACTACAGGGTGGCAAGTCGGCAAAATGCCACGGGCCCCCAGCCGGAAGGGGCCCCCGGTCAGAGGAGAATCCCAACTCCCAAAATTTAATATTACACATTTAGTAAAAATCCGATGAATTTGCCACGGGCCTCGAACGGTATAGTTACGCCACTGGTGATTTGCCTGGTTTTTCCTTAGAATAACTGCTCAAATCCCTTGAAGGCATCCTGAGAAAGATTATTTTCGTAATATCCTCAACAATCCCAGAGATGTAGTTTGAACCTCTCAACTGGGTTTTTTGTTAACTCAAGATTTATATAAATGCTTAGTCTATGAGTACCTCTACCTATTCTAAGTTTACTCACCGAACACTTAAAATTTTGAGGAAACGTTATCCTTATTAATTGATTGTTTTGATATTTAACTTGGTTTGATTGTGTAAGATGGGTTTCTAATTGCAGCAAACATTTTATGTGTATTATATGTACATTACATTAATTGGCTACATAACTGCAGCTGCATCTCTTTTGTTTTCCTGTTCTAGTCTCGAGAACGTGCCTGCGTATATAGCATTTATGTCGGCTATTATGTCTTCATGAGCCGAGGTAAAAGAATGTATGCAGATTTTATTGAAAATACAGCAGTCGTACACACTTCAAGTCGCCGATGGTACTCGTAAAATAACGTCGGCAACTGTCAATGTGGATGTTGTCGGGCTGGCGAGGTCAACGGACGAGTGACCGCCGGGACTCGGGTCACTTCGCAACATCGGTTTCTTAAAAACACCGTGGAACAATACGCACCGCCTAATATTACCTAGAAATTCACATTGATGCAATCTTTTGTGTTCGCATTATAAATTCCGTCAGCTTTTCTACATGGGGAGCCGGTCAAACGGGTGCTCCATATACGGAATTTGCGACAAATAAGTTTACGTCATTTTCGTATTTTCTTTTTTAAGATGGAGCATATTTATAGAATTTCGAGACCTATGCCTCTCTGCCTGGTTTTGTAGAATTTGTATCACAATATAAGTATCGATACCAAAATAACAATCAATTTAAATATATTTCTTTGATTGTTGAGAGGAAAAGGAGACCATTCAGTAACTAGTTCCTTTTCTTCCAGCGAAAGTCGTGAAGCATGGTGGAGCTGACCACAAACAGAGGGCCTAGAGCATTGAAGCCTTCTTGTCTATACATATAATAAAATCGTATCGACGAGAAAGACGAGCCAAAAGGTCCTACTGTCATCTCAAATATCCTCCCTGTAGTCCCTGTATCACCATCATCATCTGCCTAGCCTTTTCCTATAATGTTGGGGTCAGCTTCCAGTCTTTTCAACAAAGCAAATAGGTTTGCGGTTTGACAACTGCTTTGCAAATCTAATTGTCAGAGTATCAGTGTTGTGTTACTAAGGTAGTATAATATGTAGAACGACGGCGTTCATTATCTCACTAAAAACGAAAAACTTCGCAAGAAATGGGAAAATGCTACTGAAGGCTGCAGGTATCGACCTCAGGACGAACTGCTTCTCACATGGACAACTGTATGTCACTTGCTTCTGCGTCACCAGTCCTGAATCGCTGTATATTTTGGCTACTGAGACCTAAACTACAAACGTAGTGTACAGGATATTTTTATAAAAAATAAGGCTGTTATTTTAGTATATTGTTGTGTCTTACGACGTCCACGCGAACGATGTCGCGGGCAGAAGCTAAAACTTACATAAAAGTACCTTATAAGAACCCACAGCTATGTTATCTACGAGAAAAAACTGCGTGCTACGCATCGTAATTAATATTACGCGTTTATTATGCAATTTGTACGTAATAAATGAGTTAGCCACAAGCAGATTCAATTACCTTACGAGTGGAACAGTAGGCAAACTCCGCATTCCAGCATCAAACCCTTTATAATCGTATGAAGGTGCTCCGTTAGGAATTTAATATTTTAGATAGGGTCTACGCATAAGCCATGTAAAACAAACCTTTGTTATTGGTATTGCAGGAATGTCATGTTATCTTCCCATAGCGATATACGGTGAATTTCCTTATATGAATGCAGTAAAGAACGTATAGGATTTTAACTTTGACATGGTGAGTATTTATTAGATAGGCAACCAGCTTACGGCTCTATACCGAAGATGGTTTTATTAAATAAGCTGTAGGTTGAGTGTAGCGCATTGGGTTCTCTTCGTGTTGAATATGGGTGGGATTTTAGTGCTAAAACATGGACTAAATTCTAAATTAACTAAGTACATTATTGTCATACCCGACACGATTGAAATGAGCATCTACATCCAAGCTATCTTTGTGTAGGACACGATACGCTACACAATAGCCGAAAGCCCAAAGGCCACTATCTTACACTTGCAGCCAAAGTCGAACAATCGCAACCCGCATCAAGGCTCTTACAGACAGAGGCGATATCGCGTCACCACGTGTCGCGTAGCGGTGTTGCGACGCGATAATATCGCAATATCGCTCGAGATATCGCCTCTGTCTGTAAGAGCCTTTACTCACTGAGATTACAAAGGCACTCTATCGTTCGTACGTACTTGCATTCATCATGATACTTATTAGCCTTTCGCCATTTGGTCATCGGGTCAGTGATTTATGTTCTGCGTTGAGACATTCACATGCATAGCTGACCTCAGCCTCAGACTTGTAGATATTATTAATCTGGGCGTAAGTTCTTGCTAATATTTAATTACTCATTGTATCGTTAATTAGCATTCATTTCTTATAATTTAAAGTTGAGCAACAATTCTAAAGATTATCTTTTCAGTTTTCAGTTCAATTAATCTTTTGTTCTTGGACAAGGTATAATTTAAATAAGTGACAACGGTCATTTTACTCATCATTATGAACTTTTACTATGGAACCAAACCTGAAATCATGAAAAAAAATTCTGCTCTTCCCTACTATTTTGACGAATCATGCGAACATAAATGTAGGGAACAGCAGATTATTTTTCGCGATTTCAAGTTTGGTCCCACAGTAAAAGTGGTTCATAATGATGAGTGCAATGATCCATAAGAGGTTGGAGGTTGTTACTTATTTAAATTACACCTGGTATAAAAATTAAATCAATCAATCTGCCTCGCATTTTCCAAACTATATTGGAGTCGGCTTCCAGTCTAACCGGATGCAGCTAACCAGTATTTAAATTCCACCTTGTATTTAGGTATGTTTATAAAATCATCTTAAAATTTTATGACATTTGGTTTAGTGATTTCGGGAAAACAGATACATTAGGCTCGTGAACTTAACGAATAACCGTATGTCGAGTTTAATAAATGCATTAATAGTGAAGGTGACAATCGTAAGGATCAACCGAGAGTTGAGAGAGAGAGTACAAACAATAAGCTGAACGTATAATAGGCGGCACGCGTAGCGAGAATTAGATTTCAGGGGCTGGCCCGGCTGTTTTCAAATTGCATTTTGATGAATTTCAGTGGAAGAAGAGTGGGTGGTCCCTAACAGAATCCTAGGGGAAGCTCTCTCATACGCAGAGCAAAAAAGCTCATCAAATATGCTTTAGCGCAAGTGCAATTTACCCCATTGCAATGCTACAGCATAATTCAATTTTCAATTTTATTTGCTACGTTTGTTTTTGTGGTGTGGTGAATTTTCAGTATTCCTATTTAATAACCCTGCTCAAAATCAATCTGCCTAGCCTTTTCCCAACTGTGTTGGGGTCGGCTTCCAGTCTAACCAGTTGCAGCTGAATACCAGTATTTTACATGGAGCGACTGCCTATCTGACCTCCACAACCCAGTTACTGGGTAATACGATACCCCTTGGTAAGACTGGTTGTCAGACTTTCGGGCTTCTGACGACCCGTAACGACTGTCAAAAATCCACAAATGACAGCCGGGACCAACGGCTTAACGTGCTTTCCGAGGCACGGAGGAGTCTCGGTATGTAAAGATGGTCACCCATCCACTGACCAACCCCGGCAAGCGTAGCTTAACCTGATAGATCGACCCGTGAGGCTGTTATTACTTAGCCACGAGCTCCTACTTATTTAATAACCCTGCTAAGTATGATTTATTAAAATCGTTCATCGTCTAATTTATTATCATTCATTGGAACATCGACGTGGAAGTAATTTGTTATACACAAAATGAGCTACAAATATATGGGCCGGAAATAATGTGAGGTAATTAGTGGCAATTGAGTATTGTATCTTGTATCTAATGATACAAGAATGGACGTAATAATAATAGCGTCTGCTGCAGAAGAAGCCGTTTATGGAGATTCACCGCTATTTGCTTAACGGTCAGCACACTCGGTATTCAAAATTATAATTACAATAACTTGAAAATGTTACCTTCTATTTCTAATAGCGTGGAAGTAAGTACAAAAAGTCACGCACATCCGGGGTAGGTACTTATAGATTAATTGTAAATCTGTGGTACAGAGCCGTTTGTTTCAAATTGATGGGTTTCGCTGATGGTCGCAGGTAATGTTATCGCATGACTGGACCATTTCTTCAAGACTATCTAAAGCACCTCTATATTTGCGTTTGCGACTCGTCATATCCACCGTTACAATAATTGCATGTTGGTAATGGAAATGAAGTACCTAGTTATTGAGTTATAAATAGGGAAGTGTTCTCTCTATTAAGTTAATAATATAATTATGTACAAAATTATATGCATTTTCATAAGTATCGTAATTGTAAAGCTGAAACTGTTCTTCGAGCGTCATTAGATACGCGTAGTGGGATTCGCGGAACAAGTTGCTAACGAAGTAAGGTAGCCTTACTTTACCGACCGCTTTACCACTAATATCTCGGCTCGATCCTGCTGAATATTAGGTAACTAATTTATTTAATGGAGAAATTTTCATAATCGTCCATAATTTAGTACATAAGTGGCTTGTCGTAAGTAATTTTTTTTTTCTATTACAGTAAATTTAAGAGTCAAATAAGAGCAAAGGCAACAACATTTTTCTATTATATTATACTAGCTCTTGCTAGGGGCTTCACCCGCGTGGATGTCGGAAATTATCCCAGGGGAAGTACTACCGAGATAAAAAAAAAGTAGCCTATGTGCTCCATAATCCAGACTATAATCTATCTCTGTGACAAACATTCAGATTGAGTAACAAATATCTATCCATCCAAATTTTCGCGTTTAAAATATTAGTGTGATAAATAAAATATTAAAATGAAATGAAATTAAATATTAAATTGTTAAAACAAGTAGGATTAAGGTAGCACAACATTTTTTCAACTTGACTTCAGTCTGTCAATGTCAAATCAGTTTCATTGTTTGACTTATGAAAGATATATGAAAGTAACAAAAACAGCAAAACATAATAAATAGCAATATCCAATAGTAACTGCACTGCTTAGAAAACAAAAATATTGTTTACCGCCATTTTGGTATAACTGTTTTTTTTTGTGTAGGTAGGTCATATCGCAGTTGACCTTGAGAGGCCGAGACTACTTAGCCGGACAATCCTGTGGATGCATCAAGCGAACTCAAAGCCTCCAGCCAGGGCATAAAACTAACTTATAAACTCAGGGCACCCCCTATGGGGTACGAACCTGGGCTTAGGGCGTCGCTAGGGGAGGACAGCAAGAAGGCACGGGCTGGATCATATCTGGATAATTATTTTATCTGGGGAATTTAAATGGTAAGTATATATAACTGGATGTTGCTGCCTTTGCTTTTATTCGACGCTTAGTATTTCAATCAAACAATCTTCGATCAAGGCGTAGTCTTGATCGACGCAAACAGTTGACATTATGTAGGTATTTACGAGTTATATACCTGCGTTTACAAAAGGCTTCACGCCTAAAGGTCAAATCTTAAAAAAAGTAGCGCACATAATTGGCACGCAAAGTTATATAATACCTATCGGCGAAGTTCTCATTCCCATATGTATAGTATTTGATGCAACAGTGCACAGTGGGCCGACCGGTTCCGACGGCCCCAATATATCTGGCGAGACTACGTCATCACCACAGACTCAGTGCACAGTGGGCGTGCTTTACTGCTTAGGTAACTCAGACTCACACACTATTTTTATCTTACATTGCGTATCTGTTTTTTTTTTCAAGTTCTGCCTAAGTAATGTTTGTTTGTAGTGCGGTGGAGTGCGATGTGCTAATGAATTCTGGTTCTGTATTTACCTTAACATTAGTTCGAGGGTACTTCATTCAAGTTTTTTTTTACTCTAGTGTAAATATAAATAGCAAATGAATCAGTGTTAACAGATAATATAATACCTAAGCATATAGATAAGTTTCAGGATTCTCAAAGGTCGGCAATCTTCGTAAATCCGGAGTTTATGAATTGAAACCGTAATCCTCTTGTAAGGAGGTTTAATTTGCTTTTATCTAAATACCTCCAACAACAGACGGTATCAAAATCACAATATCCTTATAATTCAACGAGTTTTAAATCCATCCCTTCCCCATTATTCCCTACTTTCCTCCATTTTCTAGTGAAAGAGGAGGAAAGTAGGGAATAATGGTGCAATAACACTCTCAAGTATAAGTGGGATAAGTTAATTATCCCCACATAACATGAGGGGAGGGTTCTACTTTTGAAACACCATGGCTGACGTCATATTTATTAGTCCAGTCATCCATGACACAGGTGACGGACGGACGGCTGACGGATTAAGGACTGCTTGAAGCTAAGTCAGCGACAAAAAAGCACATACTGATTCTATTTTAGTTAAGCCTTACTCCTAACCTGCTCCAATATTCTAGTGTGACTTTGTTTCGACTGATTAGTCACTGTTCCAAAACGATTACTAAATGTGAATGCATAATTTATTTGGCAACGATATCAAATTGGCCGTATTAAGCACCTAACTACTTTATCTACTTATTATGAAATTCCAAAATATATGAAACAGTGTTACTTGACTATAGGCATCGCATCAGGTTAACCACAAAACAACGCCAATTTATGAGGAAAAGTTTAATGATGATGAGTTTTCTTTCTCACATTTCTGAGAGCAGCAAGTGAACCAGCCCATAAAATAATCATTAACAGAATGGGGTCTTAAAAAACTAAAAGTAGGTAGAACGACGCTACCAATTTGCGACTTCCCACGGAAAGGGTATTGTTTGTGCCAACAACACTTGGTGAGTGGGAAGTGGTCAATGATGATTGCTGGTGTGACAGGTAGCTACCGATCGTAGCAAATAATGACACGTCATTTGACAAACGACGGTGTCGTAAGATACTTGTCGTCGTCGGCATCACAGAGTTTTCGTCGGCATCCTCCGCCCATCCGAACTTCCTAAAGATACCTATCAACATTACTACAAATTGTATAAAAACTCTATGTAAATACCACTGCATTGCCAAAGTGTCGTAAGTGATTGTTTCAGGATCTTTCGACACTAACACACGGGTATGATTGATGGTAACAACTATGTAGCTATAATACGATTAATGATGTTGTCATTTTATAGGTCAGCGTATAAAATATGTATTTTGTGCCGAGTAATGAAGCTTTGGTTAGCAATATAATTCTATTGAACTGCACAGAATATTAGCAATATTAATGATAACTTGGGTTCTACAACCATACAAAGACACCATATTATGTAAAATACGAAAGACATTTTCCAAGACAAAACGTTCATGCAAAAGAGCTGATACCCGATCAACAACAACATAGAACAACAACTTCAAAGACCTTCATTTGTTTTGTCCTAATCTTCGTGCCAAAGACCGCTTCATGCAAATATAAAATTATTAAATAATAGGTACCTACTCTAGTGTCTTGATCACAATAAGTATGCCTGCCTTAGTGCGTTGTCCCAGAATTAGACAGGGCTTTTGTAACACCTCGCTTTTCAAAGATTTCGGACGAAGACAATGTGTCACAGACACGCCTGCAAATCAGATATGTTCGCTTGTCCGACAAAACAAGTTGGACAAGCCGTGACGTAAGATACCAATCGTGACCAATCTCGTGGATATCTCATGTTATTTACACATTAGAACAGTGTTGTCATGTTTCCTGACAAATATTGATAGCAATAACATCTTTGAGAGACCAAGGTTTTGTTTAAAAATAAATAGGTCCATTGTAGAGTATCCTCGTGCAGTTTTGTAGCAGAATGAATAATAAAATAGCTTTCCTGGAAATTGCGAAACATTATGAATTTGATAGATAGAAAGGATGATGTTATGCTTTAATATACGGAACGCGGTACGGCTGGGGCAATGGATACTTCCGCGAGCGTTGTTATCGAGGCTCGATCAGCCCACGGGGCAATCAGAGCGTTGCCTGCACCGCGCATGCGTGGCGAATGTCTTAGCACCCACTATAGCATATTCACCGAAAATAGTCTACGAAATCTGTCTGATAACTAACCGAGAATAAGTAAACTCGTGGGAACCAGCCTTGTTATTATGTCAGCATTAAAATGATAGATATGAAAATAAATGTGTAACAGTTATCTGCTCTGATAATTTTAAACATTATATCATATCGTTTCATTACCTAGTTAGACAGCATTCATAATGAAGCCAAGCATAAATTAAACAAGGTAATGCAAAGGAAGATGCGACCTCGGCTCGTGTCGTGGAGGCCGCGTGTTACCGCCTCTCGGCATCACTTAGTTCAATCACGCAAACGTAATGTATTTTAAAGTACAAACGAACAACTCATTAGGTGCTTTCCTTTTCATGAATGAGCTTCAAGTTTTCGGGACGCCTCATGCGACTACTCGATGCATGCAGTCATGCAACGCGTTACTGTTGCAAAACATAAGCAATGCATTGTGTAATATTTGTAATAGTATTCGTAATAGTCATCGTGATCGTGTATGCTCTACTTGCTCCTCAGTAGGATGTAAATGTAATTCTAAATAGATAAATAGATAATGGATTTATCAACTTGCTGTATGTATTACGATATAAGAAATATGAAATGTTTCATATTTTTGGAACAATAAATAAATGATAAAATTATTGTAAATGCAGTGCAAACTCTTTATAACGACACTTAAGGGACTGCGCATTTTATGACGTTATTGAGAGTTGGTATTTTAATATTATAGTATTCACTAATAAAGTGAGCAACTAAGAATATAAATGATTGTTGTCGCATGTAGGTACCTACGTATATTTTCAATATGAATGATGTAAGTAACCAATATTTTGTAACAATATTTTGATTAGAGTGTCCGTGGAGCTTCTCGCCCGTTCTTCTCCATAGGAACCTACTACGCTTTGGAATGGGCCACTAGCTTCATCTTTCTGACTGACCGACCCCTTGACAATTCAAAAGTAGCTGTAATTGGTTTATTTGAAATAAATGGTTTGAGTTTGATAACGTATAGACAATGCATAAGAATCTAACGACAGTCTAGCAGCCGAGGTAAACACGTGCAAGGTAATCACAACAAACAAAAGAACGAATTTCTACGGTAGGTATGATGCCGACAGTCGAGGTAAATACGTGCTAGACATTATAGCAACAAAATAACAAATTTGGACTCTAAATAAATTAAATTTTGTTAATCTAAATTACCGTCCATTTATACTGTATACCTATTTCATATTGTTAGGTCTACCCAATGTTGTTCTGTTCTCAAGACATGATTTACAAATTCTCCTCGGGCACGAATTAAGCAAAGAGGTCGAAGCCACCTGACATAATTTAATTAATATATACGGTCACGCACAATAGTCCACATGAAGGACTAAGTGCGGAAACCAAATCCTCTAACATAGAACGGTTGTAATAACAAGTGTAAACTAAAAGCTTACAATTTTAAAATAATAATAATAACCCCACCTCCGTATCTCTACGTTGACGTCGTGGTGAGGCTTGCGCGCTCCAAACTCTGGGTATGTGCCTGTAGAGTTTACTTTGCCTAAACAGGTCTAGGGTAAGGAGCCAGACCAATAGAGATACAGAAACCCGCAGGGCAGCATGTGGCGAGCTGTTAGGCAGTAGCGACCCCACGGACCCTATCTCTCGGGAGAAGTCTTGTTCCTCATCTCTGGCTTGTCTTTATGGATCGGCTGAAGTGAACACTCACGGAAACAGAGCTCCCACCTCATTCTTGCCTTTATTGACCGGCTTGAGTGGAGATTCGCAAGAGCAAACGTGTTTGGAAGAAGGAAGTATTCCAGTAAGTGCTTGTAGGGATGTTGACCATCTTTCGGGCTCTGGGATTGTTCTGAGAGCCGTGGAATACCTCTCCACTCCTCAAGCACCTCAGGACATGTTGCCGCCTTGTTGCTACGTCACTATGTCCTAGCGACTGTTTCCGGGGGCCCATTATTGAGATAAGGTCTAAGGGGCCTCTGCGAGTTGGCTTCGGCTCCTCGTAAAAAGGTCCGGGACCCCAAGGTCCCGAGATTTATGTCAAAGACAATTTAAATAATAATAATACCCCACCGCCGCGAGCTGAATCTCTACGTTGACGTCGCGTTGCGGTGGGGCTTGCGCGCTCCAAACTGTAGGTCTGTGCCGGTAGAGTTTACTTTGCCGAAACATGTCTAAAATGAGGAGCCAGACCAAGAGAGATATATGAACCCGCAGGGCAGCATGTGGCGAGCTGTTGGGCAGTAGCGAAACCACGGGCCCTATCTCCCGGGAGAAGTCTTGTTCTTCACCTCTGGCTTACCTTTATTGGGCGGCTGGAGTGAACAAAGTCAAAGTCAAAGTCAAAGATTTATTTAACAATGACGAGGAACAGTGCTCCCACCTCATTCTTGCCTTTATTGGCTGGCTTGAGTGGACATTCGCAAGAGCAAAAGTGCTCGGAGGAAGGAAGTATTCCAGTAAGGTGCTGGTAGGGATCTTGACCGTACTTCCGCGATTGTCCTGATAGCCGTAGAATGCCTCTCTACTCCTCAAGCACCTCAGGCTTCACCATAGTTCTTCCATAGTTCAAGGTACCTAATCCACTATAGCCACCCAAACCCATAGCCCAATAGGTTTTGTTTCCATGTTCTGCAATAGTCCTGCACCAACTGGGGGCTGTCCTTGGGTGCAGTTGCATAGTGCAAACAGGGATAATCGTCGGTTGGTGCCTCATTCCATTTAAAATTGTCTAAGAGGCCTCTGCCATTGACTAATCTAAGACTATTTAATTAATGTAACATATTCTGACAAATAAATGATTATGATTACGATTAGGCTTCGGCCTCTCGCACGCCTTCTAAAGGACCGGGACCTCAAGGACCCGAGATATAGGTACGAATATATACGGTGGGGTTATTCTTAAATGAATTTTAAAACACCACAAAAATAGCCAGGAACAAATATTTATGGTCATATTCTTTTCAGAAATAGCCTAGAGATGTGCAGTAATAATGAAGCAGTAGCAAAATCTTTTTTTTTTTCTCTGATGAACCCACACTTTTTTTAGTTAACTGTCGGCACAAAATTATTCATTTTTGCATCATTAGATGTCAGTTTTTATGATCAGGAGAGCAGATGTTGCTGTAGTGCTCACGCTGGTACGCACGGCTACACATCAAGCTATACATTTCCAGTATAAGCTGATCTCGCATTGTATAGGGTTTCCTTACAATGAGAGGTCAGTGTAAACTGCAAATGTGTGTAGCCGTGTGTACGTCTAACGCAAATTTACCCTACATAAATGTTCCTTCAATACTGAAAGTAAATAATCGTTTCTTCAATCATTAGGTTTAATTAAAGTCATGCTAACTTTCTCATCGAACTATTTTTATGATCGCGTTCACAAAAATGATTACAAGTCTTTATCTAACTGGCTTGTCTCAAGAATATACTTACCTCATAGCTTCTAACCAAAATATCAACATCGATACAGTTAACTATCGACAGCTACTTATCATGCCAATACTAAGTCAAAAACCATAAAAAGCCGCTCTGCTATAAAACCAGTAACATTATGTGTAAAAATGCGCAGTTAATTGTCAAATCGCCTTGAGTGCCACATAGATATGCGCTGCGCGTTGCACTAGCTCGGCGCGGGCGCGCTCATGTCCCATTTGTTCACACTAACGTGATGTCATGTATTGCTGAACATATCCGATGTAAACATATCTCCGATGTTGTTTCATTGCTTTATAACATTGACTTCAGTCATCGGTGTTGAAAACATCATAATATTTTATAATATTATTATAATAGGCAGATTGAGAGAGGAGCAATAGGCAAAAACCACCAATCAGTGGATCCCATTGCAGGAACAACAATGTACTGGATTCTTGCTTTATAGGGCATAAAACCATCAATTAGAATAACTGAAAATTTGCATACAATCGAAATAAAAGATTGGATTAAATTATAAGATAAGATTTATTTTTCTCATCACAATATTACAGAATACATATTACATGGTATCAGAGATGGTATCTTTAATATATTTTTGTATTATATAAAACAGGCATTTTCGCCAGCTTAAGGTTTGTTACCCTAAGCTGGCGAAAATGCCTGTTTGTAAAATGTATGATTTTTGATTTCGATTGTTGGTACCTATATTGTATTATTTTATAGTTTACTTAGCATAATAAATAATTAAGTTTTAGCACAATAATTAAAATAACGACGACGAACAACTGCCGACAAACTGTTGTGCAGTTTGGCAGACTTTATTTTTGTTATTGTTAGTCTGTTATACTAACAATAACAAACATAGTCTGCTAAACTTTTGAATAAATAAATAAAAAAAATAAAAAAAAAAAAAAAAAAAATGTGTCCATAAACAGGTCATAAGGATGAGACTTTCCTTTTGTTGCGATACTGATAACTACACGTTACCTACCAAACCGTCCCGTCTGAGCAATCGCACGTATTCCTTACTAGAAGGATAGTGTCCATCGCCAATCCCTGCTGCTAATAGTAGTAAATACCAATGATTCAACAACGGAACACAAGATTATCACTTATTTGAACTGTATCAGATACTAGGTATTAAACTGCTTATTTTCGACTGCGAGTGGTGCAAAAGCCTTGTAAGAAAAATATGAACCCATTAATTCTTAGTTATTAATTCTTCTTATACTTCTTACTTTTTTCTTTCTTCTTTCTTTTTTTTCTTTTTTCTTTTTTTTTGACTTTGTAGATAATTCGTGAATTCAAGAATGCACTAAAGTAATTAAGTAAGTGCTAAAACAAGTTACAAGTTTCAGACCTATCCAATGAAGCTGTTTTTGCGGCGACCTTACCGAAAACTAAATTACGCTTTATTAATTAAATTTTATAAAAGTACTAGTCATAATTTCATAAGTCATAAGTTAAGTTACCTATGAAAATATTATTGCTTCAATGATAATAAAGTTAATAACATTTGAAAGCGTATTCGGAACAATGGTCATTGTCAATATTAATATAACTTTACAATTTAAAGAAGTATGACAATACTTCTTTAAATTGTAAAGTTATTTATTCAGGGCCTTGTTTCGCTGATGTTCCGCTGAAATCAGTTGTCAGAAAGTCAGTTACTACTGCGGTTTCGCTTCTATGGTTTCGCGGCGGAGGTGTGCTAAGGTCCTCAAATCAGTCATTGATCACAACATTATTGGTCTTGGGCCGGAAACTTGCCTATAATAATTGTTCGTTCTTTGTCTGAAGTTTATTCGAAATCTCATGAACTACTTTGAAAGATTTTCGTTTGTCTGAGAAACCCGCAACTTTGAATGTAAGCTATAGTAAATGTACCCATTCGGTTGATTTGATCTATTGATGTGGTTGATAGCAAGTGATTGACATAGAAACTTGAACAGAAGAAATTCTAATCAAAAATTCGAGATGACTCGTATGGCCACGATCTGCCAAAAATACAACATACGATTGCAGCTGTTAGTTTTATGATATTTTAAATCAAATGTTATCTTCAATTTATTATTGACTTTCGTGGTTTCTCAGAGTATAAAAATATGAAAACAATGCAAGTATTAAAGTTTATCACAAATCAGTATATTTTAAATACCCGAAACCTGTTCTGTTCAGTTCAAACTTGTATTTAAAGTCAATAACAGTGATTCAGTACAAAATTAATTTATGTAAGTATGTATGTATTATGTACGCCGTATGAGTCAATATTACGATTTGACTCACCGTTGGTTTCCTTGAATGAATGAACAATCGTAGTTTTGGTATGCATCGCCTACGACACTACATTGCACCTTCAGCCTTTTAGCTAAAGCCTTATGGATCATCATGTATGGAATAATCCTGATAAATAACCCTAGATTCATAGATACAATCGTGTGAATGAACTTCGATTTACAAGAACTAATATGGGTAAAGCAACTGCTATAGCAAAAAAAAATCTTCTAGATTAACATACATATTTAGAACACGACTATTACCACATATCCTAAAAAGCTGCACTTTTTGCCTGGTCCAGTTAACTGCCACATAAAAGGGCAGTAACTCTTAGCATTTAAAAGTCAAAAGCCTTTAATCGTTATTAAGTCGAGTATTGGTCGAGGCGTGGGATGCGTAGGCCGCTGTGACCTTGCGCCCGCGCCGTCAGACGTTGGCATTGGCGTGCCATGCAGAACCTAATATGGCCTAAATTGGAGGCAGGGTTCGTTTTACATGTGTAGATTAGATGTTTGCTTTATGCGTTCATGTGTGTCCTAGAATATGTATAAAGGCAATTTAATTCAATTTAGTTAACCGATATCATTGCATATGGTGTCTGGCTCTAATAACATTTAAAACATTAGGCAAGACTATCCTAAATGCCACAAAGTCTTTGACCTCGTGAAGTTTTTTTTCGCTAGTATAGAGTCTGGTCTGACACTAAGCAGATTGTAAGGGCTTCCTATGTTATGTTAGCCAAAGATTTATTTATAATGTTCGGTACAGAATTTGTTATTCCTACTTTGTTCACGTTACTTACTTATCATGCAACTGACATGTCGTGAAAAATATTACATAAAAGTATATGTAGGTAACTATAAACGAGTAAATAGTAACACTTGGTGCAATGTTGTATGTGGAACATTAAGTTAAAAATGCCGAAGTTATTGTGCTCGGTTAACTATTAGTTTAACTAGGTTACGACTACTTATGACCAGTTACTAATGCAAAACTAGTGTACTTACTGTTGCGTAATTTGGTGTCCAGTTCACTACTATGATCTATTATTAAGAAAACCGATTGTTTGAGGTTGAAAATTGAGTAGAGCTTTGCAACTATAAGGACTTTGGAGAATGGGTAATTTGATACAGCAGTCAATATCGCTAATGTCGAAATATAATTGACTGGTGGTTATCCGTGACTTTGTTGGCATACATACCTCAATCCCTATTAAAACCCACTAAGGTGTTAAGTTTCAAAAAGCTTTTCTTAGTGCACCGTCCTACCATCTTAGCCACATAATTAAGTAGGTACTTTAGTGGCTTAGATTCTGCTATGTCTATTCTTCTTACTGGTTCTGTCTATTATGGAACTGATTTGTATAGCTATATGATAGTTTAAATATAGATTACATACAAGGTACATGAATATTTTGCTATACTGTAGGACTTCATTTCCGCTAATTTCATAAAGATACCGTTTGACATTTTGGATACAGGATGTTAATTACTAATTAGCTATGCAAAGCGTATTATTATTCACTAAATAAAGAAACAAGTGTCGGAATTGGAGCCTGACACGCACAATTTAGGCGATGGGCAGGAGTGATTACCGAAGTGATACCGGGTGGATTTTTGGATTTTTGAGGTAGGTATAGATCACAGAACAGATAAAATATCCTGTGGTACTGAGCTAACAAGCCTGAAACATAATTTCAATTACTAATTAATTTATAACATAGCTTGAGGAACTACACATAGACGATAAATAAAGGAAATATTACCGTTGCAGATAGACATAATTATATGCGAAGAATCGTAACGAAGGACATCATAAAATATACATAAAATATTACGACAAGAATGATTTAAAAACAATGTTCAAGCGGAGGCGTATTAAATTGAGCTGCTATTTATACAGCCGGCAGCTGATCAACCTTCCTCTAACTCATTTACATAGTACCTCATCACATGTCTACATAAATAAACTATCTATACAATGTGCCCCATATTTGCTTATGGCATTTGATTAAACACGTAGAGCCATGGTGTGAACTCTTTGATGTGAGATGTGGGTTACGACGAGTTACGTTCACGTACATAACATCGCGTTACAACAGTTATCAACGTAATGCAATAAGAACGAACTCATTTGTACTGCACAAATGAATCTCTTTGATTTCTATTTCTTCTACGAATGAATCATCTAATAACTAGTTCTCGGAATGAAGTTACAGAAAACTAGGTAACTTACAATGTTTTATGTAATCTTATTTACATTTGAAGTACATTGGATATTGGTAGAACATGTTTGCTAGTATTACAAACTAAACATGTTTTAAGTTAAACGGTTTGGTTTCCGTCCTTCATGTGGACCATTGTGCGTGCCAACTAAATATAAAAACAAACTAAACATAAACAATACAATTTATTATAAGTAAAACTTTGGCTATCAATTTTGTCAAGGCTATGCTAATGGTTCGGCATTTAAAGTACTTTCGTTAGTCGGTCAACACCAATTAGCTAACATTTATGTAGGTAGGTACAGTTTTGGTTCTGTGCCAATGATATAACTTGAGATAACACCAAGTTTAGTAAGGACTTTGTAGGATTGTGGGCGTATGGCAAACTTCAATAGTTTTAACCATCCAGCTGCAACAACTTTTAGACATAAACCCAGGTGACTTTGAGAATGACTCAAAGGTCCGTTAATCATTTTTTTTTTGCTTATTCCATTGTGTTGATGACGACATGCAGATATTGACGCAACAAAAACCCATGGATGTGTTAAGTTGAAGTACAAAGAATAGTTATAGGACTTATAGGTTAGTGGAGGTGCAGACATTGTTGATAATAATGTGCATGATAATGCGTTGTGTTAATGTGCACTTTGTTACCTGTGCGTTCGCGGCCGCCAGGAGGGCGCCGGCGAGGAGGCTGAGCACTGGCCACATTGTTCACTTGTCAGTCGGAGGTTGTCAGTGATTAGTTGTCAGTTTGACAGTAGGTGCGCGGGCTGTCAGCGCGACATGGCGGACCGGTCTGTGCGCCGTACGGAGCAACACTGCGCCGCCACTGCCTCACCAACTTTACTTTCCGTGAGCGGCCGTGTTCACACCAGACGCTGCCACCATTGTTTCCGAATTATTTTGTAAATACAGAGGTATCCCCAAAGATGTCATGTCAATTTGTAGGTTGGTAATTGCTGGTTGAAAATTAATAAATAATTTGTTTTTGATTGCTTTTTTGTCAAACTTGACCTGGATTCTGGATATGAGGATCAACAAAGAAAGTACAGTGCAGTGTTCAGTTATATCGGTTGATAATCGTCCCAACCTACTTTGTAAACTTGAGGATGATGGGTGCAAGTATAGGCACTTATACACTACATATTTATTGCATTGCTGGGAAGTCGCGTTATCGCGTAGCTTCAGCGATTAAACCAACCTGCTAAACAATTGTTTAGCAGTTGGTTTAATAAATAATTAAATGACAAAAGCAAAAATACAGGTGAAGAAAATATTGAAACAAAAATAATAGTTATAATAAACTTCCACAAATATTAGATAGTAAAGTAGCTCCAGTGTGAACGCACAGCTGCTACGCAACGTTGCGTCGCGCGTCGGCGGCGGCAGGCGTTACGACACACGCCCACACCTGCACCACTCGTAACGCACACACACACAACACACAGGTATACCACACAGATCCCGCTGATAATACTCCAGTCTACCTTTTTATTTCTCCTTTTCGTTTTAAGAACTCGGGGCTAGCAGAAAAACCTTGGCTGTTCAGAACCACGTTTTATGTATCTCGTAAAAACTTAAACTGGCACGTTTCGGAGCGCTAAAAGAAAGAAATGTAGGTAGCATTGTTTTCGAGAATTATTGTTACACCGATAATATTGCTACGAACCTACGACGCTAGGTAGCGGCGTAGCACACACATTAGAATTCAACGCGCTCGCCGACACTTTCGTAGATTTATTTATTTTTTGCTGTTTATCTTTTATTCGTTTTTATTTGTATCTATCTATTAATAATATCCTTCTAGCTAGGTTTGCTATATAAAGGATGATAATAATAATCGTACCTAGTACCAGCATCATTAAGGTCTACTTAGTTTTCAATCAATCTGCTTAGCATTTTCCCAACTATGTTGGGGTCAAATCAAATCATTTATTAATTTGCGGAAATGGGTATACAAGAAAAGGTCTTAAACAAGCAATACAGTTCATTAACCATAACCTACCATAAGGCATGCAAATACACAGTTATAATAAAAATAATTTATAACACATTTGCTCGTAAAGGGTCTCTTATTTCACGAATTTCAATATCGTAATGTATGTCATTACGTACTTGTGCGTAATTGTAATGTAAAACGCACGGGTTTCTTTTTAATAAGGTAAAACGTAAGGATCAAGATGCTCCGTCTACAACGAACGGTACTTTTTAAATCTTAGCAAAGAGTTTTTATGTCAGAAAAGTGGTCAACATTTTATGAATAAAATTAACTTTGGGAGATAAAATATAAAAAATAAACATTAATTGAATTAAAGAATTAATTCTTTAATTTAATTTTGACAATAAATTGCAACAACAACAAACAAAAACAAAAAAATATTAATTTATTTTATTAGTAATACTGGCTGCCTTTGCTTTAAAAAAAAAAGCACTGATGCGCGCGCATCGCTAATTTGTGAACAAGGAAAAATTATTCCGCGCGCTTTTTCTTTTTGCTATATTGTTTTTATTTGAAAATGTCGTCAAGTGATGATGAATTTATTAATTCGACACCGCCAGAAGTCTCAGAGGCAGCGAAAAAGGCTACTTTAGGCCTCTTGCCTGAAAAATCGACCGATAGATACTTACAAGCGTATCAATTTCATCATATGGAAAACAAGCAAAGATCCAAATTCATTTTCAGAAAGTGTGTTTTTAAAGATTTATTCGTTTAAGAAAGTCTGAGTTTTATTTATTTCCTCGCAAATATGTTATAAAACGTCGTATGACATACGTGTGCTTTGATAATTACAGCCTCTGCTTTCTTGTAGCCCTCGCCTACGGCTCGGGCTAGCAATATCGCCTCGGTTGTAATTTTCAACTTACCGCACTTATATCATAATGTACTATTAACAGTCAAAAAATTCAAAACAAAAGAAAGTCATCATTTAAAATATCATATGGAGTAACATTACATAAGTTTATCCTGTAAATATTCATTGACAGAGTAATATGCTTTTTTTAGTAACAGTGTTTTTATATTGCTTTTAAATATATTTATATCACTTATCTCCAGAAGTGAATTTGGTAAATGGTTATATACCTATGCGTGGAGCCATACATAATATACTTTTATTTAATAGCGCTGTTTTATTGATTGGTAAACATATATTGAATTTGTATCTTTTGCTATGTAACTTATTAAAGTAGTTTGTATTTTTCCTAACGAACATTATAACCTCCAATATACATACATGGCAACGAAAGAATATTTAAATTTAAAAAATGATGGTCTGCAGCTGTCAGTTACTTTTATACTAGTTATGGCTCGTATACATTTCTTCTGGGCTTTAAATACCGCTTCTTTATTAGTTTATCTACACCCATGCCATAAATCCTCTATAAAAGTCTCTGAAACAGTTAGCTTATTGCCAACATTAAAACAGCCAGTGTCATAGTAACCATGGTAACCATAATAGCATCCAAACGGGTGCTTTAATGTTGTACTGAATTTCATAATGCAACTCGTTTTCAAAAAAAGAACATTGTAATGCACGCGCGTTTCACTACAACAGCGCCGTAATTTAAAAAAAGAACTTATTCGAATTCACGTCGTATACTATGATGCCTGCCGCCATGTTCGATACGAGTATTAGTATTGCAAAAAACTGTTTCAGAACCTTTTATAGAAGATTTAACATGGATGTAAATAAACTCTTGTATGCAACTGTACATAATTAGGTATTAAAACACTCATGTGATACTGTGAGGGCTCGAACCTCACAGCGGGAGGCTAACTACTTTATAATAAAAGACAGTAGTGTACTGAAGAAATGGGGCTGAAGCCCGCTATATTAAAATAGAAATAAAATTATAATTCACTCCCTAGGTCCTACGCGGAGCCCTAGCTATCCGCTAACTGTCAATCTTATAAAAAGCGACCATCACTTTTTATAAGAATATTCGATGTTTGAATAATCGAATGTCAGCCAGTTACATACTTGGGCTTGTATATGGTAAAACCTCTACATGAGCTACGCCCACCCTTGAATAAAAGGATTAACGTAGTCAACTTCCAAATAAAACTTTTATTCAGACCAAGACATTCGATCATACAGACAAAACCTACCTAAACCTAAAAATAGACACCCTACCTAACTCCGGGAAAACGACGACAATTCGGGGTTTCGTATTTATATATACAGGCTTAGCTCTGGACAAACGAAACGCGAAAATCTAACACTATGTTAAGTGTCAGATAAGTTAACATTAAAGTGTGCCAATGTGCACCCAAAAATATCGCATTTATCCAGTCTGAGCCCCGTCAAACAAAACCCAGAGGGAAAAGAATGACGTACCCCCTACAAAACAATACGATGTGAAAATTCACATCAGCCCAGAAGGGGTTGAAAATCTAAAGAACTCAACATCGTGATTCATTAATCCATCGGACAGTATCGAGCCAGAGGGAGGAATGCGCCAGGAAGTCAAAATTCTAACGCAGAACCTAACTCATGTTCAATCTCCAGCAAATTCAAAGAAAAATATCGCGTAATGTCAACACTGAACCCTTACGTATTATTACTGGTCCATATTGACCAAACTGTGGATCCTCTGATATAAACTGCACCAATTGTGTCAACTCAACACACTTTGCAAGGACTATGTCCCGTCAGCAAAGCTGGTTACAACTCATACCAAAGTCACCCCCCCTCTAGAAGGTATTCACAGTTTCTCAAAACTTCCATTACTCCTAATACGTCATACTAAAATACTGGAGGATGTCCATGCTAACTGGCCCTATCGACCCGTAACGAAGCGACGTTGTCGTAGGTGTTCACTCCCTCATGCTCTTCAATGTAGTGGGCAGCGTTGTGGTGTACCACACACGCTGTTGGTTGCGTCCGATGCCTCAGCATATGAAATATTACACAAAAAACACAATATTAGAACATTAGAAAATATAATACATTATTACTTCATGCCCTGCTGATATCATAAATGTAATGCAGTGACATGATAAACTGAAAAAAAGAACAATGACAATTAAATAATTCTTAAAAGAAAAAGTTTCCATCCAATAAATGTAAGAGGTTTAAAAAGTTTACATCTAATAATATAGTTTTCAAAAATATCTCTCAACCTCCTTTTATACAATTTACAAAACATATATTTTGAAATGGAAAACTTCTTTACAAAATAATTATTGGTTTTCTTATCCTTTTTTAAATTATTTATTTTAGGAACCAATCTTTTACATTTTATCTTCCTTATAGATAAATTCTTTTTCTTCTTCAATAAAACACGTTTTGGATTATACATGACACTTCGGTGTCGTAAAGGGATATTAGGGAACTTATCACAACTTTTTTCAATATATTTATTTTCTACTTGCGCGATATCAACCGTTGTCTCGATTGCGCATGACTCCACATTCTGTTCACCTAACTTTAAATCGACTTCCAAAAGACAAAAATCACCAATCTCCTTTGTCTCCGACGACAGATCGGAATGGGCATTCTCCTTTGAAATCGAAGATTTTAAATTAAAATTATCTTGATCGTCTTGATCAAATTGTTCACAAGCGATGTTATTTATATTATTCTTCACATCGTGAACATGATCGTGTTGACACACAGACAAATTAGATATAATAATAACAGGATTGGACAGACCCGAGTATTCCAGTGCTTCTTGGTCTTCCTTCATAAGCACCTCGTCTGTCTGTACATCGTTTTCGGTCACCATAGGGCTGCTCTCTGCGCAGCTGAACTCAGCAATGACCTCAACTTCATCTTCATCTACTTCACTGCCTGCATTGCATTTTTCTAACACATCAACTTCCTGCTCTCTTTCACTAGAAATTAATTGCATGTTATCATCTACACACAAAACATTTTTCTGTCCGCCTTCCTTAGACAGTTCTAGTGCACTCGCTTCTTGTCGCGCACCATTAAAAATCTTTCCCTTATGGCATCTACATGGGAATTCTGCCCATAATGCGTCACACAGTGCCTCAAAGGACATACCGTCCGACCATGTATAATTGTAAAAAGATCTTGCAGCACTTGCAAGAAACGCACCCAAAATTAGCGACCAATCGCTTTCTCGCCATCCATTAATGTTGGCTATTCGCAAAAAATCGGCAATAAACTTTTCAAGACATCGGGCGTCGATGCCCGTGAAATAATAATCCAACATCAGCACCATGTCGAACACTCTCTAATAATAATATTTAAAACCACTTAGTCTGTTTAAGGGGATCCACTGCTCCTCATATCGCTAGGCGTGCGATAGTGATGCGTCCTGCGTCCGGCGGAATAACTTCTACGCCAAACACCAACAAATTCTTAAATACTTCGCTTTGCTAAACTCGGCCGTATCGGCGCAATCCAAAAACCTTCGAGAGGATACCGCGGGCCTACGCGCGGTCAATGTAAGACTTCTACTACGGCGGCGGCGGCGCCTCCACCAAATGTGAGGGCTCGAACCTCACAGCGGGAGGCTAACTACTTTATAATAAAAGACAGTAGTGTACTGAAGAAATGGGGCTGAAGCCCGCTATATTAAAATAGAAATAAAATTATAATTCACTCCCTAGGTCCTACGCGGAGCCCTAGCTATCCGCTAACTGTCAATCTTATAAAAAGCGACCGTCACTTTTTATAAGAATATTCGATGTTTGAATAATCGAATGTCAGCCAGTTACATACTTGGGCTTGTATATGGTAAAACCTCTACAATACTATTATCACACGAGGCGAATAATACTCCTTATTATACGTCAGTTGCATAAATAACTAAGAATTACCCCAAAAAATAACACAATACTTTAGAATAGGTGCAACATAGCCGTTGTAGGCTGCAAGGACTGTAGAAGTACTGACCGTTTGTTTAAGTTTAAACAATGCATAAGAGAATATAGGTATTCAATTTAGTGCATAATGTATGGATATGTTCTTTAAAATTCAAATTATTATCTATATTCATACCCAGAAATCTCGTAACGTCAACTTCTTGGATCAGTTTCCAGTCTAACCGGATGCAGCATAAAACCAGTTTTTGATATGGAGCGACTGCCTATCTGACTTCCACAACCCAGTAACTGGGTAATACGATACCCTTTGGTAATACTGGTTGTCAGAATTTCGGGCTTCTGACGACCTGTAACGACTGTTAGAGATCCACGGATGACAGCTGAGACCAACGGCTTATCGTGCTTCCCAAGGCAGGGAGGGGCTCGGTATGTAAATATGGTCACCCATCCACTGACCAACCCCGGCAAGCATAGCTTAACCAGATGGATCGACCCGTGTGGCTGTTATTACTTAGCCACGAGCTCTCTTAGTTTCATGAATGATATATTTAAAAAATAAATAATAATAATAATATGTGCTTGTTCTAAATGTTGAAAGTTTCTAAGCGTTTAAAGTGTAACGATATTGGATTTTTTTTTGCTTATCGCAAGACCTCTTAAAATTTTCGCAATTAATTGATCGTAGTTTACCAAAATAATTTAAAAAATAAATTAAATCTGCATCTTTAGGGTTCTTCAATGTTCAAAGTTTTCAAATTTTACATTTTTATGGTAAAATTTCGCTGTCCCATGTCAGCTCCTGAACGAAATATGAAAAAAAAAACATAATTATTTACCTTTTGTTCTATCTAAGACAGGATGTTTTGATTTGCATGCAACAATACGTTACCAGCGACTTCGAATTTGTTAGGTTTCAACCTGCAAAACCCTCAAGTTTCAATTTGTTTCGAGGACTTTCATAACTTTACTCGCGAGTGTTTTCTTCGTAGTCAAAGTAATATTAGGGCCCTCGCCCACGGCGACTTTTTGTAGCGATGCAGTAGCGATGCTGTCGCGCGTCCGCATCGATAAAGTCGCGAAGCGGTCGCTAGGTGTGTGCCCTCGCCCACGGGCCCAGATTCAGTCACGATGCAAACGCGATACTGGCGCTTCTGTCGTGATGTAAACGCGATTCAGTAAAGGCACAAAAATACCTGCGATCGCTACAGTTGCAAGATGGACTCCATTGAGGTAACATTAGTCACGTTGTCTTTGGTGCTGCTTTTACGAAAGCAGCCGAAGCGTAGGCAACGAAAGCTCGGTTCTCCACTCACGCGCCACCCTCCCTCTTTCTCTCCCCGATGTCGTCCGACACGTTCGCGCGTTGGCATCGCTTCTGTAGCGCGTTGCAAATGCGACTAACGCGCGTTAGTAGCGATGCAGTCGCGCATTTCGTAAACGCGCGACAGCATCGCTACAAAAAGTCGCCGTGGGCGAGGGCCCTAAATGCTATAAAACAACTATAAAAGTACAGTTGCGTTTGTTACAGTGAAGCGGCGGTTTTTGTGATTTTTAAATAATGAGTTCGAAGCGTAGTGAGACTACTCTTGTGCTATATTGGGACCACACAAAGAACTTGAGATCGGCAGCTACCAATATTATAAGGCACGTCATTAGGGTTTCGTACCAAAATGGTAAAAAAGGAACCCTTATGGTGTCACTCAGTCTGTCTGTCTGTCTGTCTGTCTATCTGTCACAGCTGGATATCTCAAGAATTACTAATGCTATCAACTCGAAATTTAGAACAGTTTTAGATGACGTTTACCCAACTGTTTTGCAAATAAGAAAGAAATTAAAATATTTTTTTTTGCAAGGGGGTCTTAAAAAATCAAAGCGGGGCTACTAGTGCATGGTATCATATGAAAGAACGCTGTTTGCACATTCTCACACATTTTTTTCTTTTTTTAGGCCGCATAGTTTTCGACTTCTGATGAAAAATGTAAAAAAAAAATACCGTTCCCCCCTTATCTCCGTAGTTTGCAAACAGAAAAATCTGAAATTATTCTATGTGATAGTAATTTATGTAAAGATTACAGGAAAAATAAAACGATGTCTCTAAATAGCACACTTGTTCAGAAATCGGAACGGAAGCCTCGGTGAGCGAGTCCGACTCGCTCTTGACCGGTTTTTTTTTTACTTGTCAAGAACGAGCTGAAATTGAACCAACCTGTACCCGCTAATAAAGTCTTACTTCGATCACAACTGGTTGTAATTTGACGTGATTTGCGTAGAATGTGACGGAACTGCAACACCGGTTGGAAGGGTGGCTTGATTCCATATTTATAGTAGTATTTGAAGAGACCATTACAATGGTGTGTTTGTATGCTTCATACCAATGAGTCCTTTCGTTATTTATTCTTGACCTTAGATGGTTGCACTTTGGGTCCTAGAAAATTGCAAACCACGGTGCCTTTCTGTGCGGTGGCTGGTAATTTGTCTGACTTACCGAAACATGGTGATGGATGAGCTAAGTACGGATCAACAATATCTTTATGAGATATGTCAAGCTGTATCAACTTGTACCTGTACTCCTGAGCTGGCAAACCGTCAACCTGGAAAAATGGTGCACTCGAGATTTCTTAATTCTGCTAATCCACTTCGTGATTAAAGTATACGCTGCGATTTGGTTCCTAATCAATGAAAAGGCGTATTTTTAAGGACGGAGACAAACATATTTTTTCAATTGATTTTCACCCGAAAATCTGAGGTCTTTTGTGGATTCTGTTATCAAATCAAATCAAATCATTTTATTATCAGGCAACTAGGCCCATAAATCGAAAGAAATTTTTTTTTCGCGTCCAAAAAACCTTTTGTCAGTATGTTGTTCGATGAGAAAGACTACATTCGGGAACTGTCATTGCGAAGAATAATAAAAGCTAGAGAAGCTGAAAGTAGCACCAAACGCAGGATATTTAAACCAAAAATCGGGTTCCGCAGTTGAAAAGAATTTATCCCAAAGACAAACATTGAGTTGAAAAACATGTTGTCCCATACATTGACGTCACGGACAATTTTTCAACTGCATATTTAAGTTTGTATTCGAAAAAACTATTCTTAAACATAACATCACGCCTTGTTTCCCCGAAGGTTTGGGCAGAGGTGTACCTATACACCCACATTTTGCCAGAAAAAAAAACTAAAAACTATTTTTTTATGTGATAAAACTACAAATAATAAATTTTCGGACTTTTCCCTTTACTTATGCTGTAAGACCTTGCTTCTTGCTAAATTTCATGATTCTAGGTCAACGGGAAGTACCCTATAGGTTTTGATTTACTTGCGAGTATCAAAATATGTCGCATAAATGGCCGTATTTTTTTATTGCGTTGACTTAGAAGCTTGATTTTTTTACAACTCTAAGGGACCATAGACTTACGTATTTGATATTAATTTCAACTTGATACCTCCACGCGTTCCTGAGAAAAAGGGTCTTGACAGACAGATAGACGGACAACGAAGTGATCCTATAAGGGTTCCGTTTTTTCCTTTTGAGGTACGGAACCCTAAAAAGACGTTTCCTAAAGTAACGGTTTTTTTATGATGACATAAAGCTTATAATATGTAATTTTGCAATCATAGAGTTCGTAATAAAACGGACTGATGCAGAAAATAATACTATGTTAGTCAGCGTCGCATTCACCAGGAGCACATAGCATTTACTAGAAGGCTTCAAGTATATTTAAGGTAATCGCTACACTTAATCAGTGAAATGGAAAAAACACTATTGTTATTTAAATTAAGCATATTAGCGGACAGGATACAAACAATAACAGAGGGTTACAAATTAATGTCAAGGCTGTCGCGCCATCTATCGGCAAGTCGAGGTAGCTGCAGAAGGTTCGTGTCCAATGTTTGTGTCAGGTAAAGATGTCACTAGTGTGGCGGGGGCAAGTTGCCGCCCAAAATCAATATCTGGTGTGGCGTGCGCCGTCCCGCCGATTTTCATCAGTGTTTCAGGAGGCACCCCTACTGCCCACATTTCATACAGTTACACGCGCAACCAGTGCTCTATAAGCGGATTCCTCGCATCATCGGACTTATCCCTATAATCTGTAAGTAATCATTCAAAACTTATTATATCTATTAAATAGTAAAAATAAATTAATTAAAAACGCATCCAGACACATAAATTCATTCAATAATCCCCAGATATGTGGCGACTAGATTGAAAGTATTACGACACAGTCAACTTAGAGTCGGTATATAGGACGGGTTGTGACCTCGAAGGGCGGAACTGTTGCCTAAACGAATTAAAACTATAATTGACGATTCATTTTATAATAACCGAAAATGATTTATAACGAGGTTAACAGTGTTGGTAACATTGAACTACTTGCAAAATGGAAAATCGCATGTAAAAAATGATAGGGTATTTTTAAATAATTCAATCTTATCTGTTTTAGTACATATTTATCTATGTTTAATCAGTCAAAACGCTTAGGACTAATGTACAGTCAATGTTCTCCTTAGTTTTGTACCCACCATTTGAAAACCTAATTTACCAAGACAAATTATAAGTACATACCTATATAATTAATAACACTGATTTTGATAGTCATTATACTCGTATATAGACAGATAAGAAATTAGGCTTATTTAACGTTGAAATTGAGAACTTTCCATAGAGAAAAAAATAAAGTAAATTAAATCATTGTCTGTATGTCTTTACAAAAATACAACCAAGAGAAGAAAAAATGTTGAATGAACATTTCAATTTCCGGTAAGCTTTGAAAGGAGCTAGGATATTTGGATTTTTGTAACCTATCAATTTATATTTTCGGTTTTAACAAAACATCGAAGTTGTATTGGTGCGATGACTTTTATTTACAGAGCTAAAATGAGAATGTTAATAACTATTAAATGGCTAGCGTTTTTTGGGGTTTTTAAAGGTTTTATTTGCTCTACTATTATCTAATGTGCAAAAAGGGGATTCGGCTACATAAATATATGCACATAATATACATAGTTATAACCAATGGGCTAGCGAATGCCCTGGAGGATAGATAGAGTGAGGGAAAGTTATTTTACGCAACCTCCAGGGAGGAAAGAAAAAGTAATTTTTATGCATTACTTTATTCTGTTAGAAGAGAATTCGGACGTGCCAATTTTATTTTCATTCTACGTCACGAACTATTTTCATTTTAAGTTAGGAAAGTAAAAGACGATAGGTATCTTTATCTGCAGTAAAGTCGTCTAACGAAGACGATCTTCCATTTAGTTTAGAAAGATATCGATCGTCGATCGACAGCGTTTAGTGGGCAATTACCCAGTGTTCCGAACTAGCTGTTACGTTTTATTAGTTTGATTATATCCCACAGCGGCCACATGAGACATCGCTGGCTACATGCTTAATGACAGCATTACGAGCACGGTTAACTATCAAACTTCATCACTTTATTACCCTATACTCGTAAAATGCTTTCGTACGTGCTTTCAATTATTTCCTATTATGTTCACATTTGTACCGACACAGATTCTCGCAACTCCTGCTTCATAATGAATAGCAAAGAGTGGTTGGTACACGCGAACGTAACATTACTTACAGCGCTGTTGTACACCGTTGTCAGCATGAAATATCGCTACTGGATAGAGTAACTTCATGTTTTCACGAAGCCCTCGTGTTTTTTTTGGACTGGAAATGTAGTAGAATAGGTAGAGGTACGTATTGGTGTAGTAGCTATTGTTCCCGTGCCAACTTAATGCTGAATCACATAGCCGATTGTTTGTGAATGTGCCAGCATTAGGCACTCGGTCCCAGGATCGATCCTTGCGTAACGCTAGCACGTCACGGGTTGGCTGCCCGCCAGCCCCTACCTACCAGCCTCTGTTTATACACGCGATTATTTGATAGTGGGCGGACACATTTATTTCTCACTTTTTTATCTTTGAATGACAATTAAATAAGTGCCGAATATTTTAAACGTTAAATAGTAAGCTGCACAAATATAAGAGATTATGCAAATGAGCCTAATAATCATGAGAGTGTGATTTAGCGAGCTTAGGTAGACCTCAACGTATTTTTAGATACCTTTTCCAGGTGAACCTTTTTAACATTTCTGACCCTTTTATGCTGGAGTGCCTTAATTTAAAAATAATTATTAATGGTCGCGTGAACTTTGTGAACGCTAAAGCTGTCACTTTTTATTTTTCCTTATAAAAATGTTTTATTGTTTGTTTTGTTTATTTCCTCTTGTGGCCGTCAACCGTCGTTTAGAAGGAAAAATCTGGATTTATTTCACCAAATATAACTTTTTGTTCCCGAAGGTGTTTTCTAACTTTTCATTCCGTATCATGTATTGAATAGTTTGTAGTTAAACATTTCTCAATTTCATGAATTTGCTATCTACATAACTGAGAAGTTTCACCGAGTTTTGAATACGTTAAATATCTAGTCAAGACTCAGGCATCTAGAATTCTAGACTATGCTACCTACTGTTTGCTGTGCCACTGGGACTAATAATAATAACTGTGTTCAGCATAAATATTTTATGATTTTTTCACACCACCTGCTCGAAAATGTCAAATTATATGTCAAGCAACCTTAACCTAAAGTGAGTCATTAGTGGCCGGGGGCACAGCCGGTCAATAATGTTGTACTGGATTTCATTATGACCCGCTGGTCAATAATGTGATTTGAATTTGGAATCTCACATGCTCAGCTAAATTGGCAGTATAGTACTAACAAACACCTTTTGGTGCCAGAAAGAGGAAAGCTATTCTCGAAACCCTTACTACGCGTGGATGATATTCTCGATTTCCTACAAAATCATAACGACTGCTTCTTCATATCGTTGCCATGTTTTCGAAGACATAATATTGTAAGAATAATTAGATAACTACGAACCATTTTTCATTTTTTTTAAATTTATTTTTTTAAATTTTGGAACGAAGTTCCTTATCGCGCGTTGTGAAAGGGGGCTAGACGGAAAAAAGTCTCACGAAAAGTTGTCACGACACTTTTTGCTATAGGTAGCTATTGTAAGCCGTGCGGCGTGCGCATGTTTCTCTGTCTGTCTCTCTCTCTATCTCTCTTATAGAAAGCAAGCCAGATATTTTCATTTCTATTTCGCATTAAACAGTGTGGTGTCGCGATGATGATGATGATGATGATGGTGATGATGATGATGATGGTGATGTTTTTCGTACTATGGCTATTATTTTCTCACAGTAGGTGTAAAAAGTAGAGTATCCTCCTCTGGGCTAAAGGTGTCTTTGCCTTGGGCTAGCTTGAATCCCTCGCTGCATTCAGGATTCTTGTATTAACTCCCTCGCTTCGCTCGTGAGTTAAACTCTTAACTACCTCGCTGCGCTCGGGAGTTAAATCCCGAATCCTTCATTGCGCTCGAGATTCAATATGACGCCCGTGACATAAGACACAACTTTAGCCCCTCGGTGCATAATCTACTATTAGTAGTCAGCTCACCGCGATTGGACAAATGGTAATGACTTGTAGTTATTTGAATATTTTATAAAACTGCAACCACTTTATATCTAAGATTGGTAACTGTTATTATGATGTACAATCAGCGTCAATAATATGGGGAGGAACAGACTATTCAAAATGATCTAAACAACTATGAACATGAAATATTAACTCAATGACACAAGGAATGTTTCAGAATGAAGACAGTACACGTCAACTGTCATTCTGACAAGAAGAAAGTTTAATTTTATTAGTTATTGAAATCATTTTGAACAGTGTATTCGTCCCGATGTTTTTGAATGACCTTTACATATAAAAACCTATATATACCTATATCAGGTTTTTATATTTATAAAAACCTGAGTTGAACTTATCACTCGCGCTATTTAACACGATTCGTAGAGCTACGAAGGGCAATAACGCGCCCCCTGAGGTCACGGTTGATGTAGCGCCTCTAAAACATTGCCCTAACATTAGCAGCTGCAAACCCCTCGCTTTCTGTTCCTTAGAGACCTCCTTCCCTTACATTTACCATTTATACGTACATACGTCAGAAAACACTCTGTTCTTTACAAAAGTAGAAAATTTCGAGTTTAAAATTATACGGCTACGCCGCTACGCCGTAGCAAAATCATGAGAACCAAACCTAAAACTGTAAATTTCCAAATTCAATCTAAGGGAAAGTAGAAATGTCCGAATATAGGTAAGTGAATGGCCCAATAATAGGTTACGGGGTGGGTTGGTTGCGTAACGGGCGACGCGATGGTTGCCGGAGGGATGAACGTTGGCCGCCCGCCAGTGCTCGCCGGCGTGACTGCGCTATGCACAAAGCTGTTAAGTGAGAGTACGAATATTGTACCAAAAATTTGTGCATCGTTTACTCAAAACACCTAATTAGTACTTTCAGTCAGTCGGCAAAGTGTAATTGAAATTGTAGAAATGAATGAATTGTTGAATTGTAGAATTAGTATTTTGTTGTTTGTAGATATGAAAGGTACGTATTTATGTACTAGTACCTATTTTCTCCCCTCAATCAGAGCACTTGCCATCTTATCAATTCACCAGCCTTGGTTGACTGATAGAGAATGCCTAGGGCATTATACCTTTGTACCTTATTGTGTGCGAGATAAATCTAGTTGGACTCGCGCACCGAGGGTTCCGTTCCGATTTCTGAAAAAGTGTACTAAGAAGAGACATCATTTTATTTTTTCTGTAATTTTTACATAAACTTCTATAACATAGAATAATTTCAGATTTTTCTATATGCAAACTTCGGATATAACGGTATTTTTTTAAATTTTTTCATCAAAAGTCGAAAACTATGCGGTATCTAAAAAGGAAAAAAATGTTTGAGAATGTGCAAACAGCGTTCTTTCATATGATACCCCACATGCCCTAGTAGCCCCACTTCGAATTTTTAAGACCCCCTTTCAGACCCTGTTACAAAAAAAAAAATTTTTTCTTTTTCGCAAAATAGTTGGGCAAACGTCATCTAAAACTTTTCCAAACAAGTTGATAGCATTAGCAGTTCTTGAGATATCCAGCTGAGTCAGACGGACAGACAGACATACCGAGTCGCTCCATAAGGGTTTCTTTTTACCATTTTGGTACGGAACCCTAAAAAGAGATGTCCTGACTGACTGACTCATCAACGCCCAGCCCAAGCCCTTGAACGAAAGAAAGCTGAAATTTTGCACAGAGGTTCCCTTTATAATGCAGACAAGGAATAAGAAAGGATTTTCCGGTAGTTCCCGTGGGATATTTTACGAATTCCATGTGGGCGAAGGTGCGGGCAGAAGCTAGTAAATAATTAACAGCTATTTTGAATTTCAAATAAACAATTAATAAAATTAAATAGTGAAACTCCATACTACTGCATAAAATAATTATGTCAGATACTATAGTATTGAATATGATACCATCAAGCTGCCACCCTGTTTTAGCCGTGGCTATTGTCCGTGTTATGGATCGTATATCGAGTAAATGTGACTTGACGAGCGTAGGTGTAATGAACAAAGAAAACTAGCGATTTGTATTCACTATGTAGGGTGGTAAATTATTTCATCACCACTGCTCTCAAAACGGTGAAGGAAAACATCGTGAGGAAACCGGCATGTCCTAGAACCAATTTCAAATTCGAATACATGTGACATCTACCAACCCGCACGGAGAGGAGGCCTGTGTCCCAGCAGTGGGAACATTATAGGCTGCAACAAAAATACAGACCCGCAATGGCGTCTATTTTTCCTTCAAACTATTAGGTAAGTGAATTTCAACAACTATGATTTTTTACCTAATTTTGGTGGTAAATTTTGTTTCTGAATTTTTGAATCAAATAAAATGCTGCTGTGCAAGAAATACGTTTTCAGTTACATAAAATGTAAGAGAAATTGATTTAATCCTGAAAGCTTCTAATATATGGTCGACAACAGAATTGGTAAGACACCAAAATTGATATCTGACACCAAAACTAGAAACATTGACACAAGAATTTATTTCTGTCACAGAAATTAGTTTTATGGAGAAAGAAGGCCTCTTCATGATGAACTCCTTCTTCAGAAAAAGTAAACACAGAAAGTGAGCCTGGCGACTAAGTCGAAGAAGCAGATTCAGAGATGTATCTGTGATCAACGCAGTGAAAACAGGAAGTGATTACCACATGGTAAGAGGCACTGGAAAGATCTCGACTGATGAAGTCTACGCTCCGCCCAGCACCGGTCCGAGTCCAAAACCCCGAGAGCTTTCAACTCAAACTTCAGAATCGTTTCGAGTGTCTAGAGAGTTACGTGGACGATTATAACGATGGGTTCGTGAAAAATAATTCATACGGTCGGGTCTAAGTTCTACAAGACCCGTCGTACAAATAGAAATAAGACGCTCTCTGATCCTACTTTACAGCTCATGGAGGAGAGGCGCGAGATGATCCTGCAGTCTTCAGACGATGCGCTAATGCGAAATACCGGCTGCTCAATTAATGGATCTCTAAGTCCTTGAAAAGTGACCTTCGCTGCTATAATACAAGCCGTATTAAGGACGAGATAGATTGGAACAAGGACCATCCATGGTCCAGGATCCATGGTCTTTGCAAGAGTTTTGTCTATTGAGCAGAGCCAACTTGCGAAACTGAAGACCGATAATGGCATATTCTTAGCATAGTTCTTGTAATTCTGCTCATTTGTACCTACGATTTTACATTGAATTAAATCCGGAAAGTACTTATGGATTTTACACAGAGCCTATAGGATCACTTCGCCCATAACCGTTACTATCAAATCTGTACACACGCAGTGTTGAGTGTTGATATCAACATAAACTTTAATTACCTTTTTCGTGTAACTAACACGCACGCCGCAAAGGGATGTTTTAATCAGCCACAGAATACGCAAAACACTAGATACGTTAACTTGGAGATAACGGTTGACATTTCGGGCCTCCGCGGAGCCCAACGAATAAATTATTCTACGAGTAACATTACCCAAGTTCATGAGAGAAATACAAATTGGAGGACATGCTAATATCTTGTACAATAATGATAGGACTTGTTTTGTATAAGTTTTGTTAATTCTAACGTTCTACGTTCTACCTTTATGTCATGACGTACCCAAACCCACCTAACCTAACCTGTACCTAAGAGAGGTAAGTAATTACACTCACTTAATTAGTCCTACATGTTTTTGCTTGGTATGTACGTATAATATCACGTAAGATTATTCGAATTCCTTTTATTCTTTCGAATTTCAGGAATTCAGGACCTGGTAATGAAATGGAATTGTGGAATATATAAGTCTTTTGTATTTTATCTGTACCTATTAACCTGACTTATATTAGTACGAATCCGTGAGGTAGGTATTCTGTCCGAATGTCGATTCTTAAAGTTTGTATTTTTCCTGTTGAGAGACGAGAAGATGTAAGAATAACAACGATAGGAAAATAAAAAAATTGCCTGTCTTTGTAGATAAAGTAAAAATCGAAGGCTGTTTTTTCGTTAAATGTTTAAAGGTTTCGGTTTGATGAGAAAATTTTCCTCCGTTCATCTTTATGTACGATATTTTGTAAAATTTTCTTATATGTGTCTTATCCGTGCTACACAAATGTCTATCAGCCCGTGACACAAGTGTTTAGTGATCGTGGTCATACCTTACTTACTCTACTATGGCTACTCATAGTCCCTAATGTTATGGTTAAGGTTTTTGGGGGAGTGGGAACCTTTAAAAAAGGATACCGTTGCGCATTTTGTCGCCTTTTACCACACTCTTGGGAAAAAAGGCCACCCTAATCCTAACCCTTTGGTAGAGCTAATTCGGGACAGGAATAGCGGTTCCAGTGGTTCAAGCGCTGGTTTTATGTGTTGTCAATGCTGCCTGAGAAAACTACATTGAATCAGAGAATGGCGCCCTTATATCTAAACATAAATTGTATTGGAAATTGTGATTCATTTCAAATAATTCCAAATGTTTTGTCGGCAGGTAGATCCTCCCCCGCCTCACATCGCTGTTCATCTAGCCGCGTTTATTCCATTAACACTGTTGACATCTGCGACACTTGCTTGTAGATATCCCGAGGTAAGTTTATGTACATATTTACCTTGTATCGTACCTACGCAGAACGAAATCTTTGTTGTATAAAAGAATACGTCGCGTAAACATCTAATGTAGGTAAGATCTAAAGTGATCTTTTTGCAAAGGAGGGTTAGGTCGTATTTGCTGTTCCACCGGTAAAGGAAATCGGATTTACGCTTCGGTTTACATTTACCCAAAGCTTGTTCCTACCGCTATTCCGGATCCATGAAAATGATGTTTTCGTAGATCAAGTACCTATTCTGGGTTTATAGTAAATCTGGTTACGGTATTTACTTAGCAGCTTGTGGTTCTATTCTCCTTACAAATGTGTTTATTACAAATGGTTAAATCGTGAAACATACCACCTATTCTTGTTCTATAGTACGTTTGCTGTTTGGTCTAATAAAGGTGAGCTTTTATGAGCAAAAATCTTGTTATAAAAATGTAAAGGCAGGAATTTGTAATAAAAACTTTATCACTTTCACGAACACTGCCTTTATTATAAATTAAACCTGTGCCCATTCATCTGAAACATAAAAATAAAACGAGCGGTCATTTCATTCAGCATAACAACCTGCAAGCTCCACGTCGCCGGCTGCATGCGAGGGGCGTGTGAGTAAAAAGCGGTAGAGTAGCACCTCCGTGAGTAGCACCTACTTAAGTCCCACTCGCTTCCTTTGTACCACTTGTGTGTTTTTGTCATGCTAAAGAGTAAAGACTCTTAAAGCATTTACATGACACTTAGCTTCTTTTGAAACAAACATACTCGGGCTTACAACGAGCAGAGTGGAGAAACGTTTGAAGGAGGCATAAGACAATTTTCCAGAATTTGTCACAGTCGCACTTGGAAGCTGTGATGTGTGATTGGTTTATTGTTTATAATGGGGAGGAAGAATACCTTCCTCAGTTTCATTATATATCAAACACAAAACAGCGAATTCCCTTGCCAAGCAATAGGATGTCGATAGTCTCAAACGCGCGTTTATGTTCACTATCGCGCGACCATCTAAATTTCGGCTAATTGTAGCTAGTGGAACATTCGCAATCTATGCAGTAATAGCAGTAGTAATAAACTAATATAATGTGTTTTATTACAGTGACAATGTCCTCGACTGCTAAGGTATGCAGGGGTATTAGAATTCCTTTGCTGAAACCAACAGGAATATGCAGTGTAACTAGTAGTTCAAAGAATATTCTGGAAATATAAAAATATTTCTGAGACCTTCTTTTTTCCAGCAGGATATATTTACAAACTGAGTTTTTTTTCGGGAAAATCTAAATGTTTAAAAATCTAAAAAAAACCGTTTCCTTAGTCCCACTTTGGCGCTTTACCGACTAGCTCGGGCAAAAAGGTCATTGAGTTTTTTCGATGGAACTCGGAATTGTCATTGTCACGGACCGGAATTGCGGCGTGTACTGTGTGTGATACAATTGCGGTTTATATGAAGCTCCCAACACACTTGAAACTTATAATTTAGGCCTGAATAAGAAAGCTTAATGAGAAAACATCTCTGGATTTATTTTTTCAAGAATGCCTTCATAAAATTATTTCATGATACTTTTACAATTTAAAATCTCTGTGTTTTTTATAAGGAGGCGGCAAAATAGACCGTTCGGGGTGCCCTGGGATCTGTGGCCCGCAGGCCGCGACCACATCAACCCTGTCTTTCTCAAGCTTCCGAACCTCCTTCACCAGCAATGTCAATTACCTGAAACGAAGGTATGTTCTTAGTTCGCATGGTATCTGTCCTTTACCTAAACTCTGTCTTGATGTACCTATACGCATGAATAATCTTTATTCTTTAAAGCTTTACAGTTTTTTCAGTTACCTCGTGATGAATGATTTATATGTCCCTTTTTTGTGAAACGGGTGTCAGATATTACTATTTATCCAACAATAGTATGCAATTTCAACTCTCTGCCACAATTAGAACGGCTTTAGTAACTTGAGTTTAATTTTAAAGTTTATGTAGGTATCTATTTACTGTCTATTTCCCCTCTCTTCTGTAAAGTAGATATGTACATATAGTTTACTTTGGTATCACAAGTTGGGTAAAAATCACATTTTTATATGAAGCTCAGTTTTATAATTTAAGGATAAAACAAAATTTATGACACCGTAAAAAGCCCGAACCGCTTCACCGCGCTGCTTCCACCCCCGTCGGCACTCGACCCGCTCCCTCCACCCTCGCCGCTCGCTCCCCTACCTCTCCCCGGCTCCGCTCCACTCTACATACCGTGTAGCACCACTCATCAGCCTCGACTGTGATTGTATGTGACCATATCACTGCTGCTACTTGTTGGGACCCTTGTCTAACAACAAATACCTGCATTCTGAACTACCTGCATTCAGTGCATGGCGCTTTCCTCTCGATGTGATTTTCGTGATTCGATGTTGCTGCTTAACAAGAGCGATTGTTACAGCTGGGATAGCGTTTATTTCTTTTAACAGTTTCATAATGTTGATTCCGATTAATTCAGTTAATGAATAATATAGAAAGCTTCACAGTTCGCACTGTAGGAGCTGATTCTGATTACGATAGCTTTAATGGCAGTGTTCACGTTGGTTGGCAAGTTGTTAAGGTTAGGTGACCATGAGTGGCTACATTGTGTGTGTCGGTTTTGTCCTTCCTCTGCGTGTCCCTGTGTGTTGGCGCGGCGTGGCGGTGGCGTGCGGCGAGTAGTTCAGTGGAGGCGTTGCGCAGATTCAGCTCGGGAGACCTGCAGTCCGAGTGCGATGAGGGCGAGGTGGACCCCTACACCGGCCGCCCGGCCACCACCAGCCAGCCGAAACCGCAGAATCAAAGGCCGACCTCCCAGGGTAAGACCAAAGTAGACATTCTACAAGACCATAACTTACACAGAGTTTAATAACAAGAAACAGTTTGTTTATTTAGGACTAGCGTGTTTAACGTAACTTTTATTCCGGATTACGCAACAGATTATAATTATATAATTTTTGGTATTACAAACTTTGGCTAATAACCGTGTTTTAGTAGTAGGTACTTATTAGATATTTGACTTGTTCCAAGTAGTATTTAATTTAATGCAGCCACCGGGGGCAGCATCACCAGCATGTCGGGTCCTCCGCCGGCGCCGTCCGCAACCGTAGCGGCCGCAGCGAACAGCGGAGGAGACCTGTCGCTGAACCTGCGGGGAGGATCCCGCGGAACATCCGCGCCATCCTCCCCGGCCAAGTCCCGGGAGTCGCTTCTCCAACGAGTACAATCTCTCACTGGCGCGGCAAGAGATCAAGGCGCCAATTTATTAGGTAACGTATGGTTACAGGCATCCCTAGAGGGGCCGGTTTTGCAGTCGGCTGGCTCGAAATTCAGATTTATCTTTATAACACACATGCCTTCGGAATTAAATGGCTGAATTTAGGTAATTTTGCGGCGAAACTGCCTACAGAATCGCTTTTATTGTGTTTATAGCCGATCATCGCGTATTATTTCAGCCTATTTCATACACACATCATACATGGCATTGCTATGAGAAGAATGTTAGTTTTTTCGAAAGAGATTCTACTTAACTCTTTTGTACTGGTGACGCTGTTGGCCGTTGAATGTGTGTCGGTTGGAAGAGCTTCGTTGGTTAGCAGCACAAACAATAAGTAATTTCTTAGGGAGCGTGACGTCAGTGGCGTCTGTGGGTCGTGGGTACAACCGCGACCGATGTGTGACCCTATTGGTGGTGGATGACCAGAACACCGACTGGTCCAAGTACTTCCGAGGCCGCCGCCTGCCTGGTGAATGGGACATCCGCGTGGAACAGGCTGAGTTTAGGGTGAGTAGACACAATGTACGTATTATACAAGGTGTAATTGAAATAACTCAAAACCTGAACAAGTTTGTTCAGAATCCAGACTTAAACTTTTTGATACATAAGTATTTTTAATAGAATATCATCTTAAATTTCATTTAAAAACAAATCTTAACTACACTATACAAGCTAACACTAAAATATATATTATGTACAAGCACAGACAATATAATAGGTACTACGTAGTACAAGTATATAATAAAAAATAAAAAGGGGAAGAGCTCATAGGGCATCAAAAAATTCGGCCGCATTGCTGTCAGTGGGAAAACTGCCCAAAAGGTTGGCAGCATTGCCACGTTGGATGGCAGTGCTAATTCTTTGGACTAAAAATAGGCTAGCCCTCTGGTCCCGTGAAGAGTCAACAACTTTTTGATAGAATTATGTTACATCGATTAGAACAAGTTGGATCCTACCAAAAATTACAAAATATGAAATGAAATGAAATGAAATCTTTTTATTTCCAGATAAAAATCCATATAAACTTAAAAATTAAATAAACAAACACACACAGAAACACACACAACATCATACATAATTATGACCTATTATTATGGTTAGTTATTACCTATTAGGTACCTACTTATCGCATCAATTTGATATGATAAGTGATTAAGTAACAATAAATAGTTAAGGTTATGAGTTATTTCAATTATATCGTGCAGATACTCTACATCTTGGCGAATATGTCTGATAACCTCATTTTAATTCTCCGCATCCACTTTTGTCACCCGCAGCCACCATTCAAAACTATTGATTGGCTGACGGCGCCAGATGGTTGCCTCATACATTTTCGGAGGGTTATTGTGCTTTAAAAGGCTCTTTTCGGCTGTTTAAATTAATTACATTATAAATACGAAATCCTTTTGATGGCAAATTAATTATTTGAGTGTCGTAACATCGTATACCTACGAACAGATCGTAAACAGCTACTGCTCAAACGAATGAAATTATTCAAATGTTGTCAGGCGTACAGCGTATTTATTATAAAATCTAACCTGTAATAAAACTCGTGATAGCAACGCGCGCACATTCCAATCAATTATGTACCCTCGCCACAAAATAGGTGCTCTAGAACAAACTATTGTAACATTCAGAGCACACTGCCCATGTCAACGTCACTGTGTGCTGACCTACCCTCGACTTATTCATTATTACGAACGTTTAACATTACCCTCGTAAACTCATAAAAGTGATATCGGTATTCATTCTACATTCCCTGTTCAGTAAAAACTGCAGCTTTTGCAGAATTTGAAAGTCTTTAGGTCTTCTAAAACATAATATTATGTTCCTGCATGGTTCCTGCCGACCGAGAGCCTTGTGGCAAGTTGCCACTGAAAACTCAGCTTTGAAAATGATAATGTAAAGGCTTAACTACTTACTTAGATTATTCTAAGTTCAAAGCAGCTTTCAAATTGGATTCACGAGACTATGTAAGTTGTCTCGCGGATCCAATTTGGAAGCTGCTTAAAGTATTCAGAAAAGCTCTTTATATAGAGACTACTCGGTACTTTACAAAGTAATTGTTGGAGGACACTACAGGGTCAATAGGGATGAAGGGTGGATGCTAAAGTTAAAAGGGATAATCAAGTCAACCGTTCCTTATTACACAAGTCAATAGTGATTCCTTTTATAACTTGTACCGTTTGCTCCTCACAGGAATTGACTGTGACGGCCACTTCTGACGGAGCCAACGTATCTATGGCAGTTTATCGCAGCGGCACCAAAGTCACTCGATGCTTCAAGTAAGTAATACTTACCCTCATTTTCTTAATAAAAGTAATATCTCGGCATATTCTATCTAGAAACGAGCCTCAGAAAAGTTACTTACCTAATTAAGAGAAGCTCTAAGCTCATTTTAAATTCTAACGGGTTCTACAGGGAATTTGTAGGAGAAACATTATGACTGTTATTAAAGTTCTAATGGTGAGATAATAAATTAGATTAATTATCTCGCGAAACAATCTAATTAGTCTCGGTAGAGTTGTAAAGGTATAAGTTGGTCGATGAGATAATCCGCGCAAAACAAACACATTAACGAAATCCTATTTATAGATAAAACCGCGGTGACTCAAACTGTGTATAAAACTATAAAATGTAAATGGAAGTTTGTAACATTTGTTTGCGTTGTCTTACTGTGATTGAAGTGTGGGCGCTTTATGATTTACATAATAATAGACACAACCTTTAACTAAGTTTGTTCAAACTTGTATAAACTATTTCCTCCAATGGCTGGGGCTTGGAAAATTATTTGAACTTACAATATTTTTTCCATTGTATGTCGGTGCAAACAAACATGTTGAACACGATGTTTATGTTGAAGTCAAATTCTCAGAGACGATAGGAATATTCAAAACTACATTCGATTTGTTTTCAATACAAAATATTATTTTCTCAGTTACTTCTTCACATTTCTTTCAAAATTGATAAATGATTAACGCAACTGTCCTTTTGTTAGGCCGGACTTCGTGTTGGTGAGACAGAACGTCCGCGACGCAGGGACTGACCACCGAGCCCTACTCCTCGGGCTCAAGTTCGGAGGGGTTCCCTCCATCAACAGCCTCAACTCAATCTACCACTTCCAGGTAATTTAACAACGTCCTACGTAATATTCAGACATTTTTCTTTTGTGTGAGATATAATGGGTCCATTTTTGTTATAAATTGTGTTTGTTTAGGACCGGCCTTGGGTCTTCGGTCATCTGCTTCAATTACAGCGACGTCTCGGAAGGGAGAACTTCCCTCTCATCGAGCAGACGTACTATCATAACCACACCGATATGGTAAGTACTTAGATTTATATTTACCTGATGACGTAATTACTTAAAGGTACTTTTTACCTGCCTTTTTGTACCTACTGCCGTCCGTACTATCTCTACTTGTTGATTTGTTGTTTAATGTTTTAGTGCACTGGGACAACTAATACTGGGTGTACAAGAAAAGTGTGGTCAAATATAAGAGTGTGGTACAGACCATCAAACTGAACAGCTTTCTATAAGGGACCAACAACGTAATCGCGAAAAAATGATCAACTGTCCCATAGAAAACTTCAAAACCTACTCAACCCAAGGGGCGCCTTATTATTTTTTCGCTTTTACGATGTTGGTTCCATGGAGAAAGTTGTTCAGTTTGATGGTCTGTACCACACCCTTAAATTTGACCACCGCACTTTTCTGGTACATCCTGTATAGTATCCGAGCAGTTTTTTATTTGTTCTAACTTATCATACCTCTGAGTTCATGATCAAGAATAATGTAGGAGATAGCATGACACAGCAGCGCAAGTTTGCCATTCAATTTATATTAGGCTTCGGACATATTTCTGACGAGCGACGCGACGCGAAGACCCCAGGCGAAACGCTTAAGCTAAAATATTCAAACTCCACCGTTCCGTTTAAATTTCTTTATTTTAACCTAAATATCACTATAATTAGTTAATTTACAATCATTAACTTAAAAATAAATAATACAAAAATAACGTTACAACTATTTCTGTCTATGTAGACAAAACAACAATTTAGAAGCGTCCAAAAGAAAAATCACAACAGTAACCATTTTCGAAAACTTGCAACCAATAAATTCGTCACATTGCCAATAGAGCTAATTTAACTTTTCATACACACAACATTCAAAACTAAATAACTTAAGGTCGAAAATGAATGAGTGTTATCATTAATGTTTGGTTTAGTATCAGCTGCTGTGATTGCGTACGATTAGTAATGAGTGTGAATGAATTTGTAATTTTTCACGAGGACGTCGTAATGAGATGTTCAAAAGGTACATTATAGAGTGAACTTGTGCATCGTAGTAGTGAATCAAGTCATGGTGCTATTGAAGCGCGTCGCTTGCAGGCACCTCGTGAGAGCGGGAGCCCTGCAACATAAACACAAGTGTTGAGTGACAATTAGCAGCACCCGGCCACTGTGGCATCGGCAGCAGAACATCAAACGCTCGCCTGTTTACGACTGTAACTCGTTCCCCATATTATAAACGAACAGTGACAACGTAGGGTGTTTATTCGATTTTAATATTATTAGGAACGAGAAACCTAACTACACATTACGGTATTTCTCGAGTGTTTATAAAATAGCTTAGAATGGGAGCATAAAATCGTTCATTGCATGAGTAATCTGGCTTGGCACACGGAGTGAGAATTAGTAATGTGCTTCAAGGTTGCCTATGAAATTTATTGTTTATGATTCGTTTACTGTAGTAATTAGAGAGCTGCAGGTCTATTATGTGGGTTTATTATTGTTTCCTTGTTCTGCTGAGGTACCTATTGAGGGAGAAGCAGGTGAGTGTTTGGTCTATTTCTGTATTCAACGTGCGTGTAGGCTGTCACATACAAACTCTTTACATAAAAGACTCGCCGGAGTTTTCCATTGTTTTTCAGAGTTTTTCTATTGTTGTTTGTCATCATTATATTTCCAGCAACAATATTAGATCTACTTATAATAAAACTTTTTGGAAAATATAATGTTTACCTAGTCCAGCGGCACCGGTGTTCGCGGTCGTGTAGACAGATGCCGTGTCGCTCGTAGCACTCGTCGTAGGCCGTCACGCAAGTGTTCGGTGACTTGGTCCGCCGTCGGTTCATGTGGACCTGACATTATCATAACGTTAATCTCCCCATAATGTACCATACCATCTATCATCATCATATCATCACCTATCATCACTGCAGTCTGATAGCGAAACAAATGAATGTCTAACTGCTACGCTGCAAACTCGTAGCATTTTCGTAGCACGATAACCTAATTCAAGCAGATACAACTAACTATAAATATTATGCGCAGATCGATTGCTGTCTGACCTCCGTAATCCATAGAAGGAATACCGAATGTTGTAAATCTGTTTTATTTTATAACACAGGTTTATTTATGTAACCGACATTTACAAGTTATGCTGCTTAACCTAGGTGTCCGTGAAATATCATATGTAGTAGGCAGAGTAATACACGCCTCAGAAAAATATTCATCCGTTCTACTCATGACTAATATGTTTCGGAAAACGAGCTGAGAAGAAAATAAGGAAATTGGCTCGAATTTGGGAAAACGAATATATTCTACATATATTTTGGTGCTATTTATTGATAAATGGCAACAAACTCGATTTTTGTAGCATTGCTTCTAGTTTGAAACTTAAAGTAACTTTTAATAGTTCGGTTAGCAAGTAGTTATGTAAAATGAAACTTTGTAAAGCTTCCACGTTTTTCAGTTTGGCGGCCATCTTTTCGATGCAAACCGATTTATAGTTTATGTATTTGTATATTTTCAGCTCTGCAGCTATTTAGGTACCTATCCAATTAAAACACCACATTCCTCAAACATGTCATCTACAAATATGTACCCTTAGTGTGTTTTATTAATGTGTAACAACGAGAATGACAACTTACTTTGCAAGCACAACCCTGTTTGTAGAGGAGACGGAATCCTTTCCTCTGACGAGGAGTGACGTCACGCCATTTGCTGACGAAACCGCACAAATGCACGTGAGCTTCTAAATGGACTACTCGACCTGGAACATGAAAAGGGGGAATTATGATACATTTGTAGTTTGTACCTCTTTGTGTAGGTGCGGTAATAACCCGTCAACGTCGCGTCCTCATAAATCTTCCGCGTAGACGGTAGACGACTCGTAACAAAATAATAAATGAACTTTCTTTATTCTAGAACATCGTACCTCAAAGTTTACACGAACATTCTTCTTTTACATTTATCTTATTCGGAATCCATTTTATCCGTACCGACTCTATCGGGCAGGCTCATTTAAAATCAGAGCAATTTTTCAATGAATAAATTATCCGGACAAATAGGACGACATTACAGAGACAGTCAGACATTGACAGAAAAGAAATTAAAACTTTTGAAGGCAGTTCAAAGAATACACTCATTCCAATTTAGTATTGTTCTGTGCCAATTTTAGACGCTAGCTTGTTTGCTAATGCGATTGCTTAATGTACTTAGAGTCTTGAATGTCTATATTAAGCGATTACAGCAAATGCTTATCTCTTTACAAAGTCTAATACTAATGAAGCAGATAAGTGTTAAATATGTGCGAAATGCCTGATTTGGCCTTGTTTGGGTTTTTATACGCTTACTGTCAGCTTAAAATTCCCAAAAGCATTTGTACGCAACATCCGCTTGGAATTCTATTTGTTCGAATTGAATTAGAATATCGTGCGCAGTAGAGCAATAAATAATGTGAATGTTTCCTGGCGAGCTGGGGCTTCGTCCTCGCGCACTGTCAGCATTTTACGTTGGAGCAATATCGATCCTTCGCAGCTTAGTTGAGGTAAACCAGCAGTGGGTGAACGGAATTTATCCTAAGGCTTGAATCGAACATTCGTAATCCCGCAGCAACATCAAAATCGTATTAGATACATGCATGTCGTAGAGAGGATATTCACCTGTAATAACATAGGTCTCCCTCGGCTGCAGACTCACCCCACACAAAGATTCCAGGGATGGTGTTAATAAACGGCCATTTTGTAAGGCCACCTTCGCTTTCGGCGTCGCCTGCAACACAATAACATTTTCTTTAGCTTACCAAGCAAATAGAGCAAGTTTTCTAAACTTTCATTCAGTCCGAAACACGTTCGTTCACAATCAAGCTATTGTATTCAAATAAGTATTGTAATTCAGATATGCATGTATAAAAGTATCTCGTTGTTCTATCTAGTGTGACTGTTGTTTCCGTATACTTACTTTGTAAGTGTTTCGAATCTTCAGTTTGTACGCGTCGTAAAAATCTTTGTTTCGAAATGTTTTTTGTACTCTTCCAACGATCACTGAAAATAGAAAATTCCATATATTTCTCAACTTAAGTAACAGAGTCTATTAGTTAACCACCATCCAGCCAAAGTGGTTAATTGAATCCTTCTAATTAAACTTTCCAATATTCCGTTACGTTTTGAAGGACGCCCTTTTGTCCTACTTGTAGGATGATTGATTTTCACTAAATTACATTAAGGCTACCATAGGTACACGCATGCCTTCATGGAGGGATTCCGATCGGTCGAGGGGGCCGATCGATCGTTACAGATTTTTTTTTAGATCAGACGGATCTGAAGGTAGAACTGAGTTGAACTGACCATATAAGTAGCCTGAAGATCACGTCAATTTAGAGTAACTTACCAAAATCGCTGTTACAAAAGTGGGTCTGTGGGTGCGCGGGCGCGCACGTGCAGGCGTCGGCGACGCGATAGCTCGCGGCCACCAGCGCCAGCGCCAACCACCTCGTCAGCATGCTATATCTGATGATCTGGAACAAATGACGTCTGTTGTAGGCGTGACCTTCATAATACTCCTATATAGGTATGGATGAGAGAATCCCATTGTTTTGTACCACCCATTGATCACACAAATTAAATGATGAATACCATCAGATCTACAGTAACAACACAATACGAGAGTTTATGATTCTTACTGCGCTGATGTATATATTTGTTGTGACCGTCATAACAAAGATCCGTCTGAAATTCCACAAAGTTTGGCGCAGCCCGTATCAGTGCTGTAATCAACGTGCCGCACTCATAAAACAAGATGTAAAAGACTCTTACAGCCTTTAATAAGTGTAATGGAACCTTAATTTGATAAGTACCTTTAATTTGGTTTAAAATTTGCGGTTTTTTTTTCATTTCAAATATTTCCCAGACGACTTTGTTTGACCCTCGCTGTCCTTTGGCAAGCGTTCGATATTGCCGACGTTAATGTTTGTTTATTTGTCTGTTATTTATTTTATTTTCTCAAGTATTTTCCAGCTGACTATAGTTTACATAAAACTTGATGCTGTAAACCATTTGCTATTTGTTGTAGTTTGATGTCATACCTACGTATATTATATATAGTATATACTCAGCAATCATTCACGTTGCATTGATATTACCTTCAGGAATGTTTCCATACATTACCTTCAATGAAACCTGAAACTACTAGTTCATTACAGCAAAGGTTCGAAGTCCGAGCAATAGATTCTCAATAAAGCAAACTTATGACATCTTATTACATTCTATTGATCGATATTCCCATAAATTAAATAGAAAGCTGTTTATGAAAGCATCTAATCTAATCTTATAAGTGATATATAAGACTTCACACTTTAAATTAATTACGTTTGCGAAGGAGGCCATCAATTTGTATCGCGGGCGCGGCGATGCGAGAGCATATTACGGAAAATTTATTAGCTTAACCACCTCTGGGCTACTGCGATGATGCTTGTGAGTCTTATGACCTACATCACGAGCAAGTCTTGTTTTTATTCCATTGATACTTTGTTGTTCTATAACGCGGCGATAAACTTTTATCACCGTAGGTAATTTTTTTGCATCCACGAGAATATAACGCCGCGTCGTCGTCGTCTCGTCGCCGCCATGTCATAACCTCGTGTTCATTCTTACTTTGTATGAGGATTGTTAAAGCTTAAATAACCAATTCTGACTGACTAGACCGATGTGTCTGCCGCCACGGATATTGTTAAACGAGAAGTTTCTTTTGTAATTGTTGACGTTTATCCGTTTTGGTCACATTAACTCACGCTCTGTGATTCTTTTGTAAGGGGATTACTACACGCATTTTAAATAAAATATTGTCTCACGCAAGACACGTGTACAGTACAACTATTTTCTTAATGTCACTATGAAGAGGAGCATTAAGAAAATAGTTGTACTGTACCTACTTACATGCTATTCAACCATTTGGAAAATTGAAATACAAGGATTGGTTGGATATTAGAACACACAAAATGTTTGTTCAAGATTAAGATAATAATTCTTAAATATGTTGTATATCGTTATTAGGCTTAGCGGGAACAATGAGCCAGCTATTACGAGCCCTGCGTGGGAGGCTGACTCGTCGGTAGAGTACGGAAATGCGCTAGAGTTGATTGCCCATGCATCATGCGATCTAACCTTTAAATCTACCTTGACAAACAATAATTAATTTTTCTCGGCCATAAAATGCCAAAATTAAAACACAAATTTAACTATTCATACCCATGTATTAACGTTAAATGGTCAATAAAAATGACAACTTTTATTTATATGCTAACGCGATTCGTTATAGAAATTACATGGCAATAAAAGTAATACATGTTTAATAAAAAATACAAGCTTCACTGTATAATTATGTGGTGAATTTATAGCTTTGGGAAAAAATGGGTTGAATTGCTTACTATGTGTGCACGATGTCAATATTGTTGTCTTTAAAAATTATTCAAATACCTACCTACCGCGGAATTTTTATTGAAACATCGCGATTAACGCTGCCTATATGACGTGACCATATTAAATTAATTAATGCCTTCGTAGAAATGATTAATGTTATTCTAATCATCCTAGTTTACATTAAATTAATCATTAGTGATTTTATATGACAGGCAAGTCTGCGATACATGCTAAGAATATTAACGTCTGGATTTTCTCAAGATATTTTCCTGTACCGGTTGCACCTGTCAATCAATTCGTTAATTAAAATTATATATGCAAATTCGGATTACTTTTTGCTATACTGGTAGTGCGATTAACCACTAACGATAGAGAACGAATCGGGATAGAATCGGAACCAAGTAATATTCATTAGAATATTACTTTGTTTAAATTACAAAATTTAATTAGTTTACTTACATAGACGCGAGATAAAATGCACATAATCCACTGCACTCCAGCCGGCAGTGTCCTTACGATTGCGTTTTTATGCGGCGCTCATACCTTTTGTACCCCTACGATGAGTGCGGTATAATCCCGCGTTGTATACAGATTTCGGATAAAAATCACAAAGCGGAAATTTTATGGGTGCATTCCCATAGTCGCACCCGTGGTTCCGACCGCGGGCCGCTGCAACAATACCTCGTTTGTCAGGGTTCGTCGAGAAACCTGAGGTGAATGTTGACATTATGTGTTTATACTTGTTTACGGCATCTAACATAAAGCGCGCTGTGGGCACGTTTGAATCAAATTATATTGGTTCACATGTGCCAGAAGCTTCGATTGTGTGTGCCGACAATAGGACACCCTATTTTGGGATTAAATTACTTTCTCAAGTACTTTTTAACTTGCTTTCCTTTTTGGTAGTCCTGTAGCTATGATGTTATCAATGTAACTGAAACTTGCACCTCTATTGATGATCTGATCCGATGCTGCGATCAGGATCAATAACAAGTATTCTAGACAATAATTTTGAAATATTTTAACTTATTTAAGTATTATGAAAACGTTTCCCTGTACTATATAACTACGAGTATTTTGTGGGAAACCTTAAGTACTGGTGTTTATCACATATCATAGCTGTTTATTGCATAGTAAAACGTCTGTTTTCTAATGTTGGAACGCCAATAATGTTTATGTCCATTGCTTTGTTAGGGCTTGGGCAACAAACGATTGACCCTATCCATTCTTTGCGGGGATATAAACACTCGAACAATGGACACTCTGTGCAATACTCGTCTCCATGCCAAAGGATTTTCTAAGAAGCTTATAACATGAATACGACCTTCGTTTATTGCAAGCTTGCATTGCTGTCTATTAATTTTATTAGTATCATAAATTGCTATTACCAATATCGTTAGTAGAACCATCAACACGTTTTTATTCGGTTTTTTACTCGACCACCAACTAGTAGCGAGTGTAAAAACGAGAACATGACTGACAGGTGTTTTTATAGATAGGTAGCCTAATGTTACGGTAACAACAGCTAGCTGTTGAAATAAATTGGAACACGTCCCTTCACGGAACCCGAGGCTGACTAAGTGGCCTGTCTGTACAATGTACAAATTGTACACAACTCCTGTACATTTTGTTGTTTCCGTACACAGCTTTAACGATTGTTTTGTTGAAGCTTTTTCTAAGTAATTGTTGAAGAAAAACTTGAATAGTTTTATTGATTGTAGGATGTTGTCTAGATTTTTTAACGATAATGCTTATTATCTATTGTTCCGATAATCACATGGCAACAGGAAACACCAGTAAGATTACATGGCATGAATTGTGAAAATATAAGGTAAATCATATTCCGAGAGTCATTCAATAGTAATACATTCATGTATTTACCGGCTTATTATGTTTATATGTAGGTATGACTTGTGAGTTACCAACATTCTGCGGTTTTCGGTCAAGGCGTGATCTGAATTGTGGTTTGCCCAAGTTAAATAGAGTATTAAATAAGTTTATTTTCTTCGAAGGTAGATTGCGTGGAATACTTATTAGCTTGAAGTTTCATGTCCACGTGCATCGTTCATACTTTAATAATGTTGTTTATTTGTGTTAGGGCTGTCATTAAACTTCTATACTTATTATGTACCTACATGGAATGGATTGTATGGTAATGGTGGTTTATTATGTTATGTCCTTCTTCGCTTCATAAGCTAAAATGGCGTGACTTAGGAACACTGCGGTCACTTTGTTTATAATATAATCGAACAATAGAAATACAGTAGGTATAGTAATACAAGCGTTGCCCCGATACAATAAAACTGTTTTCAACAATTTAACCTGAAACTGGGTCCCTAACAAAAACTGTTGCAGCTGGTTGCATGACATTCTTTGTTTCCCTGTTCAGTATTCACTAGGTACCCCAAACATAATTACCATGACCGAATCCCCACATGAAACTAATATTAAATTAAACATTGTTTCTGCAAATACTATTATAATATTACACGCGTTTGCTGCTAACGCTCAATACTCGCGGGTTACGCAACTCGGCGCTGGTCGTCAATCGCTCCGTAGAGCGTGCGGTTCATTATCAACCGAATAACGACCATCCTTGACGTCGTCAGCAGTCACAAGAACGCACAAACCACATAAATCCATCGGCCAATCCTTACGCTGACTCGTGACACTTCAATTATACCGGTAAACATGTCAATCAATCTTCACACTGTGATCTATTCATCTCTGCGGATTACCTGATGTTGGAATGGCTGAGATTTTCTTTAATAACATATTTATATGTGTGAGAGTAATGAGGTCACGATTGTTTTATTTTATTTGAATTAGAAGTGTCTCTTGAGTGTCTTTTGAAGGTAAATAAATAGATACCTACTAAACATCTATTTTTGACATAGCGAAAAATCTTCCTTGAAGTTTCTTCAGCAGTAACTTTTATAGACTTCCCGACTTGCTTGTTATTATAACCAATATCCAGTTAAACAAATATTTCTGATGAAGAGGAAAAATAAGTAATTTCTAAATTGGGTTTTTTGTGGCTTTTTGTAAATGATAGGCCACCCTATTATATTTTTTTATGCTTCTATATTTTCTGCTCCAAATAAGTACACAAAATAGCCAGTTATCGAAATTACGTAACTTCCCCTTTGTAGGTAAATGTAAAGATAAAACAACTTTGACTTGTTGGGTTTTCTACCTAGTACCTAATCATTTATTGAATAAAATACCTACTAATAATATGAAACTCTATTCTCCCATAAATGGCGTTACTGACGAGATAAGCAAATAATATTAAATCAAGTACCCATGGGCTATTAGTCATCGTGGTTAACGCTTATCGTAAGTAGGTTTATCGGATGAATATAATTAGGATAAGAAATCTCAACGTAATAATTAGTCTGAACATATTTTGTACAGTCGGCGCACTTGACAGCTAAATTGATGGAAAAAGCTCGCTCGACGTTTCTATGTCCGCCCATTAGTTACAGTAGAGGAATGTTAGGCTTTTTCTCTACAAACTGAATGTCAGTGTCGACGAGACTTTGACAGCTTCATGCGTTTTCTTCTTGAGCGTAAAAAGTTTCTCGCATTCATTCATATTAAGACGCAGCTATACAGGGTGTTAAAGTAATTGCGTGTCATAGCTTAGGGGTAGGTTCAGTATAGGTAGTTCGATAAAGGAACCCAGGAAAAAAAAAATCAAAAGATAAATAAAAAATAAAAACATAAAAAAATATTGTAAGATAAACCTAATTTACGAGTAGTACCTACCTACTAACTTAAAATAGCAATCGTTTAAAATTAAAATTATTTTATTTGTTTAAATGCTTTAATTAGGTACCTACCTACTTACTTACCTACTATCGAACGCGTTGTCATTTTGTCCTTCACTTCTCGCGTCCGAATTATTATTATTATTTTTAAAGTGTCTTTGACATATCTCGGGACCCTGGGGTCCCGGACCTTTGGAAGGCGTACGAGGAGCCGAAGCCAACTCGCAGAGGCCCTTAGACAATTTTAAATTATGAGGACGCACCAGCCGACGATCATCCCTGTAAACACTATGCAAATGCACCTAAGGAGCACCTATGCCCGGTTGGTGCAGGACTATTGCAGAACATGGAAACAAAACATATTGGGCTATGGGTTTGAGTGGCTGTGGACTGGTAACCTAGGACTATGGAAACACTACGGCCTCTGCCTGACTAATGTTTTGTAGACAATACACAGATAAAATGGCAGTTATTTGCTACTTAAAACGGCTCCTGATAATTTAAATTCTAAACAATTGCTATTTTAATTTAGTAGGTACTAAATTAGTTTGATCTTGCAATAATTTTTTTATAATTTATTTTTATTTTTCCTTGGTTCCTCTATCGATACTAAACCTACCCCTAAGCTATGACACGCAATTACTTTAACACCCTGTATACCAGCGGCCTTGAGTGGTTAGTTTACGTGTTCTGTGTTGAGCTCACGCAACGCGTCGTAAGTCCACCCAGTAATAGGACTCGACCAAGGAGAGCTGTCACAAATCAGACGCAATATTCATTTAACTATTCTTACATAAAACAAAATTATTATATTAAAACACGTATGATAAAAGATAAATAATTAAATTATTTTTAAAATGGTGAAGGTTTCATAAAAATACACTTGATAGTTTTTGCGTAATTCTAAATTTTTTATCTGCGTTAGACATAACTTTACAAATTAATTTCACTAAGGGCCTATTTCACGATGTCCGAATAGCCACTACCTACTTAACGAATAAATTCAAAAATGGGACAGAATTTGTATGAAATTATCTGCCAAGTAAGTTCATAGGAACTTAATCATGGGTAGTGAAATAGGTCCTACGTAATATAAACATAACCTAAAATATTCACATAAATGCATTAATTTAACATTACATTTTTCCCAAATCATCACTACCTACTCGTTTAGACGTGATCTTCAGTTTAAAATCATTAAAATTAGGTTAGTGTCGCCTTAACGAGAAGTGAACACGTATTCACTACGACGACACGGTTGGCGCAGTGGTTGAGCGATTGACTGCTGCTCAGCATGTCGCGGGTTCGATTCCCGCACGGAACAAATATTTGTACGACCTACAAGTATTTGTTTCGAGTCTGGGTGTTTTTCTATCTATAATATGTATGCATTTACAAGAAAAAAAAAAATTGTATATACGTAGTTTATCAGCCATCTCGTTACCATAACACAAGCATTAGGTTGCTTAGCTTGGGACTAGATGGCGTTGTGTGAAATGTCCAAAAATATTTATTTTATATTTATTATTATTTATTATTTATTCACTGTATGAACGAATCGTTTCTAAAGATAGGTAGATGAGAATTTTTGATAAACAGTGTTGTAACTTGTAATAGAAATGTAAACAGCATTACCATAGAAATAATTATATTGCGGGCATCCTCATGCCAAAGTAATTTGATCAAAGAATGACAGTATCTACCCAAATTTAATTAATCTCACGATTACAATAAAATGTGACATGCTATTCATATATTATCATTATTACAGATAAATCACGGATGAGAAACGTGATTCTTATTGTTATTAAATGAACAAACTGAATGAATGATAGCAGATCGTGTCCGTGATATATTTAAAGGTTAACTAGAAGTTAAGATTATGGGTTCGTTTGAATAGATCAGCTTTTGATAACATCGAGTTGGTTTACATTTAAGTTTCAAGTACCTATGCTTAAAGTTATAGTCACAAAATGTAGGGTCAGCAGATCTTTTGCAACGAATGGGCTATATCAAAGGCATATCACAAGTTGATCTGCAGTTCAGTTTTAGTTTTGTTTCAATGTAAACTTACAGGGCTATCATATCCATGATCTTGTAAAGTTACACAAGAATCCTCAAGTTATAGCTTATTGGTGACCATGTTAGTAAATGATACATCATACTGATGAATATCATGTGCAGATTCCGCAATGAATTGAGTTACTGCAATATTATATTTTTTTTCTCTGCATATGAACCACAAGAAAAAGTTAACAAAACAAATCCTCTAAGTAGGTAATGACAAACAAGTAACAACGAACAACAAGGAGCGAGAAGAATGAAGGGAAGGAAAAATGAGCAACTCAATCTGTTGTTCACATTGTGATGAGTTTGACAAACTACCCACAAAACAAGCAGCGAATGTATTTTTTATACCACAGAAAACAGTTTTATGTAAGATTCTATGAATAATTTAGTTGGAATCATGTGCAAAACCTTGAAAGTAAAGTTGATTAACGAACGATCATATTTCACTGAAATGTACGCGAAAGGTGTTGATTGACGCTGACAGTACCTACTTAAGTGCAATATGCATATTCATTTCCACAAATGAAGCACGATAAAAAGATTGTTTAAAAAAGTTCATAAAATGAAGTGTTAAATGTGAATGTTAAGTGTTGAATATAAAGGTAAATATTTTTTTGCTCGATTGACGTTAACACGCTTCTCGACGCGTTAAAGGAAGATATGCATACATTCTGTGAGGAAATATTTACATAATTTGTTTTAAAAAAACGTGCGGCGTGTATTTGTTGCCTGATTATCGTAAAAGTATCCTTTAGGTACTTAGTCTTTCATACAGAATCACAACAAGTCTCACACTGAAGTTTATTGCTAATTCTAACTCAAAGATACTTACTTTATCTAAGCTTTGTTGGTGACTTAAAACCCCGTCGATATAAAGAATTATGAACCTTAAAGGATAAGCTCGAACGAATTTCATGTATTATGTACTACAAGTTTGAAGTAAACGTAGACATCATAGGAAGAAAAAATTTGGCATCTATACGTTCACAATCATGATTGAGTAAAAATAAAAAGTCTGTATTCTTTTCCAAATTACTTTGCATTTCTCATCAACCTCGAAAATTACTCTAATGTCTATTCAAAATTATATTCACACTAGCTTTTGCCCGCGGCTTCGCCCGCGTGGATGTCGGAAAATATCCCATGGGAACGTTCATGTGGAAAACATAGGGCATATCCCTAACTTAAGAAATGCTGGGTTTCCCATACAAACTTTCATCCCTTTTATCACCCCTTGTAGGATTATGTTTTAAGACAAAAAGTAGCCCATATCCTTTCCCAGGATGCTATCTATAACCTTGCCAAATTTTATCGAAATCCGTGCAGTTTTGTAAATTTTAAAATCAACCCCTATTTTACCCACTTAAGGGATGATTTTTAAAAAACGCTGACCCGCATATTTTTTAACTTCTTACCAATAGCATAAATTTGTTATCCCTAACTTAAGAAATACTGGGTTTCCCTTACAAACTTTCATCCCCTATATCACCCCCTGTAGTACTATTTAAAAAAAAAATAGTACCCTACGTCCTTTCCCAGGATGCTAGATAAAGCCTTGTTAAATTTTGTCGAAATCCGTGCAGTTTTGTAAATTTTAAAATCAACCCCTATTTTACCCCCTTAGGGGATGATTTTTCAAAAACGCTGAACCGCATATTTCTTTATTGCTTATCAAAAGCATACATTTTAATTTTCACATCCCTAACCTAAGAAATGCTGGGTTTCCCATACAAACTTTCATCCCTTTTATCACCCCTTGTAGGATTATGTTTTAAGACAAAAAGTAGCCCATATCCTTTCCCAGGATGCTATCTATAACCTTGCCAAATTTTAACGAAATCCGTGCAGTTTTGTAAATTTTAAAATCAACCCCTATTTTACCCACTTAGGGGATGATTTTTAAAAAACGCTGACCCGCATATTTTTTAACTTCTTACCAATAGCATAAATTTGTTATCCCTAACTTAAGAAATACTGGGTTTCGCTTACAAACTTTCATCCCTATATCACCCCCCGTAGTATTATTAAAAAAAAAAATAGTACCCTATGTCCTTTCCCAGGATGCTAGATAAAGCCTTGTTAAATTTTGTCGAAATCCGTGCAGTTTTGTAAATTTTAAAATCAACCCCTATTTTACCCCCTTAGGGGATGATTTTTCAAAAACGCTGAACCGCATATTTCTTTATTGCTTATCAAAAGCATACATTTTAATTTTCACATCACTAACTTAAGAAATACTGAGTTTCCCATACAAAATTTCATCCCCTATATCGCCCCCTGTAGGATTATTTTTTAAGACCAAAAGTAGCCTGTGTCCATCAGAATGCTATAAAGCCTTGCCAAATATTATCGAAATCCGTGCAGTTTTGTAAATTTTAAAATCAACCCCTATTTAACCCCCTTAGAGGATGATTTTTCAAAAATGCTGAACCGCATATTTCTTAATTTCCTACCAATAGCATAAATTTGTTATCCCTAACTTAAGAAATACTGGGTTTCCCTTACAAACTTTCATCCCCTATATCACCCCCTGTAGTATTGTTTTTGAAAGTATCCTATGTCCTTTCCCAGTATGCTATATAAAGCCTTGCCAAATTTTGTCGAAATCCGTGCAGTTTTGTAAATTTTAAAATCAACCCCTATTTTACACCCTTAGGAGATGATTTTTCAAAAACGGTGAACCGCATATTTCTTTATTTCCTATCACAAGCATATATTTTAATTTTCACATCCCTAACTTAAGAAATACTGAGTTTCCCATACAAACTTTCATCCCCTATATCACCCCCTGTAGTATTGTTTTTGAAAGTATCCTATGTCCTTCCCCAGGATTCTATATAAAGCCTTGCCAAATTTTATCGAAATCCGTGCAGTTTTGTAAATTTTAAAATCAACCCCTATTTAACCCCCTTAGGGGATGATTTTTCAAAAATGCTGAACCGCATATTTATTAATTTCCTACCAATAGCATAAATTTGTTATCCCTAACTTAAGAAATACTGGGTTTCCCTTACAAACTTTCATCCCCTATATCACCCCCTGTAGTATTGTTTTTGAAAGTAGCCTGTGTCTTTCCCCAGGATACTATATAAAGCCTTGCCAAATTTTATCAAAATCCGTGCAGTTTTGTAAATTTTAAAATCAACCCCTGTTTTACCCCCTTAGGGGATGATTTTTCAAAAACGCTGAACCGCATATTTATTAATTTCCTACCAATAGCATAAATTTGTTATCACTAACTTAAGAAATACTGGGTTTCCCTTACAAACTTTCATCCCCTATATCACCCCCTGTAGTATTATTTTTGAAAAAAATAGTATCCTTTGGCCTTCCCCGGGATGCTATATAAAGCGTTGCCAAATTTTGTCGAAATCCATGCAGTTTTGTAAATTTTAAAATCAACCCCTATTTTACCCCCTTAGGGGATGATTTTTCAAAAATGCTGAATCGCATATTTCTTTATTTCTTATCAAAAGCATAAATTTTAATTTTCACATCCCTAACTTAAGAAATACTGAGTTTCCCATACAAACTTTCATCCCCTATATCACCCCCTGTAGGATTATTTTTGAAAAAAAAAGTAGCCTATGTCCGTCCCCAGGATACCATCTATAGCCTTGCCAAATTTTATCGAAATCCGTTCAGTGGTTTAGGCGTGAAAAGGTAACAGACAGACAGACAGACAGACAGACAGACAGACAGACAGACAGACAGACAGACAGACAGACAGACAGAGTTACTTTCGAATTTATAATATTAGTATGGATTTCACAGTTAATAGAGGTACATCAGAAACACAAATTGACTGCGACCCCAGGTGTCCAGGTGTCCTTTTGCATTTCTATAAATAATGTATTAAGTGGAAAGCGTCATTAATTGCACGTGTCCACTGGTTTTACGGTAACACTTTGTAATAGCTACGAGAACAATTGAAACTGTCTAATCTATATTATTATCGATACTGCAACGCTCCAACTTTAGTGTTAAAACTGATAAATATCACAATAGATACTTATTTATAAGTGGGAAAAGCACCAGGAGATTTCATTTCAATTCTTCAATTTCGAAGCGAACATTAAACTCGATTTAACACGAGTGAATAAAATGTAAGAATAAGACATTCTCACATTAAAAGGGAGCCGAAAACGTGCGGTAACATATAGGCTATAAAACCGGACGACCGTCAGGAAAGGAGATAATAAAGTCATGAGACGTTGAATTCGTACATTTTATGCGAATTGAAAGCTTTCACATTTGTTCAGAACCGACTTAATTATAAAAAGGCACTTGCATTGTGCAGGGGCCCCTGCTGAAAGAAATTCAACGTTAAAGTTTTGATTACCTCGTATTATGATTTTACAGCCACACGACCTAGGTTACATATTCACGCGGTGACTATTGTTTGTATTATGCGAGACCCAGCCATGTCAGGACACAGCCACACAAGCATGTTTGACATCATTTGACACAAATCACCATGACCGCGTTGCGATGCACTTTTGTGTTTTTATTTGTTGGCCTTTTGACGGCACCGCCTTTCAAAATGGCCTCTCCTAAAGGAAAATCATTGGACACATCACATACGCGTCCTTTGATACAACTTGCTCCTCGCCTCGATTTTATATGCCGCGTTGTCGCATGTGAAAACAGTTTTAGTTCGCGTCATAAAAGATGTATTCTCATCAAAATGTTGAAAGCGATCCTGTGTCAGCCCACACAAGCCCACATAAACTGGAATTACTTGACGAACAGCTTCCCTTATTTAATCTTAAACAAATGAAAGTATTGAGATTCTCGGATGTTACAATGTGATTTGAAGGTAGATACTAATTAGCTTTAACAATGTACATAGCTACATAGAAATAAGATCAAGTCATCTTTAACTCCTTCTATTATGTGTTTAATTATCTCATTCATCATTGCTCAGTCAAAATCGCGTGGATACATTTCTACAGTGTGCCTACTTATTTTCACGGCCATTTCTATTGTAGACCGGGCAGATTACCAAGTGTCAGTGACACTTTGAACTGCATACTTGCAACAATCCATACTAATATTATAAATTCGAAAGTAACTCTGTCTGTCTGTCTGTCTGTCTGTCTGTCTGTCTGTTACCTTTTCACGTCTAAACCACTGAACGGATTTCGATAAAATTTGGCAAGGCTATAGATGGTATCCAGGGGACGGACATAGGCTACTTTTTTTTTCAAAAATAATCCTAGGGGGGGTGATATAGGGGATGAAAGTTTGTATGGGAAACTCAGTATTTCTTAAGTTAGGGATGTGAAAATTAAAATATATGTTTTTGATAGGAAATAAAGAAATATGCGGTTCAGCGTTTTTGAAAAATCATCCCCTAAGGGGGTAAAATAGGTGTTGATTTTAAAATTTACAAAACTGCACGGATTTCGACAAAATTTTGCAAGGCTGTATATAGCATACTGGGAAAGGATATAGGATACTTTCAAAAACAATACTACAGGGGGTGATATAGGGGATGAAAGTTTGTAAGGGAAACCCAGTATTTCTTAAGTTAGGGATAACAAATTTATGCTATTGGTAGGAAATTAAGAAATATGCGGTTCACCGTTTTTGAAAAATCATCCCCTGAGGGGGTAAAATAGGGGTTGATTTTAAAATTTACAAAACTGCACGGATTTCGATAAGATTTGGCAAGGCTTTATATAGCATCCTGGGGAAGGACATAGGCTACTTTTTGTCTTGAAAAATAATCCTACAGGGGGTGATATAGAGGATGAAAGTTTGTATGGGAAATCCAGAACCACTAAACAGATTTCGATAAAATTTGGCAAGGCTATAGACGGTATCTTGGGGACGGACATAGGCTACTTTTTTTTACAAAAATAATCCTACAGGGGTGATGTAGGGGATGAAAGTTTGTATAGGAAACTCAGTATTTCTTAAGTTAGGGATGTGAAAATTAAAATGTATGTTTTTGATAGGAAATAAAGAAATATGCGGTTCAGAGTTTTTGAAAAATCATCCCCTAAGGGTGTAAAATAGGGGTTGATTTTAAAATTTACAAAACTGCACGGATTTCGATAAAATTTGGCAAGGCTTTATATAGTATCCTGGGGAAGGACATCGGCTACATTCTGTCTTAAAAAATAATCCTACAGGGGGTGATATAGGGGATGAAAGTTTGTATGGGAACTCAGTATTTCTAAAGTTAGGAATGTGAAAATTAAAAGGTATGCTTTTGGTAGGAAATAAAGAAATATGCGGTTCAGCGTTTTTGAAAAATCATCCCCTAAGGGGGTAAAATAGGGGTTGATTTTAAAATTTACAAAAGTGCACGGATTTCGACAAAATTTTGCAAGGCTGTATATAGCATACTGGGAAAGGACATAGGATACTTTCAAAAACAATACTACAGGCGGTGATGTAGGGGATGAAAGTTTGTAAGGGAAACCCAGTATTTCTTAAGTTAGGGATATGAAAATTCAAATTTATGCTTTTGGTAGGAAATAAAGAAATATATGGTACAGCGTTTTTGAAAAATCGTCCCCTAAGGGGTACAATAGGGGTTGACAAATGTTTGTGTACCTACCTATTTTTAAGATATTTAAGGGATTGGAAATGTAGTCATAGTTCGAATCTTGAGGTAACATTTAGTCTTTATTTCATTCGACATTTTTTCAAGGAAATTATTTGAACGAGTGGACATTCGAACAAAAGTTATTTGTTATTAGAGCGTGGCGGGCATAATAAATTTTAAGTAATTAACAAAGTCCCCCCGCCGCGTAATTCTGTCTGTTTGAATGCGATAATGTCAACAAGTACCGAACGGATTTTCATACGGTTTTCTCCAATGAACGGAGTGATTCAGAGTAATTCATTATGGTTTTGTGTAAATTTATATCGTAGCGATTTGAGTTTGCATAGTTATATCGGACGGCCCTATGTTTTCCACATGAACGTTCCCATGGGATATTTTCCGACATCCACGCGGGCGAAGCCGCGGGCAAAAGCTAGTGTAACATATAGGTAAGTGTGGCTACATACGATTTAATTTTAAATTTAATTATAATCCATTCACAATGATGGACAACTGCTACGGAAAATTTCAGAACAACCAAATTGTGTTGAGTCACTGTGGAGAATTGCATTATTTTTACGTGAAAACTTTCTTAAACGTTTAGGTGTTGTGATTGTAACTAATTTCCATGTAGTAGACACCGTCCACAAACAAATCAAATCTAAATCAATCTGCCTAGCCTTTTCCCAACTATATTGGGGTCGGCTTCCAGTCTAACCGGATGCAGCTGAAATATCAGTATTTTACATGGAGCGACTGCCTGTCTGACCTTCACAACCCAATAACTGGGCAATACGATATCCCTTGGTAAGACTGGTTGTCAGACTTTTGGGCTTCTGACGACCCGTAACGACTGTCAAAGGTCCACGAATGACAGCCGGGACCAACGACTTAACGTGCTTTCCGAGGCACGGAGGAGTCTCGGTATGTTTAGATGGTCACCCATCCACGGACCAACACCGGCAAGCGTAGCTTAACCTGATGGATCGACCCGTGCGGCTGTTATTACTTAGCCACGAGCACCGTCCACAAACACATCTAATATAATTATGATTAAATCTACAGCCTGAACATAAAATTAATAACTGCTAACTGTTCAGTATAAATTCTCATAACAAATTCTTAATAATTACGTGTGCAATTACTCCCACATAGAAAGAACACTAGATATTGAAAATACCTATGTCATAAAACGCGAAATGTCTTTTCATTAATTTTAGAAAGCGGCAACTTGTGAGAACATTCTTACCCCAAAAGGGTGGATGTAATCACTTTGATAGCTATTATCACCAATTCTACATTCTGACGTTGGAAGGTAAACTCATTTGGTTCAAGCCTGCTAACATGGCCTAAAGCTCGTTTTCTTTGAAATAAACCGTTCGAATGTCCGTAAGTGGCTTGTAATTGTTGCGTAGGTGTATTTATATGCTAAATTGTTACCTTTTATTCTTTTTATAATGAAGATACCTATTTATGTTAGGTAAGTGGTTAAATCAAATCTGCATCATTATGGCTCTGGAGGCGCTTATTAAAACTCGTTACCAACAAATAAAATAAAAATAGAATGCGTATGTAATGCGCTTGGAAAATACGCTGTTGTTTATTTAAATTAGGTACAACACGTACAGACGCAACAGGGCCGAAATACCGAAATAATTTTCGTATCTAATATTAAGAAACAGGCTAATTGTGTTCACTGTTAAAATTAGATTTATTTAAGAAAGCTGCTGGCTAATTAATAACAGCCGCACGGGTCGATCCATCAGGTTAAGCTACGATTGCCCGTGTTGGTTCGTGCACGGGTGACCATCATCACATACCGAGACTCCTCCGTCCATCGGAAGCGCCTTAAGCCGTTGGTCCCGACTGTCATTTATGGATCTTTGACAGTCGGGTCGTCAGAAGCCCGAAAGTCTGACAACCAGTCTTGCCAAGGGAAGGGATATCGTAGGTATTACCCACTACCCAGTAACTGGGTTGTGGAGGTCAGATAGGCAGTCGCTCCATGTAAAATACTGGTATTCAGCTGTATCCGATTAGATTGGAAGCGGACTCCAACATAGTTGGGAAAAGGTTAGACATATTGTTTAAGAAAGCTGCTATTTGGTGTTAAAACAGCACACAGGGGTCAGTAAAAGCGATAAGTGTGAATCGAAGAGAGGCGTACACCGCGGCGCCTCTCGGGACAGTTTACATAACAAACACTTGCCACTCAATTAGCGCTCCAGTTGAAATAATAACATTTTTCAGCATAAAATGTTTAATGACTAAAAACAAAATTAAAACAATATTTTCAACAAATGCTTTGGGACAAAACCATAACGTTAAAGGAAAGCTTTTTAAGTTTTACGAGCATTAATGTATACATGGACGTTTTTTATAGCAGTGCAATTATAGTTATTGGGTTATATGGGCTTAGTACAGCGGCAATAAAGTGCAATTGCTCGGTAGTTTCTGACCTAATTTTATATTAACACGATGCCATGATACACGCGTCGTTGGGACTGTTCGAAACGTACTGTGTTTGTTAATTAATTGAATTTCTCTGTACCTACTTCTGATTCAATCGTAAATACAAATTACACCTGCAAACGACTACTATAATAAAATATTTTATGTATTTTAGTGGTTTATCAACGTAAGCAGTATGAAGTTAGAATTTAAAATAGGTTTTGAATGTTAAAACATTGTGATTTCACAAAGTTTCACAGTGAGGCAATGTCACGTATAAGGGATATGAGTGTTTTTGGTGTGTGGCCAACTCACGTATAGCGGTGATGTGGACTTTCTGCGGCCGTCGCTGTGCTCGGCGCCGGTTGCGCACGCGCATGCACCCGCTTCACACATTACACTGCTCACTGCTGTTCTATGTGCTATTGCCGGAAATACTAATATTTGCAAATTCTGCACGCTATTCAAACTGTGACGGCAAAGTCTTTGATGAATTAAAAACATTAAGCTCTGTATTTATCACAATTATTTACGTTCTATTGATGTTCACTATTATATTACGTCACTTCACTGTATTAAAATAAAATGATCCTACGTGATTTCACAACGGTATATTAATTGCCACAAGCCGTCCTTACGCTGTTACAGTTTACACTCGTTTGAAGACGATTCATTAGACCACATAATTTATACAACATTCACTATTTGTATATCGGCACTTAAACCGCATACATTAACCAATACGGCCAATTACTGCGAAATGTGAGCAAACAACCTGTTGTTATAATAACAAAATTAGTTTCCGCGTGAGTCAGTTGGGCGGCTCGTCTATTCTCTACGAGGCGGTGAGCGCTGACCCCGCGACCGTCTAACAACGTATTACAACAGAACAAGCGAACTTGACCGCCCACATGCGTACATCATACAACAACACTTAGCCCTAGATACAGAGCGCAGCCGCACCGCCGCACGAACCGCCACACATCGCACGCATCTGCTACGAGCATCAATACAATCTACAGCACCATATGTTTCACTACGGCCCGATTAACGTTTCTATCAGTCAAAATCAATCATTGTCACTCTTTTCACCGCACTACAGTTGATTTGGAACTCGTCGCTGCCCGGCGCGACGGCGACGCACCTTCCGAGCTTTCACAACCATTATCCGACAAAGTACATCGATAGCGGTTCTCGATAACACCCTATCGCCTTTGATCGAACCATTACATCGATTTATGAGACGAGATCTCCAATTGGCGACACGTAATAAATCTTTTTGCCAATTTTGTCGGATCACAATACTGCCACGTTAAAACGGTGTGAATATTTTTCCTTTTGTTCCGATGGTGTTATCTTGTAATCGATATGGGTGAGATGTATCGGATATCCATGCTACTTTGATCACAATCTATCAATCTGGCCACACTGCTGTTTAAGGGGCGTATTCAATTTTATTTTATTTTTAATTGGATTTCAACAGAACTTGTTTGTGGTTTGGTTTGTAGGTTAAGGTAGTTAGTGTGGATAAAAAGGATCTAAATTAAAATGTAACTAATTGGTTGTTGGTTACCTACATTGTCAAGAGCTTACAAACATTCTAAAAATATTTATGACAATGTTGTGAGTCATTGCAATAATGTGATGTTCACGTTTGCATTATGTTGGAGGCTGGTGGGTCGACGCGGTACTCGCGCTACTCTTATAATAAACACTATTTGCCAGCGAAAGCAGCCGCGCAGGCGCACCGTTAATCTCATGCTGCACTAAAGCTTCAAGGTTAACTTTCGCGGCCAGCCCCCGTTCGACCACATTATCGCGGAATCGGTGCAACATGTGCATTAAACACCTATCCGGGAAAACAAGATCATATTTGCATAGAAGAATGGTTGCTTCATAATTTTCATATTGAGAAATATCGAAATGGGCACCTTGTATTTTAGAAACGTCTCTGAAAACCTTATTTTCGAAATATTGAATTTGCATTCAGTTTTTCGGTGAGTAATAAAATACAGTACTTAACAATGTTTTTCCTCAAACTTTAAATTTGCTACTACAAAGTACCTACCTACCAAGTATGAACCTACTTTATAGAGACTTTGTTTAAAATGGGGCTTTACATATAATTGTCCAATGGTGAACTTGGTTTTATTGTGCAGTAAAGAATATTTAAATAAAATAATTATTCCAATACCTCAAATTGCAACTAATCAAACCCCTATGGCAGTTTTATATCAGCAGCTGCATACAGAGATTAATACAATAACCATAACTTAGGTAGAGCTTAAACAACCGACAGTGTAAGAACGTAGACTATACCATAGACTTATAACTTTGTTGTATATCAGGATTGTCAGGCTGACTCATCAGCTGCACCCAACACAAGCCATCAATGAGGGCCGCCATAGAAAAACGTAGGTACCTAAGCATGAATCTTTTACATCTTTTTAAAAGATTTCCCTCGGCGTCACGTAACTTTTTAATTTTGCTCGCACTATATGGGGACTGGCGCCTTACTGCCCGGATAGTTGAAGTTTACTACGAAAATAATAAAATGTTATTCTTCACTGACAAGCAGAAAGTATGTCCTCGGCCACATTACCATATACCGCCCCGGGGCATATCGATATCGTCATGCTAATTTTACATTATGCGGGAATTCGCCGAATATTACCTACTACCCAAATGGTAATGCCTCATTGCTAACGTATCGACCGAACCTAATAATGTTTTTAGCACCTACTTTGTTAGCTTTTAGTACAACACAAACAGATTTCGACAAGATTTCGATATTTTGTTACGTGCTATGTTCGGTCTGATGTCGTCAACATTGTAGAAACGATGTAAACATTGTCTGCCTCAATATTAATGTCAATGTACTACTGCTACCAAATGTAAACATTGTAAAATTAATGATATTACAAAATTTCGTACGTCAATTAAAATTATTTCGTAGAAATTGACTTTATCGCGACGATAAGAGTTATACAGCTGCGTCATTCCGCATAACCACTGAATGGACCATGATTCACGCGAAATTATTTTTAGCACATTGCTGTGTTATTTACTACGAACTACGATGATTCTCACGCCCACTGATATTTTTAATTGGACACACTATGACAACTTCATTGATACATTTGAGTATGGTGAAAATGCGCTGTTTTAGTTTAGCTCATAAGTACAATACATAAATTAGGGAGAGAACTTTAATGATGGTTCAAAAAACGGATGATGAATGGAAAAAAAAGCTCCTCACTGGTTTTACGATGCTGCTCAGTATAATTATATTGTAAATGAAAACCGTAATTTAACACAACATTTCGCTCATATTTTTTGCTAGCTCTACAATCATACTCGCAGACACATCGATCAATATCGATGTGAGACCGATAAATCAGCATCAGTCAGCTCAACAAGTGGACAACCTCGGTTAATTCCAACCACCGCTGCACCGGTGACTCACGCACTACATTAATACAGTGATCTGCCTAAAGGCTTTACCCATAAATTTCGTAATTGCAGACGCGTAGACAATGCAGGAACAAGTGAGGCAGGACCCCATGAATAATACATGGTGCAGATAGGTACAAAAAGCGAGCGATACTACTAACGGACGAAGGTTATAGCGGCGACCAGCGATGCGCCACCATTTTATTTTTATTTAATCGAAGTATTTCAGGGTGAGCTTCGGTTCCCAGACGATATGAAATAAGTAAAAGTATATTTTCTTTGTTCGCAGTCACCTGTTTATGGTAATGTTATCTATTTATGCAGACTTCTCTGGCTCAAAGAATTATTATGAGCCGCGAAATTCCCATGTAACGAAAAAAATATATGAATTATTTATTCTGATCTGTGTCATCCCATAAAAGATAGGTTTGTACTTGCAATTGCATGTAATTTAATTAAAATATGTTTAAAATATTTATATTTATGTACTACACGTTTGCAAATTACCATTTTCCTGGTGGTGGATAGGTTTAATTTAACATGTAGGTATAATCTTGGTATTTGTTAGGTCTGGCATTACCTACTGCGGCATGAGCAATGCGTTGATAGAACATAATTATACTTATGTTAAACTAGGGAAAGTACCTACTTACCTAGTCACTGCCAATAATTCTATTCTGAAGTGGGGGATTATTACATTTCATTCGGGTAAATGAAAAACCGGCCAAGTGCGTGTTGGACTACGCGCAATGAAGGGTTCCGTAGTTGGGATGAAATTATCCCAAGAACAAACTTAACATTATAGTTGAAAAACATGTTCTCCCATACATTTCAACAGTAAATGTAAGTTTGTACTCACAATATTGATAGATTTGCCATGTTATTTTAAGACCACAAACTTCTTATAGGTTTTACTGTAATCTACAGGTATAGAACTATTTTCTGTATTTTTTTCAAAATTTTAGACTCAGTAGTTTCGGAGATAAGAGGGAATGGTCAATTTTTTCGTCTATTTTCTTAAATAACTTTAAAACCATTTATTTTAAAATTATAAAAAAATATATTTGAGACTCATTAGATTTGGAGCAAATTGGCCTTGATCCTACAAGGGTTCCGTTTTTTCCTTTTCAGGTACGGAACCCTAAAATCGTTCAAGATTTAAGCTCATACTTAAGGCGATACAAAAATAAATTTGAGGGCGTTTTTGAAACCATTTATTTCACTACTAGCGACCCACCCCATTCTTCGCACATTTTTTACGGTTTGACAAAACATCGATTTTTCTTTATATGTATATGTTCAATATTAATGTATTATACATCAGAAACCTTCCGGAATAAATTCTCTATATGATGGCGAAAACCGCATCAAAATTCGTTGCGCAATCAGACAAACACATGTATAGTATGTATGGATTTCATTTTTGGATAATGACTATTTGATTACTACTCTGACTGAAGAAAATGCAATTTCCTCGATAGAATTTAATTCCGAAAAGACCTCAAGACTTTTATATTTTTTCTGTATTTCTAAAATTCTAAGTAAGTTCATTGAAAAATTGCATTCAAAATGTGCGTATTCGGTACTTAATTGAAAACTCTGGCTGAAAATATTTCTGTTATAAAGCTTAATTCATTTTTAAACAATTTTTATTTTTTTATCGATTTTTGGGTTCCATCGCATTGTTGCGCTCTCTTTTTTCGCATGTGGAAGCAATTGACTGTGTGACTTTCTTGTTCCCGCCCAGTTCGCCTTTTACATATCACCTTAACTTACTGCAAAAGTATCAGGAAAAAAGCTGAATTAGATTTTATATGAATAATGTATCAAAGATTCTGATACAACGAACAAGTGGATACTTCACATCGAGGAACGTACGTAATGAAATATGTAGACCCAAAACTTTTTCACTTGTTGGAAAGGTGAAATTGTTTTACTCTAGAAAAGAGGCGAAAATACTTCATGCATTTTTATTTATTTATTTATTAAACACAGCTGGTTAAAGATTTGGGTTTTGATTACGGTTCAGAAGTAAAGCAAAACTTTAAGTTTGCTTTACCTATAATTACTTAGTTATAAACTTTGAAAGGTCAACAGTCAACACGCACCTTTGTGGTATTTTTTATTTCGGTAGGAATAGATAACTTAGTTTTCAGAAATAAATCCGTCTAAGTTAGGTTTAAGTATAGCTTTATAAACAAACAATGGTCTTTGTTTATTGCATTCCGAACTTGGAATTTATTGTGTTAATTTATTTGTACAAGCACAAAGTTTGGGTTAGCCATAACCTTATCGACCTCAGACGTTAGACCGCAGGCGCCGTTATAAGTTCCCGACAATTTACAGTTCTAGATCTTTCTCTGCGGAAATACCAATATCATATTCTCCATTTCAAATTATGAAACAAACACCGCAACCAACAACAAAAAATATGTATATTTTTAGAATTCCAATTTCAATTTTCGATTCATACTCGTAAGTCTGATGTATTACTGCGGATTTGACGACAATTTCTCTCGGTACCTATTGGAAAATGGCTTAGTTGTTTGTGTTCAATTAACTATAATATTACACTGAAATATGATTTATTATTATTAAAGCCTATACTTGCGTGCATTAAGATTTTATCAATAATTCTTGGCCCCATATTAATCATGGAACTAAGTAGGTAACCATGAATCATATTACTAGATTTCATCCGTTGATAGAAATACTGATGTAGGATTAAGTGAGTACGAGCCCCGAGGTTTCATCAATAAAGTGTAGCAAGGATGAATATAAGAGGAATGCTGAATATCGGCCAAATCGGTGATCAATCACGAAGCGATTAAATGACTTTCTGGTATGTTACCTTTGCCCTTATCCCAAAAATAGATCAAAAGTGAACCTTTGCATGACTTTGAAGTTTTGTTACTTTGCGCTACCGAATATTCTTGATCAATATTACTTTCCATTTTGTTACCTGATTTGAATTCCAGTGCCCTTTAAATAAAGTGGATTATCGTGGCAAGGTTTTAACTTTTGCTTTTAAGATAAAAGCCTAACTTAAGCCCTGGATAAGTCTCAACATATTTTCATTATTTTCTTTTATGTTTCAGGTTTCGTCTTTCAATTTCGTTTTCTCTACCTTAAAAGAACTAAGTAACTGGATATTTAAAAAAAAATAGTAGTAAAAGTAGAGGACAAATTCAATTCAAATAGCTGCTGTTGACACACACAGGTATTGCAAACATTGAATTGCGATAACCTATACATTTTAAACCAATGTGTGAAATTAAGTCTTTGTGAAACTCAATACACAAATACTTGAGTGTCACTGAAACAGTCGTAAAGATACCTACATACATGTGTTGTGTCGTTTGTATTCGGCCGTAAATCAAACATTTAACAAACCGGTCGCTGTCAAACCAATAACATGTTAAGACTGCCGCAGACGGGTCCGCCGCGACTGCGCGACTCGACCCTAGTAGAACAATTTCTATGAAAACTTCATGGTGTTCTACCAGAATTGCGTCGCACCGTCGCATCGTGACTGTCTGCGGGAGCCTTTAAGCTCAGTGTGCCGGACAAGTGTTACAAATTATTACGCCTTTGTAGATTAACCGGGAAGTATGCGTGTGTAGTTAGTGCCAAGGAGAGCATTATCATTTTATATTTATAGTTCAATAAATAACGTTCTTTAGGTATTAATATTTCATGTTTGCTGTTTTGTATAGAAGGCGTGGACAAATATTTATACTAGAAATCGGTACGTGATGTATTTCAGTTTGGAGAGATGATGATTCTGATGAGCTAACATTTTTTCATATCAAAATGATGTAAGTATCAACAAACAACAGACGATAAAGTCTCGGATTTCCGTTGGACTTACAGAGACATACGAGACAGACTTTCATATCTGATGAGTAGGATGACCTCCAAAATTATACCTAAACGTGAGCGTCCACTGGTTCGCGCCAGCCGTAACGCACGAAAGGCACGCTACGGATTTTGGTTTGCTTTGTATGAATTCATTGGAATTCATATAGCACTGCATCCGCATTTTCATTTCTTCATACAAGCAAACCAAAATCCGTTGTGTGCCGTGCGTGCGTTGCGGCCGGTGCGGACCAGTGGCCGCTCAGCTTAAAAATTGCTTTACGCTATAACAATGCCCGATCAACGTTAAGAAACAATGGCATAAGATGGCTCAAGGCATAATTATCTTCCTTTTTTCATTTTCATATTCATAACTAACAAGAAATACCGATTCAGCCACGCACCAACAGTTAAGTCGTACAGAGTAAGAAAAAATAATTTATAAGTATTCAATTTATTGATGAAAATGAGAAAGGCGTGTCTTGATTGACAGTACGGCGCGGATCGTTAACGAGCGCCGGCATAAAAAGCTGTTGTCGGATGAGAGACATCGACCAATTATCGCGGGCGACAAATTGAGTTAGAGGTGACGAAGTGTGCCACTGCAGTGTAGACACGACTGATCTCCGACGAGTTTCGTAATACGGCTAGATAACAATAGTTAATTGCTCTTAAAAGTTTTCATACAATTGTTCCCAACCTTTTAAAATGGGGTCAAGATGGGTATTGAAGGATCAAGAGAGCGTAAAGCACATTTTTGTCGTAAATAACCTCTTTTAAAAGAAAAGTGCTCGTATCTTATTGATACTTAAGGTATCACAAAGAATAAAATATGCTGTATTTGAAGCATGATAATCCAGAACATGAGCACATGACATTTATTCAGAACATAATGGATATTGATACTTTTAGCGTCGTACTTGTGACAGAATGATAAAATTTTATGATCATCTACGCTAATTGTCATGACACTTTATAAATCGTGAACCCTCGTAAATGTCAGCCTTGTCATTAGCCTCTGTTTTGTTTTATTTATACCTTATGATAATGCACCCTGGTGAGCATTACCTACACTTATCCGTAACGCATTAATTTTAATGCAACTTGTATTTTAAGTGCGCATGCACATTACGTACAATGTAACTTTACTCATTTACAAATAAAAGAATCACTTTATTTAAAGATGCTTACTATATATCTTTCTTAAAATGTAGGTACACGGTCTACCTCACCCAAATAAAATGTTCACCGCTCTCATTCAGCTTTTATGAATAGATTTTATATTGATTTTCAGGAATTGGTTGCATAATTTCTAATATTAGAACCACACAGTTTACAAATGTGCTGACATAAACTGGGATTTACGATCGCTCACGTCTTTAAAATGAAGTTTAGGTTATGAAAGAATGCTCAAAACAATTGGAAAAATACATTCTCACATAAAACCAGGTGGGCTTCGGAAATAAAAACAGTGTTCGGCCTTCGTCATTTATTTATGATTGTGGCTGTTGCGAAGGAAAGTGAATGCTTTCGGCCTGGGATTGACGCGACCTCACCTGTTCTCAAAAAGTCAATTTCAAGACTTATTACCCTTTGTTCCCGAGACCCGCCTGCTAGTGCTTACGTCGCCTTTTATTGCTATTCTGCCTTAATGTGATGGCTGCAAATGCGGTGGCAATTCGAGTTCATTTTGTTTGTATTTTAAATTCCCACCAGCAGATAAAATTTATTTCTGTTTTTATTATGGTCGAAAGTAGCACTAAACTATTTAAATGAGTTCAGGTGCAACGGTAAGTAAATAATGGTAGTTTCCCTTCTGCATTTCTTTTGTTATTGTAAACCTACTCAACACGGTTTCACCAATTTGCGACGGTTTAGGTACACATTGGAATGTTACAACATGTTCGTTTAGTTGCGTGCTAAACAAACGAAGCGCGACTTTCGACACGGGTGCAGTTAGCGGCCCTTCATATGGAGATGTGAGGCGCCCGCACCGCCACCACCGCGCCGCCTAACACTACGACATACTTCGCACGATTTCCACGACATTCTTGACTGAACAAGACGGCAAGAATCTTCACTTACACGGAATCATCGAAAGTACATACGCGGAACAACACTCAGACCGTAAACACATTACCTATGTGTTTACCGCAGAAACCTTTAACTCTCGCTGTAAATCAGATGCTTTAAGGCTTTGTGGTAGAATCTAAAAACAGATAACATGGATCGTAAAATTGCTTACAATTACCAGAACTATAAATAAAGTGTATCCGAGACGTAAACAATGAGTCAGTCTAGTCTAGTCTAACGGTATCACTAGTAAAATCGATTCTGTACTTTCTCCTAGACTAAGACAGGGTATGGTATGGAGTGAGAATGTTAGACCAGCCTGTTATGGTGCGTGTGTAATGTAATACTTATCTACTAATTGATAATGTTATCAACTGGAAACTTAAGTTTTTTGAAAGACTGTATAAGGAAAGTATTTGTTTGAGAACGCGTTGACGATTTCATTCAATATAGGTACACTTTCAACTATTTTCCTGTTGTTGGTTTGTAATGAATTAAAATCTATATACATATGTGTATATAAAACAAAGTCGGGTTATTTACACCATTTATAACTCAAGAACGACTGGACCAATTTTTACGATCTTTGATTTGTTGGATTTTTCTCCGCCCCGAATATTGAAAAAATTCACGAATAAAAAAAAATAGAAAAAAAAATGGATTTGGACAGGACAGCGTCTGTCGGGTCAGCTAGTTAAAAATAAAATTCGAAAAATGATTAGGAACCGACTTTTCTTACGAAAACCAAAATGAACAACTAGAAGAACATGATGCCAACATTGATCTAAAAAATAATAACAATATGGTTAATAAGTAGTGTAGAAAATCAGCTTACCTACAGTCATAACGAACTTCCTGTTTATTAAATTCCTAAAATGCCATGAGTAACGCAATCCGTGTCAGAGCAACATAATGTCGAATTTCCAGAATTTCCCAAAGCTAGATGGTTTCAGTGCTCGTAATTATATTCCAGGAATAACTCCAGTCCCTAGTCCTAACTCCTAACATTCAACAATATGCGTTTCTATATCGAGTGCTGTAATTTGCATAGACTGTGCTCCGTCTAGGTCACTCAATAGACTCGGCCTCGACCTATTTAGTGGCCCCATGACACCTAATTTAGTTATTGAGAACAGTTATTCGAACAATCATTGAGGAAACCGCGATTGAAACATAAATTCTAATAGGACTATCTCAACTTTATTTAAATTTCATTCAATGAACCAATTACCATGATTCAAGAGACGCCAGCCCTTGAAATAAACAATTCATTAATAGAGGGAACAGAACCGTCGTTAATCAAAATCAAATTAATTTACTATTAAATCAGCAATCGATTTATGTTAAATTAATGATATGGGCTGATTGTGAATTGGATTAATTACGATGCTTTTAACGATGAACAAGATTATAAGCACATCGTGTGAATGAAATTAATTTGCATATCAAGTGCTACGATCAATACGACTGTTGGTGCATATGATAACGTGGTAACAAAGTTTCTTTATTTGAATAATAATATTACTTATTTATGTGCAACGAAAGCTTTGCTGACAGCTGGAGCGAACTTCGTTATCAAAGCGGTAAATCAAAAAGTCTTTATGCGGAGAATGTAATGTCTTTCACAGAATTTATAAGTAAAATACTTTACTGGTTACATCAAGTAAATCGAGCACTCTATATTCACTAGATTCCGACAGTCGTTAAGACTTGACAACGTAAAAATAAGTAACAAAGTTTTGAGAGATCTGAAGACCTCTTGACAGACGAGCACGTCTCGAAAGCCGGTCGCAATAAGTTTTATCTCGTTGACGCTTTCACAGAATTTTAAATACAATAAATTCGGGACATTAATTTTGATAGACGGCGCGTAATAGTATTAATTCTAACTATACAGGGTGACTGGTAATTAGTGACCGATACTTAAACACATGATTGTACTCATGATAACAAACAACTTTTACTATGGGACCAAACCTGAAATCGCGAAAAAAAAAAAAATCAGCTGTTCCCTATTTTTTTTTTTTTTGTGCATGGGAAATCATCAAATGACTTCTCCCGCTAAACACATGATTGTACTCATAATAACAGACAAGTTTCCCAAAAAATTTTTTTTTTTAAATTTACTAATCGCATTTATGACCCTAATCATTCCAATAAGATATTGAGTACCTAACAAGAATAATACACGTGGAGCTCGTGGCTAAGTAGTAACGGACGCACGGGTCGATCCATCAGGTTAAGCTACGCTTGCCGGGGTTGGTCCGTGGATGGGTGACCATCTTCACATACCGAGACACCTCCGTGCCTCGGAAAGCACGTTAAGTCGTTGGTCCTGGCTGTAATTGGTGGATCTTTGACAGTCGTTACGGGTCGTCAGAACCCCGAAAGTCTGACAATCAGTCTTACCCAGGGGTATCGAATTACCCAGTTACTGGGTTGTGGAGGTCAGATAGGCAGTCGCTCCATGTAAAATACTGCCAAACCCCAACCCCCACACCCGACCCCAACATAGTTGGGAAATGGCTAGGCAGTTTGATTTTAACAAGAATAACATCATCCATAATAATACCACCATCAGCTGTTAGTTAACCCGTCGCATGCCAATTAGCAGAGCAGTGGTGACCCAGTGGTAACGGCCGTGACTTACGAGTTGTAGGTTTGGAGTTTCGGACACTGACAGGCGCTTTACTTTGTGTAAATTATTTCATCACCACTGCTCTCAAAACGGTGAAGGAAAACATCGTGAGGAAACCGGCATGTCCTAGAACCAAAAATTCGAACACATGTGACATCTACCAACCCGCACTGGGTCCGCGTGTTGGATTACAGCCCACTCCCTCTCACCGAGAGGAGGCCTGTGTCCCAGCAGTGGGAACATTATAGGCTGCCTATGTTACACTAATTAGCAGAAACAATAGATTTATTATTGTTATCCGTAAAATCGACAAAGTTAATTTAGTTTCCTACTTATTCCTTTTTACAAACAAAACTATCCACTTTTAACATGCATTATCCTTTTTCATTAATTGAGAACAAACGTACTTACCATGCGCACGTTGTCAATTGTTAGTCGCTTGACCCCGTTATTCTATCTCTCCGATATTCTCCGTGTGGCTGCATACCTACGAAATATCTAGGCACCGGGCGCAATCCCGGTAAAAGTAGGCACGCACAACACTGTATCGCTCACACTGCACACACACACACACACACACACGTGCTTAATTCTAATACCGGTTAGTAGTAGCAGTTTTAACTAACACTAATAATTAACGAAATGACAAAACACTATCTACGGAATCACACTATTAAAACAACAGTGAATTCTCAGTGAATTCACTCGTATAACAGTAAGTAGGGCGGAGCACCGAACGAGCTTCGACAGCCGCGGAGGAGCCTTTTAGGTACGCAGTCTTTCCTTGTCGGCAGCACCAGTATTACTAAGCTAATTACAAACTTTCGGAGTAAACACGCGGCGTGCCTCAAAGAAGTACTCCTTTATGAGGTATGCATGTTGCTTTATTGTTTATTTAAAACTATTTTGAAAACACATCTTTACTGCGAACTAGAATTCTATTACTAGAAGGATTTTAGGAATAACCCAAACGAGCAAACCATTTACAAATTGTAGACAATGGATGTTACTGCGGCGCTCTGCGATAAGCATATTCAATAGGTACGTGACTCATAAAACGCCGCCGCCGGCGATCTCGCCTCTATTGTTTATTTGAAACTGTTTAGAAAACACATCATTACTGCGAACTATTACTAGTAAGTATTCCTAAAGGAATGCACATTTTACAATCCAGCAAACCATTTACAAATTATAGACAATAGATTTTACTGCGAAGCTCGGCGTTAAGCAAATACAATATGTACGTCTTTCATAAAACATCTGCTACTTTCTAAAGGTTATAATTTAAATGGTTGTTTTCGCAAAAATAAAAATAACACAAATATTTTCATGCTAAAGCTTACATAAACTAAGGGTACGGCTAGCGGCTGTCCTTCACAACTATCTAGTAGGTATTTTCGTACCTACTTTACGTGCGTGCGCTACCACTAAATGCATTATTGTTCAAGCTATTCTAAGTTTCCCATTCCACTTTTCTAGGCTAGACTAGCAGTCTGTCTACGATATTTGAGTTTAAATCAGAAGTATTCGGCAAAATTAATTTTATAATGTTGCTAGTCGCGTTGCTACAGGCACAGGTTGCTTTACTACTGTACAGTTAAGGCTCCTACAAAGAAGCACAACGCGCGACGCGACACAAGTACACTGCATGTCGCGCGACTAGCGGTGCCTTTGAACTCCCTTTTAAATCATGCATGCCGCTATAATTGCCCTCTAAGTAAGTAACTAAGTAGCATACGCAATGACGTTATAGCCTCTATCCATACAAAACAGATTATGTGAGGTCCGGCGGCAGCCGGTAGCCATTTAGCGCGCGCAAGTAGGTATGTGGAGTGCAATCCATACTAATTTTATAAATGCTAAATTAACTCTGTCTGTCTGTCTGTCTGTCTATTACGCTTTCACGTAAAACGGATGAACCGATTTTGACGAAATTTTGTACAGAGATAGAACAGATTTTGAAAAAGACATAGGCTAAATTTTATCGCGAAAAAAGGCTTTGGAGGCGCGAAATAACCGAATTCCACGCGGGCGAAGCCGCGGGCAGGAAGCTAGTATCTTTATAGGTACGAGTACAAATAAAACTTGAAATGACTGGCGTGGTTAAAAAATTGGAATCAACTTGGCTATTTACAACGATTACTAAATCAACTACTTACTTAGGTACTAAAGTTTTTTTTAAATTAAATGATTAAATGAACTCACATTAATTGTTGCATGTGTCCACCTTGCACTTCAACACATTTAGTGGCACGTTTAGTAATATGAGCCTGCACGCGCTGCAGAATTCTAGTGTCACTTTTCACTATTTCGAAACTGTTTTCAATCCTAGTTCTTAGTTCAGCGGGAGTATGTACTGGTCCATCTCGGTAGACTAAGCCTTTTACACGCCCCCACAAAAAAAAAGTCTAATGGTGTTAAATCCGGTGACCGCGGAGGCCAAGCAACTGGCCCCCCGCGACCAATCCACCGCTCTCCATAAATAGCACTTAAACGATCGCGTACTGAAAAAATGACAAATGAAATGACGCGCCCGACTACTGCAATTACTGTAGTGTACGTATACAGATTTAAGTAATAGGACGCGTCATTTTAGAGTAGACAAGCTCTACAAATACAGAATCGGAATTAGTACTATTGATCGAATACACGCCGATAGTATTAGTAATACCTACTTACCTATACTCCATTTACAATAAGATTAGACATTTAAACAAACCTTTTTTACAGTCCTTTCAACCGATTTTCTACTTCTATTCGGAAGGCTTAAGGATGAGATTAAAGGCAAAAAAGTGGTTACAATACCAACTGTTTACTGCAGCTTCCATTATCATGCCTCCAACGCATTAGAAGTCAAAATCGGTTTAACGGACTGTAAAAAAGGTTTCTTTGAATGTCAAATCTTATTGTAAAATAGAGTACACATGAGATAGAACGGGATTACCGGTAAAGCTATAACAGTTGATAGCGCAAAGGCGCGCGCACCTTGTTTTGTTAGTAGTATACAGTAGTACCCAACTGATATGGCTTCTATGTTAAGGATTTGGTTTCCGCACTTAGTCCTTCACGTGGACCATTGTGCTTACTGATATGGCTTACCGAGGTACCTGCGCAGAAGATGAATTTTCAAAGCGCGGGAAATGCTATTGACCAATCGGCACGCTCTACGCACCGTGCTTCTTTTCCTGTACCGCTATTGGTCGGCAACTGCCAGCATAATGTTAGTCAGCCGCCATACTTGCGAGTGAGAGAAAACTAACAGCTGCAGTGTATTATGAAGTAATCTAAGGTTGATTGTAAGTTTTAAGCATTCTCGTTAATCTCGGGGCCATACTTTCTTTTCACACGACGATTCACGACTTCACGAGATTCACGACGCGCCTTATTAGTTGGGTACTACTGTACCTTACGTTGCATATTAAAAGTACAGTACTACTAAACACGGCGGTTTTGTACAACTTTTTGTTAACTACCTAGGTACAAACGTACACGGATGCGGGGTGCCTTCGTTAAAAGTGACAGTCACACTAGAGTTCTGCAGCGCGTGCGGGCTCATATCACTAAATATGCCACTAAATGTGCTGTGCAAAGTGGACACATGCAACAATCAATGTGACTTCATTTAAATCATTTAGATTACTAAATTATTTAAATAGCCAAGTTAGCGTTAGCGTTGTAAATAACCAAGTTGATTCCAATTTTTTAACCACACCAGTCATTTCAAACCTACTTGTACCTATACAGATATTGCACTCCACATACCTACTTACGCGCGCTAAATGCCTACCGGCTGCCGAATATTTCTGATTTAAACTCAAATATCGTAGACAGACTGCTAGTCCAAAGCCTAGAAATGTGGGATGGGAATAGCATGAACAATAATGCATTTAGTTGTAGCGCACGCACGTAAAGTAGGTACGAAAATACCTACCAGATTTGTTCAAGGTTTAGCATGAACATAATTTGTGTTATTTTTACTTTTGCGAAAACAACCATTTAAATTATAACCTTTAGAAAGTAGCAGATGTTTTATGAAAGACGTAACTATTGTATTTGCTTAACGCCGAGCTTCGCAGTAAAATCTATTGTCTATAATTTGTAAATGGTTTGCTGGATTGTATAAGCGCAGATTATTGACAAAATGTGCATTCCTTTAGGAATACTTACTACAGATAGCGCGCGAGTTGAATGCAGTCGGGGTCTGAGGTAAAGAGTGCCCCGCTATCCGCACGCCCCACCTCACGCGCCTGCAGTGTAGTGCTAATTATAATTGGGTCACAGCACTACCGCATTCCTAAGCTCTGCATTCAACTCGCGCGCTATCTGAAGTACGCAGTAATGATGTCTTTTCTAAACAGTTTCAAATAAACAATAGAGGCGAGATCGCCGGCGGCGGCGTTTTATGAGTCACGTACCTATTGAATATGCTTATCGCAGAGCGCCGCAGTAACATCCATTGTCTACAATTTGTAAATGGTTTGCTCGTTTGGGTTATTCCTAAAATCCTTCTAGTAAAGGTCGATTTACATCAAACGAACAAAGAGCTAGAGCTAGAACAAGAGCATTCTTTCGTGGTCTTTTAGTGTAAACGAAAACTCGTATTCAGCGTTTGCATCAAACGAACAAAGAGCTAGAGCTAGAACAAGAGCTAGAACACAAGAACGCTTTGAAGAGACCGCTCAGGGGCGCGAGCACGTCCGAACACGCAAGAACGCTCTAAGCATCTGTTCGCGCGCTCTAGCGCCGTTTACATCGAGCGAGCGAGTATTCTTAGAATATTCCATAGAATCTTTGCGAACGCACTAAGAACAACGAAAGAATGCTCTACGCCTGTTTACACTAAAAAAATTTGATATAGTGGGGATAGAATGAGCATTCGCTCGTCTGATGTAAATCGACCTTAATAGAATTCTAGCTCGCAGTAAAGATGTGTTTTCAAAATAGTTTTAAATAAACAATAAAGCAAGATGCATACCTCATAAAGGAGTACTTCTTTGAGGCACGCCGCGTGTTTACTCCGAAAGTTTGTAATTAGCTTAGTAATACTGGTGCTGCCGACAAGGAAAGACTGCGTACCTAAACGGCTCCTCCGCGGCTGTCGAAGCTCGTTCGGTGCTCCGCCCTACTTACGAGTGAATTCACTGAGAATTCACTGTTGTTTTAATAGTGTGATTCCGTAGATAGTGTTTTGTCATTTCGTTAATTATTAGTGTTAGTTAAAACTGCTACTACTAACCGGTATTGGAATTAAGCACGTGTGTGTGTGTGTGTGTGTGTGCAGTGTGAGCGATACAGTGTTGTGCGTGCCTACTTTTACCGGGATCGCGCCCGGTGCCTAGGTATTTCGTAGGTATGCAGCTACACGGAGAATATCGGAGAGATAGAATAACGGGGTCAAGCGACTAACAATTGACAACGTGCGCATGGTAAGTACGTTTGTTCTCAATTAATGAAAAAAGGATAATGCATGTTAAAAGTGGATAGTTTTGTTTGTAAAAAGGAATAAGTAGGAAACTAAATTAACTTTGTCGATCTTACGGATAACAATAATAAATCTATTGTGTCTGCTAATTAGTGTAACATAGGCAGCCTATAATGTTCCCACTGCTGGGACACAGGCCTCCTCTCGGTGAGAGGGAGTGGGCTGTAATCCAACACGCGGACCCAGTGCGGGTTGGTAGATGTCACATGTGTTCGAATTTTTGGTTCTAGGACATGCCGGTTTCCTCACGATGTTTTCCTTCACCGTTTTGAGAGCAGTGGTGATGAAATAATTTACACAAAGTAAAGCGCCTGTCAGTTAGTGATGTTCAAATCGACTTTAACACGTTGAACGCCATGTGAAAAATCGGGTATTTCCATTCAGGCCATGGGGCTCTCCGGTGAGCCTTGTCTTACTGAACCATTCGAGCCACGGGGGTCACCCGTGAGCCGCGTGATAGGTACTACGGAAACGCCTCCTACAAGCCACGGATTGCATCTATCAAACAAAACGCGTATGGAAGTGAGCCGCGTGGCCCTGTAACCGAACCGGACGGCGTGGTTTTCAAATCCAACATAAACTTGTAGTTTTTATCAGGGTTATTGCAAGATGCTAGGATTATTCAACTCAAAATGTTCAAAATCATACATTTTTGGCGGGAAAAGCGTAAGCGATCCCTCACTTGTCGACGCAGCGCGCGATATTGATCGGCCGGAGTATATCACTACTCCCGATTACTCCCGAAGCGCGCGCGCCGGGTGGGCCGTAGCGTGACCCCGTGGCCCCCGCGAACGGAAATGTACACAGTCCTTTGTACGAGGCCACGGGGCCCACCTGTGAGCCTTTTACAATATCTTAAAAACTAGACGGTAGAAGTCGCAAATATTTATTTTCCATACAAATTACGACATTTTATAAACTTTGGAATGAAAATCTCAAGTTGATGAAAATTACCGATTACCTGATTTTGGCTTGGCCCGAGCGGAAGACTACGCTAGGCGCACCGGTGGGCCACATGGCGTTCAACGTGTTAAACTAAAAACGTGTTATAGACTATAAACTATATTTTTCTAGCGCGCTATTTTATACGCTATCATTATAACGCGTTGTTACAAAACTTGGCCGCAGTCTGAACGCGGAGACATTATCATTTTATCTGGCAATACGCTAGTTATCTCGCAACTTCGCAAGTACTCGCAACGCGCTGTGCACGAAAGAATATAATAATATCTCATGTAGCGTTATAGATCAATGAACTTTCCTTCATACTTTCCAGGCTTAGGACTGTCTTTAATAAAATTGATTAAATTTTATTATACACATCATTTCTAAGGTCTCAAGTTAATTTCGACCTTATTGACATTTTACAAACCCTTTGTTTTTTTGGTGCAGGATACTTGGTAAATGATCTGGAAGCTGAATTTAACAAAAAAACATGAATGTCAATAAGGTCTAAATTCGCTTGACACCTCAGAAAGTGTCTAGATTATTATGCACATCATTTCTAGGGTATCAAGCTAATTTCGACCTTATTGACATGTTACAAACATTTTGTTTTTTTGGTCCAAGATACTTGGTAAATGATCTGGAAGCTGAATTTAACAAAAAAACATGAATGTCAATAAGGTCTAAATTCGCTTGACACCTCAGAAAGTGTCTAGATTATTATGCACATCATTTCTAGGGTGTCAAGCTAATTTCGACCTTATTGACATTTTACAAACCCTTTGTTTTTTTGGTCCAAGATACTTGGTAAATGATCTGGAAGCTGAATTTAATAAAAAAACATGAATGTCAATAAGGTCTAAATTCAGACCTTATTACGTAATAATAACAGATAACAGATACCGCGGGCCGACCGGCCGACTGCCGCCCGAGTTCACACGATTTCATCCGAGTGCCCCAACGCGCTGTCGGCGCTGTGACGCTATGAGTGAGACTAGTGAGACTATAAAAGTTATAAAGCTATAATGCTATACCGCTCTAGCCACGTTGTGTAAGTTTAGAATTTGAGATGCCTAGTTTGTTGAAACGTTATATTTCTAGCGCGAAGTCAGAGTCGGTACAACAAACGCTAGATGCTATAAATACATAGCGTGCTATTTTTTAACGCTAGACGTTATATTAACCACCACTACTGTCAGTGTCCGAAACTCCGAACCTACAACTCGTAAGTCACGGCCGTTACCACTGGGTCACCACTGCTCTGCTAATTGGCATGCGACGGGTTAACTAACAGCTGATGGTGGTATTATTATGGATGATGTTATTCTTGTTAAAATCAATCTGCCTAGCCATTTCCCAACTATGTTGGGGTCGGGTGTGGGGGTTGGGGTTTGGCAGTATTTTACATGGAGCGACTGCCTATCTGACCTCCACAACCCAGTAACTGGGTAATTCGATACCCCTGGGTAAGACTGATTGTCAGACTTTCGGGGTTCTGACGACCCGTAACGACTGTCAAAGATCCACCAATTACAGCCAGGACCAACGGCTTAACGTGCTTTCCGAGGCACGGAGGTGTCTCGGTATGTGAAGATGTTCACCCATCCACGGACCAACCCCGGCAAGCGTAGCTTAACCTGATGGATCGACCCGTGCGTCCGTTACTACTTAGCCACGAGCTCCACGTGTATTATTCTTGTTAGGTACTCAATATCTTATTGGAATGATTAGGGTCATAAATGCGATTAGTAAATTAAAAAAAAAAATTTTGGGAAAGTTGTCTGTTATTATGAGTACAATCATGTGTTTAGCGGGAGAAGTCATTTGATGATTTCCCATTCACAAAAAAAAAAAAAATAGGGAACAGCTGATTTTTTTTTTCGCGATTTCAGGTTTGGTCCCATAGTAAAAGTTGTTTGTTATCATGAGTACAATCATGTGTTTAAGTATCGGTCACTAATTACCAGTCACCCTATATATTTACTTAATGAATTTCCCGGAAAATAAGCTAAACGAGGAAAATATTTGTTTTGATGTTTTCTACCTATTGCCTTTCCAATTTGAATGCTTTTATTTCTCGTAATAATAAAATTGGTTTAACTACCTATGATTCATAACAGCATTACTAACTTTACTAGGAGTGACATACCTAAGCAATCTGCGGGACAAGTTTCGTTCATACGATATTTACAGTTCCTAGAAAACTGAAGCTACTGATTGCAATGTGAATCACGCGAATTTCTAACAATGGCAGTAAAGAGTACCTACACGCGCTTTACACTGAATAAATATAATCGCATTCCTACGTTTGTAGGCACAAACGTAGGAAAATGTCCACAATAGCACATGTGGAAAACTGATCTAGAAATGACAATCGTGAATACATACTTTTTTTTTATTATTAAGGCACTGTTTCACTGTCTAATATTAAGTTCTATTAACCTTAGCAAATAATTTGATACAAATTCTATTCCATTTTTGAATTTATTCGGTAAGAGTAGCTATTCGGACATTGTGAAATAGGCCCTTAGTGTAATTATAGTTACTAAAGGTGATCTCCAATTTAATTCAATAAGTCCATTGAGTGATCTGGCTGTTTTTATTCACCTGACGTACAAATTCCTGTCCACTTTATTCCAAGATCCATTATCTTTTTTATAATAAAAACAAACATGTCTGTCTGTTTCAATTTTTGTTTTATTAATCTTCTGTTTTTGTGAATAATTGGTGCTGGTTTTAAAAGTTGTACATCGAAGGACGTCGCGTCGTCTTTACATCTGGAAGACTGTTTGTTATTTATATATGGACAATAATGGACATACGAACGAGATGAGAGACGTAGAAACATTATTTTGACAGCTCTTTGACTGGTCGTATCAGATACCATGTCATGTCTGTGAGGAATTGTGCCAGCACATCTGGAAATAACTTTGTTGTACGATATTTGCATAGAACACTATTTAATTTTATATCTATTCATTACGTAGGAATAATATACGGTCTACTTATCAAGCGTTAAATGCTTGAAAGGCAAAAAGATTAAATATCCTTTATTGACAAAAGGTTCATTTAACACATAAATAGTTCTGGCAATGAGTCGATTGATCGGCTGGCCGGCGTAATAGAGCTCATAGGCATCGTGTGCATGATTACTGAACACAATAAAGCCGTTTGTTATTTGTCGATTAGCGATTTGATAAAGCATTTCAATTTATAGCATCATTGAGTCCAGCGTCCTCGAACGCTGGCCAATTACCCCAGTTTCTGTTGATCCTTATATAGTATCGTTTCGTAGACCTAATGGAAACCGCACTATCAACTTATGTGTTACGTGGTATATTATACTCTGTCCTCAATAACTTAATTAAACCATCTATCATATTATTAACTACCTGACCCGACAGACGTTGCCCTGTCCAAATTTCAATAATTCATACAAAATTCTCATGGAAAATTCACTTTCTGTTTTCCTGAATGTTCCAATTATCCCGGCAACTTTACAATATTTTCTCTTTATAAGAACCTTCCTCTTACTTCAACGAATGTTTGAAACAAAAATTTGGCGAATTGGTCCAGCTGTTCTCGAGTTTTACGCATAACAACACATTTAGCCATTCATATTTTAATTGTATTGAGGTATATAATTATTGACTAGTCATTACAACATGTTTTCATCGGCAATATTAAAGGTCAGTACAACATAGTTGTGGCTGCAACTATCTAACTTTTACATTTAGTTAGGTATTTACGAAAGCAGATTACTAAGCGATAGCATCACTGTGTCATTATGAATATAATTAACTCTGATTAGCGTGTCACGGCGGGCTCGTTATCATGTTAATCTTATGCACCGGTGACTCGGTGACACAATCACAGACTGCATGCCTCCCTTATCGCAGGCGCAAGTGTCTCGCCAAGGTCGAGTCTAAGAACAAAACCTAGTAATTCAGTCTAGTTAACCATAAAACTGCTATTTGTTTTAATGAGTGTTGAATTAATCATCACATGTAATTTCCCATGATACATAAACTTTCAGTGTAAGTAGGATAATGCTTGTCGGCTAGTTTGCATGGCAATTTTATCATAATTATAATTCACACAAAAATCCCATTGAAAAACATAATCCTTCCTTGGCAGTCGGGTAAAAAAGGGCGTCCAGTTTTTCCCGAATTTGATAATCTTCTGGAAAACTTTTCCAAATTTTCTTTTCCATAAAATTTAATTCGGACTATTAAGTACGAACATTTTAAAACAGAAAATATACAGATCAGTCCAGCCGTTCCAACGAACAGCATTTCATTTTTATTTACCTATTTAGAAGATTGTCGTTACTATGTATTTTTATTTCTCAGAAAATTTCCGATAGAAACTTTGTGAGATTGTAACTTAAATCAGATGATAGACAGTTAATATGTAAAGGAAACTGAAAAAATAATTTTGACTTAAAAATTTAGGTATTCCTTTTTCCTGTTGAATTTTCGAAAGGGAATTTTTAATTGTAAGTTAGAAGGAGAGAGCAATTACTGTCGGCAGGCGGCTAGCGGCTGCATTGCCGGTATCGCCGTCGGTGGCCCACATTGTAATCACGGTGATTAGCTCCGAACACCACCATTACTGGCCCCACCTTTCAGTTTGAACCAGAAACCGCCCAACTTTAGGATACGTTATTGCTTGGCACACTCCCTTCATTTCGTTTTTGTTCAATCGATTACGCTGGTTAAAAATTCTAATGTAACCGGACCTGCCCCGCGGCTTTGCACGAATACTTTATCGTTTCGGCTCTGCTTTACAAAGAACGTTAAATTATCCTCCAAAAGTTCCAAAAAACATTTTGCAATGCACTATAAATTACCAGCCCTTTACTTGTACATAGTGATTATGGTCCATAGCATTTACCAAACAAATGATTGAACAAGTGAGAAACTATAGGTATTTCTCACTTCTTACTAGGAACTACCAATTGAATAAGTCATAAAACTGTGCCGTCAAATGTACATTTTCAATCGTTTTGTGTCGGCGCGACGCTTGGGTGGGATCGACCGACGCTCGCAACGTGTTTCTTTATCTTCATACCCACCTAGGAGTATAGTTCACGTGGGTGTTCGAAAAATGCCATTTATCTTCTATATTGCACAATAAAATCAGAATTTTACTGATATCACAAACATTTCAAAAATGTTTTGGGGTTCTGGCGTTTCGCGTCACTCCTATGTTTTCGCCCACCTGGAAATATTGATGCGCTGTCAATTTTGGAGCAATCAACTGACAACAACACAAACAAACTGATATTAGAGTTCGCAGAAATAGTTAACAAGATGAGTAACTATTACTACCACATTTAATGTCACCAATGTTATTGTAAACTATTAATATTTCATAAAATTATCTTAATATTGCCATTTATAAATAAACATAATGACGTTAATACCGGAAAGAACGTCAGGACAATATTATTATTATAAAAAGAGGTCTTTGTTTAATGCCATCGGTATGTTGGTGGGTGACGTGCATAAAATAATTATGATGTGTGTTCCACTTGTTCTACAAACTGGGCATAATAACCACGTGTATTGGTCAGAATAAATGGGCCAAGAATTTGCATCGTCGATGCGCATATAATATAAGCTATCTGAGTCGCGGTCTAATTATAGCACTGTACGGCTTGTCGCGATACCTGATGCCCGATGAAAAATATAGGTATATCCGACATTTACAACAATTACACATGAATAAATAATGTACACATTTAGATGTGTTTTAATTAGTTTGTGTGGGAAACAGTGTTGTACTTCGTCTTTGATTACATTTTCTAGTAAACAACCTCTGACTTGCATTAAAATGTATTATCCATTCATAACCGTGTCACATTTGAAAGGAATAATAGAGATATTTTTAGTGTCTGCCCTTTGCAGCAAGTCATTAAGACTTGATGACTTTGTATTGTGTTTATTGTATACCTACATAATCCCAAGAATTTTCACGTTTTGCTTAAATGTCGAAAGTCATGATGTTACTTTTGAAAAGTAACGTAGGTAAGCATTTGTGGTAACGTACCGTAAACTCTTATGATTTTAATGTTCTGTTTTAGGTTATACGGGAATTCTTTCACGTCGCGTGGATAATATAAGAATAAGAACAAGAATAATTTATTGGTCCATTGTTACAAGATAAATTTCAAAAATATGAATATTGTGTGCTTACTTTAACTAGAAACTAGAAAAGTTAACATATTTATTTGAACAGTGATCCCCAAACTTGGCAGCGCCTGTTTCTTGGGGGCCTGAGTTGTAATATATCTTATAATAATTATATATCTTAATTTTCATTCGAGCATGTCTCGAATGAAAATTAAGATATATAATTATTATAAATCCTGAAATTAACAATTTAATTTCAGGATGTTTGAAATTGGACATAATACAAGACTTAATTAAATAAGGGTAGTGAAATAACACGTTATAATAAAGCAAAATAAAAGCAAATCCCTCGAAAGTACGTAAACAAAACTCCTATAATAATTTCTGCTTCAAAAACAAATTCAATGTCATATAACAAAAGTATCAAATTCCTACATTTTTTCGCACAAAAAGGTTATTTTGGGGAAAAATATGTGTTCACATTTTGAACATCAACGTTTTCGCTGACAAGCTGAGCCAGCTCGTGATGAAGAGGTCATTAAAATGAGATGCGCGTTTAAAAATATTTGGCGCAATGTTCGCATAAATATTACGTTAGGCATAAAACGTGGCTTTAACAAAATAAAATAATTTTACAGGACAAACATGTGTCAACAAAATATTAATATCTATGGAAATCGCTACTCTTCAGATTCAGATTCAGTAATCTCTAACTGACCAGCAGCCTAATTCTGTAACATGTTATCAATCGGAATCTGAATAATTTTCAAGCAAATTGCTATGAAACCGATTCCGATTGACAGTGTGTAAAGCAATTAGGGTGCAGAACATAAATCGGCACATTCGGCACCATCTGTGTTCTATGTTAGAGGGTTTGGTTTCCGCCCTAGTCCTGTATGTGGACCATTGTGCTAGCTAGGGAATCGCTACGCTTTTCGTAGGTCTACGCTACGCAATGCTACGCGAAGCTACGCAAGGCTACGCCAAGCTACGCGTGGTAACGAACCGCGGTTAAATGTTTCATCACCTTTTCACATCGATTAGTCATAGACTTCTATGTTATATTGGCTTAAGAGAGACAGTAATCTTGTAAATGACGACGACGTTTTCATAATTTCACCATATTTACTCATTGCACATTGTAGCATAATGTATTAAAAACGAAAGGTACGTTTAAGATTGTATTCAATATCGCCCGGTTTTAGGGTTCCTTAATCAACAAGGAACCCTTATAGTTTCGCTATGTCCGTCCGTCCGTCTGTCTGTCTGTCCGTCCGTCCATCCGCAGCTTAGCTCAGAGGCTGTTAGTACTAGAGTGCTATAATTCGTCATGGATATACATATTCATCACGCCGATAAAGTGGTAAAATAAAATCATGGAAAATATTTTTTTTAGTGTAAAAACCTTCTGTACACGTAAAGTGGTGATGTTTTTTTTCTCTTCTACCCCATAGTGTGGGGTGTTGTTGGATGGGTCTTTCAAAAATATTACAGGTTTGTGACAACGATTTTTCGATTTAGGGATCCGTTTCTGATATATTAAGCTTTAAAGTGCTAATTTTTGTTACATTTAAGGGTCCCGCCCCTGCCAGCTAAACGGTTAGTTTTGGATGGGTGAAAAAAAATCACGGTAGTAGTATATATAACGAAATTAAAAGGAAAACTACCACAGCTAAGTAGGCTTTTCAAGTTTACGAGTAATAGTCATTTATTCATGAAACAACAAAAAGCCCTCTTCTTAGTCCGCATTATTGTGCAACTATGGAACCCTATCACTGCGCGTGGACCGACACGCACTTGGCCAGTTTTTTAATCTCTTTTTAAAAAGAAAAGTGAAGCTGTGAAGTTGAAAGTGAACCAAGAATAAATTGCACGTAACGTAACACCAAAAATAATGCTCGCTAATTGTGCATGATGCTTAACGATAACACAAGACTACATGAGTAACAAGCTTTTAAAAATCGTTTATTGCAAGTATTCATCGCGGCAGTTGGTCTTAATTGAAACATTGCAGCTAACCCGTTTTAGAAAGTTTTGGCTGCGTGCCAACAGCTGTTCTGCATCAACTTTTTGTACCTACCCGGATTTTTAGTTCACCTTAAAGGTTAAGGTTACAAATATAGGTGATAAATGACTGGTTAAGTTTACGTAGTTGCCTACATTCATTATATTTGTATTATTAACATATTATTTATTACTAGCAAATCGTACTTTTCAAGGAGTGTATTCTATTCATTATTATTTTCTTTAGTGTTTCGTATTATAATATTATCGCTCACTAATTTGAATAAGCTTAAAGTTTATTATAATTTATGTCCATTATATTAATGCATCACCGTGACGGTAAATAATTTGTAATAAAATTACTTTTAAATTATCTTCAATCGCTTAGTTATCAAGATAATGACTACAGTTCATTGAATAACAATAGACACTTAGACAAACTAGATAATAATTATCTTTGATAACACTTCCCTGTATTATACACTATTTAAATCTAATTATAGTTGCAACACTACAGAAGAACTTAATTATATAATACTAGCTTTTGCCCGCGGCTTCGCCCGCGTAGATGTCGGAAAATATCACACGGGAACAAAAATCCTTACTTATTTCTTGTCTACATTATAAAGGGAACCTCGTACAAAATTTCAGCTTTATAGGTCCAATGGTTTGGGCTGGGCGTTGATGAGTCAGTCAGTCAGGACTTTTATTTTTATTATACTGAGATAACTTCTGCCCACAACTTCATCCGCGTGAAATTTCTTGCTAACCCGAACCACCCTTCGCATCGCTTTGCCTGCCCGCGCTATTACTTCTGGTAGTTCCAGAGATTAGCGCGTTCAAACAAACAGAAAAAAAAGTGTGTGGCAGCTCCGACGCACGACTGTAGTTTACTCCTGTTTTTGTGCCGTTCAGTTTCTGACTTTCTATTTTTCGGTAATTTCTGTAGGGCTGGGTTTCTTCAATGAATCAGTGCTATACAAATAGCAACTTTAAGTTGTGAAGGTACTCCCCCTCTCCGTCTTACCTCTCCGTCTTACCTCTCCTCATCTCACTCTAACCCTCTTCTCATTCCCCTCCCCTTCCCACCCATCTCACCCTGCCCTGTAATCTCCCTCACCGCCCCCTCACCCTCCTCAACCCCTCTCCCTCTCACCCCCTCACCACATCGCCTTCCCGCTAACCTATCCATCCCCCTCACCCCCTGTCACACACCCTTTACCGCTTTCGCCTCCCTCTACCCTCTACCCTCACCAACTCCTCCCGTTCCCTTCTCCTTCTCCACACCCTCCCCCTCACTACACCCTCATAACCCTCTCCCCCTCTCTCCATCATCCTCTCCCTCTCCCTCCCTCTCACCACACCCTCCCCTTACCCTTTCCCTCCTTACCACCCCCTCCCCTTTCCCCTTTCCGTCCTCATCACCTTCCCCTTCCACCCTCCCCATTACCCTTCTCTCTGGGGGAAAAACTATTAATGACAAACTTTATTACTTGCCAAACCAAACCAAATGAAGATTTTTCATATAAGCTATATTCCCTGTTTTCACCCCCACAGGGATGGAATTAAAAAATATCGTTTGGGATATTTCACCGAAAGATTATACACCTATTTTCGAGTTAATCAAGCCCCGCATTAAAACCTGCCCTGTAAAATTGACTGTCCCTTTTCACCCCTTCAGGGGTAGATTTTCGAAAAACCCTGATACACGTTATTCTTCATTTTTGGTCTCAAGTATAAATACTGAGTTTCGAGTTAATCGGAACGCGCGTTAAAATTCCTCCATACAAACTTTGACTCCCCCCAAATCTCTCCTGAGGGGGTTGTTTAGGAAAAATGAAAATGTCAAACTTTATAATTTACTTAGTTAAATATTCATGCCAAGTTTCAAGTCTATTAACTCAAGGAATAAGATTTTTCATACAAACTTCCATCCCCTATTTGTCCCCTTTAGGGATGGAATTTCCAAAAATCCTTTCTTAGTGGATGCCTACACTGTATAACGTATCTACGTGCAAAATTTCAAGTCTCTAAGTCTAGGGGTTTGGGCTGTGCGTTGATATATCAGTCAGTCAATCAGTCAGTCAGGACTTTGAATTTTATATATATAGATTAATATTATAATAATTATTTTTTTAACAGTCATTCAAGTTTAATTAAATGCGCATAAAGCACAAGTGCACCTATAATAATAATAATAATAACCCCACCGCAGTATCTCTACGTTGACGTCGTGGTGGGGCTTGCGCGATCCGAATTCTAGGTCTGTTCCTGTAGAGTTTACTCTGCCGGAACAGGTCTAGGATGAGGAGCCAGACCAAGAGAGATACAGAAACCCGCAGGGCAGCATGTGGCGAGCTGTTGGGCAGTAGCGACCCCACGGACCCTATCTCCCGGGAGAAGTCTTGTTCCTCACCTCTCGCTTGCCTTTATTGGCCGGCTGGAGTGAACAATGACGGGAACAGAGCTCCCACCTCATTCTTGCCTTTATTGGCTGGCTTGAGTGGAGATTTTTATTTAGCGGGTATATTTCCAAAGCGTCATTTATTTTATTACATAGGTACGGCCCCAAGAAGCAAAAATATTTGTTTACGTAAGCATGCCTGAAAAAAGGTCGGTCATTATTACTAATAACATTATTTCGTCTTCTAGCTAGATCACCCTTTGAGAATTGTAGTAAAGAGTGTTGCTTCATAACCACAAGAAATATAAACAACTGGCGAACTGTCAGAACCTCACACGACTGGTAAACAAGATGGGTTGGGTACAAATATGGGCGAAAAGTACTAAAGTACTACCTATGTATAAGTACCTATATAAGTCTGCATTCTTCAGACGACAGTATGTAGGTACTTTCACAATGGCGCGTAGTGTAAAAGGATGCCATGTCATTACTGCAGTTCATATTATACTCGTAAAATGCGGAATATGTTCGTATAAATGGGAAATTGTACGCATTTCCCGATATAATAGTATAAAAGCTAGGCGGCGCTAACTTTGGCTATAACCCAACGAGTTTATATTAAGGCGCTACCCCGACCAAACGACATTGAGCGTTCGGTACTTCTCTGTCCCACCGAGCAGTCTTGCTGTGTCCCGCTCCAATAGAATTCACAAAAATATTAGAATTATTTTAGTGAATCCTATGTTAAAGAAAGCGATTTTTTTAAAATAAATCGTGAAATATTTAGATTTTTAAACTATCTATCCATTAGTGTAATGCTCAAATAATTAGGACGTCACCTTTGGCAAAAGATGCATGCCATGCAATCAATAATTTTAATCACTTTTTACAAGGAGGTTTTAAATGTAGTTATAACATGTAAACACAAATAAGAACGTGCAAAATGATGATAAGATATCGAACATTAATAATGTGCTTTTAGATGTAGTTTATTAATCTTAATTAATGAGTTAATAGCCTCTGAATAACGCACTATCGCAAGGTTTTGGTCAGCGTAGTGCCTTAATGGATGATTAATAGCGCGACGTGTCGGAACGATACATCAAGCCGGGTATGTTTCTGCCGAACCACCGATGTTCCCCTGAACATGTTTCGTAATACGTTACGATTCCAATTGTGATTCAATCTCAACTTAGAGCAATGACCATTGAATGACGACATCTATAAAATTTTACACGACAACGATGCGATTGCTTTACTCTGTACCGAGCGGTATGCGCTTGCGTAGCCGCAGAGTAAATATTTTGTTCACGTATGGACTAAGAATTTTGCTTACCAACGATGTAATACGAGTGAGCTGGATGTTTACTCCCCTTATCTGATTACTACCTCAGTTTAGGCAGAAGTTAGGCGAAAGCAAACTACGAAGTAGCTATGTAGATAAACAGTGAGTGTTTCTAAAACAGCGCTCACCCTTGACCGACTACCTGGATCATGTTATTCACAGTCCGTGAATTCGCAGGATGTTTACATTATATATAATTTTACAAGAAAACGAAAAGTAATGGTTCCATTTTGATGATCATTTATTTTTGTACAGAAAATATTACAACGGAACGTAGAGTCGACTTTATTCTGATGCCGAAGAAAAAGATTGCATGAAACAAAATACCCCTTCGTGTGGGCGAGGTGATTGAATAAAATAATGGTAATGTAAGCCATCCATCACAATATGACTACTTGTAGCTTAAAAACCGTCGTCAAAATCCTGCCTGTAAAGTGCGAAGAACTGTACACTTAATGTTAATGTAAATAATGGTTAATGACCAGTTGGCCTTGGCGATTACAAGTAACGAATGTCTCGTGTACAAACACATAAAATAACATAAAGTATCACCACTCTTGAGTTTATTGTCAATCTGCTTATAGTGATGATGTCACGGTGCATCACTGAAAGAACTCGCTCTGCCTCCGGTCACTATCCACGCCATCATCAGCTTCGTCTGTTATACGTCTAGACTTAAACATTTTCCAACCGGAATTCCAAAAATGTCGTGATTCAACGTCGGCATCAAAGAGAACATCGTTTTTATGCGTTTTTACATTAATGATGTAGGTATCTTTAGTCAAATTATGTATGTATTTTATTTGTTTTCGTTTGTATCTATACTACGCTTTACGATACCAGAACTCATCGCTCATATTATGCTAGCAAAATGTAAATAAGCATTAGTGGTTTTTAAGAGGCGCTCGAGACGGAAATATTCATAATAAATATTATTTAATGTTTAGCGAATCCTTGAATAATGAGTAAAGACCAAACGTTACTTACGCATTCAAAAAATTAACATGTGAGTCACACGTTACGCACAGTATCGGCTTAAGTTCAATTCATTCAGTTAATGAACCGTAGTAATCGTGCTCAACTGTGAAAAATGTCTGTCATTAATACGGCTACTGTTTATTTATGTGGCTGCACTCACATTATCGGCCGGTGTGACGCCTTTCCCAAAATCGTCATCGGTCACGTTTATTTTGGGAGCCACAAACATTGCCCGAGTCGTAGGTAGTAAGGTACGTACTACACGCATCCGCGGCCAAGCGTGACCGATGCACCTCGCCGTAATCGAAACTATAATTGCCGAGCAGTTCTAACAACTCCCACTATTACAATTAAACACTTGATTGAACATCTCTGAGATCTCACACACAGTACGTGGAAATGTTCCATGTTACGTAATCATGTACATTTAATTTAATATCCGGATTTGATATGGAAAATTATCATTTTGTGACTTTTGAGAAGATGATATCTACAGGACTCAATATTTTGGGATTCAACATTTTGCAAATTCAACATTGTGGGTCTAGAAAATTCAACTTTTTGCAAATTCAACATTTTGGGATTCAACATTATGCGAATTCAACATTTTGCGAGTTCAACATTTTGCAAATTCAACATTGTAGGCCAGAAGGATTTCATTTTCTTCAGGGATGATTTCATGTCATAGCTATTTATGTGCAGATTAAGTAATAGCATTATCATTATGACTGTTCTGGTATCTTATTGATCTCATTGATCTCATCATTAGAAATAGGATTCTAAACAATGATACGGGCCACGATGATCTAACTGACACTATTTATTGGTTCGAGCTATTTATTTATTTATTAAAACTTTATGCACAAGTAAAAAAATACTGTACAAAGGCGGACTTAATGCCTGAGGCATTTTCTACCAGTCAACCTTAGGGTAATGTAGAGACAAAACATGAATGAATGACTTCCCAAAACGTAAAACTTAATTCACAGATCTAAAAAGCTTTACTTGCAAAAACTAGATACCCGGACCATGTATTGGGTATTTCATTTTGAAGAAAATTCTTTACTGAGTTTCCAAAATCAACGGCATATAACTCATACCCTTCGCTCCTTTCTTAATTAATAGTAGCGTAAAATATTTTTTCAAACAATTTACATTTGAAATTATTATTTTCAACGGTTCACAGATTACAGAAAGTAATTAAACATATTTTAAGGCATTAAAATGAATTAAAATTCAGAATCGTGTTCGTGACTTTATCAGCGATGTCGCAAGTGCACGCTAGGGTTTACTTTAGCGGAGTACCGGCCAGCCTTACATAAGGGTTACTGAGCTGAACCGGGTCACATAATAATGTCACTGAGTAAGTTTATCAGTCGAACGCCGCGATATAATAACAGATGATAGAGATATAATTCACTAGTTAGTTAGAATACATCGTGACACATCAGTAATATGCAAATGTTAAATGTAAACACTTTAAACCTCTAGTCGTCGACAAATTGCGACGTTACTTAGACATATGTATGCAGATATTAACACTCATGTTATATCAAATAATCTTGACGAGCATACTCATATTCTAACGAAGGATGTAGGCATTGCGACACAATGTTTATATTTTCTAAGAGGAGTTAAGGCAGCTTTTCATGTAATATGATGTATTTGAGTTTAATTTCTAATGCGCACTATTCATATTCATTTGCTAGTCAAGTATTTGCGGATTCATTATTTGCTGCTAAAACTTTCGAGTTCTCGTAACTACTCATTACATTTTCAGTGTTCCCTGCACAAGTTGTACAATGCTTTTCATAAAATTTTCTCATTTATTTTATGTTTCATTAGTGGAACTTCAGTTAAGGGGTCATAAAACTAATAGTTTTATTAACATTGGTGTTGTGCAGCTATACGTTGATAAAAGTAATATTCGTTGTAATAAACTTTTGTTTCGCTGCCGTCAGTTTCATTGCCCTGAATTTGTTATTATTACGACACCGAAACAGGCTGACGTTTTATTACCAAACTGATTCCCTTGATGGTTTCATTAAATTCTTTGTAAATTTTTAAAAATTCTCACTGTACATTGTTCGTTATCTTATTATTAAAGGAAACGTTGTTTGTATCAAGCTGAATACTGCTTTTATTGCTATTCTAATCTTCATGCTCATATTACGTTTTTAAATGAACGGAACGGAACTCGAGGCGTCAGCAGCTATTATAAAGGCCATCGACTAGTTCCTACTTTATTGTCTTCCCTCGTGAAATTTTTGAAATTTAAAATTTGCCTTTTCAGTTATGAAGTATGGGACAATGCTAGAAGAATTGGAAAATTGCGTTTGCTTTTTTATGATTATCGTAACCGTTAAATTTATTTCATACTTAAAATCATATTATTAGGTCAGATTAATAAAGAAAGATCCGTACTATATGTATACGTACATAAATTATTTGTGCAACACAGATCGTGCACCAGCGCGGGCGTCGTCGTCGTCGCCTAAATACCGCGCGTTTCCGATTGCGACGCGAAACAGTTTCACATCACTTGTCAACATAACTAGGAACGATATTTTTTTATACACTCGTCTATATAGATATTTTTCATTTCACGAAGGTAAGTATATATCAGCTTATAATGTTCCCACTGCTGGGACACGGGCTCCTCTCTTCGAGATCCCTCTCACTTAGCTTAAATACGTTACCACGTAGGTAAACTAAGTACGGTGAAACTGTTTCAGTGGTGCTCTATAAAAAGAAGCTTGTTTAAATACGTACATATTTTATGAAAAGTGGATTCGATGATATTAAACTTCATTCCAGACATTAAATAAAGCAAATCGAGGCAAATATATAATAAGTACCTAGTAGAAATTATATTTTACTCCTTAAAAGTTGACTGATATTAAAAAATCAATACTTCTCACGCATCTAAGTGTCATTTGATTGTGATCTATCTCGTCGACTTATTCATCTATAATTCCTCATATCCTTTATATAAATGGTTTTTGATCTGTCAGGTGCGGACCACCCAGTAAATATCAGTTGTATCATTACTATCAGATGATCCGAATATAAGGGAAGTGTCAGAGACGGTCTGGAGTGAGCTTAAGCTAGGCATCTTGTATTACCGTTACCGCGACGAGGCGCCAACCACTGGCCGCGGCGGCTTCGTACGCCATATCACAATATTATAAATTGAATACTTATCACGATCTGAACAGCATACATGCTGCTTACTTGTGTTTATGAGCAATACACTTACTAACATTGTTTCTTCCTACTGGGCTTTATTTATAAGTTTATAGAACCTCATTTGATGCAACTGAGTCTAGATAGTAACCTCTTACAAAGTCGAATGCTTCGCTCAAATCCAAAACTAATGGAACCCAAAGAAATTGTAACTTCGATATATGGATGGATGAACTGAAGCTCAATGGAAGATATGACCGGGAATTAGATTAATAAAGGAATGAGAAATCGGAAAAATGAAGGTCTGGCGTGCATTTGCTGGCGCCTCACGTCGAGGATTACATATAAATCGTCGGCTTACGTGGGCGGGAACAATTGTCGGTCTCTACTGATAAACGCTAGAGATGACCCGCGCCCCCGATGGAAACTTTATCGTGAGAAAGTGCCTTACACAGAAGAAATCTGAAAGGAATGAATATTTTCTTCATCTTTCTACGAAAATGACACATGTATCGTACAGTTATACCGATGTTGGAGAAATGTGAACGACATTTACTAGCATTCGCAATTATAATTTGCTGAAATGGCGCATGTCCCAGTTAGCAACACGTAATAGACTAATGGACACTCTTTAGTCGGTGTCTGTAAATTGTGAATTCTGACGCAATCACTCAATTTTTTAATCATTTTGCGTGACTGTTATCTATAACCAATGTTTTAGGTGAGAGTATGAGGTGTCAGATTTTCTATAATTATTTAAAATTCTCACAGATAGATCGAGATTTGCTCTGTCTGTAAATAAACCTTCAATCATTTTCACATTCGCCTTGGCTTTCACTGACTCGTAATCTTTCACATTACATAACTCTTCCTGGGTTTCTTTAGTCATTAATCTTCTGCTGTCCTTGCTATGGTACTTATGTGTCGCAGTTCGCTGTGGGTTGTGCTGCGCATACTTATTATTAGGTATTTGTATAGCTGGTTCACCGTTCAAAAGCTAGCTACACAACCGCTTTTGTCACCTGCATTCAATAGATGGGCTCATTGTTTTCATTCCATCGCAATGTAACGTGAGCTTACAGCTCAGTTGCGGTCGCAGCGACCTACGCGCGCTCACACTCCACACTATTCACATTTCCTACACTATCTCGAAGATTCCTAAAACAGGTCCCGTAAAATATTAAAATTACAAGCATATTCATTTGGCGTTTTCTGTTTAATTTACATCAATTCTTCTAGTGGGTTTATGTTAGTAAACTCGATCAATAAAGAGGAACGGCTCGCGGCATTTTAAATTAAGATAACAGTTTTATTAGCTTCTAATTCAATTCGTGGCGCATTTTTCTTATCGTTTCCACTTAAAGCTCTTACTAGCTTTCACGTTAGTTGCAACATTGCATTGACAAGAATCGTCGGCTGGTTCTCAATCACGAGTCGTGTTTGAACTTGGCCCGTGAGCTGCGACACTGGGTCAACGAGGCAGGGCTGGATATTGCGCGGCGCATTGCAATACGTATGTTCGATCCAGCCGCGACAATTAATATAGTGCACTGTGCAATAAACACAGGCGGCATGTGGGTACTCGGCACCATATTATACGCGATTGACCTTGCTTTATTGTTAACTACGAGATTATTTATAGTCAAGAATTTAGCTTCAACTGTAACAGCCGCTTTTGATTGAAATTATTAACTGCAATTAAAGAAAACAATATACCTAGTTTAGAGTTGCTTCTGTTCACTCACATGCCGCTATGATTGAACTTCATCTCACTAACTACTTCAGCCACTTAACCATGACCTTTGAACCTATCAAGTTAGAGACTTTTACTGATGTTGTTTATTTTCGTGATATTCCGCTGAACATTTGTGTATTAGTCACATAACCGCAAAAGTCTAAACAAATTTGATGAATTAAACAATAATAACATTAATAATTGTCTGATTAATTAACCACACGTCGCTATGATTTAATCTCAATTAATCGTGCGTCGCATGACCGTGAATGAATAATGTTGAACAAATGCTGAATGCAATACTGGTTTTAATGACTAATTATGCATAGAGCCATCCTTAATATTGTTATGGGAATAAAATATTATAGGTGCCATCATAGTAATAGTCGTAGAGAGTTATATACGCTACATCCTGAAGCGGGGCTCGTGATTAACATCTTCCGTGAGCAGGGTCAACGTGCAGGGGTTACGGCCTGACAGCCCTGTGACTAGACCTTCTGGAAATTTCTAATAAAACATGATTTGTGGCAATGGATTATACGCGCTGCTACGTTACGGTACCTACTCATAAAATGCGATATGAATTTATCGAAACTTATGTAACAGAAACATTATTGTGTTCTTTGTGGAGGCGTAATAATGTGGACTGGTTTTGTAGTACCTTTTCAAATAAGGGTCACGAGTCGGAAACAAACAAAACAATGTGAACACAACGGACCAAAACAGAGTACGATGATCTAAACGCCTAGTCAACCAATTCGCTCCAAATGGCCATTATGCAATAAAATCATTTGAATTAATCAATAGAGCAGAGTGGGTCCTGGCACTACAATCGACTAACGACACACTTCCTCCTGTGCTGCCGGTGCCACTACATCGCCCAGCTCCCTGGGTTCTGCACCCGACCCGCTTATTGTTGCAATTGAGCACTATAGGTACTTAATAGTGCTATAAATAGAACTCCGGCTTCTCACGATGCTTATAAGTTATGCTAACATAGAAATCAATGTCAATATTACGTTTTACTATTGACGGTATTCTCTACAACGTGTAACGTTAAATGCGCAAAACCTCTTAAGGGGTCATTGTACTCATCATTATGAACAACTTTTACTATGGGACCAAACCTGAAATCGCGAAAAAAAAATCATCTGTTCAGTACATTTATGTTCGCATAATTCGTCAAAATGTACTGAACAGCTGATTTTTTTTTCGTGATTTCAAGTTTGGTCCCATAGTAAAAGTTGTTCATAATGATGAGTGCAATGACCCCTTAAGAGGTTTTGCGCATTTAACGTTACACGTTGTATATGGAGGTCCTCTCATAACGTAATGATGCTGTTTAGAAGTTGGAACTCTATAAAGTTTAGGACGCTTTGCTTCCCTTGGGTTATATTATAAGGCGAAACAATATTCATTTGAATGAATTTTATTAGTTTTGCAAAACTACGAATGCGTAATAAATATTTTTTAAATATATTAATATTTTGACTCCTATTGTTTTAGCTGCGTAGATCGTTTTAACAATTTTATGTGTTACCATAAAAAACAGCTTGAGGAAATATATTATGCTGAATAATAAAAAAAACCCGTTAAGAGCGAGTCGGACTCACGCACCGAGGGTTCCGTTCCGATTTCTGAAAAAGTGTGCTATTTAAAGACGTCGTTTTATTTTTACTGTAATCTTTACATAAACTTCTATCACATAGTAGGTAATAATGTCAGATTTTTCTCTATGCAAACTTCGGAGATAAAGAGGGGAACGATATTTTTTTACATTTTTCATCAAAAGTCAAAAACTATGCGGCCCAGAAAAAAGAAAAAAAATTGGGAATGTGCAAACAGCGCTCTTTCATACTTCAAATTTTCAATCCCTGTTGCAAAAAAAAAAAAAATCTTTCTTATTTGCAAAATAGTTGGGCAAACGTCATCTAAAACTGTTCCAAATTCCAAGTTGAGTTGAGATATTCAGCTGTGACAGACTGCCAGACAGACAGACAGACTGAGTCGCACCACAAGGGTTCCTTTTTACCATTTTGGTACGGAACCCGAACTAGCAAGAGAAATAAATCTTTAAACCTATTGATAAGGTGCAGTATGGCATTCAGCTTGAGTGTGCATAATAACATGTAACACAGATTACACAGATTCCAAGAATATCACCTGTGTGTATAGAATAGTGTTTCTAAACATGTGTCGAGTAGTTAACCTGTACTCTGCAGTGCTCAGTACTTCAGTAGGTAGTCGAGGACGCTAACCAAACGCTAACGATGTTTACAATATGGATCACGTACTTCACAAGTAACATATAGGTACTAACTACAACTGTGCAAACACTTTAGAACGTTGATATAGTTACATTCTTAATTAGATTCTTAATGTTTCAGTATAATTTTAAAGGAAATTAAATCTCTAGGTCACATTTTTTCGTAGTCTTTAAACTGCGGATGTAAACAAACCTTGAAACATTTGAATAACGCGAAGAGCAGCTGATTAATAATGTAACTCGCGACATAAACCTATGCTCTATCATTTTGTCTCAGAAATATCTTATCTATAAATATACTACCATGTTATGATTTTATGATAGGTTGCAGACTCGAATCGGTGCCAACTCTCAAATGCACATACATTCAATTGTGTAATTAGGAACAGATTGTGGTAGTACCGCATATTTTAAAATTAAGCATTCCTTTATGTTGTGCAACGACTGTCAAGTGACATATGACACGTAATAGTACGGTAATATTGCATGATTGTGCTACGAATTTCGACACTAGTTGGGATTGTTGTCACGAATGATGCTATGGATATATCCGACTTGTTAACTCTTATGGCGGCTCTTCACAATCAGCAATCATAGACGATTATCTGAAAAACGAAACTAAACCACTGAACGGATTTCAATAAAATTTGACATGGAGATAGATGGTATCTTGGAGAAGGACATAGGCTACTTTTTGTACCAAAAATAATACTTGAATGGGGTGGTTAAGGTGATGAAAGTTTATGATCGCCGATTGTAAAGAGGTGCCATTATGCACATGTAACGTCGTGCATTATGCACAGATAAACACCACTAAATATAAAATTCATCATTGAGTCACAATACACAGCGATTATCTGAAGGTAATAATTAGGTGCTCATAGCGCATTTGATTTAAATAAGATTGCATATGTTGTTGCTATAACGAAACATAAAATGCAACGAGACACGTCTGACCTAGTATTCTTGCATATTGTACCTTGAGACAAACGTATATTGTAGAACAATACAGCACATTTTCCTTGAAGAAAGCAAAAACAAATCAGCAAAATTAAATATGTAAACAAATGCACCTGCACTCGTAGGGTTTTCGATTCAGCTGATCAGGTCAACTCATCCAATGAGGAAGCACATACACTGCCAAAGACACACTGGTCCCTGTCAAATCGATGTTCAAACAAATTGGTAAGTGTCAATAAATATGGATATGTCGTGTATGCTCTCGCGCACCGGCTCGGAATCGCAGGCGACACGCGCTCCCCGTAACGGACAATCAGTAACTGAACGTTCGGTTGACTCGGACCAGTTATTATGCGCCCACTGATGCCATCAATAACTTCACCAACACGTGGGTCCGCGATGTCGGCCGACACGACGTGATATCACACATGCACGGTAACGCGCTTATCGGTGCATCGCCTGTAAAAAGCTCATGATTCATCAGAATTAGGTTTCGCTCGTGACATCACCATGCTATGCGAGTAATGTAAACAATATGGGCTCGAGTGGCGATCTGCTTCAGCAGGTTGATGTTATGTGCCACACTGTGCACACCGAGCTAACGTGTCTTATAGAACTGTATGCGCTATAGTCACCGTTGTAACTTGTAAATATTTGTCTCTACCGAGCCATGTGTGAAAATCATTACTTGGAAACGCAGAATTCCTGACATACTTCTGAGTAATAATATCGTTAGGGTTTAAACCCGAGCCGGAATTACTGGAAGAGATAGCATTGCATAAGTTTCTCTCGATATAAAGACTGGTAATGGAGAGTACATTTTCTCGACTCTACTTATACTGAGTAAATGATTGTACTATATAATAAGTTTGGGCGGAGTAGGAAGGAAACAAACTTAATTAAAAAGTTTCTTATAGAAAGTTGTTCTATTACTCTGTCCATATTTTCCTTATATAGAGACCTAATCTTATAAGGGATACGATTAGGTCTCTATTTGAGTAGATCTATAAGTGCAATATTTTAACCAAAAATTAAGTTGTTCAGTAAACCCTAAATATAAATTGTATGTATATGGGCTTGATGATTATGTCATTATATTGAAATTATATAATTGTAGTACACAGAATCAATAAATAAATGATTAAGATATCCATTATTTTAACAGCTGTGCTAATGCGTATGACCGTAAAAGGAGGCACAGGTAGCTTTAGTAGCGGTTGAGTCAGCTCTAATAAAGATTTATTCCTCTGTCCCTTCTTTGACAACACTTAATACAATAATGTAACAGACGATTAAGGCTCTTATCACATGGACGTGCGAAGTGTGGGCGTTGTTGAAAGTATGAGCGCTATTAGATGTTGCGTGTACGTGTAAAACCTTTCTATCGCCAGTAATAATTTAATTAGAAGTTACAACTCACAAATTACAAAATTTTGTCAAAATACCTGTCAACTTATATGTCTAGTAAGTATTATAGAGTCAATAAGAATGTAATTTGTGGAGATATATAAACATTTTTTTTACTGTTACAAGGTAAAACAGTGAAAATGATATGAATTCATTCATCATAAGCATCACCTACTTTACAAAAAAATTAAGCACATTTTTAAGAACCGAAAGAACCAACATAGTTCTATGCTACATCTAACATATTTGTTTCGTATATAGAAGGCTCTTGAAAAATCCATGGGAATAGAAGAAAAGTAAACTTGATCTCGAATAAAATTAAAATTCAGTAACAGCGTAGTGCTTGCAACTTGTAGGAAGGCGAGTAAACAAATTCAGCTGTCAGCTCTGCAAACTTTGCAGTTTACTGTGATCTCGCAGACGTCTATAAAATAAGTAGATTTACTTATCGTTCCGCTGAGTTCTTATAACATAACACACAACTAACAACGACAACGACAACTACTAACGTTCTTACATAAAACTTAAAAACAAATTATTTAAAAAAACAAAAACCCGCCTGCAAAAACGCATAACTGAAAAGAGAAAAACAAGCATTAGGCCGTGCGCTGCGTTAGGCCGTGCGCTGCGTTAGGCGTGCGCACGGCGCGGGCGCCCGCGTGGCGTGCTATTTTCATGTAATCTCATAGATCAGCGCAGCGCAGCACACATGAGATTACATGAAAACAGCACGCCACGCGGGCGCCCGTGCCGTGCGCACGCCTAACGCAGCGCACGGCCTTAGGCGTGCGCACGGCGCGGGCGCCCGCGTGGCGTACTGTTTCATGTGTGCTGCGCTGCGCTGATCTATGAGATTACATGAAAACAGCACGCCACGCGGGCGCCCGCGCCGTGCGCACGCCTCGCAGCGCACGGCCTAAATATCCATAGAATTTTGGCATTGTATAAGTATATACAAACAAAAGTTACACCATATTTCAGGTTATTGGTTTGTCCCCGCCTGCGATACCATTCTATGTTCTCTTTTCAGCTACGTGTTTTTGCAGGCGGGTTTTTTGTTTTTTTTAATAATTTGTTTTATTTCAAGATTTTTAGTTTTATTAGTATATATATTTGGACAAGACTCATTTCTAGCTTGTATTTGATATCAATATTGTTGTAATTTAATTTTTTTAAAACCATCTCCTCCCTTTTTTGTATTTACAGATGCAATATCTAATGATGCATTTATCAAAATCGGTTGCGCCGCGCCGTTGATTAGTTACCGCCGTTAGTTACGAGCGCCGAGCGGACGTAGGAACGGACATACATACATACAGGTCAAACACATAGACCTCTTATTGGGCTTCACCACAGTCGGGTAAAAATATATCTACATCATTAAAAAACAGTGGCACTTATCTACCTGGTAGGTAGATAAGCTGGTAGGCACTGAGGTGCAATTTTTACGGCAAATGCGATCTCGCTATTCATATCTTTGGCAAAACAATACAAACAACAATACTGGCAAGACTGTGGCACACAAACGCCACAGTTTTGCCAGTTGGATGTTTCTGGTGCCAAATTGAGCAAAACATTGACACTTTCATGTGTATCTGTGTTGCCTAGATACGTCGTATAAACATCTGGGGATAAAAGAGCTGTATGTAGTACATAGCGATTGTTCGCTTTCTCGTGAAGGCTATAGGAAGTAAGTACGTACCTAATTGTGATCGAATAGGAACCGATCTGGCTTGATCTTCGGTCACAATGCTTCGATACAACTTCTGTTTATAAACCCAACATCGTAGTATCGTACTAGTGTAGTAGTGTTAATGCTGATGCTGCTTAAACTTACATGGGTATGATTAGGTAAGGTCAGTCTTTGAATATAGATAATACGACCCATTTGTCAAAAGTTGGGCACAAGACAATAGAACAAACAGGGTCATTGTTAAGGGGTTTTACAATTTACGACATAGGCAGTACCTAAATAGTAAACTTACGAGCTAAATGAAAATTAACCACAACAAATTTTAATGTAATAGTTGCCAATTTTGCTATTGATTTGAATTATTTTACAATGAAAAATGAATGGAAAATGAATCATCTATCAGTGGAAGAACCGACAGGTAACTAGGTACATCGAGTACATTTCTGACTACACTTGTCTTGTAGGTATGAATAATAAATTCTATCGAATATAGAGAACCATGTAAATAATATATAGGGTGAGTGGTAATTAGTGACCGATACCTAAACACATGATTATACTCATGATAACAAACAACTTTTACTATGGGACCAAACCTGAAATCGCGAAAAAAAATCAGCTGTCCCATACAGCGTCAAAATGTAAGGAGCAGCTGATTTTTTTTTCGCGATTTCAGGTTCCGTCCCATATTAAAAGTTGTTTGTTATCATGAGTATAATCATGTGTTTAGGTATCGGTCACTAATTACCAGTCACCCTATACAACTAGTAACGTTAAATGCGCAAAACCTCTTAAGGGGTCATTGTACTCATCATTATGAACAACTTTTACTATGAGACCAAACATGAAATCCCGAAAAAAAAATCAGCTGTTCAGTACATTTTGACGAGTTATGCGAACATAAATGTACTGAACAGCTGATTTTTTTTCGCGAGGTCGCGTGTTGTTCGTAATGATGAGTACAATGACCCCTTAAGAGGTTTTGCGCATTTAACGTTACACGTTGTATAAGTACTTTCAGCATCTCAGAAACTTTCACGACAATTTAAATTCAAACCAGGTGGACAGATTTTATTAGATAAGGTCAGGTGCAATCAAATCATCGGCATCGTGTCATAGATAGTTACATAAAAAGTGCCGCAGTAATCCGACTAATGACGTCTAAACCTGTACCAAATTCCTGTAGCTACATATTCTCGACACATTTGCTTATGACGTTCATTAGGGATTAAGTGATTCGGGTTAGCGTTATTTCGGGTTGGAGTTATACGGGATTCCATTCTTTATTGGGATTCAGTGTGGGCATTCGTTTTTGGCAATGTATCATCAGCTTCGTCGCACATCAGGATGACACTACCCATCTCGATGGTAAAACTTTTTTTTTGTTTTAACTAATTACACCGGGAACAGACTTAAAGAGGCCACCTGGCTTCTCACGGAGTTCTACTTCACGCCTTGCAACACTTAACTAGTTAATTACGTGCAATTTATCAAAGGGCTCAATAATTCTCGATGCGTGTACTACGCTTGTTTGTAGACACGAGCTATCTCTTATCAATGTGGGTCGAGACAACTTGCTGCAATGTTTCCTTCTGCGTGTGTACCTTCATGGATCCTTGTGTAGTGGTTACAAAAGGACTCAAGTAGGAAGTAGGACAGCGAAAGATATCGGATCTCTCGCATGGAAGTCGATCTTTTCAAAAAGTCTGGAGGATTGAGAGATGGACGTATAAGATTGCCGTGTATATTTATGTACAAAAAAATGCATATAAACGACGACGTTCGTTGTAATTTTATTTGTGGTTTCTTTTTAACTAAGTAGGGAGGTACCTACTTAGGTTTTTATTTCTCTAAATTATGTGGTGGATGATTTTGGTGCACGGTAAAACTCCAATGAGTTATGTTGATAGTGTTGGCACTAACATAAATGTTTAAATGTACTAACTACTGAATAAATAAACAAGGCATCTGCATATTTTATAAATTGTGCCGTTTATTAATTGACTTAATTGTTAACTATGTTAAAGTTAAGTTTTGGGTTGAGGAAGGCAGGGTATTGGGAGCTCTTATGTAACTTTATAATTTAAATCTACTTACATAAGTTTCGATCCAATTTGTGATAAGTACAGTTGCCCTTCATAAAACCTTCCGTACCTACGTGATTGTTTTACGACATTACCAGATATTATCCAACAGAATAAGGGTCATAATAGTGAACTTATACAATATAGGGCCTTTTATAGTTTCGGAGTAGCAACGTTAGGTACCTATTAGCTATTATATAGTTCGCGTTTATTGTTTGCGTTTTATTTCAGTAACGTTAAGGCACTTTTATTTTATAGCATCAGTGACGCATCAGGCAGGTGACGGGCGCCTATTAATCTGGGATATAAGTCGATTACCGTCACCATTGGTACTTCAATCGTTCCCATTCGACTCGTTTCCGTTCCAATAGCTTTTGCGTCAGTATCAGAAAACGTTGAGCAATGACTCATCAATGTTTTACGATTGAATGTTATGACAATTTTAGATTTTTGTTACCTAAATATTTTGTTGGAATACCGGGACAAGGCCGTATTGCATACTATAATATTATTAACGTACATAAAATTAGATATTAAGAACAAAATACTTATCTGAAAACATTTAAAGAACTGATTTATGCTATCCATAAGAACCACGCTCGATAAGGTCCAGACTAGTCATCATCACAAACCAGAATACTGATGATGTCTTCATTGAGGGATTGTAAACTTTGTGGTCATCACCACAATCTTTTGCATCCCTTTCAAACGCGTGTTTATAGTAAAAATTTCCATTCCCTCTCACAAGTCCATATTCAAGGTAGAGCCGATCCCACAACATAGGTATTGCTAGCCCAGCCTAGAAACTGTTATTAAATCTTAGTTTTCCAGTTAATAAAATGCATAAAATAATGTAAGCACTAGACAGGTCAGGAAAATGACACTTAGTTTAATTGAACTACGTCCTTTTAATTATTGCAAATATTAGAATTTCCTGTTGACTTAATACTAAGCGCAACTTCCATTCGATTCTTTATTCTTACAAACATTTCATTGGTTTCAGTGAGTGTTTAGATACTTAATAAATTTTATGAACATTCGATAATAATCATTGTACCCACTGTTATTAGTTAAATACTACATACACTTTAAACACTTTGTTAATTCTTTGTAAAAATATTTATATAGGCACAAACTTAATATAACAATATTCACGTTTTAAACAATGGTCATTATTATCGATTTACAATCAAGTGCGTATAATTTTAAAAGCTATAATGTTTTATAACATAATAACATACATTGGCATATGCTGTAATAACAGTTTAAAGTCTTCCTTATAAGTAGTGTATAAGACATAAGTCACTATAGTAAACTAACGTTCCATCACCACAAAATGATTATTAATGGTATCACTTAGTTGGAATTAAGGAAAGACAAAATATAAGATTTCCATGATCCTGAATTCCTGAGCAAATGTAAGAAAAGTCTGAGACAATGTTACAAGTTATATAAAAGATTACATATTGGCAACTTCTATGGAAAGTGCAGTTTTACATAGAAGTACAATAACAATTTTACTATTATAGCTTAGGCACTTCTAGTAGCCAGACGGATTTACCTACCCCTAGGTCAAAACCATCAATATAAATAATAGGGATGATGCGTGGGTAAAAAAAACAAAATTCTATTTAGTCCGTTAGTCCGCTTATAAGAAAATATTAGACACGTATTACCTAATAGTAAAAAAATATTATGCGCATTAAAGTTGGGGAGTGGGGCTTCACTATGTCACTTCTATCTACTTACGTATGAAATCTAGCTAGGCGTGACGTCATGCCATATTTTAAATTAATGTATCACCGTAATCGTTTGATTACATAAAAAAATATGTGTCCATTATTTTTTTAATTTACTCGGACAAAAAAAAACTAGTCATATTGAAAACAAAATACATAGTCCCTACATTTTAATTTTATCAAAAAATATATCATAATATTAAAAAATGATTACCTACACGCATTAAAGTTGTTTACACTTCTATCTAATTACGGATGAAATCTAGCTAGGCGTGCTGTCATGCCATATTTTAAATCAATGTAGGTACCACCGTAATCTTTTGATTACGTAAAAAAAAAAAAATGAGTGTCCATTATTTTTTATTAATAATCTACGCGGACAAAAAAAAATTTGTCGTCGTTCCTATTGAAAACAAAATAGTCCCCGACATGTCTATGTCCTACGTTTTAATTTTATCAAAATATAAAAAAGATTACTCAATCCAGATGAGCATCATTCTTATTACTTGCTTTAGCAGGATGAACTATGTTTCTTACTTTCAGTAAGACAATAGCTATGACCAAAACAGTTTCATGACCTCACTCAGTTCTTACCCATACACCCAGATCCTGGATTACAGCACGATGATCATATAAAAAGCACACGAATTTAAAGCAGAGACTGGCGCCGTGTGTTTTTTGTTTAATTAGCACCTATTACACATTTCGGTACATTAGAAAATGTAAGCTGCACTGAAGTGATGAAGTATTACAGTCGATGAACACATCCCTCACCTTGAGTGAGGTCAACTACGGCAATACAGATCAAAATCATATAATTATTGTGTAAATTGCTAAGTGTATGAACCAATGATATTTATCTATACAGACCTACCAATATTATAAAGAGGAAAGATTTTTTTGTTTGTTTGTACCGAATAGGCTCCGAAACTACTGGACCGATTTTAATCATTGTTTCACCAACAGAAAGCTAAATTATCACGAAGTAACATAAGGCTATAATTTATTTTCCAAAAATTCAGAGATCCTTAAGAAAATTGCAATAATGTAACCCAAAGTAGCAAAACTTTGCCAATAAAATTCATTATTTGGCGTGCGCTGAGAAAACTATTAATGATACATGAAAAGTATGTATTACATGATTAAAGTACTCATTATTACCTTCAAAAAAATCTGCAGACAATATATCTAACTATCATAGTTAAGTCACAATAGCAGCTTTTGTGTTCTAAAATTTAATCAGAGGGGCAATTCTCGTAATTTTAAGAACGTTCGCATTCTAATCTCAGTCGCAATCTGTCAAAAAAGCTTCTAATTTTCCTACATTTTTGACATTGATTGTCGCTGAGATGAGACTGCGACTTGAATTTGAACGTTTTATAAGTACGAGAATTGGCCTTCAGATCCCCGTTACAAACAAAAGTTAGTTACAATCGTATCGTAGTATTAATTCTTATTCAAATAAATAGTTTTATCACCAAAGGTTACTGCTACATAAATAAATATTTATGTAGCAGTTAAATACTTTTTAATTAATTCGAATCGGACATTTAATTTCGAAGTTATCACGAGTTTATAAATGACATACGCGTTCCATTCGACGTCGCGCCGCGATTAACTCAGTATTTATAAACTTGAGAGCAAAAATTAAGAATAACGTGGGCTTTTCTAATAACGTAAATTTTTCAGGGGAGGATTTTACTGCGGAGCTTGATTAACTTGAAAGAGGGGGAGATGGAGGGGGGCTGGTGAGGAGAGAAAGGGGAGGGGGTTTAGGGGCAGGGGTTGGTGAGGAGAGGAAGGGGAGGTAAGGGGTGAGGGGGAGGGTAGGTGTTGGTGGGGGGAGGAGGGTGAGAGGGAGGGGACGGGGTGGTGAGAGAGAGAGGCGGAAGTGGAAGTGGTGAAGAGAGTGGGTGAGAGGGAGGGGACGGGGTGGTGAGAGAGAGAGGCGGAAGTGGAAGTGGTGATGAGAGTGGGTGAGAGGGGCAGGGAGAGGTTAGCGGGAAGGGGATACGGTGAACGAACGTCCTAATCTCTGGAACTAACAGACTTTGAATTTTTTTTTGTATTTTATAGCCCAAATTTTAGGACCGTTACGTGCCGAGCTAAAAAGAAAAAAAAGGCTGAAATAACGCTAAGTGAAAACGAAATAATAGCGCGGGCAGGCAATGCGATGCGACGGGGTGGGTCGGGGGAGTAAGAAATTTCACGCGGACGAAGTCGCGGGCAACAGCTAGTATGTAATAAAGAGGGTATGAACGAACATTTATGCAAAACGATATACTATTTACCTCCAGGTTAAGCAAACGCGGACTTTGAGGTCTTATGTTTATGATTTACAGGATAAATTCGTTCCTTCCTCGTAGTCAAACTTAATGGTCAAACTGATGTGACCACGAGGAATTCTGTTCCGGATAGTCAAACTACTTAGTTTAACGAAAAATATCCACCCTTTGTTAAAGTTCGTAAATATACTTGTACAGTCATTAACAAAAATCATCAATCAATTTCATACCGAAACTGAAGGCGTGGTCGCAAACAATTTCGATTGTCTCCGACTCGGTTCAAATTCAAAAGCATGTCCTGCCTGATTGATCTCGATGATACCATTACCGGATTTATTACAGGAATACAGGTACAGAGATGACAGAGCCGGCCATTCAATTTCGTTGATGTAGCACCGATCACATAGAACTGATTTATGATCGCATTCATACAAGGCGGCAAGATAACATCAAACTTCAAAGGCGGCAATTACAGTGATAAATGACAATCATTATTGTCTTGTCCTTTGCGGACAATAAATACGCCATCTAGGACTGCGCGTGCGATATTATTTCTCGCCTGTTTATGATCATTAAGAACTATTGTCAGCGAGCATATACCGATATTTGAATTGAATGCTTCCACAGTCGCCACTCCACTATCAACTAGATTGATCAGCAGATATCTCACAGATAAAGTGATGCCGCTTAAATGAATGTCATTCAGTAGTAGCGCCAAGGAATTCAATTACTAGGATACCTAGCAAGGTCTTTTGCAATGGAAGATTGCTGAAAGGAAGTCAAAGAACAATAATAAATATTTATTTATGCTATCATCAAGCAAATATGTCTTTCAGAAAAATTACTCATCTGTAACAAACAATGCCTGTTTTCTTTACCATATTTGCATAAAGCCACAATAAACTGACTAAAATACACTTATAATGAAACGACGCATATAATAAACGCACAAAAGGCACCGTCATAATTACTGTAGTCTCTAATATTTTTAGTCTTTACAAATAAATTAATATCCACGCTTTTCTCACTGACGATAAAAACAAACAAAAACGCAAGAAATGAACTACTGAATATTTGAAATATTATGATAACTGTACCACACACAGTCGTATTCTACCAAAATGTCATAACTTCGAGAGCTATTATAGTCGTCCTGGCCATTGTGAACTAACATTATTCGAGGTTACATAAAGTCCCAACAAGCTGAATTTCTGTGAAATTGTTCAAAACATAATTATAAACAATGTCTAGAAGTTCCCCATCATTCCCCTGTAAGGAAAAAAAAATATTCAAGGTCAAAGGTCAAAAAAATTAGTTTTTCGCGATTTTCAGTAAAACTATAAGTTTTATCATAAAAGTACTTCAGACAAAAATTGTAGATCATAAAATTATCATCATCATCATATAATACTTTTTTTCTTAAGAGCCACCGTTTCTGAGATATAACGATTCAAAAAGTTATAAAAGTTGTTATCGTCATAATATGCACACGTTTCCACGCCACCTATGAGGTAGTGTACTTAGCGCGTTTTTTTAACGTGGTTTCCCCAGTGGCCTACTCCACGGGTCAGTTGTGATCCTGTTTAATGTAAAACTATTGCATAATAACGGAAATTTTCAAAGATTGGGAAAGATAAAAGCGATGTAAATTAAAAAAAAGTGTTGAAATTTATTCGTCTTATTCGTAAGTTTCAAATTCTTCTTCTTCTTCTTGATCTTCTTCTTGTTCTTCTTCTCCTGCTTCTTCTTCATCTTCATTTTGGATGCAAGTAAATTACGTCAATAGCGATGTATCGCATGATACTTCGTCGGAGTCAAACGAATCCTCCATTGTTTGTGATTCAATATTAGAGCACGACCGGCCTTTACAATTTGTGCATGACAAAGAACAAGACAGTCCGACTTTTTTGCAACCACATTTAGCACTGCATCCCTTTTTGCAGTTGCAAAAAATAGTGTTCAGCAGTTTTCCGGCGCATGTGGAAGTAAAGTTTGAACTGGCTCTAATATACAGGGTGGCCGGAACATTGACATCCAAAAATAAAATTTCGGTCCCTCGTATCGTGGGGTATTCGAATCACCCCCATGTATGTTCCGCGACTTTTCATAGTTTTCGAGTTATGAATTTTTTTCTGAATGTTTGAAAATTTTCGACCTGACCAACCTAAAAAAATTCTAAAAAAAAAAGTAGAGGGTTTTATCGAGTTTCTTTTTTTGCAACTGAATTTTCATAAGTAGTACTTTTATGCATAAAATAATCAGCTTCGTAACTGTGATGAAAGTTATGAAAATGTTGATCTAAAGTGAAAAATTTACGTTCGGTAAATTATGACTCAAATTTTCAACTTTAAATTAAAAATCTTAACAGGTGACTTCATAATTCCTAAGTAGGCTTCAAGAATGCGCCAGACTCTCAGCTTTCATAATCATAAAAAAATGAAGTACTTATTAGGGCTACTTTGTTTAAAATCGGCCTTCAAAGACAGCGAGGTGGAAAAATTCTTAAAATTACCCATCTGAGTAATTATTTTTTTTTGGCTATTTTCTCTTTCCTAAGGTTAATTAATGATAAGAATACTGAAAACTAACCAACAAATAGTTTCAGAGTTGGGTAAGAAAAGTTTTACGTAAAAAGTGGTTTTGAATAAAACACAGATGATAATGTGAAAAAAGTACTTAATTTATTTTTAACATTTACAAACTCGATAAAACCCTCTACTTTTTTTTTTAGAATTTTTTTAGGTTGGTCAGGTCGAAAATTTTCAAACATTCAGAAAAAAATTCATAACTCGAAAACTATGAAAAGTCGCGGAACATACATGGGGGTGATTCGAATACCCCACGATACGAGGGACCGAAATTTTATTTTTGGACGTCAATGTTCCGGCCACCCTGTATTGTTGACCAACTTCCAACCCCAGTCTGTAGGGTCTAGCTGATAACCAAGCCACACTTGAACTTGGTAATATACTCGAAAAAGATGTTGGTGAGCAGCAACTGAGGTTGGAGGAAGACAAGCTAATTGAACTTGTTTTTTATTTTTAGTATTTTTAACGAAACATGCATATCGATGCTTATCTAAACGGGTAGTTTTTTTAGGAGCTCCGTACATAGAAAGAAGAAAGCGGATGCCGTTGGTAATAACTTCTTGTTGAGTTGAATTACTCTTTTTAAAAACTTCAGCTTCTTTTTTTTTTTTTTTTTTTTTTTTTTTTAATATAACAACTCTAGATAGGTATATACGTGGCGTACTCATGTATATTATGACGATAACAACTTTTATAACTTTATGAATCGTTATATCTCAGAAACAGTGGCTCGTAAGAAAAAAAGTATTATATGATGATGATGATAATTTTATGATCTACAATTTTTGTCTGAAGTACTTTTATGATAAAACTTACCGTTTTGCTGAAAATCGCGAAAAACTCATTTTTTTGACCTTTGACCTTGAATTTTTTTTTTTCCTTACAGGGGAATGATGGGGAACTTCTAGACATTGTTTATAATTATATTTTGAACAATTTCACTGAAATTCAGCTTGTTGGGACTTTATGTAACTCCACTCTCATTTTTTGGTCTAAATTGACCGGACTATTGGCTACTTCGGTTTTATGTGGATCCAATCGAATATAAATAAAAGAGACTTGAAAATGCACCAGGCAGCGCGCTAAGCACTAAAGTAATTTTTTAAGCATTAAGCTATCAGAAAATGCACAAGATCCAGCTCCGAAAGCACTAAGTTGGCATCACTGCGTACAACAAAGAGACACGCACATGCAGATGTTGCTTTGGAATTTTAGGGGGAGAGGCTTAGGTAGCCCGAAGGTCGAGTTAGGCTCAAGCAGCTCCAGAATCTATCTCAAAATATGTGTTTATAAGGAAACAGCCTAAGTAGTAGCAATGGTCCAATATTTTTAAGCTTTAGGTACTGCGTCAGCGGACGGTTTTTCTACCGCTAACCACGCAGCTGAAGTTCATGCGAGCAGCTGACGTGATGCATAGTCCTCCCTGCACGATGTAGCTGACGATTTTTTTTTCAGTTCAGTATGAAGTCAACTATTTATAAAAAAAAGTTTCAGCCGGCGGCGTACTATTACTTTTTTTTTAAACCACTTTCGTAACACCCACGCCACGTCCACTGCTCTTGAGCAGCTGACGATCGGTTCACTTATAGTCAGTTAAGAGCAACTGTCGATGTCAACATCAGCCGGCTTACTTTTGTATTTGCAAGGATACCTCCCGGACCATAACTCATAACCACATATCCTCATACCCTATTTGATGTATCATGTATCCCTAATCTAGGAAGAATAGGAAGATTGCTCATAGATTTCCTGACTATGCAAATAAAACGAGCGGACATAGAATCAGAGCATTACTTATGCCCAAACGAGAAAAACTGCTCATTGATCGAATGATCGTCCTAGAACTATTGTCACTTACACTATCGTCGAGCAAATATTGTATCTAAGAACTGTAAGAACGCATCTTTTCTTTACCATATTTGCATATAGCCACAATACTCTGACTAAGGGACGCAAATAAAGCGAACGCAAACACAATCAAATCGTGGAATCCCTAAACTATGCGTAAATGTCACGACTCACGAGGCTATGTTGGTGACTGTCCATAAATAGTATTATACAAGAGATTTCTTTACGTAGACGTGCGTCATCGATACAGAGAAGGAAGTGCGTGTTTTGGAGCGAACAGCGAACAGTCAAACACTTGACGCTGCCGCCCACGGTGACGCCGCAGCCACATCAGCCGCGCGCCATCCGCCTGCACTAACTGTGATTGACACCACACTATCCCGAGATGAAATGCAGACCTTTCTTATGATTAAGATATACATAGAACACTAAACAATATAGACTACGTAATCTAGATATATAAAAAAACGGTCAAGAGCGAGTCGGACTCGCGCACCGAGGGTTCCGATTTCTGGAAAAGTGTGCTATTTAGAGACATCGTTTTATTTTTCCTGTAATCTATATATATAAAATTCAAAGTCCTGACTGACTGATTGATTGACTGACTGACTGACTGATATATCAACGCACAGCCGAAACCGCTGAACCTAGAGACTTGAAATTTTGCACATAGATACCTTATAGAGTGTAGGCATCCACTAAGGAAGGATTTTTGGAAATTCCATCCCTAAAGGTGTAAAATAAGGGATGGAAGTTTGTATGAAAAATCTTATTCCTTGAGTTAATAGACTTGAAACTTGGCATGAATATTTTATCTACATAAATTATAAAGATTGTCAGTTTTAGTTTTCCTAAACTACCCCCTCAGGAGGGATTGGGGGGTGTCAAAGTTTGTATGGAGGAATTTTAAGGCGCGGTCCGATTAACTCGAAACTTAGTATTTATACTTAAGACCAAAAATAAAGAATAACGGGTATCAGGGTTTTTCGAAAATCTACCCCTAAGGGGGTGATAAGGGATTGTCAACTTTACAGGGCAGGTTTTACTGCGGCGCTTGATTAACTCGAAAATTGGTGTAAATAATCTTTCAGTGAAGTTATATGCCATCCTTGTGGGGGTGAAAACAGGTAATATAGTTTACTTATATGAAAAATCTTTTTCATTTACTTGGCAAAAATACTTGCCAAAGCAAGTAATAAAGTTTGCAGAGGGAAGGGTTGAGGGGAGGGGGGAAGTGGAGGGCATGGTAAGGAGGGAAGTGTGGTGAGAGGGAGGGGGTAGGGGTGGTGAGGAGGGACAGGGGAGGGTGATGGAGGGAGGGGGAGAGGGATAGGAGGGCGTAGTGAGGGGAAGGTGTGGAGAAGGGAAGAGAGGGAGGGCAGGAGTTGGTGATGATAGAGGGGAGGGAAAATTGGTTGGGGTGGTATGAGAAAGGGTGAGAGGGTGAAGGGGAGGTTAGCGGGAAAGAGATGTGGTGAGAGGCGTGAGAAGGATGGAGAGGGTGAGAGGGGGTGGTGGTGAAGGGGATGATATGGGAGAAGTGAGAGTGGTTGGGAAGGGGAGGGGGTGAAAGGGGGAAGAGTGCCTTCACACCTTAAAGTTGCTTTTTATATAGCACTGATTCATTGAAGAAACCCAGCCCGACAGAAATTACCGAAAAATAGAAAGCCAGAATCTCGGAACGGCACAAAAAACAGTAAACTCCAGTAGTGCGTCGGAGCTCACACACACCCTTTTTTTTTGTTTAAGGAAGGTTAAAGGCATGTTTAACATCACTCTAGGACTCCTAGGTGCCAAGCAAAAAGAAAAAAAAGTCTGAAAGAACGCTAAGCGAAAATATTAGCGCAGGCAGGTAATGCGATGCGCCGGGGTGGGTTGGGGGAACAAGAAATTTCACGCGGACGAAGTCACGGGCAGAAGCTATGTTAATATATAAAAAAAAAGGTCCTGACTGACTGACTGACTGACTGACTCATCAACGCCCAGCCCAAACCTTTGGACCTATAACAGTGAAATTTTGCACAGAGGTTCCCTTTATAATGTTGACAAGGAATAAGGAAGGATTTTTGTTCCCGTGGGATATTTTCCGACATCCACGCGGGCGAAGCCGCGGGCAAAAGCTAGTCCTTACATAAACTTCTATCACATAGAATAATTTCAGATTTTTCTCTTTGCAAACTTCGGAGATAAGGGAACGGTATTTTTTTTTACATTTTTCATCAGAAGTCGAAAACTATGCGGCCTAAAAAAAGAAAAAAATGTTTGAGAATGTGCAAACAGCGCTCTTTTATATGATACCCCACTTGCCCTAGTAGCTCCACTTTGAATTAGAAAGACCCCCTTTCAGTCCCTGTTGCAAAAAAAAAATATAAATATTTTTATTTCTTTCTTATTTGCAAAATAGTTGGGTAAACGTCATCTAAAACTGTTCCAAATTTCAAGTTGATAGCATTAGTAGTTCTTGAGATATCCAGCTGTGACAGACAGACAGACAGACAGACAGACAGACTGAGTGACACCATAAGGGTTCCTTTTTAGGGTTCCTTTTTAGGGTTCCGTATTTACCAGTTTGGTACGCAACCCTAAAAAGGCAAAAGTGATTGACTGATGTATCAACGCACAGCCCAAACCGCTTGGTCTAGAGATTCCAAATTTGGCACGTAGGTTCCTTATGAGGTCTAGAGGTGCACTAAGAAAGAAAAATCCTTATTTTTCAAAATTCACCCCCTAAAGGGGAGAAACGGGGGTTCAAAGTTTGTATGAAAAATCTAGACTTGAAACTTCCACGCGGGCGAAGCCGCAGGAAAAAGCTAGTATTGAATAAGCGTCGACGGCTAACAGTAGTTTGCCGCAATAATTTATGTACCTATTTACATAATCTTTTTATCATAAGACTTTATCGACTACTAGGCTATAATCGATATCAAATATTTGTCATCCACTTTTAATGAGTGGTCCGCGTCATTGTTGTCTTTCAATTAGTTGAAAACCGCAGTGGGACCTATCTTCCATATAAATAAAAAGAGAGGTCCTGACTGACTGACCGTGACTGACTCATCAACGCCCAGCCCAAACCCTTGGACATAGAAAGCTGAAATTTTGCAAAGAGGTTTCCTTTATAATGTAGATAAGGAATAAGGAAGGAATTCCCGGTAGTATGTTCCCGTGGGATATTTTCCGACATCCACGCGGGCAAAAGCTAGTCAGCCATAAACTCTTATAGGTACCAAAGCAAAAACTGAAGTTATACAGGGTTATTTTTCAATGACCAGCCAAATTTTCACAGGCTGTTCTACCCATGAATACGAACAACTTTCACTATGGGACCAACTTTGAAATCGCAAAAAAAAATTCAGCTGTTTCATACATTTTGATCGAGTAGGTATTGAACTTTTGTAGGAAACCGCTTCTTTTTTTTTCGTGATTTCAAAGTTGGTCCCATAGTGAAAGTTGTTCATATTCATGGGTAGAACACCCTGTGAAAATTTGGCTGGTCATTGAAAAATAACCCTGTAGAACATTGCTATTAAGTAATATATTATTTTCTGTAACTCTGTATGTGGTTTTGCTGATAATAAGTAACAAACACTATTTCTAGTTAGGTATGGTATAACTAACCACAAGGCGATCTCTAGTTATTACCACTACCTATTGCCGAACCTGTGCATTTGCAGATAGAATTACCTACTTGTTCTTATGATTCTAAATATCTATTTATTTATTTAACCATTTATGTACACACATGTACAGGGTCAAATTAAAGTAGCTAGGGAAACTCCTCATACGTGGAGGATATCAACATCTAGATCTAAACACGATAAAACTAAAAATAAATAAATTTGATGAGTTTTATTTTAGGGGTCATCGACCGCATGTAGTTTAGTCACTTGAAATAACTATCAGTTTAAAAAAACAGTTTTTTTTTTGTGTAAACTTCACGGACTTGATGGGTGTCGATATATTTAAACACGATAAAACAAAAACAAAAAACAGATTTCCTCAACTCATACTTCAAGTAACAACACCATCAAAACACCAGCGACACCGATAGTCTGATACACCAGCGAACAACAACACCAGCGATAGTTGAACCCCAAAAAAATTTATCAAAACTTTATTTTATCGTGTTTAGATGTCGATACCCATCACGTCTGCGTAGTTTCGCTAGCTAATGTAATTTTACCCTGTATAAACAGACAAGAAGAAAAGAAGAGAAAAATACATACTAAGTTGATGTTTATTTCTAAAATCTCTTCTGCCTAATTGAAAAAAATCGGTCAAGATCGAGTCGAACTCGCGGACCGAGGGTTCCGTTCCGATTTCTGAAAAAGTGTGCTATTTAGAGACATCGTTTTATTTTTCCTGTAATATTTACATAAATTTCTATCACATACAATAATTTCAGATTTTTCTCTTTTCAAACTTCGAAGATAGAGGGAGGGGGGCAAGAGTATATTTTTTTATATTTTTCATGAAAAGTCGAAAACTATGCGGCCTAAAAAAAATTAAAAAGTTTGAGAATGTGCAAACATCTCAAACTTTTTAATCAGCTAATTTAACTAACTGACGTATCTGACATTTTGGACTAAGCAGATAGCCGACCTAACTATAGTAATTTGATACATTTGATTACAAGTTGAATCGATCTGTCTAATCGGCGAATCTGTACCTATGCACTATGCCTTACGGTCCCCATGATAATGCAAAAATCGAGACCGATATATCTAGAGTTTACAAAACAAAAAGAAAAATAGCTTGCAGTGTAAAATTTTCTTCAAATCAGTTACGTCAGTTAGTTAGATTAGCGACGATATGTTACCCCACGTGCCCTAGTAGCCCCATTTTGAATTTTTAAGACACCCTTTCAGTCACTATTGCAAAAAAAAAAAATCTTATTTGCAAAATAGTTGGGTAAACGTCATCTAAAACTGTTCCAAATGTCCATTTGACAGCATTAGTAGTTCTTGAGATATCCAGCTGTGACAGACAGACAGACTGAGTCGTACCCTAAGGGTTCCTTTTTATCATTTTAGTACGGAACCCTAAAAATGGATTGCCTATTATCTAAATTGCACGGAAATAGAAAACGATTATAGATTGTATGAAGCAGTGCCAAGTGCCAATTTATTCCAATCTGACAATATGAAATTGACTGCTGGGCAGTGCTAGGGTGGGCAGTGTTATTATATTTAATATATTCAATCTGAACAATAACTGGTCTCGGTGTTATTTCCTTATTTTTAAAACAATTAAATCATTCACTTCATGAACAGTAGGTACCTAAGAACCTTTAGATGATTGATTGTCAACAACACAGTATGATCATAGTAATTATGAGTCAACAAAATCAAAGATATCTCAAGTTTTGATCGGCAAAGTCAATGCTTTGAGGCACCATTACCTTCTGCGAGATCAATAGGAGGGAACAAATTAATGGTCTGCGTAGACGGCCGTGCCACCAAGCTACTTAACACACAATTGCAATCCAATCCATTATTGTTAAATACGTCAGAAATGTAGCAACAATACCCAATATTCATTTCCATAAACTATATTTATAAATCCCTCAACAGAAAATATGAAGTGGTAATAAATAAAAGTAGACACATTCATTTCTTATTTGGCAGGCAGTGAAATAACCAGAAATTACACATAGCTGGTTAGTGTTAGAAATAACGTAAAATTCAATTTTATCCTCAAAGCACTATTGTATTTCTAAGAAAAACATTGTTTCAATTAAATAAATACTGGCCGACATAACATAATAACCGTACCTATATCGTTGAAAAAGGAAATTAGTTTTCCAGCGAGACCGTCTGGGGACACCATATTTTTTGTTTTTATTTTATTTGACTTCGTTCGTATTGCTGGCTTTCACCGTAATAATGGCTGCTGATTTACAGACCCGATATGATCTAACCGGTGACAATACATAGATGATCGTTCCGTGCTTCGAAGCTATTAAGATTATTATCGGTTCCATAAAATTAACTAAAGGTTATGAAACGCTAACAGCACACGTTGCATATGATTTACTCATAACAAACCTATAATTACATTCACGACTTACACAATACGCCCTTATAAATAGAGCTTTGTTTTCATGAATGCGCTGCACGTAATTTTCCTAAAATCAGTTTTCGTATTTCGGGAAATTCGCCAAATTCAACGTTAGCCATGAAATGTGCTACAGTGCAAACCAAATCAAACGATAATTCATGTCAACATAAAATAATCATGACATAAATCAAATTAACGATCCCTGAGAGATTTGCGCGTTAGTTGAGCAATATAGCAACCACGGAATTGATATAAATAATACTTCGTAACTTATTGATTGTTTGAATATTTCCAAGATTTGTATCTTGCGCTGTTAAGGTATTGCTGCAAGAGAAATTGTAGGCAAAGGTCTTATGCTTGGATACTTTCTGAAACAATGGAATCACATAAAGGTCTTGTGAGATCAGGCGAACTGTCGGCTGTGCTCAGTGATCACGATAATGACGTAACGGCCGCATATGATTGTCGCAGGTCACGGCGCCCAGGTTCCCGGTGGTGATCAAGATAGGGCACGCGCACAGCGGCGTCGCCAAGGTGAAAGTGGACGCGGTGGCTGACTTCCAGGTAACGATGCTCATCACTCTTTCAGTTAAATAATGGCGTAATGCATTGTTAGGCATATCACGAACCTCGTCCTGTTTTTACTAAGAAAAGTACTTTAAGGTAAAATATTTAAGGGATGAGTAACAGAATTTAAGAGTAATGTTATAGTGATTCATCGTAGTAGGTAACAGGCTCATGTTATTTGCTCTTCTAGGACATCGCCGGGGTCGTGGCGATGCTGGGGACCTACTGCACGGTGGAGCCTTACATCGATGCGAAATACGACATCCATATACAAAAAATCGGCACTAACTACAAAGCTTTCATGTAAGTATCATTATACTATTTTTAATCGGCACTAGTCTGGCGCCTACGAGAAAGATCAAAGTAGTCTGCCGTTCTGATTACAAACAAAATGTTGCAGGCGTTCTCAATGTTGGCAAACACACAATTACGTAAAACAGATTTAAGAATGGTACTACGTGTGAAGTGTGATATCACACTGTCCGTACCAGCCGTCTATATATAACCCTGAAATATTTTGCAGGCGCAAATCTATATCGGGAAATTGGAAAACCAATCAAGGATCCGCGATGCTCGAAGCTATCGGCATGAACGATAGATACAAGATGTGGATCGACGAGGTTCGTATCTAGCTTTATCCGCTTTTTGATGGATCTATTGATAGACAGTTTTCACTATATTTGAAAATATTACGATCCAACCCCAGGATGTTCAATTTTCTATAGTAGCTTAGAAAATATTTTAGGCTTCATTTAACTTGATGAGTATCAAGACTACTTTAATATTGAATTTAAATAAGAATCGTTTGAAAACCAGTATCGGGAATGGACTTTAGATTTATATTAATTCGCACGCGGAAACTACAAGTTTATTTTATTTATTTCTTGCCTAGCTATTGATTAATTATTGGTATTTATTTATCATAAATCCCCTGGAAAGAAACACTGCATAATATTAGCACATAATTTCAATTAATTTAATGCTGTCACGCTTATCTAGGGGTTAATGAGAAACAAGGTAGGTGTCAAGTTTCTTGCACCTTTATGTAGTAAACTTACTGAGGAAAAGGAAGTTAGTGTTATGGCTATAAGAGGAGATGAAGAGGAATGAGCAACTATTGAATCTAAGTGTCTGTTTTAGTTCATTCGTAAATTCAAACATAAAGCTTTAACGCAATCCTAACTCACCCGCAGATTCCAAGAGCATCTAACCAGCGCTTCTGTACTAAACTACTCCTTCGATTATCGATTATAGGTGAGCGAGATATTCGGTGGCCTGGAAGTATGTGCGCTAGAGTTGGTGGTGGGCAAGGACGGTCGCGAGCACATCATCGAGCTCAACGACTCCGCCACGTCCTTCATGGGCGACTCACAGGAGGAGGACCGACGCCATCTTGCTGAACTGGTGTTGCAGCGTATGCAGGTAACAGTAATTTATGAGTTCAATTTCAATTATTACCGATACATTATCAATATTTACCGCCGCCTTTGGTTATCTACAATATCTGAAGCATTGCAGATTCGTTGCCATTCTTAAATACAAAGCTCACGTGTTTCTCACGTGTCTATAATTAAACTGGCACCTATTAAACCAACCGCAAACCCAGCAATGTTGTTAGAAATACGTAGGATAAGTACTTCCCCGTAATACGTATTTTCCCGGCTAGAACACTTATGATAACAGAGTTATAAATTTTTTATTTTAGCTTATCGTAGATTAGCTAGTCAACCCTTAGGCCGCGTCCTAGTTAGGCCTCTGCCCCGCGAATTTCGCGGGCATCGGGGCGGGGGCGGCGGCGGCGCGTCTCGCATTGTCCCGCCCCGCTCCCGCGCCGCTGTTTTCGAGAACCAGTCCATTTAAATGTACGCATAAGATCCTGCCGCTCCCGCGCCGCCACCGCTGCCGCCCCGCTGCCCGCAAGATTCGAGGCAGAGGCCTTAAAAGCGATTACGCGATAGTCGCGTGCATAATTTCACTTTTTGTTCGGTGAACCAGTACGAGTGGTCGTGCCGACAGAAGGCGTTTTCCGGTTTTCCGAACAAAAGTGACACATGCACGCCCACGCATCTTTGCGACTCGCTCGCTTTTAAATAGAACGCGGGCTAGACACTAGACAGCCTAACCCAGAGTTATAATCTTATAGGTATCTAAAATTAATATTTTTTGTTAAAATGTTCCAGGCGGTCTGTCGTCCCGGTGTAACGAAGACAACATCCCGGAGCTCTGTATCGGGCAGCTCTGCGGCCGGGTCCCCGACAGAGGAGCGCGCGCCCCCGGTAGGGGCCCCGGGGCCGCCCAGTGTGCCCCCACCAGCCCCGCTGGCATCGGCCGCCAGCATCGACCGGCCGCTGCCGCCGATACCCGCCGAGCCCACCCAGCCACCGCCGCCACCACTCACGCGGCGTGATTCTCAGGGTTAGCTACCACACCATCCATACTATTATTTCACTTACTCGTAGTATTTCTACCTGTACCCCAGAATTTACCACTTACAGACATCAACAGCCTATAGTAGGCCTACGCTGGACAAGTGGACATAACAGAGATCACGAAAGCTCAACATAACTTGTAGCTTGCTTTCAGCATATTGTCTCAGCTAATACAATGTTCTTCTGTCAACAGCATCTCAGTCGTCGACGGTGTCGTCGGTGTCAGCCGCACCGAGCACCGCGAGCACGGCGCCCCCGGCCCCCGCGCCGCCAGCGGGACCTGCGCCCGGCCGCGGGGGCTTCGCGCGGCAGGGTTCCCTCAGTGCGGCCCTGACAGAAGACGCCGAGGACACCATGAAGAATCTACGCAAGACATTCGCTGGAATATTCGGCGACATGTAAAAAGTCAAACAAACATTCGGACAATAGACGATGTAATGATACGAATGAAAGACAACGTTTACATAAAACCTGATCGCATTTACAAAATTGCGGACAAAAGCCAAATTAAGGCATGCATATTTGGCAAAGGCAATATAATGCATTCACTACACGTCTGTTGGCCACTGCACTAATATGTAGATAAATAGCCATGAATTTAAACAGAACGTTCAGTACAACATATCTACTGAAACAAACATACATAAACAAAAGATATACTAACTATACAACCAGTCCAGAATTTGCATCTGAAGTTGTAACCCAAATGTGTTTATGCCGATTTAAAACACCGGAAATGCCAGCTGCATCTATTTGAAGGAAACATCCCTCGAATTGAGTGTTGAATGCATCCTTGTATGAAACAGAATTTTAAGCATAGTTTAATGTATGGTAACTATAGATTTTTACAATAAGTTTATTATAAATATGAAAATACGAATCAACTGAGCTGCATTGTGATCGAGAACCCGTTCGGTATCCGCGAGGCGCGTTGCCTCGCAACTCGCGACTAGTAGTGTTTCTCTGTCTCCGACTCCCTTCTACTCTTGCTGCACCTTCGTACGAGACCAGTATAAAAATGGGCATTTTATATTAAACACTATTCTCTATTAATAGTTGTTATGGAAGACAAATAATTCAAAGCAATACTAGGATTGGGATGTAAAGACGACGTGTAACGCTTGTTCGAAATGAATATGAGTATCGACATCCATGATGGAAATCGAACAATAATTGAAAACATTCCATGAAATGTTTTACTATTTAATAATATTCTGGAAATTACGCATTTTGTAAACGTTGAAAAGGAAAAATCATTTTGCGGCTGTCGTCCTGTTAGATCTAAAATTGTTGGCAATTGGGATATGAGCAATGCTATTGAAGACAATATTGTTAAACGCAAGAATTGATCCACATTTTATATATATTATACCTTATTACTAGTTGTATTTCATAGTATTAAGAATATATTGTTATAATTATGTACGTCTTCGAATGTGTGAATCACGCTTCGTTTTTCACGTAGGTTTCTACAAATCAATAGATATTATTTATGCTACTTCTTCATGAACTATTGTATTAAGCATATATGCTATGGGGACTTATATCTATTTATAATTACATGTTAAGTCATTTTCATGGTTTTATGAAAGATGACGGGGTAATGTCGACGAAGTGTGATGATACGTCATATCAGAATGACTGGATGTGCATTTTGGCTAGTGCATTGTGCTATCATAAATAATCAAAGTTTAAAACTTTTTACTATTCTATAGCAATGTTACACTATTCTTTAGCTATTGCGAATCAAACGTAGACATTTCAATGTGTAGTTAAATTTTCATTTACTTAATCACACTCTCGTAGAACATTCATCATAAATTAAATACTAATACTATTCATAATTTAATATTTTAAGCGTTTTTATATAACAAACAGATAATATTATAACCAAGCCCACTTGTTATCGTAGATTTTACAACGAAAATAGTTATATACGTATACAAATGTAAGTTAAATAACTCATTACGTTAAGGCAGTGGTATCAGGAGCAAGCGTTAAGTTTGAGCAAAACAATAGGTACCTGCGTTTAGTTGGTTGAGATTATTAGTTTTTAATGTTTTATAACTATCATTCGTTGTTGGCGCCGCGGTACGGGCATACCTATAAAGTACCTAGGTTACGTTTAGGTAAATATACTATAATTTACTCTAAGTATGCACCGGTAGTTAGATTTTGACACGAATCCTTAGTATCGATAGCCACGATGTAGGTACGTGTAACTAATTACGTGTCTATAAAATGCGCAATTAGATAATTATCACGACTTTTTCGTACATATGAATTAAAATGTTAATTTAATTATATTTAGTGGGTGTTATGTATTTAATTTAGTAAGGCAATTTACTTGTAATTACTTGTAATTTATTTTAGTTATATTCTTTGAAGACTTCGATATTTGTTAATTGTTAAGAGTATAATATTACACTCAAATTAATATAAATGCTGTTGTTGTTGTTGCTAACAAGTTATACAATGTGTACTCAATACGGAAGTGAAGGATAATCATTATGAGATGGTCACGGTAATGGACGCGACCTCGGTCTCGGGATCACGATTCCAAGGTCACGGTAAGGCGTGCAACTTCGGACACGGGATCACGATTCCAAGGTCACGGTAAGGGACGCGACCTCGGTCTCGGGATCACGACTCGAAGGTCACGGTAAGGGACGCGACCTAGGTCACGGGATCACGAGTCCCATTACCTATTTACCTTTTTATCGTGACTCCATCTTCTATAGGTAATATAAAAGGACATGGCGTGTCACTAGTAGTTAATAATCTGCTTTGACGGATTTAAAATTAACCAGAGGGTTTATGGGACTTCCATATGATCCTAATTATAATTAAAGTTATTAAGCCTTGAGAGGTTTTTTGTAGAAGTTTGCAATAAAATGATATTTTTATCGAATGTGACATCCATGTCCTAGTTCGGATGGAATATGTTAATGGAATTTGAATGCATGTTAATCTATATAATATGAATAATAATAAATACCTCTTTTGGTATGTCAATACCGATGCTAGTGATTTCATTTAAATTATCCCATATTTATAACACGAAACGATAAAATGAAACAGGCATAAAAGGATAAATATATGTTTTATTAAATTATTTATAAGCATTTTTATGGTGCGTTACATAATTCTATTTAAAAATGATGTGCATAAAAATATTACATTGCGTGTTGCATTTTTTCTCTTTTACACTCAATTTTATGGTAAGATACGGCTTAAAGTTACTTTAATAAGTACATAATTTTATTTAAAGTTGTATAGCTCAAAATGGCATAGGTCCACGTAGACCCCGCGTAGGCCCGCGAAGAGCCCACGTAGGCCCCGCGTAGACCCCTTTCAGACGCCGAAAAATTGGATTTAGGTCGCGCAGACCGGTGATCCCTAGACGTCTGTATACTTATTTGTACTTACTCTTTTAATGGCCACTGGTTTGTGCTCTTTACCCACTGGCATTTCTTTTTAGTCATTTGGGGACTTGATCCATATGAAACGATAGGTACATTATATTTTAAGAAAGCTACAAATTATTGTAGAGATAATTATACAATCATAACATTCATAACACAGGTGTTACAAAAATAAAAAAGAAGACAAATAAATACATTTAATACAAACAAGCATTTAGCAGCACTGGATTCGATGGTGGAATTTTGCTCAGTACCACATAATTTACAAGTATGACGAAACGAACGTACCCAGCTTTAGAGAGTTGTTCTTTTGATAGTTGCAAAATAAAGTTAATATTAATATCAAAAATGTGACGAAGATGAAGTAACCAAAGTCGTTAACTTGTGCGACCATTTAGGTAGGTACTTAGGTTTAAAGACTAATATTCGAGAAAGTTGTTAAAGTATATTTTACCTTCTATTTTATTTTAATATCTAATTACAGTTGAACGCGAAAGTAAAGTCTACGTATGATCTACAGCTACACTTTAGCTCTTCCCTCGCCTCAACCAACTGACGAGTGACAACACCTAATTTGCACAACTAAACTTTTGACATTAAAGGTGCTGCGAACATAATTAAACAAAACGATACTGATACAGTGTCACTTTGCCCTAAAAGCTGCCATACATGGTCGTTCTATCTTCAGATCCTTCCCATCTTCAGACCGATCTGGCTCTTTCATTAGAATTACATAACAAATTGATAATCACAACAAATTTTGTGAATTATCATCTCATGAATAATAATGACTAATGGTGAATTCTACCAAACTTTTATACAGTATAAGCCTAAGGGCCTACTTCACGATGTCCGAATAGCCACCAACTTCCTGAATAAATTCAAAAATGCAACAGAATTTATATGAAATTATCTGCCAAGTAAGTTAGGAACTTAATCATAGGGGGTGAAACAGGCTCAAATCTTTGATTAAATTTTGAATTGTTGACAGTTTCCATGGAAAAATGATATCCGACTTTCGTCAAATTAGCCCTTTTTAGTACACTGTAACCACGTAATTATACTAAGTACCCAGGAGTAATTATATGGCACATCGAGTATCATCCACTTTCAATCACCCACATTCAATCACAATCCGAAAGACTTTGAAGGAAATTGCTATTCCATTGCCATACCGCAATGAATGTTGTTGTACTGTCAAAATTAAAGGTAGGCCCTTTGTACACACACGTTTTTCTTGCCTTGATCACTACGGCGTGTGTGCACGGTCGTCATGTTGTATGGACCACTAAGAAGCTTGTTTACAGACACGTTTTTTTACGGCGCGGTTTATACGCCGTGTGTAGGTGGTCATCAGTGTTGTTTGGATCACTAAAGAAGCTTGTTTACAGACACGTTTTTTTACGGCGCGGTTTATACGCCGTGTGTAGGCATGGTCATCAGTGTTGTTTAGATCACTAAAGAAGCTTGTTTACAGACACGTTTTTTTACGGCGCGGTTTATACGCCGTGTGTAGGCATGGTCATCAGTGTTGTTTGGATCACTAAGGAAGCTTGTTTACAGACACGTTTTTTCTACGGCGTGGTTTATACGCGTTACCGTAAAGAAACCGTGCCGTGTACAAAGGGCCTTAGTGTGTTACGCAGTCACTTACCCCACAAGTATGATTTACAGAATAGACGCTTTAGAAAGACGTTGTTCTTTTACTCGATATGCCATTATTAACGGCAGCATGCTGCAGCTACTGGTACCCTACTTGATCCATGCCGGTGTTGAGGCTGTAGTTCCGGTACATGCCCGCAGCAGACAGGGCATTCGTGAACCTTTGGCCGGCGGGGTAGAACACTGACGGAACTGAATAATAACCTGCAATTATTAATAAAAACAAATTGTTGAAATATTTTGACTTATTAGGTTGGCTTCCCAACAGCGCTGAGCAAAAAAAGAATAGATTAATTTAACCCCTCAAGTGTCAAATGCACCCCATGTGTGCATATGGAAAAACTTTTACATAATAGGTATGTAAGCTTTTGGGTCTAAAATTAGCCCATCTCAAACATCTGAGGAGTAGAAATAATTTCATTGATGGATTTTTATTTGCGATTTTTTCATTGGTGGGAAGCCAGACTAAAGAATAGGTTGCTCGTGGAAGTAAACTGCAGAAACAGCTATTTCTACCATGCAAATCGTACAAGTCGACAAATGAAAATTGTCCTAGTTGATGAGCGATAGCCAGCCGATGTCAACGTGCATTTTTAACAACTAAAGCATGCTGATTCAATATAGATCTGTTCTGCTGCCTTCTACCTATCATTAATGTTACTATTTCTTCTTATACAAGATTGAAACGATATCTAACGGTAAAGTTACATTAAACACTGTGTGAGGGATTGAAGGTGCATAAATAGTACATTTTGATACAAGTGGAGAACGTTTGTTATTCCATTCGAGGCGGAATTAACACCCGAGCCATAGGCGAGGTTGTTTTTGAGCCGAGAATTGCAATAACAAATGTCGACGAGTATCAAACGACATTTTTCAATACACTTTTGAAGAAATAAAATAAAATAACGGAAAATATTTTTGTCATGAATTATTAGGAAACTATGATTTAAATTTTCTTTTTTTTTCGCGCTTTGATTTCGCCAGGTTGAAGGAGAAGCAAAGGTATAAAGCCGATAAACAGCCTAATTAAGAAAAATAGAAAATTCAAATATTTTCGAGTTTAGAACACAAATAAATGTTAATTTGTTCGTAAACGTTTTTTTAATGTAATAATCATAGTTTTGGATGATATTCTATTTATAAACATTATTTAAATATTCAAAAAATATTAACGCCGTAAAGACGCATACCTCTTTGCCGAGATTTAAAAAAAATCACCTCCGAATAGAGAGTTGTGAATAGAGGCATTGAACCAATTTGGACTAAGTTTAAGTATAAGTTATCTGTGGCAATTTTTATTCCCGCACACGTGCGTGAATATGAAAAATCGCACGCGTGCGACATACATTACATTGTGAACCTAATCGTAGTGCGATATGAACCAGTTTTCGAGGAACGTATTGAAAAATTTTTTTTTTTATTCTCTCATACTAGAGTGTGACACCTACTCTATGCCCTGCTCCTGCTCTATGGTGAAAACTATAATAAAGTGAAAATTCCAAGACATGGTGAGATCCATGTCCAACCCGCACTGGGCCCGCGTGCTGTGTTGGAGTGGAAGAGATGCCTGAGTCCCAGATGTGAATACATTACTGGTTGATGATGCTATGCTGTGTTACCTCTTCCTTCTTAACTGTATTTCCTGTGCGTGTCCCAAATGAAATATTTTTCTTTCTTTCTTTATTTATTTATTTTTCTCTTACTTACTTACTTACTTACTCTACCTTACTCTCTACCTTAGCAGATCATAGACCTAATTATAAAAAAGCAAGTTGCAAAAATTTGGAGATCTATCGCCTAAATCAGTTCGACCTCCATAACAGGCAATACACAGAGTGCAGAGTGTGGGAGTGAGGGTGTGTATGAGGGCTATGTGGAAGATATTGGCTCAGCCACGGGACTGAAAAACCAAAACAATAAAATATTTACAAATCTTAATTTATTTAGATAACAGTAACCCCTACCATTGTACAAGTTTGTTAGTAACATTCTTATAATTAGTGATAGTAGGTAAGTTACTTAAATAAAGTACAGTAATCATAAGACTAATAGACACTCTCTAGTAAGTAATGGTTCATGTAGAGTTAGTCAAGCCGCCGCCGCCGCCGCCCGCCGCCCAACATCGCCAATAGGCGGTTAAAAGCAGCCCCACATTCTACAAAGCAATGAGTAGCATTGTTTGCCACCGTCGGCATCTAAAAGCAATCCACTCCGTCTTCTGCAGCCCTAGCAACGCGACTACGTAAGGCTTTTTTATTTTTAAATCAAAGCTTAAAAAATAATGTATGTGCTCGTGCTCGTATCAATACATTTTACCCGCGTCGTTAAAAAGTCTTATGTTCGCAGCCAGTGTTAAGAGAATAATTCCGATACATGCCAGCTCGAGCCAATTGAGAGCTGAACTTTTGACCTTTAGGATAGTACTCATCGGCAACCGTGTACCAACCTAAAACATGGAGACAGAAAAAAGGAAATATGTGAAAAATTATCTACTCTATCCGGCACCCTAATTGCGTAACACATTATCAATCGGAGTTGGTTTCATTTTGACAGTTCAACAACATTCATTGCGTTATTTACGTTGTCGAGCAGACAAATTTTTCAAACATATGACAATGGATTAGCAATTTTGTTTCAAAATGATTCAAACTCCGATTGATAATGTGTTACGCAATTGGGGTGCCGGTGTCACAGTGTTATACTCGTATTTACTACTAGTTAAGTTGTGTGTGTGCCACCTTTCTCAATAATAAATTAATTGAGTTCGTAGTTGGTAGTAGACAATTAGTAAGATTTTCTATAAGACGACTATTATTAAGGGCCTCTTGAAAAACTTTTGTAAAATTGTCCTTCCTTTTGGCTTTGCCGTAGTCGGGTAAAGTTTTGTTTCTTAACGTCATAAAATGGAATCGGTCATTTTATTTTCGAAGTAATTGAAATAGCCAGCATTGACCAACAAATAAGTAGACAGACGGATGTTAATGTTCCGTTTGCACCTGTCAGTTATGAAACATTAATATTAATTAGCTTTCCTCTGCTTGGGTACTACACGACAAAAAGGTAGATACAACCGGTTTACTAAATAAAAACTCATTTTTGTCTTATCTTATCTCGATTTAAATGAATACCTATGCTTTATACAAATACTAGCTGACCCGACAGACGTTGTCCTGCCCCAATTTCAATATTCCCATATAAAATCCACTTTCAGTTTTCCAGAATTTTCCAATTTTCCCGGCAACTTTTCCAATTTTTCTCACCGTTTAAACCTTCCCTGGACTACGTCAAACATTTCAAAACCAAAATCAGTTAAATCGGCCCAGCCGTTCTTGAGTTATAAAATTACAACAAAAAGTGGCATTGATTTTTATAGATATAGATTCATACGACTTTAGACAAGTACACTACCAGTCATCTCAGCTGATCAATAATAATAGCAGCCTACTACCTACTGTCCCACACCTGGGCAAAGGCCTCTTCTCATACAGAGAAGGCAGGAGCATTGACCACCACGCTTGCTCAAGGCATTAAATTATAAGTCCAGCTTTCCTCACGACGACGTTTTCCTTCATCGATGTCAATTATGTTCAAGATAAACTAGGAAAGTTCCTACATAATTATGAATTGAAAAAATCACATTACTACTTGCCGGTATAACCCACCCGCCCGAACCCAGCAGTATCTCGTGCATGAGAGGCAAAGCCATCATGATCAATGTGATTATTAAAAACTTTTTTCACTACGACAAATTGGATTGTCTCGAACAATAAGTTAGCGTTATTTTTGCATCTACGCAATACATTAATCTATTCCCTTATTCTATTTCTATTATTTCCTTGCTTCTCCTCTTCTCTTTGTTTTTATGCATGGTTACCACCTCTGAATCGTTCTCTGACGTACCTAGGTAAGTAAAACTAAATTGTGTAATTTGCAAATGTATTAAATTGTAGTCTGTGTTTACCTGGGGGGTACCACCCGTATTCACTGGCAGATGTTCTGTAGAACGGGTGTTGTTTGCTCACCTGACACCCGTAGCCGTTGAACCAATCTGAAACATTCATCACTTTCAATGTTTGTACACACAGCTACAGATCAAGTTGTACATTTCCAGTTTATACTGACCTCTCATTGTAAGGAAATCCTATACAATGCGAGATCAGCTTATACTGGAACGGTATAGCTTGATCTGGAGCCGTGCGTACAAAAACTTAAAGCATCAAAATAAATGAATGACAGAATCTTCTTTGTTGGTATGCAATGCGATTTATTTGTGAGCAATAAAAGTAAGAACAACTGAAATGTTAAAATACAATTTCAGAACAACACTACCGGAAAGTAATTTATAACGACATATTTAAACTGTTCTCTCATGTTTGAAAATACTGAATTCAAAGAGTATTTCCCTTCTATTATATTCTATTATACAGTTAGTACGTGCCAAGCTTTTTAAATTCTTCTCCAGCGAGATTTGGTTCGATAAATTTTCATTGTGTTAAAATGAGAGTCGAAACTACTTGGTAACTTAATAAAATATCCTCCGTTCGTAATCCTAAAAGATAAGGAGTGTTACTGAAGCTACTTTTTCGTTGTTCAATTATTGATTACAAGTAACAGCCCGCATGCCTGTTTAACGAATACGGGATCAACGACACAATTTTTTTTTTTTGTTGTGTTACAATGTTAAACTACCGTAAAGAATAGGTACCTAATACGTACCTACCAGTAAAGCTGTTTAAAAAAAAAATGATACACAGTTTAGCTAGAGAGTTGTTATATTCATTCAGAGCGAAACTATTAGCCGACGTTCGCACGGACGTCAAAAATCGCGGCGGGATTTTATCGCGCACTGGATTTTCAACCCTCGGTGTTGAGCCGAGCTTCGAGAATCCAACCAACCTAACAACAACAGAGTGCATCCCAGCGCGACGAAAAACACAATGTTGGATTTTCAACTCCCGGCGCTAAGCAGAGCGTTGAAATTGCAGTGCGCGAAAAAAAATCGCTGCTATTTGCCCGTGCGAACGTCGCCTTAGACGTTACAATCCTGAAGTAGTGCGTAACGTTGCGAACGCCATTGTGACCACAAATCGCATCATCCATCGAATGATGGCGCCTCTCAGTCGGGATGGTCTTTAAGAAAACCATTGTGGGACTGAGTGATGGGGAATATCATCGTGATATCGCAGAATCCCTATGAGCAGTACCTACCTATATCAACAGTTCTAAATTTCTAGAATCTGCAGAACTAATACTTATGGCATTTCATGTAGGTAAATTGTATCTAAACATTCTAAGTCTTCTAGATCCTAGCCGCTATTTTTTTTATTATTAATTCACAAAACTGACGTAGGTACTTACAATCACAAATGCAATAAAGCGGTTACAACACAATAGGTCTGATTGACTTGATCTACTAGATGTGAATCTAACATGCATAATTATCCTCTATTAAAAGAGCAATATTTGTATATAGGGTGACTGGTAATTAGTGACCGATACCTAAACGCATGATTGTGCTCATGATAACAAACAACTTTTACTATGGGACCAAACCTGAAATCGCGAAAAAAAAATCAGCTGCCCCATACATTAATGTTCGCATAACTCGTCAAAATGTAGGGAGCAGCTGATTTTTTTTTCGCGATTTCAGGTTTGGTCCCGCAGTAAAAGTTGTTTGTTATCATGAGCACAATCATGCGTTTAGGTATCGGTCACTAATTACCAGTCACCTTATATACCTACCTATATGTATTTTTAATCACGTTCTCGAAAACGGCTCTCAACGATTTCGATAAAAGTTGCAATTTAAGTGTTTATGGGCCCGAAAAATCTATTTAACTGGGTCTCATTTCTAAGAAAATTTACTTTCTCTATTTTCACCCCAGCAGAGCTCTGTCGCCCAGGTACCTACTGTTATGTTAAGCAATTATTATTATTTTAAAAAGTTAATCAAAACTTACAATGACATAGAATAATGAAAAGTTTTGGGAAAGAAAAATGAAATATCAAAATTATCAAGTTTAGTCCTAACTGAGGATACAGAACTAGCAAAGACATCTATTTCATCACGAATGAAGTTCGCAAGAGAAAGCATGGGGCAAATAGGTGAAAAAAAACCGGCCAAGTGCGTGTCGGACCACGCACAAGGAAGGGTTCCGTAGTTGTAAATAATTTATTCCAAAAACAACTTAACATTATAATCCCAAAAAAAAAAATGTGATTAAATTACAACTTAACAATTTTTGAACTTTTTCCTTCACTTATGTTGTGAGACCTTGCTTGCCAAATTTCATGATTCTAGGTCAATGGGAAGTACCCTACAGGTTTTGATTTACTTGCGAGTATCAAAATATGTCGCATGAATGGCCGTATTTTTTATTCCGTTGACTTAGAAGCTTGATTTTTTTAGAACTCTAAGAGACCATAGACTTACTTATTTGATATTAATTTCAACTTCATACCTCCGCGCGTTCCTGAGAAAAAGAGTCTTGACAGACTGACATAGGTACTTGAAAATATTTTTCTATGTGATAAAATTACAAATTAACCATTTTCAGACTTTTCCTTTACTTGTGCTATGAGATCTTGCTTCTTGCCAAATTTCATGATTTTATATAAACGGGAAGTACCCCATAGGTTTTGATTTACTCGCGAGTATCAAAATATGTCGCATAAATGGCCGTATTTTTTTATTGCGTTGATTTAGATGCTTGATTTTTTTAGAACTCCAAGGAACTATAAACCTACGTATTTGATATTAATTTCAACTTGATACCTCCACGCGTTCCTGAGAAAAAAGGTCTTGACAGACTGACTGACATACTTCAAAATATTTTTTTATGTGATAAAATTACAAATTAACAATTTTCCTTTACTTGTGCTGTGAGACCTTGCTTCTTGCCAAATTTCATGATTTTAGGTTAACGGCAAGTACCCCATAGGTTTTGATTTAAGTACTTGCGAGTATCAAAATATGTCGCATAACCTGCCGTATTTTTTTTTGCGTTGACTGAGAAGCTTGATTCTTTTAAGACTCCAAGGGACCATAGACCTACGTATTTGATATTAATTTCAACTTGATACCTCCACGCGTTCCTGAGGAAAAGGGTCATGACAGACTGACAGACAGACAGAGAGACAGACGGACAACGAAGTGATCCTATAAGGGTTCCGTTTTTCCTTTTGAGGTACGGAACCCTAAAAATTACGTATATTAGTTCGACTATGACGTTATAAATGCTTATCGCATTTTATGTTATTATTTGAAACTGTGATACTACATCGTCGTCATATCATATATCATCGTCGGTGCGACTACTGAGCGTTCGATTCCCAGGTCGGGCAAAGTGTTATTGGGTTTTTCCATAAGGAATTTCTCAGTAACTGCCCGGAGTTTGGAAGTTGGAAGGCGGTGTGTGTGACACCTCCGTGCCTCGCAAAGCACGTTCAGAGCCTATACTACCTCAGGTTTTAACTCGCTCACACGATACTGCTCACAGACTAAGTGAGAGCGAGACTGAGTGCGGTGCTGGGCGTCGATAGTTTAGGTAATTGCTTTTTACGATTAAAATAATGGTAATTTAAAAAAAAAAAAACATAAGACCTGCTTTATACCTATTTAATTCAGTTTGTATTCAAAGTTTCATGATCTAATTTGAAGTAGTTTTTGAATACCATCGGTTTATTGTTCGGTTTTCGTCTAACATAGTACACTTTACCATATATTTATTTCAAAATGAATGCTGCAGTATTTTCGACATAATGGCGGATCATGCTAAGCCATTTGAGGTAGTATAGGACCTTAAGCCGATGGTCCTGCGCTTGATCTCTATCCGGTCGTGTCGGATTGCTGTCCCATCGAACTATGAGAGTGAGGAAATAGAGAGAGCACCTGTGTCTGCGCACACTTGTGCACTATAATATCTCCCGCGTTGATGGCTAAAAACCGGCTGCCATGGCCGAAAACGCGGGATTGACTGACAGACTGGGTCTTAGCGTTAGTACTATTATTTATTCTGTGGTCTTAGTACGTATTTGTTTTTTATTGACAACATGCTTGGCTGGGGTCAGAACGCAATGAAAGTTTGAGAACGACTGTGTTTGGAAGAAAGACCTTCTAAACGCTGACGAAAAGACTGATTAATAAAGAATTCATTGTATAATAATCACTGGCATTCACTGGATAGCTGAATAAAGCAACTTGGAGATTTAGAGAAAGATTTTTTAATGGTGTGAATATGAATGTAATGAATCCAAAAGATTTTGCAGTAGACTGAGGTTGTTCCATCATATTATAGCAGCAGGCAGCATGCTGTTTCAAGTTAGGTACTATTTTTTACTTTACAGTTTTGTGCATAAATTACTAAAAATAAACTCTTAGTTATAGACATATATGTTTTCGTTCTGCTAATTTCAATAAAACTTTATTAAAAAGTTTTCTGTCTTATTATTTTTATTTACACCTATCAATAACCACGATATTTAAATGACTTGGCCAACTCGGATCCAGTGCTGAATGAAATTTTGATTTCTGAAACTTATTGATGTTTTAATTAAAACTAATTCAAAGGGAAGGGTCGCCGTCAACATTATTTTCGATAGGTCATAGGGTATTTGAGGAAAGTAGTAAGAATAAAAAACCGGCCAAGTGCGTGTTGGTCCACACACAATGAAGGGTTCCGTGGTTGAAAAGAATTTATCCCAAAAACAAACTTAACATTGTAGTTGAAGTTAAAAAACTTGTTGTCCCATACATTGATGTACGTCACGGTCACTTCTCCAACTGCAAAAAGTATGAAATCGCAAAAAAAAAAATGTGATAAAACTACAAATTGACAATTTTCGGACTTTTGCCTTTACTTGTGATGCGAGATCTTGCTTCTTGTCAAATTTCATGATTCTAGGTCAGCGGGAAGTACCTACCATAAATAGTTTTGTTTCATTTGCGAGAATCAAAACAATTAGGTATGTCGCATAGCTAACCGTATTTTTTATTGCGTTGACTTAGAAGCTTGATTTTTTTAAAGCTCTGAGGGACCATAGACCTACGTATTTGATATTAATTTCAACTTGATACCTTCTCGCGGGAGTATCTGTCCACGAGTGTCTGTCCCCGAATGATGGGGACAGTGTTCCTGAGAAAAAAAGTCTTGACAGACTGACAGAGAGACAGATGGACAACGAAGTGATCTTATAATGGTTCCGTTTTTTCCCTACGAGGTACGGAACCCTAAAAAAATACCTGAGGTAGATTTTTCTTATTATTACGCTCGAGTTGTTAATAAGCCTCTCGAAGTCTAGACGTTGCACTGTGCTGAAAGTTTCGATAGGTACACGCACGGCTACAGATCAAGCTATACATTTCCAGTATTTAAGCTGATCTCGATTGTATAGGATTTCGTTACAATGAGAGGTCAGTGTAAACTGGTAATGTGTAGCTTGATGTGTACATTTGTTTCAACTGAAATATTCTCAACTCACGGGGATGCTCGAATCTCTTCGGGAGGTTGCAGGTAGCAAACAGCTCTGAAGTCTTCAGTATGGGCTTTGCAATTTCTGCTCTTCCAATACAATTGTTGGTACACGTTGCTGAGCAAAAACCGGGCTCAGCAGGTGCTGGTGGTGGACCCTGATCCTGAGCTTGTGCCTGTTCCTGAGGCTGTCCGTCACTCATTCTTTCTTCAAAATTTCAAATGATACACGACTCGAAATCGTAACGAAATCTAAAAGGACAATACCTAGATATCGTTTTTAATAAAATATCGCAGCAGTAGGACAATTGATTCGCAAATAAAGGCGTAATTCCTTTATTAGTTATTATACTCTTTGCGTAAGGCGTTGGTGTTGGTTGTCGTGACAACTTGACAGATTTGTTTTCCTTGGAAACGATATTTTGTGTTGGTTGTTATTACCCGACTGCGGCGAAGCCCAAAAGGAGGGTTATGTATTTGACCTGTAACTAAGTATGTATGTATGTAGGTATGTATGTATGTATGTCCTTTTCTTTGTTCCCTCGTAACTAATAAACGAATAAACGGATTGGGATAAATTATACGTTTTTAGATTTGTCTTGGTAGCGCGAGTTACTGGCAACATTAAAATAAAAAGCAAAGTAAAATGGCGGATTTGGGGTGCCATATTGTGGAGTTCCAAATTTTTTTTTCTCCAAATACCATCGAGAGGGATATCAAAATAAATGGTTTTAAAAGGTGATTACAAAAATATAGTATACAACTTATATGGTTAAAAGTACCTCGAAGTGAGAAATCGTAAAAAACACGTACAATAATTAAAACGTCTGCGATCTTTCACATTAGTAAACTAAAAAGCTGGAAATAAAAAAAGTAATTAAAAAAACTAAAAACCCGACTGCGGTAAAAGACATAAGTTAAAAAAAAAACTGAAAAACAAGCCCATTTTAAATTAAATAAAAGTTGAAAGCAGGCGGGACCCATTCCATTTTTACGAGATTTTCAAACTCAAATGAGTCCCGCTTGCTTCCAACTTTTATTTAATTTAAAATGGGCTTGTTTTTAGCTTTTCAGTTTTTTTAACTTAACTTAAGTTTTACCGCAGTCGGGATTTTTTAATTTTTTTAACTACTTTTTTTTATTTTCTATGGTTATTTTCAAAAAAGTTCGAATGTTGAGAACAAAATTAACTCACTACATAAAAATTAATAGTCACATCTCGATAAATAATATTTTTGTATTGTAAAACCCATGCATTGTAAAATGGCAATGGACAATAGAAGGGTCATAATCATAAGATATTGAAATTCAAGGATTGGTGTGCAATAATTAAGTTAGGCTTCACAAAACAAGTAGCTTTATCGGAGCTCTATACTAAAAATATAAAGCTCATCGTACCAGAAACACGTTGAACGAGCTACCTGCTTTATGGGATGGGTGGAGAAAGTTACAATATTATTCATTTCTGTTTGGTTTGTTAGCAATATTATAGACAGCATGATCACGCTTCAGATAGGTACGCGGAACACCTTTGGGTGTACCAGGAAGATGAACAGCAGAAGACCTATTCCAAAACAAAAAAAAAAACGGTGTAGAATGTGATATTAATTATCAAAACATCAAAAAATGACATCCAGGTCACTCGCTCTATGACAGAATCTCGTAAGACATAAACACATCTGCAGTAGTGCATCTATAACTGTAGGTAATGTTTGCATGCTTGGTCTATCGCAAACAGGGGCCGTACTATGACGTGAAAAAAAATCATGGATCCATCATGGTTCCATTGTGAGAGAGAGACGGCCTATAGCACCATTCTACTTTCCCAACGGAACCATGATGGATCCATGATCTTTGTTCACGTCATAGTACGGCCCCAGAACTCTATTACCTCATAAAACGATCCTATTGATGTTTAAATTGAATTAAATTTAAATTAAATTTTGACGACACGGTTGGCGCAGTGGTTGAGCGATTGACTGCTGCGCAGCATGTCGCGGGTTCGATTCCCGCACGGAACAAATATTTGTATGACCTACAAGTATTTGTTCCGAGTCTGGGTGTTTTTCTATCTATAATATGTATGTATTTACAAAAAAAAAATGTATATAAGTAGTTTATCAGCCATCTCGTTACCATAACACAAGCATTAGGTTGCTTAGCTTGGGACTAGATGGCGTTGTGTGAAATGTCCAAGGATATTTATTATTATTTAAATCTATTGTCAATCGATATTGCAGCACATCTGCCTATGAATATTTCGCATTATAAATGAAAACCACTATGGGATCATGGAAAACCTCCATTTTAATTATAAAACCCAGTGCCCGCTGACCTTAAGCTCATTGGGCATGCATTCGAATGAATATATTAGCCGTTATCACCACTATCAGGAGCCAGCCGACACAAACGAGTGGGTGACTATCGCGCCTCCTCCCACCCTGCTGTGTCACTCACTGCTCGACTGTTAATAACTGCTCACAGTTTAAACTTTAATTATACCAAACAGTTCAGTGTATCAAACTACTTGAGTGTGACTAAAAAGTGTTGTCAGTGCTATTTACAAAGTATCAGAGATATTAAAAAATATTTCAAGAGCCAAAGATTTGTTTATATTAAAAAAAGTACTTCTGTCATTTGTAAAGTCAAACAGCTATCAATAACACCTGTAAATAAACAAATCATTAACAATCAAACACAACATGCAAACGATAAGTGTGCAGCAACCAATTAATCTGAAAGTTGTAAGGTTCGAGTTAGATTTTACAGATCTCGCAACTGAAAAGCCGAGGTCAGAGAAAAAAACCAAGAAAATTAAGATACCAAAGATCAACAACAAAAAGCAATCTCCGATACCGCCCGCGCCATTCATAAAGAATTCTTCACAGGTAGGCAATTGATATTCAAAGGTATAATGGAAAAATAATACATCGAAACCATGGAAGGGACAGAGCAAATATTGTAAAATCTTTATTTATCTCTACATCATTTTTGGTGAAAGCAACTAAGATAATATTAAGTACTTACCAACTTATTATCACTATTTAAGTTGGTACATTATACAAGCTTTATGTACTTTTCTTATTTTGAAGTTATATTTCCAAACTCAGAAACGAGATGTCAAAGATTTGGTGGAAGACTTACTCGACGAACTGTATTCAGACCAACGTGATTGGGCCGGCCACAGTGGGATCGACTGTAGTCATGTGTAAGTAAAAGTTATACCTATACGTCTCAAAACCATCATTAATTCATTGTATCCTAAATATGTAAACACCAACGAACACACTCAGTGCACAAGAGTATATTTATTAACCATAAATAGATTAAGCTAAAGTGATTTAGGTGTATCAAAGAAAAAGCTAAAATATTCTTGTTGTCGACGCGTCGATAAATCAGCGGTAATAAATTTTATGATTTGCGTGTCTGTCTAGGTCCACGTCGGCATCGTTCACTTCGTGTCAATCTAACTGTGGGGAGAAAACAGAAGCCATTGAACGAAGCTTTTTAGAATCTTTAGGTACGAAGCCTTTCACAGAATCACTGAATTTATAATTTACATTATCATTATAATTAACTCTCTCAATGGAAATTGTTGGACTCATTCTGAAATTGGCTTTTGAAATTCCGTGTATTATAATTTAGTTGCATGCTTTTCTGAATCCATATCAGCTGTTTTTTAAAAGCATTTTATTATTATTTATTTATTTAAATCACAAATTATAACACCTTTATAGACTATTATAGTGCCACAAACTTATCTGACCCGGTAACGGCGGCGATGTCGGTGAACAAAATACGACAAGCCTTGTCACTTTTCATAGTGATTTCGTTAGTTCCAATTAAAGCCACCCATGGGCTAGGCCCATGGGTGGCGACAGCAGCAGGCACGTGACATCTCTGAAGCTAATGTCAACTCCGTACAATTTGATCTTTCCACTGGCGTTAACGCTTACAGAAAAGGGATTTTGTCTAAGGGGGCCGGTCAGATAAGTTTGTGGCTCACTGTGGTTTGTGGATATGACAGATAAAGGAACTAGGAAAATCCTAGTCCCTTCATCTGTCATATACCCTAGAATCTAGTGGACATGTCACCTTTCTGAAAAATAAACAAAAGTAGTTCGTCTGTGATTTTTTGGTTCCTTCCTCGTAGTCAAACTGATTTAACCACGAGGAATTCTGTTCCGGATAGTCAAACTACTTATTTTAATGAAAAATATCCACCCTTTGTTAGTTCGTAAATATACTTGTACAGTCATTAACAAATATAATTATCTAAGTTTATTTAAAAAGTACCCAACACTTATATCGCCATGCATTAATTGTAGCTGACACTTCATTATGAAATCATCTCGACATGTTTGGTCTTGGCGGCGGCGGAGAGATACTTTTTCACTAGAAGATTTTTCTTTTTGTATTAAGGTTTCAAGTAAACGAGCAACTGTATTGGATTATGACGTTTCATGGATTTGTTTAGTTGGCCGTTCCAACTGTCGACCACATTGTTTGTGCGATGTCTCTAGCCATAAAGAGACCATTGCTTTCGGAATCATTTATTATTATTATATATATATTTTTTTTTATAATATTTTATTTTTTTATGAATACAGCTTGATAAAAAGTTTAAATAGCCACCATTAAGTTTGACCACGAGGAAGGAAATTATTTTTGTTAATGACTGCACAAGTAAACAAGGGGTGGATATTTTTCGTTAAACTAAGTAGTTTGACTATCCGGAACAGAATTCCTCGTGGTCAAATCAGTTTGGCCATTAAGTTTGACCACGAGGAAGGAACGGATTTTTTCATAGATGAACTACTTATATAATGACGAAATGGATTAGAATGACGTCCATAGAATTATTCAACAATGAAACACGATAATGCACTGGCAGGCAATATTGTGGAATAACATCGATAAGATCATTTAGATCAAACAGTAATTATTCCATTGAACATAATGTGAAATTTAATTCTATATCGAAACAATAGACCATGCATAGTGGATATATTGTTTATTATGGATATAATTATGAATGAATCATTATTCATAATTCAATTCAAATTCATAATATAATATCGCTTGTAGGATGTTCAATCGTATCCGAGTAAGCTCCAACAGCATTCTGAAAGCAGTAGCGGACCGGTTGGACGGTCCATTTCATAACCACTAGATCCCACTCCATGGCATTTGATTTTAATTAGTTTTTTTTTTGTGCTTTACTAACATAAATCTTAATCTACTTACTAACATAAATATGGATGTTACGTCTGAAATAAAGTTATTAATAATATTAATAACTACATTAATATATTAATAATAATAGGCTGTATTGAATGTTTATTGGAACGAAGTTCTTGCGGTAGGAGAAAACTGGTAGAAATTGTCATGTAATGAAAAAGTGTTATGCCCGAAAAAGTCAATTTCAAGTGTTAAAAGCTTAAATTGTTATTGTTTTTTAATACAGAGCTATCTAGTACCTATATGTGTTTGGCTTTTAAAAACTTATACAGATGGCTCTATTAAATAATATAAAGCTAAAGGAACACCCACGGGATGTGTCCCACGACACATCCCGAAGTCCCGACTTTTTTATTTCATAGACACTACCGAACTTTGGGAACAAAACATCGAATGGGAAGAGAGACTTCAAATAGCGGGCGAGCGACTTGCGAAGAAAGTTCGTATCCGGGACCGACTGAGGAGGCAACAGAATCGACTTTGCGCAGCCATGACAGTGCTTTTAAAACATATCAGTAAGTTCCTATTCAACACCAATGAGTTCCATAATATACACTGCATTATATTTCACAAAGTCCTAGTCTCTTCCAAAAAGCCAAGCTTTCCAAGCAAGCAAAAATGTCTTTTGCCAATTTGAAAACAACGTTTTCGGTAATGTGAAGTTCAACTATCACAGCACAGAACGATATGCATCATAAATGACACTGATCTTTTTTGTTAATACTACCAGTTGCTGTGATTCTGATACTGTCACAATACGGATGTAGACTAAAAAAAAATATTTTTCAATACACTTGTTCGAAAACTGGTTCATATCGCACTACGATTAGGTTCACAATGTAATAACACGTACGCGTGCGATTTTTTATTTTCCCACACGTGTGCAGGAATGAAAATTGCCACAGATAACTTATACCTTTATACTTAGTCCAAATTGGTTCAACGCCTCTATTCACAACTCTCTATTCGGAGGTGAATGTTTTTTTTTAATCTCGGCATATTTTTTGAATATTTAAATAATGTTAATAAATAGAATATTATCAAAAACCATGATTATTACAATAAAAAAAGCGTTTATGAACAAATTAACATTTAGTTGTGTTCTAAACTCAAAAATATTTGCGTTTTCTATTTTTCATATTAGGCTGTTTATCGGCTTTATACCTTTGCTGCTCTTTCAACCTGGCGAGAGCAAAGCGCGGAAAAAAATGAAAATTTAAATCATAGTTTCCTATTAATTCATGACAAAAATATTTTCCGTAATTTTATTTTATTTCTTCAAAAGTGTATTGAAAAACGTCGTTTGATACTCGTGGACATTTGTTATTGCATTCGAGGCGGAATTAAAACACCCGAGCCGTAGGCGAGGTTGTTTTTGAGCCGAGAACTTCACAAACTCTACACCTTAGTCAAAATATGAGGCTTGGCCGTTTCGTTACTACAAGAACTATTGTATAACAGAAAATACACACACAACACACACAGTACACACACACACAGTACACAGTAACAGTGAATACATTTTTCACCTTGCGCCCATGTGATGGTAGCGAAACGGCCAAGCCACGTATTTTGACTAAGGTGTAGAGTTTGTGAAGTTAGGGCTTGGAGAGTTAGGGCGTGTAGAGTTAGAAGCTTGGCTCTACATGAGATCTGATAGCTTTTTGTCAGTGCGAGCTATATGTGGTCTCGTCTTGGCAACATTTTTACATGAAAATGTTATTGGTGAGATTTCATTTCTTTTTGTAAGTTGCTTATGATATTTATACGAGTATTTTTCTGTTGTTAATTTTTTCTTTCTTTTTTTGGGGTTAGGTTGATAGGTAGCAGATTAATAAACACTTATCGAAGTATTAGGTCTTTACCTATGAAATTGCCGTTCTGCAGTACTGGCCATTTCAAATCAAAATATTTTTTGTTTGGCTAAGAATTCTAATTTCAAATTAATTTTATTTTAAAAACATGGATTTTTTTTTCCAAAAGTAGTCATTTGTTTATTGATTAGTGTTACATTTTCATCGCATTTCAATCTTTTTCGTCATCATGGATACGTTAAAAATTCGAGTAATTATGGAATATGAGTACCGTCGTGGCAGCAACGCGGCACAAGCGGCACGCAACATCAACGACGTTTACGGAGCTAACACTACAAACCAATGCACCACCTGTTATTGGTTTGCTCGCTTCCGTTCTGGAAATTTCGACCTGAAAAATGAATCTCGCGGTCGTCCGAAGACTTTGGTCGACAATTACGAATTAAAGGCGATTGTGGAAGCTGATGATACACAATCTACGGCTGAATTAGCAGCAGCTTTCGACGTTAGCGTCAAAACAATATTGGTCCATTTGCGTCAAATTGGCAAGGTAAAAAAGCTTGACAAATGGGTGCCCCACGAACTCAATGATCGCCAGCGCGAAGTACGCGTCGAGACGTGCCTTGCACTGCTCAACAGACACACAAATGAAGGAATTTTGAACCGCATTGTTACCTGCGATGAAAAATGGATTCTGTTTGATAACCGCAAGCGCTCAGCAAGTTGGTTGGATCCTGGTTCAGCACCTAAACAATGCCCTAAACGAAAACTTACCCCTAGAAAAGTGATGGTCACTGTTTGGTGGTCTAGCGCCGGTGTGATTCATCACAGCTTCTTACCAAACGGGGTGAGCATTACTGCAGATGTGTACTGTGAAGAACTGAACACAATGATGGAGAAGCTGGCACATCTCCAATCAGCATTGGTCAATCGCTCGTCTCCGCTGCTCCTGCACGACAACGCGCGACCTCATACTGCACAGCAGACGGTCTCCAAGTTGCAAGAACTGGGGTTGGAAGCTCTCCGTCATCCGCCCTACTCACCAGACCTTGCGCCTACAGACTACTACTTTTTCCAGAATTTGGATAACTTCTTGGCGGGAAAAAAATTCAATACCCGAGAGGCAGTACAAAATGCCTTTGAAGAATTTGTTGCCTCCCGACCAGCTGATTTCTTTAAGAAGGGCATCAATAAACTGCCACTGCGTTGGCAAAGATGCATTGATTGCATGGGTGATTACTTCGATTAATACAAATAAAAAATACATGAAAAAAATTCGTTTAAATTTTTTCATACAAAACGGCAATTTTATAGGTAAAGACCTATTATATACAAGTGTATTAATATTATTCGTAATAAGTACTTATTATTTGCGGAAGTCTCATACAAATTTCCATCCCCTAGTTTAAGGTGTTGGGGTGTAAAAGTTCCAAGTTTTAGAATTTTTTTGTTGTTTGTGTAGGTACTAATACTACCTACATACCAAATTTCAGCTTTCTAGGACTTCAGGAAGTACCCTAAGAATTTTTATGATCATCAGTGAGTCAGTGACGAAATCGGGGTATTTTAGATATCAATAAAATCTAAAGCATAAGAGCTATGCAATTGAAACTTTATAGGTTTAATAAGTCAACCACTGACATCATATCCCGAAAATTTGGTTTATCTGGTATAATCCAAACCCAAGTTACGAAGGTTCAAAAATACGACGATGTGCTTCGAGAAAAGGTAGGTAGATAGTGCCCTTGCGCTTCGCTTGGCTCGTCTTGGCGGGGCACTCCCGTGCCCCCCGATTAAAAAATATTCCTACTTATTCTTTCTTTTTTTACGTAATCAAAAGATTACGGCGAAACATTGAGCTAAAATGTGGCTTGATGTCACTCAAAGGTCACGTTGCTCATTGCTAGATTTTATACGCAGTTTGTTATAGTTATGACGTAGCGAGCCCCACTCCCCAACTTTAATGTGTTTTATCAAATTCGTTTTATATCTAATCAATCTAGTTCCTTATGCATCAGCATAAGCATAATCAGCTATAATGTTCCCACTGCTGTGACACAGGCCTTCTCTCGGTGAGAGGGAGCGGGCGGACCCAGTGCGGGTTGGTAGATGTCACATGCCTTCCAATTTTTGGTTCTAGGACATGCCGGTCGCCTGCAGTCACGATGTTTTCCTTCACTGTCTTGAGAGCAGTGGTGATGAAATTATTTGCACAAAGTAAAGCGCTTGTCTGGGCCATGACCTACAACTCGTAGGTCGCAGCCATTGAGCCACCATTGCTCTCATGGGTCTCATTAGAAGGCTGAAAGTCACTTAAAGGACAATAGAGAGGGCTACGCTTGGCGTCACCGTTTTGAGAGCAGTGGTGATGAAATTAATTAGGTACACAAAGTAAAGCGCCTGCCGGTGTTCGACGACCTACCTACAATTCGTAAGTCGCGGCTGTTACCACTGGGCCACCACCGTTCTCATTTATTAATATGATAAAGCAAAAAAAAACGACTCAAATATTATTTTACTTTCTGACTGACGGACTTAACAGAATTTTTTTTTACCCAGGAATCATTCCTATTTGTATCGCAACATTGACTGGTCGATATGATAGGTACTCGTATTATATCAATAGCATAACGTCCGAAACGATAAAGTGTAAATTATTATCCATTTCTGGAAATTAATTACCACCTAATGTCCGTAAAAGGCTCTTTAACTCGCAGAATCTAATTTCTTTATTACAGCTAATGGGTCGTGCATTTTCATTAGCAAATTGTACCATAACCACAGCGGTGCGTTACCAAAAGCTCTTCATACAACTTCAATGTTTTAACAATGAATCGTTTCTGGATTACAATTTCCAATGAAACATTTATGATCCTTATTCATAGATAGCCAATATCACGACATTTTCATTCATGGAAGCTTAAAATAGATTTACGCATATCAAAGCTAACTCTACTGGGTATGGGGTGCTTTTCCCGTCTATCTGTTTCCGAAACTGACGTACACAGCGGCGCTCAATCGATACATAACGCACACAGGCAACTGTCCGGGGTCCGATTGCGCATGCTCCCTGGCGTGTACCACGAAACACTGTCACTAAACAACATGACAAGAGTGTATTTTCCCTCTGAGCATACAGGCAGTTTGTATCTGAAGACTGATTCAGTATTGTGGTAGGAGGTTGGAAGCCCCGCCGCTTCGTTTCACGACTTTCCCAGTAAACATCACATCAGCTGGTCGACTACGCAGTCTCAAATGCTCTCGAGATATGGCTCATAATTTTTCACAATTCTGTTATAAATCATCGGTGTCTAACCCTAAAGTAGCTGGTAAAGTTGGTTCTTAGCGCCAGGATGTCGTGTCCGTATCCGCCTGCAGTGCCACTGCATAGACTTAGGCCGTCAGGTCGTTAACTTAGTGCTTAGTGCAGTTGTAAAGATATGCGTTTATTGTCAAATGCGTGCCACATACAAGACAGATGAGTGCACTCCTAAACTCCTTGAGGAGCTTGGCAGGTGCATCGAAGGCCGGCTCAGGTACGTCGATTCATTTACTTCAAATGTATGCGCTGATCAAGAAATTATCTTTAGGAAACCTTTGAAGTTCTCCGTTAAAGGTGATTTTTGTTATATGTCCATGATTGATGATTCGTTCCTACTGTTAAATGTTAAATTCTACGTCAATGTTATTTCATTACTTTGTTACTTCAATATTATTTATCATAATCCTAGCGCTAGACGATCCTTCTTTATTGTCTGAACTAAATTACTTTATTATGTAAATGTGAAGTGTAGTTCCGTCATCGGCGACTCCTATGAAATAATCCTGATTTACATATGTGTGGGTTTCCATGAAAACAATAACGCGGTTATTGGAAAAGTTATCTGTAGATAGTTAAGTAATGTTATGCACAGTAGACACACAAAACTAAAGGTACTCAAGGAGTTATGGCATCATTGTTAACCAATAATAGGTATTTCTTTAGACAAGTATTTATGAAGCGTTCTATCCGGAATAGTACCTACCTATAAAGTTGCGAGCGTCAAAAACACAAATATAAACTTATGTTGCTATTTAAATTTTTATTCTATTGAAATGATGAAAACTATAAATTAAATTTTTCAGGTTATAATATTAAACAGTATTTTTGTTTAATAAAGCATACAGTTTTTATTCATTCATCGATGTTAGTGGTGTCGTCTTCTACAAATACTTGTTTAACTTTCTTTGATACTTCAAGAAATTGCTTGATGTTTTTTTATGCTTTCTTTGTTTTTAAATTTTTTGCGAGATACATCGTTGAAGGACCCATTAAGCTCGAGGGCCTTATGTCCTGTGGCTGGCTTGATAATGGAGTTGATTAAGGAGGCTTTTGATGTGTAGCGGGAAAAAGTGGTGATGTGTCCTGCAATAGGCCTGCTTGATAATGGAGTTGATTAAGGCGGCTTTTGACGTGTAGCGGTTGAAAGTTGTACTGTGTCCTGCAATAGACCTGCTTGATAATGGAGCTCATTAAAAGAGGCTTTTGATGTGTAGCAGGCCAAAGTGGTGCTGTATCGTGCAATAGGTTTGCTTAATAACTGGGTTGATTAAGACGGCTTTTGATATGCAGCGGGCGAAAGTGGTGATGTGTCCTGCAATAGGCCTGCTTAATAATGGAGCTCATTAAAAGAGGCTTTTGATGTGTAACAGGGCAAAGTGGTGCTGTATCCTGCAATAGGTTTGCTTGATAACTGGGTTGATTAAGACGGCTTTTGATATGTAGCGGGCGAAAGTGGTGATGTGTCCTGCAATAGGCCTGATTGATAATGGAGCTCATTAAAGGTGGATTTTAATGTGTAGCGGGCGAAAGTGGTGCTCGTTTCGGCGTGACGCCGGGTGGAGGCGACGGGCCCGGCGAGGGCGGCTACGCAGAGTGGCTGCATGCGATGCGCCTGGTCGCGCGCCTGCCGGCCGGCGTTCCTCAACACTTCCGCAGAAAGGTAACTCATATGGCGCTGAGCAGACGATGGACAATTTGACCGCGACGATGACACCTAATGTAATAACGCACACGGACGACAACACGACCGCGCCGCCGATGCTAGCCGGATGATGTTTCTTGATGTCATCATTTGCGGGTAAAATTACCTCCGTCTGCGGAGCGCCTAATATTTATCAACAAACAACCCGCACAAATAGGTATACAATGGTTTTACTCTCAGTCTCAACATGTGTTTTTACGTGTTGTGCTTTTTGTTGTTGCACTGAATTAATGTGGTGCCTATCTATCTACAATTCTACATATTTATCTACTCACCTACTAAGATAACGTGCCAAACACTGTTTAGCACTCGGCATTGAATTATCTACGAAGTTGTTACATTGAACATAACAGTAGAGCTGCTAATTCCTAGTTAGTTATTCGTCAAAGTGTCAATTCATATAGGCACGTTCCGTGTTAAAATATAGTAGGTACTGCTATTCAGCTGTATCCATTAAACTAGAAGCAGAGCAGACCCCAACACAGTTGGGGAAAGGCAAGGCAGATGATGATGATACGTCAAAATAGAATACAGTTAGGTACTGTAAAATGGACTGCGATATAAAAGCTCATTAGTATTATATCCTGTCTGTGACTGCATCTCCCACCAACCTTAAATTTCCCATAACCACGCACATCTCACCACCAAAGTATCCTCATTCGTAACGGTTGACTATAGATTTTTAATAAAAATAGTTTCGGTCAACGGTCATCGATCTAGCTAACCTACTGAAAGCGCAACCATTTTCACCACCTTTAGTCCTAATCGAATAAGACTATTTGTGACTCTGTGATATAACTATATGTAGATGGCCTATGTACCTAAAGATTACGCAAAATAAGTGAAAATCTTAAAATAAGTACCCAAATAGTCAAAACGTACAAGATAAGTTCGTGACGTCGTACCTACTGAAACGAAGTTATCATAATATATCTGGAACACATAATATATCCAAATATACTTGTCTATTTACTTCCACGAAATCATAGTTACGAAAGTTCGAAGAGCTCACTCACGTAGAACAGCCTTACGTAAATAAGTCACTTTTGACGTCATTATTTTATTACTTTCAGTAGATAAATTAACATACATCATTATTTTGTAAATAACAACAAATGAAAAGATGTTTTTGTTCAGGCTTAGTTAAAAGATAGATCTATGCGCTCTTTGTAACAGTCGTCGGTCCATTACATCTATATAACCATGATCCATTGTGGCTCTCATCCGCGACTCCACACAATTACGGTCGAACAAAGTGAGAATACTGCGGTCATTTCTACTTTAATTTATGGTATAATACTAGTTGTCAGTGTAAGATTTATCTGGGGTGATTTCGATTTCATGGTTTGTGCTCTGTTCCTCTAGATTTGGATTTTTTTTATTTCAATACTGAATACTTGTATTGCATTCCACATGTAGGTATTCTTAGGTGGTATAGTTAGTTAATTAGATCATTTACTTATAACTACCATGCCAGTTTTAATGTTTGTATTTTCTTAAGATTTTAACCAAGTAAATTAGAAGGTTTGACACAACAAACAACGCCGCCAATCATGCTAAAAATGTAGAGATTCTAACGCCCACTTGCTTTGAAGGGAGAACTAAATTAGTTTCCCAACTTTATCTCGTTGCAATTTGCGTAGAATAATAATATCATCTTTATTCGTCTCCTAAAATCAGGCATATTGTTTGAATTTACTGTCACCACTTTGTTTAAACTGTAAGCACTTTTAAAATATTAATCATGTATGTTATCCATTCGCACCAGCGGCGCGGCGGCCGAATTAGCGACACGCGGGGTTGCGACAGTAGTTGAGAGGATGCGGCAGTTGGGACTCGAGGTGGCCCTGCACAAGTCCGAGTTTGTTTGTTCCGAGTGTGTTTTCATGGTCCTCGGAATGCGCCACCGTCGGGTTCCCAAATAACGGTAGGAGGGGTTCGCATCGGAGTCGAGTCTCGACGATGACCTGGGACTCGTCCTCGACAGCCGGTGGAACTTCGTAGAGCATTTCCGACGATTGGCTCCCATACTGGAGCGGGCTGGGGCTGCCTTAAAGCGGCTCCTGCCCAATCTAGGGGGTCCAAACGCCTCCTGCCGGAGGCTTTACGCGGGGGTCGTGCGGTCCATGGCCCTTTACGGGGCACCGGTGTGGGCACGTTCCCTGAGGCTGCGGCTAGTCCGCCGGTTGAACGCGTCCCAGAGGGTCATGGCCATCCAGTTAGTCCGAGGTTACCGCACGGTCTCCGGTGAGGCGGCGAGCCTCCTTGCCGGATTGCCGCCATGGGATCTGGAGGCAAAAGTCCTCGCGCACGTGTGGGAGTGGCGCGAGGAGGCGAAACGCCGGGGCGTAACTCCGCTGCCGCGAGAAATCACGGTACAGCGGACAGAGCTCCGGCGGGATCTCATGGCGACATGGAGAGTGCGACTGTCGCAACAAAGCGCTGGGCACGCCACAATTGCGGCGATAAGTCCCCTCTTTGAGGAGTGGTTAGAGAGGCGCCACGGCGTCCTCACCTTCCGCCGCAGGAGACGCCCTGGGCGGCGGGAATCGAGAGCCGATTTCCGGCCACCGTAGGAGCGCGCTTGCGGACGGTGAGAGTGGGTAGCTCGCCGTCCGGTAAGGACCAGCCGGTCGATTCAGTAAAAATCTCACCGTGAAAACTTAGGTGAAGTGAGTTTGTTTTTGCTAGGAATTGACACTATTGACAGCTCACTCCACGCTCACTTCACCTAAGTTTTCACGGTGAGATGGTTACAGAATCGCACTGCAGGCCCGGGTCGACGGCGCGTTGTATTCCACGCGTGCCTCAAAGAGATGTCAGCAAAAGATGGGGTCCAATAGGGCCGATGCCGCTGGGGACGCGGGTTGTTTGAAAAAGATACCGTGGCCCTCGCATAGGCAACTGAAGGAACACGGGTGGATTTTAGTCAGTAAAAGTCTGACACGCCCTTCCGCTCCACCCAGAGCGGGAAAAGTTATTTGATGATTTCACATCCACAAAAAAAAATAGGGTCAGGCTAGGCAGTATAGGACCGGGCGTTGTTACGATGCATGGGGGACGCCTATTCCCAGCACCATAATTGCATAACACATTTTCAATCACAATCCGAAAGATTTTGTAAGAAATTCCTTAAATTCCATTAAATTTTAATAGTTTTATCCTCTTGAGGGTTCATTGTGCTCATCATCAACTTTCAATAGAGGACCAAACATCAAATCGGGAAAAAAAAATCTGCTGCCCTGTATCGAACAGCTGATTTTCTTTTCGCGATTTCAGGTTTGGCCCCACAGTAAAAGTTGTTCGTAATGATGAGCACAATGCAATTTAAAAAAATCGTATACTTATTCATCAACGTAAATACTGCAATGAATGTTGTTGAACAGTCAATATGAAAGCCACTGCCTGCATGTGTATTAAGTATGTTACGTAATTACCCCGCAGCAGTGGACGGCTGAATGATGATCATGATGTTATCGATACTGGTTTTTTGTTGAAACCTAATTCTAATCTTAGCTATGGCTGACACTGGCGGAGCGTCACCTGACGGCGAGGAGCATCGACTGGCCGTCAGCGGAGCGTGGCTGTTTCCGCGGCACCGCACAACCCGATGACACCGAGCTTGGCGCGCAAATACTGAAAGTAAGCAGTCAATATAATCTAAATTTCATGGGCCTTTCTCGGCTTCAATCCCAAAATGCGTATATGCAGATCTGGAGAAAGAAACCCAACTCCTTGATCAAAGTATAAAACAGCAGACAACGCACGCGCAACCAACATTAGCTCTGAATACATATTTTGTGTAGGTAGGCATCCTAATATGTAAATACTAGGCGTAAATTTCTCATATGATCAAACAAATTGGATGTCTGTCTGTCTAGTCTATGAAAGAAATGTGAATGTAGAGTTTTTGTGAAGGTTGTCGGAGGGCAAGTGCCTTGTTAGAAAATAATACTGTAGTTAGAAACAAGATATTCTTCACAAGATTAGAAGAAGAGATTGTTGATTTATTTTTCTCACTGAAACTTAATATTTTCGCAGGATTTACACCGCACGGGGTGCTCTCTGTTCTGCGGGGCAGAAGGGAGGGAAAATCAGGCGATGCTTCGAAGAGTGCTGTTGGCTTACGCAAGGTATTATAATTATCTTTATCTTTTATATTTTTAATATGCTTAATACGTTTATAAAAAGTATATGATAAAAATGATCTAGTTTTGTGAGGAATTGGTATACAGATATTGTATAATTTTAGATGGAATAAAGACGTCGGTTACTGCCAAGGTTTCAATATGTTAGCTGCCATCATACTAGAAGTTATGGACAAATCTGAGTCGGATTCACTGAAGGTAAATATTATTACAGTACACAAGAGAACTAGAGCATGAGCTGGATACCAAAGTCCATACATACTATCCAAGTAGTATACGGGATGAAATTTAAAACATGTTCCAAATCGAAATGGGAGATTGTACTCATCATTATGAACAACTTTTACCATGGGACCAAACCTGAAATAAAAATCAGCTGTTCAGTACATTTGACGAGTTTGATGTACTAGATAAATGTACTGAACAGCTGATTTTTTTTTCGCAATTTCAGGTTTGGTCCCATAGTAAAAGTTGTTCATAATGATGAATGCAATCTCCCATTTTGATTTGGAACATGTTTTAAATTTCATCCCGTATAATAATATGTACCTACCACGAGTCCATGACTTTCCTATGAGCAATAACAGAGAAAATCATTTTCGAAGGTTTTTTTCAATCATTCTCTTTCATTCTGATTTTCATACCTTCTTATTGATTTATAGGTAATGATATACCTAGTGGAGGCGGTACTACCTGAGGGTTACTTCGCAGACGATCTTCGCGGGTTATCAGCAGACATGGCAGCGTTTAGAGATCTACTACGACTACGCCTTCCCCGCCTTGCCCAACACATGGATCACTTACAAAGGGTATCTGATGGTAACAACGTTTTCATTTATATGTATTTTTTTAATTCTGATTAGCCACCACACAAAGAGCAAAGAAATAAAAACTAAAAAAAGCTATTTCAATAAGACCGAACGCCAGAAATATCAGCAGAAAAAATAATGTTAAAATATATATTAAGATGCGTAGTGAAACATTTAAGCAAATGTTTATTGTTCTTTTTATTTTTATTTCAGGGGGAGGTGTGGAGCCTCCTTTGCCAGATGTGTTTACGATGCAATGGTTCCTTACATTGTACGCGACGTGGTTACCAAGGGAGTTTCTTTTGAGGATATGGGACCTCGTCCTTCTGGATGGCAATGAAGTGTTGCTTCTGACTGCACTGGCTATATGGGATATGCTACAGGAGTAAGTTTTTAATTTAACCGATTATCACAATCGTCTTCTGCTGTGTCTAGTTGTTATTTAGCTTCAGAAAGGTCCAGAAACCGGTTTCATAAAAAAAACTGCTGAGGTTATTTTCAATTAATTGTTTGAATATCGAAATATTTGTTATGTAATTTTCAGAAGTAGGTACACAACGCGGGAGTACCTATTGGGGACTCGTTCATGCGGTTCATAATAGAAAGAAAGAAAGAATGAAAGAAAAAGTATTTATTGTGACTCGCACAGAACTAAAACTAAAACACAAAATAAAAGTTGAAAACAAACAAAATATATAAAAAAAAATTAAAAAAAAGTAAATAAAAAACAAAAAAAGTCCTGTACGAGGCCAAAAGGTCCCTATCTCAGCATAATGCTGCGGCACTTAACATGAGTGTCGCAGCGCTGGTATTCTGATAGGGCCCGCTGTGATGTCACGGGCAGATATACTAAAATACATAAATAATTATAAATAGATACAAATAGATAAAATGTAAAACGTTACAAACACAAATAATAAATATTTAAAAAAAAAAAACAACTTAATTCAGTCCGCGTGTGAGCGCCCCGCGTTACCACATTACTTGTCTACCCACAAAGTACCCACATAGTATAGTAATAGCTAGATGGATTAAAATGATTTGGATCTGAATGTAATGTATGAGGAAAATTGTACTAGGTATTTGAGTGTATGACATCAGCAGCCCGGGAATCCCAAATTGATATGCATTCCTCTTATATATTTATAATGTATTTTAACACACATGAAGGTTATAATATAACGCACCAGGTTAGAGAGCTATCAAGGTTAGTAAGAAGAAACGCTTTTTCACACCACACCGTGGAAACTGAGTAAACAATTTCTATCTTTAGTTTGCAAAAATTAAATATATTACTTATAATTATTTAACACGCTAGTATCACGAAGAAACCCTAAATTTCATGAAAAATATAAGTATATTTCTAAATAAGTAACTATATGCAACTCTTGATGACATGAGTGAAACGGATATGAAACGCATAATCGCATAGGACACCAGCCCCGCTTTCCTCATATCAATGTTATCTATCCTAATATGACCGATAAAAGTTTATATTGCTCATTTGTTTTAGTTAAGTAAGGATAATTTAGAAATTTGCCCAATGCAATCGCTCCGTCTCAGAATATCATATTCTCAAAATTTCTTAATCGCAAAACACCATAATCGCAAATCATCATATTCTCAAAACACCATATTCTCAAAACATCATATTCTCAAAATATCATGATCTCAAAATACCACATTCGCAAAACCCAACATTCTTATGATACCATATTCAAAGTACACTCCTCAACATTATATCATAGTGGTAATTTCTCAAAATAAATTTTGGAGTTTTCTGTACTATTTTATGCTTTTTGGGTTCCGTACCTCAAAAGGAAAAACGGAACCCTTATATAGGATCACTTCGTTGTCCGTCTGTCAGTCTGTCAAGACTTGATACCTCCACGCGTTCCTGAGAAAATGTTCAGGAACGCGTGGAGGTATCAAGTTGAAATTAATAAAAAAATACGGCCATTTATGCGACATGTTTTGATACTCGCAAGTAAATGAAAACCTATAGGGTACTTTCCGTTGACATAGAATCATAAAATTCGGCAAGAACCAAGGTCTTACACCACAAGTACAAGTAGAGCGCGAGTAGTAGTAGTAGTAGTAGTTGCGTGGTCCGACAAGCAATTTGCCGGTTTTTTTTAACGGAATAACAAAACAAACAATGAAACAACAACAGAAAAATCAAATTATTCTTAACAAAGCAACAACAAAATACAAACAACAACAATGAAAACAAACAATGAAATAATTCTTAAACAAAAAATTAAAGTATATGTTTTTAGTCCAAATTAGATATTATATTATATTATGTACTAATTGCACATAACCGTTTCAAGCACACTTGAATGCAGATTGTTTTTACCCGACTACGGCAAAGCAAAAAGGAGGGTTATGATTTTGACCGGTATGTATGTATGTATGTTCATCTGTTCCCTCTTATCTGCTAAATTACTTATCGTAATTTGACAAATGAGGTATCGTTGGAAGCTTCTTCATTGTTCGCTGGTTATAGGTTATGTGACGTCACATTAAATTGAATATGGCGCCCTGTAGAGGATATAAAGTCATGAACTAAAAAAATATTTTTTAATGATGCCGTGTTAGGTATTAAGTGAAAGGTCTTAATTAGCACATTTCAAAAATATATATAGCTATTGCTCACGGCTTTGCTTGCATGCACCCGATAATCGGGAATAATTTCTAAAATCACGGTTCAGGGGGCCTACTCCCTAAGCACGAAGCCCGTAGTTTCGGCCTTCGTTACGGGCGTTTCTTACTCCGTATCACCTACGGATGGATGATTGGTTCGGGCCCCGAACGAAGTATGAATGACAACATGATTTGCCAGTTGTCCCTACTCTCGATGTGTTTTTGCCCGTCCGATAAATTTAACTTTTACACTTATTTTGATGGATCGTAATGTTAGACGTTCGTTGTATGTGCATGTTGTGTAAGTTTTTATGCACGGTATTTAAGCATTTTTTTACCATGAACTCATTGAATCGTTGGCAATCCTTAAATAAATAATATAATGAAAGTTGCTCTCGATAGGTTATTCCAAAAGTAGGTTGCGTAAATACGAGATGGCATCATGGGAACAATGAAATCGTGACACAGATTAAAGAAGATTTTCACAGGACACAGAAGGCTGTTGGGTCGAACCCGACTTATCATGGGAATTCCTCCATCCACCAGATAGAGGATACATTTTTCCAAACATATTTTAAAATCTTAAATGAAGTTTTCCCTTTCAGTCGTATTCTATCAGCTCGTTCGGCAGACGAATTCTACAGCTGCATGGGAGGAGGTGCCGGCGCCGTGTGGGAGGCGGGTGACTCTCTCGTGGCGAGGGTCGTGGCGTTCGGGTCGGCTCCCGAGTTGCCTCGACTGCGCAGCCTACACAGATACCGGGTTGCACCACCAGCACCGCCCACTTCAGCACCCATTTATCACCCGCCTTTACACTCTGCAGTACGGTCTTCTATATTGTTATGAACTTGTAATGATGCAACTAGACTGTGATTGACCGACGACATCTTGATTTAGTTTGATGATACGAAGTGATTTATTACTTATTTTGAGGCCACTGTCGTCGTCGATAAACCGCAATCTCGTAGCATCCTTATTTGGTACTTAAGTCAAGAGTTGTATAAATAGTTGAGGAGCTTTGACGATCTAACGAAAGGTTACTATATTTCAGATGCAGTCAATGACAAAACGTGGACTTCGACTATTTTATTCAGAAGATGAAGGAGATTCCAGTGATGATGGCAATAAAATGGCTTTAGCTACTGTAAGTAGCTATATTATAATTATGAACTAATCGTGAATGATGTAACTACATGAATATTTAAAATATGAGTTGTTTTAGTTCGTGCCTCGTCGTGAAGACCGTTTGGCAGCAGGTGACAGACTTTCTTTAGACATTGGGGCCTTGAAACGTCAATACGCCCGCCTTCGAGAAAGGCAGAGACAAGCTCATGTAATCTTAGCTGCGGCTTGTGCTCGCCATGCTGCAGGTACAAAACACAAATACTTATTGTAGTCACTTGAGATGGACATTTTATACTTTTGTTACATGAAAATACCATTTATTTTCAGTGGGTGTACCTACCTCTCCTACATCACTTACGGTAAACAATCTACTTCTGGGCAAAAGTGCACTAGTAAGTTCTAGAGGACGAAGACTTGGTCCACCTCCTGGAGCGGTGCCACCCTCGCGACAAACGTCAACACTAGATAAAATAGAACACCGTTCACGTGGACCATCCAGTGAAACCATCAGTTGGAATGAAGAAAAAAGTCGTAAAACACTAAGCAGGAGGAATTCAGTTAAATGGAAAGATATTAAGAAGGATAAAACCAAACAAAAGGAAAGAAAAGCGTCCATTGACTTAGATGAGGCTGGCGACGGCATCATAGTTTCTGAAATTGAAGCCAATCGAATGATTGCCACAGTTAGATCTCGCAGCTCAAGTGACACATCTTCTTATTCATCACATAGTGCTTCTAGTACAGATACAAGTCTTTGTGATGAAAATGAACGTGGTAGTGAATCTGAGCCAGAAATTGCAGAAGATGAAAAAGAAAAGCATAACATGAATACTAAGAATAAGAAGATTTCCTCCTCTCCAACTCTTAAACAAACCAAAATTAGCCATTCACAAACCAAAAAAGAAACTGTTAAAATACGTACTCCTGAAAAGGAGGCAGAAATAAACTTGATTGATAAACCCATCAAAAGTATTTCAGACTATTTAGATTCTGCAGCAGGGGAACCGTTACGTACTTACATCGATGGTTTTGAAAGTAAATTGAAAGACAGTCTGAATCTTACTAATGAGATCGCTGTTTTTAATCCTACTAGTATATCACCCTGCTCTCCACGCATGACTTCTGATAGAAATGAAGTATTGCAAAGACTCAACAGAACAAAATATGAAGAAAACTCTACAAGCAGAGAAATAATAAGGCCTACAAGTTTTACAAAATCACCAAACATTTTCACTGAACTCAGTCCTATTGACTTATCGCCCTGTAATTGTGGCATAGGTCATAAATCCCCGTACGAGTATGATTTTGAAACTAACTTTAAACGACCCTCTGTAAATGAGGCTATATCCAGACCCCCAGATATTATCGATAGCTTCACGATGTATCCAAATTTTTTGCCTGACATAGATTTATCTGATAAAAATACATCTGACTTTGAAAGTCCACCGGGAAGTCCTGGTGGTGAAAGTATTATAGTAAGTGAAGACGAACCACCGATACCTTTAAAAATTGATAAGTACTTTGAACACAGTCCAGAGTTTTTTGGTGCACGTGTAACAGATCCCAATAGCGTAGACATACCAAATCGGCGTTCCACCAAACGACTCTCACGGCTGCCAAAAAAACCGGACTCATTGACATTGCAAAGTAACCACAATGATAAACTTATCAAAGAAGAAGTAGAGAGAGCATCTTCACTGCCACAAAGTCATAGTTTTTCAAAGAAAATAATCGACAACTACAAAGAAACCAAAGAATTTTATTCCAGTCAAAAACAGGAGACGCCGGAAAAAAGCAAAGAACATAAAGATATATTTTCTCCAAAAGATTACATTTTACAAACCGGACGAAAAAATAGTGAGAGAGCTTTACAAATTATTCAAGAAAATTCAAAAATTTTGAGTCGGATCTTGACGAAACAAAATATTACTGAAATAAAGAGTCCTAGTAAATATCAGGTCACGAAAAGTGACGAGAATGTGCTCGAAAAACAACGAAATATTTATTCCAAAACGGTTCCTGAAAAAACTGTTGAGAGTAAACTAATTGAATCCCCTTTATTGAAAGAATCTACTTCTGATTCGTTAATAGGCTATAGGAAAAGAAATGCCAATGCAGGGGCAAATGAAAATAATGATTTCGTGCGAATACGACCTATTTCTATTGATGACCCTTTTTCCTTGGAAGTTCGAAATTCAACCACTAGAGAAGAGGAATTTTCTATTAAAAACACAAAAAGTCCAAGTAGTGAATGTTTAGGTAATAAAACCGATTTATATGGATGGGAAAATAAAGGATTTTTAGCAAAATGTGATCACAAAAGTTTTTTAGAGAAAACTGAAAATTTTGATTTCGATTTCCAAAGAAAAACCAGTGATCTATCTAGTTACGGTGACTTGTCAAACAAAGAACTCAAACCTGCAACCACATCGGAATGGACTCGACATTCTTTTTCGGGCGAGTCCAAACCATCAGTTACTTTACCGTCTTCGGAACAAAAAGATACCTCGACATATGAGAAACGATTCACATCCGATGACTATAATTACCCCTTTTCAAGCAAATATAACGACTTTGTGTTGTCTAAAGCTAGTGATATTTGTAGCAAAACGGTTAACCAAGGACCGAAAGTTTGCGAAAATGTATCTAAGACTGATAACAGCCAAGTTAGTGACTTTGCTCATGTTGTGACTTCCTCTATTAGTTTCACGTACGAAGCATCAGCGGAGGACGACTCACCGACGGGAGCGAAGACCAACTCTAGTGATACTCTGTGTCAAATCACGTCGTTAGATCAAGTGTCTACGCCAATATCGCCTAAGATATTTCCCAACAGAGAAACTCCCACTATTCCTAAAGACTACACAGAAAAGAGTGATAGAACAAAAGTAGAGTCAGACGATACTTGTAGTGCTATCACTTCGCTCATCGAGACGGACACTTTGTCGTCACTATCTTACCCCCGCAGTCCGTCGACAGGCTCGTACCATCCCTTTCCCACGCGCCCTGCGCTCCGCATGCCTAAAGAGTTAGGAGTGAGATTGGGTATGTACCCTAAAGATGTGATCAATTCCCCACCAAAATAAGAATAATTAAATAAGTTACCGATAGTTAAATACACTATTTCTAAGGTTGTTTTGTCTTGAACATTCAAGATCAATTTTATTACGTGAAAATGATTTTTTTATTGATATTTTCTGCTTTAAAAAAATAAAAATGTAGATAACTTCAACGACTACCAAACTGAACTTCGACAAACCGAAATACGACAAGATTTTATTTTGACAATACGGAACTCCGACAGGTCTTTATTTCGACAACACAGATTTTTAGAATTTTATTGTTTGAGTCTAGTTTTCTGTTTTACATAATTATGTTATGGTCTATTTTTGAATTTGAATCTTATCTGCTACTAGTTTACAATTACATTACTTATTTAAGTTTTTAGTTAAAGCTTTGAAGCTGAAATGTTTGCTCTATTAATATTACAATTTAGAAATACTATTTATGTACATTTGAAATACAGAATGTTTCACTGAATATAAAATGCGCGCGGGAAGTTTACAAACTAATAATATTGTTATGTAATGTGAAGCCTTTGGTATTTCAGATAGTTATTTGAGCTAGTAACAAAACAAACACGTTGCCTTGAATCCAATTTAAATGTTATGCGTAATAAATAAATTATAATCCTTCGCAATATTAAAATATTTGTACAATAATAAGGTAGATAGATTACTGTTTGAAGTCAATATAATTTACGGCAATTACTTATTTGTACTGCTATAGATTAATATGCAAAATGAAGAAGATTATGTTGTTAGAAGACAATATTTTATTCTACAACAGTATTGAGAAAATATACATAATGCGACAGATGGTCCACTTGTTTATTATTCATTGTCACAACCCTACATTACGCAATAATAATACAAAACAGAGGGTATTAACATAAATTTTGATTTAATGTCATCCCTTAAATTAAATAGATCTTGTAAATAAGTTAGAAATCGTCGAGCACCGGTGGACAAGTGCAAACAAGATGTTTATCTCCATACATGTCATCGATACGACCGACTGTTGGCCAGATCTTCGTCTCTCCTTTTACGAATGGCTGAAACGAAAATGTGTAATTTAAACACTTGTTGAAAACTTAAAACAATTTTTTATTACTGGCCTAATATATAAAATACTCACTGCAGGAAAAGCTGCTTGTTCGCGACTGTAGGGGCGGCTCCAATCTTCAGAGATTACTTCCTCTTGCGTGTGTGGTGCCATCTGAAAAAACTCAACATGTAGCGAAACCATATGTTACAAATTCTTTAACATAAATTCCTAGCCTTTCCTCAATGAAAACAAAAAAAAACCGTTGTTATGAAAACAGGGACTAGACCTTCAAAGGGTTAAGCCGCTTGTCCATGGTTCCATCTTCGATGTCTTTGATTTCCTTTCTGATCGCGATGAGAGCTTCACAGAAGCGGTCCATCTCCTGAAGATCTTCAGACTCGGTGGGTTCTATCATCAGTGTACCGGCTACTGGCCATGACATTGTGGGAGCATGGAAACCTGTCAAACAAAATTATGATCTATTAGTCTTATTTTTTGGACTACAAATTATGCAGGGTGTCCCTTAATTAATGGACCACCTCTTAAGGGGTCATTGCACTCGTCGTTATGAACTACTTTTACTATGGGACCAAACAAGAAATCGCGAAAAAAAAATCAGTTGTTTCCTACATAAATTGTTCGCATAACTCGTCAAAATGATTTTTTTCGGATTCGGAGGATAATGCAAAATACATATTATCACAAATTTGCTATAGTTACGAGTATGTTGATGAGACAGTCCGAGTTGGTATGTTTTGTCAAAGCTTTCGAACTTACCAAAGTCCATAAGTCTTTTAGCAATATCTCCTGGTTCTATATTGGCAGTCTTCTTCAAGTCTCTGACGTCAATAATAAATTCGTGAGCAACAAGTCCTCTTTCGCCCTTGTACAAAGTTTTGTAATGACCTTCAAGTCTTTTAGACATGTAGTTAGCATTAAGAATGGCCACCTGGGTCGCACGTCTCAATCCTTTGGGACCCATCATCTAGAACATAATAAGAAAGTTTTCACATTTAATCTCTTGTTTGTTTTCGCTACTAAACAATGTCGTCGCTACTAAATATTGTCTTCCAAGCAGAACAAAAATTTGAGCTTACTTTGATATATGCCCAAGAAATGGGTAGGATAGCTGATGACCCAAACGGTGCAGCGCTCACTGAGCCGAAACTGTGCGCTGCATCCCCCAAATCTGCTAATGGGTCGATTACTGGATGTGATGGCAAGAACGGCGCCAGGTGGGCTTTGCTAAAGGGGAAAAATATCATAATCACCACGAAGAATATAACAATAATTTAAACGAACTCGAAGTGACGAGTCGAGAATCTCGAATTGATTCAAAGACTAACCGTTCGTCATAACCAAAAGCGCACGACGCGACGCGAGATCGTTTGCTCGTTTGATTGTTGATTGTTTGTTTGTTCGTTTGTTGGACGTACAAACACGACTTGATTAAACGCGCTAGTGTGTCATGCGAAAGTGAGTTTGTTTGTTTGTTACGCTTTCACGCTAAAACGGCTGAACGGGTTTGGATGAAATTTGACACATAGACCATGACCTGGAAAAGGAAATAGGCTACTTTTCATCCTGGATCGCAGATGAAGTCGCGGGCAACATCTAGTATTCATATAAAAGACCGCGTCGGTCGCTTTTGGTTAAGACGTGGCCTAAGAAGAAAAACAAAAAATGTTTAATAGTTATTTATGCAACTGTTGCAATAAGGGGTATTAAAAAACACCAATGTGGGTTTATCACACGAGGTGAAGCCGAGTGTGATAATAGTATCACATGAGTGTTTTAATACCTAATTATGTACAGTTGCATACAAGACTTTATCTACACCCATCATGAATCCTCGATAAAAGGTTCTGAAACCACAGGGTAGGTATTGTACAATGTTGTAAGAACTCTATGTATTTTCATGGAATTGTTGAGTAGTTTGTTGGTAATAGAAACAAAGTATATGTATAGGTAATAATAGAATTTTATTTAAACGCACAACACTTTAATAAGGGGTCATTGTATTCATCATTATGAACAACTTTTACTATGTGAGCAAACCTGAAATCGCGAAAACCACTCACTCACCACCACACTCACCACCACACTCACTTCACTCACTCACCACACTCACTCACACTCAACTCACTCACTTCACCTACTCACGACTCACTCACTTCACAACCACTCACTCACTCACTTCACCCACTCACTACTCACTCACTCACTACACTTACCCCACTCACTCACCACTCATTCACTTCACCACCACTCACTCACTCACCCCAATCACTCACTCACCACTTCACCCACACACACAAAACAAAACAATATCGGCTGTTCCCTACATTTTGACGAGATAGAAATTCATAAAGATACCACGAGAGTACGTAAAGCGCCGTTTACACGGTGCAAGTTTCTGGAACGTTCAAGAGCAATAATTGCATGCCATAAAGCACGTTCAAGTTTTTTGACATTCAAGAATTGCATGAAGTGTTTACACGCGTGCGATTACATAAAATGGCATGTACAATAATTGAATGCAAGTTTTGCCATTCAATAAAATCGCATGCGACTTACATCAGGCAATAATGTGGCATAGTGTGAGTTCCAGGAAACAACACAACAAATGTAACACAACAAATGTAACTTATTATACAATAAATTATTCTTATTCTTATTCTTATTCTTAATAAAATTGACAGGGGATTATTGCATGCAAGTTTTGCCTAGAAATGATATTTGATTAAATTTTATTGAACGTCTTCTCAAGATATTTTTCAAGTTGTTCTTGATTTGATTTCTTGCCTCAAAATAGCAACAACGATTACGACATCCTCACTCACCGCACTCATATTTCAATGACAGCACAATAATGTCAGATCATGTCAGAATTGAATGTGATTTTATTGTACAAGCAATTATTGTATGTGCTGTGCGATTTTATCGTACATGCTTATATCAGTTTTGAAAGTTGCCCGTATCGTGCAACAATATTGTACATGTTGTTTAGACGGTGCCAGATATTTGTCCTTCAATTTTATGGTATGCCACAGGCAATAAACTGGCGCCGTGTAAATGAAGCTTTAGGGATCGAAAAAGCAAAGGAGTTGCATAATGAAATTCAGTACAACATTATAACACCCGTTTGGATGCTATTATGGTTACTATGACACTGGCTGTTTTAATGTTGGCAATAAGCTAACTGTTTCAGAAACTTTTATAGAGGATTTATAGCATGGGTGTAGATAAAGATATTTATGTGGCTTCGATGATGCTTACACTCCAATGGGTCCCATGCCCGGACCTCCTCCACCGTGAGGGATGCAGAACGTTTTGTGTAAGTTCAAATGTGACACATCACTGCCGTAGTCTCCGGGACGGCAAAGTCCTACCTAAAATAACAAATATTTTGTTCTTAGCATGGTTAGGTATTCAATTTTAGTATAGTTACAAACGCTACCGTACGTCCGTACCCCTCGTTATTACAATTAACAATCTCGTATGTAAGTCTGCCAAATTCTAAGCATTTTTCATTACTTGAACAGAAATCTAACCTTTCCATTTCGACATAAGCAATCATTTATCGACGGAATTATGTATTTATGAACAAAGCTACGTTTTATTGCAAACTCCATTGAGTTTGACAGGTTTGTCGAAATTTAATAAAATTTTCAGTCTATTTCCATTGAAATAGACTGAAAATTTTATTAAATTTCGACAAACCTGTGCGTTCATATTGGCACCATCCAAGTACACTTGTCCACCGTGTTTGTGCACCAACGCACACACGTCCGCTGCACGCTCCTCAAACACGCCGAAGGTACTCGGGTATGTCAACATCAGACAGGATATTTTGTCGCTGTACTCCTCTACCTGAAACGTATTAAATTGTTAACTAAATATGGATGATGGAACTTTACGAAAAATTACGTTGGTTGAACCATAAAACCGTTTGCCATATGTGCTCACGGTAAGTTTATCTAAGGCTGCATTCATACAAGAAAAGAAGAAAGAAAGAAAATACGTTTGTTTGCGGTAAACATGACGCAAAGGACAACAAAATAGAATAACTTTATAGAAAACAAGTTGGGGGAAAATATGAGTTACATCTACGCAAAACGGTAATCGCTCAACATAATGCCGCGATCCCATGCGAGACGGAGCCCCAGCGCTGGTTGTATACGGCAGCTACGTAGCGGCTACGCGGCGTAGCAACGAGACGTCGATGCGGTTACGGCTGCTACAAGTCGTCTACACCGCGTAGCAGCGCGTAGCGTCATGTCTACGCTCTGCAAACACTCAGTGGTGGACTTAGTGATTTTTTTCACCAAGTTTGTTATGTCACACAAATATTATTTCTATTCATATTACTGACTAGCTATGCCCCGCGACTTCGTTCGCGTGGAGGTCGTAAGATACGATACAATATAGGTACTAAAATAACAGCCACATTTTAGTAAAACTCCCTCGTCCAACGACCCGCCCCGCCTTGCATCGCCCGCCCGCGCTAATACTTACTTCCTTTTCGCTTAGCGTTCTTTCAGACTTTTTTTTCTTTTTTCACACTTAAAAGGGTTGTATCGCGATGTTAAATAGCCTATAACCATCCTCGAAAATTGGGCTACCAAATGCAAAAAAAAATTCTAATCCGACTTTTTGTTCACAATTTCATGGGTTTTTTTGCACGGAACCCTAATTCTTTTTCCAATATAAAAGAAGCCTAAGATACTCATTAAAACATCAGCTACCTGCCAGTGAAATTTCCGTCAAAATCGGACCCGCCATTTCGGAGATTAGCCGGAACAGACAGACAGACAAAAATTTTAAAAACTACTACTACTTTCCTGTGCATTTAGTACAAAGCTGTTATTTTGATATTACAAACAGACACTTCAATTTTATTTATTTGTATTTAGTATAGATGTATAGATTGTATAGCATTGACTTATATATTTGGTACTGCGTATCAATGACGTATAGATAAAAAAAATCTCTTGAAAAAATGGCTTTTGGGAAAGATGGAAACTTTTTCGATGATGATACTTACACCAAGTGACTTTTACAGTCTCAACGACTTCTTACCTTTTCTTTAAGATGCGCCATATCTATATCACCAGAGGGCGTAACTCGAATGGCGCTGACGAGCATACCAGCCATATGCGCAGACGCAGGGTTGGTGCCATGTGCGCTCACTGGGATCAGGCAGATGTTACGCTTAGTGTCGCCGCGGAACTCGTGGTACCGCTTAATTGTACGCAAACCAGCGTACTCACCCTGGGCACCACTGTAAAAAAAAAATCAGGCAAAATTAATACTGGCCTGTAATTCTTCCATGCACTATTCCACTTCTACTCCTTTAGGGTCCGTGCAATACCGACATATAGTGGATATTCTGTAGGTTTAGGTTTAATCTATACTAATAGCAAAGCTGAAGAGTTTCTTTGTTTATTTGAACACGCTAATCTCTGGAACTACCAGTCGGATTTGAAAAATTGACAGCCCAATTCTAGGGATCGTAGCGTGATGTTAAATAGTAACCCTATTTAACATCACGCTACGATCCCTAGGAGCCGTGTAAAAAGAAAAAAGTCAGAAAACGAAGTAATAGTGGCGGACGATAGGATGACACGCGGTGGATCGGGGGCCGAAATTTCACGCGGGCAAAGTGGCGGGCAGAAGCTAGCGTTAGATATATCTCCTGTAGTACGACAGTTAATATCGACTTGCCTGTTAGGTTGGAAAGACACGCGGTCGTATCCAGTAACTGCGCACAGATCGTTAGCTAACTCTTCAAACAGCTGGTGATATCCCTTGCACTGGTCTAGTGGCGCAAATGGGTGTATGTCAGTGAAGTGTTTGAACGAACACGGCATCATCTCCGTCGTTGAGTTCAGCTTCATCGTACAAGAGCCCTGAAGTAAACAAAAGTCATTTGTCAATAGCAAGATAATCACGTTCAAATAACCTGATGATAAAGACCCCCCGAATTGTCCACGTTTCGTCTTATCTAGTTATATGTGACCCGTGTTTTCTTTACACTCAAAAGTCAGCAGATAACAATATTGTTACCACATAGTTACCGAGTAATATTAAAATTAACTTACCAAAGGTATCATAGAATGTACGAGAGACACATCTTTGTTCTCAAGACGTTTCATATACCGAACTATCCTCGTTTCGGAATGGTGCATATTGAATACAGGATGCGTAAGGAACGGAGAAGTCCTCCTGAATGGACCTTGCTGTACACTGCGGGCTCTCACGTCTCCAGTTTTTGTTACCTATAAAATATCAAAATAGTATTTTGAGAGGTAAAATAAGATGGAACAACCAACCAAACTGGCGATCATCTCAGGTCGTTGATGAGTTCTAGTAGCACTTTTATGAAAGACGTAATGTTCGGAGCCGACATGCCTGCTTTTATACCTAAGCAGCATAGCGTTGGACCCTTTGAACTTAGTGTAGGTAGCAAAGACCTTGGTAGTAATTTATAATTGATTCAATTATAAGCTACGAGATCTAGATGGGTTAAATTATTGAACCCATCTAGATCTCTGTTTCATTAAGAGTCAACTGTATACCTACTGTTTACATGAAATAAACAAGTAGGTATATTTTCAACTTTACCTCTTCAACAGGCTTGCAATCAAATATCCACAGTAGGTCATTAACATCCTCCATGGTAGTAGTCTCGTCTAAGGCCACTCCCACAGCCCCGTCATCGAAGTACCTCAGGTTAATCTTCTTTTGCTGTGCGCGCACTTTGATCTCCGTAGCGTCATGTTCAGGAAGGGGAACTACATGCAGTGTGTCGAAATATACGTCGTTAGATTGCTTGTGTCCACGTTGTCTTATTCCTGAAAAATCATAACTTAACAATAAACTAAAATTCGCTCTTTCGCGTAACTCACCTTATTTTAAGAGGAAAATGCAGGCAGTTGAGCTATCGGCAAATATCGAAATGAAAAAGATGAAAAAATTTAACATTTTTTGAAAACCAAGGTCTTCATATGAACATACCTAAATGTTGCCTTACCATGATCAAGTACTAATGTAGCGTTATGAACTCTGTTTGCGATGTCCCTCAAACCTTGAGGGCCGTGGTAGACTGCGTACATAGCGGACATATTTGCCAAGAGTGCTTGTGCTGTACAAATGTTGGACGTCGCTTTGTCTCTTCGTATATGTTGCTCTCGCGTCTGGAGTGCTAATCTAAACAACGAACAATCATGGTTACATTATGTGGCGTATGGAAAATTTTCAAGCATGAGATCTTTTTAGGCCAGATAAAAATAAGGTTTGTCTTTGATTTCAAAATGGTGTTAGACTCGTCCCTTGTCGTGCTGAGTTTGGGACTAATTTATCGTTATTCGCATGAAAGTATATTTTTTTTATAACATAATAAATTCTATTGCAATATTGACTCTACCTGTAAGCATCTCTCCCCGTGGCGTCTCTGGTGACACCGACCATACGGCCGGGCATAAGGCGCACCAGCTGATGTTCAGCTGCAAAGAATCCGGCATGAGGTCCTCCGTAGCCAAGAGGTACTCCCAAACGTTGCGATGTTCCTACTGCAAGGGCAGCCCCACATTCTGCTGGTGGTCGCAGAAGAGCGAGGGCGAGCAAATCGGTAGCCACAACCACTAAGGTCTGTGAACAGATACTTGGAATTTTTCAAAGTAGTCATTTTCGTCAAAGTCAAATCATTTATTCAATTAGGCACATTCAAGGCACTTTTCCAAGTCAAAATTTACAAGAAAATAGAATTGATTCTAGTTGTTCTTTCGAAAATGCAGTTTCTTATGGAGAAGAAAAGGCAATAAACTCCCTATTTACTCTTTTAAAATGTTTTAAAAAAATTAGGGATAATAATATACACTCTTTTGCAAAAAAAACGGGCAGTTCGGATTTTTCTACATTATTGGTAATCATTTAGTTCAAATGAGGTTTTGATAGGCAAACAATGTTACTGGCACTTAATAAAGAGTCTGGGTATGAAAACAAGTTAATTTCAAATTCAGAACTGTTGTTTTTAGAAATAATAATCCCTTTTTCAGTTTATGACTTTTTACTTACTATTCGCGGGTTTGCGGTTAAATGGTTATCAGGCAAATAAAACTAACTGCTCGTTATTTTTATTAGAATAATTTATGTTTGTCGCATAATCCTGCATCATTGTGACTTAAAACAGATATCTTTGTGTCGATTATAATGGCAGAAAAAGCAATAAGAGCTAGTAAAATTATAGCGCTGCTGGAAGTGGGGTGTAGCCAATGTTACGGCTCACAGCGGTTAAACGTGAGTCGTTCCACCGTCCAAAGAACCTGGACTCGATACCAAGAGACAGGTTCCGTTCAAAGATGGCAAGGCTCTGGCAGAAATCGTTGCACACAACCACGAGACGACCGCTTTTTAGTGACTCAGGCATTGAGTAATCGTAAATGCAGTTACATAGACCTCAAAAGAAACCTTGAAGAGGTACGAGGAGCTAAAGTTAGCCTATGGACAGTGAGGAGGAGGCTTTTAGCGGTTGATATACGCAGTCGACGACCAGCGCGGACCGCCAATTTACTCCGTGAGTACCGGATTGCTCGACCGAGGTTCACTAGAAATTATCTATCTTGGACACTAGGTAACTGGAGTAGCGTACTCTTCTCCGATGAGGCTCGAATTTGCCTGAATGCTGAAGACCGACGTCGGCGAGAGTTACGAAGACCATGGGAACGCTATGCCGACGTGTGTTTTGAAGAAATCACCCCTTATGGTGGAAGGTCCGTTATGATTTGGTCGGGCGTAACTTCCAGCTATCGTACCGAGATAGTGTTCATTGCAAATAGCTCACTAAATGCGCAAAGGTACATAACAGGAATAATTTGTCAACATGCACAGCCCGCACTGACTGTAATTGGTGAAGATGCCATTTCATGGACGATAATGCTCGGACCACCGTTCTGGCGACGTAGATGCTTATATGCAAGAGGTCGGTATTCGTCGTCTGGATTGGCTAGCGCGGAGCCCCGACCTTAACCCAATTGAGCACGTCTGGGACCTCCTAAAAAGGCGAGTACGATCTGTCCAACCCCTTCCACAAAACACCAGAGAGCTTAAACGTGTGATTTCGGCTGAGTGGGAACACATTCCACAGGACACCATCAAAAGCCTGGTGGAAAGCATGCCAAGACGATTACATGCCGTAATCGCTGCAAGGAGAGGTCATACTCGTTATTAATTTTAATTTTTTAATGTCTTTTTTTATTAAAATACCATAAAAATACTCGTAGTCTTAATTTAATTATACCCTAAAAATTTCCATTTTAACACGACTTACTGTTTGCATTGACTAAAACACCGATTCCAGGATTTAAGGGTTAAAAACTATATTTTCAATGATAATAAGACATTTCTAGTCATTTATGCTAACGACATACTAAAAATATTAATACTATCCATAGAAAAGCCAATGACTGTAAGGTGCCCGTTTTTTTTGCAAAGCAGTTTATTTATATGGTGCTCACATATTTACAAATATTATTATAACCCTAGACGATTTTACTAAAACTTTAACAAATAATGAATCAGTTAGTGAATTAAAATATAATCACAGAATGTGTCGTAAGCGTAGATCACCAACAAATGATGCAGCATAACATATAACAACATATCAAAAACTCACGCCATGTTCGTGTGCAGCAGCGGCTAATCCAGAATAATCATAAACCAAGCCCCTGGTGTCTGGACACTGTAGTAACACCGCAGATATGTCTCTCTGAGCGAAGTCCACTTGCCGAACATCTGGCACCACAGCGACTTCTAAGCCAAGAGCGTCCAAGCGTGTCTGGACTACAGCTAATGTTTGAGGGTGCAGTCTCTCTGATACCACGAACTTCATCCTCTTATTGAGTCTGTAGGATGAAAGCTTTAGTTTTTAGCTGTAATAGAGCCCTTACTACTTTATAGCCTTTTATCTCGCTCGCACGATACTGCTCGCGGACTGTGTGCGGTGCTGGGCGCCAATAGTTTAGGTAGGTACTTAATTGCTTTTTACGGTGAAAATAATGGTAATTTGAAAAAAAATTAAAAACAAGACCTGCTTAGTTAGTGCAGTTAGAATGCAAAGTTTCATAATCTAATTGGGTTTGGCGGTAACTTTGGATTTATTTCTATCGAGATTTTATAGAATCGTGTTTTCGTCAAACATAGTACTACTACCTTACCATACATTTATTTCAAAATTAATGCTGCAGTATATTCGATCTAACGGAGGATCTTGCTAAGCCATTTGAGGTAGTTATAGGCTCTTATATAGACCGCCAAAATATAGGGATAACAAAAAGTTTCGCGGTGGTACTGATATTTTTGTGGATTTGAAGACAGCGCATAATTTTATGTTCTGTCTTATAAGAATAAGATTGATCTTGACCTTTTATCATACTTAGTTGATATTTTTATCATTTGGATAGTAACTGAATAATTAACTATAACGTGAGTGCACGTACCTATGGCAAAGCGATAACCCTTCAGCAGCAGCAGTGCCTTCATCCAGTAACGATGCATTGGCGACATCCAGTCCAGTGAGATCACTGACCATGGTCTGGTAGTTAAGAAGGCTCTCCAATCTTCCTTGCGCTATTTCTGGTTGATACGGCGTGTATTGTGTGGTCCTGGAATGTAATCAAATAAACAGCTAAAAAATTGTATTTATAGGTAGCTTGTTGGTAAAAGAAAATACATACATAGGTACATACTCTCGAAAAACATAACCCTCCTTCTGGCGCAGACACGTAAAAAGAGACATGATATCAGATTCAGTAGGATTGTCATTATGTTTTCAGCTGACTATAATAATGGTCAAATCAAAGGTATCTAGTTACGGAAATGACAGACCATTTCTAAGAGTGAGTAAGTACTAAACTTAGTAGTAAATTAGAAGAAAAATAGTTACCATCCTGGGTTCTCGAACAAATTGCGCATAATAGAATGTGGGACACAGCAGTTGTGATACCCCATACCTATGTAAGACCGCCATATTTGATTCTTCTCAGATATTTTTTGCACTGTTTTAATAAGATCATGTTCACCTGAAATAGGTACGTGTTATTTTATCAATTAATAAAACTGATATAGCAAGTTATAGTATGTATATAACATTTATGTAATGTTGGGCAGATACTTACTCACGGGGTCACTGATATCCATGAGACCTTGGAGTTGAATTTTCTTTGGGACTGCATCGTCCGTTAATTGATCTAAGCTCTAGAATAGATGATTGAATAATATAATATAATAATATTAAGAAATGTCAATTATCACAATTAAAAAGCCGGCCAAGTGCGAGTCAAACTCGCACACGTTCCGTTCAGGGTTCCGATTATCGTTTCATGTGTCTACCTATTACGGTTCATAAGATTACAGCGATTGTGAAAAAATTACGTTTCTTATATGAAGGCCGCTTTAATTTTTAGTTAAATAAAAAAAATATAATTTGTTGTTATAGTGGCAATAGAAATATTACACTCCTGTGAAAATTTGTACTAGGTATCTACCTATTACGGTTCATGAGACAGTTCGGAGTAATAGCCTATGGTCCCGTTGGCACCCTTTGGGTACGGAACCCTAAAAAGAAGCTTTATGTACCAATGATGTGATTTACTCACCTTATAACCGAGCAAATCCAACATAGTCACTACATCTTGATCTCTAGGTCCAATATGCCTGCTAGGAAAGTCTACACGTTCAGGAAACAAACTATCTGATTTCGAGCTTTGAGTTATACAACGAACATCATTTCTCCATAACTTTCCATTAGGAAAGTCTTTTTGGATAGTATAAAATGCATTTTTTGGACCTAAACCACGTGTAATAAATCTGTACATTTTTAATTATTAGCAAATATGCAACAACTAAAATGTATTAACCATTTTACTGTCCGACTTACGAAAGCGACAGTAATGTACTGATAGAGGGGTCAAAGCGACTCTCAAGTACAGATGATAACGAGACTAAGTAAATATTATAATGATTATTGTACTACACAATTGTGGTTATAAAACGGGTCATTATCGTTATTGGTATTGTTGACTCCATCAGTAGGGGAGAGTGGTACAACATGATCCCTTATGGGAAAATAGATGTAAAAAGTACCTACCTACCTAGACAATTAATTTTGTGAAATTGATAAGTTTTCTGTAAGCCTATCGGCCTATATAATTTAGATTAATAAGATCTATAAACATATAATTTTTGTCAAGGTGCAAAAATTTAAAGCTGTTAAAGTTAAATTATTTTAAATTTTTATTTTAGCAAAAATTTTAACCCTAGAAGTAAAAACACTGTGTTAAAAAAAACTAAATTATGTTTCTAATAATTAAATCTTTTTAATAACAAAAACTAGGTACCAGTCCAAATTCACAGTTAAGTGCATAACAAACACTTAAGTACTTTTTTAAAGGAGAAACCCGTTTTTGGGCTTAACCGTTACACGAATCAAATATATACCAAAAAAATCGTCTATTTTCCTTGATTAACCCATTAAAATCTTAGCCTCAATTACAATGGCCAAGTGTAGGAAATAAGTGGATTTCTATTTTTTATTTTTAAGCAACCATTGTAAACCGTTACAAAACTTATTCCATTATACGTCACAAACCTCACGAACGCTGGCATTATATCAATAGAGCGTACCCTAAGAATATTATCGATTTAGTGGTAATCGATACTGTTACAAATTATTAAATAATACTCCATACTAATGGAGTATTTTTTTTTTTGTATTAAAATCAATGCAATATAAAAAAGTCTGAAATCTAAATTGATTTTTAACGTAAGCACCATTAAAAGTCATTAAAAGAATTAACTAATTGATAAAATCGATTGCACCACGCATTGCACTAGTAAACGGCAAATATCCACCTCAACATTTGTCTATTGTCATGGTTGTAATGTCATGTCATTAATGTCATTCGCTTTTCGTATTTTTGCGCAAGTAAATGTGTTTTTCCGTATTTCTCGAGATTCATTATTTCATAAGACCTCTGCTCGACTACTGGACTCCGAAATTGATTGCCTTCTGACCTGACTGACCCTCGCGCTTGACATTGGACACCGTACCCTGCCACTCCTGCTGACCTTTGCTAGAAAACCGGATCTCTTTCTCGTTCTTTTGAGGACTGGTTATAAATAATTAACGACATCATGAGCCTATGCATTAATTGCTGAATAGCAACGGACCGCTGCAATACAATAGGAAGGCGAAGATTGGAAGATGAAATGATTTGTTCAATTGTACAGGAATGGGTCGCGCCTCAAACCGTTAGTATCCGATATTTTCATATCGTAACATTTATTTAATGTAATCAAACTAAATAGTGTTATCCCTTATGTTCAGTTGTCTGTTGATAGTTGTATTTTATAAAGTGATGATACTTACCAGAATGTGCAACAAATTCATATTCAAAGACATGTGACATCACCAATCTGAACTGAACCTGCATGGTTTATTACGGCCTATTTCCTCTCTCAAAGAGGAGGCCTGTTTCCCTGCAGTGGGACTGTAATAAAGCCGCTTATGTTTACCCTAATATGCCACTCAGATGTTTAATTGCTAAATGCTAGTGCTAGACTTAATAGTGAAATGATAAATGCTTGCTTCAGGTAAATGAAAATGACTTTATCTGGCAAGCTTGCTGGAATCATTCAAATACTGTATCTCTTGAGGGAAATAGACCAGAAGAGAGTGAACAGACACCTACAGGACACCGACGAGTGTGTATTCACTGTGGACATTCTCTTCTGAGAAGAATTTGTTACCATCAACTTAATTATCAAATAATAAATATACCCTAAAAAGTCTAATTTTACCGATTTGGCCATTGCTGGGAGTCGTGAAAATTGGGCTCGTGAAACCTTCCAAAATGCTCTAATTTATGGCCAAATTTCAGCCCTGTAACACCAGGCCCGAGTTTCTATGGAGTTCGGGTTTCTCCTTTACGTAAAGCTCTTCTAAAATTTAAAATCACAGTAAAGTCGTAGAAATTATGCTTTGGTAGAGTTACGAGTATATATCTCCTGTCTCCAGAAAATGGATGTTTTATGTCTCCTGTTCTTGTCTGAACACTTGGCGTTTGCTCCCCAAGACTTTGGCACCTCCAATAGCGTGTATATTCCTTTAGCTCGTCTTTTGCTTTTTGGCAGTTCTAGGTAAAGCATTGAGGTTAACCATGGAGATTTAGCTCTAATTTTGGCGCGTAGTTTAACATAGATGCATGCGCGGCATTGTTCCTGAAATAAAAGATAATTAACTTAATTAATTTCTTATAAAAAACACACCATCTACGATTGATAGTTGTTATTTTTAAATTCAATAAAAACGAATTATAAAAATAATGCATTTTAACCACAATCAATAAATATGGCAATGTGGGTTCCTAAAATGATTCCTGGATAATTTTGACTCCAAATGCAATAATTGTAACTCTAAAAAACTACAAATCATAACCTCATGGTATTCACTTACAACAATCGATCATTGCTAATTAAACCTATTGTTAAATAAATTGGAAACTAACGTTAAATGATCTAAGGGTAGATATAATTACTTAAACTTAAACAAAATCATAATTGAATTATTGCTTACCTACCTTACCTTACAAACAACACTACTTTAATTTTGTTTCAATAATATCTTCCGTAATGTTTTACACCGAGGGATCGTTTTGTACCACTCTCCCCTAAATGACGACATACAAATACAGTTTTAGAAAATAATATTTTCCACTAGATTAATAAATACAACGTACACTAAGTACATAACTATTTATAATACCTACCTATAGATAGATAATACTAATAAATAATAGTAGGCCTGTACCAAAACTAGCCGTACCAACCTAGCAGGGATCGAGTGTCCGCGTCGTATCGATGGGGCCAGGGTACCTACTCATCGGCAAACTGGACTGCTTCAGGGAATACACATTCTCAGACATTCTCGTGGACTGGAATCAGTCCTCCAGTATACATGTCACGTGTTACAGAGTGCATCGACTTCCTGCAGCAGAAATGTTGTGCATTGGTCAGCCGTATTCGGCGGCATAAGCGGCGGGTTGATCGATACACGCAGAATCGCATGTTCCAGAGCGATGAGTGATGGGTATATAGAGCTTGGAACAAAATGTGACAGACGTCTGCCACCTGGATGATGCCTCCGCGAATACATTCTGGCGCTGAATCAGGTCGGTGCCCGTCTGTCATGCAGAGGCTGGCTGGATGCAGGATGTTGAGCGAGTATGTGGAACTATTCTAGAAATGGAAACAGTCTTACACTCGTATTTATAGTCAAGTAAAAGTAATGACTTCAGTCAAAGTAATTGTTCAAGTAATGATTTTCATTCTATATTTTAGTAATTGCTTGAAGTTAGAACTGTCAAAGCTTAGAATTCTGCCAAGTAATAGTCACCATTTTCTTTAGCTAAGAATTCTACCCTCAAGTAATGATTTCATTAAGAAATTACTATTAACATGTAATTAGTCAAGTAATTACTTGATTATAAATATGACCCTTAATTACGCCATTAGACGTAGCCAAAGCAGTCCGTCCTTTACCGAATTAGAAATCACTGGGACTGGAGAACACAACACAACAACAACACAACTTTTGGTTAAAATGGCTAATAGTTCACACACTCGCCTGGCATCTCAATTCCAGACATCCTTAGAGTCTGGGTCGTTACCGTATTTTCTAACCATAGGCGTTACCCACCTGCTCCATAAGTCAGGTACCCTGCGGAACCCATGAATTATACACCGATCACATGTTTGTCGATGGTCTCTATACTTATTAGATCCATTTCGAGAGTGAGCACTAAAGATCTACTCCTCATTGACATGACCATAAGCCCACAGGTTCGTGGATGCCGCAAGGATCTGTCAACAAGCTGGTTAGATTATAAAAAGGCCTACGACTCGGTGCCACATACCTACTCAGACCGAACTCACCACTCACTCACCTACTCAGTCCCTGGATAGGAGGGTCCGTACACTGCTGACTGCAAACCGGATACATCAACCACGATCATCTGTGATGAGATTGTACATCCCGAGTAAGTGCGGGGTCGAGGCTTTTTAAATGCGAAGACCCTCTACAACCACGAGGTGTACAATCTCAGGGAATATTTTGTAAAAGTGGAAGTGGGTATGCACCATGATGTGATCGCAGTGGACATTAGGCTCACCCCGCTCTCCATAGCTAAATATAACTATCGCAAACCTGTACTACCGACTACCGATGACCGCAAGGAAATAAGGAAAAGCAAGGAGCTTCGAACAAGAAGGCTTCTATCGGGCTCTGCACGAGCCCCGTATACTTCTTAGCGTCTGTATACTGGCTACGTTTTGGGGACCTTTTTGTGGAAACTGAAGGTTTCGTCTGTGCAATTATGGACGAAGTTATCTTGACGATAACTACCTACCATAAACATAATTATGAAGGACGGGATGGTTGACGGTGTCGGGCATGCCACTGTCCCGGTGACTCCATCAGACATACTATCTCTAGTTGTTCTCGTCTGGCTAACGGCGAGTACTTGCGCAGGTATAACTAAGTGGCCAGGATTATTCACCAGCAACTTGCTTTGAAATATAAAGGATGATGTAGGTATTGTCAGTTGTCCCCAATAAGCCTGTTAGATCGATTATCGCGCCACGCAATGATTGTCGATGTTACCATTCCACATAGCGAGAACCTCGAGAAAGCTGAGAAAGAGTACCTAACAAATAAAATATCTCGACGTAGCACACGAGGTGTTGACTTGTGGAATGTGAGCACGGCTGTCATTGTGCTGATTTTCATAACGCCTGTAATGGCCTAATGGCCGCAAGCCTCGATCAACATCTCTCGAGGTTCTCGTTAGGAAATTAGATCAATGGCCTGATTCAGAAGGTAGTACATACTCCTCAATAGGGCTCGCGTATTTACAAATGCTTCTTTATGCCAATACTTGTACTGAAACTTGTAAAGAAGCCCTAGGGCAGGCTAATTAATTGTAAATACTTTACGAGATAAATATGCTTGCAATAGTACATTTTGATACAAGTGGAGAACGTTTGTTATTGCATTCGAGGCGGAATTAACACCCGAGCCGTAGGCGAGGTTGTTTTTGAGCCGAGAACTGCAATAACAAATGTCCACGAGTATCAAACGACGTTTATCAATACACTTTTGAAGAAATAAAATAAAATAACGGGAAATATTTTGGTCATTAATTATTAGGAAACTATGATTTAAATTTTCTTTTTTTTTCGCGCTTTGCTTTCGCCAGGTTGAAGGAGAAGCATAGGTATCCGTATAAAGCCGATAAACAGCATATTATGAATAATAGATAAAACATTTTTTTATTGTAATAATCATAGTTTTTGATGATATTCTATTTACTTATAAACATTATATAAATATTCAAAAAATATTAACGCCGTAAAGACACATACCTACCTCTTTGCCGAGCTTAAAAAAAAATATTCACCTCCGAGTAGAGTTGCGAATAGAGGCATTGAACCAATTTGGACTAAGTATAGGTATAAGTTATCTGTAGCAATTTTTATTCCCGCACACGTGCGGGAAAATGAAAAATCGCACGCGTGTGAAATACATTGCATTGTGAACCTAATCGTAGTGCGATATGAACCAGTTTTCGAGGAAGTGTATTGAAAAGAATGTAACCTAACAAACGGTTGTAACTAAGTAAAGTACACACATCAACACTGTCTAGGGATATTTTGTATTTCTTAAATTTTTTGATAAACTATAAATATTTTGTTAAGAGAAGTATATATGGAATGAAACCTCAGTTAATGACCAACTTAATTAAATAAATAAAAAACATTTTAGATAATCAAATATTAAAAAAAAAAAAATAACAAAGAGACTAAAAATGGTGCTAAGTCTACGAGTGAAATTAATTAATAAAATTAATAATTTTATTAAAAATAACAACAGAAAGTTAGACATTTTAACTCTTAATAATCAGTGTTGCCACCCCTCACGTTAATTAGAGTTCGGCATCGGTTATTCATACTGTGAATTAAGGTGTCGATGTCTTGCTGTGGTATGCGTTCCCAGGTTCGTTGCAGGTGCAGGAAAAGTTGCTCTTCTGTGGCCAGATTTGGAGGGAGGGCGTGCATAGCCCTTCGCTGCAACATGTCCCACGCATGTTCGATGGGATTCATATCGGGCGACTGCGCAGGCCATCTCATTACCGTGACGTTGTTGTCTTGAAGGGCGGCTGATACCAGCCTCGCCGTGTGTGGACGGGCATTATCATGCATGAGTACGAATTGGTGGCCGATTTGCACCCTATGCGGAATAATGACAGGTTCCACCACCTCATCACGGTATTTCTGAGCATTCATGTTGCCTCTTACAAAAACGAGGTCGGTTCGCGCGCCTATACGAATTCCCGCCCATACCATGATCGTCCCTGCTTGGTACGAATGAACCTCTTGTGGATGCTGGAGACGGCTTTCCCTGCCTGGAACTCTCCAAACTCGTGTTCTTCGCGAATCTGGATGAAATCCAAACCGAGACTCATCCGTAAAGAGCACTGTCGACCATTGTTCATTATCCCATAACACGTGTTCTTGGGCCCACAATAGTCGCCTTCCGCGATTGCCACGTCGCAAAGCAGGAACACGAATTGGCCTGCGAGAATGAAGATTAGCTTCATGTAGCCTTCTTCTGACTGTTTGGTCGCTAACCAACAGCTGATGCTCCTGTTGGAGCCTCTGTACCATTACCATGGCCGTCAGAGTAGGTTCTCTCCTGGCGGTATTTTGGAGAAAACGGTCCTCTCTAGGGGTGGTCACTCGAATTCTGCCAGCATGCCGTTCTGCCACTTCCCCAGTATCACGATAACGTGACCAGAGCCTTGATATCACATTCTGGCTGGTGCCTAGAGTCTCCGCAACAACGTTTTGGATAGCGCCAGCTTCCAACATTCCTACCGCTCTTATCATCTCGTCTCTCGTCAGATGTCGACGTTGCATGGCACCAACGAGATGACACAAACAGTAAAAATCACTAAAACAATTGATAGCGTTAGTTAATTAATGTTTTTATAAACAAATCTCAACACAAAACTAGCACTGCTAACTGAATCAAATGAGTGTTCCCGCGCTTTCTTTTGTTTTAATAAGTTTTAGTTTTTTTTTCAATGTCAGTTTGAAAATGGAACAAGGAGGTTTAATTCCACATATAAACTTTTTACTAATTCTGAGTAGTTTTTCTGAAAATCTAAGAAATGCAAATAAAAATCTAATATCCCTAGACAGTGTTGATGTGTGTAGGTAATTGACGATGGTTTTGTCCTTATTAATTAGTTTTTGTAGTTTTAGGTGTTGTCGTTACGCAACACATTACTTAAGTACTACCTACATACCTATAGAAAGTAAACAGGTCTCTCCATTACTTTGCAACTAACTGTAACTGTGCACTCTCCGAATTGGTATGCTTGACTGCTCGTCTATTGCGCTTGTGCACCACACGTCCGCTAGAACGTGAAAGTAAAGAGAATATTTTCGTCTATGTTTCGCTGTACCCCTTGATTGAAAGATTCTGGTGATTTCAGATGCATAGATTTTGAAGTAGCTGTAACAGTTTTTTTTTTGTCGATGCTTGAGCGCAATAGCTCCACCCCATTTGTTTATTAACGGGACTTTTTCAAATTACCCATTTACCTTTCTCACTAAATACTTATCAGCTAACCGTTAAGTTTTAGGGTCGTCACATCATCGTTTTCTCTTCATAAATTAAGATTTACTGGTTATTTTTGATAGCGCGGGTATGAGTACCTACCCGTTTTCCTACATGTCGATTAAATCTCAAGGCGGTTATAATATAGGATCTAGACTGGCGTGTAAGTATTCAATGTAGTATCTACTAACCTATTACTTACCTACATATCAAACTAAAAAGTTAACGGAATAGTTCGAGATCTAAATGGCTTTGTAATGGCTACCTAGATCTTAGATCTCAGGAGATCATAATAAGGGAATAGTGAGTGATAATGATAAGTGTGTGCGCAGACACAGATGGCACAGATGCACTCGACTCTCTTCCCTCACTCTCATAGTCCGATGGGACGGGAATCCTACAGACAGGAGGGCACAGGATCGACGGCCTATGTTTATATGTAAAAAACGAACTGGGCGGGAATAACAAAGAGACAGAGTCAACTACTTCCACATGCGAAAAAAAGAGAGCGCTACAATGCGCTGAAACCAAAATAAAAGCGCCAAACCAGATAAAAATTGTTTAAAAATAAATTAAGCTATCTATCAAAAATATTTTCAACCAGAGTTTTCAATGACCTAACACGCACATTTTTAATGCAATTTTGCAATGAAATTACTTACTTAAGATTTTAGAATTACAGAAAAAATACAAAAAAGTAGAGGTCTTTTCGGAATTAAATTCTATCGAGGAAATTTAACCCAATTGCGTTTTCCTTCAGTCAGAATAAATCAAATAGTCAATAAACTTAAATAAGTATACAGGTATATCTAAAAAATAAATTCATACCTACATGCTTCAAAGTGAAATAAATGGTTACGAAAAAGCCCCCAATTTATTTTGGTATCGCCTTAAGGCGAGTAGTGCTGCCAACTGCTGCGCAGCATGTCGCGGGTTCGATTCCCGCACGGAACAAATATTTGTACGACCTACAAGTATTTGTTCCGAGTCTGGGTGTTTTCTATCTATAATATGTACAAAAAAAAAAGTATATAAGTAGTTTATCAGCCATCTCACACACGGCTTCACATCAAGCTATACATTTCCACTTTACATTGACCTCTCATTGTAAGGAAATCCTATACAATGCGAGATCAGCTTATACTGGAAATGTATAGCTTGATCTGTAGCCGTGCGTACCACACCATAGAAATTAGATAAAAAACGAGTGTATGTCATTAGTGCGACAAACATATGTGCGACAGGTCGTTTGTGCGACAAGTCGTTAGTTCGACAAGCAATGTACGTTTAACAAATATGACTTATACATAGTGTTTTTTTTTATTTCCCATAACTCTAGGGTATTAATGAGACCATCATTATGAAGAACTTTTACTATGGGACCGAATCCAAAATCGCGAAAAAAAAATCAGCTGCTCCCTACATTTTGACGAGTTATGCGAACATAAATGTAGGGGGCAGCTGATTTTTTTTTCGGGATTTTGGGTTCGGTTCCATAGTAAAAGTTGTTCATAATGATGGTCTCATTAATACCCTAGAGTTATAGGAAATAAAAAAAAACACTATGTATAAGTCATATTTGTTAAACGTCCATTGCTTGTCGAACTAACGACCTGTCGCACAAACGACCTGTCGTCGCACATATTTTTGTCGCACTAATGACATTATTTTACTGTGCCGAACTACGCTAAGTAGGTAAACTGTGTAAAATCAACTTCAACTCTTGATTCGTGGCTTGACGCACACTGAGTGTGCCCCTCTTTATACTATGGTGTGACCGTAGGTAGGTATGTATAAGTACATCGCCATTACTCGCCATTAAAAAAATTCCAAACAGGGAAAGCACATTAACACTCTCCCGAGTTTACCTCATTATAACTAGGTAGGTACTATACTAATGTTTTGAACATTATAGTTACCTATTGTTTATGATGTATGAACGTAAACGAGGCAAAAGGAGAACTATGTAAGGATGCGTAGCAGGTGGTGTTCTATAGTTTCTGCCTACCCTCATGGTAAGAAGGCGTGAGTTTATAGATGTATGTACCTATGTATGTGTTTTATGAACCTGTGCAATAGGAATAAAGATTATATAATTCTGTTCTATTCGAGTCTTAGGTCCGTATTACAGAACGTCACTCAATACTCAAGCATGACTTAAAACTAGATTCAAGCCATTTGATTGGTTGAAACTAGTTTTAAACTTAATTTAAACAAAGATCAGTGCTTGAGTTTCCTTCTGTAATACGGACCTTAGATTAGAAGCCCGTCAAATTTGATTCATAGACATATAAAAAAAGAAACGGACATACATACATACATATTTTGATTTTGTATTTAATTTTATTTTGTATTTAATTTTGATTTTGTATTTACTTTTGATTATGTATTTAATTTTATTTTGTATTTTAGTTTGATTTTGTATTTAATTTAGATTTTTAATTTGTTACTGATTTAAATTTTGATTCAAACCTTCATATAACTGGGTAACATTTATTACTTTATGGGGCATGCGGTGCTAACCTATAAGAGATTGTTATACTAACCCTTGATATAAGAATGTTTATTTTAACATGTAACGAACAACAACAAAACAATTGTTGGTTGGCCAGAAACAAATAAATAAATAAATAAATAAATACTTACATACAGGTCAAATACTTAACCCTCCTTTTGGGTTTCGCCGCAGTCGGGTAAAAAGGAAGACTTCGCGCCATGCATATCGAAAGTGAAGCACCGTACCGATATACAGGGTGAAATTGAATAGATGCGACAAAGTTTAAGGGGGTGTTCTACGCATCAATATGAACAACTTTTACTATGGGACCAAACCTGAAATCGCGAAAAAAAAATCAGCTGTTCAGTACATTTTGACGGATTATGCGAACATTAAATGTACTGAACAGCTGATTTTTTTTTCGCGATTTCAGGTTTGGTCCCATAGTAAAAGTTGTTCATATTGATGCGTAGAACACCCCCTTAAATTTTGTCGCATCTATTCAATTTCACCCTGTATGTGTGCGTGATTTGAGTACCTGCAAAGACGCCGTCGCTCGTGTCACGTAATGGCGGCCGGTCGGCATACTATGATGTAAATGTGTGCGTGAGGCGTGTTTGTACACACGGCTACACATCAAGCTATACCTTCCCAGTTTACACTGACCTCTCCTCTCATTGTAAGGAAATCCTATACCTGCAATGCGAGATCAGCTTATTATAGGTACTGGAAATGTATAGCTTGATCTGTAGCCGTGCGTACAAACGGTCCCGGCATACTTACTGTGCTTCACTTTCGATATGCGTGGCGCGGAGTCCTCCTATAAGTCTATGCTTTGACTTATAATCATAGGTACCTATTCAGTAACTTGACAGTTGAAGGGTTAAGTTCCTGTCGTTCCTGACATGTTCCTGACTTAGAAAGGTGAAAAAAAGAATTAGCGAAACTACATACCTTCTTAAGCTTAGGTATAGTTTTAATTGAAACCCGTTATAAGTAAGTATTCGTTATACCATAATGTAAACGATAAGTGGTAATTTAAAAACAAAAATTATTTTGCTTCGAACTGTCTAGTTAGTTACTGATTCATATGATTAAAAGTCTAAGTCTATGTAACCAATCATGCTCTTCACACATTTGGCAACCATTTGCCAACGTTATGCATTTTGCAACCCGATGTCAGTGCCAACAGTGCACTTCTATGCTAAACGGTAAAAAAATGATGCCGTCTACGTATTATACCTACGTCATTATAAGAATGTACTCTGTGCTCTGTGCTAGACATGGGTTCGATATATCATAAAAACTTTTTTACAAAAACAAAAACCGACTTCCAAAAAAAACACTACAAAGTGAAAAATAACTTTAATTTCGGAAGTCGGTGTCTTTGGATCTGTATTTTAGTTTTTTGCCACCGACTTCCGAAATTAAAGTTATTTTTCACTTTGTAGTGTTTTTTTTGGAAGTCGGTTTTTGTTTTTGTAAAAAAGTTTTTATTTTTCACTTTTTAGTGGTTCAGTTTGTAATTTATCTAAGTTACAATAACCCAATGTCAGCTGCTCATCACGTTTTACAAAATGTTGCTTTTCCCGATGCAGGACCGTTAATTTTTGAGGAGTGCTCCTAGTAAGAACCAGGAGAAATGGAACTCATGGTGAAGTCACCATTACCATTATTTTGACGAGCATAAACCATATTAAAGTAATCGAATCGCAACCTGTTATATACTTAGATATAATTGAGTATTTCCGATGGCCCTCTGTGGTCTTCATCATCAGTTCCAGCTCACCGAATGGTACTTTCCAAGAGCAAATGCACGAGTTACTATAAAAAATACTGAAATCGATATAGGTGTGCCTATAAAATTTGAGGGTTTCCCTCGATTTCCATGGGATCCCATCATCAGATCCTGACTTGATGATCATGGGACCACTTGGGACGTATACCCTTTCGAACAAAAAAAGAAAAATCCAAATCGGTCTAGCCATTTTCGAGTAATCGGGGAACATACATAAAAAAAAAAAATAAAAAAAAAAAAAAAAAAAAAAAAAAAAGGTTCCGACGAATTGAGAACCTCCTCCTTTTGGAAGTCGGTTAAAAATGTAACTTATATCGGTTACGTGTTTATTATCATACCATATCGATATCTAGATATACATAACCGTTTTCACAAAAACTTCATCGAGCTATGGTTTATCCAAAGCGCAACAACGAGAACGAACTACGAATAATGTCGAATAAGTAATAACGAACAAAACGCAAACTTCACATCACGAGGATATGACATCGACGGTTTTTATTCACTTTGTCTCTGTCTTACATTCATTGTTTTACTGGCGTAAAAGTGATGAAGCGAATATTACGTAACTTCGGCTAGTGATTGGTTATTTGGTTATTTATAGTGCGTGCGTAATATCTATATCCTAACGCGCTAGCAATAAGGTCTAGTTTCTATTTATTTAGTTACAACAAAGATTCCATAAGTTAGCAACTTTCCGGCGGCTACTCGATATCAGTGAGTAAAAGTGGGAGTTTGCGTTTGTCGTTAGCTTGCATTTCGTTCGTTTCAGTTACTTGTGCAAATCGTACGACTGATATCGATATCTGAAAACGGTTTTCGATATCGATATGAAAACTGAATATCGGTTACATATCCGTTAGCAACTAAATAGTTAAATACGAAAACGCCCATGTCTACTCTGTGCCCTACGTGGAAATGGGGAAACCCCCTTGCGTAAATAAAATGACGAAGACGAAAACCAGTGCGGCAGTTCTTTTTACGTCGACACTTAGATGTTTATCAAGGTTTACAAAAAAACAACTGTCATTAACAGTTGTTTTTTTGTAAACCTTGATACACACCGCGTTTATGCTGCCGCATCAATAAAATATAATAAATATATATATTATATAGAAGTATAATAAAGAACAAATTTTTCTTTCGAGTGCTTAATTCTCACAAAATTCTATTAAATTAGCAATGTTTGCTTTATTAAAAGTTATGGTAAAAGCAGTACTTGAATTGGAATGTCATTACTTTATGTTATGTCATTGTCGTTTTTGACAGGGAATCAGGGGAATTCAGGGAATTCAGGAACACTGTCTCAACAGGTCATGAACACAGAGTACTTTTTTACAAGTGTACTGAACTCGGAACTACTGTTGAACTCCAGAGTCCGAAAACTAAATTCAAAAACTTGAATTAATTAATATCGAGTTAAATAGTTGTAACTGTTAATTGTTGTAACTTTAGTGAGTGCAGTGCAGTGTAATAATAAAATTTCTTTTTCGTTTTAACTTCTGTGTTATAACTAGCAGAGCCCCAAAATGACTTTATCGGAATATTGTCAATTGAAACAATACATAGTATACACAGTGGGAGCAAATGAACGACATAGTGAAATACTGAGTTCCATGAAAGAGTTTTTCAGAGACACCATCAATTCAGTGAGAAGGTTCGAACAAATAAACAGCATTGGGCAGCTGTTGAAGGTTTTGGAAGTACGAGACATGTTATACGAGGATAATGTAGAGTGCCTGAAGAATATTGCTTTGAAACTCCCCAACTCTAAAGATGTATTGCAGAAAATAACAGACTATGAAAGCAACCACATGCCAAGAGAGTATGGCAACTATTACAGTGAGTCATTTTTATCTATAAATATTTACACAACCACGCAAATAGTTCTTACCCCAGGCCTCATTCTAAAAAAAATGTTGATTGCATTAAAACTATCATAGACCTACCATATAAACCAACAAAACTAGTTTATTTTGTACTAGCTTTTGACCGCAACTTCATCCATGTGAAATTTCTTGTTTTAACATAAAATATATTCTGTGAAACTCGGCAATACTGAAGATTTCCATCAGTGAAATAATGTTCAGAATAGGATCAGTAGTTCCAAAGATTACCCCTTACATACAAACTTACAAATTTTACCTCTTTCTAATATTAAATACCTACCTATATATTATATAGGTAGATTAGTTTATGAGTAATACTAAGGTGGGCAATAAACTTGAATTTTATTATTTAATTATTTACTTAATATCACAAAGTTGAATTATGGGTTAACACGTTGTCTGCCATAACGGACACCATGTGTCCGACAGCATACTTTCGCCAGGCTTATTCCCATCAGATCCCACAATCGGATCCCACTATGCAGATAAAATGAATACTCTGTTCCAATCCGATCCCATTTGTGGGATTCCTTTAGAATATGGATAAAATCAATATGCGAACGTAATGATCGCCTGCTTGAATCGATAAATGAAAACAAAAAGTAAGTATGTAAGTACATAATATCGAGATAAATAATAAAGTCGGTAACAGTGCACCGGCAACGCTAGGCCTCACTCTTGGAATGTTGTTGAAGTGATATTCATTTTTATTTTAATATATATGACCATAACTGTATCTCGATATTATGTACTTACTTTTTGTTTTCATTTATCGATTCAAGCAGGGATTCATTTTATCCGCGTAGTGGGATCCGATTGTGGGATCGGATGGGAATAAGCCTTTCGCCAGGGGCCGCACCGATAAATCGAGAATCGTTCAAAAACCGCCGAGGTGTTTTTTTGCAAATATTGTCAGGAATTAACTCAAAAATAATGGGCGACTTACAGAAACAGCGTTTTACTCATTATTTTCCGAGATGTCAAATGGCAGACACCAGTGACCGTCGCGGCCTGCGAGAACGTCCAACCGTCTTTCCTTACGCGGGAGCTGTGCGGGTCACGCTGTCGGCTCCCCCCGCGCTGCGCAGCCCGCACCCTAGAGCCTGTAGTGATATAATATATATGAAGATTTATAGGTTTTATTGACTGATTTCTGAGGATTTTTATGTGAAAAAAACCGGTCAAGAGCGAGTCGGACTCGCGCACCGAGGAGGGTTCCGTACCAACATTTATATGTAATATTTTTTTGATGATTTCTGAAAAACTGTGCTATTTAGAGACATCGTTTTATTTTTCCATACATAAACTTCTATCACATAGAATAATTTCAGATTTTTTTCTATGCAAACTTCGGAGATAAGGGGGAAATGGTTTTTTTTTTACATTTTTCATAAAAAGTAGAAAACTATGCGGCCTAAAAAAAAGACAAAAATGATTGAGAATGTTCAACTAGCACTCTTTCATATGATACCCCACATTCCCTAGTAACCCCACTTTGAATTTTTAAGACCCCCTTTCAGTCCCTGTTGCAAAAAAAAACTTATGTATTTTTGTTTCTTTTTTATTTGCAAAATACTTGGGTAAACATCATCTAAAACTTTCCAAATTTCAAGTTGATAGCATTAGTAGTTCTTGTGATATCCAGCTGTGACAGACAGACAGACAGACTGAGTCACACCATAAGGGTTTCTTTTTTACCATTTTTGTATGGAACCCTAAAAATATTAAGATTTTTTGGTTGTAATGCCAAGCATTTTTTAAGATAAGTAAGACATTTTGTTGATCTCTTTATATTTTTGTTTTGATATCAGTTGTGAACTAGTCACCAATGTACAGCCTGTACTGTTCTCAAGACTGAAAAGTTAATTATTATTTTAATTATGTATGGTAGTTACCTATTTTCCATAAAATATTGATTTCTTTCTCTAATAAACATAATGTCCAAATATTATGACTTTAATTATTGTTTTTTTCGTAAATTACCTACTGAACCCATTACCTACTTATTCGATACGTACTTGACTGAATAGATTAAAATTTTAATGACTTTGCAGTGCCTTAAAAAGTCTAAAAATTAATGTCTACCTATAAAAAATAATGTCAATTGAATGATTCAAAATACTTACTTTATTTACCTACAACATTTTTGGAAACAACTTGTTGAAAAGCCCATAAATTCTAAGTCCTCTCGATTTTTTTTGTGCCATAAGGCCAGGTTGTACTGGGGGGGCCGCGCGGGTCACTAAAAACAGTCGAATCCCTGCCCGTCGGCCGCCTACAGGCTTCTGAAGTGACCGAGGGCATGCGGACACGTGGTGTCCGACGCGGCCCCCTGGACCCGCTATACTGGCGGTCACATGGTGTCCGCCGCGGCCCACTGGGCTAAACATGGTTTTCATGGTTTTCAGTCTGGCGTTCCACGTGTTAACCAACTTATTCAAGATGCTTTTAATTAAACACTTCTGCTCACACTTTTCCCCTCCAAGCGCAGTAACACTTTTTGACTTTTCTAACACACAATCTTCTAAGGCTTGAACTAACTACAATATTCTATTCCTATGCATACCTACTTACATCATTAAAAATAATTAATTAGGTATTGTTTTTATGTTACAGCTTCAGCACCTCAAACTCATAACGAAGAGCCAGAAGACCACAGACCGGGACGAGGTTTTATTACCAGCAGTCCATTGGGTTCGCTGAGCAAGAGAAAGAGACAGAGGATTTTTGATACTATAATTAAAGAGATTGGTAGTTTCTGGCGTGATCTTGCAAGGAATTTGAAAATTCGTGAACGTGACATTGATGATATTGATTTTCAAAACAAAACATTAGATGTAAAAGCTACAAAATTAATGGATAAATATGATTCCATTGCAGACCCACAAAGATGGTTTTTCGTACTCTGTGATGCATTAGAAAGAACACGAAGGAAAGACCTAGTAAGATCCATACAGGATATTATGGCAATGAATATCTGACTTATTATTATTATCTGATTAATTTATAACTTGATTTCTTATTTACAAGATATACATATTATAATATTATTAAGTGTTGTATTATGGGTTTAATTTAAGGTTCAGAAGAACACACGGCTTCATAGAACATGTAGGTACCATAGGATGATAATTATAATTATCACAAAGTCGCATGGGGAAGTCATACATTATTAATGTTAGTTATAAACGATAATGCACAATAGAAAGAAAAGTTGTTGTTTCTTAAAACAATTTAATCACCTATTCTGAAACAATACTTATACATAAGTAACATGATTGATTGTATTAGGTCTCAGAAGAATAAAAAAAGTTATTTTTACTGTTTTTACTTCATCTGAGGTATACACACACACATCATCATTTATTTATTTATTTATTTATTTATTTATTTGTTTCTGGCCAACCAACAATTGTTCATACTGTTACATGCTAAAATAAACATTCTTATATCAAAGGTTAGTATAACAATCTCTTACAGGTTAGCACCGCATGCCCCATAAATTAATAGATGTCACCAGTTATATTAAGGTTTGAAGCAAAATTTAAATCAATAACAAATTTAAAATCTAAATTAAATACAAAATCAAAATAAAATTAAATACAGAATCAAAATTAACAACAGAATCAAAAAATACAAAAATAGATTTAAAAGCACTGTCAAAATAATGCAATAAAAAATCAAATTCTAAATTAAAATGTCATAAAAGCAAATTCATAATAAAAATAACACGAAACAAAAATGACATAAAAACCAATTCAAATTACAGCCAATGTCAAAAAGAAATTATTATTATTATAATATTAAAAGAAATTATTATTAATTAATTAATTATTACACACTATTAAATGTTATTCTGTGGAACTTGCCAAACGAGTCGAAATGCACGTCAATGAGATCGCTGTACTCGTTTAGCTGTTTACAAAGCCGAGGGACAATAGAACTTGTGCCGAGAACTGTTCTGCGCGGAGTGGGGTACAAGGGAGTAATGGGAGTACGAGGGAGTCTAGCGGGAGCACGAAATCGGAACCTGCTTAGCAAGTGGGGACAGTCAATTTTGTTCCGGAGAATTTTATAAAGAAAAATGGAATCCGCGATTCTTCTGCGCTTCTCCAATGACACCATCTTAAAATGTGCGAGTCGGGCTACATACGATCGTTTCCTTCTGGCGATTCCGCTGGCATAAGCTAGATGCCACATAAATCGTTTCTGTATCCGCTCTAATCTCAGATTGTGCGTTGCGTAGTGAGGTCTCCAGACAGTGCTGCAGTATTCCAAGATACTTCGTACAACGCTATTGTACAGCAAAATCTTGGTACCACTACGCCTGAAACTAGCAACATTTCTAACAACGAACCCCAGCATTCTAGAAGCCTTTTTGATAATATTTTCTACATGAGGTACGAAGGTCATCGCATTATCAAAAATAACACCCAAGTCCCTTATTTCATTCAACTCCTGGATAATACTAGAGCCCACACGATATACACTAGCTGTTAATTTCTTTTTCCGGGTGTATTTTACGTGGTAACATTTTTTGACATTTAATAACATTTCATTATCGTTACACCATTGAAGTAACGAGTCGACATCGCTCTGAAGTAGCTCAGTATCGTCGCTAGACTCAATTATTCTGGCGAATTTGAGATCGTCTGCGTACATGTAACATTCTGAGAATTTGAGGCAATGTGGAATATCGTTAGCGAACACGTTAAAGAGAATCGGACCGACATGCGAGCCTTGAGGTACCCCTGAGGTGGTGCCATAGGTTTCAGATTGGAATCCATTGACTGCGACATAGAAAAACCGATTTTCTAGATAGGATTTTAGCCAGGTATGAAGTGTGCCAGTAATCCCGTACGCAGAAAGCTTCGATAGCAGTATATGGTGGGGAACTCGGTCAAAAGCTTTACTGAAGTCCGTGTAAATTACGTCGACCTGCTTGCCGCAGTCGATGGCTTCCGTTAACATCTCCGAAAAGGTCGCAAGGTTAGTACAAGTTGACCTGGAAGCCACGAAGCCATGTTGGGAGTCACTCAAATAGAGTTTGAAGTGCGACTGGATGTGAGGACAAATTAGGGACTCGAAAACCTTAGCGAAGGTTGATAAGATAGAGATGGGTCTGTAGTTATTAATGTTGTCACTCTCATCACTTTTGTAAATCGGCACAACTTTCGCTTTTTTCCAGGTGTCTGGAAATACACCTGAGCTGAGAGATGTATTAAAAATAGTGACTAAAGGAGACACTAAGAAGGCGGCGCACTTAGCAATAAAAATCGGCGGAATACCATCAGGCCCAGCGCCTTTGCGAATATCTAATCCCTTGAGTTTATTTAAAACGCTCTCATGATCAATGACAGGTGCCGTTAGTGGCAGGCTGCCATTCCTCATGTCATGCAGGAATTCAGAAACTGGTTCGCTTCGGGTCAAAGGTTTTGCATTGCTAAAAGCCAAGGCAAAATGCGAAGCAAACATTTCACATATTTGGAGACCATCAGATGTTACCATGGTTCCATTAGTCATTGTGGCGGGGAAAGAACTAGAGCCACCTCTTTTAGCTTTGATGTATGACCAGAAGCGATTTGGATTCTTTGAGATTTCATCTTCAACATTTTGAATATAATCATTATAAGCCTTCGTTGCTAAATTAGAACACCTTTTGCCCAATAATTTGAGTTCAAGTTCATCCCTGGGGTTTTTATAAATTTTATAACGGGATCTTATCTTCTCTTTCTCCTTTAAGGTTCTTATCAAGTTTTTGTCAAACCATGGAGGGTATTTTTTATACTTAGAAGTGGCTTTGGCAGGTTGGGCATGGAACCCTATGATACTATGAATTTTGTCGTAAAAGACTTGGAGCAAATCATTGACACCAGAAGTTTCCTTAAACGCAATATCCCAATCCACACCATCAAGGTCGTCGCAAACTTTTGCGTAATCAAGTTTAAAAAAATTTGGCCTTATGTTTTGCGGGTTATATGTGTTAAATATAGACCTAGTAATTATTCACATATTGTAACACCATGACAGCTGTCTATATCATTTTTGACTTTGACGTTTGTACTTCCTACTTCCGCTCTCACCTTTTTGCTCTCCGTGTGTTTATATGTAATTACATTATTATTTATTTCTATTGTGACAATCATACGATTTTATACAAGATATTGTGAATAATATATTGAGGAATCATTGTGAGCTTAAACTGGACTTTTTATTTTCAATCGCCGAAACCCTTCTACAGGAGAAGCGCCCTCGAACAGGTTATGGGCCCAGAACCCAGATCCAAGTTTGAAGGTTAGAAATTATCTACAGAACGAAAAGGGTATCGTCAAGAAGTCGATTTGAAATGGGCGATAATGATTCCTCGAAAACATCTGGAATATCACACATTGAAAAATTGTCAGGTGTGGGAAATTATTCAACATGGAAATTTTGTATGCGTATGGTATTGGTACTGGAAAATCTGTGGGATGCCGTCACAGGGAACGACGTTGATCCCGGGCATGTTCAGAAAGCGTTGGCCCGTATATGTCTAAGCATTCACAGCAGCTTGTTGCAGAATGTGCGGGATGCAAAGACTGCTAAGGAGGCATGGGATAAACTATCCCAAATTTATGAAGACAAGGGTCTGTATAGACGAATTTTACTACTGAGAAAACTTTACCGTACAAATTACTCTGAATTCTCCAACATGAGTGAGTACATCAATGGTATTATGACCCTATCACAACAGCTCGCTGATATAGGTAAAAAGATTGAGGACTGTGAACTGGCTGAAATTCTCCTAAGCGGCTTACCTTCTGAGTTTGATGTGCTCGTGTCGGGTCTGGAGACAGCAAATATGAGCAATACACTATCAAGTGAACTAGTGCGTACTCGACTATTACAGGAAGATCATAGAAGAAATTGCAATGACATTTCTAATCCAGTATTGAGTATGGCCTATGCAGCAAATAAGAAGACAAAAGTTTGTCACTATTGCAAAAGAACAGGACACATCAAGGCTAGGTGTTTTAAATTGAAAAAGGACAGAGAGGCCAAGAAAGATGAAGAACATAAGACTTTCCTGACGACTGCAACTGCAATGTCTGTGCGTCATCACGAGTGGATTGTGGACTCCGGCTGTTCAATGCATATGAGTAACAACAATGAAAATTTTGTGAACCTAGTGCAAATTAAAAGTAAGGTGTGCGTTGCTAATAGTGATCAAGTGGATAGTGTTGGTAAAGGAACTATAGAGATTTTATTGGATAATAACCATAAAATTGTAGATGATGCTTTGCTTGTCCCAGAGTTAACGTCCAATTTATTGTCTGTAAGTAAATTATGTGATCAAGGTTACAATGTAATATTTAATGATACAGGGTGTCACATTTATGAAAATTGTAAAATTATGGGAAAAAGTGTAGGTCATGCCACCAACTCCAATGGTATTTATAAACTTGATTTCATCTCGTGTAATAAGGTCTTGCACATGGAGCATTCTTCAGCTTCTCTGGAAGGAGTTCAGAGAGATCAGAGTGCGATGGTAGCAGCAGTGCCAGCTACAATCTGGCATAAGAGGCTTGGTCATTTAAGTTATGGTGGGATGCGTGTTCTGCGGAACAAAAACATTGTCAAGTTTCAGGAACAGAAGCTCGAGGAGTGCATCGGTTGCCTGCAGGGGAAGCAGGTGGCCAAGTCGTTTCTCAAGGGCAATGCAAAACGTGCCACGTCTCCGCTTGAACTCGTCCATACCGATGTATGTGGACCCATGCCTGTGTGCAGTTATGGTGGTGCAAGATACCTTCTCACATTCACCGATGATTACAGTCGAATGAGTTGGGGTTTTCTACTTCGGCACAAGAGTGAGGTAATGAAACATTTTATTGATTTTAAGTCTCTTGTTGAAAAACAATGTGGTTTTCCCATTAAGTGTTTAAGATCAGATGGCGGTGGTGAATATTGTGGCAATTTTTTCACGCAATATTTAAAGGCTGAGGGGATTATACACCAAGTCACGGTTCCGTACTGCCCTCAACAGAATGGGGTGGCTGAACGGCTAAATAGAACAGTGATGGAAAAGGTCCGGTGTATGTTAATGGATTCAGGGCTTAGCAATGAGTTTTGGGGGGAAGCAGCAATGACTGCGTTTTATTTGAAAAACAGATGTCCCACTAGTGCTTTGGCTGGATCATGTCCCAAGCAGGTATGGTCTAGGTCAGGTTCCAATGTAGAACTAAACCATTTGCGAGTTTTCGGCTGTGTGGCCTTCTCGCTTATACCTGAGAGCAAGCGTAATAAATTAGATGCCAGATCTGATCTTTGTATTTTCGTTGGTTATAGTGACACGACAAAAGGATACAGACTAATTAAACCCACAGAACCTAAACGGATAATCTTTTCAAGAAATGTAGTATTTTTGGAAAATAAATTTTGGAAAGATTTGAGCAATGTTTCTCATGAGCAAAAGGGGAGCTTAGATAAATATTTTTTATATGAATCTGACAATTCTAATATGAATGAGATAATCAATATTAATAATTCTAATATGAATGACATAGATAATATTAATAATTCTAATATGAATGAGATAATTAATATTAATAATTCTAATATGAATGAGATAGATAATATTAGTAATTCTGATATAAATGAGATAAATATTAATTCTACTAAGAAAGACAAGACTTCTGATGATAGTGATAATGAAAATTTTTCTTTTAAAGATTGTGATATTATAAATGACAACTGTGATAATAATCAGAATGTTTCTGTAACTTTTGATAGCACTGGAAATGAGGGCCATTTAATAGGTCCTGGCAGCAGTGATATTTTCTGGTCTGGCGACGAGCAGCTTCTGTCCAGCCCGGAACCAGAAGTTCCAGTGGTTTCTTCTGAGAGGCCTGTGCGGAGCACACGCGGTAAGATGCCTGATAGGTATCAGGGCTTCGACCTTTCAATGATGGTACAGTAAGAATCGACTGGACAGATTAAATATCTCCAAGCTATTTGATACACACGCATCAGCTAATTAGCTGCTAGTGTGTTTAACCAAAATAATAATAATAATAACCCCACCGCAGTATCTCTACGTTGACGTCGTGGTGGGGCTTGCGCGCTCCGAATTTTAGGTCTGTGCCGGTAGAGTTCACTTTGCCGGAACAGGTCTAGGATGAGGAGCCAGACCAAGAGAGATACAGAAACCCGCAGGGCAGCATGTGGCGAGCTGTTGGGCAGTAGCGACCCCACGGACCCTATCTCCCGGGAGAAGTCTTGTTCCTCACCTCTCGCTTGCCTTTATTGGCCGGCTGGAGTGAACACTGACGAGGAACAGAGCTCCCACCTCTTTCTTGCCTTTATTGGCCGGTTTGAGTGGAGATTCGCAAGAGCAAACGTGCTCGGAGGAAGGAAGTATCCCAGTAAGTGTTTGTAGGGATCTTGACCATCTTCCGGGCTCTGGGATTGTTCTGAGAACCGTGGGATACCTCTCCACTCCTCACAAGCACATCAGGACATGATGCCCCCTTGCCGCTACGACACTATGTGCTAGCGACCTTTTCGGGGGCCCATTATTGTGTGTGCAAGTCACCCCCTGCCATTTTATCCGTGTATTACAAAACATTGATCCGGCAGGGGCCATAGTCCTTTCATAGTTCTAGGCAACCAGTCCACTTTAGCCACTCAAATCCATAGTCCAATCTCTTTATTTCCATATACTGCAATAGTCCTGCACCAACCGGGGGTTATCCTTGGGTGCACTTGCATAGTGCGTACAGGGATAATCGTCGGTTGGTGCCTCATTTCATTGAAAGCGTCTAACGGGCCTCTGCGAGTTGGCTTTGGCCCCTCGTACGCCTTCTAAAGGTCCGGGACTCCAGGGTCCCGAGAATTGTTAAGACACATAATAATAATAATAAAGTAAGTGAACCTTATTCTTACAGTGAAGCTATGTCATCACCATGCTATAAGGACTGGCATAATGGCATGGAAAAGGAGTATGAGGCCCTTATGTCCAACAAAGTTTGGAAATTAGTTCCTAGGCCTGAAAATACAAATATTATTAAATATAAGTGGGTGTATAGAATGAAACGTGACCATGTAGGTAATAGCAGATACAAAGCCCGTCTTGTTGCACGTGGTTTTTCACAGCAATTTGGAGTGGACTATGAGGACACTTTTTCCCCTGTTGTTCGTCATAGCACTATGCGTTTGTTATTTGCTATAGCTACAGAAAGTAACTTAAATATTGACCACTTTGATGTTGATACTGCGTTTTTAAATAGTGACTTGAAAGAAAGTATATACATGGAACAACCAGAGGGTTTTAGTGATGGTAGTAACAAAGTATGCTTATTGTTGAAAAGCATATATGGCCTTAAACAAGCCAGTAGAGCATGGAATTTAAAAGTAAATGAAGTATTGTTGGAAAATGGTTTTATGCAATCAAAATGTGAACCTTGTGTCTATATTAAGAAAGATGACAAATCTTTAACAATAGTTGCCCTGTATGTGGATGATTTCTATGTTTTTGGCAATAATGTTGAAGCCACAAAAACTTTATTTAATCTGTTAGAGTCTAAATTTAATGTAAAAAATTTGGGATCTCTACAGACTTGCTTAGGTATGAAAGTTGCCAGAGATAGGAATAAGGGCATGCTTAAACTGGATCAGTCTGAGTACATCAAAAGATTATTGTGTAAGTTTGGGATGGAAAATTGCAGGCCTGTTTCCACCCCGATGATAGTAAATGATAAATTGAATAAACCTGAGCCTGATCAACTTCTTAGTGATGATGTTTATAAATACAGAGAACTTTTAGGCTCACTTATGTATTTGGCAGTATGTACTCGGCCTGACATATCATTTGCGTGTAGCCAGTTGAGCCAATATAATCATGGTTTTGGTAAAGAACATTGGCTCGCTGCTAAGAGAATCCTCAGGTATTTAGCAGGGACATTAAATCATGGCCTATGTTTTTATAGAAGCTCTGATTTAAGTGTGACTGCCTATACTGATGCAGACTGGGCCAACGATATGCTAGACCGTAAGTCTTACACTGGCTATGTGATAAAATTAGGTAAAAATAACATCAATTGGGAATCAAGGAAACAGAGATGCGTTGCCCTTTCTAGTACAGAGGCGGAATATTTAGCGATAACTGATGTCTTAAAAGATTTATGTTTTCTGAAAAATTTTGTGTTTGAAATCTTATGTAAAGATGTTGAAATTATTGTGTTTAATGACAATCAAAGTGCCCATAAATTATTACAAGCCAAGGAATACTGTCACAAGAAAACAAAGCATATAGACTTAAAATATCACTTTATTAAAGATTTAATTCAAAAAGGTTTTGCTAAAGTAAAATATTTACCTAGTAGTGATATGATTGCAGATGTACTCACTAAGCCGCTGGGTTCCAATAAACATAGGGAATGTATAAATAGCATGAATGTTAATTGAGGTTTTATATTCATATGTTAAGTTTGCATGTAAGTCTGTATTGTGCATGTATTATGTAGTTTATGACAATATGTGATTAAGGGGAAGTGTTAAATATAGACCTAGTAATTATTCACATATTGTAACACCATGACAGCTGTCTATATCATTTTTGACTTTGACGTTTGTACTTCCTACTTCCGCTCTCACCTTTTTGCTCTCCGTGTGTTTATATGTAATTACATTATTATTTATTTCTATTGTGACAATCATACGATTTTATACAAGATATTGTGAATAATATATTGAGGAATCATTGTGAGCTTAAACTGGACTTTTTATTTTCAATCGCCGAAACCCTTCTACAGGAGAAGCGCCCTCGAACAATATGGAAGCCAGGTTTCTTCACTCGCTCGTACCAGGATTTCAATGGGGGGGTGTAGGACATCAATAGCACTAAGGGGGTTTGGAGCTGCAGTTACGCTGCCAGACGGTAAGTTCGTTAAAACAAGATCCAATATTCGTCCAGACACATTCACAATGTCATTCAGTTGCGTTAATTTGTGCATGTGAGTAAAATCTATAAGTATATTACTGAAGCCAGGAGGAGCATAGTTATTTAACGAGTCATTTAACAAGCTCCACTTGATGTTACTCAAATTAAAATCACCGACAATACAGGTGTGAAAACCCGTCCGTTCTAGCATTAAATTACAACAATCTAAAAAGTGGTCCAAGGTACTACGCGTAACAGGAGGTGGTAAATATACCGCACACAGAGCTATTTGACGAATAGTTTTGATAAATGGAACCTCGACAACAACCCAAAGATCCTCACATTGACTTTCCCATTGAATCATACGTTTCGATCCTATCTTCTTTGACACAGCGATCAATACACCCCCTCCGTCTTTTTTCGTACCGTCTCTGTCCCTTCTATATACAATATACCTATCATCGAAAAGCTCCGAACTTAAGACACTACTATTCAACCATGTTTCAGTCAATATTACAATGTCATAACTTTCTAACGATAATTGACGACAAAAGTTATGGGTCTTCGTGCGTAGACCTCTTGTATTTTGATAATAAATTTTAATATCAGTGAATTTTAACAAAAAAAAAAACCAATGCCGCGATATAAATGAGTAGTAAATAAACAACTAAGAGAGCTTGTTTAAAGTGTCCATGTTTTTGACCATGATATGCTCTGCCTCTTCCGTCTTACGCATAAAAATTTTACCACCCCGAATCCAGATGAATTTAAAGCCAAGTTCCCTGGCTTTTACCCTTGCGGCAGCGTGCAGAGCCTTGTATGTCGGAGACAGATGTTCAGTCACGTAAATTGCGGTTTTTAGTCCAGGATAGCCGAGATGAGTGCTGTTCAGCTTATTCTCCTTATTTTTCTTGTTAAAATTAATGACCGAAGCAAGGAATTGGTCACGAAGTCGAGTGGAAGCCAGTTGTACTATAATTGATCGCGGTCGTGTACTATCGGGGTTAAGCCTGGCCACCCTATTGCAATGCAGAATATCCCTCCCTCCTAAATCACATCATCATCATCATCATCATCATCATCATCTACACACCATCACAAACACACACTACATCATCTACTAATATTGTAGTAGAGAATAGAGGCACTTATAATTTGTTTGTATGTAGGGGTTAGGTAATCTCTGGATCTAACTACCAGTCGGATTTCAAAAAATCTTTTTGCATTTGATAGCCCAAATCTTGAGGAAGGTTATAGGCTATTTAACATCACGCTATAACCCATAGGAGCCAAGTAAAAAGAAAAAAACCGGTAAACGAAGTAATAGCACGGGCGGGCGATGCGACGCGACGCGGGGGGTCCGGGAATCGGGGGAACATGAAATTTCACGCGCACAGAAGCTAGTCATAGACTCATAGTATAAAATAAGAGAATTCCAACCATTTAATTTACTTTAGTGTTTGCCATGAAGTATTGCATTTTTGGGGTTCCGTACCTCAAAAGGAAAAACGGAACCCTTAGTCGACGTTCGCACGGACGTAAAAATATCACGGCGGGATTTTATCGTGCACTGGATTTTCAGCTCTCGGTGCTAAGCAGAGCGTTGAAAATCCAGTGCGCGAAAAGAAATCGCCGCGATATTTTTACGTCCGTGTGAACGTCGGCTTATAGGATCACCAGTGTCTTTCTGTCTGTCCGACTGTCACAGCCAATTTGCAATTTAGCGACGAAGTAGCGATACATACTTTACTATGGTCGCGTGCGTGTCCACTGCGCGTCCGTCACACGAGCTCCGCCGCCGCGCACCGCGCGCCCGCGCCGTAATCCCGGCACGAAGTTTCAAATATTTCGGCGCGTCCGCTAGAACTTGACCGTAGATTGTGACGGTTTCAGTTTTTAGTGTAGGTACATGTCCCCATGGAATTACCATGTGTAGGTACCCACTCAAGTTCCTTGATGTTAGAAGCAATTTTACAATTTTTTTGTACTAGGGTAGCATGAGATTTTAGTCGTTTGAAATACGATCGTCACCGGTAGTTAGTAATTCAAGTCTTATTTATTCATTTAAATACAATTTGATTTCCAAAAAAATTGTAAAAAGTGGTACCTACCAACTGGACATGTCGGCTTTGTCACAGCTAAAACGGCCATTTGAAAAACTAAGACAGGTAAATATTTTCGTCAAAATATAATTTTGAATATAAAATGGGAAGAGAACGTCTCGCACGCGGCACGTCGGTTCTGCGACATTTTGACGGGCAAGATAATTACCATAAATTCAGACATGGTACACATAGACTTACAAAAATAAGAAGGACTCCGCGCCACGCATATCGAAAGTGAACCACAGTTAGCCGGACATTCGCACGGACGTAATAATATCGCGGCGATTTTTTTTCGCGCACTGGATTTTCAACGCTCTACTTAGCGCCGAGAGTTGAAAATCCAACAGTGTGTTTTTGTTGTTGTTAGGTTGGATTTTCGAAGCTCGGCTCAACACCGAGAGTTGAAAACCCAGTGCGCGATAAAATCCCGCCGCGATATTTTTACGTCCGTGCGAACGTCGACTAAGTATGCCGTTTGTACAAACACGCCTCACGCACACATTTACATCATAGTATGCCGACCGGCCGCCATTACCTACCTATGTGACACGAGCGACGGCATCTTTGCAGGTACTTACTCAAATCACGCACACATAGATCGGTACGGTGCTTCACTGTCCATAAAGTGACGCGTAGGCCTTTTTTTATACGTCTATGATGGTACAGTATAAGGGCGAGCGCGCACTGCAGTGCGTTTTTCTACCGCATAATCTGTGAAGTATGGAATGTCTTAGAAGTGCGCGTACTGCGGTCATGCGTTTTGTTACTGTAGGCCCCGCCCAGTACGGCAGAACTAACGGAAACTCACCGCAGTGCGTGCTCGCTCTTATTTGAAAACGCTAAAAAGCAATTAGTGAATAAAATTGGAATGTCATTACTTACTAGAAGTCACTCATCACTGTCCTTTTTGACAGGAACGCAGTAGTACTGCTGCGGGCGTTAGCACACCTCCGACGCGCAAAATAATGATGCGAAACCGCTTTAGCAGCGAGCGGATAAACGAATTCCGCTGCTAAACATTACTACATTATGTCGTGATTCGAGTAGCGGAACATCATGCGGGTCAGTAGCAATCGGAGCAAAATGTCGTCGCTTTCGGAGTCAGATAAGGAAGAAATATTATTGTGTACACTGGCTCAATTGCCGAGATGAAATAGTAGATTGTTATACAAGGGTGGAAGGGAATCAATTCCTATACGAGGTTATAGTCCGAGTAGGAATTGGTGACTTTGACCCGTGTTAAACACTCTACTTTTCATTTCGAATATAAGGAAAGTAAAAAATAGCAGTTTTTCTAAAATATTTATTGATAAAAATACATGTGTGCCTATTTTTTTGAACGAAGTAGGTACAGAGTTAGTATCCTGCCAAATTTTACTCTTTTTTTTTTAAGGATGGAACACACCGCGTCACCGCCGCAGACCGTCCCGCTTATCTACTAGTTATTTTTTTATTCAGACTGGCTGTTTGTACACTCACAAAACCGCAGCCCGACTACCTAACCAAATTTAATTCTATTTTTAAAATTCATTCCCGCCCTAGAGAGGGAAGCAATTACTATGAGTCTTTCCCGACCAAGGGTGGGGAGCAGCGTCTTCGACCCGCTACTCGGATCAAACAAACACTACTTTCCGAGTATGAGGAATGAAAAAAAATATCTATGGCACCAAAAGTCCGAAAACGAATCTCAATGTAGGTACTTGAAATTAGTCAATAATAAGTTGCTGCATTCCCTATGTACATTTCAATGTGTACATTTCATTGATGTATAAAATTAGGGTACATTTAGAGTGCAGTGTATTAGAGTCTGGCCACGCTAACTCTGCAGTGAAATAATGGTAGAATTTGGAAATCTGTTTAAGACATCACCGTCTGTACTACGGAAAAAAGTAATAAAAACATTCTTAGATAAATAATCTATTATGCAAAAATCAAAAGGCAAAATACCAAAATCATTAGATCTACATACACAATACCAAATGTAAAACTTTTTGGGGTTGCCCATTTATTTCACTGCAGAGTTAGCGTGCGTGGCCAGACTCTATTTCCTTTTCGTTTCTTGTTCTGTGTTAAGACTTCACAGCCCTAAAATGACTTCATCAGAATATTGTCAATTAAAACAATACATATTACACTCAGTGGGAACAAACGAAAGACATAGTGAAATACTGAGTTCCATGAAAGAGTTTCAGACACGCCATCAATTCAGTGAGGTTTGAACAAATAAACAGCATTGGACAGCTGTTGAAGGTTTTGGAAGTATGAGACATGTTATCTGAGGATAATATAGAGTGCCTGAAGAATATTGCTTTGAAACTCCCCAACTCTAAAGATGTGTTGCAGAAAATAACAGACTATGAAAGCAACCATATGCCAAGAGAGTATGGCAACTATGGTGAGTGTTTTTTAGCAATAAATATTTATAAACAACCATACATTGAGGCACTTAGGAAGAAAAATGCTGTTTGTGTGCCACACAAACAGCATTTTTCTTCCTAAGTGCCTCATTATATTTTTAAAAAAAAGTAGGTAGCTCATAAAACAACAAAACTGATTTAGCCTGGGTTGGCAATTTTATTAATTAATTACTTAATCAATTTAACATCACAAAGTTTCATTATGGGTAGGTAACAAACTTAGTTGTTGCTTTGTTTTAATTAAGTAAACACTTCTGCTCCAGTACCACTTTTCCTGCAAACAATCTTCTAAGACAAGAACTAACTACAAAATTTTATTCATATGCACATCTACTACATAGGTACATACTTACATCATTAAAAAGGAATGTATTTATTTATTGTTTTTCTGTTACAGTTTCAACACCTCAAAGGCACAAGAAAGAACCAGAACACAGTCTTATTACCAGCAGTCCATTGGGTCCTTTGACCAAAAGTAAGAGACAGAAGATTTTTGATACTGTAATTAAAAAGATTGGTAGGTTCTGGCGTGATCTTGCAAGGAATTTGAAAATACGTGATTGTGACATTGATGATATTGATTTGCAAAACATAACCTGTAAAGGTTGCAAAATTAATGGAAAAATATGATGAGGATGACATTGAAGAACACCCACAAAGATGGTTTTTCGTACTCTGTGATGCATTAGAAAGAACACGAAGGAAAGACCTAGTAATATCCATACAAGATATTTATTATGGCAATGAATATCTCACATAACTTGTTTTCTTGTTTACAAGATATAGTAGAGTTTATTGGGGTCATTCCGATTGATGATAATTTCTACCAAACGCAGCGGCATTTAGCGACAGCGAAAGATGGGCGGCCGATAAAATGGCGTTTAATCAATGCCAATAAGTAAAATGTCGCGGCGTTTGGTAGAAATTATGATCAATCTGAATTACTTACCCCACTATCGTAATTACCACCAATAAACCTTAATCATTATAATTTTATTATGTATTGTGTTGTATTATGGATTTAATTATAATAATTTATGTTTTTGTCTCTAATATAAGTGAATTTGTTAATTCTTTTGAGAAATATTTATTTCTCAAAAAATCTTTAACCATACTTAAAGGCTCAGAACAGTCACGAGTACGCGGCTATACGTAGAACATGTAACAGAGAAAATGAAAAGAACTTGTTTTTTAAACAATTTAATATTCCGAAACAATAGGTAGGTACTTAAGTATACCTACATGTAGGTAGTTATTGTATACCAGTGACCGTCGACACAAAAATCGCGTTACCTATTATAGATCGTAAAAAATTTCACTGTACCTACCTGGTTTTTGGTAATGTTACCAATAGTGTAAAACCAAGTTTGCAGCTTCGAAAGACCTGTGCTAACTGCTCGAAAAACATCGAAATTTTCGGACTTTTTTCAGTTTTTGACTTAACTTCTAAAAGGTACATCCTACGCCACATTTATGCTCCCATGTATGTTCCACGTCTTTTCATACTTTTCTAGTTCTGAATTTTTTTCTAGATTTTTGAGAATTTTCAACTGACCAAATTAAAGTTCTAACTTTCTTTGTTTAGGTTTCACAAATTTTATACCTTACCATGAAGTTTTCACAATTATTTCCTAAATCCTATTATAATTTGGTTGGGATTGAAAGAGTTTTTCGAAAAGATCTCTCAATCCACACGCACATCTCTATACCAGTATTATAAAGTGCTAAAAAAATCGAAAATAAAAAACTAGAAAACTATCGAGTTTTTTTTTTTTGCTGAATCTTCATGAGTAGTACTTTTATGCAAAAAATAATCAGCTTCGTAAATGTGATGAAAGTTATTAAAATGTTGGTCTAAATTGAAAAATGTACGTTGGGTGACCCATCGGAGCCATCTGCAATTTTTTGCGACATACGATGTCTTAAATGACTGGCATAATAGGTAGGTACACATATAAAAATATTTTACATAGTTTGTACTTCATAGAAAATAAAGTAACTAGGTAGATACTAATATAAAATATAGTTTCTTTAAATTTTATAGTACTTACAAAAATATACATAAATAATTTTATGAATAAAAATAATTCCCTATAAAAAGGCAAAACGCAATAACATGGAATGTAAATTAGAAGACAAAATGGTGCCGATTCTCTCGTACACCGAACTAAACTATCACTAAAATTCCTTACTATTTTTTGGCCATGAGGAATCTTAGAGCGTATTCTGCAAAAAAAAATCTCTAAATTGAAAAACAATTTTGACAACTAAAATCGAATTTGACAATCGCGACTCCACGTGGCCGTGGTACGCACGGCTACAGATCAAGCTATACATTGCCAATTTCACTAAATTAATTACTCAGTGCCATCTTAGTGCTGTCAAACTGAAATACAGGGTGTAAGGGACAGCCCTCCGCAAACTAACAGGGTGCATTCAGCTCCTCATTTTGAATTATATTCTACCGGAAATTTTCTCAGGAAAATTTTCATTTTTTCAAAAAAATTTTCAGTTACATTTTCATCATTTCATTATTTAAAAAAACCAGCAATGGATGTTGAAATACTCTAACCAACAACGCGAGTAATCAGCTGTTCACTTTCTGTCTAGCTATAGAGTTCATCGTACTCACCGCATACCTATTACCTACCCATCCCAACCAGTAATAGACGTTCCGATTTGTGCACAGAAACACAAACAAATCAGGTTTATTGGATTCCCTTAAAGTTCCTGAAAAAATTTCATGTACCAGTCATCTTAGTACAGTAGTACTCAACTAATATGGCTTATCGATGTACCTGCGCAGAAGATGAATTTTCAAAGCGCGGGAAATGCTATTGACCAATCGGCACGCTCCACGCTTTTTCCTGTACCGCTATTGGTCGGTAGCTGCCGCCGTGTTAGCGCGCGCCGCTTGACAGCCGCCATACTTGCGAGTGAGACGTAACTAACAGCTGCATTCTCGTTAATCTTCTGGGCCATACTTTCTTTTCTGTGCGAACGAAGATTCACGACGCGCCTTATTACTTGGGTATTACTGTAAGACATACTGAATTCACCCTATCAGTTTGCGGAGGGCTGTCCCTTACACCCTATATAAGTAGGTAAGTCACTTTCAATTTCAGAATGGGAAATCGTCGTTTGACAGGAATAAACTAAATTTTGGTGATTTTTAGTATAGTTTAGAGGCATTAGTGACAAGAGAATCGGCAGCAATGTGTGGTACACAGACTTATATTGGCTAGACGACGCAAGTGTATGTTACTTCGCGTGTAAAAAGGGAGTAAAATTGACTTCCTTCAGCGCCGCTTCCATTCAGTCCGCGCTCGTACGTTCTTGATGCCGGACGTCAACCAAAAACTAAAAAATGCCAAATTATGCGGTATTGAGCTGTAGAAACTACACAAAAAAAGTGGGACGAGATAATGGAAACGTTTCCTTTCATCGATAAGTCATATTGTTATTAAATTATGTGTTTTTTATTGCAAAATCAATTATTTTGTGTTCATTGTGTTCTTACAATGAACACTATGTAACTGAGTGTGTATCAAATAATTCATGATACATTGCCGTTTTTAGTTACAAGGCAGTATGTAGGACTTGTCTGTTAAAACACGCAATGAAAATTAAAATGATCGATATTTTCACTTGTCGCTCAGCTTCGTGGTACAGTCGCTATTCTCATTTTTCTGTCAAATAAAGCAAATAGTGTTGTACACACAGTTTGTACAGTCATTTTCGATTCTAATCGATTTTGGAAACAGAAGAATGATAATGTTTGCGTAAATTTTTGTTGTAATTATTTTTTTTACTCCAATGTGCCAATTTAGTGATTTTGTTTAGAATATTATTAATTATATTTACAGATTTCCAAGTGATCTCAAACTTAAATAAATATGGATTGAAGCGAGCGACGGGGCATGAAAATTGGTTCACAACACAATATAGTCGAATTTGCTCTGTTCATTTTAATGAAGGCATCTTTACGGAAACAAAAAAGTTTCGACGCCTGACTACAATTGATGTATTGAAGGCGTTAACTAATGCTGCAGTTAGTGGATTGACTTTAGGCTCGAATTAACTGGCATCGTTCTCTAAAACCTAAAGTTCTCTATGTTTTATAGAAATCAGAAGGTACTTAGATGTTGTCGATCCGATTTAAAAGTGTTCATCTAATCGAATCTGTTACCGGTTTTTTGTTAGAATTTTAGGATTAAAGAATGGTGCCAGTGAATAGAACCCGCCGCAAGCTTTACATTTTATTTTACATTTGCTTTTTTTTCCAGGAATTATTAAAAATATTTTAAATTTATTTTTTACTCATTTATTTACTTAGTTCTGGATCGGATTTTATTTTATAATAGCGACTTCTACTGGCTTTTCTTTTTGTAGATAAAATTTCTTCTTTCCTAGAACAAAGTACATAATAAGACTAATTAGGTTCAACCAACCATTATGAACAAGTTATATAATGACATAATCGAAAATGACTAGCATTTCAGTAAAAAAAAAAAACAAGTAATTTTAGATTTATCATTCCTCTGTCGTTTTATCATTCCTCTGTCGATGAACTCGAATAATCGATTGCAAAATCGATATTATAAAATTATTATTTTTTACTCAAATAATCTTTACGTAACACTCCCTCTTCCCTTTCGGGATACCTAGGCACAGCCGGAAGCAGTGTGAAACAAGTAGGTACTTACGGCCACTTAACAAAATTTAATATTTCTTACTAGTCTACTCTGTTAGACCCAAACTAATGATATTCCAATAACATTTTTACATACCTACCTGTAACTTGAAGAGCGGCGAACTTAAACAATAAGATGCAAGCGGACGGTATGCGCACACGCGACTTCTCGCTACAAAGACGCGTACCGGCGGACGAAGCGAAACGCGGCGGGGCCTTTAAATCGTTTTGAATCGTTTACACGCGGACGGGGAGTTCCCATCACTAAATCGCTCATGTGACGTCACAGTAGGCGGAAAAATAATGGCACGCTTGGTTTCTATTCAGACGATGAGACTTGCGTAATCTAGCCAATATAAGTCTGTGGTGTGGTATTATAATTATTTCTTTACATGACCACAGATTAATACAGATGGGACACTCCGCAAAATCATTTAAATAAAAAACGACTCTTGCTACGACACAATAAAGTGCAATTCAGGTCACACAACGCTTATTACCTGCAGTTATATTCACCTACAAGTTGCCTCTCTTTCTATCGCGTAACTCTTATACCTTCTGACTCGTTAGGGTTGTCTTCTTTTACGGCGGCGCGTGAGTGAGTATCGAACTAACGTGCGAGCCGGCCGGTGCGCGGCAGCCCACACTGAATTGATCCAGTGAGATGAGCCCGCCGCGTACTTGTAGCTTCATACCTAAACTGCGTAGTGTCCCATCTGTATTAATCTGTGACATGACCTTGTCAATATACAATTGTTTTAGGATTACTTTAGTGAATACAGCATAAATGTATAACCTGGGCGCGGCTATGGCCTATTGAAACTTACAATATTAATCACATAAATTATGCTCACCAAATTTAACAATATTCGAGAAAAATAGGAATGCCATTTCTAATTATAATATTCGTCTAAAAAAAATACTCCTAAGCCGCTGATAGACTTGAGCATTCATTTGTAATGAGCATTCTAGCGAATGTTAAAATGGAGCCTTTTAGCGAGCGTTTTAACAGGAACGTTTTAGCGAGCATTCTAGCGAAACGACAGCAAAATTTGCTTCGAGCTTTTTGCCGAGCCGAGCAATTTTCAAGCCAAGTGTGACATCTTCGTGAAAAATACATTTTTAACGAGTATTTACCAGAGCGTTCGGTAGAATGATCGTGAAAAATGTTTGGCTCTATGTTTGTCCAACTGAACAACGAACAGATCGTTGTTCTGTTCGACTTTAAAAACGGCGAATGCTCGATGTTCTATTACAAGTGAATGCTAAGTCTATCAGCGGCTTTATTTTAACTACTTATTGCATCAAAAACGGGTAGTCAAAGTGGAATGCTAGACAACATTATTTCCTGAATGGAGGAGTCTGTAGTGTGTCAAAAGACCCATCACATAGCCGTTATCTACGCATTCTGGACATTAAACTAAGTAACATTGAGCAAAAGTAATAATTGCTGGGAAAACGACTTGTTCAATATCTCCATAACTAGAAGGTCCAGTATAATAAAAATATCACAATGACAGGGAGTATATGTGACTGTCGGCTTCGTGAAGCGTCTTTTTACATCCGTTATAGTATTGCTTCTTTATCTATTGTTGTGAAGCCCACGAGTATGCGTTCTGGAAGAGTCTCGTCCAGGGCGAAGCTTGGCTGGCGCGGTCTGCGGCACCGGCGGGTGCGGCTGCGGTCACCGCGCACTGCCACCGCAGCACGCAGCGCTCCGGATGCGGCATCATGGCCACGTGCCGCCCGTCGCGGGACCGCACCCCGGCGATACCCACTGTTGACAACAAAAACAAGTCAATACATACTAAACTCAAGCCATTTTCCCATGGAGTACCTAAGGCAACAACAGAATCAGCTACAAGTCAAGTCAATTTTTTTTTTTTAATAATGTCTAAAACATGTTAAAATTTAGATGAGAGATCATTTATGTGGGCTAATTAAAAATGGCCGAGAGTTAAACTCTGACGAACTCCCATACGTTTAGAATTGACAGATAGCTTCTAATTTAAAATCAACGTGAATCACGAAATTGAAAATTTAAATCACAAAATGGGGCAACAATTCATGTCATTTTTGACATTTTAAAATTTTGATGAGAGATCATTTATGTGGGCTAATTAAAAATGGACGAGAGTTAAACCTTGACGCATTCCCATATGTTTAGAATTGATATGTAGCTTCTAATTAGAAATTAACATGAACCACGAAATTGAAAGTTTTGAAACATCACAAAATGGTGCAACAATTCAAGTCAGTTTTTTTTTTAATAATGTCTAAAATATTTTAAAATTTTGATGAGTGATCATTTATGTGGGCTGATGATTAAAAATGGCCGAGAGTTAAACTCTGACGCACTCCCATATGTTTAGAATTGATAGATAGCTTCTAATGAGAAATTAACGTGAATCACGAAATTAAAAGTTTTGAAACATCACAAAATGGGGCAACAAGATTTCGCACTATGTATGACTGAAATTATGGAATACGGCTGTAACACCTACACTCCGGTTTTGTAATTTAAGAATGTTTAGTAGGCTTTATTTGTTAACTACCTGGGCTTCCATTTGGATTCATAGGGTAGACCTCGGTAGGCGCGCCGTCATCGTCTACATATTGCATGGCAACTTGTCCGTTGTTCTGCAGCTGTTGAAGTAGACGCGGCTCGGACACTGTGAAGCGACCCTCTCCGTGCGCGACCCACACGCCGAGCACACTGCCGCCCATGCCACGGAACCATACGTCCGATTTATCTTCGGTTATCTTCACTGCGCTCCAGCGACATTCGAATCTAGAGAGTAGAAGAATTAATTTATAACATGCGTAAACTATCAAAATTAGTACATTAATTTCAGTTCAGGGTGAATTCTACCAAACTTATACACATAATAAATATAAAGTCTTATCCTGCAAATAAGTGTTACTTATTTGTTTTACTTACAAAAAAATCGTCGACGTCAGACGATTTTATTCCATGGATAAAAAATCCGACTTTAGATAAATCACCATTAGGCACTTTTGAAGTGTCAAGAAGTCTATCAGTGATGAGTGTGAGTGGTAATAGTAAATTACCCGTTCCCAATCATACTCATAAGAGGTGCTGTTAGTATGGTGGTTAATAAAAAGTAAAGCGCCAAAACATAACATGATATCTGTACAAAACTTTTCTTTCTTTCTAAAACGTTTAGCGGTTGATATGTTGGCTCAGACTTAGCGCTTTAATATACCGCCTCAAAAAACAAAGTGCTCGGTTCCTTTAAACAAAAGCGAATCGTTTTGCTTGCCAATGGTAGAATTTTTTATTGCCAAAGTAAGCATAAATAGATTCGTAAGTTAATTTTACCTGTGATAGCTACTTGCATATTGGGGAGGGTCTACTATGCAAAGCTATGAGGTCTTAACAAATTATTAGTCTATTACTAGCGACCAGGCCCTGCTTCGCACGGTTTTTACGACTTCACAAAACATGAAGGTCATCAATCAAGAACAAGCAATTAATTCAATCTGCTAGCTCTTATCGTATAAGAGTTTTGTCTACATGTCATAGTCAAAGGTCGATATGCAGTCTCTTCCCGGAATAACTGGTTTATCCTGTGTTTGACCAAAGCGTTCGGGCAAACCCCAAAATAAATTGCAATTTCGGCCTTTGACTAAAGTATTTTTGGTCAAACCTAAAGTTGCTAACTTTTCAATCAAACGTCGAAAGATCTGTTTCGGGATTTGCCCAGTCGATCCTAGAAGCGACTGGCAGACTCGGTCAAACTTTCGACGTCAGGGGCACCCCGAGGTTCGGTTTTGTTAGGTTCCTTTAAACCCTGCAGACAGAAAGACCCGTCGACCTGCTGACGAAAACCCTAACCCAAAGCCTAACCTTGGTGTTTTGACATTAAATTGAGTTTCGACGTTTGCCTGACCAAATTAGTTTCTCCTAGGTTTGACCAAAATTCTTTAGTCAGAGGCCGAAAAACTTAATTTATTTGGGGTTTGACTGAGACTTCAGGTCAGATCTGAGGATTGACTAGTCAAACCTAGGAGCGCCGAGGACCTTCGAGAGCTTCGAGGTTTGACTGTAACATATAAGTTAAATATTAATGTATTATCCATATAAATCTTTCGGAATAAATTCTCTAAATGATAGTGAAATAGCACTATAAATGAGATTTCGGTACCCAAGCTAGGAGGGCCGACAACCTTAAGGTGGTTGGGACAGACTGGACGCGTAAGGCGGAGGACAGGGTGTTGTGGCGCAGCCTGGGAGATCCCTATGTCCAGCAGTGGACTGCGATAGGCTAAGTTGATTAATACCTTTCTGAAGCGTTGTGGTCGAGGAATACTTGAGTCTTGTTAGCACTCTTTGCTGTGGTTTCCGGGTCTATCCAACCGAGGAGGGCCATCAGTTGACATCCATTGCATACTCCCAAAGAGAATGTATCATTTCTATTCTTGAAGTGGGCAAACTGTGAGCTTAGCGAATCTGAGAATAGAATGCCTGCCGCCCATCCCTTTGCTGAACCTAACGTATCTGTATGAAAAAAATAATTTTTTTAGTTAAGTACCAAATTATTTTTACATTTTTAATGTACTTACTTATTAAAAATAAAATATTTAGTTTAATTTACCAGCATAACTAAAACCACCAGGGAACACCAAGCCTTGGAAGGCATCCAAAGTGATCTTCTTGTTTTGTAAGTCACTCATTGTCACATCGAACACATCGAAGTTCGCCATCATTAGAGACGCAATCATCTCCCTGTCGCCGTTTGTGCCTATAACAAGATATATATTGTAATTGCAGGGCCTCCAAATCCAAATATATAAAAAACCAAACGTAATAAAATATGGATCTGGTACTTTACACGTTGCGTGAATGCACCAGACCAGTCTAATTGGAGGAACTGGCCTAACTCGTAATTAAGTTTCACGATCGCGTAAACTAGTTTGCAGCTCTCGCTACATTTTCGAATTTGTGACAATAATATTTATTTTCCTACCTTCTTCACGAAGTACAGCTACTCTTATCGGTTTTGTCTTCACAACAGCCAATGAAGGGTCGAAGGTAACATTGTATGTCACTCCCTTGCGCTTCTCAAGTCCTACAAAGAACTATAAGTTTACATAACACATTCAAAGGATCAAAAAAATAATATTTATAAACTCATATTTTTTAGTGTACAGGTGGTAGGAGTCAAGGGCCGCGGGATGCACGAATCATCAAAAATAATATGTTTGGAAAATTATACTTTTTTATATCGATACCCATCACGTTTGTATAGTTTCGACAGATAAATTAATTTGGCTTTGTATGTTTCTTCAATAATATATTACCTCGCCATTCCTGACGAACGCAGTCTGTATTTGCTTGTAAACATTCTAGTTGATAACTTGTTTCTTCCCACATTCTGAATACTTCAATTAACTTTGTGTCGAGAACTTTTTTACCATTGACGTTTATAATGACCTGAAAAAATAAATTATAATAAATCTAAATTAAATAGTCTCCATAGTATTCATGCTTTTTTAGTATATTTTGTATACAAAAAATCTATATTTTCGTACTTATACTATCTAAATTTTCGACAAATTAAAATACATACCTCAGAATTCATTCCATATTTCCCTGTAGTGCCAATTTGTTTGGCATTTACTCCGTTCTTCTTGAACTCGTTGAGTACATACGTTACATTACTGCGTGATACTTCGAGAATTATTCCAAGTTCCTCATTAAAAAGTGCTTCAATTTCCGACACATTAGGTTCTACATTTATATCGATATTCATACCGCGAATACCACCGATCCCCATCTCTAGGGCTGTGGTTACAAAACCTCCTTCGCTGACATCGTGTCCTGACAGTAGCTTACCCTCTGAAATAGATTCACAAGAAATAAGGTTGAACAAAGTTACAATGCGATTCAAGTAAGAATAGGAACGTCATATGACCTCGATCTGTCAAGTGAAACTTGAAATATACGGCTTGCAAAAAAAAAATTGTTGTTATCTATTTTTATTATATCTCACTGATTTTGCTCCAAAATGAGTAAACCAGGTGCTGTTTTACTTAAAAGTCACAATATGGCGCAGGTCATTCATTGCATAGGGAAAGCATCCGTGCGACACACCGAGTTTGAGAAAAACATCGGGTTTTTAGGGTCGTCTAAAACAGACCTGTGTGACGATCTCTTTAGAAAACTAAAAATAATACAGTGCGCGTCAAATAACTAGACCCAAGATGGCGTCGATTTCGCATATCACTGACCTCTAATATACAAGTAAAGTACGCTGGGCTTCATATTATCGATGTCAAAATGAAGACATTTGATTTTCGCCATTTTGGCGCTGATAGCAACGCGAGCGTCCATGGAACTAATATTAGAGACGGGAAATTGAAATTCACTTACTTGTGGAAGGTTATTCCGCTGCCTATAAGATAGCGAATTTTACAAAATGCGCATAAATCATGATAAAAATGTTCTAAATATCCCATAGTAAACACAATATTCAAAATCAAATCTTATTTCACGATTAAGACCTAAAACATCGGAGACGTACCATAACAACACGTCGGCCATTTGCAACAATGTGTCAATTTTAGTTCCTGAGACGCTCGAGCGGGGGCGCTTTGAGTCGGCACAAAAATCAACTGTTATTTTTTATAGTATATTTAGTCCAGCGTACTTGTATATTAGAGGTCAGTGTCGCATAGACAGTTGCTGTAAAAAAAACTTAAAAGTCACTTCGCCGGTTTAAGTTATTTGACGCGCACTATATATTTTGCTTGTACAACTTACCCTTCAATAGTTTCTGAGTAACTTTGAACAACGATTTGAGAACAGCAGGATTATCAAGATCTGGTGGGTTGTCGCCTAGTTGTTTGTAACATTGCGCTAGCGCCGATCCGCCAAGTCTGCAACAACATCAATTTATAAAGAGGAATAATTTCAAAGCACTATTTGTTTGAAAGCAAATAAAATACCTAGGGTACCTAGGTACGAGTTAGAAAATAAAAATCACTAAGCAAACACAAACCTGTACTTTCCAGGGCTGACTGGCACATAAATGAGAGCTGATCCTTCTTCTAATAAAGCTGGTTCGATTTTGACCGTTATATCCGGGCAAGGTGCGTAGGTTGACACTACCAAAGTTCCAGGTGATTTCACTGTAGTAAAAAAATTAAATAATATTTAAAATATCTACTTTGGCATTATTCTAAGCAGATTAAAAAAAATAATAATTTAATGCTTGCACTGGAAGCTTTGTCATGTATGACTATGAATTATCTCAGATTCTAAATTAATTCAAAACCAACCTTTCTCCCCAGCGACTTGCGCGCACATAGACAGCGAGTCTTTCCCGCCGTCTACGGCCACTCCGAGGCTTCCCATAGCATCACACACGGCGCGACACGCCTGCAACAGCGCTCCGCCCTCCGCGCCTGTCTTGCCTGCCCACATCCAGTTGCCTGAGCACTTCACGTCTTCTAGTTCACTTATGCCCGCAAACACCTGGATATGGTACATGTTTAGTAAAGCCAATTGATGTAAATGTGAGTTTTAAGGGTTATCAGTAACTTTTGAATACATAATACACTGGATAGAAAAAAATAATTGCTACCCCCTCAAATTATCATCAACTAGTATTGGCCCTGGTTTTACTCACATCCTGTAAGAGGAACTATTTCATGATCTCATATAAAAGTATCGTATGCGTTAATGCCAAAATTCATGCAAATCTTTTCAGCCTGTTATGCATCATTGAGTAACAAATATCTTCACAAACTTCCCCATTTATACTATCAACGATGATCGAGCGAAATTACTTTATAAACCTATGGTCTGAGTAGAAAAATATCATCATCATCATTACTTTACCATTATCCCAATTTAGAGTTAAAAAATAAACTTACCAAATTAGTAAGGGCTTCACCAAGCGACATGCGGGCACCGGCCGCAGGGTTTAATAGACCCTTGATGTTCTGAGTACCGATGGACGTGGCAGACCCGACGAGGTCGTAATACGACAGCGCGATGATCGCACAGTCCGCGAGGGGTGTGTGCAGTGGACCTACACACTGCTGTTGAGCTATCAGACCTGTGACGCAACGGTCCACCTAAAAGAAAATAAAGTATAACATTTATTTGGTAACAGTTAGTAAAAAAAAGTTAAATGTTTCAACAACAACAACAGTGTGTGCCACCTTTGTAACATAGATAAAGCTCTAATTTTTATACAGTACTAGTTTCTGCCCATGGCTTCGCCCGCGTGGATATCGGATTTCATGGGTTTTAATTTTCTTGCACGGAACCCAAATTACGGGAAACCGACGTAAACACTAATGTTAACATAATTAGGAAATACGAACATTTTATCAGCCTAGGGTTATTTAGGAACAGTCACCATAAGCTGACATGGAAACGAATGCAGTACCTATACGAGGGATTTCTGTATTTTTAACGAGGATGTAATCAACTGCATACCTTATTCGTCAAATACCTCTTGCTGGCAACATTAACGAGCCTCAAAACTCTATTGAGAGCATCATGAACTGTAATATTTTGTGGCAGAGACAGTGGCAGCTTTGTTCTCTTCTCAGTGACCAAATCGAACGTCTTCCTTGGCATGTTACCTATATAAAAAAAAGAAAACATAATTTAGTTAAATGTAAAATCACGCCTATATTACCTTCTGATGTGGTAGGCAAAGTTCAGAGGTGGACGCACAGTGTGCCAGTTATGCTACAAGTCCCTTGTGTGGTGGCGAATAGATTACCATTAACTAAGCCCGAATTCAGTGACACTTTCCCCAACACAGAGATCGATACCAGAACCTCATTTAAAAAAAAAATAAAAACCCGACAATGTAAAAAGTGAAAAATTCACGGAATCATAACATTCTTTTTAATACTGATTTTTAAATTAATATTTTTTACGCTCGAATAACGACGGGCGGCGGCGTGCACTACGGAACCCTATTACAGCGAGCGCGCACTGCGGTGCGTTTCCGGTAGTTCTGCCGCACTGGGTGGGGCCTACAGTAACAAAACGCATGACCGCAGTGCGCGCACTTCAAAGACATTCCATACTTCACAGATTATGCGGTAAAAAAACGCACCGCAATGAGCGCTCGCCCTTACTGCGCGTGGCCTTTGTCTTAAAATCGCAAAAACCAAAACTCCGACTATTTTTAATGTCCCCCGAACGCCAAGGACTTCATATGAAGTCGGCCAGTGATGTGACGCGAAATTTATCACTGTTTGATTTCGCCCGTGGAAATATTTATAAATTCTATTATCGAAAACAATTTAAGGCCCGTAAAATATGAACTTAGTTAACTACTTAACAAAGGGAAAATTTACCAATTTCGACCTTCAAATGGGTGCCGATCCGGAATTAAATAGTTATTGTTATTATTTACCAATCCTTGTCGATAATTATATTCCCATCTCTACAAAACAGTTACTTGTCAGTGCCCCGAGCGCCACGGACTTCTATAGAAGTAGATCTATATTCATAAAATTATAAATAAAACTTAACGCGTATAAATCTCATTCATCGATATGACGACACCCTCATCACTACTGTTTACTATATATGTATTTCGTTATACATTTATAGCTTGGCGCTGGCGAGGTACCAGAAGGTGTACTTTGGCGGTGAAAAGGTTAAATACGTATATCGAAGCTAACTCACAACCTATACAAGCAAAGTTAATAAAATTTATATGGGACCACGGCGCAAGCTGCCTCTATATCATATGAAACAAGAATTTTCAAAATGGGTTCACAATTAAAATACCGATGAAAATACATTAAAATACATACAGACAAATATACATTTTACCTTTTCCTTTTTTTTAAGTTGGTTAAAAAAGTAGAAGCTATTTATTTATTTTATATTTTAGTATTTTTATTTATTTTTGTCTGAAAATGTCAGTCTGTGATGTGTGTGTGTGTTGTAATCGTGTGTTTCAGCCTTGACATTGTAAGGAAATTTTATTTTATAAGGTTGACTATTAAACTTAATACTATAAACAATCTCATGCAATTATTTTTTAATTTGCTTGGTTTATAATTAATAATCATATTTTGATCAACATATAACCTGACACTGACACTAAGGGAGTTGCTGAGGAGGCTTTTACCGCCTCAGGCAGTCTTTACATAAACAATGAAGAATGAGACAAAATATAAGATTTTTATTTCATTATTAACATACTTAAAAAAAAAACTACTTGGCAACACTGGTGACAGGTCATGAAAAAACGACCTCGTATTTAAATTATTTTAAATTATAAATTATAATTATTAATTAATCTCTTGAGCATTGACTGCACATACCATTACATTTATAAGTAATAGGAAATAATATTATTATATTTTATCCAGCTTTTGCCCGCGGTTTCGCCCGCGTGGATGTTGGAAAATATCTCATGTCAACGTACTACCGGGTTTAAAAGTACCCCATGTTAATCCAGCCGTCGAAGACGTCTGGACGGAGGACCCGACGACGCCAGGGCGTCTGTCACCCGGCAACGGTTGCCAGGGCTGCGTCGAAATGCATCGTCGGCGCGGCGCCCTAGGCCGCCAGCGCGACTGCGCCGCTTCGGTCATCACTGTCATCAGTGACAGTTTCAAAGCGTCAAATAGACTTCAGTGTTTTTTTTATTAATTTAGTTTGTTTTGTTATAGTTATTATTTTTGTCAAGGCATAAGTTAATAAGTATAAATATATTTTAATAAATGCTCAGTGGCAACAGCAGTGTGGTGGGTGATAGTGGTAGTGCCTGTCAACCTTCATCATCGCAGAGCATCCTGGAGAGATGTCCGCTGTGTACCCAAGCACGGTTTTTTAAAGGTAAGCGGGGTCTGAATGTGCATATTGGAAAGATACACAGACCACAAAATGCACTCACCTCAGACCCTGTCTCAACATCTACACCCGAAACACCGACTACATCTACTTCTGACCCGTTTTGGAAAACACTTTCAAATTTAAAAAACTCTGTTCCTGTTTTGAAGCGAGTTCCCCGCGGCGCTAGACCTCTAGTGGCACAACACCTAGCAGGTTGCGTTCGTCTTGCCGCCCGGGAGAACTCGCAAAGTGCTTGGGAACAGCTTCTCACCTTCCCTTACAGAATTCTACATGTACAAAAGAATTTGGCAACCAAAAAGACTTTAACTGCCCAAATTAAAGAAAACTGTAATATTTCGACTCATAATTTAGATTCCAAATTACAGACACAGACATATACCTCTTCAAGAGGTATATCTCATTTGGTAGAATCTAAGTTAGGGGAAGGTGACATTAGCGGAGCAGCCAGGATTCTTTTTAGCAGTGATGTGGTGGCACCGTGTTCTCCAGAAACGCTCGCAGCTCTGGAGAGCAAACACCCTGCCCCAGCGGATGGCCTTTCTTTTCCCGACCCCCCTGATCCAGATAATCACTCCCTCACCATTACAGGTCGAGAGTTGGTCACAGCCGTTTGCTCCTTCAGGAGCGGCTCCGCTGGTGGCCTCGACGGCCTGAGTCCTCAACACCTTAAGGACCTTATCTGTCCAGGCGCCGGGGCAGCTGGTGAGTTGCTCTTGAAGGAGCTTACGGCTCTGATTAATCTCATGCTCTCCGGCAAGGTGAACGAGGCCGTCATCGACGTTCTATACGGGGCCAACCAATGGGACGAATGCCGCCATCCTTCTTACGCAGGGCGCATACCCTGCGTAAGAAGGATGGCGGCATTCGTCCCATTGCCGTGGGAACTACTTACCGTCGTATGGCAGCCAAGATTTGTTGTAAATTTTTTGGTGAGGTGGTTTCGGAAAAATTGCAGCCCCTGCAGCTAGGTTACGGCTCCAAAGGGGGCTGTGAGGCTGCCGTACACGCCTTATCGACCTACCTAAATTCTGGCAAAGGTGAGGTCATCCTGAAGGTTGACATAAAGAATGCCTTCAATTCTGTTAATAGGGACACCTTGCTGGCAGAAACTAGAAAAGAAATACCCCAAATTTATAGTTTCCTTTGGCAATGTTACAGACACCCTACTAAATTACTGTATCGGGACAACCTTCTGGAATCTGCTGTTGGCTGTCAACAAGGTGACCCCCTCGGGCCAGTGATTTTTAGTTTAGCCATTCACCCAATTATTCGACATCTAAATTCCAAATTTAACGTTTGGTATCTTGATGATGGAACCTTGGGAGGCGATGTAGAAACTGTTTTAAACGATCTTCAATTTTTAAAAAATGAACTTCATTCCATTGGCCTTGATCTCAACCTTTCGAAATGTGAACTATTTTTAGCGGACAGTACTGACAGACAGCTAACCCTTCCTAAATTTAATGCAATAGCCCCAGAAATCAAAATTATCGAAAAAAACTCTCTTCGTCTCCTCGGGTCTCCAATCTATGAAAATTCTTTTCGTCTTTTTATTGAAGAAAAAATTCAAAATTTCAATTACGTTTCGGAAAGATTATTCCAAATTAACATGCATTCGGCCATAACATTAATTCGTTACTGCTGTTTTGGCCCTAAATTAACATATTTCCTTCGCGCTTCCCATTTATGGAAGCACACTCACCATTTAGACGAAATGGACAAAATTATCCGGCATACTTTAACTTTGATCTTAAATGTGGCCTTGGACGACCGTGCTTGGGCAAGCTACTCTTCCCATCCGTATGGGAGGCCTCGGCGTCCGCAAAATTTCTAGTATTAGTTTACCGGCGTTCATATCCTCGGTCCACGGCGCAGAGAAATTAATCAGGAAAATCCTAGCCTCCACACTGGTTAATTTTGATGTGCCTTGTTTCACCGAGGCTATGGATGCCTGGAAACTCGCTTGCCCGAATTCAGACCCACCCGACAATCCATCTTCCCAGAGACGGTGGGATGAGCCGCTCTGCAGAGTAGTACAGAACAATTTACTTGACACGTCTGCTACTACTGCGGAGCGTGCGCGCCTGCTTGCTGTGGGCAAGTGGGAGTCGGGTCTGTGGCTTCATGCGCTACCGTCGTCGAACATTGGCACTTTGTTCGACGACACTACTTTCCGCCTCGCTGCTTCCCTGCGACTTGGAGCTCCTTCGTGTTCTCCTCATCGCTGTCACTGTGGCGAAGTTGTCAGCAGCCTCGGACACCACGGCCTGTCTTGCAGCCGAAGTGCGGGTCGCTTAGCGCGGCACGCTAACATCAATGACATCATCCGACGAGCCCTTGTCACCGTCGGCGTTCCAGCTGTATTAGAACCCAATGGCTTGGCACGCGACGATGGCAAGAGACCGGACGGCATGTCATTATTTCCATGGAAGGTGGGAAGGCCTTTAGTGTGGGACACAACTTGTGTCGATACTCTTGCGCCATCCCATCTACCTGGCTCGGCGTGCTGTGCTGGCACTGCTGCTGCGGCTGCGGAAAACCTCAAGCGGCGGAAGTATAATAACCTTATCGGTAATTATATTTTTGAGCCGTTTGGGGTTGAAACCCTTGGGCCGTGGGGTCCGAGTGCTCATAGTTTGTTTAAGGAAATCTCCAAACGGCTTGTTGACACTTCCCGTGACCCAAGGGCTGGCTTTTACCTTGGCCAGAGGATTAGCATTGCCATACAACGTGGCAATGCCGCCAGTCTCTTGGGTACTTTACCAGTCGACAGCGATGCGGAGGAATTTTTCGACGCCATATTTTAGTTTTTTATTAGTTTTAGTTTAAGATATTATATTTTTAAGTTATTTTAGCTTATTTTTAAGTATATTGAAATAATAAATAAAAAAATTTATATGGTTACATACTTAAAAATATGTTCATTGTAAGGAATGAATAGAAGCTCTTTTTAACCGACTTCAAAAAAAAGGAGGAAGTTCTCAATTCGGTTGTATGTTTTTTAATGTTTGTTACCCCATTACTCCGTCATTTATAAACCGATTTGGATTTTTTTTTTTTTATTGACACATTAACCTTTTTTGCGTCGCACAGTCGCGTAAAAAACACATGATTATTGTGTCTATCTGACGTAAATGCTTAATTTAAACGCTCTTATCTTTCAATCGGTATTGACACCATGTGAGTAAACACGGTCTTGGATGTTGCTAATATGGCTATAAATGATGTGAAATATGTGTACATTAATGACGCAAAAGTGTAAGTGACCTCGTACATGATAATTATGTACAATCAATATTGTCTGCAAAAACAAAGACAATATTCATGATAACATCTATTAAGCACAGATCAAATATGAAATCATGTATGATAATTATATTCAAACATTACAGGGTGTTTCCAAATTCGTATTAAAATCTAAATTGAGGATTTTTTCTTGATTAATAATATTTTGAAAATAATCCACAACTGGTTAATTAGTTATCATAAACAAATCAAAAGGTTTGAACATAAATTCAGAAACATTCTGTATGACTAATAAAAGTTTGTAGCTGCCTAGTACATACCTAATACAGCTTCTAAATGAAGATCAAATGGCAACTTAGACTTGATGTCAGGTTTGAGCCTCTCAGTTCTGTTCAAATATTTTTCGGTGTACGAATCTTCCACAAGACTCATATAGCCATCTCCTGTGACTTCGCCTACAAACGATACAGGGCATCTTTCACGACGACAAATATCTGCAAACCATAAGATGAAAGTTAATTTTTGCTGCATTGCATAGATTTGACCATGATATTGTATGATAAATACATAATAAAAATCTTAAATTCACTGACAAACAATACCGTTGGGTCCAGAAGCATGAAGCATGAATTTTATTTTAAAAAGTTGAGCACTACGGAAGGATTTTTAGAAAGTCATCCCATACAGGAGATAAATAGGGGATGAGTATTAATCATTTTTTTAAGTTAGAAATGTAGAAGTTGGTACTTGGACTTCTGTATTTAAGTAAAAGTCAGTTGTATCATCATTTCTATATCCCTAAAGTTCCTGAGAAGTTACAGATGGGATATCCCATACGGCATGGCTAGTAAGTAACCTGTAAATGCAAAAGATACAATAATTTATAGAAAAAACCTGAAAAATTATCTGTTACTCCTCATATTATGATTATGATTATAAGAGATCAAAACTCCAAACTGTAGTAACTCCATCAATATAACTTTTGAGATAAAGGCATAATCAATTATTTTTTAAATGAGAGGACACAAAGAAACAACTGAATATAGTAGGTACATTAAGTACATTTGGTTCTTTTTTATTTTTTATTATATTTTATAAATTAATGCACTTTCATACGTCTTATTTTGACATGAGCTAGGTGTAAAAGAGATTAAAAATGTGTTAGAGAATTAAAAATTGGAAAAGGAGTTTGAGCTGTTACTCCTCATATACCTACCTCATATCTGTGTTAGCTACCAAATGATTTTAGTTTTTTCGATTTGTGGTTTCTCTAGTCAGATTTAGGCAGAATATTATGATCATAGAGTAAAATTAAGATAGTCCTAGCTACCTTTACATAATGAAATAAAAGACCTACCTTCAAGAACTTGTCTGTTTTCCTTGGAACAAAGTAAAGCGTCATTTTCTTGGTACTCAGCACCCCAAAGCTCCAGAGTAGTAATAGTTGGGTCTCCCAACTGGAACTCTTTATTGTAAACAACTGCTCCTTCTGGTTCCACTAACTCTTTGAGCACATTTCCGTTACCACCGGCGCCTTGGTCATGGATAGCTGTCAAGAACACAAGTAGATAAGGAATTGTATCGTATTTGATAGTACTTAGGGTTCAATTTCAATTGTATTTACATTCAACAGGGTTGATTTCTGCTTCCAGACATCCTCGAACAACTCTGTTGAGACGATTTCCCATTTCCGCATCACCTGTAATAAAGCTCCGTATTAAAGATTTCTTACACTTTAAAAAGTACTTTAATTAAATGGACCGACTATACAGTCTTTAGCAAACTGTGTGTTGTAGGTGGAATATCAGCCTTATCGTTGCACGCGACAGCGCATTTTGTGTTGGTTTATTTAACTTGCAATGTTCGTAGTAAGTTGTCCTTCTCAAAATTTGCAAGTTAAAATTGACCCACATCCCGGTGTTTCATTGAGCTGAAATTTGGAATACGTATGTAAAATCGACAATGCAATATTTTGGTACCATCGAGCTGATCTGATGATGGAGCCGGAACTTGGCCACAGGAACTCAATGATAAAACGACGCAACCCTATCGAGTTTGGGCTCGTTTGATTAGTCTTAACAAGGACTCCGGTCCTAGGTCCTGATATAAAGACTAATAAAAACTTGTCTAAAAGAAAAAATACGTTCACTTGTTAATTTGTTCAAATGTGTTTCATGCTGTGCCAAATAAACATTATTCCTTCTTTCTTTCGACAGTACGCACGGCTACAGATCAAGCTATACAATTCCAGTATAAGCTGATCTCACATTGTATAGGATTTCCTTACAATGAGAGTTCAGTGTAAACTGGAAATGTATAGCTTGATGTGTAGCCGTGTGTACAAAATATCCGCAAAATCTTTGGAAAAAAAAATTGCTCAATTATCAGTTTATCACACCTCTTTGCACTGCTCCAAAATCTAAAGCGTGATCTCTTGAGTCGCCTCCCTGTACGGCCACAGACGATGCTGCGCCACCACCCACACCGATACGGTAGACTGGACCACCGACCTTTACCAGCATCATACCTGAAAGGAATTAACTTATTATAATAGACAGAAAAGTATCATTTGATGTCTTTACTACAAAAAGCAAAGATAATTGTAAACCTAAGACCTACTGAATGCAAATGGTTAAAAATCATTTTTTGCACATAGAGCATGGGACAAAACACTGTTGACACACAAAGATCATTGATCTTCAAAATTAAATTAGGAAAGGTCTATGAAACATTGGATTAATAAATGAGAAGGTGTCTCAAACCTTTTTCTGGTTTATTTTTTTTAATCATGTTGTGTGGCATGTATCCAATACCACCACTAAACATAATTGGTTTCACGAATTCCTCTCTGACATTATCGCCGTTCTTCAAGCCATATGACTGAACGAATCCTGCAATGCAAAATTATGAATAAATATAAGAAATTATATTATTGTTGAAATATTATTTTTCTTATAAAAATGAGAGATAATTAAATAATTTTACCTGAAATCAATGGCTCCCCAAACTTGTTACCATAGTCCGACGCACCATTACTGGCATCAATAATGATTTGCAGAGGACTTGCAAAGTTGTTAGGGTACTCCCAACCTTTCTCTTCCCACGGCATTTCATAGCCTACAAATAAGAACATAAAAGTTTAAGCTATATTAATGTGATGCAACAAAAAAAAAATTAAGTTTTTTATGAAACTGTGTTTGGGTATTGAACATGTACTAACCGGGTACATGCAGATTACCAACACTGTAACCCGCAGTGCCAGCAACAGTGTGTCCACCACGTCCCACTCCCTGTACATCTCTTATACGTCCACCAGTGCCCGTAGTAGCTCCACTAAATGGTGCCACTGCGGTCGGCATGTTGTGAGTCTCAGCTGTAAATATGATGTCAGACTCCGTCATCTCCTTAATAACCAGAGATGGATCGCGGACATTTGTGGGCCGCAGTTTTGTATGTTGGAAACCTTTGATGGCACTATAAAGAAATAACAATTTAGGTTTAGATATTATTTTAATTTCCTCATTTAAAATTATGTTGAATAATTCAACATACCTGCTGTTGTCACCGAATTTAATGACATTATTATCATTTGATGTTTTCTGTGTTGAAGCTACCATATCAATTAGAGACTCGTCTATCTCTTGACCATCTAATAATAATTTACCCTGTGGAAAAAAACATAATCATAATAGGTAGTACTTGTTATAGGTTTTTATAAGTTTAATGATAAGAGATTTCAACACAATGTACCTTGAAGAACCAATGACGCGAATGCTCACTATTACTCTGAGCAAGGTCAAATAACTCAACACTTGTTGGATCACGCTTCAATTTATTAACAAACATATCCATATAAAAGTCCATGTCCCAGGAGTCGAAGGCAAGCCCTACAAGATACAATAATAAGTTAGTTTACATTAAATTAAGTACTCACTTTGAAAAATAATAAAAGCAAAAATTAATCCCATAACACTGACCCAACTTTTGGTTGACTTTCTCCATAGCTGGTCTACCTTCTTTCTGGAGAGGTACCACAAACCACGGTTCTAAATCTTTTGGCAATCCTTCATTGAAACTAGTCCTAGGAAGATTACTCTTTGTGTAAATACATTGTGTCATCCTGTCATGCAATGGTGCAGCCAAGGCCTCATGTAACTTTTCAGGGACATTTTTTGCCTTTGCAAATGTGATAAGGTATCTTGTTGAAACTTCCAACCGAATGACATCACGTAAGCCAACACTTTCGCAGATTTGAACAGAATTACTTGAGTCGGCTGTTGAGAAATTAAATCTGCAAGATTTGTTTAATTAGGTACACATTCCATAATTTTAATGTTATGCAATTAATGTATGTATATAAATGAGTAAATATTGCAAACATACCTTGGCCCAATTTCAATAACAATTTGATTTCCTTGCACATTCTTGTACACAGTTTCATTTCTCAAAGCTTGAGGCTGTAGAGGGGAACTGAGCAACCACTTCAGAACTTTAATCTGATTAATGTTCAGATAGTCACAACCTTCACGTAGCTCCACATGGTAACAGAGTTCAGTTGACAACTGTACTACATCAGTATCAGCTAGTTGCAACTTCTCAAGGATCTCCTTCGTTTTATGTGCACTAAATGCTTCAGAACAGAAGAACCGTAAAATACACATGTTGGACTCAATGTACAATCAGAACAATAACCAAATTCAGAATGATTGAAGTATGAAGTTCATACACGTCGCTAGTAAATATCTTACATCAATGTCAGAGTTCAATTGTTATCAATTATTCAATGTTATCTGTAACAAGTAACAGACAAACAACTTTAGCTTATGCAATTCTATTACTGAGCATTCAAATAAAACTAACACAATAGTCTGGGGGGTCAATAACAGTGATTAGGTACCTATGTCAAATAATTAACCTCTTGATGGAAAACAATACTTATGTAGTAGATCTGGATTTTATTACATTGTAATCCTAATCAAGTATATATAATATATGTATCTACTGATCCTGCAAATCACTAGGTTTTCACCAAGCATGAATTTGAGAAAGATGTAGGTCTCCAATTACACTGATACAAAAAAAGTGCCCGTAGAAATGAAATTTGTTACTTAAATAATAGATAATAAACTTCTAATCTGGGTACTTTTGTTTAAAAGCCTTTGAATAACGCCCTATTTCACGTTGTACGAATAGTCACTACTCACTCTCACTGAATAAATTCAAAAATGGAACAGAATCTGTATGAAATTATCTGCCAAGTAATTTAGTAGGAACTTAATTGTATAGGTGGTGGAACAGGCCCTAAGTATTAGGTTGTGGCCTACCTATTGTTTATAGGGTATCCCGTGTAGAAAGTTTCTCATAGAATATTTAATATACCATTTCTGTTCAAAATTGGAAATTAAATGACAGGGCAGACAAGACTTGATTGTACTCACGAGAAAAAAGAACATTTCGTAACAAAAAACAATGTACAACACCGGCTACACGTGCTCTCAGGAGTCACGAACTGGCTTACTAGCTTACTATTCAAAACAAAACTATAATTCTTCGTCTTCGATCAAATTAAAGCATGAAATAAAATTAACAGGTAGGTACAAAATTGTTCTCTTTTTACTATTCAACGAAATTGAAATAATTGCAGCGAATTCTTGCTGGTCTCCTGTCGTGTCAATTACTCAATAATTTAAAATAAAACCAAACACAGAAAGTAAATAATCTCAGAAGTTTTAGATTATTCAAATAATAACCTGCTTTTGCAAGTTTATGAATAAATAAAATAGCAAAACCAAGTCTCATTAGAAGTCGAAGACTAGAGCCTAAAGAGCCTTCCTTAACTATTTTCAGCAAAACAATAATTTTATATAAATAATTACATAAAAATATTACAGTTTTTGGGAAACATGCGTCGAAACCAACCACAACCGAAACCAAAACAAAAACATTTAAAAAGCTAGAAGAAAATGTGACTCGGCAAAGGTATACAGTAGTCATACAGCCACTAACTACACTATCATTCGATTATGAGGTCCATCATTTCAAGCGTCGCCACATCAACTGATCTCGCTCGTGCTTCTCGCCTACAGTGGATGCACATGAATTTCTCCAGGTCCTATAGCCACTTTGACACACAGTAGCACCGATGCAGTACCTACTATGGTTTCAATCAACTGTTTGATTTAAAAGAGTGTCCGTGGAGTTTCTTGCCCGTTCTTCTCCATAGATCTACGTTTTGGAATGGCCAACTAGCTTCAACTTTCTGACTTACCTACTGACCAACTCTTTGACAATTCAAAAGTGCCTGTAATTGGTTTAATTGAAATAAATGCTTTGAGTTTGAGTTTGAGTTTGAGCCTATCGCAGTCCACTGCTGGACATAGGCCTCTCCCAGGCTGCACCAAAACATCGTGTTCTTCGTCTTCCGCAACCAGTCGGTCCTAGCCAACTCGGTCGGGTCGTTGGTCACTCGGTCCATCTTGGTCCATCTAGCTAGGGGGCGTCCCACACAGGCCCACACTAAGTCTCCGTAGTGTGAGACGCCCGCCGTGTGTGCTTGCCGATACGCCTTCATTCCAGGGATTCGTCTGCTCCACCAGCCATCGGTCCTTCGACAAACATGGCCAGCCGGCCAGCCCACTGCCACTTCAGTTAGTTTACTCTAATAGGATAACTTCATTTCTGATTTGATCCTTACAAAAACTCCGAGCATAGCCCGCTCCATAGCGCGCTGAGCGACCTTGAATTTGTTGACCTGGGCGGTGGGCCCGGCGTATCAGTCAGTGTCCACGTTTCGGCACCTTACGTCATATCGGGCAGGGCAGGTCGCACTGGTTGAAGACCTTATTCTTCAAACATTGCGGGATGATAGGCGACGTAAGACTTGACGAAGGTTTCCAAACGCTGCCCAACTGTGCCCAACCCAATTGAATCCTTCTGTAGGCTTCTTTCTCTAAATGAATAAGGTTCTAGAAGGGTTTAAAGACCATCACGACATGGCAACAGTAATTTTAAAAATATCCTTAAAAATAACCGTTTGACATGTGAAAACAAAGTAGGCTGGTACGCCTGAGTACAATTCTCTTTATTAGAAGACGGAGTTCCTTATGGGGTCGAGCTCGACCAGGGACAATAAGAAAAAACTTCGTTTTTAAAAATGCAAATACTTAGCCCCAAATTCCCTACCCCCGGGAGGGACGTAGGCAGAAGGGGGGACCCTTCTGCCTACGTCCCTAGCTGGTGCCCTGAAACCGTAGACCATCCGACTGTAACAGTAAGAGGTGAGTGCTTTGTTATTGTTCTGAGGGTGAGAGCGAAGACAGGGTGAGAGGCATGGAGAGAACAACGGAGGAATGTTCTCATAGTTATTACACTTTATAAAAAGTAATAAATGTTCTGTGCCTGTTTACACAAAAAGAATTTGGTAGAGTGGGGATCTTCGCTTTCCAATGGTCAACCACTCTGACACTCCATTGTATGAAATTATGAATTTAACAGATTTCGAACTTTTAGCAAAATGTCAATGCAGTGACAATTATTACTTTATATATTATCTATGGTGACAATGGGATCGTGTTGGAAACCAAACACGATGACTCTAGGTTGATCCGCTGCGGTAGCTCGCGAAATTCAAATTTTCTTGCGTTTTTTGCAATTTGCAGGTCAGTGTCAGGTTCTTTCTTGATCAAAATATGATTCGCGACTTCGCGACTATAACAAACATGTTTTTACATAATTATTATAACCATAAGAATAATCAATACATCTCTCTAAGTTAGATTAGCCGTGGTTAGGTTAATCGTGGTTAGGTGGTTATTCAATGGGGTCGGTAAGTGAAAGCTGATCTCAGATGGCGCCACCTCTATACGAACCCTGTGTAGCCCGCGAAATTAATTTTTTTTTGGGTTTTTTGCAATTTGCAGGTCCGTGTCTGGTTGTATCTTGATCAAAGTATGATACGCGGAAATAAAACATATGTATTTACATAATTTTAACCATAAAAATCATCAATACATCTCTCTAAGTTAGATTTCGAGCAGTCGTCAAACTAACGAAATCTAACGAATCTGCACTTGACTTGCAAAATGCAAAAAGGCAAGATTTAATTTCGCGGACTACTACTGCGAATCCACCACAAATTATATAAACTTAAGCTCTTTTTCTAGTTACTAGCGACAAATCTGTTGTCAAAAATCTGTGTGAACTGTGAGGACAGGTTTATATAGTAGTCATTCCATGGAGGCCTCGCCTCTTCGCCAGCTCCGTTATGAGTATATTATATTTTATGCATGGAGGACAGTGAGATTTGGAATTTCCAAATCTCAATGTCCTCCATGCATAAAACATTCTGCCAGTAGCTCACTGGCGTTTTCCAAATTGGAAAACGCCAGTGAGTCGCTGGCGAGTTGGCAACTAAAGTCGCCGCGTGTGTACCTAGCACACCAAAATAATAGTCCACACTCAACTGTATACAGGGTGACATTGAACACATGCGACAAAATTTAAGGGGGTGTTCTACGCATCAATATGAACAACTTTTACTATGGGACCAAACCTGAAATCGCGAAAAAAAAATCAGCTGTTCAGTACATTTCGACGAGTTTGATGTAGATAAATGTACTGAACAGCTGATTTTTTTTTCGCGATTTGGTCCCATAATAAAAGTTGTTCATATTGATGCGTAGAACACCCCCTTAAATTTTGTCGCATGTGTTCAATATCAGCCTGTATATAAAAATTCTCTGTGCTTCTCTATTCCTTCATATTTATTTTCTACTCTATGCTATGACTTTATTCCTCACAGATTAGATAGCTAGTATTAGCGATGGGCCGAGTCGACTTTTTGGTAACTCGAGTAGCTCGAGTTGACTCGCTTACCAACTCGGGTTGCAACTCGAGTTGACTCGCCTCAGTCTGCCCTAAGGTCCGTCGCGCCGCCGCCGCCGCGTCGTCTGTCCGAGTCAGTAAATGCTCAACTCGGTACATCGTTCCGCGGGTTGCTAGTTTGCTACGTTCACGGTTCGCCGGGTCGGGTCCGGCGGGCTGAGTGGCGTCGAGTCAATGGTAGTCAAATAAAATTGAGCCCGTTCAAAAATCAGACGTTTATTATTATTAAAAGTGTTTACAAACATCACATCACAAAACGAACTACTTATGTAGTGCAAAAGAATGGTAACATTTTTACCTAGTAAATAATAAGAAACTAAAATTACGTTTGGTATTTGGTCATCTATCTATCAACTAACACCTATAAAAAAAGCTAATCAACATCTAAGTAATGGCACTTATTTCTGAATGAATACCAGTCTTAACTTAAGTTCAAAAAATACCCTGTAGGTAACTCTATAAAAATAACTGTAATACAAACCAATCAACTTTGAAATAGACCGTATGTACCTATAAATCTAAAGGCTCATAATTAAACTCTCTCATCAGTTCTGTCTGACTAACCTAACCGTCTGGTTAGTCTGGTAAGAAACCAACAACGAGAACTATCTCTTTCACTCGCCGCTCGGACGTTCGGTCGTCGGGGTGATTCGGGCTCGCTCGGAGTCGTTCGGGCCTCGCGACTCGCGGGCCGCCAACCCACCGCACCGTCCCACAGTGGGCTGAAAATCGGCTTTCATAGACTTAGGGATTTCTATCTGCAAGTGCCGGATTTTTTCCTGGATATTGCTTCTATTAGTTGTTACTATATTCAAAAATGACACCGGAGTTAATTCTGGACAAAAACGAAGGAATTATAATTTTTTTACGAAAAATTTGTATGAAGCTAGTATAAAAAAGTTAATTATCTCGCAAACAGCAAGGAAAACCGTAATATCCTTACAGGTGGTTATAGTACTAATTATTTATGATTTTTTGACATATGTCATATAACGGTTTTCGCTGCTAATTTTTTTTTAAAAAATCGTCAAAATATTTTTACTTATTTTTACGTATGAAACGGTTCCTTTTAGTGACTTAATTAAGAACATTGTTAATTATAAATAATTTTATTAACCCAAATATTAAGACTATATAAAACAAGAAAAATATTAAAAAAAATAGAAAAAATGAAATCAAATATTAAACATTTTCCTTATCACTGTCGTTGTCGGACTCCAATTCTGAGTCAGAATCCAGATTGGATATATCTAAAAACTCGAACTCACTTTCCTGAAACTGAATTAATTCGAGAGTTTCAGCAAAAAAGCTCTGCTTTCTTTTGGCATCTAACTTAGGCCTTTGTGCACTTAGGAAAGGATCCGAAGAAACAATAAGCATATTTAAGATATCTTGATTACAATCTTGCCTGCTTCTTTTCCGCGAATGATGTTCCCGGAACCTCCTAAAATCTTTGTTTCGAGACTCTGAGGCTTCTTCCGAGAGAGTCCCAATCGGCACAATATCATTTTTCTCGATTATGTCAGCCCCGTGTATTAGTAATTTATGTACGGTTGACGACATGTAGTACCAGTCGTACAATTCCACGTACTTTTCTGCTGTTTTGCGGGCAAAATCTTTAAATTTTATTACGTCGATCTTCTCGCCAGATGTTATCGCTTGCAAAATCACAGCAAATCTTTTAATAAGATCTTCGTCCAACCCGGTAATAGCTGCAGTTTTATTGGGAAACTCGAAAAACTTTCTTGCGGTATTCCCGTCATTGGTAGTTCCCGAGCCTTGTTTTACAATATCAATCAACAGATTGAGCTGATCTTTGAATTTATTTTGAATAGATTGTTTTCTGTTCTGCAACATTTCTTTGTCCTCATTACTTCTCGCTGCCCACCGTTTGAAGTCGAGCCTGTACGCAATATGTAACAGACATTCCATACAATTAATACGTGCGTGTAGGGATGACAAGCCAAATTCGTATATGTCAGCACACACAGTCTTTGATGTTACAACATCTAAGCGGTTCATTTCCGTAGGTTTTGCTAAGCACAGGTAGCACGATGCATTTGATCTGGCCTCAGAAAGGTACGTGCAGACTTTGGCGTCGATCATTGTCATCATTAGTTGATGAGTCACCATGTTATTATTAATGCACTCTGTGGGGTTAAGGTCCTCAATTTCATCATCCATTTGTCTTTTGAAACCAATGACAACTGCTTCGCTCTCCTTTACAAAAGTAAACTGAACTGGACGACAATACAAAGTTGAGCATGGTTTTGGGTTCGTCCATACAGTATTATCATCATCTGTCAGTTTTATTGGCACCAAGGAGGTCATGAAAATGCTTGCATCATCTTGCTCACCCTCCATTTTCTGCTTGTATCGGCTTTGGTTGGAAGCACCATCAAATCCCCACTTGGATATCAGCTTTAGCTGCTTATTTTGCACATCTGCATAGTCAGAAAGACTTTGAAGGATCCTCGTCACCGTGATGTCAAGTAAAGCTTGAAGTGTAATCCTAGCCGAGGAATCCGTAACTGACACTGATTACTTCGGAGGGTAGCAATCAAGCTTAGTTTGTTGCACTTTATAGTAGGATGGATAAATATCCTTAGCACCTTCCCGAATGGCAGCCTCTCGCAAAGTAATATATTGCCACTTTGACAGTTTTAGTGAAAGAAGCAATCCAAGCGCTTTCTCTGGTGTAAATATGACTTTTTTCACTGGTTTCTTAAGCGTTTCTTTAATTTTAACGGCTGCTTCAGGATTTTTCATTATGTATTCGATCACAGATGCCATATCCTCATGCCCTTCTTCTTTTAAACGCGCTGCAGCTGCATATGCCAATTCACTGGAGTGTTCGCCTGTATGATCATCAGATCTTCTCTTTTTCTGTTTACTTCCCAAATCTTCGAATGGTTTTCGGGACCTTTTTGTCATTGTTCCAACGGACAATGATGCCGACGACGAAGGTTCTTGAGAGTCTGATTGTGCTCTTGGTATCTCATCAATAGTTGGTTCTTGATTAACTAAAGCTTGCACACAACTTGGCCAATCAATATTTGCTTGCAGCCAATTTCCGTACAGTCTTCTGAAGTGATCAAGGAATCGGTTGGATTTCTGCCATCTCTGTAAAGCAGCTCGCGTGAATTTCCGACAAAATTCTTTGAGAGTTACTCGATCTTCGGCAGAAAGGCAATCGCCTATGCGGGATACAACTGCACCAAACAATACTTCATGATTAAATGAAGTACTTTCACTTTTTAGAAGAACAAACAAGTCTAAATTGGTGATTAAACTTTCCATTTTAAGATTTTATAGTCGCAGGGCAAAAATTTAGTGTTAGCAGTTACACCGTTGTGAACAATCTAAATTATAAAGCAAAATTTTAGACCTTTTATTGCAAAACGTCGATAATTAGTTAACTACCCTCATTAGAGTTTTAAAAGATGTGCTAATGAAAATTTATAATCGTCCAAAACATTTCTTAGAACTCTTAGCACAACTAATCAACAAATTAGCTTACTTATCAGAAATCATTAACAATAATTTAATCACCTATTCAGACTTATTAGAAGACTAAACAATTTGTTATTTGGTATTTTGAATGTATGTAAAGTTTTAAAACTCATTTTGTATTGATAAATATAGTTCAAACTAATTCAAACATAGTTGGCTAAGTGTGGATGTACTATAAACCTCTGACTACTCCTTCGGGAATATAGGGGTGATGCTATTTTAGGTTACGTGTTGTTAAAAGTCTGTGTTCCTCAACCTAAACATCAAAAGGAACATTTTCATGTGTAAAAATAAATAAAAATATTTTGACGATTTTTTAAAAAAAAATAGCAGCGATAACCGTTATATGACATATGTCAAAAAATCATAAATAATTAGTAGTATAACCACCTGTAAGGACATTACGGTTTTCCTTGCTGTTTGCGAGATAATTAACTTTTTCATACTAGCTTTATACAAATTTTTCGTAAAAAAATTATAATTCCTTCGTTTTTGTGCAGAATTACCTCGGATGTCATTTTTGAATACAGTAACAACTAATAGAAGCGATATCCGGCAAAAAATCAGGCACTTGCAGATAGAAATCCCTAAGTCTATGAAAGCTGATTTTCAGCCCACCGTGCGTCCGCGCCCACCGCGCGCGCTTTCCGGGTCAACTCGGTTTGCAGATATTTTAACTCGGGCTGACTCGCTTACGGTCTGACCCGAGTTACTCGGGTTAGATAACTCGAGTCGCCCATCGCTAGCTAGTATTTCTTATTCATTCCTTGATTTCAATATGGCGGTTAGTCACATTTTCGCGTTTTGCAAATTTTTGTACTTTTGTGTGGATTGTGCTGAGATTTATGTAATATACGTTCTGTTATTTTCAGAAAACAGCAATTGGTTATTACGGGCAATAGTAGTTTCGTGTTCTAAGAGATTCAAGTGAGGACGACTTCGGCGTCCTCACGCCTTGGGGATCTTCACCCTAGGCTCCATCGTGTGAATTATCGATTTTATTCTTTCATCCTAAAAATGATGATGTATACGGTAAGACAAACGAAATTTATTACTTAAGTATGTCCGATGTGTCCATAAAATGCATGTTTAAGTTTAGGTTGACTGCGACCTTTATATTATTAGACATTTTGGCACTCAGAATTAACTACAAAGCAGTTTTTAAAGTTCAACTTAATAATCTATTAAAATGTGAACGCTGCCCGACTTGTTTGTACTAAAATCAGTGATCTTATCACGGTCGAGAGCTATATTTTCAGAACTTGTACACGATTATTTTAAATATAAAATTGATTTCAAAATTTCTTGCTGCTTGCATGCTAAGATCGAACGGAATCGAATGTACTTGTACATTTTGGTTAAAATACAGTAAAATCCGTGTAACTGTTTTAATTTCCCAAAATTATGGGTGCTATTAGAAGTAGGTAGTCAAATCACTACTTTTTTAAACAAAAGTGTTTATTGAAGATGCTTTGCATTCTTAAAATGTTTTTTGGCCGAATTGTTGATAGATGTGCAAGGTACGATTCTGAACTATAAATATAATTTTAAGGCAATTTTCTCAATAAATGTACCAAAGTAAACTTCACTTTAGGACATTTATTGAGAAAATGTAACAAATGTGTGTCTGTGTTTATTGAAAACATTTTAAGAATGTAAAGCAAATAAACAAACATACTTTTGTTTAAAAAAGTAATGTAAAATAAATAAATAATGATTTGACTACCCACTTGTAATAGTGTCCATAATGTTAAAATTATAACCTCCAATGTTGCTTTAGGGCACAAGTACGGAGCAGGACACCCGCTTCAGCGACAAGGAGAAGAAGCTGATGAAGCAGATGAAGTTTGGTGACTGTTTAACTCAGCAGGTACATTAGACATTCAATTAATGAACATGAAATACATAAAAAAAATAACACAAATAAACAGCATAAAAAGTTCTGTTGTCTAATTGTGTTATTTTTTACGTAAGAAAATATTTTTTTATATTGATGATTAAAAAACATAAACATAAAATTGGAATCCAAGTAATTTAGACAACATTAGTTTTTGTTTACCCTAAACCCGAAAAGGGGTCATTGTACTCATCATTTTGAACAACTTTTTCTATGGACCAACCTTTAAATTGTGAAAAAAAAATCTGCTGTTCCATACATTTTGTCTTGTTGGTTTAGTGTAAACAAAAATTAATGTTGTAGTGTTAAATGGTAAATAAAGCATGTAACATGTAATTCAATCAGTTGTAATAAGTTTTAAGCAATTCAATTATATTTTAAAAGTAGCACTTGGCCTGCGACTTCGTCCATGCGGATTTCGTCCTTTCCTCTACAAACTTCAATACGGGGGGTACCCCCTTTCAAGCATTGTATTGGAAATAAATCATTACAATCTTTATTATTTACCTAAAGAAGTATTTGTGCCAAGTTTCAAATTTTTCTTTCAAAGCGAGTTTTAAAAGGTTCCTAAAAATTTGACTATCCCTTTTGAACCAATTAGGAGTTGATTTTAGAAAAATTCTAAAATGCATAGTTTTTATTTTCTGGACAAGATTATTGATACTTACAAAAAATTAATTGGACCGCACATTGTGATTCTTTCCTATAAACTTTAACACCCTCTAATCTCTTATCAGGAAAATCTAATAATGTCAAACTTAATTATTTACTTAAATACAAATTTGTATAAAGTTTTAAGTTTATAAATCCAATCCAATGTTAACACTCAAGGGTTGATTATTAATAAGCTATTGTATGTAGGTGGACATGTCCAAGGTAAAGCTGGATGTGCTGAAGCCTTGGATCACCCAGAAAATTACAGAAATACTCAAGATGGAAGATGATGTAGTCATTGACTATGTCAACAACCAGCTTGAGGAGAAGGTGAGTGACTATCCTTTATTTCCTATGTTGTGTATTTCTATTCATAACAAAATGTAATCATTGCAGTTTCTTTACAGTTAGACTTTAGATTATATTACTTAATTACTAAAAATGACTAAATAACAGGTACTCAAGCAGGAAGTTTATATAATCTATCACTGTTGAAAGGAAACTGCAATTGAAGTATGATGTCAAATGTATATTGATTGCGTATGGATATTTTTATGGTCCACACCGGTTAGTGCGCCGTCGAAGCCGCCTCAGCCCGCTGCCGCCAGCTCCCGCCGCCGCCCGCCGGCTCCGCTCTTTCGGAGGCCCTTAGCATTCTCAATCGGTATTTACGGGGAAATTAAATACTATAACCATGCTAACTGTAAAGCATCAAACGCAGTGGAAGTTCCCTTGTTTGCGACATTTAAATGGTCAATGTATTGATAACAGATTTGTTAAAGTCGTTAAGAGATTGATTGATTTGACTCGAGGTATCGAAGTCCCGTGTTTAGGCCTTGCGTTCAGCATAATGTGGTTGTGTTCGCAAAACCCTTACAGGTGCAAGTGGTTGAAGAGAGAAGAAAGAAGACCGCGCTGCATCGTCGTCCGGCGGCGCCGCGTAAGCTGAGCTTCGTAGCAGCCAGCGCGCGACGCCGCGTCTTCTCGCTGCCGGCGCGTCGTCGTCGCTGATCCGGCTCCAGCACTAATGAAAATTAATATTACTCAACATGTACATACCACTTGCTTCCTTACCCGAGTCATTTCTTTGCTGACCATCGAATACCAATTACCTGAACGCGGCGCTCTTAACGGCTTTTCAATTATTTTTATTTTCCTTAAAACTTGTTTTTATTTTTTTGTGTAACTGAGAAAACATTAGTGGAACAAATAGAGTTAAAATATGGGCAAAAAGGTAGGGTGTAAAATAACAAATTTGATGAAGATTAATAATGCAAGCTCTTTTCTTTCCCGATCCTGTTTCCTCGACTTCCTAGTTCCCTTGTCCCAAGAAAATGCAGATCAACTTAACTGGGTTCTTGAATGGGAAGAATGCGCGTCTCTTCATGGGTGAACTTTGGGAGCTGCTGCTGAGTGCTCAGGCCAGTGAGAATGGTATACCAGAGTCATTCACACAGCAGAAGAAAGAAGAGATTAAGAAAAGAATGGTAAATAATTGACTTCATCTTGTTTATCTTCTCCATAGAGATCTACTACGTTTTGGAATGGGCAACTAGCTTCATCTTTCTGACTGACCGACCCCTTGACAATTCAAAAGTGCCTTTAATTGGTTTATTTGAAATAAATGCTTAGAGTTTGAGTTTCGACTTTAAGTAATCCAGCAATAAGCAGTAAATTTATACTCAGTATAAAACAGTAGTACTAGCTTCTGTTTTAAGTAGCCAATATCCAATAGCCATTAGCCAATATCTTTACTTTATGTATGTGTATTCGTGTAAACAAATTAATGTGTCGATTATAACTAGGAGGAACAGCAGAAGGACAAGGATAAAGAAAAGGATCGTCGCAGATCGCGGACTCGGTCGCGGTCCCGGCGTCGTTCCCGGGAGCGGCGGCGCTCGCGATCAAGGACTCGAGACCGTTCCGCTGATAGGAAGTGAGTCACATTTTATCATTTTATGGTTAACTAGCTTTTGCCTGCGGCTTCGCCCGCGTGGATGTCGGAAATTATCCCACGGGAACATACTACCGGGATGAAAGTATCTTATGTCCTAACCCAGGTTATGGTCTCCCATGTACATTGCATCCAAATCCGTTCAGCCGTTTTAGCGTGAAAGAGCAACAAACAATCAAACGCACGTCTTTTGCATGAATAATATTAGATAGGATAATAATATCTTTGAATGACAACAAAATATTTAATATGAAAAGCTTACCTTTTCATAAAAGGTAAGCTTTACATATTAAATGTTTCGTCTTCATACTTCCATGATACCAAAGCGAGCTAAGTTTTCTAATTCAAAGCACATGTGTGTTTTCACATTGCTACATGTATGCTGGTCTCATTATTTATTAATAAGTGTTTCCATAACAAGTCATAATGTATTATTTAGGCATCGCAATGGAGGCAGCCCGCGACGCTCGAGGAGGCGCAGTCGCGAAAGGAGCAGCCAGTCGAAGTCTTCACATGTAGAAGAGATTAAAGCAGCTGAACCTAAAGGTATAGGGTTATTCAGTATTTCTCATTTAATTATTTTCAATAAAAGCCCAGTAACACGTACGTTATCGGTCTCGTGATGTGTTTACACACACTAATAAATATCAATCTCTGATCAATAAAAGTACTATAACTTCTGACATATAATATGTATAAAGTTTAATGAGTAGCAGAATTTTATTTTGTAGGTCGTATGTTTCATATAATTTGTTTTGGTAGAAAATGGAAAATCACCAGAGAAGGAGAAGAAAGAAGAGCCGGAGGTAAAGGAGGAGGTGAACCACAACACATTGAATGACACCACCAGGGATGAGAGCAAAGAAGATGTGCCTAAGGAAGATAAAGCTGAAGATGAAGGTCGCAAGTCTCGATCAGCTTCACCCGCAAAGTGAGTTTATGTAGAATTTTATAATTTTTTCAAAATTAAATATAATTATGCATCATGTTTACATCAAGTTTTAAAGAATCTGGAACTATTTAAGAATGATCATGTTTACCAAAACGCTTTATACAGGTCTACTGGAGATAAAGGCGCCGAAGAAAAACCAGCTGAAAAAGCCAGGCGCTCGTCTAGTGAAAGACGATCCTCGTCTGCATCATCACGTTAGTATAATTGAATTCTCCTGTCCTCCGTCTCTAGTTTATGGACCCAGAGGTCGTCCAATAATTCAAGAAGTTCTTATGCTTTATCGTTAATTAAGTTAGTAAAATGATTATAACAATTTATAGGTGGCAGTGCAAAGAAAAGGTCGTCACATAAGAAACGCCAGTATCGCTCAAACCGCGATTCATCCACTAGCGTCAGCCCCCGACGCAGTTCGCGCAGAGAAAGGTAAATAAGCGAAACAACTTTAATTCCATTATATTTTTCGGGGGTACCCGATTAATTTATAAAATCAGAGCCTTTACTCATGCTCTTACGCGGCTAGGTCGCGACCGCGCGAGAGTTCGGCTCGTCCGGCGAGTCCGAAACTGTGAGTATTGCCGCACAAGGACAATATGCTGAAAAATTACACTAATGCAATTTCTCCATTAATACGTCCTTATGAATGATACAGGAGCAAGTCTCGTCGTCGCAGCAGCCGGCGCCGGTCGTTGGAGCGCCGCGACAGGGAGCGAGAACGGGAACGCGAGAGGGAGCGAGAAAGGGAACGTAGGCGACGTGAAAGGGAGAGGAGAGAAAGGTGAACTTGCCTAACATTTCTTTGTACTCATACAAAAGGGAGACACTTATTTGTTACATGTTCTCAATATCTAGTTATGTATAACAATATGATTACCTAAAAATACTACTTGTTTGTTTAATGTTTATTGTACGCACGGCTACAGATCAAGCTATACATTTCCAGTAAAAGCTGATCTCGCATTGTATAGGGTTTCCTTACAATGAGAGGTCAGTGTAAACTGGAAATTATAGCTTGATGTGTAGCCGTGTGTACCTGTTTAATTGCATAAATAAATAGTTGGTATAATGTCACATATCACATAGTACATGAAACTGAACACAAATAAACTCTTAATAAATTATATCTGTCCTTGTCATTTCTATAATAAATCAAAACCTTTTTAATTTTTAATAGGGTGATGAAATTGATAAATTACTAATACCATTGCATTGACCACGGCGCATACAAATATCGATCCTGCCGCTCACAGATATAGTATCAACATATTTTTTAAACTTTCTACTTTATGATGACAGATGATGTGTGTGTGGGTGATGCTACACCCACACATCATCTTTACAGAATACTCAGAATGGTTTTTATTCTTGCCAATATTTTTTTTTTTATTAGGTCCCGAGAACGTCGCCGCTCACTGGAGCGACGCAGGCGGACGCGTTCACGTTCACGAAGACGCGTTACTAGAGAGAGGTAACATTATATTACTTTATTTTGTGTTCAACTCAGTTGAGGTAGCTTGTATGCTGATTAGCTTAGTATTTACTTGAAGGGGTTGAATGTATGTATTGTTCGATCATTTGTGTGATGAGGTCTCGTGATCGTCGACGTTCCCGGTCTCGCAGGCGGAGCGCATCTCGTTCTCGACGCCGATCGGGCCGCGCCTCGCGCGAACGACGCTCGAGGGACCGACGATCCAGGGATAGGCGCTCGAGAGATAGGTCTAGGTAATCACAAATTGGCATTTCTTTTTCATATTCCCTGTCAGTTTCGTGTAAACTGCATTCACAATTTAGTTTCCAATTTATGTGATTAAAGAAATAGCTCGAATGAAACGTTAAGTTTAGTTTTCCACTACAAATTCAATTCCTCTAAGAAATTTTCAATAGAATTAGTCATTCTGAAATTAAATTAATTAAGACTTTCGTAAAATTTATATTTGTTTATCTGGTAATTATGTCCAGTGGAAAGGATTTAAATATAATTGAAACGTCTGATATATAACTCTTACCACAGGGACAGGCGATCCAAGGACCACACCAAGGAAAGAAGATCGAGAGACAGGAAGTCACGTGACAGAAGATCCAGCGACCTGATCAAAGAACGATTGGAAAAGTCTGTCTCTATTCCCCGTAAAGGTTAGTTATTCTGATTTAATTTATGTCCCACCAGTAACATCCATGGATTGTTGATATTTCTCGAAAAGTGATTCAACTATCCACCCATACCCAAAAAACGTGCTCAGACAGAGTTGCGGACGTATCCGTTATACCAATACCAATCCCATTTATGAAACCAGTAAAAAAAAAATGACGCTTTATTGTATTCATTTCATAGAAAACTTGGAGAAGCTGCGTAAGAAGTCGTCCGAGCGAAAGTCATTGCCGCGCGAGCAGTCTAAAGAACGAGCTGCATCTAGTTCAAGCAGGGAATCATCTGTGGCGAATGAAAAGCCTGCTCCGCAAAACGATGATCAGGCTAAGCCAGCACAATCATCTGATGACGATGAAAGAGAAGATATCATTGCGATTCCGACGTTGCGTGAATTTTCAAAGAGTTTATCGCGTACTCCTTCACCTTTCCTACGAAAACACGAAATTGAACACAAGAAGTCTGATAGATCTGGAGATGAAGTGTCAGTGAAAGAACAACACGAAGAGGAAACAGCTAAGCCGAGAGAAGCAAAGAAGGGCAAACGCAAAACGCAACAATCAGAATCAGAGAGTGAGAGTAGTGGAGAAGTCAAGGCGAAGGCCAAGCCTAAAGTAAAACGCAAAGATAAAGCTACTTCTAAAAAAACCAAGAAGCCCAAGAAAGAAAGCTCGTCAAGTGAAAGTGATTCAGAAGATAGTTCGTCAAGCGATTCAGAAGATGATAGGAAGAAAAAGAGCAAAAAGAGTGCTAAAAAGAAATTGGCAAAGAAATCGCGTAAAAAACGAGCACGTTCATCTAGTTCGGAATCTAGCTCAGAAGAAGAAGTTAAGCACAAGAGCTCGAAATCTAAGCAAAAGAACATTCCAGAAGAATCTGATGTAGACAAAAAGTCTAAAAAGCGTAACAAAGATACGACCGTTGAACACTCGAGGTCAGAAAAGGGTGAAGGAAAGCAAAGTAAGTCAAAGAAAGTAGAGAACACTGATGACTCACGTGACGACAGTTCTGAAAGTGATGAAAAGTCTAGCAAGAAGAAAGTTGTTAAACGAGACACAAGTTCTGAAAAAGAAACTAGACGGTCCAAGAAGGTAGAACCTTCAAAAGAACGTGCAACTTCACCAGAAGGTGGTAGTAAAAGTAGAAAGGCAGAAGAGAAAGTTGTAAAAGCTAAGCATTCAGAGGAAGTTAAATCCAAATCACGTGACGATACTGAAAAGAAAGCTAAGAAACGTGAGAAAGAAGAATCTTCTTCAGACAGTGATCAGGTATCGAAGAAGAAGGCCAGGAAGAAGGTCTCTGACTCTGATTCAGAATCTGACAGTGATGAACCTAAGAAGTCTAAAAAGACTAAGAAACATAAGAAGCATTCTAAGAAGCACAAAAAACACAAGAAGCATAAGAAATCTTCAAAGAAGAAGGATGACTCTTCCGACAGCGAAGAGGCCGAGGAGGAAGAAGAGGAGGGAAAGGTGAATAACGAAGATTTGGAAAAAAAACTTCGTGAAAGAGCATTGAAATCGATGAAAAAGCAAACAAGTGTTTCAGGGTCTGACTAACCCATACATTTTTTGTCCACCGCACTTACAAAACTGACTTTGAATGGAGGTTCAGTGGCTTAGAATAATTATTGTCTTTATTTTACGGTATGTTACGTCTTTAACATGAAATAACATGTATGATTTTAAGATAACGTGTATGTCACATTGTTAGTAATAAAGTTTTAAATTGTGCATTTCTTGTTTTATTTTTTACATTTATCCAACATAGTCACAGACAGTTTTAAATTGCTATTCATTCAAAAGCTAATGTAAAAAATTCTAAGATAAATAAATAAAATTGTCGTCAAGGTCAGGGTATCGTTAAGAAAACGATTATTATAATTTAAAGTACATAATTTATTATGAATGTGAGCTATAGGTACAGTTGGTAACGAGACTGCGTTGATATACTTAAAATATAAACTTTGGATGTACTTTGGTAACTTAAACTGAAAATAAATTAAGCATCATAAAACATAACTCACTTCTTCGAGTAACCCCTGTAACCGGTAACTAAGCTTGGAGTAATGCCGCTATTGTAAATATTGCCGTATCCGGGTCTTTTATAGTAGCCGTATCCTAAGTGGTTTGCTCCCTGGTACGATGGATTGTTGTAGCCGTAGTAGGAGTTGAGGCCACCACTGCCGGAGTAACCACCGTAGCCTCCATAGCCTCCGCTGTAACCGCCTTTGCTGTAGCCGCTGTAACCTGGGCTCGCGCCGTAACTGCCGTAACCCGAGTTACCGGCGTAACTTCCGTAACCTGAGTTGCCAGAGTAACCTGCACCATATCTCGGATCGCTGTCATAACCATTGTAACCGTAAGGGCTGTCGTAACCTCCGAATCCTCCATAATTGTATCTGCTGTCTACAGAACCGTATCCTGTTACTCCTTGAGCACTTGGGTATCGACCCCAGTCCGAATAGCGATCAGCAGCGTCTGAAAAAAAACTATATATCAGCAGAGTCGGTACGCCTGGATGAGGCGACTGCTAATCAATATCAAACTTCACTTTGGTTAGAACAAGGTCTTCCTAAGCCTTAAATCTGGTTCATTTTTGACCATGTTTATGTTTTTTTTTTACCTAGGTATATTAATTTGTTTTAATACACACAATAATTCCCACTTACATCCACTGCTCGCAGCAGTTTTCAAGTCGTCTTTGTCATCGTTCAGGCCCTGAGAGTCTGCAACAGACTTTAGTGCTCCTGAAGTTTCGCTAGCCGGCGCAGCACAAGTGTATTCAAAAAACACTACAGCAGCCAGAAGAAGAATGATCCGCGAAGTCATCTGCCGGGCAAAAATATTCATATTATTAGCAAAAAAAAGTTAAGCTGGAGTCTGTCTAAATATTTAAGGCCAGTAATGCTGCCAATTAGCGCCGCCACGCCAATGGCGATAATTCTGGAGATATGGAACATTTTGAAATTAGATGCGTTAACTGCCTCTCATCTGACTAAAATTAATGTGAGCATAAGAAATTTAAAAATGTTCCATATCTCCAGACTTATGATTTTTTGCTCCAATGGCGGCGCTAGTTGGCAACACTACTCGCCTTAATCATCCACTAAGTCTTTAGAGATAGTGCAAATAGTGCAATCCACGAAGACGCGCCTCACTACTCCACCTAACCGTTGCACACATATACTATAAACGATTAGGAGGAGTAGTGGGGCGCGTCTTCGTGGATTTTGCACTATCTCCAAATGCTAGGAACTATAGGTATCAGTCTAGATCTAGAGCTATCAATTCACTAGGTATCTAAACTAAAGTAAACACGCTGATCAGAAAGCATAACTTCTCGAGTTTTATTGAAGGTACTTATGAATTAATAAAATCAACCTTCCTAGTTCCATAAGCAATTCTGAATTGAATAAGTAACAAAGGGAGCATGGCTAATGATGAATGAGCCACCGGCACCGTATAATATGTGTGTAGGTAGGTAGTTACAGTCTATCAATAAACGGCCATTTGGTGATTTGTCATTATAATGACCCACGCTTGGTTAGAGCGGCCATGCACCGCTGCCCATTCTCTTGAAATAAAATGCAAGTGCGCTATAAACAGTTATTTTTAATATAGGGACTGTAAAGCAAGAAAATAATGGGCCTACCTAATAGCGATAGAAAACTATGCCATCGCCAACGCTTCTTGTGTAGAGAAGGGAAGAGCGTTAAGTAACACGCTTGCTCAATTAATGTGACAATCTAATGCCGCATTTACACATTCGTGCGAATCGCGAGGCGAATAACGAATACCTACGCATATGTAAACAGTGCGCTTCCTATTCGCCTCGCTATTCGCCTCGCGATTCGCGCGCTCGCGTTGGGAGCGGTTTTTCGGATGCGAATCAAAGGGCACGAATAGCGAACACGAATTTACTGTTTACACATTCGCCTGCATTCAGTTGACAGCTAGCGCCCGACCCAAGACGACGTGTAGACAAAGTGGATTGAAGTACGAATTTTAGAATTCCTAGAACTTTATCAAAACGAAGACCTCATTTGGAACCCAAAACATCGCAATCATAAAAATAGACAAAAGATAAACGATTCATGGAACGGTATATATCAACTAGTATGGGATTTTGCCAGTCAGCAACTTAAAATTAAAGAAGAATTAATTAATGCCCTGCTTTCGTACGCATCTTCGATTCATCATCTTAATCAATGTTTAAACTCAATAGATGTAGCGCACATGCCACCATTATTTTCACGTCCTCCATATTCGTGTGCGAATGTCAAAATAATTCACACCGCGAAAGTGTGAACTGTAGTTCGCGATGGCACTCGTATACGAATGTTTCGTCGAATGTTCGTCGAGTGACGACGCGAATGGCGAACACGATTGTGTAAATGCGGTATTAGATGTGACTATATTGTTACTAAGCTTGTCAGTATTCGTACCTACCCGCAACTTCGTGTTCGAGCAGCCGGCGGGGCCACCACGACATTTAAATTTTATGACGACCTTAATTAAATTAAAATTCTTAATTCTAAATTCTTAATTTCTTGAATTTAATAGGAAACCTCACAACATCTCAAAATATATAGTCAGGTACTTACCTGAGTAGGTATATTACATTGTTGAACCTACCCATAAACATTGCGTGAGAATAACATAGTCTTAACAACGTGATCATTATTGTTTCGAGGGTCAAAGGTGTTGGCACACTAATAACTTCGCATAGAGCTAATTAAAATACAGCGGAACTTTGAAGAACGGAACTAAAATGAGCGATACGGCACAATGTATATAGATAACATACTCAATTATTCATTGTCGAGGTTCAAGTTCGAATACGGACTCGTTATGTTATAGTAGGAACTCGTACTAAGTATGTCTGTAATGTCCATAATCTTAACCATCACATTTAATATTCTCGAAAGGGTGAAGGTAGTTAATGAGGTGGTTAAATGGGTGCTGGGTTGAGTAGGTACCTCTACCTACCATTCTTTCCTAGATACCTACTATTGCGCTCCATTTGTTATCTAAGATATTATTATATAAATAAGGATGTATCTCCTGCCTTCTACCTCTTCCTCTTGCCGTCTGCCTGCCTGCTACCAATACGAAGTTATAAATAACTTCGTAGGTTCTTTTTACAGGGACTCGAATCAGTGTGCGATTAACTTCAGTGGTAAAACTTGCCCTAGAACGAGACCAACGTCTCAACGTGCTTTCCGAGGAGTGGTCTCGGTTTGTAACCCATCCACGGACCAACCGCGGCAAGCGTAGCTTAACCTGATCGATCGATACGTGCGGCTGTTATTACTTAGCCACGAGCCCCTGTACCTAATTATGCACAAGCGTTTATTCATAGGTTTGTTCCTACAACTATTTCGGATAGCAATCTTTGGACTTGAAGCAGTGCAAAAGCGCTGTTATACCTATAGATTCATTTAATACTTAACATGTTTTTTTTAAATTTAAATAGTTATTTATCATTTAGAGGGCCATGTATGTATGGGACTACAGGGTATGCAGAGCTTATTTGCATGTAGGGAGTGCACGCCACTGGTACAGACCATCAAACTGAACAAATTTCTCCAACATCGTTATCGCGAAAAAATAAAAAGCTGTCCCTACAAGTATTGAAGTTTAGTATGGGGCAGTAGGCAGTTGATTTTAGGCAATTACGATGTTGGTCCCACGGAGATGATGGAGAAAGTTGGTCAGTTTGTATGTATGTACAAAGGAATGTTGATTTCAAGAACCTAAACCATTTTATTAAATACCTACATATTATGGGTACCTACAAGTTAAATCCTAGCAAGAACAAAGAGTAAACCTAACCCATATAAGCGTAACAAAAGCATAACATATAGGTACTTATTCATGTAGGTACTTAGGTGTAAGTGCCTGGTAGGTATCTGCTGAACGTCGTCATACAAATTGCTCGAATGAGCTTGCAACATTATAGGTTTTGATTAGGTAGATACTTTACAATAACAACATAAGAATATAGCATAACGCCTGTAATCCCCGAAGAGTTGGCAGAGGTGTACAGTCAGCAACAAAAGTGGATTAACACTTGTGTTTTCTAAATCATAATTATTGAGAAAAATACTTCATTAAAATCGGAACAGATCAATCTACCTAGCCTTTTCCCAACTATGTTGGGGTCGGCTTCCTGTCTAACCGGATGCAGCTGAATACCATTATTTTACATGGCGCGACTGCCTATCTGACCTCCACAACCACAACACAGTAACTGGGTAATAAATACCCCTTGGTAAGACTGCTTGTCAGACTTTCGGGCTTCTGCCGACCCGTAATGACTGTCAAAGATCCACGAATGACAGCCGGGGCTAACAGCGTAACGTGCTTTCCGAGGCATGAAAAAAACGGAACAGATGTAAATTTTAAAGAAAATGAAGTCTTATATAATAAATGAAATGCTAAAAAGCAGGTTATGGTTGGTTAGGTTTTGTGTTAATTTAGATGATGTCAAAAAGTAGCAGTGTTAACCGACTTCTGTTGCTGACCATACACCCACATTTCGCCATTTATGTTTAGGTCCCATAGGGGGCGAGCCTATTGTCACCAAACGCACAAATCCAAACACCGGCTAGCTATTGAGAAATTGCCGTTGGAAAACCCAATAACACTTTGCTGGACCTGGGAATCGAACCCAGGGCCTCGTGCTCAGCAGTAGCGACAGTATAGTACATTTTGATACAAGTGGAGAACGTTTGTTATTGCATTCGAGGCGGAATTATCACCCGAGCAGTAGGCGAGGTTGTTATTGAGCCGAGAACTGCAATAACAAATGTCCACGAGTATCAAACGGCGTTTTTCAATACACTTTTGAAAAAATAAAATAAAATAACGGAAAATATTTTTGTCATGAATTATATTAGGAAACTATGATTAAAATTTTCTTTTCTTTTCGCGCTTTGCTTTCGCCAGGTTGAAGAAGAAGCAAAGGTATAGAGCCGATAAACAGCCTAATATGAAAAATTGAAAATTCAAATATTTTCGAGTTTAGAACACAAATAAATATGTTAATTTGTTCATAAACGTTTTTTTTTATTGTAATATTCATAGTTTTTGATGCTTCTAGATGTATAATGTCATTGTTTTGATGATATTCTATTTATAAACATTATTTAAATATTCAAAAAATATTAACACCGTAAAGACGCATACCTCTTTGCCGAGATTAAAAAAAAACATTTAACTCCGAATAGAGAGTTGTGAATAGAGGCATTGAACCAATTTGGACTAAGTATAGGTATAAGTTATCTGTGGCAATTTTTATTCCCGCACACATGCGGGAAAATGAAAAATCGCACGCGTGCGACATACATTGCATTGTAAACCTAATCGTAGTGCGATATGAACCGTTTTCGAGGAAGTGTATTGAAAAAATAATGACAATTTCTTCTAGCATCGCCTAGCCTTTTCTTAAGTATGTGGGGGTCGGCTTCCAGTCGAAGCGTATGCAGCTGAATACCAGTATTTTACATGGAGCTACCGCCTTTCTGACCTCCACAGCCCACACACACAGACACACAGATTTACTGGGTAATGCGATAATCCTTGGTAAGATTGGTTGTCAGACTTTCGGGCTTCTGAGTCAGAAGCCCGACTACCCGTAAGTTCTGACTACCCGTAACGACTGTCAAAAATCCACGAATGACAGCTGGGATTAACAGCATAATGTGCTTTCCGAGGCACGGAGGGGTCTTGGTATGTAAAGATCGTCACCCATCCACGGACCAACCGCGGCAAGCATAGCTCGATCGACCCGTGCGGCAGTTATTACTTAGACACAAGCCCCTCTTGTATGTAAATGTTGTATTTTAATCAAGTACCTATAATTATAGTCATCATACAGTCGTGACAGAAATTATTCCTACTAGGTTATAAATAAAAATTGCGTAATGGATTCAAAGTAAAAGTGAACTGGCCACTGTAAAAAAAAACTTAGGTACGTTTGAACTGCAAACTTTCACTGAATTGAATATGAAATTGCAATTTGGGGATTAGTTAATAAGCTTTATACAACACGTAATTTGAATTGATCAGCAGCAGAAGAGTTTCGAGACCGTATGTTTTGGGTTCGAATCCAGACTCAATAATACCGATTTTGGTAATCTATGAGAGTAGGTATTAAACATCTCTTCCCTCCCGAACCTAAAGTGCAGTGATAGGAAAAACACAAATTCGAGAAAAAGACTTTTCGATTAAACTTTGAATGTAAGGTGAAAGGATATGTACAAAACTAAAAAACTAAACATTGTTACGTTAGTTTTTTTATAAAAAAAAAAACTATGAAATAAAATGGGGATTCAGAATAATATTTAACTGAAAACCTACCAAAATTTCTATTACTGCACTTTAGGCTCAGGTGGGCATATACCTACTCCTGCTAAATTAATGCGTGGTAATTATCTAAGTATTCATTTTATTATGATAGGGGTGATTTTAAAATATTTTTAATTTTCAATCTATTGTTTTAGTTTTTTAGTTTTTACCTGCATAAAATTGAATTTAGCGATTTACTTACTTATAAACCATTATTTTATATTTTAATGAGGCTGGACCACTGGTACGAATTAAATATTATTTATTTAGCTATACTATTTCCACACACCAAAATAAACCTTTATAAATCTCCAAATAATATTAAAATTTTTACTTACGGTAGCTATTTTGTTCAGGAACAAACTACGTATTTTGAGTTTCACGAACAGTTTAGAGTAAATCACAGACACAGGTAGTACGTTACAGGTGGAGATGCGCTCTGTGTACGTGTGCGTACGTTCCAACCTTTATAAACCGTGGGAGTTTTTGTCTTGTAATTGACAATGGTCACTGGGGAGGTAATGAGTCCGTTTGTAGGCAGCTCGTCCTTCTGTCAAGAAGACTCTATGACGCATACGTACGTAAACGTAATACAATCATTATCGTTATACATATAATGATACCTCTCTGCTCCCAGGAGGTAGTGGTGTGGGTCCCAACTGCATGCATGACAATAGGTATACGGAAGCTCTGCGGGTAACCCTGAAGCTGACTATTCGCATCGGTACTTCGGTACCACGAAATGGACAATGGCGATGGCGACATTTATTAATATTTACGTTGTCAAGTTCGTGCATCTCATAAAATTATAGTAGGAAATTTTTAATATCTTTTTTTATGAATAAAATGTACATTATTTCGATGAAATGTACAAGTATTATTAATAATATTAATAATACTATTTGTATTAGTATTATTAATTGTATTAGCAATAAGTAATCCTAGGGAATTCTGCGGTATTATTGGGATCCTCATTCCAATAATAACTCTCATTGGTCTGATGTTCGCAGGCTCAGCTGAGCTCAGAACGTGGGGTTCTGGGTTCGATTCTGTTCAAGCATTGACGGAAGCCCCAATCCCGACATAGTCTGATATTTTGATGTCCACGTGAACTATACTTAGGCTGAACACTGCTCGTATAATATGAGCAGTGTTCAGCCTTTTAGTTAGATGTAATAAACAATTTTTCTTTGTTTCTTCTTTCGGAGCTGGAAGACCGAGCTCTACTCGAGTGAAAACAGAGAAATGAATTTTTCCAGAAATTGGACTTAGCTAGGTAAATTTTTAACCCCCGTAAACCCCTACATTGCAACTTTCATCGAAATCGTTAGAGCCGTTTTCGAGAACGTGATTGTAAATATTAAGAGGATATATCGAAGCGTGGTTTAGCTTGGTGTGTAAGTGAAATGGCGTTATGCCTGCTGTCTAGTTTGACGCGCGAGATAGAAGACTCTTAAGCGCACTAGAATTTAAACGCGCTTCGCTTATATGTAGATTTATGACAAAATCCTATACTTAAATAAATTTTTAGCATATTTAAATATTTTACTGCACATTAAGGAACTCTTTACGTATAATCGTATAAAACAAAAATAGATGGTGCTACTTTGGAATTTTTTTCTATCGAAAAATTTCAAGTAATCATGTTTCAGTTTTAGTATGTACAGCAGTAGATAATATAGTCAATTAACACATATGGAAAATCCAAATGATGACATGACATTTGGTAGGACTTTTAAAAACACAAAAATATCGATGTATCGCCTTAGTGGACGTTATAATAATGCGAAATGGAACGACGCTTAATGGGTTCCCAGCAAGTTCCCAGATGTATCTAAAAAACTATTGCTCATCTAATAGTGTTGCTGAAAAATTGCTGACAGTTTTGTCACGGTTAAATACTAAAATGATAGGTTAAAAGAAAAGCTGGATGGATTGTGTGAGGAATGATATGAAAGAGAAGGGAGTGAATGATAGCGTGACGGTTGACCGGGGAGAATGGAAGAAGAAAACGTGATTCGCCGACCCCAAGTAACATGGGATAAGGGCAGGTAATAGATGATGATGTAAGGATCGTAACTAGGTGGCGTCTGTATAGTTTCTGCCTACCCCCATGGGAAGAAGGCGTGAGTTTTACAACATAATTTTTTGTTTATACTAAACCTCTTAAAGGGTCATTTTACTCATCATTTTAAACAACTTTTACTGTGGGACCAAACCTGAAATCGCGAAAAAAAAATCAGCTGTGCATTTATCTACATCAAACTCGTCAAAATGTACCTACTGAACAGCTGATTTTTTTTCGAGATTTCAGGTTTGGTCCCATAGTAAAAGTTGTTTAAAATGATGAGTACAATGACCCCTTAAGAGGTTTAGTATAAACAAAAAATGATGTTGTACTTGTAAGTATATGTATACATGTATGTATTAGGTGTGCAGTAGTTACCTACGTTATTTTATTTACAAACATAGGTAATTGTGTCAGTATTCAAAATGATTTTTAAAGAACAACGAAAAAAATATTTCAACTTCGTCGTGAAGGACACCGGTAATTTTCGATCACATGCCATTCACAGTCAAATTACTTAGTTTTCACGTTTTAAACTGTCCCGTCCAGTTATTATGGAACTCGTGGAAAGAATGGAAACGGTGAAGGATTTAGCAAAGTTAAGTAGGTACCTAGTATCACACAAAAGGTAAGTACCTACGTTCAAGAAACGATAAGCTAACAAAGTAAACATAAAATACTTTAATTAACACAAATAATTGATGAAAGTGTATGGGAGGTGATGTACTCTCACGCTTGACCGGTTGGTTGGAGGTCGTCTCGCCAAGGTTGCACTCATCCCTTCGTTGGTCACACAACTTCTTCTAACTATTCGTCATCATTTACCTAAGTAGGTAAAGTCAGGGAAATTGATTGTTAAGTAAATTGACGAATTCTTTCTTCCCTTTTCGTCGAGTCCCTCTACGTAGAGTTTCATTGTTTTGCAAGGATAATAGATACTGATGTTTACGCTTTCTATTCCCTTTAAATCGAGTTTGGAAAGGTACAGTCAAAACAAAAATAAAAAGCATACAATTTTACTAAAAATGACATTGATTTCACAGAGCATTTTTCAATTCGCTTGTTTCGTTGTTCATAATTTCAACTTCATCATCTGCCTAGCCTTTTCCCAACAATTTTGGTGTCACCTAGTACCAGTACATGGAGCGACTGCCTATCTAACCTCCACAGCCCAGTTATTACGATGCCCCTAGGGAAGACTGGTTATCAGAATTTCAGGTTCAGGTTTCTAGTGATCCACGAATGGCAGCCATAGTTTCAGTACATAATTTCATCTTAATACTTCCATACTTAGAGGTAGGTAATAATAACCAAATGTGTTAAGTACCTACCTATTTGAATAAATTATTAACTGTGTTTCACTTTTATTTCTGACTGTACTTACGGCACTCGACGTAAACGGAGTAAAAGCGAGCAAGGAATCATAATGCTTGACGTAGAGGGAATAAAAGCGAGATACTCACCGCTCGACGTAGGTACTCGACGTAAAGGGAACAATTCAAATTGACTACTAACTTGAATTGCCTGTACATTCAAATCACAATTGTCATTCTTTGACAGTTGTATGAAATGGCTATAACACGGCAAATATAAGTAGACTGTCAATTTGCTTTACTATTCATTTCCCTTACTGTACAATTGCCAGTAATGCATCTAATGATCTTCACCAGTCCGTCCGAACAAGTAAGCTTGTTTTAATTTTCAATGCTAAAAGAACGAGTACGGGCGTAACCGTAACCGGTACCGCTTCCCTATTAGGATTGCCCAATGATGTACTAAAAGCAATGCTGTTAGTAGGGAAAACCGTTTTCTTAAGCGACATAAACTTCACGACACAATTCTATGTCGAAATGGTGGATTAGTCATCCGTGTTTAGTGCTTAGTCCGGTAGGTAGGTACCACTACAGTCATAGTTCTAAACGGCAAGCAGTGCTCTGCGAACAATTAGGTATAATTAGAGATTTATCAAGCTCTATCAAGTTAGTTACGTGAGCTATTAGATATGTCATTTGTCATCTTGCTGACTGGCAATCGGTGTTAATTTCCTGGTTGTAGAAAAACACACATCGTGGAGTTCTATATTTCACACAAAATTTAACTCTGGTAAGAACTAGGTATAGATAGGTACCTAACATATACTCTGTGAAGATTGCCTGACACACGTACCCACCTTCTTTTGTTTCTTAAATCTGGTTTATTTGATTGGAGAAAACAAAATCTGTCTTTAGGCCAAGCAATTGAATTGATCAGAGAGTAGTCTTGCAAAGTTTGATCTCATGCAGTAAAAATGTAACAAATTGTTCATGTAGGTACCTAGGTACCTTAAAAGTCTTCTGAGTGGAAAAGCCGATATTAGTAGACCATAGGTATACTTAGTAGGTATAAAAATTGTCTAGTGTCTGTAAGTGCAGGGTATTGAACCCGTTATCTAAAGTGCAAAATAGCGAAAAACTAACGTTATCTAACATGGGTAGCAGCATATCTCCCTGCACTTGCCTATAACAACGAGAGAGCAATGAGAATTAAAAAGGAAATAAGTATTAGGTTAGTTTATTCTAACAAAATAACCTCCTCCTTTCTTATATGCTTGTGCTTTATACATTACCTACCTTGCCATGTAATCTATTCCTTGTTGAACAATAAAAATATATTCTATTCTATATTCTATATTAACGAGTCGAATGCCGTAATTACAGACACAGTGAAAAAGCCATTGTGTCTCGCGTGGATCCACGTTCGGTGGAGTTCTTATCCACATTGTCGTTTTAGCAGCTCTCCCTAGATTTGTTTTTGATGGTTTGTTCTATATCATGATGTTGGTTAAGTCTATTAGCTATCTAGATCATATGTTTATATGATCTGTGATTAGCTACCACTATTTAGATAAAACTTCAACATGTGTAATGTTGTAATATACATAATAAAATATGTTTTCGACGAACTTAGAATACTATTAATATACAGCTACCTAACAAAAGCCATTATAATCTTGTCATGAATTCCTCAAAATTGTCGTTTTTGTATAATTTGTGTGACAATTACGGTAGCTATGTTAGTATAAAGTTGAAAACAGTATGGCCGATGATGTAGTATGGTGGTTTCGGACAAGGACATGACTCACATAATATTGTAATGGCCATGCCTTAAAAAATATAAGATTGTCGTATTTACGACAGCAATTTTTTTTAATGTAAGTTGGTACCTACATGTCATGGTAGTGAGAATTTTATTATTCAGCAAAAATGTCTAAGCTATCTGATGTGGGTACAAACATTGAATTCTTGGCGATATTCGTAGTTTACGTCAGCTTTTTGGAGATTGCATTAAGAGCGTAGACGGGCTGCATTTTTCCATACAAATGTATTCCCCTATTCTCTTCCTGGATAATGCCTCTAGAGTAATCGTTTTTATTTATAAAAATCCAGGTCTATTGAAGGCATGCCCCTGTCATTTTTTTTTTTCAAAAAATGTATTACAAAAATAAATATGACTTACCAAAAACCTAAAAAAATACCCCGTTTTTACCTACGTAATCAGACGACTACCAAAGAAAATTGAAAAGTTTTTAAAATAAAAACAAGTAATAGGGGCATAGATCTATTCTTCCTTTAAATTTTGATACCAAATATAATTAAAATTTAATTGGCTTAGGTTTCGAGGAGAAAACAGGAGAATACGAAACGTCGATCGGTCAAGGTTTTGTATAGGTAAAATCGTTCTGAGCTGCAGTTGTCTCTATCGCACTCTACGGGGGGAGACGAGAGGTGAGGGAGGGTTAGACTAATACGTACACAATTAGGGAAGTGACTAGTGTCGAAGTTTTTATCGAAATCATAGTGATGTCAGTCGATATCGACGTTTATCCTATACTGATTTACTAGGATTTACTGAATAGTGTTTGATGCTCATTTTGTTTTTTTTTAAGAGACAACGAAGTAACAATTCAATGACATTTTTAGGGTTTATAATTAACTAATAATTGAAATGAACTTTAGCGAAGTGTCTCTTATAAAAATACAAACCGGAAGCATTAGGTATAATACGTAACTAAAGTTTGCACTATACTGCTTGGTGTGATAATTCTGCTTTTGACTTGACATAAATATTTACAGGGGAGTTTAAAAACCGACTTCCAAAAAAAACACTACAAAGTGAAAAATAACTTTAATTTCGAAAGTCGGTGTCTTTGGATCTGTATTTTAGTTTTTTGCCACCGACTTCCGAAATTAAAGTTATTTTTCAGTTTGTAGTGTTTTTTTTGAGAATTTCAATTTTAGGTCAGACCACCCTCGAAAGGGATTAGACAGGCTCCTCGGAGGCGCTATTACTACCCTTCACAAACAACGGATTCGTCCTTTTCTCCTCTCTTTAAAAGTAAAATATGAGACGACTGCGTGACCTACTTCCAAAAAAAACACTACAAAGTGAAAAATAACTTTAATTTCGGAAGTCGGTGTCTTTGGATCTGTATTTTAGTTTTTTGCCACCGACTTCCGAAATTAAAGTTATTTTTCAATTTGTAGTGTTTTTTTTGGAAGTCGGTTTTTGTTTTTGTAAAAAAGTTTTTATTTTTCACTTTTTATTGGTTCAGTTTGTAATTTATCTAAGTTACAATAACCCAATGTCAACTGCTCATCACGTTTTACAAAATGTTGCTTTTCCCGATGCAGGGACGTTAATTGTTGAGGAGTTCTCCTAGTAAGAACCAGGAGAAATGGAGCTCATGGTGAAATCACCATTACCATTATTTTGACGAGCATAAACCATATTAAAGTAATCGAATCACAACCTAACCTGTTATATACTTAGATATAATTGAGTATTTCCGATGGCCCTCTGTGGTCTTCATCATCAGTTCCAGTTCACCGAATGGTACTTTCCGAGAGCAAATGCACGAGTTACTATAAAAAATACCGAAATCGATATAGGTGTGCCCATAAAATTTGAGGGTTTCCCTCGATTTCCATGGGATCCCATCATCAGATCCTGACTTGATGATCATGGGACCACTTGGAACGTATACCCTTTCGAACAAAAAAAGAAAAATCCAAATCGGTCTAGCCATTTTCGAGTAATCGGGGAACATACATAAAAAAAAAAAAAAAAAAAAGGTTCCGACGAATTGAGAACCTCCTCCTTTTGGAAGTCGGTTAATAAAATAATGACTGCTCTTATCAAGTAAATCTATATATTAGGTCTTTACCTATGAAATTGCCGTTCTGCAGTACTGGCCATTTCAAATCAAAATAATTTTTGTTTGGCTAAGAATTCTAATTTCAAATTAATTTTATTTTAAAAACATGGATTTTTTTTTTCCAAAAGTAGTCATTTGTTTATTGATTAGTGTTACATTTTCATCGCATTTCAATCTTTTTCGTCATCATGGATACGTTAAAAATTCGAGTAATTATGGAATATGAGTACCGTCGTGGCAGCAACGCGGCACAAGCGGTACGCAACATCAACGACGTTTACGGAGCTAACACTACAAACCAACGCACCACCTGTTATTGGTTTGCTCGCTTCCGTTCTGGAAATTTCGACCTGAAAAATGAACCTCGCGGTCGTCCGAAGACTTTGGTCGACAATTACGAATTAAAGGCGATTGTGGAAGCTGATGATACACAATCTACGGCTGAATTAGCAGCAGCTTTCGACGTTAGCGTCAAAACAATCTTGGTCCATTTGCGTCAAATTGGCAAGGTAAAAAAGCTTGACAAATGGGTGCCCCACGAACTCAATGATCGCCAGCGCGAAGTACGCGTCGAGACGTGCCTTGCACTGCTCAACAGACACACAAATGAAGGAATTTTGAACCGCATTGTTACCTGCGATGAAAAATGGATTCTGTTCGATAACCGCAAGCGCTCAGCAAGTTGGTTGGATCCTGGTTCAGCACCTAAACAATGCCCTAAACGAAAACTTACCCCTAGAAAAGTGAAGGTCACTGTTTGGTGGTCTAGCGCCGGTGTGATTCATCACAGCTTCTTACCAAACGGGGTGAGCATTACTGCAGATGTATACTGTGAAGAACTAAACACAATGATGGAGAAGCTGGCATATCTCCAACCAGCATTGGTCAATCGCTCGTCTCCGCTGCTCCTGCACGACAACGCGCGACCTCATACTGCACAGCAGACGGTCTCCAAGTTGCAAGAACTGGGGTTGGAAGCTCTCCGTCATCCGCCCTACTCACCAGACCTTGCGCCTACAGACTACTATTTTTTCCAGAATTTGGATAACTTCTTGGCGGGAAAAAATTCAATACCCGAGAGGCAGTACAAAATGCCTTTGAAGAATTTGTTGCCTCCCGACCAGCTGATTTCTTTAAGAAGGGCATCAATAAACTGCCACTGCGTTGGCAAAGATGCATTGATTGCATGGGTGATTACTTCTATTAATACAAATAAAAAATACATGAAAAAAATTCGTTTAAATTTTTTCATACAAAACGGCAATTTCATAGGTAAAGACCTATTATGTAAAAGGAAGTCGACAATCGTGTTAATTACACCGATTTTTATATTTTTGCGTTTTTGGATTAGCCGTCGCCGTCGTCCGAAATAGGATAATAAGTTTTTTTTAAATTATTTTTTTAGGTAAGTAGGGTAGTAGTCAGTTAAAAAGCTAGGCAAAAGCTAGTTCTTAATATTTATGCAGAAGAGGCAGAAAAGGTGCTTGTGGGTATTTTAAATAATACAAAAGTTATATAATAATATGTACATTTATTCTGTCGTCATTTCCATCCTTTCTCTTACAGGTTTTCTTGGTATGCGACCGTCAATTATTTCAGGGAGAAGGCATTCATGGAAAAATTTAGTATAAATAGCACGATCACACGAAACACTGCGCACGCCGATATTTTCAATCCGACTGAGACATGGGGCCTACTCCCTAACTCCGTCCGTATTCCCGTCCGTCCGTTCATCCGTCCGTCTGACATTACGATCCATCAAAACAAGTGTAAAAGTTAAATTTTTCGGAGGGGCAAAAACACATCGGGAGTAGGGACAACTGGCAAATCATGTTGTCATTCATACTTTGTTCGGGCCCCGAACCAATCATGAATCCGTAAGTGATACGGAGTAAGAAACGCCCGTAACGAAGGCCGAAACTACGGTCTTTATGCTTAGGGAGTTGGCCCCCAGAAACGAACGTAACGTAGGTAGTTTGATTGGCGCGAGCGGGCGGGAGATGCGCGCTACTGAGCTACGCACACAAATACAGACTTCACTCACATATTGATACCGCCCGGTTGCTAGAGCGCAGCGCGACGGCAATAGTTTCTTCAAATACCTATTTTTCAATTCCCGCGCAGCCCGTCTACGCTCTTAAATATTGACTATCTTTGTGCATTCCCTGCCTGAAAAAGGTACTACTATCTGGTATTCATGTCTAGAGGGAAAACTTTGTAGCGATGCCTTATAGTTCACAATCTAACTTTTCAAACAATACAAAATTTTCAATTTTCACTTTTTTAGTGCCAAATACACTAAATGACATGCTGTTCCGTTAGCGCGTATTGAAATACTGTTCCGTCTCTTTCTACCAGAAACGTAGATCACAGTTGTATCGAGTGCGTAAAGCGCCCATTACATTATCCAATTTACAAAGCGCTAGATGCAGTGCGATAAGAGCTCACTAATTACAGTAGACTGACTAGCTAGCGAAGCTAGTTAGTTCAAGTTCCGTTCATTTCGGTAGTGATCGTCGCCCGAACCGCATCGTTCGAAGAGCGCTAAACGAATATGGCACCATCAAAATTGCTTTAGCAATGGGGCCCTGCATCCAAGCGTGGTTTAAGCTCGGTGTGTAAGTGAAATGGCGATATGGCTGTCTAGTTTGACGCGCGAGATAGAAGATTCTCATGCGCCCCGGAATTATGTCGTAAAAGTGCAAATAAAATCGTATAAAATTAGAAATTAACTATTTAATAAAAAATAATCCGTCACTGGATGCAGTTTGGAATTTGACATTTTATAGTATATTTTTAATTATAATTATAATTGCTAATTAAGAGATAAACAGCTTTAAAATATTATTAAGAGGTATGTTTAAAGATTTTTTTGGTGCATTAAAGTATCTTTAATTATGTTTTGGCTTCCATCACTGTATGCGAAAAGGACATGAAAATATCATATTTTTTTACATGTCAAAATTATTTACGGTTTTTGAGATACACAGGTTTTAAAAACCACTTTTTTGATCGTTTTCAAGAAATCTGCGCCTTAATGATAATTAATAAAAATAAGACGGAGAAAGTGTTGGGTCAAAGAATATTTATTGCTGAGACAAAACTGTCAAATATAAATATGAATTTCCATCGTTTCTTATGTCTTTGTTTTTATAATCCTTATGTTTTTTTATCCCAAAGAAATGGCATGTCTTTGTATAATTCCTTCCCTTTCCTTAGTCAATGTTTGCGTCAAAAAACGCCCTCCTTCGAGCGCACGCCAACTGACTGACCGAGCATAGCTAGTGTTTAGCACGCTAGAACACTACATCATGCAATTTAGGGCGCTAACCAGTGAACGAGATGAGCTAGCGCGGCAGAGTCCATGCGATCGCACTAGATTGGATCACTCACTACCTTTACAAACAGGTTAATTATAAATTTTCTATTTTATTATTATCCTTCTTCTTGGGCTTTGAACCAGCCTGGTAAAGCTGAATATTTTTGAGTTCTGTCAACTTAATCAGTCTTATTGCACGAATGTATTAAATGTTGTATGTTTATTTAGCTATTTTTAACCGACTTCTAAAAAAGGAGGAGGTTTTCAATTCGGATGTTTGTATTTTTTTTTTTTTTTTTTTTTATGTTTGTTCGCGCATAACTCCGTCGCTTGCCAACCGATTTGAAAAAATATTTTTTTGTTGGAAAGGGTATACTTCCCAAATGGTCCCATTTTTGTCAAAATCCAGTTCTGATGATGGGATCCTGGAGAAATCGAAGGAACTCTTCAAATATTATAGGCACACCTATAGCGATTTGGGTATTTTTTATAGTAGCTCGTGCATTTGCTCTCGGAAAGCACCACTTGGTGAAGTGGAACTGATGATGAAGACCACAGATGGCTACCGGAACTACTCAATGATAAATATTTCACGGGTTGCGATTCGATTACTTTAATATGGTTGCTAAGCAATTTCCGCTCGTCACACAATGCGTGTGGTGAGTGATTGTTGAGGAGTTCTCCTGGTTCTTACCAGCAGAACTCCTCAACAATTAACGTCCCAGCATCGGGAAAAGCAATATTTTGTAACATGTGATGAGCAATTGACATTAGACTATTGTAACTTATACAAATTATAAACAGACCCACTAAAAAGCGAGAAATAAAAACTTTTTAACAAAAAAAAAAAAACCGACTTCCAAAAATCACTACAAAGTGAAAAATAACTTTGATTTCGGAAGTCGGTGGCAAAAAAAGAAAGTAAATAAAAAACGAAAGACACCGACTTCCGAAATCAAAGTTATTTTTCACTTTGTAGTGATTTTCGGAAGTCGGTTTTTTTTTTGTTATTGTAATAAATAACATGATTATACTAATATTGCAATATTGAGTTATGGTGGAGTTATAGGACCAGTCTTATGAAAGCTATGCATACTTAATTGTTTTGTTATTTTACTTTGTTTTCGTACTGTTCATGTCTAAACTTTAAAAAACTTTAAAATTTTCTCCTCAAAATTGACAATTCTGTAGTGTGTTGGTGCAAATTGTGAACTAAGGCATCGATATACTGAAAGATTTCAGGTTTAGGTACAGTAGTACCCAAGTAATATGGCTTATCGATGTACCTGCGCAAAAGATGAATTTTCAAAGCGCGGGAAATGCTATTGACCAATCGGCACGCTCCACGCTTTTTCCTGTACCGCTATTGGTCGGTAGCTGCCGCCATGTTAGCGCGCGCCGCTTGACAGCCGCCATACTTGCGAGTGAGACGGAACTAACAGCTGCAGTGTATTATGAACCTTATAGTAGTGATCTAAGGTTGATTGTAAGTTTTAAGTATTCTCGTTAATCTTCGGGGCCATACTTTCTTTTCTGTGCGAACGATGATTCACGACGCGCCTTATTAGTTGAGTACTACTGTACCTGAAATCTGTCAGTATTTCGATACCTTAAGTAGGTACTTACATATTTTATACACATGAAATACCGTACTTTATTATCCATTTTGTATCGTACAATAATTGTCATGATTATACATACAGGTCCTACTTAAATAGTCGCCATCAAGACATTGATATCAACCATCATCTCATTAGCATTTGCTTGAAGTTGATGCAGTGGCGGATTAAGCCTGTCGGGGGCACCTGGCGGCAAAACTAAATACCGCCAGGGCCCAGGAATTAATGTCATAATATTTAGCACGCAGTCTCGAAATGGTTAGGTTCTCTTTTGATTATAATTTTGATACAGAAACAGGAGATACTTTGTCGTCAACAGAAAAGCTAGAGCATCAGACGAATAGAGGATGGTAAGCGAGATTGAAAATTTGGGCACCCCGCATACTTTAAATTTTATTTGTACATTTATACAGACATTACTTTGTCAACCTGTACAGAAAAGTTAGAAAATGTACCTATGCAAGAGCGAATGAAGCGAGCTAAAATTTTAGCACCCTACCCCGGATAGATAAGGTTTTCTTTAGACCATTCGTACATAAATAGGAGTTACCTACTTTGTTTTGTTACTACGCAGAGACAAAAAAAGCGGTCAAGAGCGAGTCGGACTCGCGCATCGAGGGTTCTGTTCCGATTTTTGAAAAAGTGTGCTATTTAGAAACATCGTTTTATTTTTTCTGTAATCTTTACATAAACTTCTATCATATAGAATAATTTCAGATTAATTTTGTCTTTGCAAACTTCGGAGATAGAGGAGGGGGGGGGGGGGGGGAGAAACGGTTTTTTTTCTACATTTTTCATCAACAGTCGAGAACTATGCGGCCTAAAAAAAAATTAAAAAATGATTGAGAATGTGCAAACAGCGCTCTTTCATATGATATCCCACATGCCCTAGTACACTTTGAATTTTTTAGACGCCCTTTCAGTCCCTGTTACAAAAAAAAACATAAATATTTTTATTTCTTTCTTATTTGCAAAATAGTTGGGTAAACGTCATCTAAAAGTGTTCCAAATTTCAGGTTGATAGCATTAGTAGTTCTTGAGATATCCAGCAGTGACAGACATACAGACAGACAAACTGAGTCACACCCATAAGGGTTCCTTTTTACCATTTTGGTACGGAACCCTAAAAAGAGAATATAGGTTGCAAGAGCGAGCGAAGCGAGCTAGCACCCTACGTTTATATTTAGCATGCTTAGGCCTCCACTACAAACTGCCTTTGTTGTAGGGGCTTACTATGAGCCAATGAGCTCTTATATCAGGGCAGAAGTTGAACGTTTCCAGTGTGAGAGAGACGGAGCTATATATGATCTATAGCACCGTCTCTCTCTCTCACTGGTAACTTTCAACTCCGGCCCTGCTATAAGAGCTCATAGTAAGCGCCCTGAACATTTATTTTGGTCTTGTTTGGGATTAGATTAAAAAGTATTTCTCGAGTTTTGGGACCCCCAGGACCGGGGCCCGGAGCGGACCGCACCTGCCGCCATCCCTTGGTCTGCCAGTGAGTTGTTGATGACACTCATTTATTAACTAAGGAGACTCGCTCGATTCAACCATTGAATGAAAAAGACGCTGTCAGTTCTGCATTTAGCTGATTTCGATTTTGAGAACAAGGTCGACGGCAGTCGGCACGGTCTAGCAATGTAAAGCTTGGTATTCACTAGGCGACAAATGTCCCGCACCGGAACCCTGTGGCATTCCCGACTCCACAGTAGACATTCGTCTTATTTAATCACAGGTAATTACAATACTACGTTCACTTAAAGCCAGAGGAGCTGCCCTGCTAATGAGCGTAATAAATGATTTAAGACTATACTTAAGTATAGTCTTAAATCATTTATTACGCTCGCTCGCTCGCATCGGCCTTTTTAAAAAGGCCGATGTTGAAAACAGAAAATATAAAGAAATAAAGTCATCGCAAACGAGATATCTTATAAAAAGTATTCTATAGTAAGTTCTTATAGTATATATGAAAGTATATTCTATATTCTTATATTTACTTACTGGATTATGTATTCTGAGTTGAATGGAAGCCCTGTGAGCTGTAGGATAATGTCTAGAGCCTCGCAGTGACCCGTGACGACGCATTGGAGTCACGGCTGTTGTGGTACACAATGCATGATACGTAATTCATATATGCATGTAAGTATACATGCATATATGCGAAACGTACGATAAGGGGATTTTGTATACAAATGGTTTTATTCGGCAATGTATTGTAAAACGATTATATTCCCAAATCTGTTCATTGAGCCGGATAACCGGGTACATGTTTAGCAGCGAGCGTTGACGCTCATTATGCTTCCGCTCGCTAGCTGTTGGAATGATCATATAGGCTTCATGTTTAATATTACCTACAACACCTGGAGCTGGTGCTAGGAACGAATTATTTTCCACGACACTGAAAATTTACGTGCTTTTAGTTTATGTATGTGTGTTGTGTTGTTGTTGTTGGTGTATGTTGAGTTTTAGGTGTAGTTGCATCTATAGCACTAAGTTCTTTTAGCTAGGCTCACTACTGCAAAATGTGTATGCGCCAAACGCACTGATGTAACTTACCTGCATGTATGATGGGCAATGTAGAGAGATTGATTAAAACAAGATTATTATTTGAAAATATAATTTATTATTTCTTCACAGTTCGCATTGATGGCGCTAATGATGAAATTCAATTAACAACATAAATGGCAACATTGAATTGAAAATTTTAATTTGTAAATATTACATACAGAAGCGTATCATGAAATAATAAAATACTAGTATACTTATATATCATAATCCTATTAATAATGACGTATATATTTGCGGGTAATAAATATTGTGCTTTACGTCATCTTCCAAATTTTGAGATCGTCCAAGAATTTTTATCATCGGACAGTCTCAAAATTATCTAGGTTGTAGGTACCCAAAAAACTTTAACAAAAATTCTTGGCATACAACGAATACCAACCAATCTACCTACCTAGTTTTTCTTGACCTTAGTACTGGTTTTGTTTTCATTCTTATTTTCATTTTTAGTTTCATTCTTATTTACATCCTTCTTTTCTTCTTTCTTTTCGTTCGTTTCGTCTAGTATTCGCGGATGAGCAGCAATAGTGCGTATGCTCTTCTTTAAAGGTTTGATTTGATTTCTGAGGAGGTCATCTAATTCATTAAGAGATTTAATTTCTTTGAGATCTTTGAAGTACTCTTTGCCTGTGCTACGTCCTCTATTCAATCTACCGAGGTACTGGTAGATGTCTCTATTGGCCTGGCATTGTGCGCAGTTGTATTGCACAGGTACTGCATTCGGGAAGTTTTGTTGAGCGCTGTTCATGCTGGAAATGTTTCCTGGGCAGTATGGTACGAATACCACGGGAACAAATCCGATTATACCGTAAGGTGCATATTGCGGCTGGTTCTGATATTGGTACTGTGGCGGAGGGCCGGTTGCCTGGGGCGCTTGTCCTGGCTGTCCTTGTGTTGTATCGTTCTGTCCAGGTTTCAGCAGATAGCACGGGCATGACGCTGGACTAGGAACGATAGGCAGTGGGTACGGAATGACGTAGATAGGGAATGGTGGCATTTGACCAGGTGATACAGTTGCAGGTGGCTGAACTCCAGTACCCGATGGTGACCCTTCGGAATCTGTAAAATCAGAAGACAATTTAATGGTTTGAATGTTGCAGTTAGAATAAACAGCTGCTTTTTGTTTACAATGTATAAATATTTATGACGAATAGACAAAAGCTATACCTATTCAAATTTTTTTAACTACTTAACAATATTCATTTTGAAAATTGATATACAGATATAAATAATAATTATTAACATTCTAGAAATTTAATGAATCATACCTGGGTATTGTCCTGGGTATCCTGGGTATCCTGGCTGTCCGGGTTCTCCTGGTTGTCCTGGGTATCCTGGCTGTCCGGGTTGTCCTGGTTGTCCTGGGTATCCTGGTTGTCCGGGTTGTCCTGGCTGGCCTGGGTATCCGGGTTGGCCTGGTTGACTTGGGTATCCCGGTTGCCCAGGTTGTCCTGGGTACCCTGGTTCTCCAGGCTGTCCTGGCTTGCCTGGGTATCCGGGTTGACCAGGTTGTCCTGGTTGTCCAGGTTGTCCTGGTTTACCAGGTTGTCCTGGTTGACCTGGGTATCCTGGTTGTCCGGGTTGTCCTGGGTATCCTATTTCTCCAGGCTTTCCTGGTCCACCGGGCTGTCCTGGCTGTCCTGGGTATCCGGGTTGTCCGGGTTTACCAGGTTGTCCTGGGTATCCCGGTTGTCCAGGTTGCCCTGGGTATCCCGATTGCCCAGGTTGTCCTGGGTATCCTGGTTCTCCAGGCTGTCCTGGCTTGCCCGGGTATCCAGGTTCACCTGGTTTGCCAGGTTGACCAGGTTGTCCTGGGTATCCTTGTTCTCCAGGCTGTCCTGGTTGACCAGGTTGTCCTGGCTTGCCTGGGTATCCGGGCTGTCCTGGCTCGCCTTTAAAAAACATAAAGTTATTTAAAAATAACAAGAACTGAAGGTACTAACTTTTTGGAAGAATGACAGAATAATAATAATAAAAACGGGACATTTTTGGCTGTTACTACTGCACATCGTGGGGTCTGTCATTACTGATAAATGAAGGCGGTACAACTCATTGTACAGTCGAGTTCATTAATATATTGGACCTTTCAGGCTTCAAAAATATATGAACTTCAAAAAAGTTCATAATATTGTGACAACTATAAGCATCATTAAATTGTGGTCAAGATTTAGATTCATTAATATGTGCTTGCTTTTCTCAGTAACGTGTATACAGCCAAAGGAAAAGTCGAAAAAGCAAAAGCAAAAGCAGTCACATATTATTTACCACCATTTAATGATGCTTATAGTTAACACAATATTATGAACTCGACTGTACTACTAGAATGACGGGTGAAGTAAGTGATGACTACATCAAGCCGATCTATGTTAGATTTAAAAATAAAACGTGTAGATTTGTTAGATAACCTTTCTTCTCTTTTTGTAAAAATAATTACAACGGGACTTCAAAGTAATTTATTACCTGGCTGTCCTGGATGTCCTGGGTATCCCGGTTGTCCAGGTTGTCCTGGGTATCCTGGTTCTCCGGGCTGTCCTGGTTGGCCTGGGTATCCAGGTTGACCTGGTTTTCCTGGTTGTCCAGGTTGTCCTGGGTATCCTGGTTCTCCGGGCTGTCCTGGCTTGCCTGGGTATCCGGGTTGTCCTGGCTCGCCTTTAGAAAACATAAACGTATTTAAAAATGACAAGAATCTTTAAATTAGGTAGAAGGTACTACTATTTAAAAGAATGGCAGAACAATAAAAACCGGTCAAGTGCGAGTCGGACTCGCGTACGAAGGGTTCCGTACCATATTATATGTTTAACAATCGCAAAGATAACTTTTTACTTATTTTATAATGATACTGTGAATTACAAGGTTATTTTTTGCAGTTGCAGAAAATCACCCATGTTTAAACAAAATACCTTATGAATCGCCGTTTTCAGTATTGTTGATTAAATACAGTATTCATGGTACCTACATGGTATAAAGAAGTTTCAAATTCCTAATTTGTTGAATTGTTGCGCTAGAGCTCGTACAAAAATGGTCTAAAATTTACAACTTTTGCTTTTTTGTTTTTATTTCTTAATTTTAAAAGATTAAAAAAATATATGTTTGTATTCTACTCAATGAGTTCTAGACGAATGACACCCCACATGCTAGATTATTTTTTTTTTTTTGTTTTTTCAAAATGAAAAGTTTATTGTATGGGGATCGCCCCCTTACATTTTTAACTTTGCTTTATTTGTATTATTTGTTGTTATAGCCGTAATAGACAGCGGAGGCTTAGTAAGTTTGTACTAGACTGTACGTGGTTGTCTGATTTCATGGATTTTAATTTTATTGCGCGGAACCCTAATTATTTTTCTAAAATAAAAATAGCCTAAGTTACTCCTTAAAACATCAGCTATATGTCGTCAAAATCTGTGAAAATTCGTTTGGCAAGTTTCCTAACTTGACTCAAAGTACCATTTTTTTAATCGGACTGCGCTTTAAAATTCTTCTATACAAACTTTAACATCCCTAACCTCATTTGAGGCGTAGTTTTGAAAAACTAATAATGACAAACATTATTAATTACTTATGCAAGTATTTGTGCTAAGTTTCAAGTTCATTAACCAAATTAAAAAGATTTTTCATATAAACTGTATCTCTGTTTTCACGAACACAAATAAAGAATTTCAAAAATCGTCTGGTATATTTCCATAACTTGACTCAAACATTATTTACACCAATTTTAGAGTTAATCAAGACCCCAATAAAATCCTCCGCTATAAAATTAACTTTTCACCCCTTAGGGGTAGATTTTTGGAAAACCCTGATACACGTTAGTCTTTATTATATATTTATATATTTTTGGTCTCAAGTATAAAAACTGAGTTTTGAGTTAATCGGACCGCGTGTTAAAGTTCTTCCATACAAACTTTGACACCCCCAATCCCTCCTTAGGGGGTAGTTTAGGAAAACTAAAAATATATTCGTGCTAAGTTTCAAGTCTATTAACTCAAGGGATAGGATTTTTCATACAAACTTTCATCCCCTATTTTACCCCCTTAGGGATGGAATTTCCAAAAATCCTTCCTTGTCTCTAGGTCCATTGGTTTGGGCTGTGCGTTGATATATTAGTCAGTGACTCAGTCAGGACTTTGATTTTTGTATATATATAGATTTTACCATGTTATTTTAAGACCAGAGACTTTTTATAGGTTTTCCTGTAATCTACAGGTATAGAACTATTTCCTATATTTTTTTCAAAATTTTAGGCTCAGTAGTTTCGGAGATAAGGGGGGGGAATGGTCAATTGTCGTCAATTTTCTTAAATAACTTTAAAACAATATATTTTACAATTACAAAAAAAATATATTTGAGACCCTCATAGTAAGCCCTTTCATTTAATATGTCACACGGTACAGTTTACAAAACTTTTTTTTAAAATTTTCTTATTTTCCCCCTAAAAGTGACTCTCATATTCAAAATTCATATATTTACTTTAGCTGTACGTGTTTGGGTCACAAAAATCCATATGTGTACCAAATTTTAACTTAATCGGTCAATTAGATTCGGAGCAAATTGGCTGTGACAGACGGACAGACGGACAGACAGACAGACAGACACACGAGTGATCCTATAAGGGTTCCGTTTTTTCCTTTTGAGGTACGGAACCCTAAAAACGGGACAGTTTTGATCGTTACTATTGCACGTCGTGGGAGCTGTCAAATACTGTTTTCACCTACAACCCATTATACTAGAAGAATGACGGGCGAAGTAGGAGATGACTGCTTCAAGCCAATCTGTGTTAGTTTTACAAATAGAACTTGTAGATTCGTTAGAGTACTTTTCTTCTCTTTTCGTAAAAATAATTACAAGGGGACTCGAAAGTAATTTATTACCTGGCTGTCCTGGTTGTCCTGGTTGGCCTGGTTTACCAGGCTGACCTGGGTAGCCTGGCTGTCCAGGTTGTCCTGGTTTTCCAGGTTGTCCTGGCTCGGCTTTAATAGATAAAAGTGATTTTAAGAAAATGAAAGCGTAACAAAATAACATAAGATTAAGAAACTACATTTTATAAAAAGAGTAACGTGTACGGTGCTGTTTGAAGTTTTACCTGGCTGTCCTGGGTATCCAGGTTGTCCGGGTTTTACTGGTCCTCCGATCTGTCCTGGGTAACCTGGTTGTCCTGGATGTCCCGGTTCGCCTTGAAGGAAACGGACAGAGTACAACATTAGTTTTTGTTTATCCTGAACACGAAAAGGAGCCATTCATTGTACTCATCATTGTAAACAATTTTTACTGTAGATACAAACTTGAAATCATGCTGTTCTATACATTTAGTATGTTTTTATAAACTGCATGGGACAGCTGTTTTTTTTAAACCATTTTGCTGTCCCATCATAACTTGCTTGCTTATGTAAGCAAGATGAGTGTATAGCCGGACCTTTAAACAAGTTATTATTCTAAAGAAAATGAAAAAAAATTGTTCAAAATCAAAAAACCAAAAATCAAAAATGTTTATTTGTTAATGTTTTTTTTGTTTAGGATTCTGCACAGAAAGCCTTGTATTCAAGCAGTCTAAAAGTTGACAATTTAGTCCAAACTAATTAAGGCCACTAAATTTATATTGCATGTGTAGCGACACTGGCAAACGACAACAAGCAATTAAAACAAAAAAATACAAATATTTAAAATACTAAATATATTAGAACCCCAATTAATTAAGAAATGTCTTATAATGGTAAAAAGCTGTCCATTTCGAGAGAACTTAACGTTTTTTAAGTACTGTTGAAGCTTACATATCCAAGGCCCCTAAAGAAAATAAAAATTCATGTACAGCGCCAATTGGGTACCCCTCAAAAGACATGTGGGTTCAAATCCGTGATAAACACATTTCATTATAATTAATGTATTGTTTTTGTAAATAAATAAGATTATGTTAGTATTTATATTTAATTAAGTTTGTTCTTATTATTGTCTTTTTCAATAAAAAGTTGGTTGTTCTTGGTTGGTAAGAGCTCACGGTAATCATTGTATAACCAATGATTCGATGGTTCGAATCTCGTCCAGGCCTAAGAAACACTTTTTGTATTATTCTTAAGGATGTATTGTTTGAGTTGCAAAGTTGTAGCAAAGTCAATTTTAATACAACTGGGGTAATCAATACAATTGAGCGTCGAGTTTATGGTGTAATCAGTTGCTAAGATCAAGTCTCGAAAACTTTGAAAGGCGAATCGTTGGCCTCATAAAGTGCTTCAATTTATGTGTTAATGTAGCTTAGGTTAAGTGCATTTTGTTATATTATTTTGATTAAATAAAGATATTTCAAAATGAAATAAATACAACTGGGGTATCCCATTGATGCAGCCCACTGTACATACCAGCAGGTGGAGCATTAGCACCATAGAAATAGGTTTTGTCGACGGAAGAACTATTTTAATCTGCTGTTAGTATTTTGTCTGCCTCTTTAATTTAGTCTGTGCTAAATAAATGTGTTTTCTTTCTTTCTCTATTTCTTAAGAATAGACAAAATGACGATTCCGTGTGGACAGAGTGACGGTAACAAAGTAGGAAGAGTAAACTGCACTTTTTGGGAAATTCGCTTTTATACAATGACAAAAAAGTAAAGACATTACGGTATTTTGGAAAAAAAAAATACAGTAATAAATTGGTCTTAACCATTTTCCTGGTAATGCCCTATTAACTAAATGATGTATAAAATAGAAGTAGATAGCTTTGTTATTACAGTTTTGCGTACAAAACACTCTCGTGTATTACATACTTTGCGGCCGTCAAGTAAAAGGTTTTCTACGACGATTACAAATTCAATTTGTCTTCACTACTGCAGATCAGTTGTCAGTGTGATTTTGACAGTTGGGATAGAAAACTTTCTTCCAAAATAGTATAATAGGAAAGGACCTAGACAAAGAAAGTTAGAAACGAAAGACAAATATTACAGATTGTTGAAGGATTTCTTCGGTGCGATGTCAAACATGGAGAAACGAAATGTCACTTTGTAAGGAAAGAGATGTGTCTATTCTTCGTACAGATAGAAGTGGCCATGCTACGCGTGCTGGGGTGTTGAAAAGTTTTGAAGCTAAGTACCTTCAAGTGTCATTATAGTCTCGCGCTGCATGTTACTAATTTGCGAATACCCTCTTTAGTATAAATACAGTCTTATTTCAATCCTTTCAGTCATCCACTGAGATAAGACGATGTTTACCGGCAACCCATCCCTAGGATTAATAATTACTAAAAGTGTAATGATGCTAATGTTAAGAAACTCAGTACTTATAATAAAGAGTACGTATGTGAAGAAAATGTATGTGTGTTTTTTTATTTTTTTATATATGGGTATTGTATTTGTAATTTTGAATTCTTACCTTGTTGGCCTGGTTGCCCTGGCTGTCCTGGATAACCGGATTGCCCTGGTTTGCCTGGTTGTCCTGGGTACCCGGGTTGACCTGGTTTGCCTGGCTGTCCTGGGTATCCGGGTTGACCTGGTTTGCCTGGCTGTCCTGGGTATCCAGGTTGTCCTGGCTGTCCTGGTTCGCCCTGTTGGCCGGGTTGACCTGGTTGTCCTGGGTAACCTGGTTGTCCGGGCTGTCCTGGTTGGCCTGATTCTCCGGGTTGTCCTGGTTGGCCTGGGTATCCTGGCTGTCCGGGTTGGCCTGGGTACCCTGGCTGTCCGGGCTGTCCTGGTTGTCCTGGTCCACCTTGTTGGCCAGGCTGTCCTGGCTGTCCTGGGTATCCGGGTTGTCCTGGTTTGCCTGGTTGTCCTGGGTATCCGGGTTGCCCTGGGTATCCGGGTTGCCCTGGCTGTCCTGGTTCGCCCTGTTGGCCGGGTTGTCCAGGCTGTCCTGGTTTGCCTGGTTCTCCAGGTTGTCCTGGTTGTCCTGGGTAGCCTGGCTGTCCTGGTTGGCCTGATTGTCCGGGTTGTCCTGGTTGGCCTGGGTATCCTGGCTGTCCGGGTTGGCCTGGGTATCCTGGCTGTCCGGGCTGTCCTGGTTGTCCTGGTTCACCTTGTTGGCCAGGCTGTCCTGACTGTCCTGGGTATTCGGGTTGTCCTGGTTTGCCTGGTTGTCCTGGGTATCCAGGTTGTCCAGGCTGTCCTGGTTTGCCTGGTTCTCCAGGTTGTCCTGGTTGTCCTGGGTAGCCTGGCTGTCCTGGTTGGCCTGATTGTCCGGGTTGTCCTGGTTGGCCTGGGTATCCTGGCTGTCCGGGTTGGCCTGGGTATCCTGGCTGTCCGGGCTGTCCTGGTTGTCCTGGTCCACCTTGTTGGCCAGGCTGTCCTGACTGTCCTGGGTATCCGGGTTGTCCTGGTTTGCCTGGTTGTCCTGGGTATCCAGGTTGTCCAGGCTGTCCTGGTTCACCTTAAAAAGAAGGCACAGAGTTAATTTAGTTGAAAAACAAGTCAAAGCGACCTTTTAATGAAACAAATCAAAAACCTCATTTGTTCTAGCTGCAATAAGAAACACATAGATACATAGAAGTCATTTCGGACGCAGATGGTGTTGGTGATGTATTGTGGGAACTGTACTGTAGAAATGATGACGCAACCATAATGTAAATTTGAGTTAATTTTTAAATAGAAATGCTCCTTTCGAACATAACCACTCACGTGACAATTGTGACAAATGCATGAACGTGGCCCAAATGAAAAGCGAGGATTGTCCAAGTGCACGAAAGTGGGCTTGAATGAACGGTGACAGCGCACGCGTTCCGGCTCTACTTACGTAGTACGTCAACCAAGTTTGATTTATGTGTGTGCAAGTTTGCTTGAGAGATACTTCATTTTTTACGTCATCGGGTAAGTGAGGTTGGAGCGTCGTCGGGCGTCAGGCGATCACTGCACTTAAAAATTACGGTTTTTGTTTTTCTTTTCTTCTCTATATTATAAGTATTCTAGTATTTGTATTTTATTTTATTTCCCTTGAGATTTACAGATATCCGTGGTGTGTCCGTGGCATCACACAGTAGGCCCTGTCAGAATACCAGCTTGCGGTATTTATTTTTTTAAATATCGCAGCTTTATGCTGAGATAGGAGCCTATTTGGACTCGCACAGGTCTTTTTTTTAGTTTGATTTTTTATTTATTTTTACTTTTTTTTTTGTTTTTTAATGTTTACTTTGTTACTTTTATATGCTCCTTCTAAACTTTACTTCCTGTGCGTGTCCCAAATAAAATATTTTTCTTTCTTTCTTTCTAAGTGAAACAAAGAAAATTGAATACACAAGCGGAGATGTGGTGGTCCTCGACACCGGGATGCAGGCAGGCCAGGGAGGCTATGCCATCTCTTGATGGTAGGATCGTAGGTCAGACGTCTATTACGCCTGGACAGGAACGGCCTGCGCCTGGTGACGGGGACTATCACAGGGCACTGCTCATTAAATAAACATTTCCATACTATAGGAATAACGGACAGTCCTCTGTGCAGGGCTTGCCTGGAGGCTGAGGAAACCGTTACGCATGTGCTCTTTGAATGCACAGGCGTCGCCCAGATTACCTTCCGCCCTTCACAGATGTTCTGAACAGACTAGGAGACTTCATTGACTTCTGGAGTGAGGTGGGCTGGTTGGAATAACCCCCCAACGGCTGATAAGGCCCACGCACAATGGTCCACATGAAGGACTAAGTGCGGAAACCATGCCCTCTAATATAGAAGAAAATTGAATTTACTCATTCTAGCCGAGCGGAACCCACAGCGTTGACTCGAGATTTAGTAATGTTTTAAAAAAATATGTTAGTTTTACCTGGTTGGCCGGGGGATCCAGGTTGACCTGGCTGTCCTGGGTATCCGGGTTGTCCTGGTTTTCCTGGCTGTCCTGGGTATCCTGGTTGTCCAGGCTGTCCTGGTCCACCTTCTTGGCCAGGTTGACCTGGTTGTCCAGGGTATCCGGCTTGTCCCGGTTTGCCTGGCTGTCCTGGGTATCCTGGTTGTCCAGGTTGTCCTGGGTATCCAGGTTGGGCTGGTTGTCCTGGATGTCCTGGTTGTCCAGGCTGTCCTTGCTGTCCTGGGTATCCAGGTTGTCCCGGCTTGCCTGGTTGTCCTGGGTATCCTGGTTGTCCAGGCTGTCCTAGTCCTCCTTCTTGGCCTGGTTGGCCAGGCTGTCCTGGGTATCCGGGCTGTCCTGGCTTGCCTGGTTGTCCTGGGTATCCTGGTTGTCCAGGCTGTCCTGGTCCACCTTCTTGGCCCGGTTGGCCAGGCTGTCCTGTCTGTCCCGGGTATCCGGGCTGTCCTGGTTTGCCTGGTTGTCCTGGGTATCCAGGTTGTCCGGGCTGTCCTGGTTGACCTAAACAAAAGGTCGCAGAGTTAAAATAGATTTCAGTGCAAAAAGAGACATTGTATGTATAATATGGTAGCCATTTCGTACGTAGAAGTTACGTACTAGAGTTTATCAAAAAAGTCTACAACGTTAGGTAGGTAGTACATAACTATGTGTGTACTTACATGTGCTTAAATAAAATGCTGAGTTGAGTTTTCTTAACATTAATTTAAAAAACAATACACTTGTGTACCGTTGCAGTGTGTTGTTTGTGCCAATAAATCAATCTTATTTTCTTTTCTACAATTCAAAGGTTCTGCAATTATCCGTTGGTGAAAAGCACAGTTGAAGTCTAGTTGTAAATAATGCAGTAAGTAAGTTTTACCTGATTGTCCCGGGAATCCTGGTTGCCCGGGTTTACCGGGTTGTCCTGGTTGTCCGGGACCACCTTGTTGACTTTCTGATTCCGGCTTTACCGGGTATCCTGGTTGGCCTGGCTGTCCTGGGTATCCTGGTTGTCCGGGCTTACTAGGTTGTCCTGGCTGACCTGGGTATCCTGGTTGGCCTGGCTGTCCTGGGTATCCTGGCTTGCCAGGCTGTCCTGGTTGTCCGGGTTGACCGGGTTGTCCTTCTTGTCCAGGGTATCCTGGTTGGCCTGGCTGTCCTGGGTATCCTGGCTTGCCAGGCTGTCCTGGTTGTCCGGGTTGACCGGGTTGTCCTTCTTGTCCAGGGTATCCTGGTTGGCCTGGCTGTCCCGGGTATCCTGGCTTGCCAGGCTGTCCCGGTTGTCCGGGTTGACCGGGTTGTCCTTCTTGTCCAGGGTATCCTGGTTGGCCTGGCTGTCCCGGGTATCCTGGCTTACCAGGTTGTCCTGGTTGGCCTGGCTGTCCGGGCTTACCAGGTTCTCCTGGTTGGCCTGGCTGTCCCGGGTATCCTGGCTTACTAGGTTGTTCTGGTTGGCCTGGGTATCCTGGCTGTCCTGGTTGTCCGGGTTGTCCTTCTTGTCCGGGGTATCCTGGTTGGCCTGGCTGTCCCGGGTATCCTGGCTTACCCGGTTGTCCTGGTTGGCCTGGGTATCCTGGCTGTCCTGGTTGTCCGGGTTGACCGGGTTTTCCTTCTTGTCCGGGGTATCCTGGTTGGCCTGGCTGTCCCGGGTATCCTGGCTTACCAGGTTGTCCTGGTTGTCCTGGGTATCCTGGCTGTCCTGGTTGTCCGGGTTGACCAGGTTGTCCTTCTTGTCCAGGGTATCCTGGTTGGCCTGGCTGTCCCGGGTATCCTGGCTTACCAGGTTGTCCTGGTTGGCCTGGGTATCCTGGCTGTCCTGGTTGTCCGGGTTGACTGGGTTGTCCTTCTTGTCCAGGGTATCCTGGTTGGCCTGGCTGTCCTGGGTATCCTGGCTTACCAGGTTGTCCTGGTTGGCCTGGCTGTCCCGGGTATCCTGGCTTACCAGGTTGTCCTGGTTGGCCTGGCTGTCCCGGGTATCCTGGCTTACCAGGTTGTCCTGGTTGGCCTGGGTATCCTGGCTGTCCTGGTTGTCCGGGTTGACCGGGTTGTCCTTCTTGTCCAGGGTATCCTGGTTGGCCTGGCTGTCCTGGGTATCCTGGCTTACCAGGTTGTCCTGGTTGGCCTGGCTGTCCTGGGTATCCTGGGTTACCAGGTTGTCCTGGTTGGCCTGGGTATCCTGGCTGTCCTGGTTGTCCGGGTTGTCCTTCTTGTCCAGGGTATCCTGGTTGGCCTGGCTGTCCCGGGTATCCTGGCTTACCAGGTTGTCCTGGTTGGCCTGGGTATCCTGGCTGTCCTGGTTGTCCGGGTTGACCGGGTTGTCCTTCTTGTCCAGGATATCCTGGTTGGCCTGGTTGTCCCGGGTATCCTGGCTTACCAGGTTGTCCTGGTTGGCCTGGGTATCCTGGCTGACCTGGTTGTGCAGGTCCACCGGGTTGACCGGGTTGTCCTTCTTGTCCAGGGTATCCTGGTTGGCCTGGCTGTCCTGGGTATCCTGGCTTACCAGGTTTTCCCGGTTGACCTGGGTATCCTGGCTGTCCTGGTTGTCCGGGTTGCCCTTCTTGTCCAGGGTATCCTGGTTGGCCTGGCTGTCCTGGGTATCCTGGCTTACCAGGTTGACCGGGTTGTCCTGGCTGTCCTGGGTATCCTGGCTGTCCTGGTTTACCAGGTTGTCCTGGCTGTCCTGGTTGTCCGGGATGACCGGGTTGTCCTTCATGTCCAGGGTATCCTGGTTGGCCTGGCTGTCCTGGGTATCCTGGCTTACCAGGTTGTCCTGGTTGGCCTGGGTATCCTGGCTGACCTGGTTGTCCAGGTTGACCGGGTTGTCCTTCTTGTCCAGGGAATCCTGGTTGACCAGGCTCTGCTGGGTATCCTGGGTGTCCGGGCTTACCAGGTTGTCCTGGTTGGCCTGGGTATCCTGGCTGACCTGGTTGACCAGATTCACCGGGTTGACCGGGTTGTCCTTCCTGTCCAGGGTATCCAGGCTGGCCTGGTTGTCCTGGGTATCCTGGCTGGCCTGGCTGTCCCGGGTATCCTGGTTGTCCGGGCTTACCAGGTTGACCTGGCTGCCCTGGGTATCCCGGTTGTCCTGTTTGACCTGGATAACCTGGTTGTCCCGGTTGAATTGGCTGTCCTGGCTGAGAATCTGGTAAGAAACAAAAAAGAATACCTAAATTAGCGCAAAATTAAAGAAACTATCCGTCTTTCATAGTACTGATAACCGCACATCACTAAATATGATTTATCTATCTATCTTATCTACGTCGTTATAGTGCTTTTTATTATTATTCATAATGCATAATCATTCATTGTAAATATTATTGGTGTAAATAAAAATATAAAAATAAATAAATAAATGTAAATGTAAAGGTTTGATCGGGAAAGTAATGTAGGTAATCTGTTGTGTGGCTGTTTAGTATTTTGACTACGCTAGAATGGTACTTCAGATAAATTAATACTAGATCGCGTTGTGTGTCAATAGGGTATGTATATAATTACGTTGATTATTATCAAAAATGTTCTTGTTGTTGTTGGCACTTTTGCTGAACTGGGCCTTTTTGGCACAGCTGTGCATTCCCGCAACGCACTTTACACTTTTTATTAGTTTTTTTTTTAAATTATAATTATTTTAATCTGCTGTGTGCCTTTTAGTCTGTGCTACATAAATGTATTTTCTTTCTTTCTTTCTAAATCATGTGATTTACAAATCATTATTTTATCATTGTCACGTAAAACGGCCAGAATAGCGCGAAGTTCTATGGCGTTTCGTTGTGACTTCTGATCGCAGTAGTGCTGTCTTTGTAGTCATCTTCGATCAATCTACTGATCGAAGGTAGTCCTAGACTTTAAAATGCTTAACATCGCCAATTATCGAGATATTGTTAAATATCTCGAAAAATGGCGAAGTTAAGCCTTTCAATTTATTTTTACTGTACCAATTTTCTACGTTTTTTAAAGGTGACAGTTTTAGGAATTACCTGGTCCTCCCGGCCCTCCTGGTCCTCCTGGTCCTCCTGGTCCTCCGGGTCCTCCGGGTCCGCCTGGCCCTCCTGGAGTGCCGGGTGAGCCGGGTGGGCCTGGAGATCCAGGCTTCCCGGGTTGTCCTGGGTAGTAACCGCCAGTGGAGGTTCCACCAGGGCCACTAGGACCGCCTGGGCCACCAGGTCCTCCAGGTCCTCCTGGGCCTCCTGGACTGCCGGGTGATCCGGGAGAGCCTGGAGATCCAGGCTTGCCGGGTTGTCCGGGATAATTTACGCCACCGGAGGGGCCACTAGGTCCACCGGGTCCTCCTGGACCGCCGGGACCACCTAAACGAAATTAAGCTTAGTATTAATTTAAGATAACGCTAAAAATTATCGTTACGTAGGTTATTATTCATTGCATATTGTACACACGGCTACATATCAAGCTATATATTTACGTACTTATTGTACGGAAATCTTATACATTTCGAGATCAGCTTATCCTGGAAATTGATAGCTTGATATGTAGCCGTGTGTACACACAGTTTCAGGCTATGAATAGGTTTCAATCCCTGGTATATTAAACAAGTAGAAGTAGGAACATTTAACATTTTATTTCTTATAAGATCACTCGTGTAACTGTCTGTCGTCTGTCTGTCTGTCTGTCTGTCTGTCCATCTGTCACAGCCAATTTGCTCCGAATGTAATGGACACATTAAGTTGAAATTTGGTACACATATGGATTTCTGTGACCCAAAAACGTACGGCTAAAGTAAATAAATTAATTTTGAATATGGGGGTCACTTTTAGGGGGCAATTAAGAAAATTAAAAAAAAAGTTTTGTAAACTGTACCGTGTGACCTAACAAATGAAAGGGCTTACTATGAGGTTCTCAAATATTTTTTTTCTATAATTTTAAAATAAATCGTTTTAAAGTTATTTAAGAAAATAGACGAAAATTTACAATTTACCACCACCCCCTTATCTCCGAAACTACTGAGAATAAAATTTTGAAAAAAAAAAAATATAGAAAATAGTTCTATACCTGTAGATCACAGGAAAACCTATAAGAAGTTTGTGGTCTTAAAATAACATGGTAAATCTCTCAATATTGTGAGTACAAACTTACATTTACTGTTGGAATGTATGGAAGAACATGTTTTTCAACTATAATGTTAAGTTTGTTCTCGGGATAATTTCATCCCAACTACGGAACCCTTCATTGTGCGTAGTCCGACACTCAATTGTCCCGTTTTTTATGAACCATTGAATTTACCACGTGGCAGCAAATTATTCAACGTCTATTAGTAACTAAGCTGGGGCTGGGGTCACTCTGTGACCAAATGGGTTAGGTTAGAACAGTGAGCAACCATGCGCGAGCCGAGCGAGCGAAGTGAACGGTGCCGCGGCAGCGGTCGACGAGCTGATTCCAAACGGCTAATAGCTAGTTGGCTGCGACATATCAGAGGGGCAATTCTCGTACCTAAAAACGTTCACAATCTCATGCCAGCGTCAATCAAAATGTCAAAAATGAAGGTAAACGCTATACAATTTCTGTCAGATTGAGTCTTGAGATGATATTGCGAACGTTGTTAAAAATACGAGAATTGCCCCTCAGGTATCAACCGATTTGGCCGGTAACATAAATAAAAATCAAAAAGTGTTCGTTGGTAAACGCATCGCTTGATAACGGCTAGACCTATTTATTTTTTTACTTTAATGTTCGTAATATTATTGTAATTTGATTAAAGTTTATAAGGAAAGAAAAATTGGAAAAGGTGCCCGGAAAATTGGTGAATTCGGGAAAAACGGAAAGTGTTATTTTCTATGAGATTATTGTATAAACTCAAGACCATAACTCACGATTGGAACGTGGACAGGACCTCTGTCAGGTTAGCTAGTTACCTATAAATAAAATAGGTATATACATATTGTGTTTACCTGGGCCTCCTGGTGTTCCTGGTGAGCCTGGTGCTCCCGGAGAGCCGGGTTGTCCTGGGTAGTTACCGCCAGTAGAAGGACCGCTGGGGCCATTTGGACCACCTGGGCCTTCTACAAAAGTAGAAATTGGTTAAAATTTGTTAGTGCATAATTATGCGTAATTATATTGTAACCTGACGTCGCAAAAACGAAGAAGCATGTAACGAACAAAGCATGAAACGGTCACTAGTATCTGATATTCGGTCCTAAAATAAAATAAAGCCGTTTATGTGCCCTTCTTGAGCAGGAGTGCAGTGGTGACCCAGTGCTAACGGCCGCGACCTACGAATTGTATGTAGGTCGTGGGTCCGAACCCCGACAGGCGCTTTACTTTGTGTTATTTATTTCATCACCACTGCTCTCAAAACGGTGACGGAAAACATCGCGAGGAAACGATAACTTAACCTAGAACCAAAAATTCAAAGATATGTTTGTGACATCCACCAACTCGCACTGTGGAGTCCTGTGTCCCAACTGTAGGAACATTACAGGCTGATTATGCTATGTATGAACATTAGTTTATTTTTTATTATTAGTACAAGCCGTGCACCTGACGAGATTTCCCATCGGCAAAAATGACGTACGTCATACGAATTTTTCCCTAAATTACTACTATGAAATGAATTTTCAAAAATGTTTTCTTAGTGTTTCGTTAGAAAAGAATCTCTTGTGCAAAAATTCCTGGTACTAGTCCCAGCGGTTTAGGCTGTGCGTTATCTGTCACTGAATTTAAGATTAATGGTGACGATTCTCTTGTCACAAATGCCATTAGACTAGACTAAACATCACCAAAATTTAGTTTTCATTTATATTTAAAACACGCTGATGCTGCCTTCCCTGCGCGCCTCCGGCTCTAAAAAAAATTCTCGGGGTAGAGCAAACAAGTACCAAGCGGTGTCGCGATTGTCAAACTCGATTAGTTGTATCAAAGTTTTGAAATTTAGAGATATTTTTTTAATAGCTTTAAGATTCTCATAGCCAAAAGTAAGAAGTTTTAGTGATAGTTTAGTAGAATCGGTACCAAAGTCCGCACATAAATATTTTTTTTTTCAAGTGACTAACCTGGGCCTCCTGGTCCACCAGGTCCATTGGGTCCACCTGGGCCTCCTGGACCTCCAGGTCCGCCTGGTCCTCCGGGAGTGCCGGGTGATCCTGGGGTGCCTGGCGTGCCAGATGTACCGGGTTGTCCTGGGTAGTATCCGCCAGTAGAAGGACCGCCGGGGCCGTTAGGACCACCGGGTCCTCCTGGGCCTCCTGGACCTCCGGGTCCACCTGGTCCTCCGGGAGTGCCAGGTGCTCCTGCGGTGCCTGGTGTGCCAGGTATACCGGGTTGTCCTGGGTAGTATCCGCCAGTAGAGGGACCGCCGGGGCCGTTAGGACCACTGGGTCCTCCTGGGCCTCCTGGACCGCCGGGTCCGCCTGGTCCTCCGGGAGTGCCGGGTGCACCTGGGGTGCCTGGTGTGCCAGGTATACCAGGTTGTCCTGGGTAGTATCCGCCAGTAGAGGGACCGCCGGGGCCGTTAGGACCACTGGGTCCTCCTGGGCCTCCTGGACCTCCAGGTCCGCCTGGTCCTCCGGGAGTGCCGGGTGATCCTGGGGTGCCTGGCGTGCCAGATATACCGGGTTGTCCTGGGTAGTATCCACCAGTAGAGGGACCGCTGGGGCCGTTAGGACCACCGGGTCCTCCTGGGCCTCCTGGACCTCCTGAAAATAAAACAAACGTTCAGCTATTTTTGTCTAATTTTTTACCTTTTATTAGAAACTTACCAGTCAGCAGTGCTGTTTGCTGCAGACCATCGAGGATCTTATGGTATTACTGACAGTGTGACCGTTAACAATTACACAGGGTGTAAAAAGACCCACCACGGAGCCGTCATCTACACATTAATTTTGGTGGGAAAATTCACTGCTTACGGCGGAATGTGAAAAATTGTGCTAATGCGCATTCGATATCTCCGTAAGCAGAAGGTTTCCAGGTACGGTCCAGCCAGTGCATCAAAAACATCATAATAATGGGAAGAACAAGTGTCTCTCGGCTTCGTTAAGGGCAGTTTTAAAACCATTATTTCTATTTACCTGGTCCGCCGGGACCGCCAGGCCCGCCGGGTCCCCCTGGTGCGCCTGGAGAGCCGGGACTACCGGGTGTTCCTGGAGTGCCCGGATAGTAACCACCAGGACCAAATGAGCCATCAGGACCTAATGGTCCTCCTAAAGCCGCACACAGTGATTGGTTAGACACAAACGGTTAATAAGCTGCTTTATGTAAGTCACATTTGTTAGCACACATAAGCTACCAAGGGGCTTTCCGTTGAGAGACCGTTTCCAGTGAGAGAGAGAGACGGAGCTATATACGACCTATAGCACCGTCACTCTCTCTCACTGGAAACGTTCAACTTCTGCCCTGCTATAAGAGCTCATAGTAAGCCCCCAGAAGGACAATTCCCGCAATTAAAAACGTTTAAAATTTAACCGCAATCTCGTCTCAGCGCCGACAATCAATGTCAAAAACTTGTCAAAAATGTAGGATTTTTTGACAGACACTGAGATTAGAATGCGAACGTTTGTTCTTAAAATATGGGAATTTCTGTTCAGATTAGAACGCACTAGGTAAATAGGGTCAAATTAAATTAGCTAGTGAAACTGCAGACGTGATGGGTATCGATATCTAAACACTGACCTCTCGTTGTATTTATTTATTTATTTGTTTGCCAGAAACATGGTATGTTTGCAAAGGTGTTAACATTTCATAGTACCGCATGTCTCACCGTATCCCGATACCGATATCTAAACATGATTAAGCAAAAAATAAATTAATAATTATGATGTTTTTTTTTTGGGGTCATTTTTAAACGCAGTGTAGTGTAAGCTTCAAAGACGTGATGGGTATCACCAAATCTTTTTTATTTTTATCTTGTCGTGATTAGATATCGATAGGTATCTTGTCTGTATTTGTAAAGCCAGTACAATTATAATGCTGAATGCGCATTTTTTTTTCAGATTTCTCATGTGTTTGCAGTGGCGTAACAGGGTATAGTTCGAGGCCCGTGGCAAATTCGTCGGATGGGCCCCTCATATAAAGAAGCTGAACCAACAATAATAGTATTTTAGGGTTCCGTACCAAAATGGTAAAAAGGAACCCTTATGGTGCGACTCTGTCTGTCTGTCACAGCTGGATATCTCAAGAACTACTAATGCTATCAACTTGAACTTTAAATCAGTTTTAGATGACGTTTGCCCAACTATTTTACAAATAAGAAAAAAATTAAAACATTTTATATCTCTCTCTGCCTGCTCGGTCTGTGCCGGTAGAGTTTACTTTGCCGGAACCGGTCTAGCTAGGGTGAGGAGCCAGACCAAGAGGAATAAATATGAACCCGCAGGGAAGCAGGTGGCGAGCTGTTGGGCAGTAGCGACCCCACGGACCATATCTCCCGGGAGAAGCCTTGTTCCTGGCTTGCCTTTATTGGCCGGCTGGAGTGAACGATGACGAGGAACAGTCCTCCCACCTCTTTCTTGCCTTTATTGGCTGGCTTGAGTGGGGATTCGCAAGAGCAAAAGAGCTCGGAGGAAGGCAGTATTCCAGTAAGATGCTGATAAGGATCTTGACCGTACTTCCGGGATTGTCTTGATAGCCGTGGAATGCCTCTCCACTCCTCAAGCACCTCAGGACATGTTGCCCCCTTGTTGCTACGTCACTATGTGCTAGCGACCGTTTCCCCGGGCCCCATTATTGAGTGTGCAAGTCACCCCCTGCCAATTTATCTGTGTATATTATACAACATTGATCAGGCAGGGGACATAGTTCTACCATAATTCAAGGTACCCAATCCATTATAGCCACGCAAACCTATAGCCCAATATATTTTGTTTCCATGTTCTGCAAAAGTCCTGCACCAACCGGGGGTTGTCCTTAGGTGCAATTGCATAGTGCATACAGGGATAATCGTCGGCTGGTGCCTTCTCGTCATTTACAATTGTCTAAGCTTAGGGGCCTCTGCGAGTTGGCTTCGGCCCCTCGTACGCCTTCCAAAGGTCCGGGACCCAAAGACAAAATACAATAATAAGTAATAATAAATGTTGGGAGTTGGGATTCTCCTCTGGGGGGGGGCCCTTCCGACTGGGGGCCCGTGGCATTTTGCCGACTTGCCACCCTGTAGTTACGCCACTGTGTGTTTGTGAATCTCGTTTCTTTTTCATTTTTGGTACAATACATAAGTACTCGCAGTTTTTTAATTTATCAACTGACTTCTATTGGATTCAATTTCGAAAAGAGATTCAATATTCTTTTACGGAGGTTTTGCAAGTAGTAGTAGTTCTAGATTAGGATATTTCTAATATTAAACAGGCGTTTGTTCGTAGTGCGTTCTAGCCTTAGCATTTCACATGAAAAGCATACTGATTGATGGGCGAGCGTGATTTATGATAATACTCCAAAAGGTTTGGCCGCATCACGTCATGTCAATGTATGGCAAAGTGCCATAAAAAAGATAAATTCCTCTTTTTATTTGAGAAATAAAAAAAGTGTGTTCGATTTTCCACAAAAAAGTGAATTTGTTTTGAATTCTTTATCATTTAGGTAACCATTTTTAGAAATGAGTTATGAAAGTTGTTTAGTAGTTGATTTCGTACCTGGTCCTGTAGGTTGTCCTGGGTAATATCCTCCTGTGCCTGAAAGAGTTAGCACAAATGGATGGGTTAGCGATAAAGCTGTTGTTCGTTAAATTGCATTAAAAATGTTTCAGGCGCTTTTTAAACGATAAATGAATGTAATTTGAATGAAAACGACTTTAAAATTAGGTTACTGATGGCACTGAACCGAACACAAAGTTAGACTGTAAAATTAAAACTTCGAACGAAACGAATCGCGGAATTTAGTGAAGGCATTGTCACAAAAAGTTGTGACATTCTCGAAATGCCTTCACAAAATTCCGTGATTCGTTTCATTTCTCTGCATCAAACGAAACTTGTATGCATATCCCGTGTTTTGAATGATTGAGCAACTAGAATGAACCCAACATTGCATTATTATTAGGTCTGCCAGTGGAAATCTATAGTTTCCAATTTAGGTGTTATGAGCGTTAGTCACGTCTTACCTGGGTAGTAGCCTGGGGTGCCAGCTGTGCCTGGGAAACCTGGGGTACCAGGGGTACCTGGGCTACCGGGAGTACCTGGGGTGCCTGGAGATCCTGCGGTGCCTGGGGTACCGCTGCCTGGGTAGTAGCCACCTTGAGGGCCGCCGGGGCCGCCCGGGCCGCCTGGACCACCTGTTACCAAGAGAGAGTATTAGAATCCACCTCTGTACATTAGCGTGCATCTGTACATCAAATAGAAATATAATAATTGACTATCTTTGGAAACCCATTCTGCATTTTAGTTTATGGCATATTTCATACGAGCAGAATGATATTTCCGCTATAAGTCCGATGACAGAAAACATACATGTTTCAGTTAATTTCATTTCCATTAGTGCTAAGAAATGTATTTTCTATTCTTATTTTTTATTAGGGCGCTGATCACCCAGTTTTGCCACTACTTTTGTACTTTTGTTTTGTTGTACAATTACAGTCTTGCACTCGAATCGGATCTTTTCAGGGCATCGAATTAACCCTCAGAGACACTTGGAGTGGTGAGTAAACGACTGATATTAAACTATTGTATATATTATGTTTAACTAGTGAGCAGCCCCTGCTTCGCATGGTTTATACGACTTTTAGTTAAATTAAATTCTCTAAATGATGGTGGAAAACGCATCCGAATCCGTTGCGTGGTTTAGAAGAACAACGCGGACACACAGACACCAAAAGCGACATTAATTTATATTATGTAGCTATAGATTAAGGTATTTTTACCTGGTCCACCTGGTGTGCCTGGTGATCCGGGTGTTCCAGCGGTGCCTGGAGTTCCAGGTGTACCAGGAGTGCCAGGTTTACCGGGGGTACCGGGCTTGCCTGGTTGGCCTTGCCCTGGAAACAATCATTTGAAAAATGTAAGTAAAATTAAGATTTTAAAGACAGATTGGGGCGGGCCGCAGTGCAACGCATTTTCACATAAAAAATTGCGGTGCAGCCCGCCTGAGTGCGTTGGTGCATAGAAAATGTACGAAGGAGATATAGGAGTATTTTTCGTTGCGCCGCGGCCCGGCTCAATTTACGCTATAGCCTACTTCCAGAAACATCTATCGTAAATCACCTTAGCCTGTCTTCTATTGGTAAATTCTGGGAGGGATGAAAAAGAAAGTGCTCCGAGACACAATTTACGTGACATATTTCAAGAAACATTGGTCGTTCAGAATAAATCCTAGAAAACTTACATGATCCAGGGCCGTAAGGTCCGTTGGGTCCTGAAAAGATAGGAAAATAAATTTTGATCAGTCTCGGTACTAGGTGATTTAGTAGTAGTATTTTATTGAGAAAAAGGTCATGTGGAAAAGGTAGGTATATTTTATAACTTAATAATCGAAACGGAATCTAACTGAGGTAGGTATTATTACAAACGAATTAAGAATTTCTTAATTCGTTGATTATTACCTATATATTTTCCCTTCATACAGAAAGTAGCTAAAGTTAGTTATGGGGGCTGTGCTAAGGTAGCCTGCGAAATTAAAATTTTCTTGGTGTTTTGCAATTTGCAGGTCGGTGTCAGATTAAATCTTGATTAAAATAAGATTCGTGATAATACAAAATATGTACTTATTTACATAATTCTTATGGATTGGCGACTTTAAATACATATTTTTAGTGTCGCCAACCATATTTTTATCAAGACCTGCAAATTGCAAAAAACGCAAGAAAATTTAAATTTCACGGGCTACCACTGCGCAATCACCTTAACACTTTGCGGTATATTAAACGCCCCCAGACGTAATAAGAATAAAACTTCTATCTATATTGTGTCTCATTCAGTATCCTTCAACCGATTAATAGAGTTAACATTTACTACACTTATCTAAACTTTCAAAAAGTTGCCAACTGAAGTAGAAAATACTCTCATCATCATATCTGAGCCATCAGCAATTTGTGGGAAACATAACTGGGAGTGTTTTTAAATATGGGTGTGATAAGCTACAGAGAGGCTCTTGGCTAAATAAAAACAGCAGCTCGGGTCGATCGAAGCTAAGCTTGCCATGGCCCGTTCGTGGATAGGTGACCATTCATTACAAGAGAAGGGGTCTCTCTTCCGAGCCTTGGAAATCACGTTATGCCGTAAGTCCCTGCTATCATTCTTAAATAAAGATAAATAAATAAATAAAATAAATAAAAATAAAATATTTGATAATCGTTTCGGGTAGTCACAAGCCTAAAAGTCTGACAACCAGTCTTACCAAGGGGTATCGTGTTCGATAGGCAGTCGCTTCATGTAAAATACTGGTATTCAGCTGCATCCGGTTACACTGGAAGCTGAGCCCAACATAGTTGGCAAAAAGGTAGGCAGATTGATTTTTTTAAGCTACAGTTGAGTATTGCCAACCGTACTGTGAAGGAAGGTAAAGGGTTCCCTATTATCTTTATGTCTTTACCTTGTCCAGTTTGTACGGGTTTGACGTTGCTGGATCCGCTGCTGCTGTCTATGGGACGAGGTGGTCTTGGTGTCGGTTTTGGCAAAGGCTTGGCTGGTATTCCACCGGGAGTACGACCACAACCTTTGGGGAAGTATAGTTTCTTCCACGGGATGGTTTGACCTGGCTGAGTGTTTGCCGCTTGTCCAGTCCTGAAAAAGTAGTTTTAGGTTTTTACTTATGCATGCTCCTCTTATTGGTTCGTTTATGCAAAGAATGAATAACTTAATTTTAATAAATTAATGTATACCACTTTGTAAAAACCAGTTTGTAGCAATAGCTTAGAATAATTGTGACATCAGCTTAAACAAATGAAGACTGGAACCAAGGCAACACAGTTATTGTGTAATATTGTCAATAAAGGATTATGTCTACTTACGCTTCATCATATTCGTATTTCTCGTCAGGGAAGACTTCGACTGGTTTCTCTGGCTCCACTACTCTGTACCCGTGGCTGTCAGCGACGTAGTGAGTAGCGCGGAGGAAGTTGTCAGGGTCCAAGTAACCATAGCAACCATACGTGACGCCGTCCGGACCACGGTTCTCGTGGTGGAACTGCCCGTTCGGACCAACGTCATAACCGAATCCGTATGCACCTGGATCAAAGACAAAACCGATTTAGACAAAATTATATAATATATAAAATTAGCTACAGCCATGATGCTGCGTCTAAAACCTGTCTGTCTAAACTGAGCAACAAACATTCCAACGCGATTATTTCGCGGATTGTGAAAAAATATTGTGACTATTATTTTTTGTGTTAGGTACAAGGTTTTTTCAGTGAAGGGAGTTGACGAATTTAGAACATTTATTTCACCAGGCGGCGTCACTATGATAAATGGCAAAGTTTATTACGGAAAACTAATGTTTGTTTAGTCGGGGCGAAAGAGGAAGTTCATAGTTTATTAAAGGTACCTAATTGATCTTTATTTATTAAAAAATAATCAATTAAGAACTAAGGGAAATTAAAATCGTAAATTTTAGCAAATTTATCAATTTTATGTCAATCTGTTTAGGAAGCATTTTATTTTCAATATTAAACGGAATAAACGTTTTTAAGTTAATCACATAGCAGTAGCTTAGCATTTATCATATCAATATAATATTTCGTTACTGGTTTTACAAGTTTTAAAATACAAGTTTCTTAAGAAATAAAATCTATACCTACTGTAACAATTTTCTATACATATCCTCGATTGAGACAAAGTATAAGATACGTTCGATGTTTCCAAAATCTTTACAAATTGAAGTAAGTTACCTTAAGGCACAGTAAAACCTTGATATGTTTATTTATAGGTATGGAGTTCTTAATAAAGAATCTTCGTCATCTATCTATCTTTATTCAACAGAAACTCTTAATTCTTTATGTTTTTAAAGCTTCCTCTCTCCTAATATTTTACTGTGCCCAACAGGGTCCATAATGCTCTCATAAAATTTGAATTTACCATATAGTGGTAATAAATGATTGAGAATTGAGCATTGAAATGAAGTAGGTACTGATAGGTCAAGTTCTCATAAAGGAACAGAAATAAAACGGAAAAGTTGAACATCTTGTTATAGGTACTTAAGTAATAAAACGTGTCTATGTAGATTAATACGAAAGTTACAGTAAGCGTGTCTCACGAGGAGTGATTACAGACGCAGTTGTTACTCGACAAGCGACAACAAGCATAATTGTGCGACAGATGAGGGTAATTCGTAATTATGTCTTCCCTCATGTTAGTATCATTTTATGCATCATATTCTAGATTCTTTGTTTAAATAGCGTCATTTTTATCAGGACATTTATCTTGTTCTTGTTCTTTTTTAGTTGTTCTTGTTTGTTGTTCTTGTTTTTGATTGTTGCTTTGAAAATTTTGGAATATATCGCGATCTTTTTTACTTTTTATGGTACTGGAATCTGGTTTTTTGTATCACAGATAAAATAACGTTCGAGACGAAACGGTACATTTGCATAATATCGGTAAGCGACTATAAACTGTAGCGAAACATGCGTAAGAGTTGCGAAACGGGTTTGATTCAGTCCCGAAGTTTAAAATAAAACGGTGTAAGCTAAATATGATGTTTCCTTACGGAATTTATTTTTCACATCGTGTAGGTAGGTATGTTTATTAGGTACCTGTGTGGGAATTCATATCCATTTCAAGCTGTCTCATTAAAATTCACAATACGAATCCTGACGACAATTAAGTCCGGAGTGTGCTGACCACCTGGGACAATCCATTAAATTGAAACGGGTAGCCGGTATCTACCGTGTGAGGCAACAGCTTTTATTTAAAGTCCAAGATTATAAAATCAACAAAGTAATGATTTTATTATGCAGTTTTGACAATGATCAGAATTTAATTAATTTTCATTTCATGGTTTTTATCGCGTCCCTACCTAAATTATTAATTAACTAATTTTCATTGTAAGTAAGCAAAATAAAGGCATATAAACCTTTACTTAACTCGTGAAATTAATATTTTATGGATCATTTAAGTTTACTCTCAAAGGTAGGCATAATGCATAATACCTAATAAATCAATTTCAACAAGACTTATGTGAGAATACGCACTTTGGCAACTACTTACAACTTCGTAAGGGGTATCTAACTTGCTTTATGTTTTTCTTACGAATAGCCACATCTTGTAGTGGTGGTAGGTACGATCCATGTGACTAAAGCGGATAAAAATAAAACTTAGGTATTGCTTGTTTCACCACCACAGGGAAATTCACCTTCTGATTTTATCTGGTAAACAAACCGGCCCTTAACGAACTAACTCTAAAACACCAAAAAGACGCGAGACTCAAAAATGTTTCTCTTCATTAAAGATTCAAAACATTCTTATTTTCGTAGCTATAATTAAAATTCCTTTCAAACAACAAGAATTAGCGAAAATATCAATCAGTCTTCTTCAAAACTGAGATAGGTATTAATGTGTTTCTCGTCTGAATAGGAAATAAGAATCAGCGGATGATCGATAGTAAATTGAGAGTTGACATCAATGTTGATTGCCATTTGCCACACAGGGACGGAAAAAGCCGGTCTTTCCACAATGACATAATATCGAATGGAGACAAACCTAACAAGTTGTCCAGAGATACCTATCTCCGGTGTTCTTTTATATGTGTGATGTACCTGTAGGTATAGGTACCTACAGGTATGTCACACATATGGAAGAATACCGGTTTGAAACGGAGATTAGACCAATTTGTAATGTGGTCGCGTGAATCGAAATATGCGTGATGAAACTCTCTAAAATCAACTGCTCTGTTGGTCTAGTGATCGCAAGTCCGACTGCTGAGTTGGGTTCGATGCCCAATGCGGCAATGTGTTATTGGGTTTTTCCATTATGAATTTTGCAGTCCGATGTCTGAATGTCCCATATGCCCACTTGATGGTAATAAGCTTGACATGGGACTTTCATAAACATCATTGTCGAAATGTGGCCTAACCTTTTCAAATTCAAAATATGCAAAAACATTCACATAAACCTACTAATGAAACGTCAGAAGCTAGGTATACCTAGGTATTATTTCAATTTGTCGTTTCCTATGGACAAGAGCGAGCAAGAAACTCCATGGTTACACTTTTTCCTAATCCTTTCGGGAATTTCAGGCATGATGTTTTTCAAAACTCCACTTACTTGTGTCGTAGTTAGTCTCGTAATACTGTTTCTTCTCAGCGTCTTCGATGTCCACTACCACTTCGTTATCGTTCTGACCCTGGTACGGGCCATACTGTCGAGCCTCTCTCACCTCTGCTAATGCTTTGGCACCATCTTTTGGTGGTTTCTTTGGAGTAACCTCACTGGCTTGTATTACTGCCAGCGCGGCCTGTGAACAAAAGAAAAAAAAATATGAATTTCATAGAGCTTTCTTAATTTAGATTAAAGTCTTGATTCTTCTTTTAACATAATATTGGAAAACATAAGCCAAACTTGATTAATCGACTGTACATAAAAATATCTCTTTAGCTCTTTTGTAATTACTTTTCTAATTGCTTGCTTCAAAACGCTATCAAATTAGATTTGTCTCCCGAATTAGATTGGATTAACGCGTTTGTATTTAATTATTTTGCATTTAACTGATTTATAAGCATACCATGAGGTTTTAAATGAAACTAAACTTAAGGAAAGCGGCCTGTAAGATCTAAAACAATTAACAAAATAAACTCTAACCTCGGTTTTTTATTTGGTTAGGTATTTACTAGAAAAAATAGGCTTTAATCTGTTGATTATTATATCCCTTTCATTTTTTTTTTGAGGGTGGGAAATCATCAAATAACTTCTCCCGCTCTGGGTGGAGCGGAAGGGCGTGTCAGACTTATACTGACTAAAACCCACCCGTGTTCCTTCAGTTGCCTATGCCAGGGCCGCGGTATCTTCTTCAAACAACCCGCGACCCCAGCGGCAATTATTATATCCCTATAGGACTAATTTTCACTAAAGCGACCCATGTCATGTATACGTAGTTTACTACGTAATTAATTAGGAAAATTAGGGTAATTATGTTCAGGTAATTAGCCGGTGTACCTACAGTTAATGTTGGGTCTATCAAAATATAATTTTTAAAATATCATCTACAAGTATCTGCGTAATAATATAATATGTGATAAATAGCAAAGGACATGCCATGTGTACGTAAACATGGTATACTTCCGGAACGAAGGTAAAATAAACAGCAAGTAGGTATTTAGGGAGTTAAGGAAAAGTTTAGTACAGACACGTAAGTTTTCATCATATGCCTTCACGATATAAGAAACATACTTCCCGGTATAACACTACCTACAGAACTAAGTGCCTATATTACATTAATTCCAATTACAACATAATCTCATACTGGTATTCCGCTGCATTCAGTAAGACTGGAAGCTGAACCCAATATAGTTGGGAAAAGACTAGGCAGATGATGATGTAATAATAATCTCTTGACAGTATTAATTACCTAACGGAATTAAATTGAATTTAATTAAATGTTGCCAGAGCGAATATTGAATTCCTACACATATGGGAACGTAAAGTAGGTTGAGTTTACTTAGCCCAGAGACAATAGCAAGTTATGTCCAGAGTCAAAACATTAAGAGTAACCTACTGTAGGTAAGTAGTGGTGTTATCAAATATTGGATTATACTCGTATAGCCTTTTGACCACTTGGCTAAATATCAATTGCCGTGCCCCTAGCGCGCGGGCCTATCCATAAAATAATACCTACAATAAATTACAGTTAATATGACGAAAATAGAACAAAAAGTCATGTGTCATGCATGTTCTCTCAGTCAGTCATGTTTTCTGTCGCAGAAATACGACACGAGCGGTAGGGCCACGGAAATATGTGTCGCATAAATGCGACACAAGCGGTCAAAAGGTTAAGCAATACATCGTCTTTATCAGAAGAGGTCTTATTATATACGCGGGCGAGGAGATGTCAAGTAAATGAAGTCAATCATATTCTGAATAATCACAAGTCTCTGATCACATTAGGGAATCTACAATAAAGTAAACGACGTTCTACTGAGTACGTGAGGCGCGTACGCAAATCAATCACTCACTGCACTGCAAGGGTGGTCACAATGTTCATCAATATCTCAGTCACAATAAATCAATGCCAGCTTTTCGATTGATCTCCGCGATCTTTAGTTGTTTTTCATTTTGGTGGCCCGCCACCTCAGGTCCCGGGGCTACGTCAAGTTGCCAGCTGTCAAATTAGTTTTAAAATTAACTCCGTGGTCGCAAAACTTTAAACGCGCCGTTATAACTTTAAAGGAAGGTGCTGTTAAAACAAGTGAAATATTTGTTATTAAGCTGATACAGGAATAATGGAAGCAGAAAGTGCAAGTGATTATACAATTTGACTGCTCAGAATCTGTTGAGTGATAGCAGTATCCTAGCTGTTTAGGTCATATTGACGAACTGCGCCAAGCGCTTGCGGCAGGTTGCACAATAAATCTATTGGGCGAGACACTATGCGCAATCGTTTACAAATATATTATTGTCTTGAGGCAATACAATGTCATCTCTAACAACTTTCAGTATATTTACTTAGACAATTTATTCGAAAGACTGAAAGCATTAATACACTTGGAAAAGCGTTGATTTCTTCATATCAAGTAAACCTTATACAAAGCCTGTCACTTTGACACACCTCAGAACATTGGGGTCAGATAATCAAGGATATATGAACTCACAATATTTATGGTTTTTAACACCTTAAAAATTCTTAAGGCACATGAGTAAGGTGTGAAAAAACAGGGTAAGTATCTGAAAACATTATTGTTTGCTCCTTGATTTAACATGAGACGCGAGGCAAGGCAATGTGTTGCAAAACTGTCAAGGAGCCACTCCGTTGAGAACATCGTAAATACCAAATGCTCAACAAGTTTTATTGATAAAAGCAAGACATGATGGCAAATTGAGCCTCACTTGAAGCATCAACATCATTGCTTGAGTCCTATTGTATAAATCAAAGTATTCAAGTAAAGGTTACTCTCAGACGTACATTAGAGTTGTTATGGTAATTGTATGAACACATTTTATTGATCGGATTATGAAACAGACACAGCATACGTTGCGTGATGTACCTATTACAGACACATTGGCAAATTTGCAGTCTAGTGCATATTTACTGAGTTTGCGTGAAGGGAATATTGAAGAATGATAACACGGAAGCAAAGATAGACACAAGGACAAATACAGATGATGTTTTATTGAGATTCGCCCAATGACTCAACTTGGACTGTCGGTTGAATCAGAAGAATGAAATGGTTTTGTTTTCGTATACAAATCTGATCACAGATAACAATCAAGTCGGTCAAAGTAAAAGAAGTATTCAGTAAACGTTTGGGCTTTGTATAAATTCATCCCATTGTAACGCTGAACACGTTTGGTTCAAACTTTTGCAATGTCCGTCAATGTCCGTGACCGTAACCCCCAAAACTGTCGCCTTATGTTTCAATCTCACGTACCAGGCAGACAAGCATCAGAAACAAATTGTTTTTTGATCTGGGACATAAACGTGTAAGCATTTAAAAAAAGGATTCGCAAGGCACCTCGAATTGTTAAAGAGAAAATTGGTAAACAATAGAGTTGACACAGGAACCTAAAGTTAGTTCTGGGATACTCTGAATGGTGGCACGTGGTCTAGAGTGGAGCGGTTAAATTTACGAGTTCATCATTTGTTACGTTACTGAACTCAAACTACAGTTTATCATTATTAGAATTTGGAGTCACAGAATGCTTAACAAAGTTAGCTCCCAGGATTTGTCGATGTAACGGTTTGTTGCTTCTGGTTTAAGCGATGCCGCCCGCCGTATAATTGTTTTCATTTACTTTGACAACTTTGAGATTAATTTACCTACTTTCAGTTTATCCAAAATTGGTTTAATGCTTTAAGAGTAGTCTTTTGTTACGGCCTATTGTACGTCAAATAGGCCGTAACGAAAGACTAGTACCTACTTAAGACTTAATGAGATTTCAGCTTTGGCACAATATATTTTCAATTTTAGCAGTGACATCTCTGTTGCCTTTGGCAGCTGTTATAGATGTGACTTTGGAGATAAAGAAATAGTTTATTATATAATTTCTATGTAGCTGCCTGCACTTTACTCTGCTGTCGTAGGTAAGTCAGTATGCATGTATGAAATGTTTCACCGTAAACACGTCGCATTATCCCAACATCTTTATGGTTCAATGGTTACTTAGGTTTTATTTCCAAGCGGATCTCCGCGGCACGCGTGCCCTTGCTATTTGCCGTTAAATATTTATTTAATTGCAACTTCAACATGTTCATATTGCAAACATCTATTGTGATTCTCTACCTCAACATGACATTAAACAACTTCATTATTTTAAGCATCGTTACTAGTATAATGTTGCTAAGTAGTAGGTGTGCGGCATACATTGTAAAAGTGGAATTACTAATTACAATACCTAGTGATGCTTAGCTTACTTTGTTACCATCTGATATTGTATTGTCACATTTTGTACAAAAATCTTCTGAATGATAAAATATCCCTGCATGAATCACGATTTAATCTTTTATGTAACGAGTTTTATTGTTTTATTTCGTCAATAGCCCTTCAGTGTACTCTGTCTGGTTGTTAAGGATTTCCATACTTTATTGCCGAGTACGGCACACGATCCTCGACATAAATAAAAGCTGCAAAAATTTTGTGTTGTGAAATATTAGGGGCGAGAGCACAATGTATATGGACTCTCTGAATTGTCATCGAATATTATTTAATATAGAAAAACATGTTTTCTATAACAGTCTTCTAAAACATTGAATTAAAATGAGTGCCATTAATCAATGTATAATTTTCGTAGTTCGTAATCATTTCAAGCAGTTTAGTGGGGAGTGCTTAAGGCTAGAGTTCAAATGTCAACACTTGAGTTAGCGTATTATTTCCGTCTAGGTCAGCGGTAGGTATTTGTTATTCGAGGACATTCCATACTTTGCCACATTAGGACGGAAAATCAGCTTGGCTTTCAAAGCCAAATAACATACCTACCAGTATATTGGCTTTTTATTTATCTTTTAGTTTCTGAAATCTGAGAGGCTCTGATCAGTAAATGTGCTGTTAAATCACGCGATAACAGCCAATTCTTCAGCCGAATCCAGATTACTTGACTAGTGATTGTTTGTCGTGAATATATTATATTGTATTGTAGAGATGAAGAAGAATACAAAAATATTGTATATTAAATTGTTTTTAAATAAAACAAAATTAGATTAAAATCACAATTTTTTAGTCAAGGCGAATGAAACCTGACCTCAAAATGCATTTGGTTTATTAACCTATTTATTACCTGCATACTGTATAATTGGATGAAAAATCTACCTGAATCATAAATAGATTTTCGATCAGTAGATGTTAACCAGTATGTATATTATGTCAAGGCGCGGTTGGGTGACGCCACCGGGTTATGTCACACACTCTCCGACGATCGCTTCTAATCTAAGCGCTAAGTAAGACTGCAAACCGTCGAAGGTCGCTTGCATCCGGCACCCATAGCGCTCCGTGCTTATTTACTTACTCCGTGATTATCAGTGAAAGTGGTTGACTGGTTGGACTCTTTTAACCTTTGCTATTGACCACTTTTGATATCAATAGGTCATAAGTTTGTATTACAAAATATCTAACCTACATTTTCCCATGACACAAACTTGCAATGTTTTTTTTTTATCGTCAATCAAATCGGTGACGATGTTGTCATTGATTCGAGAGGTCACTCGTGGTCTTCTTGTTGTTTTTGTTCTTTGAACTTTAATTATGAAGTCATCAACAAAAGAGATTTTTAATCTGACATTTCACGACGTTATAGTCATCATTTATATTTTCAACAGTTATTAAACATATTTAAAAAAAATTTAAAGGGCATTGTGTTAAAACATGATTTAATCGATATTATTTGGGCAAGCTTTTCAGAAATATTTTTCTTAAGATAATAATATCGTTACCCATATTTTATAATCATGTTTGTTAATTAATATGTAGGCATGTAAAGCGATCTTAACCTTGTAGGTATACCTGCACATCACTCATTAGACTTGATTTGTTCATTAAGAAGACAATTAGAATTTCATAATAACGGTCAAATAGCGTGTTTAGAGGAGTAGTGTCGTGAGAATTGGACGATTGCTTCATCTGCGGGATCACGATAAAGCTTGCGACGTTACACAGATCGATGGCGAGCACACTTCGGCTAGATTAGTCCAATTTTCCTAACATTGTTGTCTAGTCGAGAACAATCCCACCCAGTAAAGCTGGGTGAATGGGGCAAAGAAAACGACCTGACCTATCGTCTGACATCTCTTGCGTGGCGTGAGAACTAGAAAGAATTGCCCAATAACAGCTCCTATTACAAGTACCAATAATACGTTCATCTTCAGCTTTAGTTACTATTATCAAGCCTATTATGCTCGGAATTTCGAACATCTTCGAAGCTAGTTCATCGTTTTATTGACTTAGAATGCAATTTTCGAACCTAAAAATATTTTCTATGACGTTCTAATTTGGTGCAATTTTGATGTAAATAAAAGATGACCTATTGCGCTTTGTTGATGTTCCAAACAGATGTACCTACATTTTAAACTTAATATAAATATTATATTTTTTATGAACCTTGGAATACGTATATATAGTTGGTCTCTTTCATTTGTTTGATTAAGAGATTCGCTTTTGTTTTAAAAGCTTGTGTCATTATATTTGGTCTTCGTCGTTGAAGGCCAAAGTTTCGTTTGAAAGCTTTATTTGGGTATCATAAACTTAAACTTGATTACTAAATTAATGGTTGACCCGGAAGTGATTAAAAACATTCTGAAAACGGCTCAACTCAATTGTCTACAAAGTGTCATTGCAAATTTTCATTAAAACTTTCGATGGGTGAATGATATTTGAGTAGCTTCCGGTTATTATTAATCTAGAGGCCATATTCAAATATTAATATAAATATTAATATTATATTGAAATATGTATGTTTAGGTTAAGTTATTTATCTATGGGCCTGTGTCGCCTGAAATAAATGTTTATTTATTTATTTAATACAGAGGCCACAAATAAATTATTAAGTAATTAGGTAGGTAGGATATTTTCTTGAAAACATTTCAAAAACCAAAACGTAATTTGACCGCTGATAGTCTAATAAAAGCTTTTGATAACTTTTGAATAATTTAAACATGTTTTCTAAAGGGTAGAGTTATTTATTTGCAAATTAAATGAATATCCTAACCACAACGCACTTATGTAGTCAATTCTTGCAATACAATTCTAAACAAGGTCCTATAGTTATTTGATTTAAAATTCATTTTATTGCGCCAAAGATACATAGTCTAAAAGGACTCGTAAGTAAATGGGGTTAGTGCTATATAATAATGGCTTGTTTTGTCATCGCTTCTGTTTGAAAACACCTTCGTGATTGATGACAGTAAAACCATGATCAGTAGGATACATACAACATTTTGTATACAAAAGCTTATTTGGTTAAGCATAGTAATTTTCAAGAATGATAAACTTAAACATCATTCATCGTATTAATATGCACCTGTCAGCCTGTAAACAGGTGCTCGTGTGGAGTTAGACAGCCTAAACCTTCAGAGATTGATATTTTCGAAAGGCCGCTGTAGTCGCATCAGCTAGGAGTATTACGTCATGTGTGACCCGGTCGGCTTGTGAGCTGACTAGCAAACATCCTCAACCTTTAAACTATTTGTATCCTCCTGTACAAACGACATAACTTCACTATTTAATACCGATCGAAACAACCGGTATCTCTATATCCGAAGAGTTTAAATGTAGAGATGACTCACATTGCGCATTCTTAATATGGTAATTTAATGCCAGTGACGGATTCTTGTTTTATTAGGGTCCAATTTAAAATAACTTTGCCCAAAACGTGATCTCATTTATGTGGAATATTTAGATTATTCATCGGTGAGAGTATTTTAATAACGATAACATTTTGTTTGCCTGTTATAATAATAGATTTTATAACACTTTCATAAATTAAAAGGCAATGTTCTGAAGGCTATATTATGACCTCCCATAATTTAAAAAGATCTTCATTTGATGACCTATGAACTATTAATATTAATAAATGTGCATTTAAATATATGTTTATAAATGACATCATATGTCTAAAACACGGTAGGTACTCAGACAAACAACCGGACATTTATAGTAATATAATAAAAAGAGCATCAATATATCACCGTTTGAATTAAAATGAGATTTCATGCTTGCAAAATGTTAAACGAGGAAGGTGCCAGACAGAGTACTAAGTACAAACCCCCATATTCTTAAAAAAACTAAAAGACTATAAACCTAGTTTTGTTATTAGAAGTATTTTGTCTTCTTCTTTCAAACTCAAATAATAATTCGAAAGAAATTGACAAAACACTTCTATAACTAAAATAGGTGTATAAAGCGTTTTAGTATTTTATGATTATGGGGGTTAGTAAATATTAAGACACACTTAATCAGATTAATATTAAACGGTGATCAAAAAGAAATGACTCAACACGCATAACAATGTTATTATGTGGACTGTTTTTTTTGCTCTCACATCAAATTGTAATCCGATTATAATGAAGACCTTCCATGAGCTTACGTTTTTGTTGTCCTACATAATATTGACGTTGGCGGTAAAAAATGAGAAGTTTATGTGTTAATGATATTACGATGGATGTGTCCGGTGGTAAGCGGCGCTTTTAAAATCCTGCCACACGTTTTGACGAAATGATTGACAGGACAATGGAGGAGACAGATCTCCATCGGCCGGTATCAGACCGCCCATATGTAGTTCCTCGCGATAAAACAATGTCAATGTCCTGTTATAAGATCCCGTGTGAGTCGTTAACCTGCTCACGTAAACCAAGTAGAAAACTTAACGCGGTCGTCCCTCCTAAAACTATATTTGTGGGGTTTCTCTTACTTCCATGTTTCGTACAAAAAAATGGCTTGACACTAGTTTTAGAAAAACGTTGATCGTCGCGACATGGTGTGGGCGACTGGTTCTCGCTAGATTCAGTAGACATAATTAACATTCTACTTGTTATTATTAATAGATTTGATTGAAAAGATTTCTCAACTATCGGATGTTAGAAGAGGCAAATGTCAAACTGAATTATTACAATCTATATTTTAGGGTCAAGCGTTTCCGCACATGAGGGGTCGCGGTCATCGAGGAAGCGGAAATTAAGAATATCTAGCGAGGGCTTGAGATGTGCTTAGTGACTGGAGACAAGACAAGTGTAGACCGTGAGTCAGACAGCCAGTGTGCGATGCACGTCAGTCACGTCACGTCGACGTCGACACTCATAGATCTCTTAACGGACCGCTATTGTCACGTGTCCCGACGCCACGCTCCACTATCCAATCATTCATTATGTAAACCAAACAATGTGTTGTCACATTTAACTTAATGATGCCTCGGTACACACGATGTCAATGAAACCAACCCAGTTCTTTCCACTTTTGTCTTTTAATCTATTCATGAATCTCGGTTGAATGCCACTGAATAGTCTGACTACAGCTGAGAAGACAATGCTAAATTAATATTGCTTGGGGTTTACCAGTTCAAATATTGATCTCTATTTTATTGTGAAATGACAGGCTATTAAGGAGAATAAACCAAGCCAAGTAGTAAGGTTTACAGAAGAAAATTTTAACGAATGGAGGTCATTTGACATTTTGCGTCGTTTCAAACCTAATGACACTACATTATGTTTACTTTGTTCGTAATAGCTGTTACCGTTAAAAAGAAAATTCTTGTAAATAAATCTTTTTATTTTTTTTCTGGAAACAAATCTGTTCTATTTCTGGCGCCATTTATGTGATTAGGTAGAGTGCATTTATATTTGAACTTGATTTAAAATACAGTCATAGCTAGTATTGAAAGTATTAATGCTGAAATTATATTTTATGCAACTCTGGCCACAACATTTGTACGCTCATATTAATAAAAGTTTTTTGAACAATAGAGTTGGCACGAAAAAATAATTTAATTTGCAATGGCCGCAACTAAATCCTTTATCCAATGAACTTGGTTTTAGGCAGTCGTATTGGACAAAAAGTGCCAATATTTATTGCAGTTCTACGCGCCTTAATTGATTTCAAATGCGTGACTTCCGCACAAAAAAATCAAATTTATAATTCACGTTAGCGAAAAAAAAGGCGTGGGTCGAAACATCCCTAATTCGCGCATGGAGCTGATGTCACCGCTCTTCCATTGCTCTGTTTCAGCCAACGGAGAGCATTAAACTTTACTCTTTATTATAATATCAATCTGATCGGTTATGTCCCCAACACACACGAGCAACGACATTAATGTAGATGATAGATACAATTCAATCCTACCAGATGAATGATTACAATACAGAAGCAATGTAACTGTCACTTTATTCGAATGGTAGTTACTAACATTAATCTAATGTAACATCTGTAATAGGTTTGAACTCCTTATTGAGAAATTCTGCGTTGATACCAATCCAAGAAAATTGCTTTACAAATATTTTCCTCGAATTAAGGGAAACTCAATCACTCCTATGATCTGCTGGTACATAATCTTATTTTGAAGACGCGCTGCGACGAATTTATGAAAAATTTGTTTCTTTTATATTTCGAGGAATCATGTTCAAATGTTTGGATAATTAAGAAGCTTTAATACATTGCAATAACTGGTTCGTTTACATTTGGATGGAAGTGTGCCATTTCTAAGAACTTCATACTAACTAATAAAGGGTTTCAAGTTAATTTAGCATAAGAAACTTTGAGATCGAGGAGTAAGATAAGGTGACTTCTCATCTTTAAACACTCTTTGTTATACGTCGTGACACACGAGATAAAAGATATAATCATTAGTGACAAGATACAAGATCGTGATTGAACTTTATATGACCCTTCAATTGACAACTTTCTAATAAACAATAATTAAACGTTTGTATCTATGCTTTTCAGACATTTTCGATTTAGTTTATGACTTACATCATTTTGATTCGTTACATCAGTTTTGTATTTATATAGTTAGTGTTAAAAGGGTCATTGTGGTATTGGAGTTGCAACATAATTATACGAAGTTAGTTTCGTTTCTTTTTGTACTGATTTGAATATATTCGTCGTAGAAGTGAGGCTTCCACACATAATGTTTAATTTATTAGAAATATATGCACACACAGTAATAAAATTTTCGTATGAAAGTTCAAGGACAAGATTAACGTTTAATTCTTTTATTTTATTGATTCTAAAAGTACCTACAATAATTCGTCAATGTACTTTTAAAAGATAATTTTGTGGAACTGAACAAATGTTTGACCTATTAAAGAAATGTGTTTTCACTATATTTTACCCACGGCTTCATCCGCGTGGATGTCGGAAAATATCCCACGGGAACGTACTACCGGGAAGTCTTTCCTTATTCCTTGTCTACATTATAAAGGGAACCTCTGTGCAAAATTTCAGCTTTCTAGGTCCAAAGGTTTGGGCTGGGCGTTGATGAGTCAGTCAGTCAGTCAGTCCCGTCAGTCAGTCAGGACTTCTCTTTTTATTTATATAGATAGATTAAAAACCAGTTGAAATTCAAAATAGGCCTTGCTTTGTCGAGGCGCGAAAAGTTATTGAATCGGAGTATATTAGTACGTCAGTCACGTGGTACAAGCTCGTAAACGTCCAAATTGTCATCCTGCGTTGAGATAAAGTGTGAACATAATAATATTTTAACTTCTGTTTTGTTGTAGATTACTTTACAAACAGGAAACATTTTATTACGTCTTACAGAAGTTAATTCAAATGTTTGGTTGCAAAATTATATTGGGCAATATTTTTCACAGGAATGCGTCAAAGCCCGAAAGTCTGACAACCAAGGGCTATCGTATTACCCAGTTACTGGGTTGTGGAGGTCAGATAGGCAGTCGCTCCATATAAAATACTGGTATTCAGCTGCATTCGGTTAGACTGGAAGCCGACCCCAACATAGTTGGGAAAAGGCTAGGCAGATGATGATGATGACTTTTCGCAGGAATTTACTGTATAGTCTTAAATTTATTGTACCTCTACAGGGTGTATCAGTAAGGTGTGGTCAAATTTAACAGTGTAGTAGGTACTGACCATCGAACCGAACAACTTTCTCTATGGAACCAACATCGAAATCACGAAAAAATAATCAGCCATCCCATACATTTCGGTCGAGTAGGTATTGAAGTTTAGTATTGGGCAGTGGATAATTTTTTCGCGATTACGATGTTGGTCCCGTGGAGAAAATTGTTCAGTTAGATGGTCGTGCCCTTAAATTTGACAACACCTTTCTGATACACCTTATAAGATATAATTATGACAATAATTGAACAACAGTGTTAATCTTTTTATTTGCTGATTCTGTAGTTAAGTAGGTACTTCATTAAACTTAAAGAGTAGATGAAACTCTCTTCCTTAATCTCTTTAACGCAAAATTAAAAAAGTATAAGTAGTTACAGTCATGTTCATAAATGGCCTTAATCAATAGTACTTATCAGTAAATGGGGCAATTTCCAGTAATTGAATTTCAGCTGGTTGAGGTTATCTGAGTGAGAAATGGGTGGTGGCTGAATCAAAGGGTGCTAAAATAATTGATTAACTGGCAACATTCACATTTTCAAGCCTAGTAATTAATTCATGAAATAGGATCATTCGGGAACAATGCTGTGGCTAACGATTGAAAGCTCAAAGGTCGAAATGGCTACGTTCCATTTTTGATTCGTGCCTTTAGTGACATGGCTGGTTAATTTAAAAATATGTATTGAGGAACATTAGGTACTTATGAAAAAAAATTACCAAACATTGCCAAACATTCAGAGAATAGAAAATAATATTAGGTAACCTTAAAAACACTCTGTTGTATATTACACTATTAAAAGTTGTGAAACATTTGAAATAAAAGATGGCTTTTAAAAGTCGCTATAAAAGAAGAAAAAGCAGTACATTAGGTATTAATGAAAAAAAAAAGAAACCTATCTTCTCGCTATCGACAACTTATAAAATCAATATTCAGTTTATAAACGACATCGTTACTTACATCTATTAACATTTAGAAAAATAGTTGGAAAAAATAACATTCATTCAATAAACATGTCTACTGTTTTTAAATTTAAATATTCATATAACTATGAGTTGTCAAGTATATTTAAAATTACCTAGTAACCTTTTGCGTCAAATATTATTTAAAAAAAAACTTACCAAGAAATAGAAGAGTGTTCCCGGCCCCATGGCACGGGATGCGGCCCTGTAGGCCTAACTACAACCTTGAGGGGCAGGCTGCTCGACACAACCTCAATCCCGACAGCACAAAAAAAAAGCCTATAAGGCGCCAATCAAGCATGTATTTTGCTAAAATTCGCTAACATGACCCGCTCTCCAACGGCCGGCTTTTAAAACTAAAATGTGCAAACTCGAAGATGCGCCTCTTATATTACCTCTTACGTTAACGTCGGATACCGCAACGTATTTGGCATATAGGTGTAGTCTCGTAAACATGTGTGGGTGTATTTCGGCGATGAAGCCTCTGATTGCTCATTCGTGTGCCTGGTTTTGGCGACACGCGTGATAACGCCGCGCCTGTGTGCGCTAGGGAATGTGTGTCCTTTTACCATATTTTAAACTAAGTAGAAACGTAAATCTCTTATCGCCCTAATTAATTTATTAATAATCCCTTTGTAACTTTGCATTACTCTAATTTATTGCATAGATTAAATAAATTCTGAATAAAGGTAAAATATAAAAGCTTCTGTTTAATTTTATGGTGTTCTTAAAGTAGGTATAAACTAGGTTCGCTTCACAGCCGGTTAAATCAGGTATTTAAAATTCTAGTAGCGTTGGTACATATCATTTGAGACGTTAAGGAATAAAAACTTAACATTTGTTCGTCGTGTTATGGCACAGAACGAAGTTAATTAAAATTGTTTCGCCAGCTGTCATTCCCTGATGAGCTAGCCCATCAGGGAATGACAGGTGTCTTAAGTCGAAATGCTTTAATTTGAGCACCACATGATAAGAAGAGATATAAATTCCCACGAGTAAGTAATGTACCTAATAAATTACTTAGATTTTACTTGTCGCCATACATTTTCAAGAAAGCTCTTTGAGCTTTCAGTGAAGTTATGGATATAAGATAAATATAACTTAATGTAGGTAATGTATGTAAGACTTCGGGTAAATTTCGTTACATTTTTTTTCTCAATGGTTTTTGGGTTTTCCTAACAATGAGAAAAGCATGATGTAGTGGTTTTATAGTTTAATCTTATGATCATTTTAATTTCTTCATTAGTGACGTAGGTCCGACACAGATATTTTCGGAGAATGTCGTTTATTAATTCTTAGTTAAATTTGTTTATTTGGCATCGTTGTAATGAATCGGTCTATTGAACTTGGACCAGAGTGCGATTATAACGCGATCGTGCCGCCCACCGGTGCGGACGCATAAATTAATACATATTTTTAACAACCTTTTAGCCGTTACTATCTAGTTCTACTAACATGTAGGTACGGTCAGCAATAGAAGCCGGTTAACACTGCTACTTTTTGACGTAATCTAAATTAGCACAAAATTATTCGTAGAACTGCTTTTTTTTCGTTTAACTGTTAAGAGTTAATGTTCTTAAAATTTCAAGTTAGGTACTTCTGTTCCGATTTGAATGAAATATTTCGCTTAATAATTAAGATTAAAAAACTGCAGGTGTTAATCGACTTTTGTTGCTGACTGTACACATCATAAAAATATACTTTGACATTTTAATAATAGTATCCTTTAGTTATCTGATGAGAATCAAAATATAATTGCATCTTCATCTATCAAGATATAAAAATTATGTAGGTATTATCCGGTTGTTGTGTGGCCGAATCAAAGCTTTATAAGATACATTTTATTATTTAGTATCCCATAAAATGTTATTTTATCTCAACATGTTCTGAATTTCCGGTTAAACTCGGGTATCTTGAATCCAGTGGAGTTAAAATACGTGCAGTTTTTTTTTTATACCCTACTGACGTTAACTTGCGGTTAACATTTGACACCGCCAAAAAATTCTTAGAAACTTTGTAAATAATTTACATAATTTCTACGCAGCTTAAGTGCTTTACTTGTTTAGGGTTTTTCTTTTTTAGCTTATCTTTTGTTCAATACACGCTTAGGCAAACATAAAAGATTTAACTTGTATTATTATTTTCCCAATTGTTAATTAAAAACAAAAGGCGGGAGAAAAAGATGAAAAGTGTGCAACAATAAAAGCTGATTTATTTAAATTAAAAGGTGTTTATTTCTGCTAAACCAACCAATTCTTCCATCCTACAATTTTTAATTAATTCTAAATATTTTTTGTTTTGTTTTATTTTAATAATATTACGAAAGCAGTTAACTACCAATAATTGATGTTTCACTTAACTAGATGTTCATGTAGATGTCAAAGGGAAATACTGATAGATACTATTATTTAATTTCTTATTATTTGGTGACCAACTTAAATTCCAATTCAAATCCATCGCTGATTCAAAGAAATTCCTTACTGATCACGTAATATAATATGCAAATAATTATTATTTTTACAGTTTGGACGGTTGTATTGATTGAAAACTTCTGCAACGTTCATCGTAATTATATAAAGGTTTTATTTAGCCTTCGATTCGATGGAACTGTCATGGAGGGCGATGGTCCAGCGTACTTGTATTAATTTGACAGCCCCGAGACAAGCAGCCGAGTGGCACAGCCTTTATGAGGCAAACAGCTGAGTCAGATTATTGTCTCCACAATTATGGGCATTGCTCGTTTGTATATTTTTGTTTCATTTATTTTAATACTTTTAACACACAAATGTACAGAGGCGGACTTAATGTCATTATTTTGTTGTTGGTTATATTCATAACTAGGTTTTTACGACTTCAAAACGTCGATATTTATTTAATATATGCATATGCATATTTAATATTAAAATCTGGAAAAAAATCTCTAAATAATGGTGAAAACCGTATTAAAATCCGTTACGCTATTAAGAAGAACAACGCGGTCACACACACAGACAAGAAAATTGACTTTAATTTATAATAAGTATAGATAATAGATACAGATAATAATATAGAAGAATATAGCTATGGAAGGTAAGTTCATAAACTATGCTTGTTACTCGTTACTATATTATTTAACCGGATATCACTGATTCAGTCACCGTATGACTTGAAAAACCAGTGGTCAAGTAATTATGACAGCTATTGATTGTAATTATTATAGAATGCGTAAGGCTTATTACTATTCATATGACATGTAGTGATCGTTTACATTTAAACTATACTTGTTGAGCAGTCCTTGTACAATATTTATCTATGAGATTGCATGAATTGCATACGTATACTTGCAGGTGCTATGGCTCAGCTATTATGTAGTTATTGCAGAAGTTTGATTGGTTTACAAGAGAATAATTATTAATAATATGGAACAGTAAGAAAAACTAAACAATAATGCCTTTTGAATGAAAATAGCTGACTATGACTGGTCAAAATGTTTATGGTGACTTATTTACAAATCCCATTCACAGTTTCCGTCATTGTACTGATGATGATGTGACGAATAATCAACCTTTGTATGGCGTGTGCTAGAAAATTATTAGCGTCCTCAATACAAAGTTGTATTTTTTTCATTTTTATGGCATTTTGAATTTTAGGCTTTAAAATATTGTAGCACCGTTTGCTAACTATTTATTAGAATTAACCATATTTTATTTTTGTGACTATATTTTATCCTAAGGTTTACCTAAGTTTTTTTAAATGTTAAAAAAAAAATATGTAGCCTCTGTGTATTAAAATACGCTGGATATCGTAGAAGCGTAGCAAACATTAAAGCTAGTACAATAATTAGAGCTACGAAATTACGTAGCCATTTATTCCAGTACCTACTCTGGATGTCGTAGCCGCGTAGCTACAGCTACGCCGTCTACGCTCCCGTAGATCCAGTGTATGTAGGCGAGGCGGCATGGAAATTTTAACCACAGGCGGTCGGGGACTATAAATCCTGTGGAACGTTCAGGTTCTACTTACCTTCGGGACCCAGGTGGGTTGCCGTCTTGTTTTCTATTATAAGGTACTTAAACTTGGAGTAGTGGAGGATTATAGTATTGCAAGTATATTGGGTTCAAGGTTTCTGCAGTTGTGATGAATTTATTCCTAGAACAAAAAAAAAAGTAGTACCTACTTGAAAAACATGTTCCCCCATACATTGCAACTGTTTAATTTGATTTATGGAACTGCAAATATATTTTTTTTTTATTTATTTAAAAGATTGTCGTGATGGGCCAGTGGTTAAGACCCGGCCTCTCATACACGAGGTTGTGGGTTCAAATCCAGGCAAGTACCAATGTGACTTTTTCAATTCATATGTGAGTTTATCTTAGACATTACTGACATCGGTGATGGAAAACTAGACTTATAGTTATATAGATCGGACTAACTTACCTAGTGACGTCCGATCCTTAATTATGTGAAGTGATCTCGTCCTCATTGTACACATGTAGTTTGTACTTCTCATACCCGCTAATCACATTATTTAAAGATGAAAACCTTCATCATAAAAAAAATATTAAAAAATAAAAATATTTTATCTGTGGTCCGCCCGTTGGCGCGTGCTGTCCTGGCATCTGTCAATCATTCTTTCAAAGCATAAGAACGGGACTTCACGATGACCGATACGGGCATTGTATAGTCCCGGCATAGTGCATACAGCACAACACAACTTTTAGAGGGGGTTTAGATAAGGCAATCCATTACACATAAGTAGGTTGATTATCTGGGAAGGGCTGGGATACAATGAGGACGAGATCACTTCACATAATTAAGGATCGGACGTCACTAGGTAAGTTAGTCCGATCTATATAATTATGCTTCGTGATCTCGTCCTCATTGTACACATGTAGATGTTCAAAGAACAAAGTTGTGTTGGTAATAAGTTCAGCATATTGTTTAATAATAGAACATTGTAACTTAACATGTTATTCTAAGTTTGTTACTTACTCATTCATTATAAATGTATTTCTATTTATGAACCAGTCTTCCAGTTAGCTTAACTTAATTTAAAATTCTCTAAATGTTATTAGTTCCTGGAATTCTTATTCAGTCCTGAATCAACTAGTCTCATTAATAATCTAATATGGCACACATCAATTATCTACTTATAATCAGACATTTAACATTGACATTAAAATGTAACAATCACTGTGTATAGAGCACACAGCTTGTGCAAAAGCTCTAGATTGCACAAGGATTACTAATGGTAATATTGGTGGTATAATTTTGTGTTCCAACCAGCAGCTTTTCTTATGACCACAATGTTGATACCTCCTTCAGAGGTCTTTTAAGTTGAAGTAGAGGCATGTCTGTTTATGTGAATTTGGAAATATCTATTCCACTACTACTTAAGTTTTGTTTCATACATCTACTAATGGTTGCAGAAGAGGTGGCATGAAAAGGTTTTCTCATAGTTCTAATTAATTATTTACAATCTTATCTTATACTCTTAGTAAAATCTAGATAGGGAAAAAAAGGGGCTAGGATACATTCTCTTTAAGAAATTATAATGTAGTAATCTTTAAGTTGAGTTGAGATCTGCCAGGTGAAGAAGTTTTAATTATTTCTGGAATCTTTATCTAAATGTTATCCTCATTATCGAATGTTATCAATACTAATGAGTGACAAAGTTTGAATTCTATGTGCTGTTACAAGAGATAAATGGGTACTTACTAATTTTTTTGTTACTTATTCTAAACTAAGGGTTTAGTTAAGAAATAAATTAGATAACCCAACGATACTGGGGTCATAAAGTATTTCATACTTAGGGTTCTTTTGTCTTAATTTAAACATAAGAAACCCAGCCCGGTTCCCCCTCACCCCACCCCCCCACCCCCAAGAAATCTTGACACTACCATATGAGCCATTTTGGGGGCCTAAAACTAGAAAAATTGTTTACAATTATTATACAGCGCACTCATTAGGGTATTGAGTGAGTCATATGACAATCCTTCAATGAAACTTAGTGGTCAAAAATAATATCACCATGGTGACTGAGCCTATGAGGGGTCAATATCTTGATTCCTACAAAAGAGAATCAGCTGATTTACAGTAGATTCATATTGTTTTCTTGTTTTGTTAAACAAGGAAGCTATCAATTAAAAGGATCAGACTTCCTCTTCTCAGGAAAGCGTCCCTGATAATAATATGGTGGCAATCGGTGTGAGACCGTGCATCTACAGAGCATGTAAGTACCTGGATCGGGGAGCCATGATATGTCATTCTGACACTTAGTAGAGGAGCTGCTTGCAAACAGGGTCAATGCGGGGCTGACACAGTTTAACAACAAATGACTTGTGGGCTATATCACATCACTTCCATTAAATTTTTATGCTAGGTTGTCTAGATTTTACATTTGCCATAGAGTTTTCTTTGGACTAATGTAAGATGCATAAACCCATATATGTTGTCTTTCCTGGCACCATTGCTACAATTAAAGGCTAATTAAGCTATTTAGATAAGTAAAACAAGTACCACACATCTTATGATGATATAGGCGGAGCTATGACATTGTGATATCTATTCTAAGTAATTCCTCACAGTACGTATCTGAGTTTGCTTGCAAATGTTTTGAGCCCTACAAACGGTTGAACACTGTTCAAGGTAATTTATATGGAACTTTATCATTAGCAGTCCAGTGCCCATGGCTTTTGATATCATAACATACCAGTCCCCAGCCAGTTTCAAACGCATCAGAGAATATTTCCAGGACAAAGTCAAATTGTTTAATCCTATTGTGATTTGTTGAAATGTGAAACAACCTTTGCAAATAGATGATTTTGAATTTGATTCTAGTTTTGTTGAACTTGCAAATACCTAAATGATTTTGAATTTTAATTTGAATCTAGTTCTGGCCTTGTTATTCTCATTGTTGTTTTTAAGGCCACCATATTTTACAGTTGGGCATGCAGCAACAAGAATACCTAATAATTACGCAAAATCTATTAATTGCATCTCATTTTTATGGAATAAGGGATAAACTATAAAATCTTTTTCTGAGGAAGTAAAATGGCAAACTGGACTGAATCTAACAAAAATCCTAGATACTGGCAGCACTGTCTGGGTCCTAGGACACTCTTTTCAGTATTAATAATAAATCTTAGATTTTTTAACGCAGTTTGAGTAGTAAACACCTTCTAACATTTTACATATTTGAATAGGCAAGACACAGAATATTGTCAAGATATATGTGACAGAAAGTGACACTAATAACTTCAGTTGACAGCCACCTGGCTCCATGATTTGTAAATACAAATATATACTGGAGATACCTCTAAGATATTTTCCTATGGGTAATAAATAGTATGCATTTATTATATACATTTTTGTCGGTAAAGACTATACTGTCCTTAAATCTACCAGTTTAAAATGGTATGTGGGAACATACTTATTGTATTTATTAATCTCCAAGTGCCATTTAATGTTGGGGAAAATTATAAAAATTCATTATTGACAGGAGAACATGTTTCTATGGCACCTAACTGTAAGAGATAATAATCTCTTAAAAATTAAATATTATTATTATTTATTATTAATAATAATAAAATAATAATAAATATTTTATCATCAGGCAACTAGGCCCATAGATAAAATACATAAAATTATCTAATTTATTAGGAAAATTTGTATGGATATAAGATTGCTTTATTTCTGAATGAAGTTTTTATTCAGAAGTTTCAAAAGGAAACTCAGTGAAAGGTAGTTTATAGTCCTTCATTCACTCATGTATGGTTGGATTAGTAGTAATACTATTCCATACTTCAGAAAAATACTGCAATCTACCATTGTGTATCTGAGCTAGTTTCAGTTCTGTTTCAGTACCGTTTGATGTCATTGAATTTATCTTGAAGCTTATAGCCCGACCAGGTAATCAGATAATCAATATCTGTTTGTTCCATCCATTCTTTCATTTCCTAGCATTAAGGATCTCCGTGTGATGAACTATCATGATAAATGTCTCAGTTGTCTAGCTGAGTCAGTTAACGTTTCTATTTGATGCACTCCCTTGTGAGACTATTAAACTGTTAAGGACTTTGCCAGTGGATGTAATGGCAACAGCCATTATAATCCGCTGCAGTTGATTCCTCTTTCATTTACTGCTTCTGCCACTTAGATTACAGGTGTTTCATACTTCTTTTAAATGTTTTGCTTCTTAATTGCTATCTATAATTGCTCACCGGACCACCATGTGGCCAGGCTGCCTTGCTGTTCCATAGATAAGGTAGCTAACTGTACCGACCCCCTCCTCTCTGAGTAGATTCTCAATACTTGAAGGTAAGACATTACAATGACATGACATTACATGGTTGTGGTATAAATACCATTACAATCACAGCCTCCTTCTAGTTGTAGTGTAGTAGAATTTAAGTACTAACATAGCATAATTAAGTTAGATTGTATACAACATCTAGAATTGTAAGTATTTTGGAATTTTTGAAAAAAAAACTGGAAGTTATCTGCTAAATAAAAGGGTTAAAATTGGCGGCATTGAGTCCGGCTGCGACGGATTCGGTCAAGTGACACATAGCTCCTTGAACGTGTTCGACTGTAGTGTCTTCCACGGAAGCGAGCTTCATACTCATCTACAAAGAACAATTGAAGTTCAGTTCCAGACTGCATAAATCTAAATCCACGGCTAACCTCTCGTGATAGCTCTAGGGACACAGCAGGGACATGTTTTTAACACTGAACGTATCGTACCACTGGCTAACCTCTCGTGAAAGCTCTTGTGGTGTCGTTCTTCTGCAAGTATACAGCATATTCTCATGGTTAACCTCTCGTGAAAACTCTTAGAGACTCCTAGGGGTCTAACAGCAGAGACGTGTTTTTAACACTGAACGTATAGACCATCGACTAACCTCTCGTGAAAGCTCATATAGTATCGTTCTTTTGTAAGTATACGGCACAGATATTTTTCTCATGGTTAACCTCTCGTGAAAACTTTTAAGAGACTGCTAGGGATCCAACAGAAGCGTGTTTTTAACACTGAACGTATATACCATCGGCTAACCTCTCGTGAAAGCTCGTGTGATGTCGTTATTTATTAAGTATACGGAACAGTTTAATGTTCTCATAGTTAACTTTTCGTAAAAACTCTTACGAGACTGTTAAGCATCCAGGAGGGACGTGTTTTTAACACTGAAAGAATAGGCCATCGGCTCGTGTGATGTCGTTCTTTCGTAAGTATATGGCACAGTTAATTCTCATGGTTAACCTCTCGTGAAACCTTTAGAGACTGATATGCATATTGCGGCACCCAAGGTAAATAAATTTTTAGGAAAATGATTTAAAATAAAGACAAATTGTTAGGTTTATCAAGAAACTTACTCGAATTTCAAGACGACTCCGTTTTCGCTTTTCCACTCGATTTTCCAGATCTCGCAGACGCTCGTTCAGCTCCTCCATTTCCTTGTCTCGGATTCATCGATATTTTTCCATTTCGTTAAAATTTTTCTTAACTTTTTAACGAAAAACGTGATCAGCGCGCGGCACAAAAAAGTACAATGATTGACAGATGCCAGGACAGCACGCGCCAACGGGCGGACCACAGATAAAATATTTTTATTTTTTAATATTTTTTTTATGATGAAGGTTTTCATCTTTAAATAATGTGATTAGCGGGTATGAGAAGTACAAACTACATGTGTACAATGAGGACGAGATCACGAAGCATAATTAACTAGCTGACCCGACAGACGTTGTCCTGCCCCAATTTCAATATTCCCATATAAAATCCACTTTCAGTTTTCCAGAATTTTCCAATTTTCCCGGCCACTTTTCCAATTTTTCTCATCGTTTTAACCTTCCCTAGACTACGTCAAACATTTCAAAACCAAAATCAGCTAAATCGGCCCAGCCGTTCTTGAGTTATAAAATTACAACGAAAAGTGGCATTGATTTTTATAGATAGTTAATAATACAGGGTGTAAGGGACAGCCCTCCGCAAACTGATAGGGTGAATTCAGTATGTCATACTAAGATGACCGGTACATGAAATTTTTTCAGGAACGTTAAGGGAATCCAATAAACCTGATTTGTTTGTGTTTTTGTGCACAAATTGGAGTGTCTATTACTGGTTGGGAGGAGTAGGTAATAAGTATGCGGTGAGTTCGATGAACTCTGTTAGCTAGACAGAAAGTAAACAGCTGATTTCACGCGTCGTTGGTTAGAGTATTTCAACAGCCATTGCTGGTTTTTTTTTGCTGCTTTTTTTGCAGTTTTTTTTAAATAAATGGAGTGCTGCGAACACACAATGCAATTTTACATTGAAATAATGAAAATGTAACTGAAAAAAAAAATTGAAAAAATTAAAATTTTCCTGAGAAAATTTCCGATGGAATATGATTCAAAATCAGGAGCTGAATGCACCCTGTGAGTTTGCGGAGGGCTGTCCCTTACACCCTGTATAAGTTTGAAATCGCCAACCCGCCTTGAGCAAGCGTGGTGGTCAATGCCCGTGCCTTCTGTGTATGAGAAGAGGCCTTTGATCTGCAGTGAGGCAATGACATTATTGTATCTACGCAAGTATGGCACCTTAACGGTTTACTTATGGTTTCTATTATCACTTGGTAGTCGAAGAAATCAGTAAGCATTCTCAAAAGGGACATTAAGAGACACAGATTCGATAAGGATATGGGCATTTCTTTTCAACACAAACCACTCGTACCTTCCTAAAATACAATGTCCTTATAAAGCGCGCGTGCGTAATGTAGCATAACATTTATTTTCGGCCCAACAACGAGGTAGCGGTATATTTGTGAAACACACGCGGTAAATTTGGGTCCCCGTCCATTCTTCGAAGTCAGAGGACGAGAATTTCAAGATTCGATAAATGGAAGGTTTTTTTCCCTCTTGATTCTCTGGGTCAATGCCCTCAATTCAGATCCGCCCTCCTCGCAAGAAGGTTCCAATTTAAATGCGAACGTGAAGCGAGACCTCAATAATAAAAACAAAAACAAACCTACCTTGTTTGCTTCCCCTTATTCTGTTATTTAACGAAGAAATTGCTACCTTGAATGTACCGTCCACTCATTAGTTTTATCAAGTCCACTCATTAGTTTCATCAAAATTAGGGTCTTATTTGCTTACCTTTTATTTAACCTTGCTGTACCAAGTTTGTTTTAGCCATCGTTTTAATAGGGATGTTTCCTGTATAAAAAAATCTATCTAGTCCGTCACTCAGATAAAAAAAAAAAAAATTAGACACGTATTTTTTGCTTCATCATATTAATGAAAAATAACTGATATAAAACGCATTAAAGATTTTTATAAACATTTAATTGTGCTTTTGTGTGTTGTGGCTATGTCTTTTGTGTGCATCAAATAAATGTTTTATCTAACTATCTTATCTATCTATCTAAAGTTGGGGAGTGGGGGCTCGTTAAGTCACAACTATAACAAACTACATAGAAAATCTGGCAAGGAGTGACGTCATACCACATTTTAACTCAATGTATTGCCGTAATCTTTTGATTGCGATAAAAAGAAAAAAAATAAGTGTCCAATATTTTTTAATAACCTACATGACGGATCCATATTAAGTGTTTATCTATTCTGCTTTCAAATATTTGAATTCTTTGGAAAAGGTTCTTTAATCGAAAGTTGTGTATATTGCTATTCATGCAACGTATTTGAACCTAAATCGAAATCGAAACTGAATTAATACTGATTATTTACGAGTGCAATTCTTTTACATTCTAGGTCTACGTTATCCCACATTACTGCGCTAGATTGTGGTGAGCAGTTCTTTGTTTTTTGCAACATTTAAAAACAAACAACGTTTTAAGGACACTGGGACAAACAGTTGTGGGTAAAGTAGCTGCGGTACACAGTAGTTGATGTTTGTGTACAGACGTACATGTACTGTATGTATTCTTACTTTTAAGGTAAAGAATGCGGAATGTGCTGGATGTACAGTTACAGACACAAATTATCTGTTTGTTCGGGACACCTGTATCACATTGTCGCTGAACATACACAAAGAAAAATCTTTATTATTATTTTCCGCAAGTCTGACATTGCAGTGTTGCTGTTACGGCCAAGTGTTGTTGTTATATTAAGTTATAGGTGATTCTTTTTCTGAGATTTCTCAAAGATTTCTGAAACCTTATCTTATGAGGTCCCTATTTTATGTATCTGTTGTTAGTTGAAAATATTAACAGGCATGATTGTGAACAGGTTTCATTACATTGGCAGGGATAGGGAATATGAGCGGGAGGATTGGAATGATGAAACACTTTCTTTATTTCTCCCTTCTTCGACAGAAGTTGTCTAAACAATTCTAATTGGAATTACTTTTAAAGTCCTTAATTTAAAGTTAAGTTGAAACTTGAAACAACTTTGTTTTAAGTTAATAAATTCTTTGTTTTAAAAAGGAAGAAATTATTATCATTTCAGTTTGATGCTAGAATGTAATGTAAAACAATTCTGTCATATAAATATATTCTGTATTTAGTCGATGCAAACCAAAATGAGTTAGTTATATTGTTTTCAGCCTTTGATACCCCTGTAGGTATGCATAACCAGAGAGACAGAGATGAAAAAAGTTGGAAGTTAAAAAACTTTTTGTTATTGGCAAAGCAAATAGAATGTATATAATATAATTATGCAAAAAGTTGTGATAAACTCCGGGAGTTTCCGGAACAGGTAACCAATTTGCTGACTCGCAGTACCCATTAAAAAGTTTGTGCTTTAAAGTTGAAAATTTTAATGTACGCGACGTCTTCAACGGGAAGTAAAATTTTCGAAGAATTTATTTGATACAAGATAGGATACGCTGAGCATTAATATCGGAACCACAGCTGGTAATATAACCCCTGTAGCTCACGTTTTTCCTAGCATGGGGGTCATTAATCATTTATTTTGTTCCAGACTTTTTCCACGCTTAAATTAAGTGTCAGTGAGAGCACTGGTGGCGCAGTGGTAACGGCCGCAACTTACAAATTGTAGGTCGTAGGTTCGAACCCTGACAAGCGCTTTACTTTGTGTAAATTATTTCATTACCACTGCTCTCAAAACGGTGAAGGAAAATATCGTGAGGAAACCGGCATGCCCTAGAACCAAAAATTCGAAGACATTTGATATCTACCAACCAGCACTGGCCCACGTGGTGGATTACGGCCAACTCCCTCTTACAGAGAGGAGGCCTGTGTCCCAGCAGTGGGAACAATATAGGCTGATTGTGATATATCTCTGTAATTTTTTATGTGAAATAAATACATTATATTAGTATTAATAACGGAATTGACTTCATAAATTATGAGTGCCTAACAAGCGATTCACACTTGACGGAGCGCATCTAAGTGGGGCGTGCGTCGAGCGTTGATAAGTAATTACGAGCTTATCAACGCTCGAGCACGGGCAAACTGAAAGATTCATCTTTCAATTAGTTAGTTAGTTAGCCCGCTTAATGTTAGTGCAAGTCCAGATATAATAAAATACTCTTTATTATCACTATAAGTACTTCTTCGGGTACTTGCGCACTCTGATAGGGAAACGTACCAGGGACCAACATCACAAAATATGGTCGGACCGAGTGTATAGGCAGGCTAAGGAAGCACTCCCTACAATTGATGGCCGCCTTACGAAACAGCAATGCTATTCTGTAAACATCTCACCGTGATAACTTAAGTGAAGTGAGCGTGAAGTGAGCTGTCATTCCACCCGATGCTAGGGATTGACAATAATGACAGCTCACTTTAAGATCACTTCACCTAAGTTTTCACGGTGAGACATTTACAGAATACCGCTACTGGTTCTCCGACTAACTAAACAACAGCTGAGTATAGTTGCAGCTGCTTTATCTGGCCGTGGGGCATTTAATAAACACCTCTTTGTCATAGGAGTCACAAACATTCCGCTGTGCAGGGCCTGCATGGAGGATGACGAGACAGCTCATGTGCTTCTAAACTGCCCGGTGGTGACCGCATACAGGGCAAAGTACTTCGGTAACCCAGATACCCTCCGTGAGGTTGTCAGTAACATCAAGGCGTTGCTGGCCTTCTTTGTGGAGCTGGGGTGGATCAAATAATCGATTTTCCCACCCATACGCAAAATACGCGCATTGTCGTGGAGTTGTGGATAACAGGTCATATTATCTATTATCACCATACGAATTACAGATTTAAGGCTCTTACAGACAGAGGCGATATCGCGAGCGATATTGCGATATTATCGCGTCGCAACACCGCTACGCGACACGTCGCGACGCGATATCGCCTCTGTCTGTAAGAGCCTTTATATGTAGAACTAAGTCGGTAGGATAAAAGGCGTTTGACTCGCACATTACCCGAGACACGTTACGCTTGTTTGGCCCATTCTAAGTATGCGTGTCAACGCAATAAAGATCCAAGCTTTTTGTTATATTCGGCTTTGTTTCGTGATTGGATTTTTTGGTAATTGCTTTATTGATATAGGAAGTGATATATCAATTTAGTTGTGACTAAATTTGTTTAATATCCATATAAGATACCGATGCATAAAATAGTAGAACTAACTTTTTATGAGACTTAATAGGATAGGTTATTATAAAGTATTGAAAAGTCCGATTTATAATATAATTCTGCTTTATTCATGAGGCTCATCTGTTGTTCCAGAGAGTTAACTCAGCAGGTGCAAAATTGTATCTTAATATCAAACCTTACTACCTACATGTTTAAATTCATTTTAATATCATTATTTATGTTCAGAAAACTACATTTTACGTTCACATTATTTATAATACATGCAGCCTAAAGGGCAATCCCAATAAAATGAAGATTCAAATATCTAAACGGAAGGGACTGAAAGGAACAGAAATAAATAAATAAGCTTTTGAACAAGAGTTAGGAACTTACAGGGTGTTAGAACTACTTGCTTAGAATAAGTGTTAGGAAAATAAATGATTGTCATATTTTATTTATTTACATAAACATTTCGCACTCAAAAAAAGTACAGAGGCGGACTTAATGCCTTAGGCGTTCTCTACCAGTCAACCAAGGATAGTTAAGATACTAAGCTGGTTGAGAGGAACAGTGATAAAAAAATATATTAAAAATACCACCTCCCTGAGTATTACTTGCTTATTCCTACAAACCTAACATATCATATGAATACCGACCTACGTCCATAAATACGAGGTTATAAACTTATAATACATACTTAATTATCCTTTTTCATTTTATTTCATTGGTTTAGAACTCACGATTGATTTTTTTAGATGAAAACCCCAAATCAAATAAAGAAGAAAAAAAAACGATTGATTTTGTTAATTTTGGTTATTATAAGCTACTCCTATCAAAGAACCTATGATACTTCAAAATGTTTAAATATCAATAATGACATCGCCATTCGGCAGTCGTTTGGTTTGCGTGCTCCATGTTAAAACAAAATCAATTCGCGAGACTGTCTCTTTTTTCGGCTAATTTATTCCGTTCCGTTTGCGCTTTATTTATTATTCAGAAACATCTCAATATTTTATCGCGTGAGTATTAATTTAAGCATCATCAGTGTCTTACGAATAAACGTGCATAAAGTTTTAACTGTCGTAAAGACTTTTAACATTTAGAGGCTACTGATTGATGCTTCTGCGCTTTGACTTTGATGTAATTAAAGACTAATCACTCACTTTTACGCAATGAATCTGTAAGTAAATAAGATTGTTGATATTTCCAAACTTTGAAGATTCATTAAGATTGACAACACTCATTAATTCATTACCTTTCTGTTGGTAAAACCGTTATTAAGTTAATACTTACTTGCTAATTTTTACATTGAGGCATGACTCAACAATGCTTCAATTCATAAAAACAATTAAATAAAACTTTCAAGGGTCATCAACACCAAACATCGCTACGTAGGTAAACTTAATCCTGAAGTCGACGTGATAAATGAGGATGCTGCTTATAAACTCTCGTCCATGGCGACGTTTTATTTGTGTCAAAATTCCACACAATACCAACGCCAAAGATACGTTATCCAATAATTTGATTTTAAATAAATGATGTGGTTATATCAACAATAAAATTTGAATTTATCTCCATTATAAATGATCGTGTAGTTGGACTTAATACTTCTTCTTTATTAGTCCAATTTGGAATGATGTCAACGGGAAGTAATTCTGAAACAAATACAACTTAATCTTTAACACAGTCAATGCTTAAGGCTTGTGCGCCGTAAAAAGCGCGGTCACTGTCGGACTGCATAGAAAAGAAAGAGATGCGCGATGACACAATGCTTGCAAAATATGAAGTAATTACCGATTTACAAAAAATGTAGGGATTGGACTAAAAAAGTAATCACATGAAATCATTCCCTATTATTTTGTAAAGAACTGTATAAATTTATGAACACTTTTAATGAAAACTGTAGGAGTAATATGGTAACAACGCGAAAAAATAGACCGAAATAGACCTGGATTTAGGTTTTTTTTCTCTAGTTCAACAAACTAAAATAGATTTCAGGACACATGAAATCACTTCTTATGTATTGTAGATTACTGTGTATTTTTTCCTATCAGAAAGATGCTATAGTTACTGTAAAATATGGTTACAAAGTTACTTAGTTTCGCCATATTTTAGGAAGGAGCAGCTTTAACACAGTCAATGCTTAAGTTGAACACACAGAGGTACAGACCTATATCTATTATTTCTATCTGAATTGTTATTCGATCATTAAGTCGATCTTAATTCACGTTTCAGTTCCGTTGTGAGCGGGTCTTTAATAGTTTGCCGATCGATTTATATGATAGAATTAAATGTTCTCCGAGTGTTCACCGGTTGATTATAGGGGTGAATGAACCAACATGTGACAAAGAGGGTATCCACCTACATTCGACTATTTTGCATTGTAAATTGATCGCGGAAATTTTGTTATGATTCCCTTATTTATGACTTTGAATGCTCATTATAGTGGTATTTTAGACATAAATTTTTCATCACAAAACCGCAAACTCCAGGATGTAGACCGTTAACAATTTTAACTGCGACCAGATTTTTATCTAACAGGTAAAAAAACATGGTTTAGATCGTCTTGTCACATTATAATGTAGGCTATATGGAATCCTGTATGTAGATTTAAGATTAAAGCCTAAAATAAAGCTACAATTCCACAGATACCGTATTTTTGGAAGGCTATTGACACAATTTCTTTGATGAGGTGCAGAAAAGCCTTAAATCGCCTTACATATGATATCTCTCTATTAGCATTGATAAATCGAGTTTAAAATAAGACGGTTTACTAGCAGATGAAAATACTAATTTGAATGTGCTTTTAGCAGAACATTAAAGGAAACTTATAGAGTTTAAGTAGAATCGTGGCCGTTTGTTCAGTCTTCTTTGCCACCCTTTGAACAGTAATCCTGAAAATTGCTGTAAAAATTACTTTACTTTATAAATATCTTATTCATTCATCAATTTCTTAGTACCTACACATTAAGATACTGAATCCTTTTACATAGAGTTATTTGAGAAATAACATTAAAATCAAAAATAGCTCTCGTTATTCTCTATTCTATTGGTAGAATTAGGATTTTCCTGATACTTACATTTAACACCTAGTAATAAAACTATACTATTATGCTACTGTAGACTTGCTCCTTGTCAATTCTTTTTATTGCTAAAATTGTTTTATATTTTGGAGTTGCCCCAATCAACCTGTTACGGTCCATTTAACGGTACTTTTTTTATAAAATGTAATTTATTCGTCATTTCAAGCCAACTGTTTTAAGCTATTATTTTAATTACATTACTGGACACTGTTGACCTTGATACCTTTGCAAATGTTTATTAAATTAATTGTCTTCATTTTTTTTACAATTAAACTATCTCATTTTACTTGCGTATTACCTATCTGTTGTTTATTTTCGTCAATTCGTTGTTTCTATTCATCTAAATAAATGAAAAGAGAAGCACTGACTGACTGACTGACTCATCAACGCCCAGCCCAAATCCTTGGAACAAGAAAGCTGACATTTTGCATAGAGGTTCCCTTTGTAATTTAGACAAAGAATGAGGAAGGAGTGGGATATTTTCCGACTTCCATGCGGGCGAAGCCACTGGCAAAAGCTAGTACTTAATAAGGCCCGCATTTCTACGGCATAGGTACATAATATGATTGTTAGACGACAGGCGAGTGCGCTTGCCAATAGGGATGATGATTAAAATATTTTATTAAATATTCGTCATGTAGATTATTAAAAAAGATTGGACACGTATTCTTTCTTTTTTTATGTAATCAAAAGATTACGGTAATACATTGAATTATAATGTGGCATGACGTCACACCTTGCTAGATTTTATACATAGAAGTAAAGTAAGTACCAAGTTTGTAAATATATATATATTTGTTCTGTGTAAGTCAGTATAAGTTTTTTTATTTTAAGTTAAGTTGTACCTATTTTTTCCCCTATTTTTAGTTTTTAGCTAAGTACTAGAATATAAGTGATTTGGTCGTAAGCACTGTATACTTATGTTTTAAATGAATAAATAAATAAATAAATAAATAGAAGTGACGTAGCGAGCCCCCATTCCCCGACTTTAATGCGTGCTATCTAAGTAATTATGTATTATTATGATAAAGCAAAAATACGTGTCTAATATTTTTTAAATATCTGACTGACGGACTAAATATATTTTTTTTTTTACCCAGGCATTATTCCTATTTTCAGTTCATTTAACGGTAGGTATTGTGTAAAGTAAACGAATATACCTACCTACCTAAATCTTTTTAGAACATTAATGTTAGTTTCATCTTATATTGAAGGCGTAACATAATTTAAATGACTTTAAACTTATGTCAAAAGTGGATACTTAAGCTATAAAATATTTGGATGCTAACGATAAAGTCTAGAAAAGTTGCATCGAACTTGTGTATCCTGTCAGTTAAACTTGTAAATGCTTTGCTGTTTATGCACACTAGATAATAAATGACAGGAAAATTAAGTATACAATATTTTAAAGCAAAAACACGACAAGAGATGACGTATAAGTGTTGCTAATATTGTCTATTGATGTCAGTTTATCAACAACCACACCTTAGGCCGTCGATAGACTAATGGCATATATTAAATTTCTATTACCATTCCAAAACATCAAATTTTTTATACAAAATGAGTAGATATTATTAGTATGGTACCTATCTTTAATGATTACGTCATTCGAGAATGAACGAATGCACCGTCTGTTTATTTCTGTTCTGTTATTCCCTTGCGGTCGTTACTTCGATAGCAATCTTGTGTAATTGAAACACAGATGCTTCCTACTTCTTAGTCGTGTCCTCTCTCGGGATCATCACTCTCCTCACGAAGATATTATTCTCTTTAATCCGTTTATCTTTATAGGTTTGTAGATAGCGTGATGTTGATAATTATGAACCATGATAATTCATTATTGTATTGTCACCTAGTGCACCAATAATTGTTTAAAAATTACCTACTTGTGTATAGATATTACCTACTACAAAAAAACCGATATAGATAACCATCTAGTTATCCAGCACTTAAGTACTTATTCACAAAACTTTTATCTATTAATAAATAGATAAAAGTTATATAATTAAGTAATTATCTACTAGTAGTTCTACCAGTAGGTAGTTATTAACTAATAAGTTCGGATACTAAAATGCTTATGTACAATTATTTTACTAATAACTAACTATTTACATTAAATGACAACCGTAAGTAACTATACAAATACACCACTATTTTTTAATTAGTACAAAAAAAAATGGGGCTCTATCCGTAACCGTTACTGATCATATTTGTGTAGTCAAAAGTAAAAATAAAACGAAATACCAAAATTGTCCTCGAAAATTTGTCATAATTGGTAAATTCATGATTATGATACGATAACAGCTGTTGGAGGCGGGGCAAGTTCGAGCGAGAGCACGCGAATGCGAGAGCGAGAAAATAAATGCAACTATGAATAGCCTGTACAATATTTCCATACGTTGAGTGACATTTTGGGATCTAAACAAACGCCAATAACTTTGCTGTTTATGAATATTATTTATTGAGACTTTACATATATAATAACAAGACCTTCTCTAATAAGCCCTTTAAGTATTTGTACTAATTAAAAAATAGTGGTGTATATACAAAAACAAAACTTTATTATTTTGTTTGTATACAATTATTCAGGATGTTTGAGGGTTTAAAGATCCTAGGGAATGAACTAGGTAATAAGAAATAAAAGATAGTTTCAGAAAAAAATAAAATGTTTTATCTAAAAGTTTTTAAACTTTCTACCGGGGTGTCGAATTAGTCACTATTTTATAATCAATGTCCATTCTTTTGAAACACTTGTAAACAAAATAATGAAGAGAGAACACTAACTACTAGGTACGAGACTTAGGAACATCAAAAACAACAACATCAAACAAACATCAGCAACAACATCTTTACTAAGAGACATTTGATTTGCATATTGTTCCTTGTAGAGATATCTCGTAAAAATTCCTTACGGTTCTCTTTCATACACACATCGACTGCCTTTTAGCAACACAGTAACAATGAAAGTATTATTATAGTGTAAAAAAATTAAGAAATTTATTTAGTTATTGGTTATAAAAATGCCAAATACTAAAAATGTTTATTACTTTATTTTACCAAAAGGTCTACCAATCAAAGTATTTTTACGAGAAGTATTATTTTAGGAGAATTATTTATATACCTACTGATTATGCAATGCATGTGACCTATTGTGAATTGCTTACGTAATGATTATTTGGTTTTGGAAAAATTATAATATATTATTAACATCGCAGTGTTAAATACGATTATTTTGGAATGTTCTATAAAATTATCACATCGCAATGCCCGTAAAAGGAAGTCAGTCTAGCACTTACTACATAATTTGTAAGTACATACAAAGAGTACCTACATGCGTAGGTACACTAATAAAGATTCCAATTAGGGAAGCTACATTAAAATTGGGGATTTTCTCAACAATAACTAAACGGAACTACTGAGTTATGAGACATTTATTTACTTAATGTAACCTTGGTTGTACCTACATCGTGTGGTACTTATACAATTATCACATGCCCGGTGATTCTTCGGTAAAATTTAGAATTGTTTACCAAGTCTGGTATGTTTACGTACTTAGTTATTTTGAACTGGACCCTAGATCCGTTTCCAAGCAGTTGATAATAATTTTTGTTTTTATTTTATTTTAAACTAGCTGGCCCGACAGACGTCCTTTCAATACTTCATATATTTATCCCATACAAAATAGGACGTTAAGTTTTCCCGAATTTGTATATTTTCTTGGTAGGTAACTTTTCCAATTTTTCTTTCCATAAACTCGGACTATTACGAACATTTTAAAACAAATAATAGCCAAATCGGTCCAGCCGTTGTCAACAGATGCGCTTACCAGCATTTCATTTTTATAATTAAAATGAAAGAAACATCACGTTATGCCACAAAAATGGCGCCCGAACAGGGACCTACTTCAGATAATTTAATTATTTACTTAGTAGTTAAATTTTCTATGTAGTCTAGCATTTTTTATAATTTAATGGACTGATTTATTTATTTGTTACTACTCAAATTATTATAGCAATTTAGCTACATTTACGTATCAAATTGTCGAATAGTTCTATAAGTCGAACCTACGAGCGTTGCAACCTTTTATATGTCAGACATTTTTTTATTTTAACCAAGTTCCTTCTCGTTCAATTCAACAGCTAAATCACTATAACCACTAATTATTTATTTTTAAAAGAAACCCAAATTTCATTATAATACTTTGTCCTTTTGCTTAATATTCACCTAAGAATCGGAGTACATGTAATTTTTACTTAGGATTTCCTTACAGTGAGAGCTCAGCGTAAACTGGAAATGTATAGTTTGATGTGTAGCCGTGTGTACTAAGATGCATTAGATTTAACTTCGCCGAAGTAAGGCGTGAAACAGCAAGTACCTACTTAATTTAAGTTCCTACATCGCGCAACATTCTGCTAAGCAGCTTATAAACTCTCGCAGAGTGGCATAATTTGATATATAAGTAACCTGCTAAGCGCACTTATGAACTAATTTTGGAACTCATTACCATTTGTACTGTGTACAGGAAATTAAAATAAATCAATGCAGTAATGATGCTGCGTGCTTACTACTATTTACTTATCAGAGAGGGTTTAAAATTGATTTGCCTGATAAAATGATATCTTAAATTGAATATATCAGTTCAAAATTTAAAATTATTATCAATTAAATTAAATTGATTATTTTACAAATTCAATTTCAAAACTGTTTTTCTTAAACGGTTTATAAATGTTAATCTAATGCGACAAAAGTTCGAAGATCCTAAATGTAGTTTACAAATCATAAGCTTGCTATATTTGGAAGTACCGTTTTTATTAGTTTTTGTTAGACAGAGGACTATCGTACTTAGATATATCAGGAACCAGTTTGTATAAACGGTATACCTACCTACATTCATTTAGTATGAAACGGAAATTATTTTATAGCATAGTAAGTCTTTGAGATAAAATATAGTTTAATTTAGTAGAGTAAGTCTTTTGAATTCAGACTTTGAATAGAGCCTAGAATATTTGTGAATGGAATATAGATTTTGGTAAAATAGAAAGGGTGATCAATGACCGTATTTAATACAAGAAAAATAAATATTAAAAATTTAATAATTTATATTAAATATTTTAATATAAAAAAAAAAAAAAAATCTATTTAAAAAAATCTACATATAAATAAATTTTTTATGGTTTATATATTTATTTTAAATTTATTTTACATATAAATTTTAGTGTTAATTTTAAATTATTTTAATAATAATTTATACATAGTAAGATATGACAGAAAATATAACCTTATGATATACCTAGGTATTATATTATCTGTTTATTTAAAACGAATAAGAATTATGATTCTAGTCGTAAGCACTGTAACATCAATGACCCAGTATTATTCTGTCGTCCCTGTAATTTTAATGTCCCAGTATTATTCTGTCGTCCCTGTAATTTTAATGTCCCAGTATTATTCTGTCGTCCCTGTAATTTTAATGTCCCAGTATTATTCTGTCGTCCCTGTAATTTTAATGTCCCAGTATTATTCTGTCGTCCCTGTAATTTTAATGTCCCCGTATTATTCTGTCGTCCCTGTAATTTTAATGTCCCAGTATTATTCTGTCGTCCCTGTAATTTTAATGTCCCAGTATTATTCTGTCGTCCCTGTAATTTTAATGTCCCAGTATTATTCTGTCGTCCCTGTAATTTTAATGTCCCAGTATTATTCTGTCGTCCCTGTAATTTTAATGTCCCAGTATTATTCTGTCCTCATTGTAATTTTAATGTCCCAGTATTATTCTGTCGTCCCTGTAATTTTAATGTCCCAGTATTATTCTGTCGTCCCTGTAATTTTAATGTCCCAGTATTATTCTGTCGTCCCTGTAATTTTAATGTCCCAGTATTATTCTGTCGTCTCTGTAATTTTAATGTCCCAGTATTATTCTGTCGTCCCTGTAATTTTAATGTCCCAGTATTATTCTGTCGTCCCTGTAATTTTAATGTCCCAGTATTATTCTGTCGTCCCTGTAATTTTAATGTCCCAGTATTATTCTGTCGTCCCTGTAATTTTAATGTCCCAGTATTAATCTGTCGTCCCTGTAATTTTAATGTCCCAGTATTATTCTGTCGTCCCTGTAATTTTAATGTCCCAGTATTATTCTGTCCTCATTGTAATTTTAATGTCCCAGTATTATTCTGTCGTCCTTGTAATTTTAATCCAAAAGGTCTATCTTGCGATGTCGACGTGTCGAGGTTGATGATCAAACAACATATTATTATATCATCACACCTTGTTTCCCCGAAGTGTTGGGCAGAGCCGCGCCTACCTATATAATACACCCAAATTTCACCAGTTATGTTTAAGCTCCATGTAATAGGGGGCCAGCTTATTGCCATCAACCGCGCACAAATCCAGACTCCGGCCTGCTACTAAGAAATTCCAGATATAAAAACCCAATAACACTTTGTCCGACTTGGAAACGAACCGAAGACCTCATGCTCAGCAGTAACGAGGCAGTCAAGTGATTATAACACAAGCTGCAAATATGCTCATAAGCTCGTGTTGAACAAGTGAAAATATAATCTCGGAGTGCATCCCGTGTTAGCATTACACCGGCTCGGTACTCGAGACACGTTCGTCAACGACGCGGCATCTGATTGTGATATGCCTCTTATCACAGTAGCTGTATATATCAGCTGTTGAATGAGAGTTGAATCGTAAACACCGGGAAGGAAGAATGTACAAAGCTTGAAAAATATGTAAAATACTTCGAATATATATTTTTTGAATAGCATTCATCATATTATTGTGGTGGTATGTTTACTATAAATAATAAGTTTACTCGAACTTTTCCACCAACATTTTTCACAAGCGCGACGAGAAGTCGGGGTGCCGTCAAATGGGATTACTTTGATACTACGGGTTTACTTTGATAACAGCTTTCGTCTTATGAACAAAATTAAAGGTATAGATTTTAGGAGACATCAAGTCTTTCTTAGAAAAGCTTATTCACACACCGAATAAAATTAGTTTTTCATAGTCGAAAGTTGTTACCAAAGTAAACCCATAGTATCAAAGTAACCCCATTTGACGGCACCCCGACTTCTCGTCGCGCTTGTGAAAAATGTTGGTGGAAAAGTTCGAGTAAACTTATTATTTACTTGCAAGTACCAAGGTACAACGTGTTTGTCATCGTAAATGGGGAATTCACATTTACTTATGGTAACAGCGCCGTATGTGTCCAGTTAACAATATGGAATACAGTTTGTTGGACCGATTTTCATGTTTGTACTAAGAAAACAAAGTACCTACTTGTGTGTCAACATTTTTGCGTTATGACGTAGGAAAGTTAGCTCTGTTGCTTCGAGCTGAAGCTAATAACGTGATTATTCAATAGAAAATGAGGCAATTATGCAAAGGAAGCTCGTCCTTTTAGTTTGAAGTTCTTATTTTGCCTCTGATAACTTTCTCCATTCCAGCAGAAGTCCGAGAAAATATACGTGAGTACGTATCGTCTGCAGAAACTCAGGACCTGTTTAACCAGATGCATAATAGTTTAATAAGAAGTCATCGATATCTATACGTATACTTAGGTATAATAAAACAGCAACGAAGAATTTTTGTCCGTTTGTCTGGATGTATGTTCCGGATTGGCGCAAAAACGGCTAAACGGATTTGGATGAGATTAGGCACACATCTGCAACACAACGGAACACATAAGGATACTTTTAATACCGTAGTAGGTACGTTTCCGTGGGATATTTTCCGACATCCACGCGGGCGAAGCCGCGCGCAAAAGCTAGTTTGAAATAACGAATTATAAGAACGAGGAATTATCTTACACATAATATTTTAGAATAAAGACTTCGTTTAAATAAAAAAACCGGCCAAGTGCGTGTTGGACCACGCACAATGAAGGGTTCCGTAGTTGAAAAGAATTTATCCCAAAAACAAACTTAACATTGGATCCAAAAAATAATTTTTTTATGTCAAAAAATTACAAATTCACAATTTTCGGACTTTTTCCTTTACTTGTGCTGGGAGAACTTACTTCTTGCGAAATTTCATTATTCTAGGTCAACGGGAAGTACCTTATAGGTTTTGATTTACTTGCGACAGTTGCGAGTATCAAAATGTGTCGCAAAATGGCCGTATTTTTTTATTGCGTTGACTTAGACGCTTGATTTTTTTAGAACTTAAGGGACAATAGACTTATGTATGTAATATTAATTTCAACTTGATATCCCCCCGCGTCCTTTAGAAAAAGGGTCTGACAGACTGACAGACTTGAACAATGTGATAGAATTACAAATTAACAATTTTCGGACTTTTTCCTTTATTTGTGTTGTATGACCTTGCTTCTTACCAAATTTCATGATTCTAGAACAACGGGAAGTACCCTATAGGTTTTGATTTACTTGCAAGTATCAAAATATGACGCATAAATGTCCGTATGTTTTTATTGCATTGACTTAGAAGCTTGAGTTTTTTAGGACTCCAAGAAACCACAGGCCTACGTATTTGATATTAATTTTAACTTGGTACCTCCACCCGTTCCTGAGAAAAACGGTCTTGACAGACTGACAGACAGACAGACGGACAAACAAGTGATCCTATAAGGGTTCCGTTTTTTCCTTTTGAGGTACGGAACCCTAAAAACCGACCAAGTGCGTGGCGAAATTCCTGTGTACCAAACCACTTAGTCGGTCCATTAGATTCGGAGCAAATTGGCTGTGACAGACGTACAGACAGACAGACACACGGGTGATTCTATAAGGGTTCCATTTTTTTCCTTTTGAGGTACGGAACCCTAAAAAGCGCAGTTGACTTAGTAGTCATCAGTTCTAATTCTCTGCTCAAATAGGATAGAGGCATTTTCCTTTTATAGATTATTTTTGAAACTAGGTAAGTAGTGACCGTAGCGCTAAATAGGTTGACTATACTCGGTAGATACTAAATATCGTAAGTCGTGGTCGAATGCCTGATAAAAATTATGATGTCATTTTTATTTGGTCTCCTGAAATCTAGCATCATACCTAATATAAAATTATGTAATATAGGTATGGTAGATAGTATTTTTCCCAGTATTAAATTAAAGGAGTATGTAGGGATCGTCGCAGGTGTAGTTCTATAGTTTCTGCCCACCCCCATGGGAAGAAGGCGTCAGTTTATGTGTGTACTTATATAAATTCATTATGCAAGGGTAATTTCCAGATCTGAAATAATACCGTCAGATTTCATATTTTTACGTTCAAGTATTTTTTTTGTATTGGTATTCAGTTGCGTCCGGTTAGTCTAAAAGCCAATCCCGATATAGTTGTGAAAAGGCTAGCAGAAGCTCTTGGAATACCCCGATCTTTCACAGATGTTCTTAACAGACCCAGAGATTTGATTTACTTCTGGAGGGAGGTGGGCTGGTTGGAATAACCCCCGAAGGCCGCCATGGCTCACGCACAATGGTCCACATGAAGGACTAAGTGCGGAAACCAAATCCTTAACGCAGAAGATGACATTAAAGTATTTTTGTTTCAGTTTAATAATAGCACCAATGTTTAAACAATCAATTACTTTCCGTTTTGGAGCCGTCTACAATGACAGAGCACTGCTTAATACAACAGGCGTCTGGAAGCGTAGGTAGTTGATCATCCGTGCCTGCCTGTTTTATCACCCGTGTTCGAAAATGTCACAGATTCTATCTCAAATTGCGACTTGAATATTAAAATCCTATACGTAGGCAACATTAAAAAAACGGTTCCGAGGATAACTGTTTATACGAGTTTAGTCATAATCTGCTACATGTTTGTCGCTGCTATACTGGACTGCCAAAAGTGGTTCAACAAGAGAAAAGGACCTAATGTTCCAACAACAGCCTACATTTATATTCTTACCCTCTTACTAATAAAACACGGAATAAAGTTATATCAGGAATAACAAAGGAATAACCATACATTTTCGTAGGTTTAAACTTGGAATATTTTTATTCTGTGTTTATTAGTAAGAGGGTTAGAGGTTAATTTCACCAAGCATCGCTACTTTTAGAACAAGCGAGCTCTAAATTAGATTCCGGTCTATCTGGTCATGCTGACAATAAACTATACATGACAAAATAACAATCTATAGCAGTGGTTCCCAAAGTCGACTGGACTGCGACCCAGCTAACAAAAACTTCCAAATTCGGGACTCATCTCCTGGCTGTCATGGAGAAAAAAAAAACCGGTCAAGAGCGAGTCGGACTCGCGCACCGAGGGTTCCGTTCCGATTTCTGAAAAAGACTATTTAGAGTCATCGTTTTATTTTTCCTGTAATCTTTACATCAACTTCTATCACATAGAATAATTTCAGATTTTTATCTTTGCAAACTTCGGCGATAAGGGGGGCTCTTATCGCCGAAGTTTGCAAAGATCGGTATTTTTTTTTACATTTTTCATCAAAAGTCAAATACTATGTGGCCTAAAAAAAAATAAAAAAATATTTGAGAATGTGCAGCGTTCTTTCATATATGATACCCCTAGTATTGAATTTTTAAGACACCATTTCAGTACCTGTTACAAAAAAAAAAAAAAATTTTTACTTGTTTCTTATTTGCAAGATAGTTGGGTAAACGTCATCTAAAACTGATCAAAATTTCAAGTTGATAGCATTAGTAGTTCTTGAGATATCCAGTTGTGACAGACAGACAGACAGACTGAGTCACACCATAAGGGTTCCTTTTTTACCATTTTGGTACGGAACCCTAAAAAAAGTCAAATTTTTATTCAATGAAAAGGATATATATATCTTGTTTCCTATTTTTTGTCATTATAAAGCTCCACTTAAATTTTAGTTACATTTAATTGCAATGATTTTAATACGTCCAATTTATTTCGGTAGGTAAGTACGTATTTAGTTTTAATATAGCGCTGCTGGCAGGAGGCCTATGTCCAGCAGTGGACGTCTTTAGAAATCAAGTTTTCAAGGCCCACCCAATACTCACTTGCGGCCCACCAGTGGGTCGCGACCCATAGTTTGGGAAACGCTGATCTATAAAATGTGAACGTATTTTAAACCGTTATAAGAAACGCCCAACACAATTTATTTGTGCTAGCGTTTGCCAGCGAACTTTGTTTTGCTCGTTGTATATACAAAATTGATCTGCCTGTCGACATACACGACACTTCTATGAAGTAGATATACCTAGACAGCTTAATATGGAGTGTCTGATAGCATCAAACACCATAAACAGAACAATGCCTTTTACCGAACTCAGTTTTGTGAGTGTCCTTACGTAGCTATCAAACAAAATATAATAATTATATTGTGTCTCAGAGGTAATACACACTAATTGTTTCAGTAAATGACCATTTTTTTTGTTATTTATATAATATACTAGCTTTTGCCCGCGGCTTCGCCCGCGTGGAAGTCGGCAAAAATATCCCATGGGAACGTACATGTGGAAAACATAAGGCCGTCCGATATAACTGTGCAAACTCAAATCGCTACGATATATCGTTACCGTGTATAGTAGGCATAAAGCTACCAGTCGGCATGATTTTTTCCGACATCTTCAACAGTCGTCGTCATATTTCAACCAATTTACACAAAACCATAATGAATTACACTGAATCACTCCGTTCATTGGAGAAAACCGTATGAAAATCCGTTCGGTACTTTTTGACATTATCGCATTCAAACAGACACACTTACGCGGCGGGGGGACTTTGTTAATTACTTAAAATTTATTATGCCAGTCACGCTCTAATAACAAATAACTTTTGTCCGAGTGACCACTCGTTCAAATAATTTCCTCGTAAAAACTTCGAATGAAATATAGACTAAATGTTACCTCAAGATTCGAACTATGACTACATTTCCAATCCCTTAAATCTCTTAAAAAGAGGTAGTTACACAAACATTTGTCAACCCCTATTGTGCCCCCTCAAAAACGCTGTACCACATATTTCTTTATTTCCTACCAAAAGCATAAATTTGAATTTTCATATCCCTACCTTAAGAAATGCTGGGTTTCCCATCTTTCATCCCTTATATCACCCCTTGTAGTATTGTTTTTGAAAGTTTCCTGTGTCCTTTCCCAAGATGCTATATAAAGCCTTGCCAAATTTTGTCGAAATCCGTGCAGTTTTGTAAATTTTAAAATCAACCCCTATTTTACCCCCTTAGGGGATGATTTTTCAAAAACGCTGAACCGCATATTTCTTTGTTTCCTATCAAAAGCATACATTTTAATTTTCACATCCCTAACTTAAGAAATACTGAGTTTCCATACAAACTTTCATCCCCTATATCACCCCCTGTAGGATTATTTTTAAGACAAAAAGTAGTTCATGTCCTTCCCCATTATGCTATATAAAGCCTTGCCAAATTTTATCGACGTCCGTGCAGTTTTGTAAATTTTAAAATCAACCCCTATTTTACCCCCTTAGGGTATACAATATTTCAAAAACGCTGAACCGCATATTTCTTAATTTCCTACCAATAGCATGAATTTGTTATCCCTAACTTTACAAATACTGGGTTTCCCTTACAAACTTTCATCCCCTATATCACCCCCTGTAGTATTGTTTTTGAAAGTATCCTATTTCCTTTCCCAGGATGCTATATAAAGCCTTGCCAAATTTTGTTGAAATCCGTGCAATTTTGTAAATTTTAAAATCAACCCCTATTTTACCACCTTAGTGGATGATTTTTCAAAAACGCTGAACCGCATATTTCTTTATTTCCTATCAAAAGCATACATTTTAATTTTCACATCCCTAACTTAAGACATACTGATTTTCTCATACAAACTTTCATCCCCTATATCACCCCCTGTAGGATTATTTTTTAAGACAAAAAGTAGGCCATGTCCTTCCCCAAGATGCTATATAAAGCCTTGCCAAATTTTATCGAAATCCGTGCAGTTTTGTAAATTTTAAAATCAACCCCTATTTTAACCCCTTAGGGGATGATTTTTCAAAAACGCTGAACCGCATATTTCTTTATTTCCTACCAAAAGCATACATTTTAATTTTCACATCCCTAACTGAAGAAATACTGAGTTTCCCATACAAACTTTCATCCCCTATATCACCCCCTGTAGTAATATTTTTGAAAAAAATAGTATGCTATGTCATTCCCCAGGATGCTATATACAGCCTTGCCAAATTTTGTCGAAATCCGTGCAGTTTTGTAAATTTTAAAATCAACCCCTATTTTACTATATTTTACCCCCTTAGGGGATGATTTTTCAAAAACGCTGAACCGCATATTTCTTAATTTCCTATCAAAAGCATACATTTTAATTTTCACATCCCTAACTTAAGACATACTGATTTTCCCATACAAACTTTCATCCCCTATATCAACCCCTGTAAGATTATTTTTGAAAAAAAAAGTAGCCTATGTCCGTCCCCAGGATACCATCTATAGCCTTGCCAAATTTTATCGAAATCCGTTCAGTGGTTTAGGCGTGAAAAGGTAACAGACAGACAGACAGACAGACAGACAGACAGACAGACAGACAGACAGACAGACAGACAGACAGAGTTACTTTCGAATTTATAATATTAGTATGGACAAGCTGACCCAACAGACGTTGTGCTGTCCAAACATGTATGAGACAGATAATTTATATTTTTTGGGCCACCACTGCTGTTTCTTATATTGATAAAAAAAACTATATTGGCCGAACTGAGGTTTGAGCACTAGAAAAGTTAGAAATCGCAAAGGTATCTTGGCCCAGTTTCTATCATGTTTCTCAATTTGCGTGTGGTGTGAGGGCCACTTTATTAAAACTCTTTGAAAATATGCTTAGGATTTAGTGAACATTCCCAAAGAATTGTGAAAGTTGGAATCAGATTTTGTGAAAGTCAACTTTGCGAGATATGGACTGTAAAGTGGGGCCCTCATTTCTCACATAGAGGATTGAGGGCCCACCTGTACCTGATAAACTATGGACACTACAGATAAAGTCTTTATGCCAAAATCTAAGCTTATACTTAACAAAATTTGTGATAACAAGATATTATCGCAAAACACTGTCCTACTTGGTATATCTTCGTTCAAAATGGGCCCTCAATCCTCACACACGTAAAAGTTTATCACGCAAATAAAATGAAACCATTAACTTAAAGCTACTGTTTGTAATCCTATAAGATACTAAATAAATTGTGAAAATTTGTGAAAGCAACAGCAGGTCACCATTTCTTGTTGTTTGAAAGTTATGACCTTGACAAAATTCGGGCCCTCAATCCTCCATTTATTTTGTTTTCCGTTAATACGCTTATCGTATGAAAGATTAGACAAATACAAAATAGTCTCTTTTTGTGAAAAAAATTGTGCAACAAATTCGATACCAGAAAGTAATTAAAAGACCCTTTATTGTAAATAAAAATCGAGTTTTATTTTTGTTCCCTGAATTAGAAAATAGGGTGACCACAATACGGTATTTTACTCTATATGAGAAAAAATCTAAAAATATATTATTTAGACAGATTAGGCAAAAAGCAGTCGGAAAATATTAGTTTTAGTTCAATAACAATATAAATTTTAAAATTGAATTCAAAGTTTTCAGGTTTTATAATGTTTTCCCAAACCATGAAAAAGTAGCTGCCATTTTATGACGTCATTCGGCTGTGTAAATTAAAAAAGTGTCAACTATTAATTGATCAGCGTATCTCTTACAGCAGGTATAGCTTTCACTTAAAAATCAAAATCTTTACCGTCCATACGTATTGTATGTATAGAGTCACGAGGAACAGGGTGTAAAGTTCACTCATCCTCTATTGAAAAGGGAGGACCTTCCGATCAGATGGGTGTTGTGTCTGGTGCGCAACTGCCCCACGGTTAATGTCGGGTTGTTGTATACCTATATGCTAGTCGCGCGGTAAACTCTCATTGCGCGGTGCAGGTTGCGGGACGTCATGTCCTTGTGATGCGTAGTTCGTATGTGGCGATGTAGATGCCACCACATGTGTATTACAAGAAGTAACAGGCTAGAATGGAGATGTTACAAGGATTAAAACAACAAATGTGAAAATGAAACTTTTTAATCACTATTTATAAATTACCAGATAAAAAAAATTAAAACCCTAATAAAAAAATAACATTATTTTTTTGGGCACTCGTGGTAACACGTTAAGGTAATTGCGCTGTGGTAGCCCGCGAAATTCATATTTTCTTGCGTTTCTTGCAATTTACAGGTCAGTATAAGGTTGTATCTTAATCAAAATATGATTCGCGACATTAATAATTATGTATTATTAAACACAATTAGGTTTAAAACACATTTAATTAAGCAAATTGAGAATAACAATATCGGCATCGTAAAACCGCGCGAAAAAGGTACCCGAAGTGTCAAGTGACAGCTCGTAGTGACGGGCACGCGTCTTCGATTGAGTAATGCTGTGTAGACTCGATTTTATCTCGCTAACAGTATTTACATAATCTTAACAATAAAATCATTAATTACCTATGTAACGCGGCCTTTTATAATGTGTGAGAACGTGCCTTTAAGCGCGGCAACGGGAGTATACACGCCCACCCGCGCCTGAGGACCTGCGTCAGGCGGAATGTGGGGACGCCGTGGCGCCTCTCTAACCACTCCTCAAAGATGGGACTTATCGTCGCAATTGTGGCGTGCTCAGCGCTGGGTTGCGACAGTCGCACTCTCAATGTCCCCGCCGGAGCTCTGTCCGCTGTGCCGTGATTTGTCACGGCAGCGGAGTTACGCCCCGCCGTTTCGCTTCCTCGCGCCACTCCCACACGGCACGGCAGTGCGCGCAGGGCCTTACCGGTGTCTGCGGTAAAATCTAGGGTTTACCGACTGAATACCGGTAAAAGTCCGAAATTAAAGACAGTTTTAGAATAATTCGTGGTTTTACCGGTGAGATTTGGTAAATATTACAATTTACGGGTAAACTCTAATATTTACCGCAGTTCGGGCTTTTACAGTAACATATAGGTAGATGAGTATGTATCAAAACAAACTTACATGTACTTATTTGTATGACTATAATAATATTTCAGTAACTATTTTCGTAGTTTTCTCAATCAATTGACATGACATATTATTGTAATAAAAAGAACATCACTGTACTTTTTCTTTGTAGTAGTCGCATAGACAAACTAATGAGGTTGAACTCTAAAACTCCTCCTCGATTTTATGTGAAAATGTTTGGAACATAATAATCGTTAAATAAAATTAAATATCAATATTCACTAGTTACTCCAAGATAACTACCCATACAACTATGTGTATTATAATATATGCTTTGCATTGTTCTCTGAGCACCTTATGTCAAAAATTATTGTCACCCTACCCTACTACACAATTCAAAAATAGTCGATTTCGGTATCTATTAAGATTTTTAGTTTAATCGTTATTCTTATTAGTAACAAATAACACCAATTTGTTGCACAATTTTTTTCACAAAAAGAGACTATTTTGTATTTGTCTAATATTTCATACGATAAGTGTATTAAAACGGAAAACAAAATAAATGGAGGATTGAGGGCCCGAATTTTGTCAAGGTCATAACTTTGAAACAACGAGAAATGGTGACCTGCTCTTGCTTTCACATATTTTCACAATTTATTTAGTATCTTATAGGATTACAAACAGTAGCTTTAAGTTAATGGTTTCATTTTATTTGCGTAATAAACTTTTACGTGTGTGAGGATTGAGGGCCCATTTTGAACGAAGATATACCAAGTAGGACAGTGTTTTGCGATAATATCTTGTTTTCACAAATTTTGTTTGGTATAAGCTTAGATTTTGGCATAAAGACTTTATCTGTAGTGTCCATAGTTTATCAGGTACAGGTGGGCCCTCAATCCTCTATGTGAGAACTGAGGGCCCCACTTTACAGTCCATATCTCGCAAAGTTGACTTTCACAAAATCTGATTCCAACTTTCACAATTCTTTGGGAATGTTCACTAAATCCTAAGCATAATTTCAAAGAGTTTCAATAAAGTGGCCCTCACACCACACGCATATTGTTTCTCACACACAGCCGAGGGGGAAAATCGGAAGAAAAATAATATACGAATTCCAACTATCCACCCCCTCTGGGGTGGACTGATGAACTTTTGTTTCCGAATAACCACCTTAGGGTGGCAGTTTTAAGGTGGCCAAACGAAATAAGCCAAAATAAATATCTATGGTTATGTGACTGTAAATGAGAAATTCTGTGTGTTTCAATCTACTGATCAATTATTTTAGTGGCAGCTGTTCGTCAAGAATAATCTGTAAGAATGCATCAGTCAGTGTATCAGTGTTGTGCCATTAGGTAGTCAGGCAGGAACGCAGGCGTTAATTAATTAATTAATAACGAAAAACTTCGCAAGCAATGAGAAATTGCTACTGAAGGCTGTGGGTGTCGACCTCAGGACAAGCTGCTTCTCGCACGGACAACTGTACGTCACTTGCTTGACCAGTCCTGGACTCTCTTCATATTTTGGCTGTTTAGACCGAAACTAAGTCTTATAAAATTGTGGCTGTTATTTTAGTATATTGTAGTGTCTTACAACTTCCACGCGAACAAAGTCGCGGTCAGAAACTGTATATAAAGTAGCGAAGTTAGTTTATTCAGGTAGCAACAATTTTGATACACGTATGTTTAGCATCTTGTATGGGGAGAAGAATCAAAATTATATCAAAATGAATAAAATATATTTGTAAATAAAAAAAATTGAGTATCACTTATATTATAATATATACAAATAGTTTATTGTATGATTAGTTTGAGCTTTGCATCTATATTTTTCATTATTTACAACCTGTAAATTTCAAATCCGGAATTTGAGGCGTCGATATTAATATTGGCTTCGACGTCGACGTCGCCATCGCCATCGTCGTCTATATTATCTTCTACGTGGATGAACTTTTCAACGTTCTCATTGAACGTTACTACCGATTTTCTTGGCTTTGCGCTGACTTCCCCAAATTCGTCGTCCGAGGACTCCTCGGCATCTTTCAATTTGTCTATTGATTGTATGACTATTGGCGCACTAGGTTCGACTATAGGCAAATCAAGAATAGCTTCGACAGGAGCCTCATTTTTCCTCGTCATTGGTTCTACTGTAACTCCTTGAACAGGAGCCTGCAACATTTCTTGCAGTCTCTTTTCGCTTTTTTTCAGATCTTCGATGTTAAGTCGCGGTTGCACAACTTCGGGTTTTGGTAGTTCCCCTAGTGATGCATTTCTTGATGCTATGCTGTTTTCGTCATTAAATTCATCGTATTTTTTGTTCTTCCTCCTAGAGATAAAAGATAAAAGTAGGTATGAATCAGTTTTCTATCTTATAGGATGGGCATACCATGCAAGAGCTCATTTTACTAACTGTCACTTACCATCTAAGGAAGAACCAAATGGCTACCAGCAAGATAACTGCAAAGAGCAGTACGCTAAGGATTATAGTGGCCACTAACAAGCCAATTTGACGATCTAAAATGTCCATATCTGCTAGATGATCTTCCAGTGCGATAGCACTGACAACACTCGCTATTGCAGCATTAGTACTTATATCTCTGGAAAAGAAAGTATTTTTATTAAAAAGAAATTGATAATTGTTGTGTAGTTATTATTTTCTGTATACGTATTTATAATATTCTTACGCTGCAAGCTGATCAACGGCGACAGGTTCTCTCTCGTTTATTCCATAAACATAAAGTTGTAGTGAAGCTCTAGGAGTGTCAATTTCAGGTTGTTTTCTGGTAACGCTTTCATCTATGTCATCAGATATGACGACTGACCTCAATGTTTTCACTTCATATCCGACGGCATCACTCAACTGATCTAAAATAGTCGTTTCATCGTCTAGGAAGGCATCTCGTATGGTCACTACGGCTATATTGTTCAAGTCTAAAAGTTTTACCTGAAAATAGAAATATTATCATGACTTCAAGTTATGAGACACTACACGGAATTAGCAGGTTAACGCACTTGTTACAAAATACTTTCAACTATCTTGCTTATTTAAATTAAATTAAAGTTAAAGGTCACCACTCACAGAAGCAAACAATATTTAGTTAAGCTTGTGTTGTTATTTCGTTGATTAAATTATCATAATTTTAATGTTTTATATTTTAATTAAGTAACTTTAATGAATAAGTTGTATCTTTATTGCATGTAGTGGGATTACTTGAACATTGACAGGATGTTGTCCCATCCGGTAAGTTCTGTTGCCCCCGAGCAAGTTTTTTTGCGGCTTAATAAAATATTAATTGGTACTGTCGCAATAAATTCTAAATAAATTGTAGCTGGTTCTAATTTACTAAGAATTATAACTGTCTTCTCGTTAAGATAAGAGAAGGTAGCAACTGAGATTTAAAAAAAAAACTTAAGGACACGATTAATTACAGATGATTATCACCTAAACCAACACCGCATGACAACAATTCACAATTCTTTATTGCATTCCATAATGTTGATATAACAGTTGGTGGGCTCAAAGGTTAACGTTCAAAGTTTTCATCGTTTGTTTTCGGAAGGATCTAACTTTGCCGAATTAAATGTCACTGGTCCATTAAGGGAGTGATGGAAATAGTGCGTCAATCTATAATAATCTATGCTCAATTTAGGTATGGATATAAATCAATGTCTATTGGTTTAATAGATAATCACATTTTATTAGATAAATTTCGGTTTTTCCGAAGATAAACGATGAAACCTTTGAACGATGTCGTACAAGTGCGGACTTATTTTTAGGGTTCCGTACCAAAGTGGTAAAAAAGGAACCTCAGTCTGTCTGTCACAGCTGGATATCTCAAGAACTACTAATGCTATCAACTTGACATTTAGAATAGTTTTAGATGACGTCGACCCAACTATTTTGCAAATAAGAAAGAAATTAAAATATTTATGTTTTTTTTTGCAACAGGGACTGAAAGGGGGTCTTAAAAAATCAAAGTGGGGCTACTAGGGGGTACTACATGTGGGGTATCATATGAAAGAACGCTGTTTGCGCATTCTCAAACATTTTTTTCTTTTTTTTAGGCCGCATAGTTTTCGACTTCTGATGAAAAATGTAAAAAAAAATACCGTTCCCCCCCTTATCTCCGAAGTTTGCAAAGAGAAAAATCGGAAATTATTCTATGTGATAGAAGATTATGTAAAAATTACAAGAAAAATAAAACGATGTCTATAAATAGCACACTTTTTCAGAAATCGGAACGGAACCCTCGGTGCGCGAGTCCGACTCGCTGTTGACCGGTTTTTTTATTTAAATAATTAAGTGTTTGATTGAGCTTGTAATGTTAAACAAACAATGAGCTTTCATGGCCAATTAAAGTCGGTAGCAAGTACCTACGTAATCAATATTGAGCGTGTTTTTAATTATAACAAATATATTATAATATCTCTAATAGTTTTGAAGAATTGCGATAATGATGGTGACGAAAAGGTATTTCTATCAATCTTATACCGTTAAATGTTATAGGTGTTAAGGTCATTAATTTTTGACGATGTATCATTAATAGTATTGTAAAAACTTCCATCATTCATTCAGATTAAGGTGTCATTGTACCAATAAATTAAAAACTCAAGAATGATTCAATGACGACGCTTATTCCTAACCTAATAGAAGCTTAATACGGCTGCTCTAAATATTTCTTGGTATTAATTAAGATGGAAATACTTATAAGGCTTTTATAAGTTTATCAAGTTTTTTTTTTTTTTTTATTTACTACCTGATTTGGATGTATTCTTTGGTTCCCTGCCGAAATTCAAAACCCTCTTGCGCAGTCATTTAAATAAACATTTAAGTGACTAAAGTCGTACTTAGTAAGCTAATTTTATTTTATTTTAGTTAATATTTTATTTTATTGTAATTAGTAATGTATAATGTATATTTTATATCTTTATTTGTGTAAGTCAGTTTTTGTTCGCTGTTTTGTTTTGTTTATAATTTTGTTTTTCCTTTTCATTTTAATTAATAATTTTAATTGATATAATTAACGGTGGTTGCTTTGTATTATGTGAATGTCGTGTACACCTGTAATTGGTATATATATAAGAACCCATACCTATTAATTTTTAGTCTATAATGTACAATGTATATGCTGTTGGCGTACCTATTATAAATAAATAAATAAATAAATAAATAAATAAATCATGTTTACCGATCTCTTACCGAATCCGTACAAGTTGAAGGTTCTGGGCTTATTCGATGCTAAAGTATTATTTTTATTTGTTTATTCTATGTTTAGAAAATTATCTTACCTATTATGACTTTCTGAGTGTGAACTTCCCTATTTAAAAGATTGTCTTTACTTACCTACGTAAAAATTTTGTGGCAGTGTGTCTCGTGTTTCATGTTTAGGTAAATTGTCATTTTAACATCTTTCATCCATACCATCATCATCATCATTTATTCATTAGCGTTTTCCCACAGTACCACAGTATGTATTGAATCCGACCTCAACATACTTGCTGTGAATATCCCCTTTAAGAGCTGTTAAAATAACAAATACCATGATATTATAATTACCACAAGTTGTATAGTTCCATCGAGCCCCTGTCCATTCTCGTCAGTGGCGGTGACGGTGAGGAGCTGGTTGTGTCGCAGCTGTGCCCCAGTGCGCACGTGCACGAACCCAGTCGTCGGCGCCACAGCCAACACGTTTTCAGAACTCCAGTACCTCAACGCTGCATTTTCGCCAATGTCAGCGTCTGTTGCCTGTTTTATAAACGCATTCGATTATGAAGTGAGGTAAAACCAGCTTTAGAAAGAGCCTAAAACACAGGCATAGAAACGACGCTCTATTGAGCCGATTGTATTCAAAAACTCGATGTGACAATGTAAGGCCCGGTACTGCATCGTACCGGTACGGTAATGGACGCGGTAGCGTTAACCCCCCTAGATAACCTACATTATGTACAGTGCCCTCTAAAAGTTATGTCGTTGACATTTTTCCACTTCAGCTGCAATAACATAATCAGCCTATACTGTTCCCACTGCTGGGACATAGACTTCCTCTCAGTGAGAGGGAGTGGGCTGTAATCCACCACGCGGGCCTAGTGCGGGTTAGTAGATGTCACATATCTTCGAATTTTTGGTTCTAGGACATGCCGGTTTCCTCGCGATGTTTACCTTCACCGTTTTGAGAGCAGTGGTGATGAAATTAAATACACAAGCATTGTGCCAGGAGTGACTTAACCCAGACCCTAACGACCTTAATGAATAAAAGCTATACTGTTTAAGGGTAGTTCTTCGAGGTCCCTCAAAACGCGGTCACACGGTCTTAATTCCTAACCTATGAAATATTCAGTCTTAGGACCAAATACAGATTACTCTTTGTTTATTTATGTGTACAATTTCAACAATAAACATCTAAAATTATTTATAATATTTATTTAAAAAAATATCTAGTGTCCAAAACGGGAGCAAAATCGGTGTTCTTCGCGCGTCACACTCTGTTCGCGCTTACGGAAAACTTTGATAACTTTTGTATTCTATTCATAAGCATATAATGTAATACATCAAATTGATCGTATTTAATTAGGCATCATAATGATCAAAGAATATTAATTGTATCTCTTAATGTACAATAGTTAATAGGCATTATGTCTCTGTCACACGATTTTCCTACTTTCGCGAGGGCGCAACAAAACTGCACCTATCTTCCAAGAGGGGCAACTTGTCGCTACACTTTTTAGTTGCGCGGACGCTCAGTAGTGTCCCGGCATCAGTGGGGGAGACAAATACATTAATTGCTTATAAACAAAAAAAATATGACATAAGTTAACCTTTGAATATTTTCAAGTAGCCTTGGTCAAGAAACTTTCATGCGCAAATTTTGAAGGATAATGTTTACAATTTTCCAACTTATTTTGAATGAAGGAATAAGATAGACCTTCGAGATTATTCCCAAGTACTTTGTTCGTTAATTTACCTGTAACTTTAATAGTAATTCTCAAAAATGTGAAATTTTCGTAACTATCGTGGCACAACTTTCGTGGTTATTTGTCCACGAAAGTCAGCTAGCGCACCATGAAAGTTTTATATCTCCATTAAATAATGACTTCAGATGTTTTGTGACGCCGCTGATGCATTTACTCGATTGTCGCGAATCTCAAAATAAAGGTGTTATGTATTTGTATAATAAGTATTTATGCGTGTACGAGTATGTGCTTCAATTTTTTTCTTGTAACGACTCGTAGTATGTGTTTCTGTTTGTATGTTTTCTCGTAGCCAAATTAACAGCTTACTTCACCTCAACCTGTGCTGTTTAGCCAATGGGCTAATTGACAGTAAGAAAATACCTTATGAATTTTATTATGCAGAGTGCTTGTCAGACAAAAGTATAAAAAAACCCGTTCTTAAGGCCCTCCAGAAGCTGTTTGATTCCGTCATACTCGAGGGTAAAACGCCGCAGGCATGGTACAGAGCTGTGGTGGTATTATTCTTTAAGAAGGGCGATAATGTTCTTCTTAAGAATTAAAGACCCGTCTCACTTCTGAGCCATGTCTACAAGCTGCTTTCAAGAGTCATCACGATCTGTTTCGCACGCAGGTTTGATGACTTCCAGCCTCCCGAACAAGCCGGAATCCGTAAAGGCTATAGCACCATAGACTACATACGTATATGCTGCGACATGTTATACAGAAGACTGAAGCCTCCGATTCGATTAAAGAATGGGCTGTACTGCAGTCTCGACTATCGGTATATTGAGGTGCTGAAGTGCCTGTACGAAAACGCCACTATGTCAGTCCGACTCCAGGAACGGACCTCGAAAACTATCCTTCTGGCGAGGGGGAGACAGAGAGAGGTTATCTCTCCAAAACTGTTCACCGCTGCACTGGAGGATGTCTTCAAGGTTCTGGACTGGAAAGGGCTAGGGATCAATGGCGAGTACGTCACTCACCTTCGGTTTGCAGACGATATAGTAGTCATGGCTGAGACTATGGAGGGGCTCAGTACACTGCTCGATGACCTCAGTAGAGCTTCCGAAAGAGTCGGTCTTAAAATGAAAATGGATAAGACAAATGGCATCTCAAATGCCCACCCACCACCACCCACCACCCACCCACTCTCATGAAGATCGGAGACACTACACTGTAGGTTGTGGACGAGTATCTAGGACAAACGGTCCAGTTAGGTAGGTCCAACTTGAAGAAAGTTGGACCTACCAATCGTTGAATCCGACTCGGCTGGGCAGCGTTCAGGAAGCTTCGCAATATGTTCTCGTCTCACATACCACAGTATCTCAAGACGAAAGTTCGACCAGTACATGTTGCTAGTAAAGACCTACGGCACTGAAACGTAGTCGCTCATAATGGGCCTTATGAGAAGGCTGAAAGTCACCCAAAGGGCAATGGCGAGGGCTATGCTTGGAATTTTCCTATGTGATCAAATCAGAAATGAAGAGAGCCGCAGTAGAACGAAGGTAACCGACATAGCCCGAAGAATTGCTTAACTTAAGTGGCAATAGGCAGGGCACATTGCTCGAAGTACAGATGGCTGATGGGGCCAAAATGTTCTGGAGTGGCGGCCGCGTACTGGACGACGTAACGTTGGAAGGCTTCCCACAAGTTGGAAAGATGACCTTGTAAAGGCCGCAGGAATCTGCTGGATTCGGGAAGCACAGAACCGGTCGAAATGGCGGTGCTTAGGGGAGGCCTATGTCCAGCAGTGGATGTCTTTCGGCTGAAATGATGATGATGATAATGATGTAAATTTTACAGTTTAATTACTGGACCAAAGCTAAATTAGCAACCAAAGTTACTAATAAGTAATAATAAGCTGATCTCAAAACACTATGTTGATCTCAATTAGAAGTTTATTCATAAATAATAAGTATTTCATTTTTTAAACTTCAATCCACAGGAAATTTATGAAAAAATAAGGATTTAAAACTGTATATTGCTTACAGAAAATACGTTTGTAACTTTTGTGGCGTCTTTCGTAACTTTCGTGGGAACCGAAATTTCAAAATAGAATATCTCTGTACTTTATGCACCGATTTACGTATAATAAAAATTGCACTTATTATTTTTAGAGCATCTTAAATGGGTGTCCATTTATTTGAAGATTACTCTAAAAAAAAAATTCGCCACGAAAGCTACGCGGAGAATACTTTTTGAAGAACTACTCTTAAATGTCATCAGTCTAAAAGCAGTCGACTGCAGTGCTGATGGTCATAAACCTCCGGTAGGTACTGCACGCAACAAGCCACGATCCTCGGCCACTCTCATCCACCTTGCGAAGACAGTGCGTTTTCCAAACATGAGGTCTTTCCCTACGCGTACACAAACGAATGGTGCAAACATTTTACGTCCTTTCGCTCGTCAGGTTCGAGGCCAAAACGGGCTGTTGCTGCTTAAAGGGACTCATATCTGCCTAGCCTGTTCCCAATTATGTTGGGATCGGCTTCCAGTCTAAGCGGATGCAGCTGAATACCAGTATTTTACATGAATGACTGCCTATCTGACCTGCACAACCCAATTACTGAGTAATACGACTCCCCTTTGATAAGACTGCTTGTCAGACTTTCGTACTTCTGACGACCCGTAACGACTGTCAAAGATCTAATAATGACAGCAGGGTCCAACGGATTAACGTGCTTTCCGAGGCACGGAGGAGTCTCGGTATGTAAAGATGGTCACCCATCCATGGACCAACCGCGGCAAGCGTAGCTTAACCTGATCGATCAACCTGTGCGGCTGTTATTACTTAGCCACAAGCCGCTTAAGCGACTAACTACACTTAAGTATTCAGCTTTTAGTCCATACAAAAAAAAAACAGTTTTGTATGGAGATGAGTTCAGCTTTCCGCGTTGTTGGTTTTTTCAATGGACAAAAGCTGAATTGAGCTGAATAAGTGTATTTAGTTCCTAATTATTACAATGAAATGTCCCGCGTGCTTACTAATGTTTTGGAAAACCTTATCGGACTTCATTACAGTTGTTTGCTAACAGCCGTGGGCAATGTACGGTAAGCTTTTAAACATCGGCATTACTGTGCAGTGTGCCGCCAAGCTTTTAGCGTGACGTCATTTATTCCACGCCCATACATTTATAGGTAGGCATTCTGGCTACCGGCCCTATATTTGTTTAATAATTTATATGTAGGCATGTAGGTAAAGGCAGGGAAATTATTTGTTAAGCAAACTGATTGTCCACCTATATTTAAATCATTACTTATTTGACAGTTTATGAAATGGCTATAACATGTCGAATCGGAGGGCTCGTGGCTAAGTAATAACAGCTGCACGGGTCCATCGATCAAGTTAACCTACGCTTGCCGCGGTTGGTCCGTGGATGGGTGACCATCTTTATATACCGAGACCCCTCCGTGCCTCGGAAAGCACGTTAAGCCATTGGACCCGGCTGTCATTCGTGGAACTTTGACAGTCGTTATGGGTCTTCAGAAGCCCGGAAGTCTGACAACCCAGTTGGATTGTGAAGGTCAGATAGGCAGTCACTCATGTAAAATACTGGTATTCAGCTGCATCCGGTTAGACTGGAAGCTGACCCCAACATAGTTGGGAAAAGGCTATGCAGACGATGACGGCAAAGCGGGTGTCAATTTGCTATCAGTTCATTTCCCTGAATTACAATGTTGGGGCTAAAGCGCAGAAAATGCTTCAGGGTTTAATAAAATGCATTGACCTATGTAGGTACTACAAAATTAAATTAACCAACAGACCCGGCGAGGTCTGCTTAACAATTTATGACTAAATAGCACCGAGTCTGTTAGTTTTCAGCGAGTCGAGAAAGTTGAAATGAAAACATTTGAAGTAAATTGAAGCTAACAAGTTATAAATAAAAAATAACGAAGTGCAAATTGCTATCGATGACGTTGCACCCAAAATGGTTTTGGTGATTTTTGTTATATGTTAAATAAAATAGATAAATTGATTAAGTAGGTTTGATTGTCTCAACAGCCGTTATTATTATACCTGACGTCACACATTAAACATATTATTCGGCATTGACGAACGCTTGAAATACAAAACATCCTTGTCATTCATAACGTTGGGTTTAGCGGCAATGAGTCAGTCAGGTAAGACAGTCGGTTTTATATTCAAAGATAAAACTCTTTCCCAACGTGAATCATGTTACAACGTGGGAACTTAAAAATAAAATATACATGCAAGACACAGAGTTTACGACGTCATGTTGGAGATATACAAAATATTTGCATAATGGAAACCTACCTTTAACTCCGCCAAGGAACGGGGTAATATCCTCTCCTCGAGTTCACCAGTGGGGTATCCGACGGCAATCGGTTCATGTTCTTTACCGACGAATATGGGATGGTTGTCGTTGATATCGTTCACAATTAGATTCACTAAACTCCGTCTCGCGTTGTACGGGATTGTATCCGTCAGGATCCATTTATTTGGACCGTAGTCGTAGGGACCGAGTCGTTCTGTTCTTTCTGATCGTTTTTCACGTGTAGCGCCATCACTTTCGCAATGTAATATCAGTTCTACTTGAACCTGTGAAAGCCCCATAAAGGCTATAGATGCGTGTTCTCTATCGATGGGTATTGTGTGCAGTCCGTTTTCTTCGACGTATAGCCACGGCTGGTTAGTAGGCCAACGGTTCGTTAAGGTGAAGTGGCAGCCAGCATGTTTCTCGGAGTCAAGAACGACAAGATTATTGTGCGCCGCTTCCTCATTTCTATCTAATACTACTAGCGGGGGCATTTCGATGCCTTGGTCATCACAAACCGTGACTGCTTGTACTGTTAAATGTACCTGCGAAAAAAATATACACAACTTAATAACAAAGGTCGAGAAACTGACAAGTTTTCTAACGAAATACTATTTAAAGTTTTCCTTCAAAGGGGATAATCTTTTCGAGGTGGTTGTGATGATTACTTATACCTAAAGTAGGTGATTGCGCTGTGTACCCCGCGAAATTCAATTTGTTTTGGGTTTTTTGCAATTTGCAGGTCCGTGTCAGGTTGTATCTTGATCAAAGTATGATACGCGGCAATAAAACATATGTATTTACATAATTTTAACCATAAAAATCATCAATACATCTCTCTAAGTTAGATTTCGTGCAGATTCCTCAAACGAACGAAATCTAACAAATATGCACGAAATCTAACTTAGAGAGATGTATTGATGATTTTTATGGTTAAAATTATATAAAAACAAGTTTTATTGCCGCGTATTATACTTTGATCAAGATACAACCTGACACGGACCTGCAAATTGCAAAAAACTCAAAAAAATTGAATTTCGCGGGCTACCACTGCGCAACATCCTTAAACGGATCTGACGCAGAATGTCCCATTCGCAAAAAGTCCCACTGTCGCAGAATGTCCCATTCGCACAATGTCCCATTCGCACAAAGTCCCATTCGCACAAAGTCCCATTCGCACAAAGTCCCATTCGCACAATGTCCCATTCGCACAATGTCCCATTCGGGAGCACCAGTCAAAAAACCAACAATGTGTTTATTACCTACTAGACCTGATGGTTTTTCACGTTATGACTGGTGCAAAAAAAAAATTACAATGGGGGTATTGTAATTTTTTTTAGTATTGACTAGTGCTATCCATCTGTTAACTGAAAAAATATAACCCTGTAGGTATGTCCGATATACAACGTGTAATGTTAAATGCGCAAAACCTCTTAAAGGGTCATTGTACTCATCATTATGAACAACTTTTACTATGGGACCAAACCTGAAATTGCGACAAAAAAATCAGCTGTTCAGTACATTTTGACGAAACTGAACTGAACAGCTGATTTTTTTTTGCGATTTCAGGTTTGGTCCCATAGTAAAAGTTGTTCATAATGATGAGTACAATGACCCCTTAAGAGGTTTTGCGCATTTAACATTACACGTTGTATAATATTCATGGCGGAAAAAATGTTTGCAAAATTAATTTCATGGCGCATTATTTTATAAATCGGTTTGTATGGAGAGAGGATCGTAGTAGCGAATTGAAAGAGTTTAGAATGACCACTGTAATTTTTGGGGCTGTATGCAGCCTGTGTACTGCTCTTTAGGTATATTAAAAATCGCAACGCACGAGAACTACAGACGTTGTACACTGCAGCCGTTGAGATGCCGTAGTGAGGTCCAAAAGACATCAAGAAATTGCGCATTTTGCTTGAAACAAAAAACAAAAAGTTTAACTGTTTTTTTTCGTTTGAGGTGTCAAACGAAAAAAAAAAACTTTAAACTTTTACTTTTTTAACTTTAACTCAAACTTTCGCAGCAACGAACGTCGCGATAGTAAACTTTCGCAGTAACGTACATCGCGGCAATGAACTTTCGCAGTAACGTACATCGCGATAATGAACTTCGCAACTATGATTTACACACAGTTATGTAAAAAAAAAACTACAAAAAAAAGAGGTACTATAAAAAATACCTAAACCGCTATAGGTGTGCCTATAAAATTTGAGGGTTTCCCTCGATTTTCGTGGTATCCCCTCTTCAGATTCTGACTTGATGACAATGGGACCACCTCGAGAGTATACTCTTTCAAACTAAAAAAGAATTTTGCAAATCCGTCTATAGTATATGACAAAGTTATGCCCACGCATAAAAAAAAATTGATAACCTCCGCCTTTATTCATCAGAAATCGGTTAAAAACAAATTTCAATTGGTCGATGGAGCACCGAGAAGCCTTGAACATACACACATCGCCATTTAGTTTCTCTTTAAGCAACAAGCTAGGCTCGTATTATTAAATGATTGACGAATTTGACGCACAATATACAAGTTTATGCAAATAGGACCTTTTGAGAATGAGACTAGAAAAGGACATTTTGAGAATGGGACCTTGTGAGAATGGCACCTTTTGAGAATGGGACATTTTGCGAATAGGACGTTTCGCGAATAGGACATTACTTTTCACGGTGACATTTTGCGAATGGGACATTCTGCGTCAGATCCCTTAAACGGATCTGACGCAGAATGTCCCATTCGCAAAAAGTCCCACTGTCGCAGAATGTCCCATTCGCACAATGTCCCATTCGCACAAAGTCCCATTCGCACAAAGTCCCATTCGCACAAAGTCCCATTCGCACAATGTCCCATTCGCACAATGTCCCATTCGGGAGCACCAGTCAAAAAACCAACAATGTGTTTATTACCTACTAGACCTGATGGTTTTTCACGTTATGACTGGTGCAAAAAAAAAATTACAATGGGGGTATTGTAATTTTTTTTAGTATTGACTAGTGCTATCCATCTGTTAACTGAAAAAATATAACCCTGTAGGTATGTCCGATATACAACGTGTAATGTTAAATGCGCAAAACCTCTTAAAGGGTCATTGTACTCATCATTATGAACAACTTTTACTATGGGACCAAACCTGAAATTGCGACAAAAAAATCAGCTGTTCAGTACATTTTGACGAAACTGAACTGAACAGCTGATTTTTTTTTGCGATTTCAGGTTTGGTCCCATAGTAAAAGTTGTTCATAATGATGAGTACAATGACCCCTTAAGAGGTTTTGCGCATTTAACATTACACGTTGTATAATATTCATGGCGGAAAAAATGTTTGCAAAATTAATTTCATGGCGCATTATTTTATAAATCGGTTTGTATGGAGAGAGGATCGTAGTAGCGAATTGAAAGAGTTTAGAATGACCACTGTAATTTTTGGGGCTGTATGCAGCCTGTGTACTGCTCTTTAGGTATATTAAAAATCGCAACGCACGAGAACTACAGACGTTGTACACTGCAGCCGTTGAGATGCCGTAGTGAGGTCCAAAAGACATCAAGAAATTGCGCATTTTGCTTGAAACAAAAAACAAAAAGTTTAACTGTTTTTTTTCGTTTGAGGTGTCAAACGAAAAAAAAAAACTTTAAACTTTTACTTTTTTAACTTTAACTCAAACTTTCGCAGCAACGAACGTCGCGATAGTAAACTTTCGCAGTAACGTACATCGCGGCAATGAACTTTCGCAGTAACGTACATCGCGATAATGAACTTCGCAACTATGATTTACACACAGTTATGTAAAAAAAAAACTACAAAAAAAAGAGGTACTATAAAAAATACCTAAACCGCTATAGGTGTGCCTATAAAATTTGAGGGTTTCCCTCGATTTTCGTGGTATCCCCTCTTCAGATTCTGACTTGATGACAATGGGACCACCTCGAGAGTATACTCTTTCAAACTAAAAAAGAATTTTGCAAATCCGTCTATAGTATATGACAAAGTTATGCCCACGCATAAAAAAAAATTGATAACCTCCGCCTTTATTCATCAGAAATCGGTTAAAAACAAATTTCAATTGGTCGATGGAGCACCGAGAAGCCTTGAACATACACACATCGCCATTTAGTTTCTCTTTAAGCAACAAGCTAGGCTCGTATTATTAAATGATTGACGAATTTGACGCACAATATACAAGTTTATGCAAATAGGACCTTTTGAGAATGAGACTAGAAAAGGACATTTTGAGAATGGGACCTTGTGAGAATGGCACCTTTTGAGAATGGGACATTTTGCGAATAGGACGTTTCGCGAATAGGACATTACTTTTCACGGTGACATTTTGCGAATGGGACATTCTGCGTCAGATCCCTTAAACGGATCTGACGCAGAATGTCCCATTCGCAAAAAGTCCCACTGTCGCAGAATGTCCCATTCGCACAATGTCCCATTCGCACAAAGTCCCATTCGCACAAAGTCCCATTCGCACAAAGTCCCATTCGCACAATGTCCCATTCGCACAATGTCCCATTCGGGAGCACCAGTCAAAAAACCAACAATGTGTTTATTACCTACTAGACCTGATGGTTTTTCACGTTATGACTGGTGCAAAAAAAAAATTACAATGGGGGTATTGTAATTTTTTTTAGTATTGACTAGTGCTATCCATCTGTTAACTGAAAAAATATAACCCTGTAGGTATGTCCGATATACAACGTGTAATGTTAAATGCGCAAAACCTCTTAAAGGGTCATTGTACTCATCATTATGAACAACTTTTACTATGGGACCAAACCTGAAATTGCGACAAAAAAATCAGCTGTTCAGTACATTTTGACGAAACTGAACTGAACAGCTGATTTTTTTTTGCGATTTCAGGTTTGGTCCCATAGTAAAAGTTGTTCATAATGATGAGTACAATGACCCCTTAAGAGGTTTTGCGCATTTAACATTACACGTTGTATAATATTCATGGCGGAAAAAATGTTTGCAAAATTAATTTCATGGCGCATTATTTTATAAATCGGTTTGTATGGAGAGAGGATCGTAGTAGCGAATTGAAAGAGTTTAGAATGACCACTGTAATTTTTGGGGCTGTATGCAGCCTGTGTACTGCTCTTTAGGTATATTAAAAATCGCAACGCACGAGAACTACAGACGTTGTACACTGCAGCCGTTGAGATGCCGTAGTGAGGTCCAAAAGACATCAAGAAATTGCGCATTTTGCTTGAAACAAAAAACAAAAAGTTTAACTGTTTTTTTTCGTTTGAGGTGTCAAACGAAAAAAAAAAACTTTAAACTTTTACTTTTTTAACTTTAACTCAAACTTTCGCAGCAACGAACGTCGCGATAGTAAACTTTCGCAGTAACGTACATCGCGGCAATGAACTTTCGCAGTAACGTACATCGCGATAATGAACTTCGCAACTATGATTTACACACAGTTATGTAAAAAAAAAACTACAAAAAAAAGAGGTACTATAAAAAATACCTAAACCGCTATAGGTGTGCCTATAAAATTTGAGGGTTTCCCTCGATTTTCGTGGTATCCCCTCTTCAGATTCTGACTTGATGACAATGGGACCACCTCGAGAGTATACTCTTTCAAACTAAAAAAGAATTTTGCAAATCCGTCTATAGTATATGACAAAGTTATGCCCACGCATAAAAAAAAATTGATAACCTCCGCCTTTATTCATCAGAAATCGGTTAAAAACAAATTTCAATTGGTCGATGGAGCACCGAGAAGCCTTGAACATACACACATCGCCATTTAGTTTCTCTTTAAGCAACAAGCTAGGCTCGTATTATTAAATGATTGACGAATTTGACGCACAATATACAAGTTTATGCAAATAGGACCTTTTGAGAATGAGACTAGAAAAGGACATTTTGAGAATGGGACCTTGTGAGAATGGCACCTTTTGAGAATGGGACATTTTGCGAATAGGACGTTTCGCGAATAGGACATTACTTTTCACGGTGACATTTTGCGAATGGGACATTCTGCGTCAGATCCCCTTAAACATACCATGTCTATAACAGTAAAAATCTAAGTAGGTAAGTAATGATTATTCTCATTGAAAAAGAACCTACATTGGGAACAGTTGTGTAGGTATGTATAATATTTAGGTATTTATAGTTGAATTCATACCGAAGCTGTTCCCGTCGCTCGTGTAATGACTGTAGTGGCAATAACTTGGAAAGTGTAGACACCACTGTTGGCCGGAGCAGACAAATGCAGTTCACCCTCAATGTTTATAGAAAGACGAGTCTGAAGATGTGCTGCAACAATATGAGAATTTTATATTAAATTTTAAGAACTTGGTAGTTTATCGCTCGCATTTTCATTATTTTACTGTAGAAATAACACACCCACGTAGATACCTAAAAATGTATACTTAAAAAGATTCATTTGAACTATAAATTACTAAGATTAAAATTCAAACTTTCATGCTTATGTAGCTCATCGTGTTGTATAGTGAAGGAGGAATTAACTTCACCTTGGCGCCTACTTAAGAACAACAATTACTTCGTGAAGTAAAATTGCTTTCGAAGAATTTAAGGCGCGCGCTGAAAATTACGGGCACGATAAACCAACTTAGAGAATTAAGTTTATAAAATTACATTTAAACTTAAATACTAGTGATAAATACTTTTTTATTTCTAAATGAGTTAAGTATTTTAAAAAAATTCTAGATTTTGTCAAGGACTTTTACTAAAAATGCTATACAATTCAGCGCATAGATAAAAAATAAAAACATACAGTTTAAACTTAAAAAAAAAACTGGCCAAGTGGGTGTTGGACCACGCACAATGAAGGGTTCCGTAGTTGAAAAGAATTTATCCCAAAAACAAACTTACTACTTACTGTATTATACCAAAAAAAAAAAAAAAAATACGTGATAAAATTACAAATTAACAATTTTCGGACTTTTTCCTTTACTTGCGCTTTGAGACCTATTGCTTCTTGCCAAATTTCATGATTGAAAAAAAAAAATACTGATATTTGCAGAGAATTTTAAGTACTTTAATTTCTGTAGACAGACCATTTATTAAAAGTTAATAGTTTTCGAGTTTTCAGCAAAAAACCGGAAAAAAGCAGAATTTTTTCGCTTTTTTTGAGATTTTTTCAATGTTGCGTCACGAAATTTTGTCCGCAAACCTCTGATTCGGATTCAGCACCCCAAAATACATATGGAATGAAAGAAAACAAAACTACCCCAAAACTTTCCTAGTAAAAACACTATTTAACTGAACTAAACGGCCTTATTACAAAAACGAGGTTTTTCTTTTGCCATGGTTTAAACCATCGAGCCAGTTTTTGTAATAAAAACCTAGCTGTGATAGAAATACAGTTCATTATCCAAAACTGACAACTTAGTCCGGTACTAAATTGTCAGTTTTGTAAAACTGACATCTTAATGTGTCGGAATAAAGTTCGAAATTCAAAAAAGAGTCCATGGTTTAAACCTGGGTTTGAAGATGAACCTTGTTTTGTAATAAGACGGCAAGGGACCATAGACCTTTTTTTTTTTTTTTTTCAACGTGTGGAAATCCTCATGGAAGTCCTCCACCCTGGGGTGAGCGGAGGGGTCTGTCAGACTTTTACTGACTAAAACCACACGGTGTTCTGCTGCTACCTTTAGCCGGGGTGCTGGAGTGCTTGCGCATTTCATCACGCTCCCCCGGCCAGGTGTCGGCCCGCACGAATTCATGCGGACCCCGTCACCCTCAGCGGCCATATATGGCCGCAATTCCTCTAGGGAGGCGCACGCGGAACACGGCGCGCCGCCGTCACGGGCCTTTCACTGTTCAGGCAACAAACTAAGGGACCATAGACCTACGTATATGCTATTAATTTCAACTTGATACCTCTACACATTCCTGAGAAAAATGGTCTTGACAGACTGACAGACAGACAGACGGACAACGAAGTGATCCTATAAGGGTTCCGTTTTTTCCTTTTGAGGTACGGAACCTTAAAAATTAATCTAAAAGAATAGGATGACTGTATAGTTGTATACAAGATTGGCTGGCTCTTCGGGCGCGGGGCGGACAACCGCACCTTGAACGGGGTAAGTGCTTTAAACCTGGATAATTAATGTGGTTGGGTTGTTCCACCCGCGTAAATCTAGAAGAAAAACATTCTTCACTTACCTAGTGTTATAAATCTTCTGAGGGGGCTTGGGGTGAATAACAAAGTAGAAATATAATAAACAACTTTTCTGTTTTACCATTCAGACACCAAGTTTATTCAAATGCAAAACAGATTTTGTGAAGTTTGGTCCTGCCCACAACTTATAAATACAACAACAAAGCGTTATTTATTTTTTTGTTAAGGCTATTCATGTCAACTTTCGTATTTTTAAAAGTTATTCAAGTTTTTGGTAGCATAATGTAAAGTTAAACATACTTTGCCATGGATTAGAATAAAAAAGGATGTTACTGCATACCACAAATCTTGACGTTCTCGAACATTTAAATTGGAAATGAGTGTTGGCGAGGGTAACTTTATTAGTTTTATTAAAAGTACCTACACTTTTTGACGTTATTAGATTAGTTCCTATGACTTACGAGAAAAAAAAGTGGCCATATACCTTTGTGAGGAAGCATGCGGGGTATCGCACAGCACAGCATTTGAGGCTCATCAAATGATAAATGATAAATGATTTATTTCTGTAAGTAAGTGTGTAAGTAGGTTTGTACTTATAAACACTGTTACACGTCAATAATATTTTTTTTTTAAATTAGATGAGGTCGACGTTTCTTATCTGACTACTCTGAGAAGAAACGCCGAAACAAACTAAGTCTCTTTAATGTAAAGTCCAGACATAATCTCGGTAAGACCATGTAGAATCAAGAAATAAGTTTATCCAGGAACCGTCATACTTGCGCTAAGCTGTGTGTAACGACTCTGGCCAGCAAGATCGGGCCCACTATTAAAACTATCAGTTAGTTTTAGTTAAAGACCACGATGAAATTCTTACCATCAACTGTTCCGAGTGAGTAAATGACCGCCTCGCTGTTGTCAGCTGTCGCGGAGACACGACCCACGAGGCCTGTCTGCGTAATGCCCACAGACAGCACGTACGACTCCGAGGAGAACGTCACGGATGGCTCCAAAGGTACATCTGGTGGAATCAAATAAAGATCTTCATAATATGTACATCGTAGTATAAAATCACGTGCAATTGTAGTGTAGGTATTGCATTTGTTTTGTAGGTGCAGTACCAGGCCATGAATATGTATGACGGTTGTACTATGTATTATTATTTAGGAAAAGTTCGGATTTGTAGTGTGGTTTATTTCTCACTAGACGGTGTTTACCCACGTCTTGGCAAAACATCGAGATCTCTTTATTACCTAACTTAGTTTAAAATTAGTGCATTATACACATGAACTCGTGGCTTGTGGGGGAGGAGCTCGTGGCTAAGTAATAACAGCCGCACGGGTCGATCCATCAGATTAAGCTACGCTTGCCGGGGTTGGTCCGTAGATGGGTGACCATCTTTACATGCCGAGACTCCTCCGTGCCTCGGAAAGCACGTTAAGCCGTTGGTCCCGGCTGTCATTCGTGGATCTTTGACAGTCGTTACGGGTCGTCAGAAACCCGAAAGTCTGACAGCCAGTCTTACCAAGGGGTATCGTATTACCCAGTTACTGGGTTGTGGAGGTCAGATAGGCAGTCGCTCCATTTAAAATACTCGTATTCAGCTGCATCCGGTTAGACTGGAAGCCGACCCCAACATAGTTGGGAAAAGGCTAGGCAGATTGATTTTTTGAGGTACACACATGAACCTTCCGGAATTTTTTTTGTAAATAATGATGAAAGACGCATCAAAATCCGTTATGTATAGTGTAGTGTAGAAGAACAACGCTGTCACACAGACAGGCAATTACATGAAAAGCTACTTTAAATTATAATATGTACCTACTTATAGAAAAGCTAGATCTGTCATATGTGTACAGTAATACATCTATACATTTCGCCAGTTATGATATTAGACGCATGTAATAGGTCACGACCCTATTGCCAGGCACAAACTCAGACCTCGGGCTCAGCTGTTGAGCTTGAAACTACCTATAAAAGATCAGCAAGGCAGTTAAAATATATCTATAAAATACTGTTTTATGGAACTTTGCCATAATTAATACGCTTGGCTCTAAAATAGCGGTAAATAATTTAAAAAATATTCTCAAACTAGAATTCTACGACAAATACGTCCGGAGAAAATATTTTAATTTCAGGACGAACAATAATATTCTAGCCATAGACTTATAAAAAAAGATGGACTCCGCGCCACGCATATCGAAAGTGAAGCACAGTAAGTATGCCGGACCGATTGTACAAACACGCCTCGCGCACACATTTACATCATAGTATGCCGACCGGCCGCCATTACGTGACACGAGCGACGCCGTCTTTGCAGGTACTCAAATCATGCACACATAGATCGGTACGGTGCTTCACTTTCGATATTCATGGCGCGGAGTCCATCTTTTTTTATAAGTCTATGATTCTAGCCTCTATTGCTTATCACTATCTTGTTTAGTTTTTAGGGTTCCGTACCAAAATGGTAAAAAAGGAACCCTTATGGTGTGACTCAGTCTGTCTGTCTGTCTGTCTGTCTGTCACAGCTGGATATCTCAAGAACTACTAACGCTATCAACTTGAAATTTAGAACAGTTTTAGATGACGTTTACCCAAATATTTTGCAAATAAGAAAGAAGTAAAAATATTTATGTCTTTTTTGTAACAGGGACTGAAAGGGTGTATTAAAAAATCAAAGTGAGGCTACTAGAGCGTGTGGGGTATCATATGAAAGAACGCTGCTTGCACATTCTTAAACATTTTTTTATATTTTTTTAGGTTGCATAGTTTTCGACTTTTGATAAAAAATGTAAAAAAAAATACCGTAAATATGATAAAAATCTGAAATTATTCTATGTGATAGAAGTTTATGTAAAGATTACAGGAAAAATAAAACGATGTCTCTAAATAGCACAGTTTTTCAGAAATCGGAACGGAACCCTCGGTGCGCGAGTCCGACTCGCTCTTGACCGTTTTTTTTTTGTGTTTTCCTGTCTTTTTTGAATCATAAACAATACATAAGTTTTATGTCACTAAAGATAATCCGGAGTTTCTTGTATTAGTATTTTTCATGGAAAGTCTCAGAAAATTATAAATTCAAATACTGAACGGCAGAGAATAATCCTCGAATAGTGTATTAACTTGATTGAATATTAAACGTGGCGCTATAGAATAACCATGTTATACCCAATCGAATGTTATAGGATATAAATATTTGAGTACACAAGCTTGAATATTGTGTACTCAAATATTTATAGATAACAATTTTATGAGAGACACCTAGGTATATATACCTACAGACACGACATCAGCTCGTAGAGATTTTAGTACAAGTTCAGTTTATGGATATTGCAAGTTATCCTCATGTATAAGATCTGACCCCTGACTGACAATAAACCAGCACGAGCGGTTAGGAAGGATTTACATTTTTTTATTTTATTGATGTGGCATAACATAATCTTGGTTCAACTATACGAAAATTGGAATAATTTTCCCTTAAATATGCACTTTTCATGTCTGTCTGTATACAACGTGTAACTAAGGGGTCATTGTACTAATCATTATGAACAACTTTTACTATGGGACCAAACCTGAAATCGCGAAAAAAAAATCAGCTGTTCAGTACATTTATGTTCGCATAATTCGTCAAAATGTACTGAACAGCTCATTTTTTTTGATGAGTACAATGACCCCTTAAGAGGTTTTGCGCATTTAGCGTTACACGTTGTATATACAAACAAAGAAATACCTGTCTATGTTTTGTTCAAATTCAATCACACTAATATTGTGAGTGTGTGTATGTTTGTTACTTTTTCACGCTCAAAATTTTGATGTTTGGTATTAGATAACTTATACCCTGGATTAACATATAGGCTATGTTTTATCTCGGTCTACGCGGGCAAAACCGCGGGGCGCAGCTAGTAAAATGTATTTAGCACTATCTATTCTCTAGGTTAACATTATCCACAGATAGAACGAAGATTTTGCGACACGGTTGGCGCAGTGGTTGAGCGATTGACTGCTGCGCAGCATGTCGCGGGTTCGATTTCCGCACGGAACTAATATTTGTACGACCTACAAGTATTTGTTCCGAGTCTGGGTGTTTTTCTATCTATAATATGTATGTATTTACAAAAAAAAAAAAAAAATGTATATAAGTAGTTTATCAGCCATCTCGTTACCATAACACAAGCATTAGGTTGCTTAGCTTGTATAAGATTTGAGGGTGCAGCCTGTGCTTAATTACCGTATTTGTGATGTTGTCACTACTGTTACATCATTACCTATAGTGCGACTGTAACATCTTGATTATTTTGAGGCTGTGTTAGAATATTATAATGTTTTCAGATTCTCTATTAATAATTGTTTTGATCGAGGTTTTGATCTAATAATGATAATATTAGTTCCAATTTACGCCACACCTATTCTGTTTCCGCACAGACTCTACTTCATTAGGTACGTCTGGTTAACACTCACGACTAAATAAAAAACGAAGACATAGCGCTGTCAAGTGGCGTGAGGCCGCACGTTTCAGCTTTCGTAAACATCTGTGCACGTGTAATGAGGTGTAGTTTAATTGTAGTTTAGTGTAAATGTGGGCGTGTGAGCATGTGTACACAGAGCGAGGTGTAGTTTTGCGCCTGTTTCACTGTATTGTTCGCAGGCGTTGGCTGGGTTTTATTTAGTCTGACGGTTAACATTGAAGTTTAGAATGTTATGAATAAATGGAATTTGCGTTACAGTTAGTTCAAGTACCTGATTCTAAGACGTCTAGAAGCAGCACGGCTCTGGCACCTGCTGCATGCAGTTCAAGGGCCAGACTCGTGACGTCAGCGGGCAGGGCAAGCGACCCCGTCGACTGCAACCTCACCTCCCCATCCGACACGTGGGCCTCAAACAAGCTTGAGTATCCTGAAAAAAAAAACTTGTAAGATTTTACTTACAAAGTAAGTTTCCACCTAGGCACCTAATGCTCCTGAAAATCATCATGAAAATTGATAAGCTATGTAAATTCCTTTTTCTTATTCACAAGGATAATTTTTAGTTATTTTCGTAATCACTTTTCATTGATGTCATTCTTTGGAAAGTTATCGCTATCTACCTCATAAAGAATCAGATTAATAGTCTACTTATTTCAAACACAATGTAAATTGTTAATGAATAAATTGAATTGAAATTGAAATTGACTTTGACCAAATTTATAATTTATCATTTATTTTTAATGAAGAGGCCGTGTACGAAATCGACTGGCTTTGATCAATATTGTTCACTGTTTGTGAGAAAAGGAAAAATAATATAAACAAAATTGTTTGTGATTTTGAAAAATCGAGTTTTAAGTTTTGAAGGGATTTTAAGTACAAATAATTTAAGTAGGTACCTATAGTGGAAAATTACTAATATTCATAACAGTTTTCCAAAATATGACGATTTAGGTACGTCATCGTTTTACAAGAAAGTACTTTTGATATTGAAAAAAATATTATCAACGTCGTATAATATTACGAGTACCTACATGTATTTGCAGGTGGCTATACAAATTTTTCAATTTCGATTTTTTTTTTAAAACCAGTAAAAAATGTATTTGTTCCTTAGAAATTTATTCCTATTATTTAGCATATCTTTCAAGTACTTAATTTCCCCCAGACACAATTAAAAGGCCGCTGTTAGTACCCGTATGAGCGCGAGCGTGATAATTAGCTGGTTTGTGTCTGGGGGATGTTTGACCGCTACGATTGGTCTGGCTGCTAACAAATACAGATACCTGAAAATTGGCCGTCGTCCCAAGCTAGCAGGTATGCGTACGGTCAAAGATATACACTACTCTATCCCGTACATTTTGTTGATCAGAAATTAAGTAAGGCCTAGTAAGATCCCAGGAGGCCCCCTGGGATCTTGCTCTTCTAGGATCGTTAATTTGACGCTTGAATGACATTGACAGAGAGACGCTGTTGGTAAACATTTATGAAATTGTATTGAAAAACAAGATGGCAGCGCTACTTCCATCCTTGAGCTATACGTAAATTTATTGTATTTTTGGCAGATTGGGATTGAGGTTCAGTAGAACGCGAACGTTCATAAAAACGGGCAAAGTGCATGTCGGACTACGCACAATGAAGGGTTCCGCAGTTGGGATGAAATTATCCCGAGAACAAATTTAGCATTATAGTTGAAAAACATGTTCTCCCATACATTCCAACAGTAAATGTAAGTTTGTACATACACCAGCAGGTCAAGCCACACGAAACTGTCAAATTTTCCCAATCAACCTTGAACCTAATGCTTTAGCGATAAAGATGAAAATCTATTTTAAAAAATTGACAGATTGTAGTAGCTTGATGTGCTGGCGTCTGTACTCACAATATTGAGATATTTACCATGCTATTTTAAGATCACAAACTTCTTATAGGTTTTCCTGTAATCTACAAGTATAGAACTATTTTCTGTATTTTTTTTTTAATTGTAGGCTTAGTATTTTCGGAGATAAGGGGGGGAATGGTCAATTTCCGTCTATTTTATTAAATAACTTTAAAACGACTTATTTCAAAACTATAAAAAAAATATATATTTGAGACTCTCATAGTGAGCCCTTTCATTTGATATGTCACACACGGTACAGTTTGAAGAACTTTTTTTTAAATTTTCTTATTTGCCCCCTAAAAGTGACCCCCATATTCAAAATTCATTTATTTACTTTAGCCGTACGTGTTTGGGTCACTGAAATCCATATGTGTGACAAATTTCAAATTAATCGGTTTATTAGATTCGGAGCAAATTGGCTGTGACAGACGGACAGACGTGATCCTATAAGGGTTCCGTTTTTCCTTTTGAGGTACGGAACCCTAAAAATACGAGAATTGCCCCTCAAATAACGTCGCTCCCTATAAATTAAGTACCTACACACTGATATTTTTAGCTGAAAATTGGCTCAAATCGATTGGGTAATGCGATGCCAACGAGATTTGATATAAAAGGGTTTGGACGAGATCTTGTTAAAAAAGACGACACTAAAACGAACGATCCAAGTGTCACAGGGGCTGTTTTTCACTCGGATTCTGTCGAGAGTTCATATGTGGGGGCTGTGTTAGATATAAAGTTATATACAGACTGTTACCGTGAATTTAGTAGGTACCTATATGATTCTAGACCCACAAGAGTTGAAATTGAACGCCGGTTACTAAAAAAAATAACAGCAGTTTTTTATGAATCAGTGTATCGTCATTAAATTATAACACATAAGTTCCAAGCAGAGGGATAATAACGACAGACAAAAATGCGATCCATGTGGAAATGCTTAGGTACTTGAAATGAATAAGACTGATAAAACCGGTAATGAAGTCATTGCCAAAAATAAACATGTACCTATCTCATATCTATCTATGCATAACTACTACATACATTCTTAATAAAAATAGTTCTTATTATTTATGTTACTTTCGCTTTATTGTTTCTATGGCCGTGACAAAAGTTACGACTGAAACTTTTATTAATAATAATGTTATTAAGATCAACTTTCCTCAAACTTTTTCGGCTCACACGTCTTGAATAAATATAACACCAAGTTTTATCGTGACTAAAGCTATCTTCTTGTTACCTTTTTATTGCATTTTTCATAACAACAGGTATGAAAGAAGTAGGTACATAAAACGTTATTTTCCGCTTGTTGGTTTCAAGTTCCTGCATTCCTACAGTTCAAGTTCTTGCATTGCATAACTTAAAGTTAAAAGCTTAGCTGTATCGTTTATGCCATATTTTTCATACCTAAAAGCGCGTGTCAGAGAGTCGCACAAGGTGTGGTGTGACAGACCCATCAAACTGAAGAATTTTCTCCATGGAAATTTAGAGGCATGAGGAACAGGGTGTAAAGTTCATTCATCCTCCATAGAAAAGGGAGGATCCTCCGACCAGACGGGTGTTGTGTCTGGCGGGCTACTGCCCGACGGTTGATGTCGGGACGTTGTATATATGCTAATCGCGTGGTAAACTCTAATTGCGCGATGCAGGTTTGCGTGACGTCATGTCATTGATGCGTAGTTCGTATGTGGCGATGTAGATGCCGCCACATCACTACCCTCCGGAGACCGGAGGTCGATAGTGGGCTGAGTCGTGTATCTTGCGATGCTTATTGCCAGTGCCAGTTGTGGTTCCAGTGAGTCGGAACTGGGTGCCGCATAGTTCACGGTGAGTCGGAACTGTCTGCGGTGATACCCCAGTGAGTCGGGGTGGCGCTGCGTTATGCTCCAGTGAGTCGGAGTGTACAGCGCTGGGTTGAGGTTGAGGCTGAAGGTGATGACCAGGAATACGCGTCCGCTGCATGCTGGTGGTCAGGATACCCGTTGAAGCCGTGGGTTCTGGCTGGCTGTGTGACTCGCCGCTCGAAAGCTTGAGGAAGTGATGCTGATGACGTCACGCTGATGTAGTTGCACGAAGGCTGCGCTGACGTTCATGCTCGGGGTCACCAATTTAGAGGCATGAGGAACAGGGTGTAAAGTTCATTCATCCTCCATAGAAAAGGGAGGATCCTCCGACCAGACGGGTGTTGTGTCTGGCGGGCTACTGCCCGACGGTTGATGTCGGGACGTTGTATATATGCTAATCGCGTGGTAAACTCTAATTGCGCGATGCAGGTTTGCGTGACGTCATGTCATTGATGCGTAGTTCGTATGTGGCAATGTAGATGCCGCCATAGAATCAACAGACATCGCGGAAAGGGTAGATTTATTTTACTGTTCTCTGAATAAGTTCACAAAAATTACTATATACAGGGTGTAAGGGACAGCCCTCCGCAAACTGATAGGGTGAATTCAGTATGACATACTAAGATGACCGGTACATGAAATTTTTTCAGGAACTTTAAGGGACTCCAATAAACCTGATTTGTTTGTGTTTTTGTGCACAAATCGGAGCGTCTATTACTGGTTGGGAGGGGTAGGTAATAGGTATGCGGTGAGTTCGATGAACTCTGTAGCTAGAAAGAAAGTGAACAGCTGATTTCACGCGTCGTTGGTTAGAGTATTTCAACATCCATTGCTGGTTTTTTTTTTGCTGGTTTTTTTGCAGTTTTTTTTACATAAATGGAGTGCTGCGAACACACAATGCAATTTTACATTGAAATAATGAAAATGTAACTGAAAAAAAAATTGAAAAAATGAAAATTTTCCTGAGAAAATTTCCGGTGGAATATGATTCAGAATGAGGAGCTGAATGCACCCTGTTAGTTTGCGGAGGGCTGTCCCTTACACCATGTATGTGTTATGCTTAATTACTTAATGAAAAAATATTATTTGAGACCACGTTACCGATTTAGGGCAACCTGTAATGTTAGTTGTGTTGGGAATAATAAATAAATAAACATCGTAATCGCGAAAAAATAATGCAGCCATCCCATACATTTGGGTCGAATAGGTATTGAAGTTTTCCTCCGTGCTTCGGAAAGCACGTTAAGCTATTAGTCATCAGAAGCCCGAAAGTCTGACAACCAATCTTACCAAGGGTTATCGTATTACTCAGTAGTGGTAGTTGTTAAAAGGCCTACATTGTCCTCCCATACCTATTAACACTGTTATTTGAAAATATTGTAAAAGCCAATTATGTTTAAAAGAGTAACCATATATGGAGTTTCTTGCCGGCTCTTCTCCATAGGAAACAACCAATTTGGAACCGTGCACCTAGCTTCTGACGTTTCATAAGTGCCCATGTAGGTTTATGTGAAATGAAATATTTTGATTTTGACCCATTACTGGTATTCAGCTGCATCCGTTTAGATTGAAAGCCGACCCCAACATAGTTGCAAAAAGGCTAGGCAGATTATGCGGTATTGAAGTTTTTTTGGGACAGTTGATATTTTTTTCCCGATTACGAAAAATTTAACAAGTGAACAAACAAACGATTGAATATTTCCATAAAATCGTTGAACATAATTTTATGGAAGTGTTCAATGTAGTATTTACACTGATAGTGATAAAACTTACAGTAGAACTTATTACACTCGGTTTAATTGATCAAAGAGTTATTGTTATAGGTTCAAATCAATGTAAATAATACATTTGTGTGTTTTGATACCCTTTGGATCCTAAAGTTATGGGACTTTGTAGACTATATTTATGAGATTAAAATTGTAATGGTTAGCGATACGTGGTTGAAAAATATCGCGTTCTTTTTGCAAACAATATAATATTATCCTGCACTAATGTACCGGTCTTTGTATGTCATTCCGTCTCAGGATTTGACTACCTATTAAAATGCTCAATGTTTACGTTAGGTAGTTGTATTGATCATCTATACATTGTCCACACGAAAAAAGTAGTATCCCTTAAAATTATATGAACTGCACTTACCTCCAACTACCGCCACACTTGTTCCATCATAGCCAGATATTGTGATCAACTCGTGTCGGATCTCATCCAGTTGAATAACTCCTTGGTAGAGAACTCTCTCGAACGATACATCATCTCCAGTCTGCGAATCTATAGAGACACACAAAAAACAAATAAGGTACTTATGTCTTGTTTTTTCATAGATTTTTCGTATTACTTTCTAGTCCTAACTTAAGGTTAATCTACGCAACGAAAACCACAGTATTTTTTGCGTGAAAAATCATTGCTGAAAAAAAAACACAATTTTAGTATTGAAAAGTTTTGATAGTTTTGTTTTTTTACTTTGAATTCACATAATTAATAAAGAAAGTAAACCTCGGAGGAGAGTACTTCTGTTTGGTTTAATTCATTTTCAAAAGACGTTTTCCAGATACCACTAGTTTCGGTACCTACAAATAATATCCCAGTAGATACACAATTGAATACAAGAATGCAAATAGCTTAGGTATAGGTATAGTAGACTAATATTTCCGCAAGAGTCTACTAATACATGAAATGCTTTGTTTTTCTTTCAGACTTTTACCCCAACTTTCTGGAATTTTCACAAGAGTATTTACACGGGTTCCATTGAAGGCGGCGGCCTGACGTCAAACGGGATGATCCTTGAAGGCTATTCAATCGACGCCGACGTTGCCTAAGCTTTCACTAGATGTACGCTTCACTACGTTTGAAAAGCGTGTGTTATAAATATTAACATATTACTATCTATTGTGTAAAAAGCTCCCAATCTTTTTTATACCCCGATTAAAAACGTTAAAAATCAAAATGCTTCATCAAAGTAGCTAGTTACAATAAAGAAATAAGTTTTACTGGATATCAACCTGTTACTGAAAAAAATTAAAACACATGTTATAAAAGTAGCTAAACAGGTTGGTCTTGTCCTATAGTCTGTTTCAAAACTATCTGATGAAATTGTAAACAAACCTTGTTCACGTTAAATTCTTATGCAAACGTGATTAGTAACACGACAAGTGTACCTATTATGAAGGTTTCAACTTTATATCACCCCAATTTTTCCAACAATTATTGTTTGAATAATATTATTAAATTGTAATTGAAAAATCATCGATGAAAATTGAGGTGATAAAATTAACCTCAAATTGTCAAATGTAAAATATCTTTACGGTGATTTAAATTTAGAATTTCGGGTATAATGGCTGGTTTCCAAAGTGCGAGCTGCTGACTACACAGTAGACAGCTGCGCGCACTGTGTGCTCCCATGCCATACTAAATGAAATAAACTTATTTTTTTAATAATAATATTAAACTTTCATTATCAGAGCACAGTTAATTCATACAGCAGCGTTAGTGAAGAAAACCCATAATATTAGAGGTTAAAGTATGAAATTGCCGATTTCTACTGAAAAATTTAAATTCGTTTTTTTTTTTAATTTAACATATTTATTTATTCAAAATAATTAACATTGTTATCTATACATTGCTGAAATGTAATAGGAAGGTCATTTATGCCTTTGCGATAGAACTCTCATGATCTAAATTCGACAATCTGTGTGAAAGCATTTTGTACTGCCTCCTGAGAAGAAAACTTTTTATCACGTAGAAAATTGTCCAAATCACGAAAAAAATGGTAGTCCGTTGGAGCAAGGTCTGGCGAATACGGAGGGTGACGAATGGTTTCTAATTGCACTTCCTGTAGAGTTTCCACCATCTCTTTCAATTCATTGTTATTCACCTGTCGGTCTTCGACGTGGTTCGTTCTTCAAATCAAAGTTTCTATCACGAAAGCGTTTAAACCAAAATCGCACGGTACGTTCATTAGCAGTCCCCTCTCCAGCAACATTGATATTGTGAGCTGTTTCAGTTCCGCGTCGGAACTCGTATTCAAAAATAACTCGAATGTTCGAAGTATCCATCTTTCTTGTCTAAGCTCAATAAAAAAACAACTGAAAGTCGATAGTCGAATGTTGCACATTTTTTAAAAGAAGAACTTCATAGGTACCATGTGAAAAAAGTTTCACTCAAAAATCTCAAACCATGAAGGTTCTATGTCAATTCGAAGTACCTAATACAATAAAACGGAAATTGCATACTTTAACCCCTATAGCTCTAATGAAAATAGTGATAAAGCCAACAGTGCCCCAGTTTTCAATAAAGTTCACTACGTTGCGTTGGCAAATATTCTGCGCAAGGTAGGTAGATTAATTGAGAACAGGGCGCTCTTGATACAGGGATTTAGTAAATCCCTTTTTAATCCATTTCCTTTGCTTTGAGTGGTTGTTAGATAATGATGTGGGATGCCAACACGACACGAGGTACGTTTAATAGTTCAAGGATTTCAAGATTATCAGTCTGGGATGTATTTTCAGGCGCACAATATAGGCTAATCCCGAATAAGCTCAGATCAATCAATTGATATAGAGCTACGAAACATCCTGGATTTGTTTGTACAGTGATTTTGTTGGAAACTGATAAAACATTAATTTGAGAAGAATATATTCGTTAAACTTTTTAAAGTTTCGCGATTTGTACACGTTATAAAAAAAAAGAAAAGAAGAAGAAGAAGAAGATCGCGATAAGACCCGTTCTCGATATTGTTTGATAATATATAATATATTATTATTATAATCGAGAGCCGATTTCCGGCCACCGCGCACCGTAGGCGCGGGCTTGCGGACGGTGAGTAGTGGGTAGCTCGCAGGCCCGGGTCGACGGCGCGTTGTGTTCCACGCGCGTCTCAAAGAGATGTCAGCAAAAGATGGGGTCCAATAGGGTCGATGCCGCTGGGGTCGTGGGTTGTTTGTAAAAGATACCGTGGCCCTGGCATAGGCAACTTAAGGAACACGGGTGGGTTTTAGTCAGTAAAAGTCTGACACGCCCTTCCGCTGCACCCAGAGCGGGAGAAGTTATTTGATGATTTCCCATGCACAAAAAAAAAAAGGATATAATTATTTGACATGAGTGAACAGGCCAGGGATGATGCCTGGGTAAAAATAAAGAAATTCTATTTAGTCCGTCAGTCAGATAATACAAAAATATTATATAGACACGTATTTTTTGCTTTTTAAGCGATTGTTCTAAGACGTTTCAAGATTACTTATCCCTATAAAGGCGAAGAAACTGAACGCAAGAGCGTGTGTCAATGTTGTTGTGGAATGTTGACACTGACAGCTCTTGAATGCGGTTTAGAAGTGCTGATCGCGTTCAGTTTTCAGTAAAAATAAAAATAATAAATTTATAAATTAAAAATACAACGTAGGTACAGTCAGCCTCAAAAAGCACGTCGCTTACAACGTCAGTAATTCATTTGATTGTCTTCAATTTGTTGTACATGGCCACCTACGATTATGTTCCTATTAATTTACTCGCTGTTCCATTTATGTCTCTGTACCTAGCGATCAGTGTTGCCAGACGTTTTGAATGGGCGATCGTACGATGGGTAAATAAAAAGTCGTATTCCCTAAGAAGGCTACAAAAAAAAAAAATAGTACGTTTTCAAAACCTTTGTGTTATTATATTAATAAAGCAAATAATCAATTTATATACACACTTTTAAGTCTTTATTTATCCCCGTAAAGGGTTTTACTATTTATGTTATTTAACATTTCTCGTGTTGGAGAAAAATCCACACAACACCCATAACGCTTAATATGCTGTTTGGCTAAAAGTGTGCCATTTAATGTTTCATTGCTCAGCCTGTTTCGGATCTTTGTTTTTATAAGATTGACTGAACTGAAGCAGCTAAATAACTAAATATTGAACGAATGAAATACTTCCGACTTCCGAGTATCGTAACGTGTAGCATTGGGATGTAAGGGAAATCCCCTAACCATAGACAAATCTAACTAACTACTAACTAGTGATGTGAATGGTAAATCTAAAAAAGTCGTATGTTTACGTACGATTTCTACCCTTGGATCGTACATGCAAAATAAATGTAAAAAATCGTATGAATACGATTTAAATCGTACATCTGGCAACACTGCCAGCGATTGACCATGCCCTGCGTTTTAACGAATACATTTAATAATTAGATCTATTTGTTCTATCGAAATATGCATAGTCCGCAATTTGTTCCGTTTTAGTTTTTATAAAAAATGACTTCTTCTGTAACAGTTAGCCAGCGATGTACTTTTAAATTACGCACTTTAAAAAACAAAATCTAGATAGGCGATTAGTTCTACATTAACTCTAATTACATATCTACTTTGTACTTATAAAATTCATTGCATTAAATTAAAAAAGACAAAGAAGTAAACCTAGCGATGTATTTCTAAGTAAATGAATTTCTTTCGCTTATAATGTGATAGTTTTGTCCCCATTACAATTCAAATTAGATTTTATTAATATTTTTTATTTAATATTTATAATGTAGATATTATAGTGAAGTTCACCAAATTTTTAAAATCAAAATCTTCTTTCTAAGCGTAGGTAGTTTCTACTGTCAGGTGAGGTTCTTTTAAAAATGTGTGCTTATAAATAAAATAAGGACGTACGAATTAATTTGAGGGTAGTATTGAATATTTTTTATTTATAATTAAATAATTAATAAAAAATATTAATAAAATCTAATTTGAATTGTAATGTGGACAAAACTGTCACATTATAAGCGAAAAAAACTTAGAAATACATCGCTAGGTTTACTTCTTTGTATTGACTTTTTTAATTTAATGTAATGAAATTTATAAGTAAAAAGTAGATAAGTAATTAGAGTTAATGTAGAACTAATCGCCTATCTACATTTTGTTTTTTTAAAGTGCGTAATTTCAAAGTACATCGCTGGCTAACTGTTATAGAAGAAGTCATTTTTTTATAAAAACTAAAACGGAACAAATTGTGTACTATGCATATTTCGATAGAACAAATAAAGATCTAATTATTGAATGTATTCGTTAAAACGCAGGGCATGGTCAATCGCTAGGTACAGAGACGTAAATGGAACAGCAAGTAAATTAATAGGAACATAATCGTAGGTGGACATGTACAACAAATTGAAGACAATCAAATGAATTACTGACGTTGAATTATTCCGTGAGAAGTGGCTATTATTATTTATTTATTTTATTATAACATTTTACAAACAAAACCTTAAGCTAAGAACTATGCCCCGCAAAACCGTTTTCACGGTTTGTCTGTGGGAACGGTACAAACGGTATTACAAAAAAAAAAAAAAAGTTTTTAGTGCGGACACTTAATTTTCCTATAATACCAAATTACTCATTTGCCCTCCCCCCAAAAGTCTGCAAACCACTTTACTCAGAAAATAGCCTACAAACCCCCGAAAAAGAACAACTTAAGCAATTTGGCAAATTTACGTTTATTTCCCTGATTCCTTATATCAGCAGGCAACTGGTTGAGAAGGTATGGTACTCTTTTATCAAGCGTTCGGTCGCCAAAATAATTTCTTATTCTAGGTACATTAAATTTACCTGCCGATACCATCCTAGTTCCGTGGTTATGGGAAACTAACGAGTGACGCTCCCAGTTGCCATGACTGTTAACCAGAAGTAGGTATTTATGTTTTACGCTGATAGGAAGAATTTTGCAAATTTTAAATAACTTATAATAATCATCATTACATTTGTTTTTAGTTTTCTTACTTACTAATAATTTTAAAAATCTAATTTGCTGTGCTTTTAATTTTTCTAAATTACTTTTGAATGTAAGTCCATAACAGTCGAGGGCGTAACTTAATATTGGGTCAACCAATTGTAGATAAAGACACTTAAGAGTATTACTCGGCACTTTAAAGCTTAGATGGTAGAATTTCCCGAGCAATATTCTAAGTTTACTACATAAATATTCAATGTGGTTTGACCACGAAAAGTTCTCGTCAACTTTTACTCCGAGATATGTTACACATTCATCTCGTACAATAGGCTATTCGGATATTGTGAAAGAGGCCCTTTTTTTTGTGGATGGGAAATCATCAAATAGCTTCTCCCGCTCTGGGTGGAGCGGATGGGCGTGTCAGACTTTGCTGACTAAAACCCACCCGTGTTCCTTCAGTTGCCTATGCCAGAGCCACGGTATCTTTTTCAAACAACCCGCGACCCCAGTGGCATCGGCCCTATTGGACCCCATCTTTGCTGACATCTCTTTGAGGCGCGCGTGGAACACGACGTGCCGTCGACCCGGGCCTGGTCCTTACCGGACGGCGAGTTACCCACCACTCACCGTCCGCAAGTCCGTGCCTACGGTGGCCGGAAATCTCTCTCGATTCCCGCCGCGCAGGGCGTCTCCTGCGGCGACTGAGGGCGTGAGGCTGCCTCTCCCTCACGCGTTCCGCCTCCTCCTTCGCGAGCATTACTGCTTCGCAGATGGAGGTGACGGCCTCCCATGCACTCTCGCTCCGCACCATGGCCTGGACCAGGCTCGGACGCGAGAGATCGCCGCCGCCGATCGCCTCCGTGAGAACACGGCGGTGCTCTGCCCAAGCCGGGCAGACCTCCACTGTATGCTCCAACGTGTCCTCCGGGCGATCCACACAATGGTGACACCCGGGCGCGTATATAGAAATTGCTAATTCAGTACGTCCCCTCAGGCGGAGACGAATACCTAGAGTTAGCGCATTTCCAGGCGTTAAACACACGTTAATGCTAGTATTCAGTAGCATTTACTCGGAATTAGCATTTACTAACATTTACGTGTGTTTAAGAATAAGAATAAGAATAAGAATAAGAATAATATTTATCTGTTTAAAAACATGGTATAAAAAGATGGTAAAATATAAAAAACACAAGAGCATACATGTTTTTGCTTAACAGCGATAAGCATACAAATACGCCTGGTAATGACTCTATCGTCTCCGGCTGAGGGGACGTACTGAAGTAGCATTTCTATATACGCCACCCGGGCGTTTCCTCCCGCCCTATGCGAAACAGGAACCTCCAGAAACAACCTTGTCCGGTGAGGACATGCGTCAGGCGGAAGGTGAGGACGCCGTGGCGCCTCTCTAACCACTCCTCAAAGAGGGGACTTATCGCCGCAATTGTGGCGTGCTCAGCGCTGGGTTGCGGCAGTCGCACTCTCCATGTCGCCATGAGATCCCGCCGGAGCTCTGTCCGCTGTACCGTGATTTCTCGCGGCAGCGGACTACGCCCCAGCGTTTCGCCTCCTCGCGCCACTCCAACACGTGCGCGAGGACTTTTGCCTCCAGATCCCATGGCGGCAATCCGGCAAGGAGGCTCGCCGCCTCACCGGAGACCGTGCGGTAACCCCGGACTAGCCGGATGGCCATGATCCTCTGGGACGCGTTCAACCGGCGGACTGGCCGCAGCCTCAGGGAACGCGCCTGGAATAGTCCCTGAGTGTAATTCCACAATCACAAACAATAATTTTTCTCTCAAATTGTATCAATGTGCACCCACCAAATATATTACACTGAAATAGGCCCTGAGGGTAATATATTTTGTGGCTTCACATTGATACAATTTGATGGAAAAATGATTGTAGACAATCAAACGACTTTTTCTCGATGCATCCTACATCTTTATGAGACTGACTCCGAAGAAATCCGATGACATTACAGACTAATTAACTTTCGCAGAATACTCAAGTGGCTCCCTATTCGACTTCGCAGGAACTCTCGGATATTATGTTTGCTATTTAACATCCTTCATAATCCTTTAACACCTTCCTATCTGCGGGAACGCTTTTCCTACGCCCGTCCTTTTGATGTGCCTTGCAGGTCGCATCTTAGAAACCTCCTTAAATCTCCTCCCCATTCCACCGACTTCTACTCCTACTCCTTCACTGTGCACGCGGTTCGGTTGTGGAATTCACTTCCGCCAGACATTAGGGACTGCCAAACTATTGCAGTATTTAAAAGAAGAGTGAAAGAACACTATCTTTCCACTTCGTCATAGTTATTAGTTATTTTAGTGATATTTATTTTAGAAGTATGTATGTATTTAAGTATATATTATATGTTTTATTTTGGATTTTATGTATTTAATTTTCTCTTCTACTCTTACACACTTTGTCTACATCTCTTTTTATCCTCTGTCCTACCGCAGGTATGCTGGAAGAGATTTCTTTTGAAATAAGCATCACCTTTGTACGTATTTTTCTGTTCCTTTATGTTTGTCTGTTTATTTGTGTGTACCTACATAAATTGTTAAATAAATAAATAAATAAATAAGTTTTTATCAACTTTAGGGCAATATTGAATAGTCGCAGTGATTTGACACACAGTGCATATCGGTGGACGTGACCTACGTATCAGGCAGACCGATTAACTACTTGATATAAAGTGTTTTGTGGGATAACAGCTGTTAGCCCACTGCTTCCTACAGTTCCGGTGTAGGTATTCTGTGAGAACCTCATAATGGCTCGATCTGTTAAGACTAAAACAAAATATAAAGCTGTCATAAATAAAAATAAATAAATAAATATCCTTGGACATTTCACACAACGCCATCTAGTTCAAGCTAAGCAACCTAATGCTTGTGTTATGGTAACGAGATGGCTGATAAACTACTTACATACATTTTTTTTTGTAAATACATACATATTATCGATAGAAAAATACCCAGACTCGGAACAAATACTTGTGTGTCGTACAAATATTTGTTCCGTGCGGGAATCGAACCCGCGACATGCTGCGCAGCAGTTAATCGCTATTCAACCACTGCGCAAACCGTGTCGTCAAGTTTGCCGTGTCGGCAAATAACGCTGTGTCCTACAGAACTTACTGCGTGCAATAACATTTTAAAATCTGAGACATCGTTTTCTTGTGCCAAAGCATGTGTAAAAGTTATTCTTGCCAAACAAAGAAAGATCTGTTCCATTGTTTAACCTACTAAAATTAAAGTCACTTTTCGTGTGACCGCGATGTTCTTCTAAACTCCGCAGTGACCCTTGGTGCTATTTACACAATCGTTGAGAGAATTCAATTTAACTCATATAATTATAATAAAGAAATCTCCATATTTTTAAAGTCACAAGAACTGTAAGACTCTTCTTGCGACTTATAATGTATAAAACAGTTCCTTGTATGTTCAACAATCTGGTAAGCACAACAACAAATGAATAAAGCTCTGAGGATCTCTGCAACGTCCTTTTCGTTGAGTTTATTTTTATTTCTTGGAATTCTGTCACCTAAAAATGAGGACCCTATGTTATTGAAACACGGCAAGCTGTGGCAGTTAAAGTTACAGGCACTGATTGCCGTGCATCAATGTCATGAATTTACATGAGGTCCTCATCATGTAAATCAAGTAATAAATCATTAGGATACGTGGCTCATCAGTGCCATTTACCTTTTTCAATATCGATAGATACAGCCGAACGTGCAGCTAGCACTCCAGGCTTCGTAGCGACGACAGTGAATAGAAACTGGTTATATACTTGTAATATCTCATTTGATATGGGCGCGGAAGCAACTATGCTTAGCAAATTAGTATCTCCCGTAACCAACTTAAACAGCGGTCCAAATTCTGTAACAAAATATAATTTTAAATAAAATAAGAACGTTGAATGTGAACTAAACTGTTGTTAAATTATTTATTTGAAAATTACCTCCGTCCAAGGAAAAGGAAACCGTTTCGTCATAGCCATACAACAAGGAAATTTCTTGATTAAACTGCAATCCCGATTCAGCATTATAAGCACCCCTGTAATACGCTTGCGTAAATACTGGAGAAATAATTTCCTGTCTAATAGTATCAATGACTACACTTGTCCTATCCGATACCGCTCCTTCTCTTCTGGCTTCTATCTCCAACACTATGAATGTGTTTTCAGTTGCATCATTGGGCAGAGGATTGGAAAGCGACAATGATACAACGTTGCTATTGGGCGTTAACGTGAAATGTTCGAAGTAATCTGAAATAATTAAAGGAAGATTAGTTCATAGTCTTATTAATTTTGCGAGTCAATATTATGCTGATAAGTAGTGTTTACTATACTAGAAATCATACCTCCAGTGTGTATAAATTCAGTGCCTGGCGCATATCCTGAGCTAAGGACAATGCTATCAGCTGTTAGACCTTCGCTTCCTATGGTTCCAATGTAGGTATTTTGTGAGAACCTCATAATGACTCGATCTGTCAAGTCTAAAACCAAACATAATGATGTTATACATAACGCTGTGCCCTACAGGACCTTCTGCATGCAATACAATTTTAAAACTTGTGACATCGTTTTCTTGTGCCAAAGCATGTGTAAATGCTACTCTTGCCAAAAAAGAAAGATCTGTTCCATTGTTTAACCTTGGGAACTTTATTTATTCGTATTTAATTAAAGTCGCTTTTCGTATCAGTCTCTGTGACCCCGATGTTCTTCCAAACTCCGCAATGGACCTTGGTGCGATTTACACCGCGTCGGTTAGAGAATTTAATTTAACTAACAATTAATAATGAAATCTCCATATTTTTCAAGTCACAAGAACTGTGCGAAGCAAGAGCAGGTCACTAGTTATGTAAAAAACAGTTCCTTGTATATTCATCAATCTGGGAAGCACAACAATTGAATGAAGTTCTGAGGATCTCTGCAACGTCCTTTTCGTTGAGTTTATTTTTATTTGTTGGAATCCTGTCACCTAACAATGAGGTCCCTATGAAATTGGCACACGGCAACCAGTGCCTGTGTGTGCCTATGTAAATCAAATACTAAATCATTAGGATATGTGGCTCATCAGTGCCATTTACCTTTTTCAATATCGATAGATACAGCCGAACGTGCAGCTAGCACTCCAGGCTTCGTAGCGACGACAGTGAATAGAAACTGGTTATATACTTGTAATATCTCATTTGATATGGGCGCGGAAGCAACTATGCTTAGCAAATTAGTATCTCCCGTAACCAACTTAAACAGCGGTCCAAATTCTGTAACAAAATATAATTTTAAATAAAATAAGAACGTTGAATGTGAACTAAAACTGTTGTTAAATTATTTACTTGAAAATTACCTCCGTCCAAGGAAAAGGAAACCGTTTCGTCATAGCCGTACAACAAGGAAATTTCTTGGTTAAACTGCAATCCCGATTCAGCATTATAAGCACCCCTGTAATACGCTTGCGTAAATACTGGAGAAATAATTTCTTGTCTAATAATATCAATGACTGCACTTGTCCTATCTGATACCGCTCCTTCTCTTCTGGCTTCTATCTCCAACACTATGAATGTGTTTTCAGTTGCATCATTGGGCAGAGGATTGGAAAGCGACAATGATACAACGTTGTTATTGGGCGTTAACGTGAAATGTTCGAAGTAATCTGAAATAATTAAAGGAAGATTAGTTCATAGTCTTATTAATTTTGCCAGTCAATATTATGCTGATAAGTAGTGTTTACTATACTAGAAATCATACCTCCAGTGTGTATAAATTCAGTGCCTGGCGCATATCCTGAGCTAAGGACAATGCTATCAGCTGTTAGACCTTCGCTTCCTATGGTTCCAATGTAGGTATTTTGTGAGAACCTCATAATGACTCGATCTGTCAAGTCTAAAACCAAACATAATGATGTTATAAATAACGCTGTGCCCTACAGGACCTTCTGCATGCAATACAATTTTAAAACTTGTGACATCGTTTTCTTGTGCCAAAGCATGTGTAAAAGCTACTCTTGCCAAAAAAGAAAGATCTGTTCCATTGTTTAACCTTGGGAACTTAATTTATTCGTATTTAATTAAAGTCGCTTTTCGTATCAGTCTGTGTGACCCCGATGTTCTTCCAAACTCCGCAATGGACCTTGGTGCGATTTACACCGCGTTGGTTAGACAATTTAATTTAAGTAACAATTAATAATGAAATCTCCATATTTTTCAAGTCACAATTAAGAACTGTGCGAAGCAAGAGCAGGTCGCTAGTTATGTAAAAAACAGTTCCTTGTATATTCATCAATCTGGGAAGCACAACAATTGAATGAAGCTCTGAGGATCTCTGCAACGTCCTTTTCGTTGAGTTTATTTTTATTTGTTGGAATTCTGTCACCTAACAATGAGGTCCCTATGAAATTGGCACACGGCAACCAGTGCCTGTGTGCGCCTATGTAAATCAAATGCTAAATCATTAGGATATGTGGCTCATCAGTGCCATTCACCTTTTTCAATATCGATAGATACAGCCGAACGTGCAGCTAGCACTCCAGGCTTCGTAGCGACGACAGTGAATAGAAACTGGTTATATACTTGTAATACCTCATTTGATATGGGCGCGGAAGCAACGATGCTTAGCAAATTAGTATCTCCCGTAACCAACTTAAACAGCGGTCCAAATTCTGTAACAAAATATAATTTTAAATAAAATAATAACGTTGAATGTGAACTAAAACTGTTGTTAAATTATTTATTTGAAAATTACCTGCGTCCAAGGAAAAGGAAACCGTTTCGTCATAACCGTACAACAAGGAAATTTCTTGGTTAAACTGCAAACCCGATTCAGCATTATAAGCACCCCTGTAATACGCTTGCGTAAATACTGGAGAAATAATTTCTTGTCTAATAATATCAATGACTACACTTGTCCTATCCGATACCGCTCCTTCTCGTCTGGCTTCTATCTCCAACACTATGAATGTGTTTTCAGTTGCATCATTGGGCAGAGGATTGGAAAGCGACAATGATACAACGTTGTTATTGGGCGTTAACGTGAAATGTTCGAAGTAATCTGAAATAATTAAAGGAAGATTAGTTCATAGTCTTATTAATTTTGCGAGTCAATATTATACTGATAAGTAGTGTTTACTAAACTAGAAATCATACCTCCAGTGTGTATAAATTCAGTGCCTGGCGCATATCCTGAGCTAAGGACAATGCTATCAGCTGTTAGACCTTCGCTTCCTATGGTTCCAATGTAGGTATTTTGTGAGAACCTCATAATGACTCGATCTGTCAAGTCTAAAACCAAACATAATGATGTTATAAATAACGCTGTGCCCTACAGGACCTTCTGCATGCAATACAATTTTAAAACTTGTGACATCGTTTTCTTGTGCCAAAGCATGTGTAAATGCTACTCTTGCCAAAAAAGAAAGATCTGTTCCATTGTTTCACCTGGGGAACTTTATTTATTCGTATTTAATTAAAGTCGCTTTTCGTATCAGTCTGTGTGACCCCGATGTTCTTCCAAACTCCGCAATGGACCTTGGTGCGATTTACACCGCGTTTGTTAGACAATTTAATTTAACTAACAATTAATAATGAAATCTCCATATATTTCAAGTCATAAGAACTGTGCGAAGCAAGAGCAGGTCGCTAGTTATGTAAAAAACAGTTACTTGTATATTCATCAATCTGGGAAGCACAACAATTGAATGAAGCTCTGAGGATCTCTGCAACGTCCTTTTCGTTGAGTTTATTTTTATTTGTTGGAATTCTGTCACCTAACAATGAGGTCCCTATGAAATTGGCACACGGCAACCAGTGCCTGTGTGTGCCTATGTAAATCAAATACTAAATCATTAGGATATGTGGCTCATCAGTGCCATTTACCTTTTTCAATATCGATAGATACAGCGGAACGTGCAGCTAGCACTCCAGGCTTCGTAGCGACGACAGTGAATAGAAACTGGTTATATACTTGTAATACCTCATTTGATATGGGCGCGGAAGCAACGATGCTTAGCAAATTAGTATCTCCCGTAACCAACTTAAACAGCGGTCCAAATTCTGTAACAAAATATAATTTTAAATAAAATAATAACGTTGAATGTGAACTAAAACTGTTGTTAAATTATTTATTTGAAAATTACCTCCGTCCAAGGAAAAGGAAACCGTTTCGTCATAGCCGTACAACAAGGAAATTTCTTGGTTAAACTGCAATCCCGATTCAGCATTATAAGCACCCCTGTAATACGCTTGCTTAAATACTGGAGAAATAATTTCTTGTCTAATAATATCAATGACTACACTTGTCCTATCCGATACCGCTCCTTCTCTTCTGGCTTCTATCTCCAACACTATGAATGTGTTTTCAGTTGCATCATTGGGCAGAGGATTGGAAAGCGACAATGATACAACGTTGTTATTGGGCGTTAACGTGAAATGTTCGAAGTAATCTGAAATAATTAAAGGAAGATTAGTTCATAGTCTTATTAATTTTGCGAGTCAATATTATGCTGATAAGTAGTGTTTACTAAACTAGAAATCATACCTCCAGTGTGTATAAATTCAGTGCCTGGCGCATATCCTGAGCTAAGGACAATGCTGTCAGCTGTTAGACCTTCGCTTCCTATGGTTCCAATGTAGGTATTTTGTGAGAACCTCATAATGACTCGATCTGTCAAGTCTAAAACCAAACATAATGATGTTATAAATAACGCTGTGCCCTACAGGACCTTCTGCATGCAATACAATTTTAAAACTTGTGACATCGTTTTCTTGTGCCAAAGCATGTGTAAATGCTACTCTTGCCAAAAAAGAAAGATCTGTTCCATTGTTTCACCTGGGGAACTTTATTTATTCGTATTTAATTGAAGTCGCTTTTCGTATCAGTCTGTGTGACCCCGATGTTCTTCCAAACTCCGCAATGGACCTTGGTGCGATTTACACCGCGTTGGTTAGACAATTTAATTTAACTAACAATTAATAATGAAATCTCCATATTTTTCAAGTCATAAGAACTGTTCGAAGCAAGAGCAGGTCGCTAGTTATGTAAAAAACAGTTACTTGTATATTCATCAATCTGGGAAGCCCAACAATTGAATGAAGCTCTGAGGATCTCTGCAACGTCCTTTTCGTTGAGTTTATTTTTATTTGTTGGAATTCTGTCACCTAACAACGAGGTCCCTATGAAATTGGCACACGGCAACCAGTGCCTGTGTGTGCCTATGTAAATCAAATACTAAATCATTAGGATATGTGGCTCATCAGTGCCATTTACCTTTTTCAATATCGATAGATACAGCGGAACGTGCAGCTAGCACTCCAGGCTTCGTAGCGACGACAGTGAATAGAAACTGGTTATATACTTGTAATACCTCATTTGATATGGGCGCGGAAGCAACGATGCTTAGCAAATTAGTATCTCCCGTAACCAACTTAAACAGCGGTCCAAATTCTGTAACAAAATATAATTTTAAATAAAATAATAACGTTGAATGTGAACTAAAACTGTTGTTAAATTATTTATTTGAAAATTACCTCCGTCCAAGGAAAAGGAAACCGTTTCGTCATAGCCGTACAACAAGGAAATTTCTTGGTTAAACTGCAATCCCGATTCAGCATTATAAGCACCCCTGTAATACGCTTGCGTAAATACTGGAGAAATAATTTCCTGTCTAATAATATCAATGACTACACTTGTCCTATCCGATACCGCTCCTTCTCGTCTGGCTTCTATCTCCAACACTATGAATGTGTTTTCAGTTGCATCATTGGGCAGAGGATTGGAAAGCGACAATGATACAACGTTGTTATTGGGCGTTAACGTGAAATGTTCGAAATAATCTGAAATAATTAAAGGAAGATTAGTTCATAGTCTTACTAATTTTGCGAGTCAATATTATGCTGATAAGTAGTGTTTACTATACTAGAAATCATACCTCCAGTGTGTATAAATTCAGTGCCTGGCGCATATCCTGAGCTAAGGACAATGCTATCAGCTGTTAGACCTTCGCTTCCTATGGTTCCAATGTAGGTATTTTGTGAGAACCTCATAATGACTCGATCTGTCAAGTCTAAAACCAAACATAATGATGTTATAAATAACGCTGTGCCCTACAGGACCTTCTGCATGCAATACAATTTTAAAACTTGTGACATCGTTTTCTTGTGCCAAAGCATGTGTAAAAGCTACTCTTGCCAAAAAAGAAAGATCTGTTCCATTGTTTAACCTTGGAAACTTTATTTATTCGTATTTAATTAAAGTCACTTTTCGTATTAGTCTGTGTGACCCCGATGTTCTTCCAAACTCCGCAATGGACCTTGGTGCGATTTACACCGCGTCGGTTAGAGAATTTAATTTAACTAACAATTAATTAAATTAAATTAAATATCATTTATTTCAGGCAATTATTAAACCCATACAATACATACACATACTCTTAAATACCATAAGCATTAACATAATAACACAGATAGAATATAAAATACACAAACACAATAACTAAAAATATAATATTAAAAGTCTTTTGCCTCTCTTGCAAGATGGACGACACGGTACACAGCTTTTACAATTTCATTCCTACTCAGGGTTACCCTTGTGTAGAATGACACTCTGAGCCTACTTAGCAGCGCGGAAAAGCCGCCAACGTTGCTCTCGGCGAACATATCAGTCGCACTACACCGGCAGGGCAAGTTCATCATAGCCTGGTAAGCATTATTATACTGTACACGAAGAGTGTTAAACGCACTCCCCGTGTACCGATACCAAAGTTGGCTGGTGTATAACGACTGACAGTAGGCTCTGAACAGCGTCACCGTAACTTGATTCGAGCAGTGAGAAAAACGTCTAGCTAGCATATTGCTTCTACAAGCGATACTGCGTCTCTGTCGTTCCAAATCATCAACATCCGATAAGTTTTCTGTTACAATATGCCCGAGATACTTAAATTTTGTAACTATTTTTAAATTAGTTCCACCTAAATTAATAGGGAGTATTACATCGGGGCCTTTCTTATATTTAAAAATCATAACTTCCGTTTTATTTACATTGTATGTCAGGTGGTGTTGAGTTGCGTACTTCTCACAGATGTCTATAAGTTTTCTGAGGCCGCTGACTGACGGACTGAGCAGCACCATGTCGTCCGCGTAGCTAAGGTTATTAACGCGCACACCGCCAACTTGGCATCCGACTCTGGTGCTACTCAGCTCCTCGATCAACTGGTTTACATACGGGTTAAACAATACCGGTGACGTCAGACCACCCTGTCTCACTCCACTTGTTAGCCTGTAAGTCTCCGACAGAGAATTATTCCACTTAACCTGATTTACTTGGTTAGCATACCAGAATTCTAAAATATTTACTATTTTCGGTGGTACTTCTGTTTTTCTTAATTTTTCCCATAATATATTATAATTAATTGAATCGAATGCTCGGCTTAGGTCTAAAAAGAATGAGTAAACTGTTTTATTTCTATTTAAGTACTCGTAAACTGTATTTTTTAAAGCAAAGATAGCTAGATCGGTGGATGAGCCTCGTCGGAAACCAAACTGAGCGTTGTTTAGCGGTATGTTCTTTTCAATCAAATGTTTCATAATTATGTTTTCAAATACTTTAGAAAATATAGTGGCCAAGGAGATAGGTCTGTAGTTCGATGAACTGGATACGTCACCGGTTCTGTTCTTTACAATAGGAACAACAATAGTTCTCATAAAATCTGTAGGTAAATAACTATGATCGATACATGAATTAAGTAACAAAGCCAACTTCTCAAAAAGTAATACAGATGCAAATAGAAGGTGTTTGACACTGAGCCCATCGTGGCCCGGAGATTTGCCACGCTTCATGCCCCTGACACACCTAAACACATCCTCCGCAGTGACGTGCAGTGCAGCGTTGGCAGTGCACTCTTCACGCTCATGTAACGGCACCGATGCCATCTCCGAACCACCATGGGCCCCATGACTCACCTGTCCACTCTGACTATCGGAAATGGGAAGGGCAGAATGAGATAGAGGTGTAGGGTTAAATTTATCAACAAACAAATTAGCTATACTAGATGGGTTTTGATTGCCGTTAACAGACACAGGCCTATTTGACTTATAATTTAATTTGTTGGTTTCTTTCCAGAAATTTCCGAAGTCTTAATTATATCTATGTGTGGCTATAATATCCATTTTTATTTTTGTTTCGTTTAACTGACACCATCTTATTTTATTCTTAAAAACCTTTTTGCTATGTAATGAAATCTCCATATTTTTCAAGTCACAAGAACTGTGCAAAGCAAGAGCAGGTTGCTAGTTATGTAAAAAAACAGTTCTTTGTTTATTCATTAATCTGGGAAGCACAACAATTGAATGAAGCTCTGAGGATCTCTGCAACGTCCTTTTCGTTGAGTTTATTTTTATTTGTTGGAATTCTGTCACCTAACAATGAGGTCCCTATGAAATTGGCACACGGCAACCAGTGCCTGTGTGCCTATGTAAATCAAATACTAAATCATTAGGATATGTGGCTCATCAGTGCCATTTACCTTTTTCAATATCGATAGATACAGCCGAACGTGCAACTAGCACTCCAGGCTTCGTAGCGACGACAGTGAATAGAAACTGGTTATATACTTGTAATATCTCATTTGATATGGGCGCGGAAGCAACGATGCTTAGCAAATTAGTATCTCCCGTAACCAACTTAAACAGCGGTCCAAATTCTGTAACAAAATATAATTTTAAATAAAATAAGAACGTTGAATGTGAACTAAACTATTGTTAAATTATTTATTTGAAAATTACCTCCGTCCAAGGAAAAGGAAACCGTTTCGTCATAGCCGTACAACAAGGAAATTTCTTGATTAAACTGCAATCCCGATTCAGCATTATAAGCACCCCTGTAATACGCTTGCGTAAATACTGGAGAAATAATTTCCTGTCTAATAATATCAATGACTACACTTGTCCTATCCGATACCGCTCCTTCTCGTCTGGCTTCTATCTCCAACACTATGAATGTGTTTTCAGTTGCATCATTGGGCAGAGGATTGGAAAGCGACAATGATACAACGTTGTTATTGGGCGTTAACGTGAAATGTTCGAAATAATCTGAAATAATTAAAGAAAGATTAGTTCATAGTCTTACTAATTTTGCGAGTCAATATTATGCTGATAAGTAGTGTTTACTATACTAGAAATCATACCTCCAGTGTGTATAAATTCAGTGCCTGGCGCATATCCTGAGCTAAGGACAATGCTATCAGCTGTTAGACCTTCGCTTCCTATGGTTCCAATGTAGGTATTTTGTGAGAACCTCATAATGACTCGATCTGTCAAGTCTAAAACCAAACATAATGATGTTATAAATAACGCTGTGCCCTACAGGACCTTCTGCATGCAATACAATTTTAAAACTTGTGACATCGTTTTCTTGTGCCAAAGCATGTGTAAAAGCTACTCTTGCCAAAAAAGAAAGATCTGTTCCATTGTTTAACCTTGGAAACTTTATTTATTCGTATTTAACTAAAGTCGCTTTTCGTATCAGTCTGTGTGACCCCGATGTTCTTCCAAACTCCGCAATGGACCTTGGTGCGATTTACACCGCGTCGGTTAGAAAATTTAATTTAACTAACAATTAATAATGAAATCTCCATATTTTTCAAGTCACAAGAACTGTGCAAAGCAAGAGCAGGTCGCTAGTTATGTAAAAAACAGTTCCTTGTATATTCATCAATCTGGGAAGCACAACAATTGAATGAAGCTCTGAGGATCTCTGCAACGTCCTTTTCGTTGAGTTTATTTTTATTTGTTGGAATTCTGTCACCTAACAATGAGGTCCCTATGAAATTGGCACACGGCAACCAGTGCCTGTGTGTGCCTATGTAAATCAAATACTAAATCATTAGGATATGTGGCTCATCAGTGCCATTTACCTTTTTCAATATCGATAGATACAGCCGAACGTGCAGCTAGCACTCCAGGCTTCGTAGCGACGACAGTGAATAGAAACTGGTTATATACTTGTAATATCTCATTTGATATGGGCGCGGAAGCAACGATGCTTAGCAAATTAGTATCTCCCGTAACCAACTTAAACAGCGGTCCAAATTCTGTAACAAAATATAATTTTAAATAAAATAAGAACGTTGAATGTGAACTAAACTGTTGTTAAATTATTTATTTGAAAATTACCTCCGTCCAAGGAAAAGGAAACCGTTTCGTCATAGCCGTACAACAAGGAAATTTCTTGATTAAACTGCAATCCCGATTCAGCATTATAAGCACCCCTGTAATACGCTTGTGTAAATACTGGAGAAATAATTTCCTGTCTAATAATATCAATGACTACACTTGTCCTATCCGATACCGCTCCTTCTCGTCTGGCTTCTATCTCCAACACTATGAATGTGTTTTCAGTTGCATCATTGGGCAGAGGATTGGAAAGCGACAATGATACAACGTTGTTATTGGGCGTTAACGTGAAATGTTCGAAGTAATCTGAAATAATTAAAAGAAGATTAGTACATAGTCTTATTAATTTTGCGAGTCAATAATATGATGATAAGTAGTGTTTACTATACTAGAAATCATACCTCCAGTGTGTATAAATTCAGTGCCTGGCGCATATCCTGAGCTAAGGACAATGCTATCAGCTGTTAGACCTTCGCTTCCTATGGTTCCAATGTAGGTATTTTGTGAGAACCTCATAATGACTCGATCTGTCAAGTCTAAAACCAAACATAATGATGTTATAAATAACGCTGTGCCCTACAGGACCTTCTGCATGCAATACAATTTTAAAACTTGTGACATCGTTTTCTTGTGCCAAAGCATGTGTAAAAGCTACTCTTGCCAAAAAAGAAAGATCTGTTCCATTGTTTAACCTTGGAAACTTTATTTATTCGTATTTAACTAAAGTCGCTTTTCGTATCAGTCTGTGTGACCCCGATGTTCTTCCAAACTCCGCAATGGACCTTGGTGCGATTTACACCGCGTCGGTTAGAAAATTTAATTTAACTAACAATTAATAATGAAATCTCCATATTTTTCAAGTCACAAGAACTGTGCAAAGCAAGAGCAGGTCGCTAGTTATGTAAAAAACAGTTCCTTGTATATTCATCAATCTGGGAAGCACAACAATTGAATGAAGCTCTGAGGATCTCTGCAACGTCCTTTTCGTTGAGTTTATTTTTATTTGTTGGAATTCTGTCACCTAACAATGAGGTCCCTATGAAATTGGCACACGGCAACCAGTGCCTGTGTGTGCCTATGTAAATCAAATACTAAATCATTAGGATATGTGGCTCATCAGTGCCATTTACCTTTTTCAATATCGATAGATACAGCCGAACGTGCAGCTAGCACTCCAGGCTTCGTAGCGACGACAGTGAATAGAAACTGGTTATATACTTGTAATATCTCATTTGATATGGGCGCGGAAGCAACGATGCTTAGCAAATTAGTATCTCCCGTAACCAACTTAAACAGCGGTCCAAATTCTGTAACAAAATATAATTTTAAATAAAATAAGAACGTTGAATGTGAACTAAACTGTTGTTAAATTATTTATTTGAAAATTACCTCCGTCCAAGGAAAAGGAAACCGTTTCGTCATAGCCGTACAACAAGGAAATTTCTTGATTAAACTGCAATCCCGATTTAGCATTATAAGCACCCCTGTAATACGCTTGTGTAAATACTGGAGAAATAATTTCCTGTCTAATAATATCAATGACTACACTTGTCCTATCCGATACCGCTCCTTCTCGTCTGGCTTCTATCTCCAACACTATGAATGTGTTTTCAGTTGCATCATTGGGCAGAGGATTGGAAAGCGACAATGATACAACGTTGTTATTGGGCGTTAACGTGAAATGTTCGAAGTAATCTGAAATAATTAAAGAAAGATTAGTTCATAGTCTTACTAATTTTGCGAGTCAATATTATGCTGATAAGTAGTGTTTACTATACTAGAAATCATACCTCCAGTGTGTATAAATTCAGTGCCTGGCGCATATCCTGAGCTAAGGACAATGCTATCAGCTGTTAGACCTTCGCTTCCTATGGTTCCAATGTAGGTATTTTGTGAGAACCTCATAATGACTCGATCTGTCAAGTCTAAAACCAAACATAATGATGTTATAAATAACGCTGTGCCCTACAGGACCTTCTGCATGCAATACAATTTTAAAACTTGTGACATCGTTTTCTTGTGCCAAAGCATGTGTAAAAGCTACTCTTGCCAAAAAAGAAAGATCTGTTCCATTGTTTAACCTTGGAAACTTTATTTATTCGTATTTAACTAAAGTCGCTTTTCGTATCAGTCTGTGTGACCCCGATGTTCTTCCAAACTCCGCAATGGACCTTGGTGCGATTTACACCGCGTCGGTTAGAAAATTTAATTTAACTAACAATTAATAATGAAATCTCCATATTTTTCAAGTCACAAGAACTGTGCAAAGCAAGAGCAGGTCGCTAGTTATGTAAAAAACAGTTCCTTGTATATTCATCAATCTGGGAAGCACAACAATTGAATGAAGCTCTGAGGATCTCTGCAACGTCCTTTTCGTTGAGTTTATTTTTATTTGTTGGAATTCTGTCACCTAACAATGAGGTCCCTATGAAATTGGCACACGGCAACCAGTGCCTGTGTGTGCCTATGTAAATCAAATACTAAATCATTAGGATATGTGGCTCATCAGTGCCATTTACCTTTTTCAATATCGATAGATACAGCCGAACGTGCAGCTAGCACTCCAGGCTTCGTAGCGACGACAGTGAATAGAAACTGGTTATATACTTGTAATATCTCATTTGATATGGGCGCGGAAGCAACGATGCTTAGCAAATTAGTATCTCCCGTAACCAACTTAAACAGCGGTCCAAATTCTGTAACAAAATATAATTTTAAATAAAATAAGAACGTTGAATGTGAACTAAACTGTTGTTAAATTATTTATTTGAAAATTACCTCCGTCCAAGGAAAAGGAAACCGTTTCGTCATAGCCGTACAACAAGGAAATTTCTTGATTAAACTGCAATCCCGATTCAGCATTATAAGCACCCCTGTAATACGCTTGTGTAAATACTGGAGAAATAATTTCCTGTCTAATAATATCAATGACTACACTTGTCCTATCCGATACCGCTCCTTCTCGTCTGGCTTCTATCTCTAACACTATGAATGTGTTTTCAGTTGCATCATTGGGCAGAGGATTGGAAAGCGACAATGATACAACGTTGTTATTGGGCGTTAACGTGAAATGTTCGAAGTAATCTGAAATAATTAAAAGAAGATTAGTACATAGTCTTATTAATTTTGCGAGTCAATAATATGATGATAAGTAGTGTTTACTATACTAGAAATCATACCTCCAGTGTGTATAAATTCAGTGCCTGGCGCATATCCTGAGCTAAGGACAATGCTATCAGCTGTTAGACCTTCGCTTCCTATGGTTCCAATGTAGGTATTTTGTGAGAACCTCATAATGACTCGATCTGTCAAGTCTAAAACCAAACATAATGATGTTATAAATAACGCTGTGCCCTACAGGACCTTCTGCATGCAATACAATTTTAAAACTTGTGACATCGTTTTCTTGTGCCAAAGCATGTGTAAAAGCTACTCTTGCCAAAAAAGAAAGATCTGTTCCATTGTTTAACCTTGGAAACTTTATTTATTCGTATTTAACTAAAGTCGCTTTTCGTATCAGTCTGTGTGACCCCGATGTTCTTCCAAACTCCGCAATGGACCTTGGTGCGATTTACACCGCGTCGGTTAGAAAATTTAATTTAACTAACAATTAATAATGAAATCTCCATATTTTTCAAGTCACAAGAACTGTGCAAAGCAAGAGCAGGTCGCTAGTTATGTAAAAAACAGTTCCTTGTATATTCATCAATCTGGGAAGCACAACAATTGAATGAAGCTCTGAGGATCTCTGCAACGTCCTTTTCGTTGAGTTTATTTTTATTTGTTGGTATTCTGTCACCTAACAATGAGGTCCCTATGAAATTGGCACACGGCAACCAGTGCCTGTGTGTGCCTATGTAAATCAAATACTAAATCATTAGGATATGTGGCTCATCAGTGCCATTTACCTTTTTCAATATCGATAGATACAGCCGAACGTGCAGCTAGCACTCCAGGCTTCGTAGCGACGACAGTGAATAGAAACTGGTTATATACTTGTAATATCTCATTTGATATGGGCGCGGAAGCAACGATGCTTAGCAAATTAGTATCTCCCGTAACCAACTTAAACAGCGGTCCAAATTCTGTAACAAAATATAATTTTAAATAAAATAAGAACGTTGAATGTGAACTAAACTGTTGTTAAATTATTTATTTGAAAATTACCTCCGTCCAAGGAAAAGGAAACCGTTTCGTCATAGCCGTACAACAAGGAAATTTCTTGATTAAACTGCAATCCCGATTTAGCATTATAAGCACCCCTGTAATACGCTTGTGTAAATACTGGAGAAATAATTTCCTGTCTAATAATATCAATGACTACACTTGTCCTATCCGATACCGCTCCTTCTCGTCTGGCTTCTATCTCCAACACTATGAATGTGTTTTCAGTTGCATCATTGGGCAGAGGATTGGAAAGCGACAATGATACAACGTTGTTATTGGGCGTTAACGTGAAATGTTCGAAGTAATCTGAAATAATTAAAAGAAGATTAGTACATAGTCTTATTAATTTTGCGAGTCAATAATATGATGATAAGTAGTGTTTACTATACTAGAAATCATACCTCCAGTGTGTATAAATTCAGTGCCTGGCGCATATCCTGAGCTAAGGACAATGCTATCAGCTGTTAGACCTTCGCTTCCTATGGTTCCAATGTAGGTATTTTGTGAGAACCTCATAATGACTCGATCTGTCAAGTCTAAAACCAAACATAATGATGTTATAAATAACGCTGTGCCCTACAGGACCTTCTGCATGCAATACAATTTTAAAACTTGTGACATCGTTTTCTTGTGCCAAAGCATGTGTAAAAGCTACTCTTGCCAAAAAAGAAAGATCTGTTCCATTGTTTAACCTTGGAAACTTTATTTATTCGTATTTAATTAAAGTCGCTTTTCGTATCAGTCTGTGTGACCCCGATGTTCTTCCAAACTCCGCAATTGACCTTGGTGCGATTTACACCGCGTCGGTTAGAGAATTTAATTTAACTAACAATTAATAATGAAATCTCCATATTTTTCAAGTCACAAGAACTGTGCGAAGCAAGAGCAGCAGTGCGATTCTGTAACCATTTCACCGTGAAAACTTAGGTGAAGTGAGCGTGGAGTGAGCTGTCAATAGTGTCAATTCTTAGCAAAAACAAACTCACTTCACCTAAGTTGTCACGGTGAGATTTTTACAGAATCGACCGGCGGGTCGCTAGTTATGTAAAAAACAGTTCGTTGTATATTCATCAATCTGGGAAGCACAACAATTGAATGAAGCTCTGAGGATCTCTGCAACGTCCTTTTCGTTGAGTTTATTTTTATTTGTTGGAATTCTGTCACCTCACAATGAGGTCCCTATAAAATTGGCACACGGCAACCGGTGCCTGTGTGTGCCTATGTAAATCCAATACTAAACCATTAGGATATGTGGCTCATCAGTGCCATTTACCTTTTTCAATATCGATAGATACAGCCGAACGTCCAGCTAGCACTCCAGGCTTCGTAGCGACGACAGTGAATAGAAACTGGTTATATACTTGTAATATCTCATTTGATATGGGCGCGGAAGCAACGATGCTTAGCAAATTAGTATCTCCCGTAACCAACTTAAACAGCGGTCCAAATTCTGTAACAAAATATAATTTTAAATAAAATAAGAACGTTGAATGTGAACTAAAACTGTTGTTAAATTATTTATTTGAAAATTACCTCCGTCCAAGGAAAAGGAAACCGTTTCGTCATAGCCGTACAACAAGGAAATTTCTTGGTTAAACTGCAATCCCGATTCAGCATTATAAGCACCCCTGTAATACGCTTGCGTAAATACTGGAGAAATAATTTCTTGTCTAATAATATCAATGACTACACTTGTCCTATCCGATACCGCTCCTTCTCTTCTGGCTTCTATCTCCAACACTATGAATGTGTTTTCAGTTGCATCATTGGGCAGAGGATTGGAAAGCGACAATGATACAACGTTGTTATTGGGCGTTAACGTGAAATGTTCGAAGTAATCTGAAATAATTAAAGGAAGATTAGTTCATAGTCTTATTAATTTTGCGAGTCCATATTATGCTGATAAGTAGTGTTTACTATACTAGAAATCATACCTCCAGTGTGTATAAATTCAGTGCCTGGCGCATATCCTGAGCTAAGGACAATGCTATCAGCTGTTAGACCTTCGCTTCCTATGGTTCCAGTGTAGGTATTCTGCGAAAACTTCATAACAACTCGATCTGTTAATTCTAAAAGCAAACAAATGCTGCGTGGAATAATTTTTCTCAAAAATTTGGTCTAAGTAGGTATATACTTTTTCAGATGCTGGTATAAAAGCTACTCCTGCTAAACAAAACAATATCTGTTTCACTGTTTACTTTTTCCCTTTTTTTTCCCACGATTAACGTAAGTACCTGCCGATACATGTTTTGTGTAATGACTATAATAATATTTTTCAATACAGTAGCTAAACATGGCGTACTTTCAGAGGCTATAATTATGATTCGAAAATTAAATCTTTTGCACAGGCATCTTTCTGTCCCGCGGTCGTGACTTTGTTTACGAGCTCGATCATTTTGTTTTGCAGTTTAGTTTTAAATTGATAAGTCAATTTAAAAAGTTTAGTAGCAAGGAGTTTTCATACTTTTTTTTCAGTTTTCATAAATTGGGATAAATTTTATATGAGGAAAAATTAATGAGTCCGTACGTCTTAGCATTGAATTCTCAAAAGTATTTTAAATGGTTGTTTAATATATTTAATTACCAGTTTTAATGCAATTATTTTCACATCAACATTTGTCAAAAATCGAATAGGCTGTATTAGGCTGTTTCCCTTGTAAAAAAAAATGTTCAGTTGCAAAAACGCGACATTTTCTGAAAATTTTATTTTTTTGTGTGATAAATTGATAACGAGTTCAAGTACGAGTGATGAAATGGAATTAACTCCACCCGATATTTTATTTGAGACGAAAACTGCACAAGATGAAATTTTTCCCCAAAATCTCGAGAATATGGCGACTTACGATCATTTTATTTTGTGGAAAAAACAAAAGAAAACTAAATCATTTTCGGCATTGATGTAAGTATTACCTTTATAATACGTCATTGATTTTCAGAACATGTTTTGTTAGCTTATTTTCATGAATTGAGTGGCAAATATAAACCATCTACGTGCATTGTGGTCAATTTATTCCAGGTAAAAACCACTCTCAAAATAAATTCTTTGATATTTTGTTTTTTACTATTTCCCACAACTGTATTGAAAAATGTCGTGTCATACACGGGTGTGTAGGTTATAACCAACTTTCCACCCTTGTATCACAATGTACTATTGTCTATAATTTCACAAATAATTAATATGTGGGTCTTTTGATTTTCCCAAAAATCAAACAAAACTGAACCTTATGTGTGACCCTGTTCTTAAAGGCTGATTAATCCAATAATAAGCGTTAACCTTGATTGTAAGGGTTTTAGCCTAAAACACATTTACGGCTAACACTATGGGTTCTTAGCATTGATGTATAAATACGTAGATATGGTTCGTGCTCCTCGTACGTGGACCGCATAAATTGTGTTACGCACACAATCATTTGATATGTCGCACGGTACAGCTTGCACAACTTTTTTTTTTTAATTGACTTATTTTCCCCCACAAACGGACCCCCATATTCAAAATTCATTTATTTACGTTACATTTCCGTGTTTGGGTTACCAAAATACATATATGTACCAAGTTTCAACTTAATCGGTTTATTAGATTCGGCCAATAGCCAATTTGCTATTGGCTGTGACAGACGGACACACGGACAGACAGACAGACACACGACTGATCCTATAAGGGTTCCGTGTTTTCCTTTTGAGGTACGGAACCCTTTTTTTTTTTTTTTTTGAGGGTGGGAAATCATCAAATAACTTCTCCCGCTCTGGGTGGAGCGGAAGGGCGTGTCAGACTTTTACTGACTAAAACCCACCCGTGTTCCTTCAGTTGCCTATGCCAGGGCCGCGGTATCTTCTTAAAACTACCCGCGACCCCAGCGGCGTCGGCCCTATTGGACCCCATCACTTGCTGACATCTCTTTGAGGCGCGCGTGGAACACAACGCGCCGTCGACTCGGGCCTGGTCCTTACCGGACGGCGAGCTACTCACCGTCCGCAGGCCCGCGCCTACGGTGGCCGGAAATCAACCCGCGATTCCCGCCGCCCAGGGCGTCTCCTGCGGCGACTGAGGGCGTGAGGCTGCCTCTCCCTCACGCGTTCCGCCTCCTCCTTCGCGAGCATTACTGCTTCGCAGAAGGAGGTGACGGCCTCCCATGCACTCTCGCTCCACACCATGGCCTGGACCAGGCTCGGACGCGAGAGATCGCCGCCGCCGATCGCCTCCGTGAGAACACGGCGGTGCTCTGCCCAGGCTGGGCAGACCTCCACTGTATGCTCCACAGTGTCCTCCGGGCGATCCACACAATGGTGACACCCGGGCGTTTCCTCCCGCCTTATGCGAAACAGGAACCTCCCGAAACAACCGTGTCCGGTGAGGACCTGCGTCAGGCGGAGGTACGGAACCCTAACAATCTTATTACCGCTGGGTTTAATCAATGAAAGTTTTGCTGTGCTGATACAAACATTTTTAATCTACTTACGAGTATGTAGCGTACTCACCTGACGGGAATCTAATTGAAATAGCCGCGCTTGCGCCAACAGTAAGTGCTTTGGCAGCTAAAACGTTAAACACCAAAACCTTCTCCGTAAAAATAACGTCTTCAGGGATAGCAACTCGCGGTACAATCGTCACTTCATTTCCTTCATTTGAAATTTCGAAGAATTGAGCATGGTCTGTAAAAATTTGTTCGAGTTATTAGATAAGTTATATGAAAAAAAGAAATATAGCATTTTGATATGAGTTAGCTTACCTCCATCGAGACTGAAAGTTTACGCCACTGACAAAGCCTCGTATCAAGTAAATATCGTTGATCATAAAGTTCGATGAGCTCAAGTAAGTACCATAGTAAATATTTTTACTGAATACAGGTGTCGTCGTGTCATCCTTTATTATATCCAGTAGTACACTTGTGGTGGTCGTTATAGCGTTAAGACCAGATGCGGCAAGAGTTAAGATTACGACATTGTTCTCTGATATAACACCGCTGTGAATCGGTTCCTCCAGAGTTATAATTGCCGGATTTTGATCATTCGTTACGCGGAAGTTATCTGCGTAATCTAAAAAAAATAATAATTTCATTATAGTTTTTGTATTTGTAAAATAATTGTATTTTTCTTGATTTTTTTTTCTTTGTTATATTTGAAGCGATCGATTATATTGTTGAGATGGATGTGTGGAGTGACGAGAATGGATAAAGTAAGAAATGAGTATATAAGAGGAAGTTTGAAAGTGGCGCCAGTGACAGAAAAGTTGAAAGGAAATCGTTTGGGTTGGTATGGGCATGTGATGTGGAGAGCCGAAACGCATGTGACTAAAAGAGTGATGAATATACATGTTGATGGATGGAGAGGCAGAGGAAGGCCAAAGAAAAGATGGATGGATTGTGTGAGGAATGATATGAAAGAGAAGGGAGTGAATGATAGCGTGACGGTTGACCGGGGAGAATGGAAGAAGAAAACGTGTTGCGCCGACCCCAAGTAACATGGGATAAGGGCAGGAAGATGATGATGATATTCGAAGCGATCGATCTCATAGACAGCTAGATATACATAGTATCAGTAATTGACTCACCTCCAGTAATGGTAAATACTACGCTACTATCATAACCAACCATTAACGGTATCGGATCAAGAGTTAGCACATTATCCTGCAAACTTCCTCTGTGTGTAGATGTTCCAAATTTCAATTCTCTAGCTGTAATAGGTAAGGTAAGAAGAAGTAAAGGAAAGTTATCCAGCAATCCGCTTAGAATATAATATCTCAAGTAAGCTAAGTGGACATTTATAAGATAGAGTAAAATATCTAGAGTAAGAGATCTAGGGTTGGAAGAAATTTATAAAAGTAATAATTATATGTTATTCTTCTCTTCTTGTTTTCACATTGCCCACCTACATTTCTTTATAATTTCTTTCACAGGTCTGCTAGAAGAAATTTCTCACCTTTGTACTAAGAAGTTATCATGTCGTTTCCCGATGTGTTTTACTGTGTTTGTTGTTTTAAAGTAGTCGTAATAGTTTGAATTAGGTTCTTACGGAAATAAATATTGGAAAAGTTTCCCGGAAAATTGGAAAATTCGGGAAAGCTAAACGTCCTTTTTTTGTTTGATTGATTGAAATTTGGACAGAAACTCGTCTGTCGTGTCAGATAGTAAATAAATAAAAGTTATACTTAACACCAAACTTACCGTAATCTAAGTATAAGCACACATACATAATACTGTGGTTTTCGTTTTACAAACAATTATTAACAAAATGGAAAAAGCAAAACTCAGAAATCTTCTTACTCACATTGAAAATGAATACAATAATTAAATAAATGCAATAAAATCTAACTTGTAAAGAAAATGGAACAGACTTTTCCAGAATTTCAATTAGGCGAGATGATTCCAGATGACCTAAGATTTTTTAGTAGGTATACCATATTATACCTACTTGGAACAAAACATAACCATATGAAACGTTTTTCGTTAAGAAAACAAAAAAACACTTTTAATGATGTAGTCATTGTTGTTAGTGCGCAGATAAGCATAATTATTACTCACATACATACCTACTTGATTATAATTATCGAAAAATGTTTAGGTCTTGGTACGTATGAATCAAGATAAAACAAGCCTATCTCAGATATGACTGAATAAATTCCCTTGTATAATGTATATGTCGCAGCCTAGCCTTTGGAAGTAGCGCTCGCCGGCCGCTACCGCGGCACCGCTCGCTTTGCTCGCTCGGCTCGCGCGTGGTTGGTCAGAGTTCTAGCTTAACTCATTTGATCGGTGTGCCCCGGCTTAGTTACTGCGACCAATTCGACTCGGGCGACACAGTTCCAACCCAACCTAGGTATAGGTAATGGATATTATTCAGGCCACTAGTTGAAAAGCGTCGTTTAGTCAAAAGGCTAGGCTGTTAACTGAAAGGCTAAATCATTTAGTTGGTTACATTTGCAAGCCTACATACGAGTGAGTAATATGCTTCTTAAATTACATTTTATAAACACAGCAGTGTTATACAGAACAATATAATAGTAGTAGTAAAAGTAAGTATCATCTAATATTATTAATAATAACGTATAATCACTTACCTGCAGGCAAATTGATTATAACTGTAGCACTAGCGCCCACTGTTCTTGGTTTCTCGACTTCTACGGACAAAACGATGCGTTCTCTGCTATACAATTCTGGAGGAATAGGTTCAGAATCAGAAACCTTTATTGTCACAGTAGCTCCATTTAACTCCGCTTTGAAGTAATCCTTGTAATCTACGAATAAACAATCAAAACGTTTTAAGTATTCGTGCAAACCTGCAGTAAAGTTACGAGATTTTATAAAAAGTAGGTAATAACGACTATTAAGGGTTGTTTTAAGTAATGTAAAAGCTCTCTTGTAGTAAGTAGGTACTTACTACACAATTTTGAGGACTTTTGTGCAAAAAAGATTGTGGAAATAAACTTCACAGAATACGTTGAAGTACAAGAATTAGGAAACCCAATAAAAGCCTACCTACTGTAATAATATGAGTTACAATGAAGGATATTTTTTTTGAACCTATCGAACTCATTGTTAATTAGAAATAGTTGGATGTGACGAAATAATCTAATTCAATAAGTGGTTAAAACTCAAAAGAGAATTCGTATTAAGGCGAGCGGCCACTGGTCCACGCTGGCCGCAACGTACGCACGGCACGCAACTGATTTTGGTTTGTATGAAGAAATGAAAATGGGTAGTGGACACAGTGCTATATGAATTCATACAAAGCAAACCGAAATCCATTGCGTGCCGTGCGTGCGTTGCGGCCGACGCGGACCAGTGGACGCTCACCTTTATAATTATAAAAAATAAACAAATGACACGTGCACGAGACTATTAATTTACCTCCATACAAATCCACCGCATCAATTCCATCATGACCCTGAACTAGTACAATTTGCTCAAGGGTCAAACCGGCTGGGTCATACGATCCTACGTATAAGGGCTTATTGAAAACCGGTGTTACATGGTCGTCTTTTACAATCTCAAGGGTGACGATAGCCCTCGAAGTACTGTGGCCATTGGTGGCAAATATCTCGAGATTAAGGAAGCTATTCTCATTTATGATACTTTCGTCCAATGATCTCATTGATAGCGTGACTGTATTCCCCTGAACGTTGGCAGTGAAGTATGATGAGTGTTCTGGAAAACAAAGTTTGAAATGTAATCAGGCTTCACACAGCAATTGCTATCAAATTTTCCCATTTTGTTCGGGAAGCGATTAAATTCGGTTAAACGAATTTGCTTCTCCTCAGGTGTTTATTCTTGCTGACTGTAAAAGCGCTCGCTATATTTTTTTTACAAGGGTTCGACTTCGAACACATGGTTTTTGTGGATTTATTTGTCATCTTGATTAGGAAATATTAGATGAGTTTTCAACTTACCATGTATGACAGTGGCAGATACAGTTGCTCCCCCATACCCTTGACTTAAAATCAGCTGTGGGACGATAATGTAATTATCTTCAATCGTTCCTTCATAATGAGCTCTTTGAAATTCCAGAGGCACCACTGAAAAATATACTTTCGATAAGCTTTATAAATCGGTACTAGGAGTATAAATTAAAACAGTAAGTTAAATTTGTGATTTTGATGGTTAAAGGTAGATCAGAACATTAGGTATAATCAAGCCGGATGCTTAGTTTTTAATAACAAATGCACATAATTCATAACAATATTCTAGTTTATACTTTTAACTTAAGAAAATAAAAAAAAAATCTCACAAAGTGTCTTTCTAAAATATACGGCAACAATGCAACGGAAAACTTGTTGATAACATTTCAGTAATACTTGAAAGTGCAAAGAAACACTAAAAAAACAACATAGACTTTAGGCACATGGTTCACCTTCAGGTAACCGTAGTACGACTGTTGCCGAAGCTCCGCTCGTGTGTTCCCGGTCTGCTGTCACTATTAGGTGGATGAGGCTTTCCTTGAGAACGTCACCTTCTAGTGGAATAACTACACGGATTGTCCTCTGATTTTCCTGATCTGGATTCGGGACAAGCTCAAAGTTCTCTGTGAAATATAAAAAAAAATATAGTACTTATTTTAATATACTCCTCGCATCCTCATAATACTCACCCTATTATAATCCAAATTAGAGGGACCGGAAGAAACAAAAGGGAAATCGTTGTACGTATATTAATATTAAAATTTATTTTATTTTGGTGCTTTTTTATTATGTCTATGTATATTAATTAGCTAGTAAACAAACCATCGCCGCGGAGCTTTACTGAGAAGGCTATGTATGTATCACACAAGTTACACAAGTTTAATAAAGCATAGAAACATGGTTGACAAAATCTAGCAAAATAATAAGATACACTAACACAAAAATCCGGACTTTTTGTTTACAAAATGATTTCGGTAAATCAATCATTTTTGATTTAAAACAATGCATTCAACTGCTGGATGTGAATTCGTCAAAGATGTATCAATTAAGGTAATTCTTAATAAACTTTGGTATCTTTATTTAGAACGTATAATTTAGTGTTACCTCCTTCGATATCAAACTGCACAAGGCTGTCATAGCCACTATTTAGAGTTATCGGTTCAGTTAGAACCACTCGATTGTCATCTGTGTAGTCAGCGAGATAAAACGTTTCGGAGAATACTGGCTCTTCGGGGAGCACAAAATCGGTATTTCCAATAATAGTAATAGTTGTTTCCTTAGTTCTTGCGGGATCACCAGTTAGATCAAAGTCCTGTAAAAAGTGAAAAAATGTAAGCCTACAACAACAACATAAAATAGGACATTCATTAGGTCAATAATACAGTCTTACCACGATGAATTGAAGGGTATTGAATTCATCAAAAGTGACAAGGTCAAAGGACAATGTTCAAAGACGAAACCCAGCTCATACGAACGATAACGATAACGATATTATACTATTAAATCTATTAAATCGTATAACTCAAATAAACTTCTCGTTTCGTTGATCTTACTAAACAATGGATAGCGATATGGTTTTCAACATCATTTAGAGATACATTAACATTAGCTTATGTAGATAACATAAAATCTCGCCATGTTTCCCCTAAGGGTTAGGCAGTGGTGTAGCTATAGTACATCCATAGTTTGCAAGTTATGTTTAAGTATTTTTTAGCTTTATTCGGTATCTTCATTCCGTATCTCATAAAAAATACTTTATTCTCAAAAATAATTAATCAATTAATTTGAATTAATTAATTAATTAATTAATTCAAATTCAAATTCAAATTGTTTTATTTGGAACAACATGGGAACCAATTTTGTACACAACTTATACACTAGGGTTAGTAACTAAAACTAAAACAAGTTAATGAGAATGAAGAGAAAATGTGAGCATTATAAAAAATTAAGCTTACCGTAGCGGAGATAGTTAATTTTATTGGTTCCGGAATACTCCTTATAAACGTCTTTGTCCTTAGTATTGCTTTAAACTCTTTAGGCGTAGTAGGGTTTGCGTAGATTTCTTTCTCAACTTCAAAATGTAGGTTATCTTCTATTTCGAAGATAATTTTTTGAGTCGTGAGATCGATATCTCTCACAGTTAAGTCGTACAAGCAGCCAGTCACTTCGAACCCTGGCGGTACCGGTGCAGCAATGGCGAAAACAAATTCGCCCGACGGCGGCAGAATGAATGTTGGCGGGTTATTATTTGTATCAATCACATTAATTATAACGGGCTATAAAAATAAATAATATAAGAATATGTCAACCTTATGTGGAAAAAGTGTAGCTTTTACTTTACGAATATATCGTCGCTAATTTAACTAACTGACGTATCTGACATTTTGGACTAAGCCGATAGATTATAACGGGCTAAAAAATAAATAATAATAACGGGCTATAAAAATAAATAATATAAGAATATGTCAACCTTATGTGGAAAAAGTGTAGCTTTTACTTTACGATATATCGTCGCTAATTTAACTAACTGACGTATCTGACATTTTGGACTAAGCCGATAGATTATAACGGGCTAAAAAATAAATAATAATAACGGGCTATAAAAATAAATAATATAAGAATATGTCAACCTTATGTGGAAAAAGTGTAGCTTTTACTTTACGATATATCGTCGCTAATTTAACTAACTGACGTATCTGACATTTTGGACTAAGCCGATAACCGACCTAACTATAGTAATTTGATACATTTTCCAAGTCGAATCGATCTGTCTAATCGGCGTATCTGTACCTATGCCTTACGGTCCCCATGATAATGCAAAAATCGAGACCGATATATCTACAGTTTACAAAAAAAAAAAGAAGAAAAATAGCTTGCACTGTAAAATTTTCTTCGAATCAGTTACGTCACTTAGTTAGATTAGTGACGATATGTCGAATCAAAGACATGACTTATGGCGGCATAAGTATGAATGACAAATTAATATAAAACCTTGTAACTTGACTAATGCAACTGTAAGTAATTCAAGTAATTGCCTTAGTAGCTAAAGTAAACAGCATTTGTAATATTTAAGGTGACGATAAGTGTTGGTGACCTTGTGCGACTGGGCGGTGTGATTTCGCCGAATGCCGTTCCGTTCGGGCTCCATAGGGAATGTTAATTTTTAGTAACAAAAATATGAATATTTGAAAAAATCAGAGATATAGTAATTATTATAGATAATAAAATAGTCTGTTCATACAAAAAAAAAAAAACATGAAAATGTCATAAGTAGTTAGAAAGTACCTAATATAGTTTTTTTTGTTTTAGGTACACATTTTTCCTGAATTTATTTACTACGTTACTGAAGTAGGTATTCAATAAAGAAACAAATGTGTAAGCTTTCTAGTTTAACATACTTTTTTTGCATAACTTACTTGCACCGTTTGAAGGCGTAATAACATATTTAAAAATCACTAAAATCATGTCTGCGCCTTAACAGTTTTGATGGTGTACATTAATAGTATCATTCAGGAAAATTATTGCACAAAAGATTAAGGCATCAGACCGTAATCAAGCTTTGCTTAGTTTGATGGCGGTCTGATGGCATCATCTGCGTGAGAAGAACAAGGGTTGTCGTCAACAATTATTGTCATGGCAATCACCGAGCTAACTCTTACAAGATAAGAAGCTGTACAGAAATGATCTTACTAGTGGCGGATTACTAATGGTTCCTCCCGTACATCTGAATGTCACAGAGATTGTCATGAAATCGGAAACCTCGTTTTCTTCATACTCCTCGAAAAGTGCTGTCGTAGACAACTCGAAACGAGAATCGACGACATCTCCACTTATGTACGGTCTGTTACCTGTTAATTCACCTAAACTGAAAGTGTTTAGTCCTGAAATAAAGATTTTTTTATTAAAAAAACATTTTATTTGTACAAACTACATATTACGAAGCCTCTATTTAACGGTTACAAGTCGAAGCGCTATCGAGGCTAAAACTAGTTCAAAACAAAAAATAACAGAGAGAATTGTCTCTACATGTTATGATTGATACACATAGTTTCTAAAAACTTGGTCGTGGATAGCGATTATCCGGCCATCTGATATTCTGGATAGACGGATATTCGGCTCGAACACTCGGCCAGATTTATGTGGTGGCATCGTCGTTCATGAGTAAAGCGAGCAAATGACATATTGGTTGATCAATGATTAATTATTATTTGATACTAGGTGTTTCCCGCGATTTCGTCCACAATCCAAGATAAAAAGCAACCTATGTCCTTCTCCAGGTCCCAGGCTACCTATCCGCTAAATTTCACAATGATCGGTTCAGTGGCTTAGGCGTGAAAAGGAAAGACAGAGCTACTTTTGCAATTATAATATTGTTTAATAGTACCTACAATATTATCCTAACTAATATTATTAATGCGAAAGTGTGTTTGTTTTTTGTTACGCTTTCACGCTAAAACGGATGTACGGATTTGGATAAAATTTGGCACATGGATAATTCATGACCTGGATTAAGACAAAGGATACATTTTATCCCGGTAGTACGTTCTCGTGGGATAATTTCCGACCCCAACACGGGCGAAACTAGTAATCTATAATATAAAAATGAATCTCTATTTCCCTTGGTCATCGCATCACGCTAGAACTGACGCAACAATTTCGCTAATCCTTTTTTTGTTGTATTGTCAGGAGAAGGTTTTTAGGTAGAGAAAAATTAAAAAAGTTGCCGTAAAAATTGGAAATTTCAGGGAAAACTGAAAGTGGATTTCCTAGGTCATCGCATCACGCGTGAACGGATGGAACAATTTCGCTAATTGTTTTTTTGTTGTGTTTATTACTGTCAGGAAAAGGTTCTTATGTAGAGAAAAAATGGAAAAGTTGCCTGGAAAATTGGAAAATTCGGGAAAACTGAAAGTGGATTTTCTATGGGAATTTTAATTTATTGAAATTGGGACAGGACAACGTTTGTCGGGTCAGCTAGTCTATATATATAAAAATGAATACCTATTTCCCTTGGTCATCACATCACGCGTGAACGGATGGAACAATTTTGCTAATTCTTTTTTTGTTGTGTTTATTACTGTCAGGATTCTTCTTCTGCTGCTTTCTTATGAAAGAAAAAATTAAGAAATATTCGCAGAAAATTGGAAAATTTCAGAAAACTTAACGACTATTTTTTTAACTTACGCGTTTACATCAGAATATTCATAGCTAAGACAGGACAACGTCTGTCGGGTCAGCTAGTTAAAGTTATATATTAATGAACTCTTTGTACGTCGATTGCACACCCAGGTGTTCAGATAACAATAGAAAGTCTATTGTGTCTGCTAATTGGCGTGCGACGGGTTAAGGATGTTGTGAATTGTCAAAGAATTACTCTAAATGATCTTTGAAGGCATAAATATGTTTTTTTGTATTTTATGCCCTAGCTTAAACTGCGACAAACGTTTTTGGTGACTTAGTTACTAAAAAGTTAAAAGAAGACCATTGAGTAAAGAATAAGAAAGTGGAGGATCAATTAAATCTTACCCATAATTTATTGGGTTTTTTGTTTGTTATGATATTGAAAAAATCTCTCATTAGTGTCTTTTTAGGAAAAGAACATTTTCGTTATTTACTGGAAATACGATATCGGACCGGATACCGGATAGTTGCCTGATATCCGTTTTATCTCTAGTAGGTATCACCTATCACATGATTGTTAATACATGTAAGTAGTATATTTTCTATAAATTATGAATAACTAGCTTTCGCCCGCGGCTTCGCCCGCGTGTATGTCGGAAAATATCCCACGGGAACATACTACCGGGAAATCCGTCCTTATTCCTTGTCTACATTATAAAGGGAACTTCTGTGCAAAATTTCAGCTTTCTAGGTCCAAGGGTTTCGGCTGGGCGTTGATGAGTCAGTCAATCCGTCAGTCAGTCAGTCAGGACTTCTCTTTTTATTATTTATATTGATAGATAGATAAAGAAAAGCGAAAACATCTCCAGTCTAAGTAGGTACAGATGCAAAAGATTTAGAAGGCGATTTGTTTGTTAAAATGACAACAGATGCTTACCTTCAATACCCGTAGTCTGATTTTGCCAAAAGGTGCCTCTGTATATATCTTTGATCCATGCATGCGAGGGCAGAGGTGGAAAGGAACCTTCGACGATACATCCTGAAAAAAATATAATGGAGAGGATGAAGCCTAATCAATTAATAAACACTTTTTTAATACCGTGAGTAATTTAAAATTAGTTACTTATAACCAAAGCCTGTAACTGTGTGTACATTGTGCAATAAATGAATAAATAAATAAATAAACTTATTCTTACCATTACTGTAGCAGAAACACGCCGTAAATATAAGTGAAAATAATATAATCTTATGTCTCCAATGCCCCATGGTCTCACTTTGTTTTTATACCCATGAATATAGTCGTAACTTAAATGTTACGCAACTGTAGGGAAAGGTGTAATTATTCACGTTTGTAACTTTTTTCATAACATCACTTAGTTTATTATTAACACGCACTTTCACTTACCGAATACACATAAAAATATCATGTATAGCTTAAATACAATATTTTATCACACAAAACAATAAACAATAACTATTGAGCACTGTAATATCCGGCTTTTACGTCCTGTATTATCAAAGTACGTCAGATACCCAAAAAACTTCACAAAGAACTGAATTTAGTGTTGATAAGTATCAATGAATTGATGATGATTACAATATCTGACGATTGATATCTGCGCGGAAATAACGTGATAACAATATCATTATACATACAAATACTTAATGGTAACACAAAATGTATTTTTAATGTTTAAACAATACACCAGTTATTTGACGAAAAACAATATTTCCTGTGAGAAAACTCAGTTTTGAGTTATGCTCTCCCGTTTGTGCACTAATAGGTATTTCATCTCAAAACACTGAAATAAGGGGGCAGCGTATTGGACTAAAGGACATTGCGCAAACAGCCTCTACACCCAAAGGGCCACACCACACGACCACACATTATGTAGAATTAAGCATTAAGTACCGGCGCGCGGCGGCCGGCCCGTTAGTGTCGATGGCGTAGTGTTTAGGAGCCTAAAAACGGATCCGAAAACGGACCTTTAGAAACTTGGTGAAAAAAACTGCTAGCGTAATTTCAGATTCAAATGTTTTATGACGTGAAGTCTTCAGCTTGTCCAAGCGGTGGACCTCTTTAGGCTGATGATGATAACGAATACTTATTATACTGTGTTAGGTATAGTGCTACATACCTACTAAACGCCATTAAAACATATCCCCTCCTAGCTTGGCGTAGGTAGTCTAAACTTTCCCATCGGATTTTAGATTAATTTCCTGAAAATCTCGTATTCCACAAACTTAGCTGAATTCCGTACGACGTGATATCATGGTTGAAGCTATTCACACAGAAGATCAGATTCTGAACTAGTTTATTTTACAGCGCAGTGTTATTCTAACTGTTTCAGTTTCTGAAACTTGCTGTAAGATTTCTTTTCTGCGGGGTTTTGAATAATATTCATATAAATGGATATCTAAAGGTTATCAAAAACATGTCGTCGAATATGAGCTGAACACACTGAAGGTTTTTGTTTCCATTAGCAGAAGACTACAGTTCGAAGACTAACAAATATTTTAACTTCTACAAAAATTGTATATAGTATAATAAAGTTATCTGAGGGGCAATTCCTGTATTTTTAACAACGTTCGCAATCTCATCTCAGTCTCAATCTGTCAAAAATTGTATAGCGTTTGTAGGTAATCAAATGTCAAAAATGTAGGTAACATTTTGACAATTGATTGTCGCTGGCATGAGATTGCGACTTGAATTTGAACGTTTTTATGTACGAGAATTGGCCTTCAGGTTTGTTCCAGGCAATCAAGTACTTAGTAAATATGTCGTAGGTGTTGTCAGGATTTTTTTATTCTATGATTTTGGTAATGTCTACTTATAGTTACGATGACTAACGAATAATTTGAATAGATAGCAATTTAAGACGTTTATTATCAGTGTAAATATATTGATAACGAATGATAAGAATTTCATTATTTTAAACACTAACATGACGTACGCGGATAATCGAAAATATTATCGGTTTTATCTATGCATTATAGATATGCATATAAAGGCGTACATAATAAACAAATATTTTACTTATTGGCAAATGGTTATAAATAGAATAGGTTGAAAAAAGCTCGGGATCAATACATTATATGTATTGTAGTAGCTAGTATAGCTACACAATATTAAAATACTTTTTACAAAAAAAAAAACAACCGACTTCCAAAAAAACACTACAAAGTGAAAAATAACTTTAATTTTGGAAGTCGGTGTCTTTGGATCTGTATTTTAGTTTTTTGCCACCGACTTCCAAAATTAAAGTTATTTTTCACTTTGTAGTGTTTTTTTGGAAGTCGGTTGTTTTTTTTGTAAAAAGTTTTTATTTTTCACTTTTTAGTGGGTCAGTTTGTATTTTATCTAAGTTACAATAGCCCAATGGCAACTGCTCATCACTTTTTACAAAATATTGCTTTTCCCGATGCAGGGACATTAATTGTTGAGGAGTTCTCCTAGTAAGAACCAGGAGAACTGGAGCTCCATGGTGAAGTCATCATCACCATTATGCATTTTGACGAGCATAAATTACTTAGCAACCATATTAAAGTAATCGAATCGCAACCCGTGAAATACTTATAAATTGAGTAGTTCCGATGGCCATCTGTGGTCTTCATCATCAGTTCCACTTCACCAAATGGTGTTTTCCGAGAGCAAATGCACGAGTTACTATAAAAAATACCCAAATCGCTATAGGTGTGCCTATAATATTTGAAGAGTTCCTTCGATTTCTCCAGGATCCCATCATCAGAACTGGATTTTGACAAAAATGGTACCATTTCATAAGTATACCCTTTCCAACAAAAAAAAAAATTTCAAATCGGTAGGCAAGCGACGAAGTTATGCGCGAACAAACATAAAAAAAAAAAATAAAAAAAATACAAACATCCGAATTGAGAACCTCCTCCTTTTTTAGAAGTCGGTTAAAAATGGTGTTTGGCTCGCCGACGCACCACCACGTGCTTACAGCCGGGCGGTTGGACAAAGACTGACCACCACTCAGCCCGCACCTTGTGACGTATGCGCTCGAGACAAATCTTATGTGTATATACATACACTACTGGTATTATAACTAGTGTTGTAAGAAACTCAAGTCTTTTAGTCTTCATTTCGAGACTTGAGTAGAGTTTCAAGACTAGGACTCGTTAATCACACGAGTCATTTGAGTCTTCTGAATCCTTTCGAGTCTTTTAAGTTCTTTGAGCTAGACATGTCATGCATGAGTCATGAACTTGAGTTGGTGTATTATAATAGGTAATACTGGGTGATTTTATATCGTCATCCATATTTATTTAAGTACTGATTGAAAATAAATCCCACAGTAAAAGTTTGTTTGCATTAAACGCAAATAACCTAATCAAAAGAAGACTCAGTCTTTGAGTTTTAAATTTTTTTTTTCTTTTTCTAGTTCTTTTTGGCAGGACTCAAGGCTTTTTTTTACAAAAGACTCCAAATTCTGAAGGATTTGAGCTCTAAGTTTTATTTAAAAGACTCGAGTCTTCAAAAGTAGGTAGCTAAAGCTTTATTAAATAAGACTCCAAGACTCGAGTTTCTTACAACACTAATTATAACAGTTACTTCTGTACCCATAAATCACTATTATTTTTCAGTAGGTGCAAAACACCTACTGAAAAATAATAGTGTCAAGTAATAACAGTGTCAAGCAAGAATCAAGAAGCTAGTAAATATTACACAACAGTGACGAGTATTTAGTAGAGGAGCTTGTGGCTAAGTAATAACACCCGCACGGGTCGATCCATCAGGTTAAGCTACGCTTGCCGGGTTGGTCCGTGGATGGGTGACCATCTTTACATATATCGAGACTCCTCCGTGCCCTGTAAAAAATCAGCAGATTTAAATTTGACGAATTATGCGAAATTAATAAATGTACTGAACAGCTGATTTCTTTTTCGCGATATCAGATTTGGTCCCATTGTAAAAGTTGTTCATAATGATAAGTACAATGACACCTTAAAAGATTGCCACTGTTACACTTACACCCTGTATATATTACTAGCTTTTGCCCGCGGGTTCGCCCGCGTGTAAGTCGGGGATTATCCCGACTTATTTCAAGTTTATTAACTCAAGGAATAACAATTTTCAAACAAACAGAATCCCCCTTAAAGGTCGAATTTCCAAAAAACCCCTTCTTAGCGGATCCTACGTCATAATAACTACCTGTGTTCCCATTTTCAGCCCAATCTGCTCAGTGGTTTGAGGTATCTGTTGATAGATGAGTCAGTCAGTCAGTCACAGTTTCCTTTTATAGATATAGATTTTTAAAGCGCAACAAAGTATTATTAGGAAAATTCGATTAAATATATTTCATTCAAAATAAAGTATTTTCATAGCGTAGGTATAAACGCGAGATTATCTGTCGGATCAACGACCTGTCAAAAGTAAACATAATTTATTTTAATGCTTTATAAATAGAAAATTGGTTACCTACATTGTAATTTAGTTCACTTTCTTTTTAGGGTTCCGTACCTCGAAAGGAAAAAACGGAACCCTTGTAGGATCACTTCGTTGTCGTCTGTCTGTCTGTCTGTCTGTCAAGACCCTTTTTCTCAGGAACGCGTGGAGGTATCAAGTTGAAATTAATATCAAATACGTAAGTCTATGTTCCCTTGGAGTCGTAAAAAAATCAAACTTCTAAGTCAACGCAATAAAAAAATACGGCCACTTATGGTACATATTTTGATCCTCGCAAGTAAATCAAAACCTATACTTCCTGTTGACCTGGCAAAATGTGGGTGTATAGGTACACCTCTGCCCAACCCTTCGAGGAAACAAGTCGTGATGTTATGTTTAAGAATAGTTTTTTGCGAATACAAACTTAAATATGCAGTTGGAGAATTGTCCCTGACGTATATATGTATGTAATGTATGGGAGAACCTGTTTTTCAACACAAATGTTAAGTTTGTCTTTGGGATAAATCTTTTTCAACTACGGAACCCTCATTGTGCGTGGTCTGACACGCACTTGGCCGGTTTTTTTTTATTAAGTCTCATTGTCAGGATATTGACATGACCGTAAGGTCAGGAGTTCAAATGATAACTTTGAGCTTTCACGTGAAATAGAAGTTTATGAAAGAAGCATTTGGTTTGGTTTCGTAATTGCCGTGTGCATCCTCTTTTATTGCATTTTGCAATAAAAGAGGACAGCTTTGGTTTTACTTGGTGGATTTTTTTGATAAGGATTTATTTTAAATATAGCAAGTAAAATAAATTTCTGTCTGACGGTACAGTATAAAAACATACAGTAGGACGACGCCTTTGATCTCGTGGTAAATGCCGACAACGTCTAGACATTGTCGCAACAGCAAGGGTTGTCCCAAGTAAACGATATTAATTAATTAATTTGTTTATTTGAGATCAACATCGTCATCAACATTATTATTATTATAAACGACATTTGAGTGCCTGCTTACTTCTTAAGTTTTTTTTTTCTAATTATTTTATTATTTTTCTTTTAAGATAATTTTTTTCGACATGGATGTCATTCTCATGGTTTTTGAGGTCACTGATGACGATAACGAGGTTAAAATCAAAATTCAATATGGCGGCTGCGAAAATTTTCAAATTTTTCGTCATGGGTATCGTTTCTATGGTTTTCTAGGACGGTAAAGCCGATAGTGAAGTCAAAATGAAAATCCAACATGGCGGCTGCAAAAATGTTCAAATTTTTCGTCATGACCTCATTATCGTTTTCAGTGACCTCAAAAACCATGAAAATGAAACCCATGACAGAAAATTAGAAAATTTTCGCAGCCGCCATCTTGGATTTTCATTTTGGCCTGATTATCGTTTTCGGCGAGCTCAAAAACCATGAAAATGACACCCATGACGAAAAATTGAAAGTTTTCGCAGCCGCCATCTTGAATTTTCATTTTGACCTCATTATCGTTTTCAGCGAGCTCAAAAACCATGAAAATCACACCCATGACAAAAATTATGAAATTTTCGCAGCCGCCATCTTGGATTTTCATTTTGGCCTGATTATCGTTTTCAGCGAGCTCAAAAACCATGAAAATGACACCCATGACGAAAAATTGAAAGTTTTCGCAGCCGCCATGTTGAATTTTCATTTTGACCTCATTACAGTTTTCACCGAGCTCAAAAATCATGAAAATTACACCCATGACGAAAAATTTGAAAATTCTTACATCCACCATCTTGGACTCAAAAACCATAAAAATGACACCCATGTCATTATTAATATTTCTTTTATTTAATTTTATACTTAAGTAAGTTACATTTTGTAAATATTAGAATATAAAAACAAAACACACGTATTGACGGAATTTCGTGACGGAAAAATCTTAATTTTTGTTTCGCCTGGCCCCATCAGCCAAGTTCGTACCGTCCGTTTCGAAAAAACTTAAGGAATAAGCAAGCAGATCCTAAAATGTTACTGTGTCATATCTGTGTATTTTTCTGTGTACATAAATTAAATAATAATATTAAATTAAAACAATACTAAAATCAACACGACAGCCCTGAAAATCGTGTCCCGAGCTACGACCATGGTGGAAGTATGCAGCTCGGGCTCGTCTCTCGCCTCCCACGCCTCACCCCTCACGCCCCGCACGATTGCCCTGTCTAGGCGGCTTCGTCGGACGACTGTATGATTTTTTTTTATTTTTTTTTTTTTTTTTTTTCTCTTCTATCTGCAATCAGCCATTGAGCCATAATCAGATCTGTTGGTTGGCGTATGATGTTGTAGCAGTTAGAGTTTGACGCGTCCAGTGACGTGTCTCCTCATTAAAGTTTCAATTTAAAGTCATTAAATTGAGGCTATTTGTTTCCTTTTCAGGCGGAATACGGAGTTCTTAATGTCCAATAGGGTAACAGCGAGTTGGTTTTTGTGTCGCTCGAGTCTTTTCTTGTAGGTCATACATGATCTTTCCACTTCTTCCTTAATTAATGGGATTTCCAAGTATTCATGGACGACTGTATGATGATGAATTAGACTGTGCTGAGGGTGTGCACCTGTCGGAATTTTTCGGTAATTTTTTATGAGATAGGTACCTACCAAGTAAATTGAGGTTTTTAGGAGAATGAAGCGAAAACGACAGTATTTAAAATATTAGGCTTACCATAGCGGTAATGGTAAATGTGATTAGTTCCGGGAGTAAATCCTTAAAGACAGCTTTATTATATGCAGGATACTTTAATCTGTTTATCTGTAGATAGATTAAGATGCAGCGCCATAGTTAATTTTTAAATATGGACAATCTGGAACTCACTTCTTTCTGCTGTGAGATCAAAATCTCAAACAGTAAAGCAGCCAGTAACTTCAAAACAAGACGGCCTAGATAAATGTACATCATCTCGTAGCAATAACTAAGACGGAAAAGTCAAAAATGTATTTGATTGACATTAGCTACCGAAAAGTTAATGTCGATTCAGTTTAAAAACTTTAATTTCGCGGGCTATCTTAGCGTTTCCCCCAAACGCTAAGATAGCCCGCGAAATTAAAGTTTCTTACGATTTTTGCAATTTGCAGCACAGAGTCTGGGCGTATGTTGATTAAAGTACGATTCACGATCGTAACAAATATGTATAATACAGAAATATAGGTAGTCATTAGAATCAGTAATACAACTAGGTAATTTCTTGAAATAGTCATTCAATATAGGGTAATATGAAACTAAAGAATTGCATTGTTGATTTTAATTATTAGAAATCTATAAATATTAATTAATATAATATCTAAAATAATATATAATTAATATAATTCTATAAAGATTTGTTACGGGCGCGAATCATATTCAGATCAATATACAAGTGGATACTGATCCACAAATTGCAAAAAAAAAAATGTAAAAAAATTAAATTTCGCGGGCTATCCTGGCGCTTTCGCCATAAAGTCGTTGTAGAAATACGAAGCGCTTTTAGAGCCACTCTGGTGACTACCTAAATGCCTTGGTCAATACCTACGTATTGGGCGATGGTGTAAACAAAACCATTAGTCGGAATGATTGGCTCATTGTAGTTTGTATCTGTTATCATGATAGTCTGAGAGTATCGAATAAGTTTTATTAAGTGCGAGATAACGCCATAATATATCGTTTATCTAGGTAGGTACCTATTGAGCTTACAAACATTATAAAGGTGGGGAAAATACCCCTTTTTGACGTTATTTAGTTAGGATAGATTATTTTAGAGTAATGTAGCATAGAAATGTAGGTCTTCTATAAAATAGAGGTCCGCCGGGACAGAGCTACAACTAGTCGTTACGATACTTAATGTCAGAAACAGAGATTTATGATGGCAAATGTGCTACTGTGAGAAAAAAAACCGGTCAAGAGCGAGTCGGACTCGCGCACCGAGGGTTCCGTGCCGATTTCTGAAAAAGTGTGCTATTTAGAGACATCGTTTTATTTTGACTGTAATCTTTACATTAAACTTCTATCACATAGAATAATTTCAGAATTTTATCTTTGCAAACTTCGGAGATAAGGCCCCCATATCTCCGAGATAAGGGGGGCGGGAACGGTATTTTTTTTACATTTTTCATCAAAAGTCGAAAACTATGCGGCCTAAAAAAAAAACTAGAAAAATGTTTGAGAATGTGCAAACAGCGCTCTTTCATATGATAGGGCATGTCTTAGTAGCTCCACTTCGAATTTTTAAGACCCCCGTTTCAGTCCCTGTCACAAAAAAAATATAAATATGTATGTTTAAATATTTTAGCTTTATGTATTTATATAAGTATATGTTAATTTTGTATTCCGTTATATGTGTAGGTATATTTAATATTTTAGTTTAAGACTTCGACTAGTCATATTTTTCTCTTCTTGTTCTCACACACTATTGTCTACATTTCTTTTCATTTCTCCTTTCGCAGGTCTGCTGGAAGAAATTTCTATAGAAATAAGCAGTACCTTTGTACTCCTAATTATAAGTATCATGTATATCAATCTATTTTTCTGTGTGTACATAAATTGTAAAATAAATAAATAAATAAATAAAATAAATATTTTTAATTCTTTCTTATTTGCAAAATAGTTTGCTAAATGTCATCTAAAACTCAAGTTGATAGCATTAGTAGTTCTTGAGATATCCAGCTGTGACAGACAGACAGACAGACTGAGTCACACCATAAGGGTTCCTTTTTTACCATTTTGGTACGGAACCCTAAAAAAGATGGTGTGTGCTTACGACCACACGAACGCAGTGAAAATTTACGACTGGAGCCGAGTATACGCCATTCAGCGTCACCGACTGACTGGAGCCAAGTATACCCAACTCGACAAGTATACGGTGATGGAACCTAATGGTTCAGGTTCGATTACTATTCAGAAATAGCGCAAAGTGCGCTTTCAGAAGAAAAGAAGATTTCACTTCAAAAATTGCTAAATCTTTGTAGCATTTTCCTAGCATCCACCTGTTTGGTTTGGTTTTTTACGCTATCACGTCTTTAACCCCCACACATTTACAGTCCGCTACCAGTCCGCCGCGGCGGTCATCATAAAAACAGGGAGGTTATTCATAAAAACTGTTTTTATGAGTGACTGCCTGCCGTCGGACTGCTAGCGGACTGTAAATGTGTTCAGGACCTTTCGACCAATTAAGTATATGAAGATTTCACAATTTCTTAGTAAGTAACCAACTTGTTAACGCTGTCTGCATCTTTGATTGCCAAATACAGCATGCTTGAATTGCAATGGTCATTTGCATTTAGCATGATCTACCTGCAATCTGCATATCTACATGTCAATTATTATTCTAAAGCTTTTTTTTAAAATTGCAATCAATGTTTTTTTTATACTTTTGCAGGTATTACTTTTTATTACGCAATAAGCTTGAATTAAGATTTGAGATAATTATGCTTCTTAATTGCTTGTCTTATAGCGCATATTGCTTTACTTGAAATCCTCCACATAAGGTTAGACGGTACAATAAGAGGGTTCTGTAGCAAGCTTATTAAAATATTAATATTTTTTGCCACGTCTATTTATTGCATTCATAAAGGAACTTTACCTTAAAGTTATCACAATCTAAGAAGTCCGATTTGACATGAGGGTGTCCCTCTTTGTCCCGCTATGTTTGTCTCTCTTTGGCATATGAAACGATATCGGCTGTCAAAATGGACCTATTATTTTGTAACAACTTTAGGTCTATCCTGGAATAAAAAATCAAATCAAATCAAATTTATTCAAGAAAGATCGACCATTGTATTTATTTTTATTTGTACTACTTACCTATATTAATTATTTCAGTTTTTTTTACATGATGATTTTAACGGACGTTTTCAAACAAACCGACTTCGGCTTTATTTCTATTTCTGACATACGTAAGTATTTGATCAAAAATATAATCGGTGTTATTTAAGAATAGAGTTTGATTTAAAATCCTACATTAAAAAAAAACACTTTATTTATAGACTTATATAAAAAAAAAATAGAACATGTTGATAGAAAAGAAGAGAACCCTTAAAACATTTTTTTTATCATATACCCTATACCTAAATTGGGTTACAGTAATACGTCATACATTGAAAAAAGAACAAGTTGAAACATGAAGTCAGTTTAATGCCAAGTATCAATGGTGGTGACGTCATGGTTTTGTTCCATACTGTCTTGAGGTTTTCTATTTACAGACACATTTAACGCTAATAAATGTTGTATGGGTAACCGAGGTGAAAGATTCACCATGCTTGCCCATTGCCCGGCACAAAGTTCAGGAAACTTTAGTTTTTTGAGAAAGTGACCTTCAAGGTACCAGGGTGACACGCAGGTCGGAGAGTAGTCCCATATTTTCATTTCATTCAGGCGAACCCAGCTAGAAAAGAAATCAAAGGGAAATCAGTGACCTTGTGAACATTAAATAACAGAGAATTATATTGATGATTCTAATGATATGAATAAAATTAATTCATAATAAATACATGTCATATTATACTGTCGCGAAATAAAACCTGACAGCGACTTACAAATTACAATAAAACCTAAAGAACATTTGAATTTTGCGGTCTGGCTTCTCATTTCAAAAAGTGTTATTTTTTAATTTTCATAAAGATACATTACTTTACATTAACCAACACCCCATACATTTAGAAGACCTCATCCGTAAAGCTTTTTTTTTTGGTAAAGAATTTGCTTCCCTAAACGTCCATATGTCCATGTTCTAGACGTGTCACCAGTCTGTCGTGTCGTGTCGTGTCTGTGTATCGTGTGTGTCTGTCGTGTCGTGTGTCTGGCCTGGGACAAAAACATTAGGGCTTATATCAGATCAGGATATACATCTGGCGCTAAGCATGCAGACAAGGTTACAGAAAACGTAGGTTACACTTGACCATCAATATTGTGAGTTCATTATTATCATATGTATTTTGTCGATGTGAATAGGATCCTCTATTTCATATAGAGAGGTAATGTTTGTAGGATGCATGGGGTGGAACAGATGGGCCAGAGTCGTTACGCAGTGTGACCCAGAAGACGGGCACGGTGCATTACTTTTTTGACAGCAGGTAATCTGTCACAGATTTGACGACTAAGAGCGAAGTTCACCGACTTTTAAAACGGCTGTTTAGTTAATCAGTTCTTTCCTTAGGAAATTTGACAAAAACTAACTGTTCAACTAACCTAACCTAACCGGTGATTTGAATGTTGGTGGTACACAGACCCAGAATGATGACATCACTCGAGCCGCCATTACTGTGTGCCCCGTTTTGACTACGAAAATTAAATTGAGTTTTTGTAGGAAATGTTAGTATTTTGATGAAATATTGATCTTTTAAGGAAAATAGACCACAAGTATAATTTTTAATCAGTTTCCTAAAAACTGTCAACTAGCCTATTGTCAGTTTTCAGTTGATTTGACAGTTTGGGATAAAAAACTTTCTTCCGAAGTAGTAGTAAAACAAAAGTAGAAAAAGGAACTAGACAAAGATCGTTGAAAACGTAGAAATCCTTCTATGTCAAAAATGGAGATACGAAATGTCACTTTGTATAGACAGAGATCTGTCTATTCTTCGCATAGATAGAAGTGGTCATGCTACGCGTGCTGGTAATTGTTTCTAACCAAAAGTCGGTTGTTTCTAATAAAATATCGATAAGTATTTCAACACTGTAGCGGATACAATATTTTAGGCATTACATTTTAAGAAACAAGAGGGGTATCGTATTACCCTGTAACTAATTTCTCAGATAGGCAGTCGCTCCATGTAAAATAGCTGCATCCAGTTAGACTGGAAGCCGACCTTAACATAGTTGGGAAAAGGCTCGGCAGATGATGATATTTTAACAAAGAAATAATGTGATTTCTAAAAAATTAGAGGCAAGTCGATACAGATCGATCTAACCGCTTTTATTAGGTATTTACTGTGATTGCGATCGTACTGATATACCTACATATAATTGCTCGGGCTTAGAGATAAAATTATAATAACCAATTAGCTCTTTAAGAACCGAATGAACACAATAATTACATAGTTATCACTAAATATTTATAATGAATAGGTATATAAAACAGGGGAGTGATACGTAGGTTCGAATGACGTATTTGCGAAGGTCGCCATTTCGAAAAAAATTGCGAGTGGTACGCCAGTTCGAAAACTCATTAAATCGAAAACCGCTATATCGAATGACGCTATCACGAAGGTCGCCATTTCGAAAAATTTTGCGAGCATTAAGCCCGTTCGAAACTCATGGTATCGAAATACGATGTTGAGTTAATATGTCTGGGAATCGAACTCACGACCCCAATGAGACGAGACACAGAGAGAATGGTCGTTTGACTTGGTTTAGGAAAAAAAAAAAAAGAAACTCAACGTCGGACTTTGATATACCATGACTTCCGAACTGGCGTAATGCTCGCAATTTTTTTCGAAATGGCGACCTTCGCGATAACGTCATTCGATATAGCGGTTTTCGATATAATGAGTTTTCGAACTGGCGTACCACTCGCAAAATTTTTCGAAATGGCGACCTTCGCAAAAACGACATTCGAACCTACATATCACTCCCATAAAACAGTTCCGTGTCTGCCTGAGTAATTAATCAAAAACGACATGAATCAGTGTGTTTTTAAAGGTACAGAGGTGCAACTGAACATGAATTTTCTAAAGTAAAATTAAGCGGGGTAGATGTGGGAACATTTGGATGCAACATCTAGTCACTTTATTGCTTTCATACTTAACTAGCTTCCACCCGTGGCTTCGCCCGTGTGTCGATAAGAAAAGTAACCTATGTCCTTTTCCAAGGTTCAAAGTATCCCCATACCAAATTTCATCAAAATCGGTTCAGCCGTTTAGCTGTGAAAGCGTAAATACAAACATAATCAAATCTTTTCTATTCACAATATTAGTTTTTTAGATTGGTATATTTATTGTAGACACGGGTAATCTTCAGCATGCGTATTAAATACCTACAGATTATTTGAAAAAGAGTCTTTGAATAAGTCCTTTTCTCAGAACTCTATATTGGCAGTTTAATGAAGCTACATCTTTAAAAAGTTATATAATATTTCATTCAACGTCTGATGGTGATGAAAATTCAATCTAATAATCATCTGGGTAAGTAAGTAGGTCGCTTGCTGCGTTCAAAGAACAAAGTATATTCCATGTGAACCGAATTTCAAGAACGAATTTTAAAATAATAAATAGGTAATAAGTTGTTAAATTAAATACAAAACTAAAACTAAACCTTAAAAATCTAACAAAAATAGGTAATTGAATTACAATAATAGCAACATAAAAGAAAATAGAGCCAAAGTCAGTTATTTAAAACAAAGAGTTTATTCGAAACGCTGTTTCTTCCACAATCTCATTCTAGTTTTATTCCTGCTTATTCCTTTCAATTCCAAGCTCCACATTGCCTGAAATAATTTTAGAGGCGGTTTCGCGTAAGGCGCGACGGAATGCATGTGCAAAGTTAGCGATACGTTCGCAGTACCGCAGTCGAAATGGACTTTGCGACCTGCATCTGGAGATAATGTCATTTGCATTTGAAATGCGATGTAGTTTTTTTTTTTAATTAATGTTCAACAAAGTATATCGCAGAGTTTAAATTATTATATCAATAAACCACAGAAGCCTTTGATGGCTTACGTATATGTGGCTAGTGAGTTCGGAAATATATACGTATATCTACACTTCTACACTATTAATAATAATAGGTCTTTACCTATGAAATTGCCGTTTTCTATGAAAAAATTTAAACGAATTTTTTTCATGTATTTTTTATTTGTATTAATCGAAGTAATCACCCATGCAATCAATGCATCTTTGCCAACGCAGTGGCAGTTTATTGATGCCCTTCTTAAAGAAATCAGCTGGTCGGGAGGCAACAAATTCTTCAAAGGCATTTTGTACTGCCGCTCGGGTATTGAATTTTTTTCCCGCCAAGAAGTTATCCAAATTCTGGAAAAAGTAGTAGTCTGTAGGCGCAAGGTCTGGTGAGTAGGGCGGATGACGGAGAGCTTCCAACCCCAGTTCTTGCAACTTGGAGACCGTCTGCTGTGCAGTATGAGGTCGCGCGTTGTCGTGCAGGAGCAGCGGAGACGAGCGATTGACCAATGCTGGTTGGAGATGTGCCAGCTTCTCCATCATTGTGTTCAGTTCTTCACAGTACACATCTGCAGTAATGCTCACCCCGTTTGGTAAGAAGCTGTGATGAATCACACCGGCGCTAGACCACCAAACAGTGACCATCACTTTTCTAGGGGTAAGTTTTCGTTTAGGGCATTGTTTAGGTGCTGAACCAGGATCCAACCAACTTGCTGAGCGCTTGCGGTTATCAAACAGAATCCATTTTTCATCGCAGGTAACAATGTGGTTCAAAATTCCTTCATTTGTGTGTCTGTTGAGCAGTGCAAGGCACGTCTCGACGCGTACTTCGCGCTGGCGATCATTGAGTTCGTGGGGCACCCATTTGTCAAGCTTTTTTACCTTGCCAATTTGACGCAAATGGACCAATATTGTTTTGACGCTAACGTCGAAAGCTGCTGCTAATTCAGCCGTAGATTGTGTATCATCAGCTTCCACAATCGCCTTTAATTCGTAATTGTCGACCAAAGTCTTCGGACGACCGCGAGGTTCATTTTTCAGGTCGAAATTTCCAGAACGGAAGCGAGCAAACCAATAAAAGATGGTGCGTTGGTTTGTAGTGTTAGCTCCGTAAACGTCGTTGATGTTGCGTGCCGCTTGTGCCGCGTTGCTGCCACGACGGTACTCATATTCCATAATTACTCGAATTTTTAACGTATCCATGATGACGATAAAGATTGAAATGCGATGAAAATGTAACACTAATCAATAAACAAATGACTACTTTTGGAAAAAAAAATCCATGTTTTTAAAATAAAATTAATTTGAAATTAGAATTCTTAGCCAAACAAAAATCATTTTGATTTGAAATGGCCAGTACTGCAGAACGGCAATTTCATAGGTAAAGACCTAATATTATAAAGAGGAAAAATTTGTATATTTGTGTGTATGTTTGTAATGAATAAACTCAAAAACTACTGCGCCGATTTCAAAAATTCTTTCACCATTAGAAAGCTACATTCATCCTGAGTAACATAGGCACAATGCTAGAAAATATTAGGGATCCTTACTAAAACTTTAGTAATGTAACCCAAGGTGTAAAAAAATGCCGTAATAAAAGGAAAAAAATATATAAAAAATCTTATGTCCACCCGTGCGAAGCCGGGTCGGGCCGCTAGTCAATAAGTGACAACTTTAGACGGTAAGTTTATAATTATGTTTTACTTACGCTGAGATATACAATGCATGGCAGTCGCAGTGCCACGGGTTGCTTGATAGTTTTACGATTGCTAGTTTGGGCATGTAATCCAGTGTGCGGGACGGCAATGAAGGAAACATGTTGTTGTCCAAATGTCTGTAATAAAATTGTTTAATTAAATAATATGTTTCTCGCTTTAACAACCATATTATTTTATAGTTCACTTAAAATGAGATACATAGTGTGTGATACATCTAAGTAATTGTAATAAACAAGCTTCTGCCCGCGACTTCGTCCGCGTGAAATTTCATGTTCCCCGGACTCACCCCGCTGCATCGCATTGCCTGCCCGCGCCATTACCTACTTCGTTTTCGCTTAGCGTTCTGTCGGACTTTTTTTCTTTTTTACTTGGCTTCTAAGGATCCTAGCGTATGTTAATATTAATAATGCCTATAGCCTTCCTTAAGAATTGGGCTATCAAATACAAAAATATTTTTTCAAATCCGACTGGTAGTTCCAGAGATTAGCGCGTTCAAACAATCAAACAAAAAAACAAACTCTGGAGTTTTGTTATTAATATCTACTAGCTTCTGCCCGCGGCTTTGTCGGCGTGAAATTTCTTGTTCCCCCTACCCACACCGTTGCATATATATATATAGATGTCTATCTATATCTGTGGTTGTATGCATTGCTTGCCCCGCGCTATTACTTCGTTTTCGCTAGCGTTCATTCTGACTAGGTATTTTCTTTTTTGCTGGGCACATAAGGGTCCTAGCGTGATGTTAATGTTAATAATGCCTATAGCTTGCTTTAAGAATTGGGCTATTAAATGCAAATAATTTTTCAAATCCGACTTTTAGTTCTAGAGATTAGCGCGTTCAAACAAACAAACAAACAAAAAACAAACTCTTTGTCTCTGGGGTGTTAGTGACGTTACAGGGTACAAAAGTTATTTAATGATGTTACCTTATAACCCGTTTTTACCCTTTGAGTACGGAACCCCAAAAATGTATAATCTATTAATCATCGGGTATAAATCAAATACTTACAAAGTAGTGAGATTTTTCAAAGTCGAAAAAGTTTTGAAGTGAACCTCGAACAATTTATTTTCTGATAACAAAAGCGAGGTGAGATTTTGCAATCCTAGGAATGTAGTGACGTTTAAAAATCGCAATTTATTTTTCGATAAGTCGAGCTTCTCCAAGTTCGTGCAATTCGAGAATGTGTAATCCGGAAGTTCCATTAGAGTGTTATCCTTCAAATCCAACGTACGTAAAAGCTTCAATTTTTCAAATTCCACTCCCGTTAACTGAAAATGTTCAGAAGGAACTATCAGAAGGCTTAAAACTTTTCTATACCTATAAGTAAATAAATAAATAGAAGCACAAACTTACACTCATCAAATTGTTACTGGATAAATCAAGGAAGGTTAAACAATCCACGTTATGAAACAGACGAGTTGGAATGTTTTGTAATTTATTTCGTTCTAACAATAAAGTTTCCAAGGCTTGTAAGCTTTCAAAAGCATTTTCACTGATATTACATATTTTATTGTCTGACAGCTTCAATATCTGAAGTGTCTTCAGTGAAAAAGTTCCGTTTTCTATGCGTTGTATTTTATTTTTAGATAAATCTAATATTTGCAACGATTCGAGGCCGACGAAGCTATCCGAAGGCATGTACATAATATGGTTATTAGAAATATCTATGGTTTCTAGAAATGAATTATTAGCGAACAATTTTTCTGGAAGAGAATATAAAAAATTGTTCGATAGATCCACGTGGAATAATTTCTTCGTTGACCTGAACGCGTGTCTATCAATTTCTTCTAGGTAATTTCTTTGAAGCCTCCTGAAAACAGATTTATTTTATCAAAGTTAGAAACAAGATATAGAGTAGCTACCTATAGTAGAGTATAATATGTTGTAGTTGGTATAGTATAGTATAAGTAATTATTATTTCATGATGTCATCTGTGTAGTTCCGTCATCATATCGCATTATCATACATTGGAAATACCCACATACGATAATTTGAGGAAAATTATAAAATTTCTGATATAGTTTCTGCCTACTCTTTTGAGATGTTTAAGTTCCTTTTATTCATATCGATTGAAACACTAGACTTCAAATGGTATACAGGGTGGAAGGGACAACGACGCGCAAACGGTTACCACGTATTCAGTACATCATTCTGAGCCCCCCCCATATAGAAATTTTTCATCGGTTATTGAAAAAAAATCTGCAATTTCCTACATTAATGCACGGTCAAAATGTATGGAAGAGCAGATTTTTTTTTCAATAACCGATGAAAAAATTCTGTATAGGGGGCTCAGAATGATGTACTGAATACGTGGTAACCGTTTGCGCGTCGATGTCCCTTCCACCCTGTATATTTGTTAATGTTATAAGATTTCTTGTTACCTAGTATAAAATAAGGCTCAGGCGCGAAACGTCTCTTTCGCATAATTTCGCTAATGTCGTATCATGTCAGTAGCTCTATCCATATTCACAAATTGCCATCCATAATCATATCATGGCTCCAAAATATTAGAAAGCTGCCAGAAATATTTTCAACAAAACTTTTTTAATAAGTCTCAGTACTCACAGTATTCTCAAATTGACCAACGAATCAAATATCCCAGCTGGCAGATATTCCACATGGTTGTCGAACATGTCTAGTTCGGCAAGTGAGCGCATGCCTTTAAACGTCGTCTTGTGCAATGTCCGCAGTTTGTTGGTGCCCAAGTCACTGGAAATGATTAAGGTGGCTTTGTGATGATCTAGAATAATCTACGTTATATATATTAAACCTAATGTGTAGCATGTTAATTGCTCGTCTAAGGAACCTGAAGACAGGCGTTGCAATGTAAGCAAAGGATTTATGTCAAATTTACCAAAATATCTTGTTTGTAATTAACCAGTTGAGTGGCTTAGGTAACTAACTAAAAATGAAAATAGAATCTTTTATTTACAGATATAAAATCCACTAAACTTGGAAATGAAATTCGAGATCAAAAATTTAAACAAAGGTGTTGCCAATTTAAAATAATAACCTCAAATCGTTTTTATTCAAGTACCTACTACGTAGTATTATTTTCACATTAAAACTTTGATTTTGGTATTCATAAACACAGGCAGACTTAAAAATACAAACTAGATATCTCCTTACCGACGCGAAGCTAAAATATTGACTTGATGTTGGCGCCTACTTTATACAATAATTGTAGTTATTGGGTGGAAAACAAAAGAAAATGATAATATCTACGCTCCTTGTAAATAGGTTGTCGCGAAATCGTTACAAAGGCCATGTGTACATTGCAGGTATTCGAAAATTGTTTATATAATGTGTTGTACGCAACTATGCGTTAATTTTAAGCGAGTTCAAGATGGTCTCTCAATATTCACATAACAGACAAAACGAATTTTCTTACACAGTCATTTTGCTTTTCTTAAATGTGCTGTGTAGGAATGCACCGAGTAAATACTACTCGTATTCGTCTATGTACCTAGTATACCTACAATACCTACATTCTCTATTACGTAGGTATACAGATGCAAATATTCCTATGTACATTTTCCTTACTGCAGAGTGGTATGTAAGTAAAGAAGAATTACACCATTGCAGCATTGTCTTGGAAAAAAAGTGATTTGAGTTCGAAAAGTAAATCTTTGGTGATTGGTATCACTTCAAGTCACTTTAAATCACTTATGAAAATAGGAACACGTATGATAATCAAATCGTTTTGTCAAAACACGACCCATGTTTCGTCGCCTGTTTTCTTTATGTTTTGTCAAAACAATCACCAAATAACGTGAGTTCGAGACATGTTAGATACCGTGTTTTGTCTACTTTAACAATGCATTTCATGCAGTTCACATGTCTAGTCCATTTTTGAACAAAAATATTCTTTCGTTTTTTTTTCACTACTAGATACCAAACCAATTATCAAATTAGAAAAAAATTGTTGTGGTCAATTGCCTAAAAAAATATTTCTCTATCTGTTAAAAATTTCATATCGTTTATCTACATTTTTGACATTTGATTGTCGCTGGCATGAGATTGCGACTAGATTTGAACGTTTTTACGTACGAGAGTTCGCCTAAAACCGATAGTTTTTTTAGATACACTGTAGTGTGTCGTTGCACGGCGCGGTAGACAAATTAACGGTAACTAACCTCTTGCTTTGGAGGAGCTCGTGGCTAAGTAATAACAGCAGTACGGGTCGAACCACCAGGTTAAGCTACGCTTGCCGGGGTTGGTCCGTGATGGGTGACCATCTTTACATAGCGAGACTCCTCCGTGCCTCGGAAAGCACGTTAAGCCCTTGGTCCCGGCTGTCATTCGTGGATCTTTGGCAGTCATTACGGGTCGTCAGAAGCCCGAAAGCCTGACAACCAGTCTTACCAGTAATACCCAGTTACTGGGTTGTGGAGGTTAGATAGGCAGTCGCTCCATGTAAAATACTGGTATTCAGCTGCATCCGGTTAGACTGGAAGCCGACCCGAACATAGTTGGGAAAAGCCTAGGCAGATTGATAACCTCTTGCTTTGGACCTTTCCAAAATATACCTTTAGGTACCTATTACTTATTATGCACGTTGGTAAAATTAGTAACAATAACGTGTCACATTTAAGTAAAAAACTTGGTTGTGTATTATTTTCGATTTCTCAACTCATGTTTGAGTAAATACCTATAATAGGTATAATTGCTTCATATTTTGCAATAAATTCGAAGCCGACCCCAACATAGTTGGGAAAAGGCTAGGCAGACTGATTTTGCAATAAATTACAAGTGTTGTGTCATCGCGCATCTCTTTCTTTTCTATGCAGTCTAACAGTAATCGCGCTTTAGCTCTTGACAGCATCTTTATACAAATCAGACGATTGTATGTATTTTACTAATTGACATTGAATTTCTCTATTTTAAGTGACAAGAGCTTTCTTACGTTCAAGTATGACTACAGAGAATTTATAATAAAGTTTGTACATTAGAGAACATTTTGGAAGACTTCCAACAGAATTCAATGACTCCAGGCATCATATTAATATGAAAACCTCAAGTAGATTTCACGGTAATTTATGTACTTTTTTCCTACAATTTTGTTAAAAATTTTATGTAGACACGTGGGGGGAATGGGAGATAAAGTTATAAAGGCCAGATGTCACCCAATATTGCTCTTGAAGTCCTGAAAACATGTCGCTAAAGGATTTTGCGAAGATTTATTAAATGTTACACAATACGTATGAAAAGTTTTACCTAACGAACTCGGAGTTAGTGCTTTGTAAAGAGACGAATGGGTTTATTTGTATCCTACGTAATCGATTTTTGTGACTTTGATAAACGTCTGTAGGTAATAATTTCAAAGGGTTGTTGTTGTTGCTTCAAGTTACAAATCAACAACTGAAGGTATAATCTATAAATATAAAAAAAAAAACCTCTATTTCCCTTGGTCATCGCATCACGCGTGAACGGATGGAAAAATTTCGCTGATTCTTTTTGTGTTGTGTTTATTATTGTCAGAAGAAGGTTCTTATGTAGAGAAATATTGGAAAAATTTCCGGAAAAATTGAAAAATTCGGGAAAACTGAAAGTGGATTTTCTATGTGAATTTTGAATTATTGAAATTGGGACAAGACAATGTATGTCGGGTCAGCTAGTCTCTTCAACACATCATTTACATTTGAATTAAATCTGCGTTTTTAGTAGATTCATCAGCTCCGAGAAAATAATCATTAATATGTTCCAAAGATCTAGTCATGAAGCCAAATTATTTCTCCGTATACATCACTAGATCGTTTAGTTATGTGTTTTCAGAAATTATTATAAACTTAACGGTCAGCCGTTGAAGTAATTAATGATTTTTATCAACAACATCTGAAGATCTTATGATGTCATTTGAATATCTTAATTAATAAAACTAATCATGATGTTACTTAGCGTAATAATACACAGTAATCAAAACATTTCCTGTGGGAAACGAAAAATATAAAAAAAGTTACTCACATATTAACCAAGTCAGCAGGAACGATCAGATCTGGTGTGAGAGTGGTGAACCCGGCCCGCCAACAATTAAGCGAACGCCGGGCCGAGTCGCATCGGCAGGCACTTTTCGCACATTGCCTCCAACGAGATTGGCCGAAGCTTATTGTCCAAGCTGTGAAAAAACCAATCGAATGTTTTAACATCAGCATCCTAAGAAATTAACCAATTTTATAAAATACTTGTAAATATACAAGGTGTAATTGTAATAATTGAAAACCTCTGAACTGGCTATTGTACTCATCATTATGAACAACTTTTACTGTGGGACCAAACCTGGAATCGCGAAAAAAAATTAGCTGTTCCCTATACCTACTTACATATTATTTTGACGAGTTATGCGAATATAAATGTAGGGAACAGGTGATTTGTTTTCGCAATTTTAGGTTTACTAAACATTATTATTTTACATGTAACCACTGCAATTTGCATGACCCAATAGCAATATTTCCGGTATTTCAAGTCAGATTCTGTCAGACTCTAAGCAGGCATTTGAGTCCGGGTGTAAAGCGCAGGCCACATTTTGATGAGGCCGATGCCGCCGGGGCCGCGGGTTGTTCGAAAGAGATATCGTGAGGCAACTGAAGGAAAACCGGTGGGTTTTAGTCAGTAAATGTTTGACATGCCCTTCCGCTCCACCCAGAGCGGGAGAAGTCATTTGATGATTTCCCATCCACAAAAAGTTCATTTCGCTTAGTACGCGAACGCAGGCCACACTGGGAATGAAGCGAAACGAAACTACTTAAGTTCGTTTCGCTTCGTTCCGCGTCTTTTCATGCTTCGGTTCACAGTGACACCGCGTACTAAGCGAAATGAAAACCGAAGTAAGACACGGAGGAAAGCTTAGCTTTACGCCTGCCATAAATATTCGTATGACAACTAGGTCCGGCTATTAAACGTGCTCTACGAGGCATGGATGAGTGACGAATCTCGATCCTTGTAATGGATAGCCAACATCCATAGACACACCACAGCAAATATTGCTTACCCTCACGGAATTATTGATTTTGTGCGGCTATTTTGTGACCACGAGTAAATAGAATCAGTTTCAACTGGACCGAATATAAGTTATCTTATGGAGAAAAACTCTGCAGCAAAAAGGTACCTACTCAAAACTTGAAAGGTCCAGTAAAAACATAGATTCGGAATTTAGACCCTTAGCACATCTCCGCCACGAAACCATAGCAGCGAAACCACACTAGTTTATTTCAACTAACTCGCATGCAACATCAGCGAAACATCAGGTGGTTTTCACGGTTTCGCGGCGGAGACATGCTAAGGTCGTAAGGCCCGTAGCACACCTCCGTTGCGAACCTACAGCAGCGAAACGGAAGTAGTTAAATTCAACTGACTCGCATTATGTTGCGCTACTCTAGTAGCGGAACATCAGGCGGGGCTAGTTACTTTATTTTACTTACTTAAAAAAAAAAACGTTTTCAAACAATAAAATTATAAGCGAAATGAGGTTAGTTACACTATAAAGGGTATAAGTGTAAACAGTGGCAATATTTGTTTTTAATGATGAGCACAATGACCCCTTGTCATTGTGCTCATCATTATGAACAACTTTTACTACGGAAAAAATCATCTGTTCCCTACATTTTGTCGAATTATGCGAACATAAATGTACCGAACAGAACAGCTGCTTTTTTTTTTCGCGATTTCAGGTTTGGTCCAATAGTAAAAGTTGTTCATAATGATGAGTACAATTACCCCTTAAAATATTGCCACTGTTTACACTTACACCCTGTAGGTATACCTTAGTTAGCTGCACTACACATAATTTTAGTAACTTGGTAGCAAAATAAAAGTTGGTAGTAAAATAAAATTCGAAGCATTAGAAGTGTAAAATAACCTAATCAAAAATCATACGAAAGAGTTCCAAAAAATACGTACACATAATGAGCTGGTGACCTTTATTTTCTTTTCATAAAAAATGGCCTGTATTTTATTTTTGTAATTAGATGAAATACTCTTTTGAAGGCCTCGTTATGGACAAAATTAATATTTTTGAAATGATTTTCATAACAATCTAATAAAAATGCTTTCATTTTAGTTAGTCAAGCATTAGGTTAAAAATTTCAAACAAAAATAAATAGTAGTTAAAAAATAGGTAATTTTAAATGAAGTAAATATAGTTTTATATTGTAATACTATATTTACTTCAAAGAATAAGATTCTAAGATCAAAATATCGATTAGTTACATACAATCCTAGCTTATGCTGGTGATTTGTGCGACGATACTTACTTACACAAGAAATACATTAAGAACTTGATTTTATTATAAGGTAAAACGTTAGCAGGAAGAAACTTTAGAGAATTAGCTTTATTTTGCTTGTGTTTTGTATTAAAAATAATTCTTTTTACCAGGTTGTTCAATAGCCCTTAGTCGTCGGTCTAGTTGGCGCCAATGCAGATCAAGATTGCAGGCGCCCGAAGGAGGAGACGACTCAGCTGTACGGCTGCCCTTCGTAAACATTTCAAACACGTCACACGCGTTCAAACTACATGGTGGCTCAGCTGTCTGGAACACTTGCAATAAAACAAATGTGCTATAATCTCTGCTTGGCTTTATGCACCTAAACCTACGTCTTTATGATCTGCAAAGAAGGGGGAATAAAGGTTAAGCGGTTTTTGTGGAAATTGAGGTACCTAAGTACAGCTTTTTTAATTAATAGGTACTTAGGTACGACTAGCTTTTTCCCGCGGCTTCGCCCGCGTGGATGTCGGAAATTATCCCACGGGAACAAAAATCCGTCCTTATTACATACTATATCATAAAGGGAACCTCTGTGCAAAATTTCAGCTTTATAGGTCCAAGGGTTTGGGCTGGAAGAGTTAGTTAGTTAGTTAGGCAGTCAGGACTTTTCTTTTTAACCGACTTCCAAAAGGAGCCTCCTCCTTTTGGAAGTCGGTAAAAAAGAAAAGTTTTCAATTCGTCGGCACCTTTTTTTTTTTTTTTGATTTTTTTTTTATGTATGTTCCCCGATTACTCGAAAATGGCTAGACCGATTTGGATTTTTCTTTTTTTGTTCGAAAGGGTATACGTCCCAAGTGGTCCCATGATCATCAAGTCAGGATCTGATGATGAGATCCCATGGAAATCGAGGGAAAGCCTCAAATTTTATGGGCACTCCTATATCGATTTCGGTATTTTTTATAGTAACTCGTGCATTTGCTCTCGGAAAGTACCATTCGGTGAGCTGGAACTGATGATGAAGACCACAGAAGGCCATCGGAAATACTCAATTATATCTAAGTATATAACAGGTTGCAATTCGATTACTTTAATATGGTTTATGCTCGTCAAAATAATGGTAATGGTGACTTCAACATGAGCTCCATTTCTCCTGGTTCTTACTAGGAGAACTCCTCAACAATTAACGGCCCTGCATCGGGAAAAGCAACATTTTGTAAAACGTGATGAGCAGCTGACATTGGGTTATTGTAACTTAGATAAATTACAAACTGAACCACTAAAAAGTGAAAAATAAAGACATTTAGAAAATGTTCTTTACTAACTTTTTAGACCTATGTATTCTGCTTATGCGTATGAAGTTTCATTAAAATCGGTTCATTCATTTCGATAAAAAAGGACTTGAAAGTTTGTATGAAATGCCGTACCGAGTCAACGCTCTTAAGCTTGTTTTTAAAAAGATTTTTACTTATATTTTGTTTTGTGCTTAAAAGCATTAGAATTTGATAATATATTATCTGTTACCTTATATATTACCGTCACTTGTCCAACACAACAAGGCTCCTTTGTAAAGTTGAGGTGTTCCATGCACGCCCTGCACAGAGGACTGTCCGTTACTCCTATTGTGTGGAAGTGTTTGTTTAGTGAGCAGTGTCCTGTGAGTGTCCCCGTCACCAGGCGCAGGTCATTCCTGTCCAAGCGTAATAAACGTCTGGTTAGCTTGCCATCTAGAGATGGCATAGCCTTCTTGGACTGCCTGCAGCCCGGTGTCGAGGACCACCAACTCTCCGCTTGTGTATGGTTAAACTCCTGTAGCCACCTGCGTAGCAGATTGATGGCGATGGGTACAACTGGTTCGGGTCCACAGACTGACGTGCTGGATGCTCTCCTAGCTTGTTCGTTAGCTGCGTCGTTACCAAGTGATCCGCTGTGTCCTTCCTTTTATCCATTGCAGTGTCACTGTGTTGCTGTTATATACCGTTACTCGTTATAGTGCATTGTGACATTCTAGTGTTAGTCCCGAGGTAATGTAATTTTCTCTAAGGATTGGCGTACTGAGGCACTATCTGAGAGTATACGTATACGGGTATCCGTAACTCTCCTGACTTCTATGGCGTAAACCGCTTGTATGATGCCCACACACTTTGCCTGGTAGACAGTGTTGAACATTTGCAGTGGGCTGGATATGTTTATGTTGAGGTCGTGTGAGAAGACTCCCGACTTGCGGTCCTGAGTTGTCACACCGAGTATTATGTTGTAATGCTTTTGAAAGGTGTTGTTTGAAAGGTGTTGTCCCATGGTGATGCCATCATTGATTGTCGTTTGATCGCATCCCTCATTATGCGAATGTGCTTAACTCTAGTCTAAAGGCGGCCGGTGCCGCCTCTTCTCGCCCGATGAGGTGTAGAGGTGACAGTCCAAGCATTGCCTGTAGAGCGGCCGTGGGTGTAGTTCTCATGCAGCTAGTGATTGCTACACAAGCGAAGTGCTGCAGTTTTTCGAGATCCCTTTGCCACGATGGTCCTTGTGGTGTCGTTCACTGTCACTTGCACAGCTCTCAGTTTGAGCATGTTGGTGATCCAGCCTCTCAGTGTCGAGTCTATGCTATGTCTGTCGAGGGCCATGTTGATACTGTTGAACATGGTGAGCAAACTATAAACTATAAAATTTCGCATCTATAGTGGGAGTTCCTTTGTCCGGAGCCAATCCTGGCTATAGAATCAGGTCATATGCTTATCATAGAAATGCATTGTCTTTGGAACTGAACCAACATGTAAAATATTAACTCCGTAAGATAAGAGGAAGTGGTTTTAATTCAGCTTGCAAGATACGATCTAAACAAACTAACAAACAAACATTGCATGTTGAATAAAAACTTGTAAAAACTTAGCTTTAATGTGAAGTTTTACAAAAAAATACACTCTAAATTGAGTTATCAAAGTTTCGGATATCAAAAACAAAAAGTTAAGGAAGTTACAAACAAACGTCACCGTCAAAAGGATCTCCCAGTAATAATTGATAACGTAGATTGTGGAACAGGCAATGAATATTAACGCCTTAACATTGGTATCCGTCGTTATTAAAGATTTCAATAATTCGTAATAAAGTATCAGTATCATTTAGTGAATTTTATTACACTCGGAAACGTCAACTTTACGAAGGTTGGCAATCCCAAAACGAATTTATTAGACCAATGAGAAAATAATTTTTCACTAAATTTCCTGCGATCAATATTCTTCACTGTGGAGAAATCCCGTTGGACCGTTTTATATGTTTATTAGTTAGCTGACGTTATCCGAGGATTGGAATTTAATATTGTGGGAAAATGTAGAAAAACATCATATAGTCTAATGATCATCATAATCGTTCTTGCATATTTCTGCGTACGTACGCAGTACGCAGCTTTCCGCAGAAAAAAATATGCAAGAACGATTATGATGATCATTAGAAGATATTATGTTTTAGAAAAACATATTACATTTTCCCACGATTTCAACCAGAAATCGAGGATGGGTCTCAACTAGCAATAAATAAACACCAGGTAAGTTAAAAAACATAACAAAGTAGCAGAAGGTAATTCCACCTGGTTGTTACTTCACAAAAACGAAATTAACAATTCGGGAGGTATATGAACTAAACTTTTAATGTATATGGTCAACTAGGGATGATTGTTAAACTGTGACTAGGGATTGCTATTTAATTTATTTATTCATTCAGTAGTACACTTTCATTTATACATATTTAAGTTCGTGCAAACATTATAAACTCATTAAAGTCTAAGCGAGCACCGAAATCATCGACCACATAATTTAGAGAATTAAAACGAACTTAAGTTTTTTGACTAAAATTAAACAACAAGGAAATTGTGCGTGTATAACCAGGGGGTCTACTCCCTAAGCACGAAGTCCATAGTTTCAGCCTTCGTTACGGGTGTTCCCTACTCCGTATCACCTACGGACAGATGATTGGGTTCGGGCCCCGAACGAAGTATGAATGACAACACGATTTGACAGAGTTGTCCCTACTACCGATGTGTTTTTGCCGTCCGAAAAAAATAACTTTTACACTTGTTTTCATGGATCGTTAAGTCAGACGATCTGATAAACGGACGGACGGATGAACGGACGGACTTAAGGAGTAGGCCCCCAGATGCATGAACGTAAACGAGGCAAAAGGAGTATATATAATATTATTAGCATCAAAACGTTATTTTTAACCTACCGTGCGGTCGTGTCTATAAAAGCAGAGCGCGCCCAGTACTCGCCCCGGCAGGCAGGCACTCGACGCTCGGCACTCGACGCGTGCGGTTGTGCGCTCTCGCTGCTCCCGCTGCGCTCGCTGTCCAGAGTCTCCCTTCGCTGCGTCAGTGCAAAATCCACTGTTTCGTGGTCCTCGGAGGAAACCTCACGGTGCCAACGAATCCGAGTGGGGTGTTGACCCAACACACCCGCCGAACCCCTTCAGGGAGAGGCAGTCAGCTGGACGGGTCCCAGTGTTAACCGGCCTTGGGGGGTCTCCTAGTCGGCACTGGATGACAGTTTTGCTTCCACAGCTTGCACCTAGTGTCTTTAGGGTGTGTCTACACCCTTCGCGCTAGTTCTTAGTCAGGGCCCCGTTGCACATTAAGACTGGCACGGATGACACAAGCGTAGGTCGTTCACGATAGGTACACACCTCCCTGTCATCACCCGACAGGGAGGGTTAGGGCCCCCGGGCAATCCCACCCGGGGAGATAGGTGTTAGGGTTTCATAGGTTTTTGTGTATGCTCCTCCTCTAGGATGTCCGCGTCCGCATCAGCGAAGGAGCTGTATCTTAAGGATATCCTTAAGGATCCAGACTCCTTCATTGAAGCGCTACTCAAAAGCCCCGCTTTTCGCGCGAAAATCGCGGCTAAACTCGCTGAGACTCAGCATGCCCCTGCCTCAGACATCGCTACTTTTAGCGATGCTCTCGAGCCCACCCAACCCTCTCTTCCTACGGTTCATTACGTAGACTGCCCGACAGTGTCCATGGACACTGAAGGCCCAACCTCTCCTTACTCTTCCGATATCGAGGCCGAGCACTCTGCCCAGCCCGTTCTTTCGTCCCCTTCCGCTTCTTCTTCCGACAACGACGACGGCTTCCAGGTCGTCGAGGGTCGGAAGAATAAGAAAAGGAAGGCGACGAAAGCCGCGAAAACCAAGGCGAAGAAGGGGAAGAACTCAGACTCTCCCCCTCCTCCACCTAAACCCTCTGACCTGCCCTTGGCCCCACCCGCCCTTACCATTCCATCCTCCTTGCAGGATGCCCCTTCTAAATCATCCTCCTTGCAGGATACCCCCATTGCCCCTTTCAAGTCGCCCGCCACGCCTCCAGTCTATATTCAAGACAAGGCAAAGTGGACCGACGTTTCTAAGTGGTGTACCGATCTCGGAATCGGTTTCACCAGCGCCCGCTCTACCCAACAGGGTATTAAAGTATCAGTACCGACGTCGAAAGACTATAGGGAACTTACGAAACTTCTAAAGTCGAGGGTTGTGTCTTTTCACACATACTCTCTACCTGAGGATCGCCAGACTCGCGTGGTGATCCGCAGGATCCCAAAAGAAATTCCGACCCAGGAAATCAAAGCCGACCTTGAGTCGCAACAGATTCCTGTAGACGAGGTTCATCGGATGCACCGCTCCAGGGGAGGAGAAGCTTACGATATGGTCCTCGTAGTCTGCCCCCCCTCTGAGGGGTACCATCCGATTTTTAAAATTAAGTCGATCTGCAACTTGGTAGGCTTTGAGATAGAGAAGCCCCGTAAAAATGGCCTCGTTGGCCAGTGCCACCGCTGCCAGCTTTACGGGCATTCTCAAAAGAACTGCCATGCGAGACCCAGGTGCGTCAAGTGCCTGGGTGACCATGGCACTTCTGAATGCTCTCGGCCCAAAGATCACACCTTGTGCACCGAACTTCCGAGCTGTGTGCTCTGCGGTGAAGCTGGGCACCCAGCTAATTACCGTGGCTGCTCCAAAGCCCCAAAAAACAATTCCTCTAAGCTGAACAAACGTTCGGACGTTCGTCAGCAAAGAGAATGCCCTTACTCCTTCAAGGTACCCGACATGCCCCCGAGGCTTAGTCCCCAGAGACCCAACCCTTGGTTCGCAGGCCTCCACCAGCAGGCTTTCCCTGCTTTGAGGTCCTCGCAACCACCTCTTTTACCCATGCCGGCTCTCGTGGATCATAGCATCCCAAAGCCTCCCCTTACCCAACCCACTAAACTCGCGGCCGCGCCAAAAAGCGCAACCGCCACTACCGCTAATGTTACCGTTACCGCGACCCCGAACACTATTGGGGCCGGCAACAACACTATTGACCCGTTCAATGTAATTACCGGTACGTTCCTAACATTTATGTCGCCCCGTGCGATGCAAATGGCTAACGAGCTGGTCGTCGCCAGGAGCGCTGGCGACTTGCGCAAAATTCATGACATTTATAATGCATACCCGGAGATCACGCAAGCCCTGGTCTCCTTCTCCAATAAATCTAACCAATAATGGATAGACAAATTATTGCGAGAACCAAACTCCGATCCCTTAAACTAGGTTTTTTCAATGCCAATGGTATCAAAAACCAACGCGACGAAATCTGCACTTTCCTCCGCGACCACCAGTTAGATATCCTCCTTGTACAGGAGACCTTTCTAAAACCCAACCACCGTAACCCATCAATTGCCAACTACCGTATAGTGCGCAATGATAGGACGCGATGCCACGCGGGTGGTACCCTAATCTACTACAAATCCACCCTTTATTGCATCCCCATTGACCCTCCTCCTCTCTCACGTTTGGAAGTGTCTGTCTGCCGCCTTGGCATGACAGGCCACCAGCCGATCACTTTAGTATCGGCTTACATTCCACCCCGTACCGCCCCAGAGAATTACCAGAATTTATCTGACGACTTTAACATCTTATGCGGCATGAGTGACTCCGTCATTATAGCGGGCGATCTCAACGCCAAGCATACCGCCTGGAATAGCTCCTTGACCACTACCAGAGGTAGACATTTGTTCGACCTCTGTTCCATTTTAAACTTTGACGTCATTGCTCCAATGACTCCCACACACTTTCCCCACGACCATAACCATACCCCTGACGTGCTTGATGTAGCGCTTCTAAAGAATATCAACCGTCGGTTGGACTCTATAGAAGCGATACATGAACTGGACTCTGACCATCGACCGGTTGTCGTAAGTCTAGTCCCCCGTTTAGGGCTCCGTGACCCCTCAGAACCACCTCGCACCCAAAAAGTGACGGATTGGACGAAAGTAAGCGATTGCCTGAAATCCTCCTCTTCCCCTCACTTAGACGCTATAACCGATCATTTTGACTCTATCGCTGACACGACGGCCGCGATCGACTCACTCACAGAACACGTACAATCTGTCCTGAACGATTGTTCAAGGGAAATTCCAGCGGCGGAAGACCGTCGCTGGAAGTTGCCGGACGATGTACGTGAGCTGCTGACTGAGAAGAACGCGGCGGTCCGTGCCTACAGCAACTTTCCCTGTCGCGCGAACAAAGTCCACATGCGTTACTTACAGAAATCTGTAAGGACACGTATGGAGGAACTGCGTAACGCCGGCTGGGATAAGATGCTGAGCGAACTAGAGCCAAACCACCTTGCCTTCTGGGAACTCCAGAGGAAACTCAGATCCCCGGGGATAGCTTCTATGCCACCCTTAGTCCGCCCTGACAAAACCATTGCCTTCGATGATGTCGACAAGGCGGAATGCCTTGCCGACAGCCTCGAGGCGCAGTGCACACCCAGCTCTCTACCGGTTGACCAAGCTCACCTCTCTGAGGTCGACGCGGAAGTCGAACATAGAGCCTCCCTTCCTCCCGTCGAAGACCCTGATTATCCCCTGCCCCCCGTCACTCCGGATGAGGTGCATGAGATAATCAAGGGTCTGAGACCCCGCAAAGCCCCTGGCTCAGATGGTATCACCAATAGGGTGGTCCAACTGTTCCCTGCCCGTTTGATAATGCTCTTGACCATCATCTTCAATGGTGCCCTGAGCAATAACATATTTCCGCAAGCCTGGAAACAGGCCACCGTTATCGGTATAAATAAGCCCGGTAAGCCCAAGAGCGAGCCCTCTAGCTACCGCCCCATTAGCCTGCTCAGTGTCCTCGGCAAAGTCTATGAGAGACTTATTTATAAGCGCCTCAGAGACTATGCCGAGACAAAGGGCCTCATACCTAACGAACAGTTCGGGTTCCGTACCCAACATTCCTGTGTACATCAGGTTCACCGCATCATCGAACACATAGGCGCTGGCTTTCAGCGCGGTTCGATAACGGGAGCGGTATTTTTCGATATAGCGAAAGCTTTTGACAAAGTCTGGCACAACGGCTTAATTTATAAGCTTTACAAACTCGGTGTGCCAGACCGTCTCGTGCTCATTTTACGTGACTTTTTGTCAAACCGCACCTTTCGATACCGTATCGAAGGAGCGTTATCTTCTCCCCACCCTATCCGCGCAGGCGTACCTCAGGGCTCTGTAATTTCACCCCTTATCTTTACTCTATTTACCAGCGATATCCCGAAAAGTAGAAAGGCTCAGTTGGCTCTGTTCGCAGACGATACGGCCATCTACTACACGGGAAAAAGCCCAGACGCGATATCTCGTACTCTCCAAACCTCAGTCGATAACCTCGCCTGGTGGTTTCGTAGGTGGAGAATCGAAGTCAACCCGGATAAAAGTCAAGCGCTTCTCTTTCTGAAACCGTACCACACACGTCCTTTACCCCGACCAATCACGATGTTTAACAAGCCGATCCCTTGGGAGAAGCGAGCCAAATATCTCGGTGTCACGCTCGATGAGCACTTAAGCTTCTCCGACCACATAAAGCTCGCTCGTTCACGGGCCGCTTTTGCCCTCGGTAGACTCCATTCCGTTCTGAATGCACGTAGCAAATTGTCACTTAAGTGCAAGTTGCGCATTTATACAGCCGTCATTCGGCCCATCATGACCTATGCGGGCTCGGTATTTGCTCACGCTAAGCCCCATCACATACATAGAATGCAGACACTGCAAAACCGTTTTCTCCGAAAGATAACGGGTGCCCCCTGGTTCGTTCGGAACGAAAACCTCCACCTTGACCTCAAAATCCCAACGATCCGACAATTTCTGAAACGCAATTCCGTGCGTTTCTTTGAAACCGCCGCGAAACATCGCAACCCTTTGGTTGTCGAATCCGCCAATTATGTTCCCTCCCGGATTAGTAGGACCCGCCGTCCTAAACATGTTCTCTCCGAACCTGATGACCCTATAACTCTCCTACAAGAGAGTAATAAGGCCACCAGTACGCTCCGCAAACGCAAGCTAAGATCTACGTTCCGACCCCGCCGTCGAGGTCGAAAACGTAATTGCCCACCTCCCTCTTGCCCTCTACTCAGCGAGGCCGCGCCAGCCGGTAGCGCAGCCGAGCCTGTAGCCTCTAACCCGCCACTAAACTCCCCTTGCCCACCGATCATTCTCGTACCTCGTACCTTGGATGTTATCGCGTCACGACCCAGCCTGAACCCTCTGGCTGTCCTCCCTACCCTTACCGCAGCGACGTGCAGAGTCGCTCAAACCCCTAGTTTTAAGTCTTAGTTTTTAAGCCTGGCCGGAGGCTTTAAGCTCTCGCTTAAAGCAACCACAGGAAAGTCCGGTTAAACAGTCTCAACCCCCCGTGGTCAACTGCGAGAAGCCATTCCAAAAAAAAAAAAAAAAAAAAAGTACTCGCCCCTTACTTTGCCTCAAGCAGCCGTCGTGACAACATCGTTCCGTAATATTGTATTAAGTCGTTATTTTGTTATTCTATCAGGAAGTATATATTTTTTTAAGTTTAAAATTGTATTTGTTTTAAATTGATTAAAGATGAGTATTTCGTCATTTTGTTTATTTTTTTTAAATAAAATTATTATTAATCGCCATTAATATATTAAGATAGTAGCAGGTGGCGTTCTGTAGTTTCTGCCTACTCTACCATGGAAAAACGGCGTGAGTTTATGTTGTTTAGTTAAGCTACGCTTGCCGTGGTCGGGTCATGGATGGGTGACCATCCATTATATATCGAGACCACGGCTCCGGCTGTCATTCGTAGATTTTTGACAGTCGTTACGGGTAGTTGGAAGCCCAAAAGTCGGACTACCAGTCTTACCAAGTGGTATCGTGTTACCTAGTAAGTAACTGGGTTGTGGAGGTCAGATAGGCAATCGCTCCATTAAAATACTGGTATTCAGCTACATCCGGTTAGACTGTAACCCCAACATAGTTCGGAAAAGGCTAGGCAGATTGATTTTTATTTTCTTTGTGTTATGATATTGTTCAACTTGGTTTACTTAATGGCTTTCTAACTATTCGTCCTATTTCAGATTATTCGTGGAATCGCGTGTTGTGAAGGTTTCTAGATTAAGTTTCTTTTGATAGTGTTTGGTTGTAACATCACCATAATATTCTAAATACGCTAACAGCCGCACGCAAACGTTTACAGTCGTCGGTATAGATAGTATAGTTTCTGTAGAGATTTCAATCTGGCTCTGAAGACACTTCTAAGTATAGGTACTAACGTTAACTTACTACTACAGTCCGTTCACAGTTATTTTGCATCAATGTGATCTTTATTCTCATAGTTATAAGAGTGCTGTCGCAGGAAAAATAACACTGAAAGTACTGAATCTATTGTTAGTCTTTGCAATCTAATCAGTTATTAAATCCACATAAAAGTTCCGCAAATACGCGTTTATATCGCCAACTATATAGTTACCAAAGGAAAGACGACGTTCGGTTTTGTGGTCGTGACACGGCGGAGGGCTGTTCAAATATTTGTCTCGATTTGGGCCAAAGTTATGCCTTAGAATCTAAGTAATCCGCCATGACGGTAATACAGTAACCGCACGGTACGATTTTATTTAAAACTCATTTATACATTCAGATGCGAGGTAGCGCATTTTGACAAGCAACAAAAACTTTCATTTAGTTAAAAATTCTGTTGATACTTAGCAAACGTAAATAGCTTTAACCCTTTCAGGATAACTTACTGGAGTTGTAATCGAATAGCGATAGAGCCTCTACATTTGCATTTTAATGGGAAATGGAGATATTTGTAGTCTAAAGAGCTATGTCAGAGAAAGTATCTTAGAAAGTTGTAACGAGTCATTATCTTGAGAGTCCTATGATAATATCCTCGCTTATAGGCACAGACCATAGATATAAGAAATAAGATATATATATGGCTCAGACCAAGTAATAAACCAAGACGAAAAATACAGTAAAGCGTGCGCAAAACTACATCTTTGTCTGCTCAACACGCTCATTTGAGCGTGTTGCGCAGAGAAAGGTGTAGTTTAAATGTGTGTAGTTGCACAAACAAACTACAGCTAAACTACACCTCACTAAGTGCACACATGTTTACGAAACTGGCCTCACGTTACTGATGACAGCGTATATCTTGGTTTTTTATTTGGTATTATAGGATTGAAAAGGTTCGTCAAATCGATGCGGATCCTGGCAAGCACCAGTCTGTTTACTGCGTCGTGTCGTCGATAGGTACCTTCCTACTACTTACTACCGGGTCCTGGTGCTAGTGTTAAAGCATGGCGAGGTTTTCCGACATTTCAAATCAAAGTTGTAAAAACACGGTGGGTACGTTAACAAAAGCGGCAACTTTCTAGCATCATCTTAGGTAGGAACACTAGCCAATCTATTCTGTAAAAATCTCACCGTGAAAACTTTGGTGAAGACGCCAATGGCCTTGAGTGGTTAGCTTGCGTGTTCTGTGCTGAGCACTCGCAACGCGTCGTACGTCCAGCCAGTAATTGAACTCGCCCATCAAGGAGCGCTTTCCCAAATTAGACGCATTATTAATTTATTATACATAAAACACGTAGGTATACTAATAGATAAAATTAATAAATTACCTCAATGACTTAAAATGGTGAAGATTTCATAAAAATACGCTTGATAGTTTTTGCGTGATTCTCAGTTTTTTATCCGCGTTGTATATAATTTTATCAGTTAATTACACTATGTAATATAAACATAATCTAAAATATTCACAATTATTAACAAAATGTTTTAATTTAACATATTATATTTTTTCCAAATCACTAACATTACCTACTCGTTTAAAAGACGTGATTTTAAGTATACAATTTTTAAAAGTTGGTTATTGTGGCCTGAAGTGAGCTGTAAATAGTATAAATTCCTATGACAGTTGACTTCACTTAAGTTTTCACGGTGAGATTTTCCCAGAATAGGTTTTTGTATCAGCCGGCTGATAGGAAATGGCAAAATGTTATCTTCAACAGTAACGAAAGAAAAACTGTACATTGAGAATTTTCGAGAAAAAATAAGTGGCTTTTGTTAGAAAAACGTAACTGATGACAAAAAGTGACTTTTTAGAATTTTTGTCTGTTTGTCTGTGTGTATGGTACGGCTTCACGCCAAAACTACTGGATAGATTCAATTGAAACTCAGCAAAAATGTTCTCTGTAAACCAAGGAAGGCTTTAGGCTACATAATATCACGCCGTATGTTATGGGAGGTAAGCAATATTGATTTTAAAAGATTTTTGTTCGTAATTGAATGCAGAAAATGACATGTTATTTAGTTAATCAAAATTTAACTCTGGGAACATAATAATCACGCTATTTTTATAAAGGAGCGGGGCAGTAATATTATAAATTGCAAGGGAACAGCTATTCAACAATATGTCAACGGGGAATTCAGCGGTAAGGTCAGGCGACCGTTTACCGCACTACATGGTGCGAGTTCAAATCCCATAATATTGTTTTAAAAAATCGTACAATTCTTTTTTTTTAGTTTTTGTAATATAATATAATACGAGTACCTAATCATAACAACTTTTAAATCAATCTGGGTTTCACTTTGTATTTATTGTACGCAGAGCGAGCTTCGAGTTTAACCACTGTATCCGATAGATGGCGTTCAGCAAATGTCGTCTTTTTCTGAATGTTTTTTCACAGAAGAGTGACACTCTTTCGGTCTTAGAATTAAATTAAATATTTTGCAATAATCTTAGTGAAAATTGAAAATAGTTTCGGTTTCGGGTAGATCATGCATTGTTATTCTGGTCTCTGGACAGGTCCGGGCCCAAGGGTCGCGAGCGCCGCCAGTGTTGCGGGTTGTTCGAAAGAGATACCACAGGAGATACCGTGGCCCTGGCACAGGCAACTGAAGGAACACGGGGGTGGGTTTAAGTCAGTAAAAGTCTGACACGCCCTTCCGCTCCATCCAGAGCGGGAGAAGTCATTTGACGATTTCCCATCCACAAAAAAAAAGTCTCAGGGGTCTAGGAATATTTGGTTCTGAATTTCTCTCTACAGGTCGAGACGATATTGTTTGAAGCAAACCGACTTCAAAAAGGAAGAAGTTTTCAATTCGTCTGTTTTTGGTACATAAACGGCTCATAGGAAGGGAACTCTTATCATTTCGTCCTATCCGTCTGTCCGTTCGTATGTCACACCTTTACTATGGTGAAGATCTGACACTTGAACTCATCAATAATGTACAGTAGGTAAACGTACTGTGATTTAGTTATTGTACAAAATCAAAGAAAATTACTGGTTTGGTAGTTACTATCCGTGGTAAACTAATTTTCGACTTCGAAAATAAGAAGGTAAATACCTACTTAACCCATGGAACTCCAGTAGTACATAAGTCGTCTACTGCGCAAGTCAAACCAGGTGGTGTGTCAAGTCTCTTAGTGGCACGTATTGTACCCTAATGCAAAATAATTATTAGTATTTATTAAAGACCGTTAAAGTTTCGGTAATTCGCACGGACGTAAAAATATCGCAGCGGGATTTTATAGCGCACTCGATTTTCAACTCTCGGTGTTGAGCCGACCTTCGAGAATCCAACCTAATAACAGGGTGAATCCTAGCGCGTCGAAAAAACATTGTTGGATTTTCAACTCTTGATTAATGCGCAAGTTCCTTGATATTTATTTATTTTCAAAAATCAAAGTGACACTTCGTCGCTTTGTCATTATAAAGCGCAGTGACTGCATTCGAAAGGGCTGTGGTAGAGAACCCCAGGAATGAAGAATCTCCCGATCTTGCCTGATGGGAAGCACTACGTCCCACCAGGCAACATCGGAAGATTTTTCATTTTCATTGGAGGGGTTATAATATGTTACCTACACCTTATCTAAGCGATACATTATTGTTTTCCGACATGCACGTGAACGAAGTCGCGGGCACAGCTAGTAGACAATAATAAGAAAATTAAAACGCACGAAATCAGACATCCACGTGGGCGAAGCCGCGGGCAGTCTAGCTAGTAAAAAATAAAGTCGTATATCAATGTTTGGAGGACACGTCACCACGCATGAATGAAGCGAAAGGCGTGTCAAAAACTATGAATAGCGGTACTAGCTTTGTTTTTACGCAAAAATATAGATAAAATAGCTTTTGCCAGCGGCTTCGCCCGCGTGGAGGTCGGGGATTATCCCACGGGAACGTTGCCGGAATCAAAAGTATTATATTATGTCTAACTCCGATCATAATCTACCCGTGTGTACCAAATTTCACCTAAATCCGCTCAGCCGTTAAGGCGTGAACAGGTAACAGACAGACAGAGTATGCGATGGATGAAAATGGCACTTAGCACATGTTTCCAGTCAGATTTCATAGAATTTATGAGGTACTAACAGTACCTAACAAAACTGTTTTTGTAAATATGAACACGAAAATTTAAAACAGAACATGTATAAGGACTTTTTTGGAGGTAGCTGCACAGATTGTAAATTATGTAGGTACCTACATGGTTTACGTACTCGTATTATGAGATAAGCAAATCATCAGTATTTATTAATAAAAGTAAGTGTATAATGTACAAATTTAACTAATATAGGTATAAATGCGAAAGTAAGATTGTTTTTTTTTACACGCATAAACCACTGAACCGATCATCATGAAATTTTGCGTATACGTTGTCAGGTGTACAGAAACGCACATAAAACAACAATAAATTTCTTATGATAATAGATGGCGCCACGTGTTATTTTGGATCTTGATTGAATTATATTATTACAAGCATAGTACACCCCGAATTGATTGCCGAATTCTAAATTAACGCGAGTGAAGCCGCGGGCAAAAGCTAAAAAAAAGTAAATAAAAAAGCATAGAAAATTAAACAAAAAGTGTCTAAGTTAGTTTTATATGTTTCCAATCATAATACCGTTCATTACAAAAGTTATTATTAATTTAATACGTTTACATAACTTTGCGTTAACTTTTAGACAGGCGCTTGATCAAAAAGGTTCCACAAACATAATATTGGAATTATTTCCAATATAGACTTTGTTACCGGGCTTACTATTATTATTATTTTGACATTTATTTTAAATTCTCGGCTAGTTATTATTACTATTATTTGTATTTTTAGGGTTCCGTACCAAAATGGTGAAAAAGGAACCCTTATGGTGTGACTCAGTCTGTCTGTCTGTCTGTCTGTCACAGCTGGATATCTCAAGAACTACTAATGCTATCAACTTGAAATTTGGAATGGTTTCAGTTGACGTTTACCCAACTAAGTAAAAATATTTATATTTTTTTTGTAAAAGGGACTGAAAGGGGGTCTTAAAAATTCATAATGGAGCTACTAGGGCATGTGCAGTATCATATAAAAGAGCGCTGTTTGCACATTCTTAAACATTTTTTAAATTTTTTTTAGGCCGCATAGTTTTCGACTTTTGATGGAAAATGTAAAAAAAAATACCGTTCCCCCCTTATCTCCGAAGTTTGCAAAGATAAAAATCTGAAATTATTCTATGTGATAGAAATTTATGTAAAGATTACAGAAAAAATAAAACGATGTCTCTAAATAGCACACGTTTTCAGAAATCGGAACGGAACCCTCGGTAATCCGTCTCGCTCCTGACCGGTTCTTTTTTTAAATTAAAAGTTTAATATTTGTTATTCTATGTGTATTGTTTGCTAAAAGTTTTATAATTATGGATTTAACTAATTAATCCTTGTTGCACAGTTATAGAAGATTTATTATCAGAATTATTTTCTTGCCTATTTAGCATCTATTTAGAGTTATTCAACTTAAAAATCCTGTTATGAACATTACCTACCTTTTATTTTCAAAGCTGCAGCAATAATTATTTGCAGCAATTTGATATTCATTGTTTTATTCACTCCGAACGAAAAGGGGAGAACCACTACGACGGAATGACTTGCTTTTGTTTCACGTAGGTATTACAGAAGTGAGGTATTGTTCTTTATGCAACATTGCACTATTTTATTAAATGCTTTGAAATTGCGGCTTGATATTCCCGTAGGATACAAACTATGGAACGGTTTTAGAAGGCTATTGTTAAAATTACGTCGGATGCACTATTTTTGCTATGTTTTCTAAAAAAATTACCCCCCTTATTTAAACGCGGAGTAAAGTTACAATCACCCCTAAAGATACATCTTTCGAGGTTCACGTTCGCAGATGGCATACAATGGGTAGCCGATTATTTGTAGGAGCTAAAATGATTCAGTAGATATCAAATGTATCAACGCACACGTCCTACAAAATGGTGGGCGATAAAACTCGGGGAAGTAATCTGACAGATTGTATTGATGACCTGGAATAGGTCATAGGATATTTTTCGTCTTCTAAAACTAACACACAAAGCAGTCGGAATACTGCTTTTTGTCTAAGCTATTTAAATAATAGGTATTATTTTAGATTTTTTATCTTAGACTAAAATACCGTATTAGATGTGCTACTATTGCGCTGTGTAGCCCGCGAAATTCGATTTTTTTTGGGTTTATTGCAATTTGCAGGTCCGTGTCAGGTTCACAGGAGGAGGGGTTCACATCGGAGTCGGGTCGACGATGAAGTACCTGGGACTCGTCCTCGACAGCCGGTGGAACTTCGTGGAGCATTTCCGACGTTTGGCTCCCAGACTGGCACGGGCTGGGGCTGCCTTGAGGCGGCTCCTGCCCAATCTGGGGGGTCCAAACGCCTCCTGCCGGAGGCTCTACGCGGGGGTCGTGCGGTCCATGGCCCTTTACGGAGCACCGGTGTGGGCGCGTTGCCTAAGGCTGGGGCCAGCCGGCAGGTTGAACGCGTCCCAGAGGGTCATGGCCATCCGGCTAGTCCGGGGATACCGCACGGTCTCCCGGGAGGCGGCGAGCCTCCTTGCCGGATTGCCACCGTGGGATCTGGAGGCAAAGGTCCTCGCGCACGTGTGGGAGTGGCGCGAGGAGGCGAAGAGCCGGGGCGTAACTCCGCTGCCGCGAGAAATCACGGTACAGCGGACAGAGCTCCGGCGGGATCTCATGGCGGCATGGAGAGCGCGACTGTCGCAACCCAGCGCTGGGCACGCCACAATTGCGGCGATAAGTCCCCTCTTTGAGGAGTGGTTAGAGAGGCGCCACGGCGTCCTCACCTTCCGCCTGACGCAGGTCCTCACCGGACACGGTTGTTTCGGGAGGTTCCTGTTTCGCATAAGGCGGGAGGAAACGCCCGGGTGTTACCATTGTGTGGATCGCCCGAAGGACACGGTGGAGCATACAGTGGAGGTCTGCCCGGCTTGGGCAGAGCACCGCCGTGTTCTCACGGAGGCGATCGGCGGCGGCGATCACTCGCGTCCGAGCCTGGTCCAGGCCATGGTGCGGAGCGAGAGTGCATGGGAGTCCGTCACCTCCTTCTGCGAAGCAGTGATGCTCGCGAAGGAGGAGGCGGAACGCGTGAGGGAGAGGCAGCCTCACGCCCTCAGTCGCCGCAGGAGACGCCCTGGGCGGCGGGAATCGCATGGCGATTTCCGGCCACCGTAGGCGCGGGCCTGCGGACGGTGAGCAGCGGGTAGCTCGCCGTCCGTTAAGGACCAGGCCCGAGTCGACGGCGCGTTGTGTTCCACGCGCGCCTCAAAGAGATGTCAGCAAGTGACGGGGTCCAATAGGGCCGACGCCGCTGGGGTCGCGGGTTGTCTGAAGGGGTTACCGCGGCCCTGGCATAGGCAACTGAAGGAACACGGGTGGGTTTTAGTCAGTAAAAGTCTGACACGCCCTTCCGCTCCACCCAGAGCGGGAAAAGTTATTTGATGATTTCCCACCCTCCAAAAAAAAAAAAAAAAAAGGTTGTCTTGATCAATGTATGATACGCGGAAATAAAACATATGTATTTATATAATTTTAACCATAAAAATCATCAGTACATCTCTCTAAGTTAGATTTCGTGCAGAGTCGTCAAACGAACGAAATCTAACGAATTTCGCGGGCTACCGCTGCGCATCATCCGAATCTAGGTATAAAGGCTCTTACAGACAGAGGCGATATCGCGTCGCGACGCGATATTTTTCTACGGATATAATATCGAAATATCGCGTCGCGACCGCGATATCGCCTCTGTCTGTAAGAGCCTTAATACTATTTATATATACTTCTAAATGGTGACACATCTAAAGACTATTTTGGACTGAATTACATTTGTCTAATGTCTTTAAATATTTTAATATATTTTTGGGGCAGAAGTGGAAGGTCAGATTTAAAGAAAACCACGTGGGTACAACTTAACATTTATTTCTTTACAACAATTTTATTTATTCTATGAAAAAACAAAACGAAACAAAATAACACCGAACACAGTAAAAAAGTACATGAAAAATAACACTCAAGAAAATGGCTCACGCGACCTGTAGAGACGACCGTATACCAGCAGCAATCCGACTACCCTCAGCACCAACGAAGTAAAGGAACGAGAAATGAGCGAGTCAGCCTTTATAAAGGGGTGCTCGGGTTGCCAGCTATAATATTATAATTCTTCCGTACGTGTGTTTGTCACCTCCTAAACGGCTGGATATTTTGTGGGTATATTTCAATGGGTACCGGTAACCGGATGCAGCTGAATACCAGTATTTTACATGGAGCGACTGCCTGTCTGACCTCCACAACCCAGTAACTTGGTAATACGATATTCCTTGGTAAGACTGGTTGTCAGACTTTCGGGCTTCTGACGACCCGTAACGACTGTCCGTCGTAAAAAAAATCAGCTGTTCAGTACATTTATCTACATCAAACTCGTCAAAATGTACCTACTGAACAGCTGATTTTTTTTTCGCGATTTCAGGTTTGGTTCCATAGTAAAAGTTGTTCATAATGATGAGTACAATCTCCCATTTCGATTTGGAACATGTTTTAAATTTCATCCCGCATAATAATGAAAAAAGGGATATTTATTTTTGCAAACTGCGACTTTTTTGCTCAGAATTTAACTTCAGTTGCATCAGGCTATATTCCGTTGTTTAGAATGCGTTAGTACTTACCTACATCAATTTGAAGGTAGTAAGTACCTAGGTGGTCTCAGTACGATTTTTTTCATAAGGCGAAAGTTGTTATCAAAGTAACCCCGGTTTACGGTACCAACAGTTTGTCTACTTGATGGCTTCTGGGGTGGTTTTATTATAACTACTTTACACGATTTACTGAGGAAGGTTCCAGTTAGAAGCAAGGCCGGCCAGTATTTTTAACTGACGAAAAAAAGGAGGAGGTTCTCAACACGTATTTTTTTTTTATGTATGACCACGCATAGGTAGCTTTTTACAGAGTAGTTCGATCCGAAATTTGTTTTATCTTATTCGAAAGGGTATATACCTCAAAGTTAGTCCCATATAAAATTTATTAACATTGCTTGGGTAGTTTCTGAGTTAGCTTCAATAATACGTATTTTTCCCCAATTTTTATGTGGATGATGTTCTAATTTATTTTGCAGCTCTCTAATGGTATTAGAATTTGTGTGGCGTACCTACCACAACTAAATATTTACTATTAACTAGGTATTTGAATTATTTTCTAAAATATTAATATTAAAGTCACCTTAGATAATTACTGACTTATTACCAGCTGCAAGTCTTGACAAAACTTCTTCCCTATCAATAGAACTTTTTTTACAAATAAAATACGACCGACTTCCATAAAAAAAAACACTACAAAATGAAAAAAAAAACTTTATTTTCGAAAGTCGATCAAAAAAACGCAAATACATTTAACCAGACACCGACTTCCAAAATTAAATTTATTTTTCACTTTGTTGTGTTGTTTTTGGAAGTCGGTTGTATTTTTTTGTAAAAACGTTTTTATGTAAACTAAAATATATTCCTTTTCGCGCTGAGCACATGTTGTATTGCGCTGTTTTTTATTTTATTAGTGATACACAATTAACCAGTTAGCTGAATTGATTGCGTCCGCTGTCCACGTGCAATAGGGCCGACGCCGACGGAACCAAAGCGGAATTGGGGACATAGGATTGTTCAATGAATTGAAAAACCAATCATATAAACCATTTATTCCGTGACTTTTATAAGAGGTTTACCCGACTTTAGTGCTATTAAAATTACTCTCCTAATTTATTTTGATGCTCTTTTGTAGGTAGACGGGGGCGCACAGTAGTCACGTCCTGACTTACACTTTGGACAGTTAGGTTTTGGGGAGAACCCTTAACCCTGGGGAGACTGCTCCCCAGAAATGAGCCCTCCAGGTAATGCACAATGGGGGTTTCGGATCAGTCTTTTGAGAGATGACTGTGAAGGGGCACAGTGCTGATGGTGAACACCGGGGGTGAATTTAGGGAGATGAAATTCCCACACTCCCCGGTCTTGTTCCCAAAGACCGGGCGCATTTTGCAGCTTTCCCACGAAAAAAAAAAATTAACAAACATCCGATTAAAACATTGAAAAACAAATTATCCTGAAACAATGCAATCGGACAATACATTTATAATTTAAAAGTATTTCCTTATCGTAAATGATTATCTTTTTTAACGTGTGGATTGATTGCATTTGCTTTTCATTGCATGGGATTGGGTTGGATATTGGTAATAATCTTCTTTAAATTTTAGTATAACTTATTTTGAGGTACTATCCCTCAACATGGCGTATTTTTTTCATTATATGCATCAAACTGAGTGACTTTGGTCACAGATTAATAAAGATGGGACACTCTGCAGTTTAGGTATGAAGCTACTAGTACACGGCGGGCCCCGACCACGGGGCTAATTCAGTACAAATACCGCGCGCCGAAGTTACAAGAGTTACGCGATAGAAAGAGAGGCAATGTGTAGGTGAATATAACTGTAGGTAATTAGCGTTCTGCGAACTGAATTGCACTTTATTGTGTCGTAGCAAGAGTCGCTTTTTATTTAAATGATTTTGCGGAGTGTCCCATCTGTATTAATCTGTACTTACATTGGTGTGAAGATTTGCTGTTCGCGGTGAGGTGCAATGAAGTATTTAAAGTTCGAAATATGATTTCGTAAAAAAAAAACCGGCCAAGTGCGTGTCGGGCCACGCACAATGACGGGTTCCGTAGTTGAAAAGATTTTATCTCAAAAACAAACTTAACATAGTAATACCAGGCCTCTTGCACTGGTACATTCCGCTCGAGATAAGTACCTACAGCTCGCGGCAACTCTGGGTTTCAAGTCAGTCAGGGTGTATTACGCGCTTATCAGCGAGCAAGACACGTAGGTACGGCCGCCCATGAAAAAATTAAATCTTAGATTTTACGTATACTATTCATATTATCACTATACTATATAAATAAATTAGTGATATAGTTACTTTTTAATGACGAAAATCCATTACGAAATGTCAAGTCTTGTTGCTGCATTTTTTTTACCTACCTACCTACATAATATAGGTTGCCGACATTTAACTTAAGCTCTCGGCGGAGTGGTGGGGGTTTGTATGTGCGCGTCGTATTGTTTCAGGAGTAAGGTCCAAAATCGCTTTAAGTAATTAAGGATTAACTTAGGATTAAGAAGCAACTGTACCTACCCGCGATCGTACGATCGCACAAACAGCCACTGGTGCGTTGAGGCATCCTTAGTTGTTTATGACCATGTTCAGGCGACTAAAGTGGCCCAAATGTCACTTTCAATTTAAGACGTGTTTGTACCTTGTTTACATTAGAACACTTCTAAATATTATACGAGATGATGGTGTATTAAAAATAATTGATAATTGAATGATGATCATGATTTAATAATGAAAATAACGTTTGAAAATTATTATAAGACATTACTTTAAAGTGAAACAACTCTAGATAGACTATATATACAATAAAATACTCATAAATACAATAAAAGAATAAAAAGTTACCATATACCCCACCACCACCACCACCACCATACCATATGGTATGTATGGTATGGTATGGTGCTATGGTACCATATTTTATTTTTCTTTGCGGACAGCCCTAGTACTCGGCTAAGCGGCGTAGGTATGTTACGGACGAGTAACGACACAAAGTAATAACAACTCTCAAGCGCGGCGATTAAGAGCAATTTAGCTTGCGTATGTGGGGGAAAAGATTTTGTAGGCTATTATAAAAGCGGCTTTCTTCAAGATCAAAGGAGTGCAACTTCTGTACGTAGTACTATTATTTATTCTGTGGTAATACTAAAAAAAAATTTTTTTACGTTATAAAATTACAAATTAATAATTTTCGGACAAATTAACAATTTTCGGACAATTGTTGAGGAGTTCTCCTAGCAAGAACCACGAGAACAGCGGCTGATGGTACTTCACTATCAGCTCCACTTCAACATTATGCATTGTGATTTGCATAAATTGCTTAGCAACCATATTAAAGTAATCGAATCGCAACCCTTCAAAATACTAAGGTATGATTGAGTAGTTCCTATGGGCATCTGTGGTCTTCATCATCAGTTCCACTTCACCAAATGGTGCTTTTCGAGAGAAAGTTCACGAGTTACTATAAAAAATACCGAAATCGCTATAGGTGTGCCTATAAAATTTGAGCGTTTCCCTCGATTTCCTTAGGATTCCTTCATCAGATTTTGACTTGGTGACAATAGGACCACCTGGAGAGGTTACCGTTTTAAACAAAAAAAGAATTTGCCAAATCGGTCCACAATCGATCGTAACAAACGCACAAAAAAAAACATAGTCGAATAGAGAATCCTTTTTAGAAGTCGGTTAAAAACCGCACGTAGGTATTTTAACTCCATTGAATTCATGATACCTGAGTTTAACCGGAAATTCAGAATGTACCCATAAACTCATACCTGCTTCCCATGGGGGTCAGAAACTACAGAACGCCTGCTACGATCCTTAGTACTAGTTTTGCCTCCTTTACGTTCATACATCTGGTCATACACGAACGCCGGTTACAAGTACTACATACCTGATCTTTACGTTCATACATCTGGTCATACACGAACGCCGGTTACAAGTACTACATACCTGATCTTTACGTTCATACATCTGGTCATACACGAACGCCGGTTACAAGTACTACATACCTGATCTTTACGTTCATACATCTGGTCATACACGAACGCCGGTTACAAGTACTACATACCTGATCTTTACGTTCATACATCTGGTCATACACGAACGCCGGTTACAAGTACTACATACCTGATCTTTCTGAAGAACATTACCAATAACACACTATACAGGGTGTTTCTTTTAACCCCTCAAGTGTCGAATGCACCCAATGTGTGCATAAGAAAAACTCTTTTTTTGTTCGGTATATAAGCTTATATCACATATAGGTATACAAATGTAAAAAAACATCATCCGATGGAAAACCAATAATCATCATTAGTTGTGAACCTATGGAGTTCGCAGCTAACTCCCCCTCCCCCCCCGCGTGTCAAATGCACCCCAAGTGTGCAAAAGGACAAAACTTTACATAATAGGTATATAAGCTTAGATCACATATATATAAACGTAAAAAAACATCATCCGATGGAAAACACATCATCATCAGTAGTTGTGAACCTATGGGGTTCGCAACTAACCCCCAACCCTCCCCACTCGCTGGGGTTTTGGGTCTAAAATTAGCCAAACTCAGACACTTGAGTGGTTAAGGTGTCAAGCCAGTGCGAGCTGATAGCAGAGTACCTACCATACCTATCGATTTAATGCCCAAAACTACAACCTCAAAAACTCTTTTTTTTCGATATTTTTCCTGATTCAACGAGATGGCTTTAAAAAATTATATCTTTTTTTTGGGTCAACTTGGAACTATAATGTACTAAATAGGGCATTATTTGCTGAAATCGGTCGTTGAAAGTGATGTGTATCTGAAATCTTGTGATTTTCATACTTTATAATTTTTATTATCTTTACATATTTTTGTCAATCCTGATATTTACTATTCCTCTACGTTTAATCAGAGCTCAGTTGATAATAAAAACATAAATTTTATACCTACTACTATCCTTAACCACTACCATTGATATGAAATGGGGGATCCAAAATAACTCGAAAACTACAAAAAATCGTAGAACATACATGGGGGTTAAATCGATAGGTATGGTACTCTGCTATCAGCTCACACTGGCTTGACACCTTAAAAGAAACACCCTGTATATTATGTCCTAGAGCGTCCTCTCCCTGCGTTTCCACTCACATCTGCCTTGTAAATACCTTTTGTTAGTCACCTTTCATTCATCCTCTCGACATAACCAAACCATTTAAGCATACTCTTTTAAATTTTTGTAACTACATCTTCTTTTACACCGCACCGTTGCCTCATCACATATTATCATTCCTCAGCCTATCATTCATAGCCACACCACACATGCTTTGCAAGGAACGCATTTCAAATTCAGAACGTGTTGAAATAAAACAAAGTTTTATGGGATACTGAATAATAAAATGTATCATAGAAAGCTTTGGTTCGGCAACACAACAAAAAACGGATGATACCAATATTTCGTTTTTATCCTAGTAATTTGATAGTAATTTGGCAGGTGCAAATTAATGAAATTGTTTTTGAAATGTTTTGTGAAATTGTAGTAGTTTTTGTCGCCATGGATAAACTGAAAATTCGTACAATTTTCGAATATGAGTTCCAACGTGGCAATAACGCTGCGCAAACAACACGAAACATTAACGACGTGTACGGGCCTAACACTGCTTGCATAAACACGGTCCATTATTGGTTCAATCGTTTTAAATCTGGAAATTTTGAGTTGAAGAACGAGCCTCGCGGTCAGCCGGTAACCATTGTCGACAATGATGAATTGAAGGCGACAGTGGAAGCGGATCCAACTCAATCTACGGCTGAGCTTACTGCAGGCCTTGGAGTTAGTGTCAAAACCACATTGAAGCACTTGCGGCAAATCGGAAAGATAAAAAAGCTAGACAAGTGGGTGCCACACGAACTAAGCGACCAACAGCGAGACTTACGCATCGAAGCATGTATATCACTACTGAATCGGCATAGAATCGAGGGAATTCTAAATCGAATTGTTACCTGCGATGAAAAGTGGATCCCGTACGACAACCGTAAGCGTTCGTCTCAGTGGGTGGACCCGGGTACAGCACCTAATCAGTGCGCTAAAAAAAAGATTACTCATAGGAAGATGATGGTGACTGTCTGGTGGACCAGTGCTGGACTTATACACCACAGCTTCTTACCGAATGGCACAACAGTGACGGGAGATGTCTATTGCCAAGAATTGCAAACAATGATGGAGAAGCTCGCAATTCAACAGCCAAGACTGGTCAATCGCTCTTCCCCATTGCTCCTCCACGACAACGCGCAAGTTCACACTTCACGACAGACCATCGCAAAGCTACAAGAGTTACAGCTGGAAGCTCTCCGTGACCCACCGTACTCACCGGACCTTGCCCCAACAGATTTCTACTTTTTTCAAAATTTAGACATTTTTTTAAGTGGGAAAAAATTCAACACCCGAGAGGCAGTACAAAACGCTATCGCTGACTTCATCGCCTCCCGTCCGGCAGACTTCTACAGTAAAAGAATAAACAAACTGCCATCAAAATGGCAAAATTGTATAGTTGAGTAATTCATCAGCTCGTCCCACGTGCCTACGGCCCATTTGGGACGACTTGACGAAAATCAAAATAAATAATATTTTCATTCTGCAAGTCGTCCCACGTTGCTGTCAAAATGAGAAAAGGTACAATCAGTAGCAAAAGTGTTAGTGTGGAAATAAAAAAAAAAGAATTTGTTATAAAATATTTAATCATCACAACATTGTCACATACAGAAAAGATTAAATCACCAACACCGTTAACCATTAAAACTTTTGTATTTTAATTGAATATATTTTGTCTGCCTATAACATAGTTTCACCAATAGAAATAGTCTTTTCTTTAATTAATTAATTAATTGTGAACGTCTGAAAAAACACATTTACAGGTTCCGCTCCTTAGGGCGATGTTGATAATTATTACTAAGGTGAATATTTAAAAAAAATGCCATGAATTGTATTCATAATTAAAATCATCACCAGCTGTATTAAAACATTTTTTTTGCTGACAAATATTAAAATTACCTACTGAAAATTTATCTTGCAACTTTTCTTTGTATTAAATAATTTTGTAAATAAAATAAAACCATATTTAAAAATGATTTTTTTTTCATTGAGAACCTGAAAATTCCTGATTCTCAAAATTGAGTTTCCTTTATGAATCGGCCCTAGTAATTGAGAAAAATGTCCCGTTTTGAGCCAGTAAATAAATGGTCACGTTAGGTATGTATGACCCAACCCAGTTCTTGAGAATGGTCACGCCACATTGTACTGGGATCGATCTATCATCACTAGAGATCGGATAATCGGATGCATATTAACCTAAAGTTGAGGTGTTGGCTAAGTATGGAGTGGGCTTTTGGATTAAAAAATCCCAGAATTCCGGTATCGGCCAATTTTGACTTCTGATTATAGAATCGAATGTATAATTTACTTAAGTTCAGATGTTAGTTAATATGGATTGCACTTAAAAAAAAAAACCGGGATTCCGGAACGATAATTTTTAAGTTCTGATTTTGGCATCGAATGTTTTAGTTAGGTACTTGAGTTTAGGTGTTGGCTAATATGGATTGTAATTTTGTAATAAAAAAATCCCGGGATTCCGGGATTCACAAATTAATAGTTCTTATTATAGAATCGAATGTATATTTACTTACGTTTAGGTTTTGGCTACTATGGAATGCACTTTTGTGTCGATCGTCAAAATGTCGTGATTCCAGAATTGATAAATTAAGTATTTTTTGAAAGAGTAACTTTTATCACTAAATTTTCATAGGGTGTACTACTCATGAGCAACTTTCATTATGGGATCAACCCGTAAATCACGAAACATAAGTCAGCTGATTCATACATTTTGGTCGAGTAGGTATTGAACTTTTGTTTCAAACATCGTAATTTTTTTTTGTGATTTCAGAGTTGGTCCCATAGCTGCTGAAAATGTAAATCCAAGATGGCGGCATCAAATATTTTCAATTTTTTTGTCACGGGTACTATTCATGGTTTTCGAGGCTGTTACAGCTGATAGTGACATTAAAATGTAAATCCAAGATGGCGGGTGCGAACATTTTCTTATTTTTCGTCATGGGTAATTAAATATTATTCATTTCAGGCAATTATTAAACCCATACAATACATACACATACTCTTAAATACCATAAGCATTAACATAATAATAATAACACAGATAGAATATAAAATACACAATCACAATAACTAAAAATATAATATTAAAAGTCTTTTGCCTCTCTTGCAAGATGGACGACACGGTACACAGCTTTTACAATTTCATTCATAAAGCTGATAGTGACATTAAAATGTAAATCCAAGATGGCGGCTGCGAACATTTTCTAATTTTCGTCATGGGTGTCGTTTTATTGATTTTCGAGGGTTGTAAAACCGACCGAAATGTTCGCAGCCGTCATCTTGGGTTTACATTTTAATGTCCCTATCAGCTTTAATACCCCTTAAAAAACCATGAAAACGATATCCATTACAATTTTTTTAAATTTTCGCAGCCACCATCTTGAATTTACATTTTAATGTTACTATTAGCTTTAACACCCCCGAAAACCATGAAAACGACACCCATGACGAAAAATTTAAAAATATTTGCATCCGCCATCTTGGATTTACATTTTAGTGTCACTATCGGCTTTAAAACTCTCAAAAACCATGAAAACAATACCCATGACGAAAAATTAAAAAAACATTCGCATCCGTCATCTTGGATCTACATTTTAGTGTCACTATCGGTTTTACAACCCTCGAAAACCATGAAAACGTCACCCATGACAAAAAATTTTAAAATGTTGGCAGCCGCCATCTTTGATTTACATTTTAAGATCACTATCGGCTTTAACACCCTCGAAAAGCATGAAAACGACACCCATGACGAAAAATTTGAAAATGTTTGCAGCCGCGATCTTGGATTTACATTTTAATGGCACTATCAGCTTTAACATTCCCGAAACCCATGAAAAAAATCCCACCGATATAGTGACGGTACCTTCCAGGGACAACCATTTTCATTCGGCAGCTTTGTATTTCTCGCGGGGATCACGTGTAACAAACGAAATATTTATGTGATCCCGATTTCCCGGTATTTCCAAATAAATAAAACCACGTTATTTATGAAGTCGTTTCCATACCATGTATCCAATTAGTTGTGCATTCCCACATTTTCTTGAATCCCGGGATTTATATTAAGAAAAAAAATGCTAAGAAGCCTAAAAATGCTAAATATCTGCTCTAAAAATCGGTGCTCAGAAAATAGGTGCTCAAATGGGAATGCTTCCGATAAACAGCCTAATATGAAAAATAGAAAATTCAAATATTTTTGAGTTTAGAACACAAATACTTAAATGTTAATTTGTTTATAAACGTTTTTTTTATTGTAATAATCATGGTTTTTGATAACATTCTATATAGAAACATTATTCAAATATTCAAAAAATATTAACGTCTTAGAGCGAGCGTGCACTGCGGTGCGTTTCCGTTAGTTCTGCCGCACTGGTCGGGGCCTACAGTAACAAAACGCATGACCGCAGTGCGCGCACTTCAAAGATATTCCATACTTCACAGATTATGCGGGAGAAAAACGCACCGCAATGCGCGCTCGCCCTTAAAGACGCATATCTCTTTGCCGAGATTTAAAAAAAACATTCACCTCCGAATAGAGAGTTGTGAATAGAGGCATTGAACCAATTTGGACTAAGTATAGGTATAAATTATCTGTGGAATTCCCGCACACGTGCGGGAAAATAAAAAATCGCACGCGTGCGACATACATTGCATTGTGAACCTAATCGTAGTGCGATATGAACCAGTTTTCGAGGAAGTGTATTGAAAAATATTTTTTTGTACCTTCATTCTATTCATAGGGTGTCCTGTCATCATTTACTTCAAAAGCAACCACTGTTTTTTATACTTCTATGCACGTAACCATTGTTTATTAACCTGATAATAACCGAAACTGAACATGTCTACCATTCGCATATAACACTTGAACTTGTGCGTTTGCGTGTAAAATTAAACATATCTAGAAAAAAATGTTTTACTTGGTACTGACTTTTTTAATACCTATTAAATAATCTATGAACAAAACGAAAGTAAAAAAAAAGAAAAAAAAAACTTTATTCAGTTCAGAAAAAAAAGCACGGTACAATAATTAAAAAAAAAAAAAATGTAAAGTATATACTAAAAATTCTTAAAAAAATATTGTTATATCTTTTCTTAATAACTGTACCAAACGTTGATAAAGTTTAAATTTCCACACAAAAAGAAACGTGGGACGACTTGCAGAATGAAAATATTATTTATTTTGATTTTCGTCAAGTCGTCCCAAATGGGCCGTAAACATGTGGGACGAGTTGATGAATTACTCGAGGGCCAGTACTTTCATTAGCTAAAATAAGAAAAAATACCAAAATTTTTACATTTTAAAATTTTCATACAAATCTCCAATTTCATAGGTAAAGACCTAATATATATTATTAAAAATTTTCACAAGAATATAAAATAACAGCGGTACTTACTTCATGCTTTTCTCATTGTTAGGAAAACTCAAAACATTTGAGAAAAAACATGTTATGAAAAATGTACCCGAGGTTGTACAATGTCTGTCATGATATCCGTAACTTCTCTGAAAGCTCAAAGAGCTTTCTTTCGCGTACGGCAACAAGTAAAATCTAAGTTATATGTAAGTACCAACGCTACCAGAGCGAACATAGTTTATATACCTACTTGAAGAAGAACATAAAAATAAAACAGAAGCTTTATGTTTTACCTTCATCCAGAATTTATTTAATCTATGCAATAAATCAGAGTAATGCAAAGTTACAAAGGATTACTAATAAATGAATTAGGGCGATAAGAGATTTACGTTTCTACTTAGTTTAAAATAATTATGGTAAAAGGACTCACATTTCCTCATACAGGCGCGGCGTTATCACGCGTGTCGCCAAAACCACGCACACAAATGAGCAATCAGAGGCTTCATAGCCGAAATACACCCACACATGTTTACGAGACTACCTTATGACCTGTGACCTATATGCCAAATATGTTCCGGTATCCGGTGTTAACAGGTTCACGCGGGGCCAACGAGTCTCAATAGAAGTTTTATTGTTATGACGGCTAATACTCGTATAGTGTCCTTGAAAGTGTCTAACGTAAAAGGTAATGAAGCACCCATCTTCGAGTTTGCACATTTTAGTTATATAAGCCGGCCGTTGGAGAGCGGGTCATTTTAGCGAATTTTAGCTAATAACATGCTTGATTGGCACCTTATAGCCTTTCCTTTGTGTCGTCGGGATTGAGGTTGTGTCGAGTAGCCTGCTTCTCAAGGGCTTCCCATGGGGCCGGGAACACTCTTATATTTCTTGGTAAGTTTTTTTTTTTAATAATATGTATTCGACGCAAAGGTTACTAGGTTTTAAATATACCTGATAATTCATAGTTTTATGAATATTTATTTCACAACACAGTGTATTGAAAATGTATGTTATTTTTTCCAATTATTTTTGTAAATGTTAATACATGTATAAATGTCGTTTATAAACGGAATATAAATTTTATAAGTTGTCGATAGCGAGAAGATTGGTTTCGGGTTGACTTTAGTATTCGGTCGCACGAAACTGGGGGTGACAGTGGTTGAAGGTCATGGGGTTGGGTCCCTGATTGTAACGATATCACTCTTATTAAAAGATATTGCAAAATTCAGCTGCATCCGGTTAGACTGGAAGCCGACCCCAACATAGTTGGGAAAAGTCTAGGCAGATTGATAGGTTATGCCCGATTCACCTAAGACGCCTTTGTATAAATAACTACCTGCTGCCCGCGACTTCGTCCGCGTTTTCGAGTGAATTAAAAAGTATTTTACTGCTACATAAATACCCTTGATCATAAAACTATTTATTTGAATAAGAATTAATACTAAGATACGACTGTAACCAACTTTTGTTTCTAACGGCGATCTAATTCAATTTTAGAACACAAAAGCTGCTATTGTGACTTAACTATGATAGTTAGATGTATTGCCCTGCGGATTTTTTTGAAGGTCTTAATGAGTACTTTAATCATGTAGTACATATTTTTATGTATCATCAATAGTTTTCTCAGCGCACGCCAAATAATGAATTTTTTAGTCAAAATTTTGCTACTTTGGGTTACATTATTGTAATTTTCTGAAGGATCTCTAAATTTTTTGAAAATAAATTATAGCCTATGTTACTTCCTGACAATTTAACTTTCTATTTGTGAAGAAATGGTTAAAATCAGTCCAATAGTTTCGGAGCCTATTCGGTACAAACAAACAAACAAACACACAAACAAACAAACAAACAAAAAAATCTTTCCTCTTATCTTATCTTAGTATAGATTAGTATAGATAGATCTATCTATACTATATAGATCTATCTATAAATCCGGAAGCTTCTTCAAATATCATTGAGTCACACCATCCCTGTTGACATTTTTAAATAGTTTTCATGAAGGATCTTCAATAAGAATTAGTAGATAATTGAGTTGACCCGTTTTCAGAACGGTTTAATCACTTCCGGGTCGACCATGTTAGTAACCAAGTTAAGTTTTATAACACCCTTGTTTGGGTAGGGCTTCTACTCTGAAATGACGCGCCCCACTACCATTTATATCATTACAGAGTAGACAAGCTCTATGATAAAACTTGAGCTTGTCTACTGATAAAACTTGACTTTCAAACGCAACTTTGGCCTTCAACGACGGCGACGAAGATAAAACATTAATGACACAAGTTTAAACAAAAGCGAATCTCTTAATCGAACAAATGAATGAATTCCAAGGTTACTAAACAAATATAATATTTATATTTAGGATAGGTACCAGGAAATCGTGTTATGGGTTTTGGATAAGTTTAATACAAAACTTTAGGGCCTATTTCACGATGTCTGAGTAGCCACTACTTCCCGAATAAATTCAAAAATGGAACCGATTTTGTATGAAATTATATCTGCCAAATAAGTTAACACGAACTTAATCGTAGGTGTTGAAACAGGTCCTTAAAGTAGTAGCCAGTAGGCACGAAAAAATTGTCTGGCTAGCTCAAGTTTCACCAGTCAGTGAAAAAATCGGATTGAGGATAAATTGTAGATGATCGAAAAAAAAAAGAATATCTCTAAAAACGTGCAATAAACTCTGCCGAATTTTGATAACTTTGGCGTAAATAAGAAGTCACCAGATTACCAAAACCCATAACACGATTTCCTGGTACCGACCCTTAACCACTATTGTTTCTCGCGTAGATCTAACTTCAAAGGGTTAAAAAAACGAACATCTATTTGTTTTGCAATATCAACAAAACGAAATAGGTCATCTTTTATTTCCATCAAAACTGCACCAAATTAGAACGTCATGGAAAATATTTGTAGGTTTGAAAATTGCATCAATCAATCAATCTGCCTAGCCTTTTCCCAACTATATAGTTGGGGTTTGGGGGGTAATTGGGGTCAGCTTCCAGTCTAACCGGATACAGCTGAATATTAGTAGTATTTTACATGGAGTGAGTTTTGTTACGGCCACTCCAATCTAATTTTTGGCCTGACGAATTTATCGGTAAGTTTTGGTTTAAATACTTGGCTACTATTGTTAATATTTTTTGTAGACCTTAACCATCACATTTGACTATAGTGCAATGTATTTTTATCTATTAATTTTTATACTTAAAAAAAATTGCCTCAATTTTAAAAGGGTCGTTTGGGTTATGCCGAACACTGACCGGGGGAAACGGCGATATGGTGGTGGACGAACAGTTTAACAAGTGAAGAACTTGGAAAGAACGACGAGATAACGGTATCGGAGTACAGCATATAGGATGTGGTCCCATGCCATGTGCTCAGGATGGAATTCTGCGGTGGGCTGTATTTGTGATATCTGTGCTAGTACAATGTGTCAAATTGATCTCAATTGTTATTTAGTCATTTTAAAATATGTGCTAGTTATTCCCCACGACCTGTTCGGCATTATCCATGTCGGGGGGTTATAGCGAACAAACCTACTTTTTTTTGTACGAGTTACTAGGTATAGAAGATATTTAGATAAGTTTTGTGTTGACATTTTAATAGCTAAATAGCTAAAGTTTTATTATTTCTTTAAATTTCTAAATTAAAATCATTGATACAACAATTATACGTTTTTCCGCTTAAGCGTTCGCCATTCCCCCCTCTTACCCTATATTCGGCAATGATTTTTATTTGTATAGATATAGGTATTATTATGTATAGATGACCATCACGTCGTGAAATGCCAGATTAAATATATCTTTTGTAAATGACGTCATAATAAAAGTTCAAAGAATAAAACAAATGACCTCGAGTGACCTCTCATATCAATGACGACATCGGCATCGATATGACTGACGATATAAAATTGATTCAACCAGTGATGCAAGTTTGTGTCATGGGAAAATGTTGGCACATAGGTATTTTATAATACAAACTTATGACCTATTGATATCAAAAGTGGTCAATAGCAAAGGTTAAAAGAGTTCAACCAGTCAACCACTTTCACTGTTAGTCACAAAGTAAGTAAATAAGCATGGAGCGCTATGGGTTCCGGATGCAAGCCGTCTTCGACGGTTTGAAATCAAACGAAATTTTTATTTCTTTAAGTATATTTTTTCAAACACTTTTACATGTCAATATTTTAGTACAAATAAAAAAAAAACTAGATGGCGCCGGCATTTCCTACCTAACTGATCCCTGAGAAGAAATGCCGAAATAAACTCAGGAGGTCATGGTCTCTTTTAAAGTTTTAACATTATATTATTAGGATTTTATGTGGCCCCACAAAGCAGGGCCATGTCTGGAAGGGCCTTTTGAGGAAAGAGCCGTAGCAGCTTTGAGTTGACATGTCCCAACAGACTGCAACAGCTTTTGTACAGAAAATATGTCAAACTGTCATATTTATTCACATAAAAGTTATCACATAGAAGTTTCACTTTATTTTTAGATTGAATCCATTCACTACACTATGTGTTATCTGAGAATCACTGTATCTAGTGAAGTTGTGAGACTAAGGAATCTACGTTTTAAAATATTGTACACCCTATTCACAATTTGCGAGAGAAGCAAAGCACTATTTAATTCCAGTACTGGGAATGATAAAAAAAACCGGCCAAGTGCGTGTCGGACCACGCACAATGAGGGTTCCGTAGTTGAAAAAAAATTATTCCAAAGACAAACTTAACATTGTGTTGAAAAACATGTTCTCCCATACACATACACATATAAGTTACGGACAATTGTCCAACTGCATATTTAAGTTTGTATTCGCAAAAAACTATTAATAAAATAACATCACGACTTGTTTCCCCAAAGGCTTGGGCAGAGGTGTACACCCACATTTTGCCAGAAAAAAAACTAAAAGCTATTTTTAGGGTTCCGTACCTCAAAAGGAAAAAAACGGAACCCTTATAGGATCACTCGTGTGTCTGTCCGTCTGTCCGTCTGTCACAGCCAATTTGCTCCGAATCTAATGGACCGATTAAGTTGAAATTTGGTACACATGTGGATTTCTGTGACCCAAACACGTACGGCTACAGTAAATAAATGAATTATGAATATGAAGGTGACTTTTAGGAGGCAAATAAGAAAATTAAAAAAAAAAGTTTTGTAAACTGTACCGTGTGACATATCAAATGAAAGGGCTTACTATGAGGGTTTCAAATATATTTTTTTTATAATTTTAAAATAAACTGTTTTAAAGTTATTTAAGAAAGTAGACGAAAATTGACCATACCCCCCCTTATCTCCGAAACTACTGAGCCTTAAATTTTGAAATAAATATAGAAAATAGTTTTTTACCTATAGATTACAGGAAAACCTATAAGAAGTCTGTGGTCTTAAAATAACATGGTAAATCTATATATATAAAAAATTCAAAGTCCTGAATGAGTCACTGACTAATATATCCACGCACAGCCCAAACCAATGGACCTAGAGACTTGAAATTTTGCACATAGATACCTTATATAGTGTAAACATCCACTATGGAAGGATTTTTGGAAATTTCATCTCTAAAGGGGTAAAATAGGGGATGAAAGTTTGTATGAAAAATCTTAACCTTTGAGTTAATAGACTTGAAACTTAGCACGAATATTCATCTAAGTAAATTATACAGTTAATCATTTTTAGTTTTCCTAAACTACCCCCTAAGGAAGGATTGGGGCGTGTCAAAGTTTGTATGGTGGAATTATAACACGCTGTCCGATTAACTCAAAACTTTGTTTGTATACTTGAGACTAAAAATGAAGACTAACCTGTATCACGGTTTTCCAAAAATCTACCCCTAAGGGGTGAAAAGTTAATTTTAGAGCGCAGGATTTGATTGGGCGCTTGATTAATTCAAAAATTGGTGTAAATAATGTTTGATTCAAGTTATAGAAACATCCCAGACGATTTTTGAAATTCTACCCCCCCGGGCGTGAAAACAGGGATAGGTACAGTTTGTATGAAAAATCTTATTAATTCGGTTAATGAACTTGAAACTTAGCACAAATACTTGCTTAAGTAAGTAATAAAGTTTGTCATTATTAGTTTTTCAAAACTACCCCTCAAATGAGGTTCAGGGATGTTAAAGCGTTAGTACTATTATTTATTCTGTGGTTAAAGTTTGTATGGAAGAATAACTTGAAACTCAGTTTATTTTATACTTTTGATATGCTTTTGATATAAAATAAACAATAATAAGTTTTTGGGTTTTTCGAAAGTCGATTCCTGAAGGACAAAAATATAGGATGGTTAAATTAATGTTTAAGGGGAGGATTTTACTGCGTGTCTTGATTAACTCAAAAAATGGTATAAGTACTCGTAATCTTTGAGTCAAGTTATGTAAACTTCCCAAACGAATTTTCACTGATTTTGACGGCATATAGCTGATGTTATAAGGAGTAAATATTTTTAATTTAGAAAAATAATTAGGGTTCCGCGCAAGAAAATAAAACCCATGAAATCAGACTTCCACGCGGGCAAAGCCGCGGGCAGTCCAGCTAGTCTCTCAATATTGTGCGTACAAAGTTACTAAGTCTCCGCTGTACGTCCGTCCGTCCGTCTGTCGCAGGGCTGTATCTCATGAACCGTAATAGGTAGCCAGTTCAAATTTTCAGACATTGTGTATTTCTATTACGGCTATAACAACAAATAATAAAAATAAAGCTAAGTTAAAAATTAAAGGGGGCGGTCACAATACAATAAACTTTTCATTTTTAAAGAAAATAAAAGTTTTAACCTAGCATGACATCGTCTAGAACTCATCGAGTTGAGTACAAACATATTTTTTTTTTATCTTCTAAAATGAAGAAATAGGGAGCCGCAAAAGTTGTCAATTTTAGACCATTTTTTTACGGAGCTCTAGCGCAACAATTCAACAAATTAGGAATTTGAAACTTCTGTATACCTATATCACTGTATTTAATTAACAATACTAAAAACGGCGATTTATAAGGTATTTTGTTTAAATATGGGTAATTTTCTGCAGCTGCAAAAAATAACCATGTAATTGACAGTATCATTATGAAATACAAAGTTATCTTTGCGATTTTTAAATATATAATATGGTACGGAACCCTTCGTGTGCGAGTCCGACTCGCACTTGGCCGGTTTTTTTATGTGATAAAACTACAAATAATCAATTTTCGGACTTTTTCCTTTATTTGTGCTGTGAGACCTTGCTTCTTACAAAATTTCATGATTCTATGTCAACGGGAAGTACCCTATAGGTTTTGATTTACTTGCGAGTTTCAAAATATGTCGCATAAATGGCCGTATTTTTATTGCGTTGATTTAGAAGCTAGATTTTTTTAGAACTCTAGGGGACTATAGACTTACGTATTTAATATTAATTTCAACTTGATACCTCCACGCGTTCCTGAGAAAAAGGGCCTTGACCGATGACATACTTGAAAGTATTTTTTTATGTGATAAAATTATAAATTACCAATTTCCGGACTTTTTCCATTACTTGTGCTGTAAGACCTTGCTTCTTGCCAAATTTCATGGTTCTAGGTCAACGAAAAGTACCCTATAGGTTTTGATTTACTTGCGAGTATCAAAATATGTCGCATAAATGGCCGTATTTTTTATTGCGTTGATTTAGAAGCTTGATTTTTTTAAAGCTCTAAGGGACCATAGATTTACGTATTTGGTATTAATTTCAACTTGATACCTCCACGCGTTCCTGAGAAAAAGAACCTTGACCGATGACATACTTGAAAGTATTTTTTTATGTGATAAAATTGCAAATTACCAATTTTCGGACTGTTTCCATTATTTGTGCTGTAAGACCTTGCTTCTTGCCAAATTTCATAGTTCTAGGTCAACGCCGCAGGAGACGCCCTGGGCGGCGGGAATTGCGTGGCGATTTCCGGCCACCGTAGGCGCGGGCCTGCGGACGGTGAGTAGCGGGTAGCTCGCCGTCCGGTAAGGACCAGGCCCGAGTCGACGGCGCGTTGTGTTCCACGCGCGCCTCAAAGAGATGTCAGCAAGTGATGGGGTCCAATAGGGCCGACGCCGCTGGGGTCGCGGGTTGTTATAAGAAGATACCGTGGCCCTGGCATAGGCAACTGAAGGAACACGGGTGGGTTTTAGTCAGTAAAAGTCTGACACGCCCTTCCGCTCCACCCAGAGCGGGAGAAGTTATTTGATGATTTCCCACCCTCAAAAAAAAAAAAAAAGGTCAACGGGAAGTAGCCTATAGGTTTTGATTTATATCGCATAAACAGCCGTATTTTTTTAATGCGTTGACTTAGAAGCTTGATTTTTTTACAACTCCAAGTGACCATAGACTTACGTATTTGATATTAATTTCAACTTGATACCTCCACGCGTTCCTGAGAAAAAGGGTCTTGACAGACAGACAGACGGACAACGAAGTGATCCTATAAGGGTTCAGTTTTTTCCTTTCGAGGAACGGAACCCTAAAAATGGCAGTGCGGCATGGAGAGCGCGACTGTCGCAACCCAGCGCTGGGCACGCCACAATAGCGGCGATAAGTCCCCTCTTTGAGGAGTGGTTAGAGAGGCGCCACGGCGTCCTCACCTTCCGCCTGACGCAGGTCCTCACCGGACACGGTTGTTTCGGGAGGTTCCTGTTTCGCATAAGGCGGGAGGAAACGCCCGGGTGTTTCCATTGTGTTGATCGCCCGGAGGACACGGTGGAGCATACAGTGGAGGTCTGCCCGGCTTGGGCAGAGCACCGCCGTGTTCTCACGGAGGCGATCGGCGGCGGCGATCTCTCGCGTCCGAGCCTGGTCCAGGCCATGGTGCGGAGCGAGAGTGCATGGGAGGCCGTCACCTCCTTCTGCGAAGCAGTGATGCTCGCGAAGGAGGAGGCGGAACGCGTGAGGGAGAGGCAGCCTCACGCCCTCAGTCGCCCCAGGAGACGCCCTGGGCGGCGGGAATCGCGGGGCGATTTCCGGCCACCGTAGGCGCGGGCCTGCGGACGGTGAGCAGCGGGTAGCTCGCCGTCCGGTAAGGACCAGGCCCGAGTCGACGGCGCGTTGTGTTCCACGCGCGCCTCAAAGAGATGTCAGCAAGTGACGGGCCCAATAGGGCCGACGCCGCTGGGGTCGCGGGTTGTCTGAAGGGGTTACCGCGGCCCTGGCATAGGCAACTGAAGGAACACGGGTGGGTTTTAGTCAGTAAAAGTCTGACACGCCCTCCCGCTCCACCCAGAGCGGGAGAAGTTATTTGATGATTTCCCACCCTCAAAAAAAAAAAAAAAAAAAAAAAAAAAAAAAAAAAAAAAAAAAAAAAAAAAAAAAAAGTGTATCTGTCGTATCCAGATCAGAATTGATCATTTCATGAAGTGTTCGACCATTTCATGGAATAGAACATCGACTGCTGGTCACATCATGATGTGGTCTGGCGAAATCATTGAATACTCAACGTTTGACGATATTCATTTCGTAAGACAGTTAGATTATCCACCGGTAGAGGGGTTGATGTCGCTTTGTTTTTGTTGTGGATCGGTCCTAAAAATACTAAATAGCCAAGTAACTGAGATAAACTTGGATGTAACGCTTGCTCGCCTCTCGCGCTGTTGGCCACAGTTCTAACCTAGCCTCTGGTCGGGGTGGGTGCCACTAGCTGCTAGTGGCACCCGACCAAATGTGGCAAAGTAGTTGCATTTCACGCCGCTAGCAACTGCTTTGCGATATACCCAGTGCTCAGCTGGAAATATCGATAAATAGGTTGCTTTTGTCACTATACGGCCATTTCTAGTATGAAAATTTCATGAAGAGTTTGGTCATTTCATGAAATGGTTGTGTTTCATGATATGGCCAAACGTCGACTGACTTATTATCATTAAACATTGACGTTTGCTGATCGTAAATTTAGCTGGCCATTTCATGAAATGACCGAACAATTCACGAAATTATCAATTCTAAAATCTGACCACGACATTCTATAGTATTTTAGATCATCATATAAGACTGACTTTTCTTTGATTTAGTTTTTTTTAGGGTTCCGTACCTTAAAAGGAAAAAACGGAACCCTTATAGGATTACTTTGTTGTCCGTCTGTCTGTCTGTCAGTCTGTCAAGACCCTTTTTCTCAGGAACGCGTGTAGGAATCAAGTTGAAATTAACATCAAATAGGTAGGTCTATGGTCTCTTGAAGTCCTAAAAAACTCAAGCTTCTAAGTCAATGCAATAAAAACAAACGGCCATTTATGCGACATATTTTGATACTCGCAAGTAAATCAAAACCTATAGGGTACTTTCCGTTGACCTAGAATAATGAAATTTGGCAAGAAGTAAAGTTTCCCAGCACAAGTAAAGGAGAAAGTCCGAAAATTGTTAATTTGTCATGCTATCACATGACAAAATATTTTTTTATGATTGTGTTGTTTGATAAGTTTGTGACAAAAAGCGTTACTTCTTAAGAAGAACTGTTAGTCAAGTAATTAACATGTACTTAACTATTCTCGGCTTTCAGAATCCCGAAAACATTGTTCAAATCGCAATTAAATAGGTAAAAATTCTAAAAACACCAAGGCTGTGAACGGGATAAATTAATTTCAACTACGGAACGCTTCATTGTGCGTGGTCTGACTAGTTGAAAATTTCAAGTCTGTCAGTCTGTCAAGACCCTTTTTCTCAGGATGCGTGGAGATATCAAGTTGAAATTAATATTAAATACGTAAGTCTATAGTCCCCTAGAGTTCTAAAAAAATCTAGCTTCTAAATCAACGCAATCAAAAAATACGGCCGTTTTGCAACATATTTTGATATTCACAATTGTCGCAAGTAAATCAAAACCTATGGGGTATTTCCCGTTGACCTAGAATAATGAAATTTGGCAAGTAGTCTCCCAGCACAAGTAAAGGAAAATGTCCGAAAATTGTGAATTTGTAATTTTATGACATCAATTTTTTTTTTGGGATTCAATGTTAAGTTTGTTTTTGGGATAAATTATTTTCAACAACGGAACCCTTCATTGTGCGTGGTCCGACACGCACTTGGTCGATTTTTTAAAATCTCATGTTACCTAAGCATGTAACCTAAATACAAACGAGTTAATTCGTTCTAATTCGGGAGACAAACCTTATTTGACAGCGTAATGAAGTAAATAGTTAGAAAAGTAATTACAAAAAAAAAATAAAGAAGAAGAGAGGTCTGCTTAATATATTTTTTTTTGTTCACAGGCCGCGCTGGCAATAATACAAGCCAGTGAAGTTACTCCAAAGAAACCACCAAAAGATGGTGCCAAAGCATTGACAGAAGAGAGAGAGGCTCAACAGTATGTCCCGTACCAGGGTCAGGTAGACAACGTAGTGGTCGTGGACATCGAAGACGATGAGAAGAAACAGTATTACGAGACTAATTACGAAACAAGTAAGTTGTATTTTCAAAAACATATCATCATGTCTGAAATTCCCGAAGGAGTTGGAGATAGGCCACACTTGTAATGTTATGTTTAAGATGTGTACGAGTGCAATGTCTAACAACAAACATTTAAAAATACGTATGTATTTTTAAATTTTTGTTGTTATACAATCGATATTTTTTATAGAAAAACAAGTTTACTTTATTGTAAACTTCTTTTTCTATAAATCGGCTATGGTCGGCTTTCAGTCTAACCGGATGCAGCTGTATTAGAGCAAACAAAACAAAAAAAATAATTCAAATTAGTCAAGCCGTTTTTGAGTTTTAGTGAGACTAACCAACAGCAAATTGGTTTTTATACAGGGAGTCTCAAACGTAGTGCTTTAAAGGCAGACAAGGTAAAGCGGAGGTGGTTATCTATCATTTAAACATTTTAGAGTTATGATATTCTCAACAGTTCAGAAAATTTCGCAAATTTAATAATTTCTTACTTGGATTTTTCGACATTTAGCAAGAAGATGCATCTATAGTGTAGGTACAAGATTATAATCCTTTTGCCTTTAGTATAGCTCAGAAACTATTTTATTTTTACTGTCTTGTCTTTTCTAACTTTTTATTGAATTTTAGCGAAACTTTCTTAAACCGGTTTTGTTGTCTTTGATCCAGGAGCATATGCATTCGGTTATGAAGTTGTTTCGAACGGGCAGTTCCACCACGAGAACCGAGGTGTGGATGGCGTTACATATGGTTGCTTTGGTTACTTGGAATTTGATAACTTTCTCCGCGCTACTCACTACGTCGCTGACAGCCACGGGTACAGAGTAGTGAAGCCAGATAAATCAGTCGAAGTCTTCCCTGACGAGAATTACGAATATTATGAAGTGTAAGTAGACAGATAATACTTTATTGACAACTAGCTGACACGACAGACGTTGTACTGTCTTAGCTATGAATATTCGAATGTAAACGCCCGAAGTTCCCGAAGGCGCAAGCGGAGAACATTTTGAATTATTTAGGAAAACTTAATTAATATTTTAAGAATAGAACTACGATTTTTTGCTGAAAAGAAATAAATTTAATGTAAAAAAGTCAAAAATAAGATAAATATTAATTGGATAAATATTAATTAAAAAAAAAAATGTTTTGCGTATATGAATGTCGATAGACCAAAGAAACGATGGATGGACCGTGTGAAAGATTATGATTCTTTAAAAGGAATTTTTCGCCGCCTCATTGAATTTGAAATTTTTCCCCGGGGCTCATTTTTGAGATCAAAATTTCCAGAACGGAAGCGATCAAACCAAAAACGTACCGTGCGTTCACTTGCAGTACCTTGTCCATACACGTCGTTAATTTCGCGTGCTGTCTGTGCTAGGCTGCGACGCTACGTTGGTGCCAAGAAGGAATTCTATTTTCGATTTTTCCATGGTTACAGAAACATCGTTAGGGCTGCTCCTTCCTAAAATACGGCGAAACTAAGTAACTTTGTAACCATTTTTTACAGTAACTATAGCATCTTTCTGATAGGAAAAAATACAAAGTAATCTACAATACATAAGAAGTGATTTCATGTGTCCTGAAATCTATTTTAGTTTGTAGAACTAAGGAAAAAAAAACCTAAATCCAGGTCTATTTCGGTAAATTTTTTCGAGTTGTTACCATATTACTCCTACATTTTTCGTTAAAAGTGTTCATAAATTTATACAGTTCTTTTAATAAGGAATGATTTCTTGTCATTACTTTTTTAATTTAATCAACAGATTTTTTGTAAACGATAATTACATCATATTTTTCAAGCGTTGTGTCATCGCAGTCCGACACTGACCGCGCTTTTTGGGACGGCAAAGAAAAATCGAACGGCGCGGCGGGAAAACAAATCAACGACAGATTTTTTAAAAATATCATGCTATATTATAAAATTAATTTGAATTTGGAATTCTAAATAGAATGAAAGATTCCCGATAGACGTTGCCCTGTCCAAATTCCATGTATGAGAAAATGTTTTTTTTTTTTTTTTTTGTGAATTTTCGTATGTTTTAATACTTATTATCCTATTCCGGACCAAGACAAATCCTAAAACACAAAAGTCATAAAAATGGGTCCAGCCGTTCTTGAGTTACAAATGGTGTAACTAACACGACTTTGTTTTTAGGGTTCCGTACCAAAATGGTAAAAAAGGAACCCTTATGATCTGACTCAGACTGTCTGTCTGTCTGTCCGTCTGTCTGTCTGTCTGTCTGTCTGTCTGTCTGTCTGTCACAGCTGGATATCTCAAGAACTACTTATACTATCAACTTGAAATTTGGAACAGTTTTAGATGATGTTTACCCAACTATTTTTCAAATAAGAAAGAATTAAAAATATTCATGTTTTTTTTTTGCAACAGGGACTGAAAGGGGGTCTTAAAAATTCAAAGTGGGGCTACTAGGGCATGTAGGGTATCATATGAAAGAACGCTATTTGCACATTCTCAAACATTTTTTTATTTTTTTTTTAGGTCGCACAGTTTTCGACTTTTGATGAAAAATGTAAAAAAAAATACCGTTCCCCCTTATCTCCGAAGTTTGCAAAGAGAAAAATCAGAAATTATTATAAGTGATATATGTTTATGTAAAGATTACAGGAAAAATAAAACGATGTCTATAAATAGCACATAGACTAGCTAAAGTAGACTCATCCTTCATGGGGTACTGTTTAAAATGTTATAATAAAATACCTCCGCACATACTACAGTTAAATGAAACGAAATTTAAATCATGTATAAAACGCACACTATGCAGCCAGGCATATTATACTCGTAAGTTGGGAGATTACATTGCTGACAAAAATGCTTGGCTAAATGCTGGTCCTGCTCCACAAGGACGCTTAAACTAATTGATTAGCATTCGGAAATATTGTTGGAGCTGCTGAAGATTAAGAATTTTCTTTGCATTGTGTAAATTCAATCTCTTAGTATTGTATAATTGCATAGCACATGTGTGAGCACTATGTAGCTAATATAAAGCTACCTTTTACTGGGTTCGTCTTTCACTGACTTGAATGTGCCCTGGCGGTTGAGAGTATGTCATGCTCACTCAAATGTCTCGCTGGTGGTGGCGTGTGTGTTGGATCATTAAGTTCCCTTCAAAATGGTTGAGCTAATTGGTTCTGATCCATGCGTCATGTTCGTGAACGGGCGCCGTCAGTTGGGACTGGTCGTCTCTTAGCTGCCTCGGCTTATTTTTAATTTAGTTGTTTTTAGTTTTTATCTTTTTCATTACGGACGCTTTTAACGTGCACGTCTTTCTACATTGTTCTCACATTTCAATATGAACGATGTAACCAATATTATGTAAAATATTTGATTTAAAAGAGTGTCCGTGGAGTTTCTTGCCTGTTCTTCTCCAGGATCTACGCTTTGGAATGGGCAACTAGCTTCATTTTTCTGACTGACCGACCCAAGACCGACCCTTTGACAATTCAAAAGTGCCTGTAATTGGTTTATTTGAAATAAATGCTTTGAGTTTGAGTTTGAGTTTGAGTTTTGACACTTTTTCAGAAATTGGAACGGAACCCTCGGTGCGCGAGTCCGACTTGCTCTTGACCGGTTTTTTTATATATAGATATTACACAATAGCGAAAACTGTGTTGCCTTGGTCTTCATTTCTTTAACAATGATCTAAAACTGATGTCACAATATTTTCTAAGCTAATGCAACGAAGTTGCTTTTACAAAGTGGTACACATTAGTTTATTAAAACCAGGCTATTCATTCTTTGCATAAACGAACCATTAAGAAAAAGCATGCATATGTAAAAACCAGACCCTTAATTTAAAACTACTTTTTCAGGACTGGACAAGCGGCAAACACTCAGCCAGGTCAAACCATCCCGTGGAAGAAACTATACTTCCCTAAAGGTTGTAGTCGTACTCCCGGTGGAATACCAGCCAAGCCTTTGCCAAAACCGACACCGAAACCACCTCGACTCAAACCCGTACAAACTGGAAAAGGTAACAAAGAATAAGGAACCTTTTACCTTCCTTCAAAGAACGGTTGGTAATAACTGTAGCTTAAAAAAATCAATTTGCCTAGCCTTTTCCCAAGTATGTTGGAGCCGGCTTCCAGTCTAACCGGATGCAGCTGAATACCAGTATTTTATATGGAGCGACTGCCTTTCTGACCTCCACAACCCAGTTACTGGGTAATACGATACCCCTTGGTAAGACTGGTTGTCAGACTTTCGGGCTTCTGACGACCCGTAACGACTGTCAAAGATCCACGAATAACAGCCGGGACCAACGGCTTAACGTGCTTTTCCTTGGTAAGACTGGTTGTCAGACTTTTGGGCTTCTACTACACGTATTGACTGTCAAAGAACTAAAAATGACAGCTGGGACCTACGGCTTAGCGGGCTTTCCGAGGCACCGAGGGGTTTAAATAGGTACGTAATTAATGGACCATCCATGAACCGACCGCGGCAATTGTAGCTTAATCTTCGATCAACCGGTCTGTAATTTATGAAAGAAAAAAAAAGAAAAAAAAATATTAATAATAGGTAAGTAAATAAAAATCCTTATCCCATTTGCGTCGAGCAGCTATTGAAGTTTTCTATGGGACAGTTGAACATTTTTTCGCGATTACGATGTTGCTCCCATGGAGAAAGTTGTTCGGTTTGATGTTCTGTATCACACCCTGAAAAAGGAGAATGTATGGAAAATAAACCCAGGCCCGGCGCAAACGATACGTAACTCAAATTGTAGGTAAAAATTAGTAATTAAATACTGCATAGGAGGCATCATCGAAATCGATGGCTAAGTGTGTGAAATTGCTATTTGATTTTTTACAGGGGTCATATTAATGTGTGTAACATTGGCCGTACTATGTCGTGTTAATGCCATCATGATTCCGTTGAGAAAAAAGGATGGTGATATCGGTCGTATATAGCTCAGTCTCTATCACACTGGAACAATGATGGCTTTAACACGCCATAGGATCAGCGCAAACCAAGAGCAGAGCATTTTCTGAGACTATAGAAAAATTAATCTTATGACAATTCCATACATTGCAAAATTGCATAAAGTAGATTTTTCGATGGTCTCAGAAAATGCTCTGCTCTTGGTGTGCGTTGACCCTTAGTAAGCCCCAACAGCATTAAATTGTTAAGTTGTGGTTTAAAAACGTATAATAGTATGATATGTATATAGTAGCCCTACAAAGAGATACGTAAGCTGTGAAAGCATAGCTATTTGGGACTCGGTCAGTTGTAATATTATTATCTTGGCTTAAGAGCCGAACGCAAAACCGCTGTCTCACTTACACCTCAATCGGACCTCATTATATCATCTCTCTCTGTAGTCTTGTCTCCTAATTAAACGCGCGCGGGTGCACGTCACCGCGCAAAATAAGGACTGGAAAAATGAGCATACGTCTAAGTACAATTTTTAATAAGTCAAGGCAAAGTATTGACACAAAAAATCATTTTACAAGATGTCTTTTTAATGATTTTGTTCCCATGCATTTAGAACATGTTGTTTTTGACAGGAGCTCGTGGTTGAGTAATAAGAGCCTTACGGGTTGACCCATCAGGTTAAGCTACGCTTGCCGGGGTTGGTCCGTGGATGGGTGACCATCTTTACATACTGAAACTCCTCTGTGCCTCGGAAAGCACGTTAAGCCGTTGGTCCCGGCTGTCATTCGTGGATCTTTGACAGTCGTTACGGGTGGTCAGAAACCCGAAAGTCTGACAACCAGCCTCACCAAGGGCTATAGTATTACCCAGTAAATGGGTTGTGGAGGTCAGATAGGCTGTCGTTCCATATAAAATACTGCTATTCAGCTGCATCCGGTAAGATTGTAAGCCGACCCCAACATAGTTGGGAAATGGCTAGGAAGATTGACTTTATTTGGGACATATCAGACGAAGCGAAATAGTACAAAGAAGTAGAGAACCAAATCATATTTTTGGGAGTGGTGAATCACCCAGGGCTATTTTAATATGTGATGGTTCACATTTTTATACAAAAGAGCTCGAATTTCCTCTTTCAGTTACAGCTTGCATAAATATAAAAACTTGATTAAGCCGTTTATGGTTGTCTATGGGACGGATACATCTTAGAGAGGATTTCGCGATATCATTCCTCTTCTGAAGACGTATGGCGTAGCGTTGTGTACGCTGACAACTGATCAGGCAAACAAATCACGAGGGGTCACATTATGCAGGTGGGTCGTGGAGACAATTAACGGCCGATTGAAGCGCGACTATTACACGCTTTTATGCTGCAATTGTAACTATTTAATGCTTCTTTACTTTACTTCATTAACATGACCCCTGTAAAAATTCGAATAGCAATTTCACACACTTAGCCATCGATTTCAATGATGCCCCTTATGGAGTACTTAATTACTCATTTCTACCTACAATTTGAGTTACATTTCGTTTGCGCCGGGCCAGGGATTTTTCTGAGCATTGTTCTTTGGCGACGATGCAAAACGACGCGTTGTGTAAATTGTACCAGATTTACAAATATACCTAGTGCGTTCTAATCTGAGCGGTAATTCCCATAATATGGGAATTATGAGATTAGATTTAGATTACAATGCAAACGTTCTTCAAAATAATATTTTGAAGAACGTTTGCATTCTAATCTCAGTCTCAGTCTGTCAAAAATACTTCGATTTTGCATGCATTTTGACAAGTTTTTGACACTAATTGTCGCTGAGATAGATTGCTGCTAGATTTTAAACGCTTTTGATTGCGGGAATCGGCCTTCTGGTAGCTTATGTGTGCTAACAAATGTGACTTACATAAAGCAGCTTATTAACCGTTTGTGTCTAACCAATCACTGTGTGCGGCTTTATTGGGGCATTTGGTCCTGGTGGTTACTATGCGGGCACTCCAGGAACATCCGGTCGTCCCGGCTCTCCAGGTGCACCAAGAGGAACCGAGGGCCCCGGCGGTCCTGGCAGACCAGGTAAATAGAAATAACAGTTTTAAAACTACCCCTAACGAAGCCGAGAGGAACTTGTACTTCCCATTATTATGATATTTTTTATGCACTGGCTGAACCATACCTAGGAACCTTCTGGTTACGGAGATATTGAATCCACGCATTAGCACGATGTTTTGCGTGTGTTACATTCCTTACTACCGTGAACAGTGAATTTTGCACCAAAAATAATGTGTAGATGACGGCTTCGTGGTGGGTTTTTTACACCCTGTATAATTGTCAACAGTCACAGTGTCAGTAATACCATAAAATCCTCGATGGTCTGCAGCAAATAGCACTGCTGACTGGTAAGTTTCTATTAAATGGTGAAAAATTAGACAGGAAATAACTGAGTTTTTGTTTTATTTTCCGGTCCAGAAGGCCCAGGAGGATCCGGTGGTCCCGACGGCCCCGGTGATCCCTCTACTGGCGGATACTACCCAGGACAACCTGGTAAACCGAGCACAACAGGCAGCCCAGGATCACCCGGCCCTCCCGGAGGACCAGATGGCCCGGGAGGACCCGGAGGCCCAGGCGGAGTCAATGATTCCGGTGGTCCCTCGGCTGTTTACCCTCTGCCTATCGTTTCTAGTCCATCGTCATGCCCGTGCTATCTGCTGAAAACTGGACAGAACGTTACAACACAAGGATCGTCGGGACAGGCGCCCCAGGCAACCGCCCCACCACTGTACCAACATCATAACCAGCCGCAGTACGCATCTCACGGTATAATTGGATTTGTTCCCGTGGTATTCGTACCATACTGTCCAGGAAACGGTTCCGGCATAAACAGCGCTCAACAAAACTTTCTGAATGCAGTACCTGTGAAAGAAAGAAGAAAAAAAAGAAAAAGAGGCAGCACAGGCAAAGAGTACTTCAAAGATCTCAAAGAAATTAAATCTCTTAATGAATTAGACGACCTCCTCAGAAATCAAATTAAACCTTTAAAGAAGAGCATACGCAAACGTTATCCCACTTACCTTTTAGGAAAAATAATGGACAAGATCAAGGGTAAGCTCAAATACGGAATATACTTGCCAAACTATTTTGCAAATAAGAAAGAAATAAAAATATTTATATTTTTTTTGTAACAGGTGCTGAAAGGGGGTGTTAAAAATTCAAAGTGGGACTACTAGGGCATGTGGAGTATCATATGAAAGAGCGCTGTTTCCACATTCTTAATCATTTTTTTTTGGCCGCATAGTTTTCAACTTTTGATGAAAAATGTAAAAAAAATACCGTTCCCGGGGGGAACCTATCTCCGAAGTTTGCAAAGGGAAAATCTGAAATTATTCTATGTGATAGAAGTATATGTAAAGATTACAGGAAAAATAAAACGATGTCTCTAAATAGCACACTTTTTCAGAAATCGGAACGGAACCCTCGGTGCGCGAGTCCGACTCGCTCTTGACCGGTTATTTTTTATAAATAATACATCAATAAAACGTGACGTGTAGGTTTTAAAAACCGATATCACAATTAATATTCCCAATATTTACGATGTGTCATTTGTTTTTTAGAAATTCCAACAACAACTGAAAGGAATCAAGTCGACTATTGTATTGACATTTCACCCTGTAGTTCTCAAGCGATTTGCCGAATAACAAGTGGACCACCTTGCTTATGTCCTCCTGGTTTCGTGGGTTCCCCACCAGATTGTCGGATTATGTACAAATACGCATGTACGATTAACGCCGAATGTCCAGCTTCACTTGCCTGTGTACGACAAAACTGTGAAGACCCATGTCCAGGGTCATGCGGAATCGACTCATCGTGTCACGTTTTGAACCATGTGTGTGTATGTAACGAAGGATATACTGGCGATCCGAATGTTAGATGCTTGCCACTCCTTGAAGGTATGACAATGTTTTCTGAATAATTTCTGCGCAATATTGCTATGCTTTTCTGAACAAAATTATAAATTAATATTTTTTTTAGATTCGAATACAACAATGCCTTCAGATTCATGCAATACGTCTCCATGCGGCGCCAATGCTGTATGCGATAACGGATTATGTACATGTTTAGCGGAGTACAGTGGAAACCCTTATGAAAGTTGCACACCAGAGTGCACTGGCAGCCAGGAATGTTCTAGGGATCCATGTCATCCATCTCCTTGTGGACCTAATAGTATTTGTAAGAACGTTGATAATGCTGCTACATGTGTTTGTCGTGAAGGGTCCCAAGGCTCACCTCCGACTTGCCGGCCGGAATGCGTGGTTAACTCCGAATGCCCGTCTACTAAAGCTTGCGTTAATCACAAATGCATTAACCCTTGTGAATGTGACATATCTGCTCGCTGTGAAGTAATCAATCACAGCCCAATTTGTAGCTGTAATTCAGGACAAACTGGGGATCCATTCAAGAGATGCAATGATATTGTACTTTTTGATCAGCTAGTAGATGCATGTAACCCATCTCCATGTGGACCTAACTCTCAATGTATCGAAAGAAATGAAAAAGCTAATTGTAGATGTATCGAGAATTACATTGGACAGCCACCAAATTGCAGACCAGAATGTGTTATTAATCCAGAATGCCCTTCAAATCAAGCATGTGTTAAATATAAATGCATCGATCCATGCCCTGGCTCGTGTGGAGTGAATGCTGATTGCATTGTTGTCCGCCATACTGTTTCATGTAGTTGTCGAGAAATGTTTACAGGCAATCCATTTATGCAATGTGTTCTTCAAGAAGGTATGTGGTTAATATATTACTTTCTAGAATACTAGCTTCTGCCGCGGCTTCGCTCGCGTTAATGTAGATTTTGTCAATCAATGATCCCACGGGGACAGTACTTTTTGTCTGGATAAAAGGTACACTATATCCTTTTCTGTACCCCCACCACGTGCGCGTAAAATTGCATGATGATCGGTTGAGTAGATAATACGTGAAAGCGTAACAATCAAACACACATTCGCATTTATAATATCATCTGCCCAGCCTTTTCCCAACTATGTTGGAGTCGAGTCAAACTGAATACCAAATACCTACATGGAGTGACTGCATATCTGACATCCACAATTCACAGTTACCCAATTACTGGGTAATACGATACCCCTTGGTAAGACTGGTTGTCAGACTTTCGGGCTTCTGATGACGCGTAACGACTGTCATAGATCCACGAATGACAGCCGGGACCAACGGCTTGACGTGCTTTCCGAGGCACGAGGGGGTCTTTTTATGTAAAGATGGTCACCCATTCATGGACCGACCGCGACAAGCGTAGCATAACCTAACCCGTGCGGCTGTTATTACTTAGCCACAAGTCCCTCGCATTTATTTTGAATTTATCATAATAGGGGTTTAAAAATGAAATTGCTGTTATATCCAACGAATTAAGAATGATATTCTTAATTCGTTGGTTATATCGTATACATTGAATTAAACTTTTACCTGCGTGGTGTGAGATTCCAGAGTGAAACTTTTTCACACGATATCTAAGTATAACATTCTAAATTTGAAAAATGTACAACATTCGATTGTTTGACTTTCAATTGTTTTTCATTCAGCTTTTAAAGTAAAGATGGATAGGTACATTGAGAATTACCTAGATTAATTTTTGAATACGAGTACCGGTGTTAATTACCCATGTTTGCAAACCAATAAATGATTTGATTTTGATTTGACGTACAACTAACGCAGCAGAAACAGCTTAGAATATCAATGCTGTATTTGGAGAGGATACGGCTCATGAACGCACCATGCGTTTTTGGTTTAATCGCTTTGGTAGTGCAAACTTCGACTTGAAGAAAGAACCCGGAGGAAGACTAGCAACTTAGGTAAATAACAATGAATTAAATGCGGTGGTGGAAGCCGATCCGTATCAAACTACCAAGGAATTAGCGGCATGCATGTTAATACATTTGCATCAAATCGGTAAGATAAAAAACCGGTCAAGTGCGAGTTCGCTCGCGCACCAAGGGTTCCGCTCTGATTTCTGAAAAAGTGTACTATTTAGAGACATCTTTTTATAAACTTCTAACACATACAATATTTTCAGATTTCTGCAAACTTCAGAGATAAGGGGGAGGGATGGTATTTTTGTACATTTTCATTCCAAATTTCAAGTTTATAGCATTAGTCGTTCTTGAGATATTCAGCTGTGACTGACAGACAGACAGACAGACAGACTGAGTCGCACCATAAGGGTCCCTTTTTACCATTTTGGTACGGAACCCTAAAAAGATCTGCAAAGAGAAATGCGCGTGAAGTTTGCCTTACCTTCTTAATACTTTGATCAAATAAATATAGGTATCTTACCTTAGAAAAAATATTGTTTTAATTTTTCAGTACAGAACGGCATTTTCATATTTAAACCCCTAATATTAATTAGGTTAAAGATAGGTATGTGGAAAAAATAACAGGCTAGTAGGAACTACTTTGAGGTTGTTTCAACATTTCTTCTCAGGGACCAGTCAGCTACGAACGCACTATGTAGTTTTAAAATATTTAACAAAAATTTAACGTGTTATAAAAGATCTACTTACAGAAATAAACTTCATTTCATCGTTTCATTTAATCAAAGGCATTAAGGCTCTTACAGACAGAGGCGATATCGCGTCGCGACGTGTCGCGTAGCGGTGTTGCGACGCGATAATATCGCAATATCGCTCGCGATATCGCCTCTGTCTGTAAGAGCCTTTACTCGTACAAAAGAAAAAAGAAGTAGTTTGTTAGCACAGTTTTGTTGTGTTATTCGTCATAAATATTTTTACTTTATTAAATTGTTAACAAAAAACAGCAGTTATTTCCAACTGCAACATCGTAACCATTAAATCGTCTTCTGATTTTACAGATTACGGAAGTAACCCATTGGGCACTCTACCTACTACCATTCGGCCACCTGCAACTGTACCACCTGGTCAAATACTACCATTCCCCACCTACGTAATTCCGTCCCCACTGCCTATTGTTCCTAGTCCAGCGTCATGCCCGTGCTATCTGCTGAAACCTGGACAGAACGATACAACACAAGGACAGCCAGGACAAGCGCCCCAGGCAACCGCCCCACCACAGTACCAGCATCAGAACCAGCCGCAGTACGCACCTTATGATATAAATGGATTTGTTCCCGTGGTATTCGTACCATACTGCCCAAGAAATGGTTTCAGCTTCAACAGCATTCCACAAAATTTCTCTAATGCAGTTCCTGTGCAATACATGACCAACAGAGACTTTTACCAATACCTTGGAAGACTCAGTGAATAGAAGACGTAACACATGCAAAGATTACTTAAAGGTCTCACCTCCTCAGAAATCAAATCAAACCTTTATAGAAGAGCATACGCACTATTGCTGCTTATCCGCGAATACTTGTTATAACGAACAAAAAGAAAGAAGAAAAGAAGGATGTAAATAAGAATGAAAATAAGAGTGGAACTTCTTAAGGAAAACTAAGGTCCATATTACAGAACGTCTCTTAATACTCAAGCATTACTTAAAACTAGATTCAAGCCATTTGATTAGTTGAAACTAGATTTGAAACAAAGATCAGTGCTTGAGTTTCTTTCTGTAATACGGACCTAAGTCAAGAAAAACTGAGTGGGAAAACTGAGGTTGGTTGGTATTGGTTGTATGCCAAAAATTTTTGTAAAGTTTTTTGGGTACCTATGACCTAGATAATTTTGAGACTGTCCGATGATAAAAATTCTTGGACGATCTCAAAATTTGGAAGATGACGTACAGGACAATATATATTACCCACAAATATATAAGTACGTCATTATTTATCTTAGGATTATAATAAATTGTATGATATAAAAGTATACGAGTATTTTATTATTTCATTTTATGCTTATGTATGTTATATAACAATATTTACAAATTACAGTGCGACCGCTGAGAGAATGCGTTCCTCAGTTGGTCATGACTAGATGGGCAGTAAATAACACCATTATTACGTTTTTCAACTGACCCAAAAACAAAAATAACAAAAGTTTTAATACTTATTATTGTATAACTGACTTCTGTTATCTGAATGTAACCAGCGCAGCGTAAAGAAAATAAAAATAGTAATATTCGTTAATATTTAATATAAAATACAACAATCTATTTAAATAAAAAGAGAAGTCCTGACTGACTGGCTGACTGACTGACTCATCAACGCCCAGCCCAAACCCTTGAACCTAGAGAGCTAAAATTTTGCACATAGGTTTCCTTTATAATGTAGACAAGGAATAAGGAACGATTCCCGGTAGCACATTCCCGTGGGATATTTTCCGACATCCACGCGGGCGAAGCCGCGGGCAAAAGCTAGTAGGTAATATTTTGAGAAATATTTATTTATTTATTTATTAGGTATACCAACAGCAGTACATACAAAAAAATAATAAGACACAGTAATCTTTGAGTCAAGCTATGGAAATATCTCAAACCATTTTTTTAAATTCCACCCCTTTTTTTTTTTTTTTTTTTTGAGGGTGGGAAATCATCAAATAACTTCTCCCGCTCTGGGTGCAGCGGAAGGGCGTTTCAGACTTTTACTGACTAAAACCCACCCGTGTTCTTTCAGTTGCCTATGCCAGGGCCGCGGTAACCCCTTCAATTCCACCCCTGTGGGGTTGAAAACAGAGAATACAATTTAAATGAAAAATGTTATTCATTTGGTTTTAAGTGACTTGAAACTTGGCACAAATATTTGCCTAAGTTTGTCATTATTAGTTTTTTAAAACTACCCCGGAGGGAGGGTTAGAGGGGGAGGGGCAAGGGAGGGGTGGTGAGGAGTGTGAGGGGGAGGATGATAGACGCAGGGAGAAAGGGCAGGAATTGGTGAGGAGAGGAGGAAGACATGGTGAAGGTTGAGGGTGGGGAGGTGTTGGTGAGCCGGAGGTGGAGGAGAGAGGGAGAGGGAGGGGACTGGGTGGTGAGAGAGAGAGAGAGAGAAGGGGAAGTGGGGAAGGGGGTGTGAGAGTGAGTGAGAGGGGGAGGGAGAGGTAGCGGAAGGCGATGTGGTGAAGGAACGAGCTAAACTCTGGAACTACCCTACCAGTTGGACTTTAAAAATAGTAATTCTTTTTGCATTAGAGGAGCTCGTGGCTATGTAATAACTGCCGCACGGGTCGATCCATCAGGTTAAGCTACGCTTGCCGGGGTTGTCAGTGGATGGGTGACCATCTTTACACACCGAGACTCCTCCGTGCCTCGGAAAGCACGTTAAGCCGTTGGTCCCGGCTGTCATTCGTGGATCTTTGACAGTCGTTACGGGTCGTCAGAAGCCCGAAAGTCTGACAACCAGTCTTACCAAGGGGTATCGTATTACCCAGTTACTGGGTTGTGGAGGTCAGACAGGCAGTCGCTCCATGTAAAATACTGGTATTCAGCTGCATCCGGTTAGACTGGAAGCCGACCCCAACATAGTTGGGAAAAGGCTAGGCAGATTGATTGATTGAATTCTTTTTGCATTAATGATAGCCCAAATCTTATAGAAGGCATATTTAACATCACTCTAGGACCCTTAGGTGCCGAGAAAAAAGAAAAAAAGTCTGAAAGAACGCTAAGTGAAAACGAAGTAATAGCGCGGGTAGGCACTGCGATGCGACGGGGGGGGTCGAGCAAAAATAAATTTCACGCGGACGAAGTCGCGAGCAGAAGCTAGTGTATAATAAAAGTACTGGCATGTATGCCTATTATAGGTATACACAGCATTCACTAAAAACAACAACGTAATTAACTTAAAAATAAAAACTTATGAACATATATAATAAAATACATTTTGAATTCGAAATCCAAAATTGTGAATATTTACATTAAAAAAAAGAAAAATATAAAATGTTAAAACACGGAAGGTGCTTGAGTGGAATAAACTAAGATTTATTAAGAACATGAATTACAATAAAATATATTATTAATTTATTGGTTAGTTAGTTTATGCACTCGCATATCTCTGAAACTAATCTTCTAAACTTGTTAAATGGTACTCCGTGTAAGTCGGTTTCTGACGATTTGCAAAAGCTGTTGAAACTTCTGCATATTCGGACCAAGGGAGCGTTGAGACCAAGATTGGATTTGCAGAATGGGATATGAAGCAACCTGGTGATGGGATGTCTGGGAAGTTTTGAAGGGACTGAATATTGGATACGCTCAACAAGATCACTACATTTTACAAATCCGTTTGCAACTTTGTAGAGGAAAATTAGATCACGCGAACGGCGACGGTCTCGCAGTGTCTTTATATTGAAAAAATGTAAGCGCTGTTGATACGGACAGCGGTGGCTAATTTTCCTGGATATAAAGGCTATATGTTTTGTGAATGCTCTTTGTATTCTCTCAACTCTTTGCGAATGAACTGCATAGAACGGATTCCAGGCAACACTAGCGTATTCCAAGCGACTTCGTACCAGGGTATTAAACAAGACTATTCTGGTCTTTGTTAGTTGGAAGCCCCGGGTGTTCCGTTTTACAAAACCCAGCATCTGTGCCGACTTCTTAACAATGTCGTTGATGTGTGGCTTAAAATTTAGTTCATCGTCGACCAGAACTCCTAGATCCCGTATTTCACATACCTTAGACAACATGGTATTACAAAGGCTGTAGGTAGTTGAAAAGGATGACTTTTTTTTAGAGAAGCGAATAAAAAAGCATTTTCGTGTGTTTAAGGTCATATTGTTAGCTATGCACCAGTTTTCTATATTTGTTAAGTCGCTTTGAACGAGGGTAGTATCTGCAGGCCCCGTGATTTTCCTATAAATCTTTAAGTCATCAGCGAACAACAAAGCTTGACAATGCAATATATAGTTGCGACTGCGTTCAAATTTAACTTTAATCAGAATCCGATCCGCTTGAGGAGGTTCTGTCTTCATCATGTTTGCCTACGTGTATTATTAAATGATTAAGTATCAATCAAAGTATCAATCCTGATATCTTGGTCAAAGTCTTCAAAAATAAGATTTTTCGTTTTTTCGACGACCTTCGGCCAGTTACCTTTTGTGACATTCCCGCAGCTATCTTTTAATATGATTATCATCTTCTTCTTTGGGAATGAGTTTCTCTGGGGATTTTTACTCAGCATGCTGGCGCCCGAACGACGTGGACGTGTTGTTTGAACTGCTGTTTGTTTATTTTGTTGTTTAATTTACCTACTCGAATACTTCCTATAACGTGGCGAACACCACATTGGCAACCCTGCCAGTATGAAGGTTAGTATTCCTACAGTAGACATTTGTCTTTTTCCTTGTGAATAGTTCAGTCACAGATACAAAAGTATACATAATACTACATTCAGTTGAAGTCAGAGAAGCTGCCCTGCTAATGAGCGATGATAAATTAAATATTTCGAGATTCGAGGCTATACTTAAACATGTTGAATGAAGAAAACCAATCAATATGCCTAGCCTTTTCTCAAATATGTTGGGGTCAGCTTCCAATCTAACCGGATGCAGCTGAATACCAGTATTTTACATGGAGCGACTGCCTATCTGACCTCCACAACTCAGTAATTGGGTAATACAATACCCCTTGGTAAGACTGGTTGTCAGACTTTCGGGCTTCTGACGACCCGTAACAAGTGTCAAAGATCCATGAATGACAGCCGGCACCAACGGCTTAACGTGGTTTCCGAGGCACGGAGGAGTCTCGGTATGTAAAAATGGTCAGCCATCTACGGACCAACCCCGGCAAGCGTAGCTTAACCTGATGGATCGAACCGTGTGGCTGTTATTACGTAGCCACGAGCTCCTCCGTTGTTGAATAAATAAAATATACCTGTATAAAAAATTTCAGATTCTTTATAACTTAACTTTGGTAGAAAGTTATCGCAAACGAGTTAGCTTATAAAAAGTATTCAAAAGTTTTTTCATATATGAAAGTTTATTCTATACTCTTACATTTACTTGTTGGATTATGTATTCTGAGTTGTATGGAAGCCCTTTGAGCTGACACATTCAAACTGAGTAACTTTATACAAAAATAATTGCTGGGAAACTACTTGTGTCAGCAAGTGATGGGGTCCAATAGGGCCGACGCCGCTGGGGTCGCGGGTAGTTTTAAGAAGATACCGCGGCCCTGGCATAGGCAACTGAAGGAACACGGGTGGGTTTCAGTCAGTAAAAGTCTGACACGCCCTGCCGCTCCACCCAGAGCGGGAGAAGTTATTTGATGATTTCACACCCTCAAAAAAAAAAAAAAAAAACGGCCTACCTACTTTTGGTGTAAACATTCGCTGTTTACGTTATTGCGCAATGTAACGCACGTAAAATATTGTGCTTATGGGTGCATGCCATGGATCTAGGAAGTATTTAAAGTTAATTTTTGATTTTAACATACAAAAACTTGTTTTCCTAAAAAACACTCCAGTACCTCCGTAACCAGATGGTTCCCAAGTATGATCCAGAACAAAAAAAAATCATAATAACGGGAAGAACAAACGACTCACTGTTTACACCCGTTATTAAATTCTGGACACGTTATACCTAAATGCCATTCCTTTCAGGGAAATATTTTTTACATAAGACATTTTTCAAAAAAATACTAGAGGAATTATAACTAAGCAACAGCATTATATTATCTGTGCATTTATTTAATAGCGACAATTGTTGTAATTAATTGCACGATTATAATGCAACACAGCTACATGCAGCGATAAGTATCTTGACTTTATCTAGCTGATGGTGAGACTGCGACTTCATCTGCATACAAACATAAACTCCCCGTATGGTACGTTGGCTTTCGAAAAATAGTTTCTTGGTGTAGTTATCTACTTACATTTTCTTATCTAATTTAATCAATCAATCTGCCTAGCCTTTTCCTAACCATGTTGGGGTCGGCTTACAGTCTAACCGGATGCAGCTGAATACCAGTATTTTACATGGAGCGACTGCCTGTCTGACCTCCACAACCCAGTAACTGGGTAATACGATAGCCCTTGGTAAGACTGGTTATCAGACTTTCGGGCTTCTGACGACCCGTAACGACTGTCAAAGATCCACGAATGACATCCGGGACCAACGGCTTAACGTGCTTTCCGAGGCAGAGGAGTCTTGGTATGTAAAGATGGTCACCCATCCACTGACCAACCCCGGTAAGCGTAGCTTAATGGATGGATCGACCCGTGGGGCTGTTATTACTTAGCCACAAGCTCCTCCTAATTTTCTTATCTAATTACAGTACGATAACAACTTAGATGTATCATACTCACTGTAGCTCACTTTAGACATTGGCAGAACAGTCGACATCGGCTCTGCTTGCCATTTATTAAAAATAGAATAGAATAGAATTTTATGTATGTATTTGGTTATATGACTTTACAAGTTATTGCGTATACGTAAAGATCAATTTCGTCTAAAGCAGTAATAGAGATTGGTAATGTTGAAGGCGCACTCAGTTCGGGTCGTGATCGGTTTTACGAATTTTGCCGATGCTATATCTAAGTTGTGTCTTACTGTACCTAGTGTTGTACCCCTGTGCATGTTCTAGTCGGTCACACACGCAGACAGACAGTCACAATAGCAGTATTAAACATTGTAGGTATAGAATCATCCTGCCTATCATAATCTTTTATTATCAATCACCCCGTAAATGTCCACAACAGAAATGGGTCTCTCAATGACCGCTATTCACAAGGATGGGCGTATGCTGCTACTTATTGTATTAACTATTAAGTGTTAACTGCCGGATCTTTATGACCCCTTAAACTACATTAACTGTAATCACATTACAGTGTCGACCCTTACTTGACGTACGAGCCCTTGAGCCCATAAATATTATGACATGGAGAAGTGGACGAGCGACAACATACATAAACTAACTCTGAGGGCTTATAAAACAAATATTTATATAGATTACATTGCATAAATAACAAGTTTAATAATAATGTTTGAAAGGGCTTCGACACTGTTTGGATGTTGATAAATAATTTAATTTTCATGTCATTTTGAAAAATAAATACATTCCAAAGCTTTGACTCTGCCTATCCTTTTCCCAACTATGTTGGGGTTGTCTTCCAGTCTAACCGGATGCAGCTGAATAGACACTGAACCTGATCGATCAACCCGTGCAGTTGTTATTACTTAGCTACGAGCCCCTCAAAACAACTTAATTTTCATGTCATTTAAAAAAATAAACACATTCCAAAGTTTTGACTCTGCCTATCCTTTTCCCAACTATGTTGGGGTCGTCTTCCAGTTTAACCGGATGCAGCTGAATAGATACTGAACCTGATCGATCAACCCGTGCAGTTGTTATTACTTAGCTACGAGCCCCTCAAAACAACTTAATTTTCATGTCATTTAAAAAAATAAACACATTCCAAAGTTTTGACTCTGCCTATCCTTTTCCCAACTATGTTGGGGTCGTCTTCCAGTCTAACCGGATGCAGCTGAATAGATACTGAACCTGATCGATCAACCCGTGCAGTTGTTATTACTTAGCTACGAGCCCCTCAAAACAACTTAATTTTCATGTCATTTTAAAAAATAAACACATTCCAAAGCTTTGACTCTGCCTATCCTTTTCCCAACTATATTGGGGTCGTCTTCCAGTCTAACCGGATGCAGCTGAATAGATACTTAACTTGATCGATCGACCCGTGCAGTGGTTATTACTTAGCTACGAGCCCCACAAAACAACTTAATGCTCATGTCATTTTGAAAAATAAATACATTTTAAAGTATAAAGCTTTTAGGCATGCAGATGAAAAATGTAATTTTCTCAAATCTTTGAGATTCAGACATCCTGTTGGTTTTACATCGTTGAGTCCCTCCCTAAGGACGGAGCAGGCTGTTTGACCTTTTGAAGTTGGTCCACGCTAGGTACCTACATGTCTAGTTCACATAATGAATAAGTATTCCTTTTTCAACAAACACTAGTGAAAATATGGATATTCAGTACATTATCAGGCAGACCTTTATTCCCCAAAAGATCATTAATTACTTAGATAGGTCGGTAGCTACTAGGTCCAATGGACATAACACAATTTAAAATAACGGTTGCTCATTGCTGAGTGTTGAGCGTCTCATTTCTGCAAAACTAATCAATACAAGTACAAGTCTCGGATCAGTGGATCAATCTGCTGCTGACGTAGGTTATTGTTGAATGACCAAGATTCCATCAAATATAGAAAAACTTCTAGTAAGTTTGAAAATAGGTTTATTTGAATAGGACCCTTAAAATTGCGAAAAAGTCATGCCAAATTACTTTTATTTTCTGAAGAGGAAGTACTAGGTATACCTACTACAAACTTATTGAGTGGCCATTCTTGGAACGGACGTTATATCCATACTAACATAGGGATGTATTCTTGCGAAAGTCACTCTCTTGAGTGACTATGTTAGGACAAAAAAATAAAAATTCCTATAAATAAAAATTCCTATAATAAAAATAGTTATTACCGGATTTTTTCCCGTGGGATAATTTCTGAATTCACGTGGGCAGAAACTGGTTCGTTATAAGCAATCGATTGAGCAATATAATAGTTCTTCAAGAGATAGGAAACTTAAATTCAAAGTCAAAGTCATATAATTTATTTCAATTAGGCACATAAAAGGCACTTTTGAACGTAAAAATTTGCAAGAAAATATAATTAATTCTAGTCGCCCCTTCCAATAGGTACTTTCGTATAACGAAGAATGGGCAAGAAACTCCACAGTTAGGTAGGTACTCTTTTAAAATGATTAACAATATTTTGAATTAATTAATTCATTATACATATTGTAAAATAAATATTTATTTATGATTATTTTTACATATATTTATTATAATTATAAATGAAGACGATGAACCTAGAATATAATTAGTATAGCACAATAAGTAGAAAGAATAAAAAAATTAAGCAATTACAGATAAATTAATTATGTGATAGATACATGGTGCTCACATATTTACAAATATTGTAAAATGTAGAAGATGTTCCTAAAATTTTAACAAATAATGAGTCAGTGTGTGAGTTTAAAGTAACTATGCGATATCCGTTTTCTGAACAGAATAAACACGTCAGCCGTTTACGAATCTATTACAATAAATAATAGGTTCTATTCAGAGAGGTAAATCGAGACCCTAATGGGATTATAATTTGGTTCACAAATGAACGTACGTCAATTATTGACATACGTAATAGGGAGGCCTCTGCTAGACAAGATTAAATTATTATTACAATGACAAGCAAAACAAAGCTCTCGCCTTCGAAGGCATTGTATGTCGCAGTAAGATGGTTGTAGTCGTGATGTAGTTATATCCTTAGGGATGTTATAGCTCTAGGGTTATTATACAGTTATAGATAGCTATAAACCGTAATATAGTTATATGAAAGCGGTTCATAACTATCTTACTAGGAATATAAGCATTAGGCCACTCCAAATAGGGATAGGTAGACCAAATAGGTTAGATTAGGTTAGAACTGTGACCTACTACGCGCGAGCCGAGTAAACGAAGCGAGTCGAGCGGTGCGCTAGCTGCTACCGCTATCGTGGCCGTCGAAATTGGTCGCAATAACAAAATTAGGGCACTCCAACAGTTTTTATTTAACTATATTACGATATATAGCTATATCCCTAGGGATATAACTATATCACTGCTGCTACAACCATCTTACTGCGACATATGAATTTGTGAATGGACGGCGATGTAAACTTACAATACATAATTTATTCATGTGTTGTTGAGTAGGTATGTACCTACTATTTGGACAACAGTAGGGCTGAATAATAATGTCGGTTATATTCTGCAATAGGTTAGTTGAGAAGGCTAGTTGGCAAAGAGTAGGCTAGTTGGCAAAGAGTAGGCTAGTTGGCAAAGAGTAGGCTAGTTGGCAAAGAGTAGGCTAGTTGGCAAAGAGTAGGCTAGTTGGCAAAGAGTAGGCTAGTTGGCAAAGAGTAGGCTAGTTGGCAAAGAGTAGGCTAGTTGGCAAAGAGTAGGCTAGTTGGCAAAGAGTAGGCTAGTTGGCTAAAGAATCAGATTAAATAAGAACTAAATTTTAAACTGTTCTTTTTGAAGCCTGTTTATGATACTGTCGTTTCTAAAAGTCCATCTGGGAACGAGCTTAGGCACCATCCTACACTATTTTGATAATTTAAGCACCTCTTATTACCAATTACAATCCAATCCATTATTCAATTCGTTCCAATTTAATTGCGCATCCAGGCGACTAGAGCCGCCTAAAACGTAAACGTCCAGGCTACTAGAGCAGCCTATATGTTATCTTCACTTTAAAACGTGTCTGTACCTTGTTTACATTTCTAAAAATTATACGAGATGTCAGTGTATTAAAAATAATTGATTGAAGGATGATAATTGAATAATTATTGATTTGTTTGATTGACTTAACGACGTTTGCGTATGCGTACTTGCGCGTACTATAGAGACTCCTGAGTGGATAAGATTCAGAAGTCCAGAACACCTAATCTCTGCTGTCTGATGATATTAGTTAGAGCGTGTTGTAGTAATAATGAAAGAGACTTACAGTCAGTCGAAAACATTCTATTGATTGGGCAATGCTAAACATACCGACAAATGACCAGAGTAACTTAATAACAACCAGCACAGATTGCATGCGCACTCTATTATGAAATGGGTAAAACCGAAACAAAAATATAATGTGGTAAGTAATTCTCATATGCAGCGACCCTTGGTGCAAGAAACGAGGATCATGCAAGCGATGTAATAAATGGGGAAACGCGAGATCCTTCTCAAATAGCTCTTTATAAAGTGCGCTCAGACTAACTTTATATAACTGGAATTATTTTTAGGAACGGTTATGTAAAACGGGGAGCGGTGTTACTGTTTAACAATTAATTTTAGGATTTACTTAGAAAATGGCATTTTCTGTGATGTTTAAGGCTTTCAGTTAGCTGGTTAATTCAAAGTGGTGGCAGAGGCACTGTAAAAAACCGGTCAAGTCGGACTCGCGCACCGAGGGTTCCGTTCCGATTTTTGAAAAAGTGTGCTATTTAAAGACATCGTTTTATTTTTTCTGTAATCTTTACATAAACATCTATCACATAGAATAATTTGAGATTTTTCTCTCTTGCAAACTTCGGAGAAAAGGGCAACGGTATTTTTTTTTACATTTTCTATCAAAAGTCCAAAACTATGCGGCCTTAAAAAAATAAATAAATGTTTGAGAATGTACAAATAGCGTTCTGTCATACCCCACATGCCCTAGTACCACTTTCAATTTTTAAGAACCCATTCAGTCCAGGTTGCAAAAAAAAAAAAAATTCTTTCTTATTTGCAAAGTATCTAGTTGGGTAAACGTCACTTATAACTGTTCCAAATTTCAAGTTGATAGCATTAGTAGTTCCTGAGATATCCAGCTGTGACAGACAGACAGACAGACAGACTGAGTCACACCATAAGGGTTCCTTCTTTACCATTTTGGCACGGAACCCTAAAAAGGAGCTCATTCATTTGATCATAATTGAAATAACCTTTCATGTTGTTCATTAAAACTAATAGAAATACTTACAGTATTTTAACTGTAAAATTACGTTTGTAGAATCACGTAAATCGGCAAAATTTCGTATACGGCCTCAATAATCATTAATAATTGATTTATTTGCGAGTATCAAAATAATTATGTAAATACCCAAAAAATAAAAAATAAATATGTAAATGCCCATTTATGCGACGTATTTTTTTATTGCGTTGACTTTAGAAGCTTGATTTTTTTAGAGCTCCAAGGAACGTACGGACGTAATTACTTACGTATTTATTATTAATTTCAACTTGATACTTTCACGCGTTCCTGAGAAAAAGGGTCTTGACCGACTGACAGACAGACAGACGAACAATGTGAAGTGAAGAAAAAAATATGGAGAGTTTTTCAGAAGTATGTACTTTTGCTGTAACTAACTAAGTGTGTCACAATTTGGTCCAACCTGTTGAAGAAAATTATCTAAGTATCACAGTATCAATTTTGATACACTATAACTATTTCTTAACAAATGGAAATTGAAAGTCGGTTACTCGTAGAGATAGGCCTTCTCCAAGCATCTACAGACCAACCGGTTCTGCGCTACCCGCATCCTGCAAATTCCCACGACCTTCACTAGTACGTCGGTCAATTTTGTGGGGGCCTCCCCACGTTACTTTTTCCGGTACCCGGTCGCCACTCGACAACTCTTCGGTCCCATCGGCCATCCGTTCTACGAGAAATATTCCCTATTTGCTGCTTAAATTTATCAAACCTTCGCAAAACTTAAGGACACTGATTCCAATGAAACTTGTCTTATACTTATATACAGGACTAGTTTTTGCAAGCGGCTACGCCCACATTGATGTAGGAAAATATCCCACGGAAACGTACTACCGGGTATTCCTACCTTATTCCTTGACTACATTATAAAGGGAACCGCTGCGCTGTGCAAAATTTCAGCTTTCTAGTTTTCATTTATATAGATTATAGATCTGCCAAGCCTTTTCCCAACTATGTTGGGGTCGGCTTCCAGTCTAACCAGTATTTTACAAGGAATGATTGCCTATCTGACCTCCACAATTCCAGTTACTGGGTAATTCCCTTAATTGGTAAGCCCGGTTTGTCAGACTTTCGGGCTTTTAACCATCCTAATGACTGTCAAAGATCCACGAATGACATCCGGAACCAACGGCTTTACGAGCTTTTCGAAGCACGGAGGGGTCTTGGTATGTAAAGATGGTCACCCATCCACTGACCAACCGCGGCAAGCGTAGCTTAACCTGATTGATCGACCCGTGCGGATATTATAACTTAGCCACAAGTCCCCTCACTTTCATAAGAACATGTTTTTTTGATTGATTGACTGTTAAATGTGAGCTGATTGAGAGCAGTGGTGGCCCAGTGGTAAGGGCCCCGACTTACGAGTTGTAGGTCGTGGGTTCGAACCCAAGCTTTACTTAGTGCAAATATTTCATCACCACCATCATTCAAAGTGGTAAGGGAAAACATCCTGAAGAAACAATTGTGTCCCAGAATCAAAAATTCGAAGTCATGACTGTGACATCTACCAACCCGTTCTGGGCCCGCGTGGTGGATTACGGCCCACGCCGTCTCACAGAGAGGAGGTGTCCCATTGGGAAAATTATATGTTGATTATGACTGTTAAATTAATTGATTATTATCGAATAAGTGCGGATTTTTCCAATGTCTAGATGGCACACATTTCAAAACCCCTTCGAGAAAAACAAGCATTTTGTTACGATTTTTAAACTGTTATTGCCTCGCAACAAAGTTAAGCTGCAACTTAACTGATGTTAATAAAACATTTTCAAAACTTTTACAACGTCGTTGAATCAGAGTAAATTGAACAATGATACGGTTGGCGCAGTGGTTGAGCGATTGACTGCTGCACAGCATGTCGCGGATTCGATTCCCGCACGGACCAAATATTTGTACGACCTACAAGTATTTGTTCCGGGTCTGGGTGTTTTTCTATCTATAACTAGCTTTTGCCCGCGGCTTCGCTCGCGTGGCTGTCGGAAAATATCCCACGGGAACATGCTACCGGGAATTCCTTCCTTCTTCCTTGAACCTCTGTGCAAAATTTTAGCTTTCTAGGTCCAAGGGTTTGGGCTAGGCGTTGATGGGTCAGCCAATCAGGACTTCTCTTTTTATTTATATAGATATGTCTGTATTTACAAAAAAAAAAAAAATGTCTAAAAGCAGTTTATCAGCCATCTCGTTACCATAACACAAGCATTAGGTTGCTTAGCTTGGGACTAGATGGCGTTGTGTGAAATGTCCCAGGATATTATTGTCCAAGGATATTATTAATGGCAGGGCTTAGCTGTAGTGGCTTGCTAGCTGTTGCCACGCTGGTTTCCTCACTTCTCAGCTCGTGCATCTGAGTGTTGCAGTTCTAACTTATCCTAACCAATTAATTTCTCAGAAAACAAGTTGGGTATCATATCCTACAAAACGTACTTAGGAAATTGTTAAAACAAAACGTTTTTGCATTGCCATACACCGTGGCAACAGATTAGAGATCATCATAATCAGAGCATCATAATCACTTTTACTGCTGTTTCAACGAACGGCGGAATCTCCCTAAGGAATTGACTTAACTGTCTTAAGCCCCGTTGTAAAATTAATCAGAATAATAATGAGGGGTGAGAAATTGGGTTGAAAATAATTTTCCTCCTCCATCACTGCCTATCGGGCGGAAAAGAAGCGAAAACCCAAGACAAAAAGATTTTTCGTGATTACATGTTTTAATATTTTTCGGGATCACTTGCTGAGCTCCATGAACGGAAGTTTTATCTCCATCATCATCTAAATTAATGAAACTGTCGATATCTTGCTGTGGTCTTGACAGTGTACTTACCTTACGATAAAGAATAATTATAATTCGCTGCAAAATACTTATCGTCCGTAACAAGGACAGAAAAGGGAGGTTACTTAAATTGTCTTTTATTAACTTACGTAACGGTGGTGCCAAGCTTAGCCAGTTCCAAATACTTTTCGGCAACTAAAGAAGTAAAGTAAAAGATTCATTAACCTGAACAACCTAATTTAAGAAGTAAGAACTACACAAGAAACGCGGTTTAAACTTGTAACAGTATTCGTTTTTATGTGTGGGGACAAAAACTCGTGGAAACTAAGTCTTAGTGGAAGTAACAATTCTAAATTACAAAGTTAATCCAGACATTAGATGGTTTTAGAAGATTACTTCTACTTCTTTTTGAGAAATCCTTCTATCTAAATAAATATTAATAACTACTGCAAACATGAACTAGAAAACTTTCGGCATCACCACAGACCTTTTTCAATAATATCAGCATCACTGTGTTTATTATTTTATTGATTAATGACAACCTATGTCTTACCGCCCGTTGTTGATTATACTAAGTAACATTCACGAAAAGGCGCGAATGTTAGCATCTAAAGGAACCGAAAATCTATACTGAGTCGTTTAGAAGGCCTAGTTAGATAAAGAATAGATTGGTAAACAGTGGCACAAAAATCTGGGCCGTGCCTGGCTAAAACTGGATTTCGTTCGTGCTGAATACGCTTTTCAAAAAATGTCCAAATCCAATTCTTTTTCCAATTCTCTTCGGAGTCATCAGATTTATTTATTTAGATTTACCAACGTTCATACGTAAATTACAGGAAGCGACAGAAAATAAAGAACTAAATGTAACAAACAATATTATTACCCCCACAAACAATATTATTGAAAGCCCACAAAATCTTTGTCAGATTTCCCTATTTAAGTCGTTTTGAGTGAGGCCTCGTACGATGAGATGAAAATAAACGGCGCAGAACATCCCGTTACTTTTGTCCTTTTTAGGGTTCCGTACCTCAAAAGGAAAAAAACGGAGCCCTTATAGGATCACTTCGTTGTCCGTCTGTCTGTCTGTCAGTCTGTTAAGACCCTTTTTCTCAGGAACGCGTGAAGGTATCAAGTTGAAATTAATAACAAATACGTGTATGGTTCCATGGAGTCCTAAAAAAATCAAGCTTATAAGTCAACGCAATAAAAAAATACGGCCATATAAGTGAAATATTTTGATACTCGCAAGTAAATCAAAACCTATAGGGTACTTCCCGTTGACCTAGAAACATGAAATTTGGCATGAAGCAACGTCTCACAGCACAAGGAAAAGTCCGAAAATTGATTATTTGAAACAAGGCGTGATGTTATGTTTAAGAATAGTTTGTTGCGAATACAAACTTAAATATGCAGTTGGAGAATTGTCCGCGACGTATATCAATGTATGAGAGAACATGTTTTTCAACTTAATGTTAAGTTTGTCTTTGGGATAAATTCTTTTTAACTGCGGAACCCTTCATTGTGCGTGGTCCACACTTGGCCGGTTTTTTTTAATCTGAAAGTGGGCCCCTCCCCGCAGGCTCTATCACGCCTCACCTATTCAGATATCAAGTTTTCGTGATGAATGTGCTTGCTGAAAACCCTACCAAGAAGAAATACGCTGTCACGATATTCTGAATTTACTACAGATAATCCTATCCACATCAGTTATGCCACTATCGGAAATGTATAGACCTGAAATGCACGACTGGACTTTATTGTCTATCTGCACGAAATCGACCACAAACTTTAAAATTACCTCTGACAGAATTAAGGATGGTCTTCCTTTACAGTTTGAGTCAGAATAGGGACGGTATGTTCAAATTAATCAGAATCACTACATAGTATAAAACAAAGTCGCATCCCGCTGTCTGTCTGTCCCTATGTATGCTTAGATCTTTAAAACTACGCAACGGATTTTGATGTGGTTTTTTTTTTAATAATTATAGTGATTCAAGAGGAAGGTTTTTATGTATAACTAGCTGCGCCCCGCGGTTTCACCCGCGTAGACCAGGATAAAAAGTAACCTATGTCATGTATATTAATCCAGGGTATAAGCTGTCTACGTACCAAATTTCATACAAATTGGTCCAGCCGTTTGAGCGTGAAGAAGTAACAAACATACACACACACAAGCACACACCCTCTCACAAACTTTCGCCTTTATAATATTAGTGTGATACACGCGCGGGCGAAGCCGCGGGCAAAAGCTAGTAATTAATCAAAAAAACCGGCCAAGTGCGTGTCGGGCCACGCGCAGTAATAGGGTTTCGTAGTTGCACAATAATGCGGACTAAGAAGAGGGCTTTTGTTGTTTCATGAATATTTGACGATTACTCGTAAACTTCAAAAGCCTACTTAGTTGTGATTGTTTTCCTTTTAACTTCGTTATATATACTACTACCGTGAATTTTTTCACCCTTCCAAAACTAACCGTTTAGCTGGCAGGGGCTGGCGTTTAGGGGGACACTTGAGTCTAAGAAAAATTGGCACTTTAGAGCTTAATATTTCAGAAACGGATCCTTAAATCGAAAACTGGTTTTCACAAACCCGCAATATTTTTGAAAGACCCATCCAACAACACCCCACACTATGGGGCAGACGAGAAAAAAAAAACATACCCACTTTACCTACCTACCTACAGAAAAAAAGATAAAAAAAAAATTAAAAAAATTTCTTCATGATTTTATTTTACCACTTTGTCGGACATGTATCTGAGCTAGGGTACGGACGGACAGACTGACGGACGGACGGACATAGCGAAACTATAAGGGTTCCTTGTTGACTATGGAACCCTAAAAAACGATGAGAAAATTTAACAGAATGACAGTTTTCGCGTGTAAAGACCTCAGAAGAACAACTAAAGCAAAAGACTCTACCGTGTTCATTCTGAAACAGCCTATGTATCGTGTTTGAAGTGTCTGTTTGTAACGTCAATAAAACAGCTTTTTACTAAATCCATACTCCATACTCTAATATTATAAATTCGAAAGTAACTCTGTCTGTCTGTATGTCTGTTACCTTTTCACGCCTAAATCACTGAACGGATTTCGATAAAATTTGGCAAAGCTATAGATGGTATTCTGGGGAAGGACATAGGCTACTTTTTTTTTCAAAAATAATCCTATATATAGGGGATGAAAGTTTGTATGGGAAACTCAAAATTTCTTAAGTTAGGGATGTGAAAATTAAAATGTATGCTTTTGATAGGAAATAAAGAAATAAGCGGTTCGGCGTTTTTGAAAAATCATCCCCTAAGGGGGTAAAATAGGGGTTGATTTTAAAATTTACAAAACTCCACGGATTTAGACAAAACTTGGCAAGGCTTTATATAGCATCCTGGGAAAGGACATAAGATACTTTCAATAACAATACTACAGGGGGTGATATAGGGGATGAAAGTTTGTAAGGGAAACCCAGTATTTCTTAAGTTAGGGATAATAAATTTATGCTATTGGTAGGAAATTAGAAATATGCGGTTCAGCGTTTTTGAAAAATCATACCCTAAGGGGGTAAAATAGGGGTTGATTTTAAAATTTACAAAACTGCACGGATTTCGATAAAATTTGGCAAGGCTTTATATAGCATCCTGGGGAAGGACATAGGCTACTTTTTGTCTTAAAAAATAATCGTACAGGGGGTGATATAGGGGATGAAAGTTTGTATGGGAAACTCAAAATTTCTTAAGTTATGGATGTGAAAATTAAAATGTATGCTTTTGATAGGAAATAAAGAAATAAGCGGTACTGCGTTTTTGAAAAATCATCCCCTAAGAGGGTAAAATAGGAGTTGATTTTAAAATTTACAAAAATGCACGGATTTAGACAAAATTTGGCAAGGCTTTATATAGCATCCTGGGAAAGGACATAAGATACTTTCAAAAACAATACTACAGGGGGTGATATAAGGGATGAAAGTTTGTAAGAGAAACCCAGTATTTCTTAAGTTAGAGATAACAAATTTATGCTATTGGTAGGAAATTAAGAAATATGCGGTTCAGCGTTTTTGAAAAATCATCCCCTAAGGGGGTAAAATAGGGGTTGATTTTAAAATTTACAAAACTGCACGGTTTTCTACAAAATTTGGCAAGGCTTTATATAGCATCCTGGGGAAGCACATAGGATACTATTTTTTCAAAAATAATACTACAGGGGGTGATATAGGGGATGCAAGTTTGTAAGGGAAACCCAGTATTTCTTAAGTTAGGGATATGAAAATTCAAATTTATGCTTTTGGTATTAAATAAAGAAATATATAGTACAGGGTTTTTTTTAAAAATCGTCCCCTAAGGGGTACAATAGGGGTTGACAAATGTTTGTGTACCTACCTCTTTTTAAGAGATTTAAGGGATTGGAAATGTAGTCATAGTTCGAATCTTGAGGTAACATTTAGTCTTTATTTCATTCGACGTTTTTACGAGGAAATTATTTGAACGAGTGGACACTCGGACAAAAGTTATTTGTTATTAGAGCGTGACTGGCATAATTAATTTTAAGTAATTAACAAAGTCCCCCCGCCGCGTAAGTCTGACTGTTTCAATGCGATAATGTCAAAAAGTACCGAACGGATTTTCATACGGTTTTCTCTAATGAACGGAGTGATTCAGTGTAATTCATTCAGTGTAGTTTTGTGTAAATTGGCTGAAATATGACGACGACTGTTGAAGATGTCGGAAAAAATCATGCCAACTGGTAGCTTTGTGCCTATACACGGTAACGATATATCGTAGCGATTTGAGTTTGCACAGTTATATCGGACGGCCCTATGTTTTCCACACGAACGTTCCCATGGGATATTTTCCGACATCCACGCGAGCGAAGCCGCGGGCAAAAGCTAGTATACCATAAAATTAGTTTTAAGTAACGTTTATACGTTACTTAAAACTATTAAGTTTATAACTTAAAACTATTTACAAATATTTTGTCTATTGTCTGCCTGTTTGTTCCGGCTAATCTCTGAAATGGCTGAATTGATTTTGGCGGGACTTTAACTGGCAGATAGCTGATGTTATTACCAATATAAGGAGCTACTTTTACTTTAGAAAAAGAAATAGGGTACAAAATTAACGATGTGAACAAAATCCGATTCAAATAGGGAAGTATTGACATCCACGCGGGCGAAGCTGCGGACAACAGCTAGTTTCGGCAATAAAATAAGTTTGAACAGTTTGTTCGTCTCAACTTTTAAGATGGTTACATATAGGTACATTTACAAAAGGGTTTATAAAACATCATGTACCTATAGGAAACAAAATGGTTCAGTTTCTAAGATGTTATTTATAACCAAGCCAAAAGCCTATATTCTACATTGAACGTTAACAAGGTCAATAGTTCTGTTTACTTGAGATAAAAAGAACCAAATTGTCAAAGTACTTCCAAAGTTCTCTTATAAATCAAACTAAAACCACTGGGTTTCCTCTGGGACAATTTAATTTTAAAAGTTCAAAAGTAACCAATAAAATGTGTAGGTACCTTTGTCGTCCTAGTTTATACAATTTTATTTTATTGCGAAAAAAAGTAAGTTCAAAAACTAAAACCCGACTACTGAAAAATCACGTAATAACCAAAACCAAGTAAACAAAATAACAGGTTAATTCAAAATAATATGTCAATGTGATTACTATTTTGAATTGACACTTTATTTTCTGCTTGCTTTGAAGTTCCAAGTTGCGTTTATGCGTTCCATGCATAAGTATACTGCGTGATTATTTTACTTCACGGCGATCTGAAATATAATTAATTAAACAGAGTAGTATCTCCTACACACACTTATAACATCGCGGTCTTTAGAAATAAAATATTCAAGTATTTTTTAAATAGGTACAACTATTTCACCATATCTTCTGTGTGTTGGCAGCCCAATGTGTCACTTTTCTTTCGCGCGCTCGAAGACATCGCACGGAAAAATCCTCTCGCGTCAAGCTTTAATTAATTTTGATTTAAAACTGTGTTTAACGTACGCTCGAGTTAAATAACGAAATGCCAAGTAACAAAAAACTTATAAAACGCCTTATAAGTGCATTAGATGAAAACCGGAAGAGTAAACGACACCATCGGCGTCGAAGTCGCAAGAGCAAGTCACGCTCGCGCTCACGCAGCCCTCAGCAACGAAGCTTATCAATAGTATCAACGTCTTATACACCAGATGACCCCAAAAGCAGGACTTCCAGTCCTGATCACAGACTAGAGGTAAATCCGGAACCCTCTATCAACCCCAATCCAGGTAAGTTTTGTTCTTATAATTTTGAGGTTAGGAATTTGGAAAAACGTGGTTTCGGTGTGCCTTTGATTTATGGATATGAAAGCCTTGGGATGGACTCGCTTTAACCTTGCATAGTGCGTGTGTGCTTATAAAGTATTTTACTTCACCTGTGAATATACAATAACCTTAAGTTGGAAAACGGTAGGCTACCAGTAAGTACGAGATACTTTTAACAGCATTAACTCCATGTTGTTAGCTGGTACGCATTTGCCATGGCATGAGCATGCCTAATAGATCACCGAGTACGAGATACTCACAGTGTCTTAAGTAAGCACTAGGTGGTTTAACTTTCTTGACGCAAATTACGAGATACTTACGTTAACATAATACTGTGTTGCACTGGCTGAAAGCAAAAGCTTCATACGCGATTATTATTCTTTGCTTTTTAGATATAACCGAAATGGAGACACCAAACCCATATAAAGAGGCACTAGGTATGGACTATGAGGAGCCACAGCCATACATGGGTCAAATTCACAAGGACATAAGATTCAACCATATTCTAACAAAAGGCCTAACTAAGGAGGAAAGGGAAACCATAACCAAAAAGCATGCTGTGCCAGACAACTGTACATTACTCGATGCTCCTCTACTTAACCCGGAGGTAAAAGCTGTGCTCACAGAGGCCTCTAAACTAAGGGACTATGGGATTGAGATGTCCCAAAAACAACTTGGACTGGCTACCTCCATTATAGCAAAAACTATGACTGATGTTATAGTAACGGAAGAAAGAGACAAACACAAATTGCTAACAAACTTGGCCGATGCAACCAAAATTCTCACCAATATCCACTATAATCAAACTCAAACTAGAATAAAGTTAATCTATCCCCTACTAGACAAAAACTTTAACCAAATACTGTCCAAAACAACAAGAGACACTTTCCTGTATGGAGAGAACCTACCGGACCTCCTTAGAAATGTGAAACAGATGCAACAAGCTGCAGCACAATTAAAAAGACCTCCCCCTGTTGTACCATCAAACAACAGACCTAACACTAACAACGTGCAAAGACCCAGTCAGGGAAACAGGAACGGCCCACCACAGAAACCGAAAATGAATGCACGTGGTGGGCCACGCAAGACGACTCAGCCAACCAGTCAACGACAACTCCGCTGGCAGCACCACTCCGAGAGAGCAACCCACCAGCAAGGCCGATACCGGAATGCTACAACCAAACGTTGACAAACTAGGTACATGCTGGCAATTTACTTAATCATATTAATTGCTGGAGACTTATTACTGATGATCCTGTAATCCTACAGTGGGTACAAGGGTACGAGATACCCTTTGATACTACACCGTTGCAGTTCAACATTCCAACCTCTAATCTGTCACAGTTAGAAACTATGCAAATGGGAGAATCTATTGCAGATTTACTGAAATTAGGTGCCATAACTCCCTGCCAACATACTAATGGTGAATTTATCAGTAAAATCTTTCTCAGACCTAAGCAAAATGGCAAACTTAGATTCATCCTAAACCTTAAACCACTAAATAAATTTATCTCAGCAAAACACTTTAAAATGGAAGACATCAGAACCGCTATCAAACTTGTGGATAGAGACTATTATATGGGTTCAATTGATCTCAAGGAGGCATACTTTTTAATACCTATTTCCCAAAAACACAGAAAGTACTTACGCTTCATTTATATTGATCAACTTTATGAGTTCACTGCTATGCCTTATGGCTTATCCACAGCTCCTGGCGTATTTACTAAATTACTTAAACCAGTAGTAGCTCACCTTAGGAAACAAGGCCTCTTATCAACCATATACCTTGATGATTGTCTTTGTATTGGTAAAATTTACCAAGACTGCTTGGAAAACATAAATGCAACTATAAGCCTATTCAAATGTTTGGGATTAATTATTAACTATGAAAAGAGTGCACTGGCTCCTAGTAAACAATGTAAATTCTTAGGATTTATTATTAATACTCAAAACATGTGCCTTGAGCTACCCATAGAAAAGAAAGTATCCATAACCAACCTAATTCAAAAGTTCTTAAAATTAAAAAAATGTTACATCAAAGATTTAGCTAAATTACTGGGTACTCTAATAGCAACCTGTCCAGCTGTCCCTTATGGAATGATGCATACAAAAATCTTAGAAAGACAGAAGTACTTAGCCCTTATAGACTCTAATGATAATTATAACACTGAAATTGAATTATCAAGGAAGGTACTTCCGGACTTACAATGGTGGTTAGATAACCTAAAAAAGTCTAGAAAACTACAGGAACAACATTTTTCATTAGAAATTTTCTCAGACGCTTCTCTAACAGGGTGGGGGGGGGCACTGTGATGGCGAGCGCATTGGTGGATTGTGGTCAGAAAAAGAACAAGCTTATCATATAAACCAACTTGAAATAACTGCTGCATACTTTGCTTTAAAATCATTCGCTAACCAAGAGCAAAATACATCAATTATATTAAGAATCGACAATACGACCGCCATCGCATGTATCAACAAGATGGGAAGCATACAATTCCCTCACCTAAACGATGTAGCTCGTGACATATGGACATGGTGTCAGGAGAGAGATATACATGTGTATGCCTCATATGTAAAATCCAAAGAAAACTCTATAGCGGATCAAGAATCCAGAAACACTAACATTGACACAGAATGGGAACTATCACCCATTGCATTTAGTTCGATTTGCTCTACACTCGGTCAAGCAAAGATTGACCTATTTGCTAGCAGAATAAACCATAAATGCGAAAAATATGTCTCATGGAGGAAAGATCCATATGCATTCAATATAGATGCTTTCACCCTAAACTGGTCTAAATCCTTCTTCTATGCTTTTCCTCCTTTTGCACTTATCACAAGGTGCTTGCAAAAGATAAAAAATGATAAAGCCAAAGGTATACTAGTTTACCCTCTATGGACTTCACAGCCATGGTTCCCATTAGCTAAATCCCTAGAAATATCCGAACCTGTTATATTCCACCCTGATGATAATCTTTTACTATCACCTTTCAGGACGACACATCCGCTGAGCTCGACACTTACCCTGGCTGCAGCAATCTTCTGCGGAAAGCATTCCAACAAAGAGGACTGCCAACTAAGTCACTAAATATAATGTTAGCCTCACTCTCAACAGGTACGATGAAACAATACAATGTCACATATAGAGCTTGGTGGGCTTACTGCAAAACTCATACACTAAGTGTTTACACAGCATCTGTACCCCAAGTAATACAATTCCTTACTGAGAGATTTGAAGCTAATGTAGGCTACAGCAGTCTTAACTCAGATAGGTCAGCCTTATCAACCCTAATCAGCTCAAAAGTTGGGACCGATGATAGAGTTACAAGATTTCTTAAAGGGGTATATAGACTCAGACCAGCATTAGCCCGATACTCTCATTCATGGAACCCCTCAAACATATTCAATCTCTTATCCTCCTGGCCGGACAATGCCGACCTTACTATTGAAAAACTGACAAAGAAGTTGGCTGTCCTCCTAGCCCTAACGTCAGCTCAGCGGACGCAAACATTGTCATTAATTAAGTTACCAAACATTGTTATAACTGATGATAAAATTGTTATTGAAATCACTGATCTGATTAAAACTTCCATTGTATGTAAGACTCAGCCAAAAATCTACCTGCCTTTCTTCACACAAAACCCAAAAATCTGCCCAGCCAAAACCTTAATAGACTACATTTCACTCACTGAAACTCTCAGAAATCAGGAACCCTATCTTTGGATAACTTTTAAAAAACCACATAAGAGAGCTGCCAGTCAAACAGTCAGTAGATGGATAAAAAACATCATGAAGGAAAGTGGCATTGATACTTCACAGTTCACTTCCCATAGTACACGGCACTCGGCAACTTCATCTGCTAAAAGAGCCGGTATCAATATTGACACTATAAGAAAGGCAGCTGGATGGACAGATAATTCAAAAACATTTGCTAAGTACTATAACTTACCATTATGTGAAGGCTCAACTCCAGCAAACTTTGCATTATCTGTTCTTAACAATAAAACATAATACAAGGAACATTACTGCTTACTCCTGTAGTAGGTATACTCAATATTATAATTATTATTGTTGATTATGAGTAAGCTTAATATTCTTACCTAAACAGTGTTGATTAAGAATAATAAAATAAAAATACCTAATAAACCACAATATGTTGTAATTTTTTAACCAACAGAATTATTGCAGACAGCTCTAAACATCTACTCTGTTTAATTAATTATATTTCAGATCGCCGTGAAGTAAAATTGTGAATCAAACGAGCTTACCTGTTAAGCGAAGTCTTGATTCTAATTTTATGAACGGCGATCTGAAATATAACTACCCACCCACCGCTAGCTAACAGCCCAAAGCTGCAATAATTAGTCTACCTAATTCACTTATCCTTTCAGGAAAACCTAGTGAATGTAAGTGTGCGGAACTACTCTGTATGGGAAACCGAGCTGTTCCTATTCCTTTACCTATGATCTCTAAAACAAGTGACACATTGGGCTGCCAACACACAGAAGATATGGTGAAATAGTGTACCTATTTAAAAAATACTTGAATATTTTATTTCTAAAGACCGCGATGTTATAAGTGTGTGTAGGAGATACTACTCTGTTTAATTAATTATATTTCAGATCGCCGTTCATAAAATTAGAATCAAGACTTCGCTTAACAGGTAAGCTCGTTTGATTCACAATTTTGTGATATTGATTTTTTTTTAACGACTATTGCTACTCTGCATAGTCTGACATCATCTAGACACGACTACTATTGCTATTCATAAAGGATTCTGTTTTACTTTTCAATTTGGATATTATGATTAGTTGCATCTATTGTGGCATCGCTGTGCAGCGGATTCGCAGACATAATCGTGTCATGGGGTTAACGCCAGTTTTTTTGAGGGTGGGAAATAATCAAATAACTTCTCCCGCTCTGGGTGGAGCGGAAGGACGTGTCAGACTTTTACTGACTAAAACCCACCCGTGTTCCTTCAGTTGCCTATGCCAGGGCCGCGGTAACTTCTTCAAACAACCCGCGACCCCAGCGGCACGCCAGTTACCCCTGCAAGTGAGACTTGCTCTAGCAAATCAGGTTCTTACGCCTGTATACTACGGCAGTCGCATAAACCATGCAGTAAAGGTAGTGGTATTGTGGTGTGATATTGATAAATTGTGTTGTAATTTGAATTGTTGTTCCAACTTCCATTAGATGGATACGCTTGCCACGACTGTTATAATTTCATAAATACCGAAGCTACTATAATGAGAGATTGCTAGGTCATACAATGGTCTGCCATGGATGTGGTATCTCACGAGGACTCAAAAATCCAAGATCCGACGTTCCTATCCTGCTGCAGTAAACAGCCCTTTAGTAGGTAGGTACCCTTATTTCCAATGATAATAATTATCAGGTGAATTATTTATTTTTATCAAAAGTAGGTAAAGTCTTGGAAGAAAATGGCAAAATAAATTGGACAGCTCCGTCAAAACTGGAAAGACGAGCGATGAAATGATAATCACGAAAGATGGAGGGAGTGTTCTTTGTCATGTAAAACACGTGTCACGCCAGCGATCCCCGAAGGGAAGGTGAACCTACACCCCACATTTCGCGAGTTACGTCATGTCGTGTAATAAAATGTATTTTAATAATATTTTCAGGATATGGCAACAATGTATGCATGTCAAGCCTGTTGGGTTCGAGCGAATCGACATCTGATTCATGACACATCAAGAGATTTACAAGAGGATGTTGTGAGGTTGTTTGTTGTTGTTTGATCCGTGGAACATGAATCATCAACACCTACGCCACCACTGTCTCTACCACCTGTTGGTGGTACGCCGCCGCCACAACATAACTGGCTGTCCCTGCCTCGACACCGCCGCCGCTACCACTACTACCTCCATTATCTACCATCAGTAGCACAACGAGGTGCTCGTACAGCATTAGCTGTAAGCCTACCAAATTACAAGCGAGCCAGTAACACTTCAAGCCACTGTCGTATTTAATAGGTGTAACAATGGTAGGTACACCTAAATTCTAATAGACAGAGAACCTAGCAGCAATTCTCAACTGTTTGGTGGGGAATCGAACAGTCGGCTGTTGCTGTCATGTCATGACGCTGCTGGTATGGTATCTCGGCTAGACAAGGCATCAAGATAAACGTTCTAACACCAGCGTCATTTTTGGACAAAGTTTTGTTACCTCTAGAAGACAGTTTATGTTTTTAACCGATTCTGAAAAAAGGAGGAGGTTATCAATTCGGATGTTTATATTTTTTTTTATGTATGTTCGGACATAACTAACTAAACTTAACTTAACTTTCGAGGTGATCCCTTTGTCACCAAGTCAGAATCTGATGAGGGGACCCCATGGAAATCGAGGGAAATCCTCAAATTTTATAGTAACTCGTGCATTTGCTCTCGGAAAGTACCATTTGGTAAAGGGAAACTGATGATGATAACCACAGATGGCCATCGGAACTACTCAATTATATCTAACTAAGTATTTTACGGGTTGCGATTCGATTACTTTGATATGGTTACTAAAAGTAATTTATGCTAGTCAAAATGCATAATGGTGATGATGACTTTACCATAGAGCTCCAGTTCTCTTGGTTCTTCTCAACAATCAACGTCCCTGCATCGGGAAAAGCAATATTTTGTAAAAGGCGATGAGCAGTTGACATTGGGCTATTGTAATTTAGATAAATTACAAACTGACCCACAAAAAAATAGAAAAATAGAAACTGTTTTTACAAAAAAAAAAACCGGTCAAGAGCGAGTCGGACTCGCGCACCGAGGGTTTTTCAGAAATCGAAACGTACGATTTCTGAAAAAGTGTGCTACTTAGAGACATCGTTTTATTTTTCCTGTAATCTTTACATAAACTTCTGTCACATAGAATAATTTCAGATTTTTCTCTTTGCAAACTTCGGCGATAAGGGGCCCCCCCCTTATCGCCGAAGTTTGCAAAGAGAGGGGACGGTATTTTTTTTTACATTTTTCATCAAAAGTCGGAAACTGTGCGGCTTAAAAAAAAATAAAAAATAGTTTGAGAATGTGCAAATAGCGTTCTTTCATATGATACCCCACATGCCCTAGTAGCCCCACTTTCAATTTTTCAGTCCTTGTTGCAAAAAAAATAAAAATTTTATTTCTTTCTTATTTGCAAAATAGTAGGGTAAACGTCATCTAAAACTATTCCAAATTTCAAGTTGATAGCATTAGTAGTTCTTGAGATATCCAGCTGTGACAGACAGACAGACTGAGTCACACCATAAGGGTTCCTTTTTTACCATTTTGGTACGGAACCCTAAAAAACACTATAAAGTGAAAAATAACTTTAATTTTAGAACTCGGTGGCAAAAAACTAAAATACAGATCCAAAGACACCGACTTCCAAAATTAAAGTTATTTTTCACTTTGTAGTGTTTTTTTTGGAAGTCGGTTGTTTTTTTTTATTGTAATAAAGTTTTTTTATCATTTTAATTAATTTACAATAAAAGAATTTGTTTGGCAATAAATACATAGTTTTATTTATTATAATCCCAACTCAGTACCAACAAGTAGTAAATAATATGTGGTTAAAGTATGAAATTGCCGATTTGTACTGAAAAATTGAAATTCGTTTTTTTTTAAATTTAACATATTTATTTAATCAAAATAATTACCATTATTATCTATACTTTGCTGCCATCTAATAGCAAGGTCATTTATGCCTTCGCGATAGAACTCTCGTGATCTAGATTCGACAAACTGTGTGAAAGCATTTTGTGCTGCCTCCTGAGAAGAAAACTTTTTATCTCGTAGAAAATTGTCCAAATCACGAAAAAAATGGTAGTCCGTTGGAGCAAGGTCTGGCGAATACGGGGGGTGACGAATGGTTTCTAATTGCAGTTCCTGTAGAGTTTCCACCATCTCTTTCAATTCATTGTTATTCACCTGTGTGGGCGGTCTCCTACGTGGTTCGTTCTTCAAATCAAAGTTCCCATCACGAAAGCGTTTAAACCAAAATCGCACGGTGCGTTCATTAGCAGTCCCCTCTCCAAACGCAACATTGATAATGATATTGCGAGCTGTTTCTGCCGCGTTAGTTCCGCGTCGGAACTCGTATTCAAAAATAACTCGAATTTTCGAAGTATCCATCTTTCTTGTCTAAGCTGAATAAAAAAAAACAACTGAAAGTCGATAATTGAATTTTGCACAGTTTTAAAAGAAGAATCATATGTAGGTACCATGTGAAAAAAGTTTCACTCAAAAATCTCAAACCATGAAGGTTCCATGTCGATTCGAAGTACCTAATACAATAAAACGGCAATTTCATACTTTAACCTCTATTATTATGGGTTCGATGCTGGGTCACTGGATCGGACTTCATACGTCTACAAGTACCTATGTACTAGGTACATTCTATGTGAGGTTCGACTCCAGGCTTTAGCAGAAGACTATGACTAAGATACTAACATTAGTTTTAAGTTTTGCTTTACTAACACTGTATGGATCCCTGTGGTCTGTGTCTGACCGGTAAAACCGGGTCAAAATCATAACCCTCTTGTCACTTCGCCTTAATCGGGTAATAAACTTTTTTCTACATAGTCGAAAGCTTAGTGTGTTGTAGATATTTAATTGCGTAATTTCTTCGACAAATCACTAAAAACATTTAATTTCCCAACAGATATAATAGTACCCCTCTGGTTAGTTAACACCTAAGACAATTAATTACCTCATAACTACAGAAACAACCACACTGGTTATCCTAGGAACGATAGCAGAAACACAATTCCCCTGAAACTATCTATGTCAAAATAAATCTGTTTGTTTAAAAATACATAAAGAAAAGTTTAGATTTGCACAAAATGAAATAGGTACAAAGAGGAGTATTTAAATTAGTTGTTTTATGTGCTTGTTCGAAAAATAATTTTCATATTTTGAATTTTTCACTGCCAAAATGTATCGATGTAACTTCTTTTTTGAATTGGAAACTTCTTTAAGTGCGTTGAGCTATTTTTGGTACGTAGGGTGAAATCATACGGGTTCGCGTCACCGCGTCATCGCGACACCTCGACAACGCGACATGCTAGCATAGTTTTTTACGTTTATGTTTTCACTTCTATCGGCAGCATGACTGCCTATTTTTTTTTCTAATCTAAGTTACATATAATAAATATACCAACAGTGCATTTTCAATTTAATTATTCCCGCTATTATTAGCAGTGAAAACAATTTTGTAGTATAATCATTGTCGGTGCTATCTGCGTGTACTCGAGTTAATGAATATGTCCACAAGCTAAGTTGACAAATAACATTTTCATGAGCAGCGCTAGTCAGGGGTAGGCACCTCGGTACGTAGTGTAGTAGATCGCGACGCCGCGGCCGCCCACAGCGTCGCCCAGTCGCCTTCGTATACGCGACGCGGCGCGCCGCTTCCGCTGCGAACTGCTGAAACTTTCCTTCGCGCGATTTTCCGCCGCGACTGTTTCAACGGGAAACTTGTAAATACATACATGTAACTTTTAGTGTACTAAGAAATTTGTAGCGAATCAATTTTAAAATATTTTGTGTAAGTATTCATAATTATTCAGATAATATCATAGCTAATTTTTCTTGTAAAAAACAGTATTAATATGTTAAAACTGTAAACTATAATAACTGTAATAAAAATACGAAATTAGGTATAACAGTGATTAATATTTACTTGTTTAATGTTATAACTATCTCATTTGGAGTTCAAGTGTTGTAATCTGAGTAAAATAATGTGTGAATACAAATAATTTTGATTGTGTTTAATGAGCACAAACGTGTAAATCAAAGTGAAGAGATACCAAATATCTTCCAAAGTTTACAGAAGTTATTTCTACGTGAAGGTTAAAAAATCAGTAAGTGCGCAATGTCAACTTTGGAAGCGGGGACAAGTGTGCTAATCGTTCTGCAAACACGCTGTAAAGCGGCGTCGAGCTGTGCACTCGTTGTGTGTCGTGTGTGTTAGCACAGAGAGTCAAGGAGGCCTTAGTGAATACAAAACAAAGAAAACTGGCGTTATCAACAGCCACCATTCTGCTCCAAATTGTGGCCTCGTCGCTCTTCGCAATGGACACTAGGCAAGTTCTTTTAATGAAGTAAAAATCACTAGGTTATAAGGCTTTAGATAAGGCAGCTTAATAAAGGTTCGTAAATCCGGTCTCTCGTCCGACCGTTGATCGCAGTAAATCAAGTAGAAAAAATATACGTAGTACGAGTCTGTACCTTTTTCACGGTAACTTGGAATTTTGAGTAAACGAAAAAGCAAGATCGTATTATAGTCATGTAGGTACCTCAGATCAAAACCGTGATTTTACAGTAATAACGAAAACTTTTGTAAATAAATGTATTGTTTTAAAGATGAATCAAAAACAATTAAGTAAGTACTGAAATGTTTACTGCACACGTACTTAAATCCTATTTAGATTATAATTAAATTTGGGTGTACGTGTTAACTTTGTTACAAAAGTATCAGTATTGTGCGGAAGATTTGTTTCACTATTTATTTTAAAATTAGCGCATTATTGATACGTAAGTGCAAAACATGACTTTATAATTTGGAACACGATTATTTAAACTGCCGTATATGATATAATAGATAATAAGTGCCATTGTATACATGCATATCTGTCCTTTTTCAATAGCGGGGGCTGACATACGAATAATAGTTTGCCAGTACCTATTCTTGTATAAAATAAGGTAAGTAGTCTGTCGACCCATTCCAGAACTTACAAAGCCGAGAGGAACAGTTGACCGCGGTTGTTCAGGTCTATTAATCTGGATAGGATTTCTTTCATCTCCCATTGTCATGTTGTTATGATTCCCCTTAATAATTGTATTATGAAACTTTATCGAAGTATTCGCTAAATTATTATATTAGCCGTGTTTTCTTATACTGAAATCAATTATGGAATGAATATATTTCGGGAAAAACAAGCCTGATTTTCCTTACACATACGAGCTTATGAAGTAACTACTGAGTAAGATACAAAATTAGGAGAACCGTTTAGTGAAATACCTATTCTTATATATAAAATCAATTGATGTTCATTAGTCTCGCTAAAACTCAAACGGTTTGACCGATTTGATATATTTTGTTTTGTTTGCTTTTATATTTTTTATTTCAATGGATCTCTAAATCATTGTTATCTTTCTTTCTTTATCTATCTCAATACCCAGGCAGCTTTTCTTTGAGCAGCTAAAGGTACTGTGCTGGAAACAACAAGGTCAAGGTTTTTTCACCAATTCAGGCGGAAATGTACGAGTAACTCTTGGGACCATAGTTATGCCCAGTAGTAAATTCGTTTTTCCAACGGTTCGTACATGTTAATGATTTCTCTGCCAACTTGGCTCTCAGTCGAGATTACATTGCAGTACACATCTGAATTTTAAACAGAGAACGCCATATTGGTTCTCACGAACGGACACAGGAATTTAGACGAACTTCTGTTGTGATTTATTTTTTACTTACAGCTTTATAAGTTTGATATAATTTCGACACATGAAATTAGTAGGTTTCTTGATAAGAGTAAATTCCTAAAATCACATAACACTCAAGGGTACATAAGTATATTCACATTTTCCTGCTATGTTTAGGTCCCAACTCCCACATTATACACAGGCAAACCTATTGCTCTCAACCGGGCACAAGTCCAGACTCCGGGCTACAACCTGGGCCCTATTTACAATAATTGACAATGCGATATATGTATATTTGTCAACAATTTCTAAATTGACTCATTGTCACGACAGGTACACAGGTGTCTTAAAGCACTAAAACTAATGAACAATCTTGTAAAATTGTTAAATTGTTGGATTGTCGCCTGTCACCTGTCGGTTTTTAGGGTTCCGTACCTCAAAAAGAAAAAACGAAACCCTTATAGGATCACTTCGTTGTCCGTCTGTATGTCTGTCTGTCTGTCAGTCTGTCAAGATCCTTTTTCTCAGGAACGCATGGAGGTATCAAGTTGAAATTAATATCGAATACGTAAATCTATAGTCCCTTGCAGTCCTAAAAAAATAAACTTTCTAAGTCAACGCAATAAAAAAATACGGCCATTTATGTGACATATTTTGATACTCGCAAGTAAATCCCCATAGTGGTAGTACCACTGTGGTGGTGTGGCATTTTTTTTATGTTCTTAATAGTCCGAATCAAGTTCTTACGGAAGGAAAGAAATTTGAAAAGTTGTCTGGAAAAATGGAAAATTCGGGAAAACTAAAAGTGCTTTGTATGAGAATTTTGTATGAATTATTGAAATTATGACAGGACAACGTCTTTCGGGTCAGTTAGTTGTTAAATATAAAACATTCCTGAAAATGGAAGGAAGGTACTCATAATCTGAATGCTAGACATTTTAATGAATTGTATATTATTCAGAGTTATGTTACTAAACAAAGCATCTTAGAAGTACTTTTGTAAAGTTCCGTCTAGGCTTAAAACAGTACAATTAAAGTTTGTGTAACCGGCAGTACCTACTTCACGTTACAAAAGCTTGGAAAATATATTGCTTAATGCGTTGTTTGAGAGCGGTTATTTATTTTACACACAATGGAAAATATATTTTGACGTAGACTGTACATGCGGGTGTGACGGTTCTAAAATGGAATTAAGAACTTGAAATGGTCGTGGACGGTATTCAAATGTATAATAATATGGCGAAATGTGGGTGTACCTACTATGCGCTGTTGGTAGTATAGTACCTATAGGGTACTTGCCGTTGAGCTAGAAACATGAAATTTGGCACAAAGCAAGGTCTTATAGCACAAGTAAAGGGAAAAGTCCGAAAATTGTTAATTTGTAATTTTATCACGTAAAATTTTTTTTTTGGGATTATAATGTTTACTTTGTATTTGACATAAATTATTTTCAACTTTTAAACATTTAAATTCGATTAAGTCAAAGTGATGAGCTGCTTCGACATAAAAAAAAAATAACAAATAATTATGTAAATTTATTTGGTTCAATATTATGTATTTTCACTTTACGGCGATCTGAAATATAATTGATTAAATAGAGTAATAGTATTTCTTACACACACTATATTTCAGATCGCCTTTCATATTTGAATCCCAATTATAGGAAAATGGTAAATAACAGTGTCGTTTTCTGAACAAGACATAATTATGAATTAACTTTCATTAATTATAATACCTTGATTTGAAGATGTTGAAGCAACAAATATTTCGGAACACTGCAATATTTTGTGAATTATTCAAAACTACAATACTTGTCTATAGTTCAACCATCTACAGGGTTAACGAAATAAAAAAAAAAAACGCAGGAATTCGAAATCATATTGGTACCGCACTGAAACCAATAACATTCCTTGGATGGTCGTGAAATACATGTAAACAGTAGCGCGAAATACCAACAGTTTCAGTCGTTTACAAGTTTTTCATAGCAAAAACGAATGAGAATAAAAATCCGATGCTTTTTTTTTTTTTTTGAGGGTGGGAAATCATCAAATAACTTCTCCCGCTCTGGGTGGAGCGGAAGGGCGTGTCAGACTTTTACTGACTAAAACCCACCCGTGTTCCTTCAGTTGCCTATGCCAGGGCCGCGGTATTTTCTTCAAACAACCCGCGACCCCAGCGGCGTCGGCCCTATTGGACCCCGTCACTTGCTATGTTCTGAAACAATTCATTTTATTTGAGTGCGTTATGATTTAAGGTTCATTAAGAGTCACAAGGGGCTTGTGGCTAAGTATAATAAACCACCGCTCGGGTCGATCAATCAAGTTAAGCTACGCTTACCGCGGTTTGTCCGTGGACCAACAGATGCTCACCCAATCTTAACATACCAAGCCCGTCCGTGCCTCGGAAAGCACGCTAAGCCGTTGATCCCGGCTGTCATTCGTGAAACTTTAACAGTCGTTACGGGTCGTCAGAAGCCCGAAAGTCCTACAATCAGACTGGTTGTACCAAGGGGTATCGTATTACCCTTAAACCGGTGTGTGGAGGTCAGATAGGCAGTCGCACCATGTAAAATCCGGTTGCATCCAGTAATAATTTAGGGGGCGTAAAATATGTACCTACAACATAAAATGTATCTTCTTACCAAGGGGTATCGTGTTACCCAGTAAGTGAGTTGTGGAGGTCACATAGGCAGTCGCTCCATGTAAAATACAGCAGTGCGATTCTGTAACCATCTCACCGTGAAAACTTAGGTGAAGTGAGCGTGGAGTGAGCTGTCAATAGTGTCAATTCCTAGCAAAAACAAACTCACTTCACCAAAATTTTCACGGTGAGATTTTTACAGAATCGACCGGCTGGTATTCAACTGCTTTCGGATAGACTGGAAGCCGACCCCAACATAGTTGGGAAAAAGTCAGGCAGATTAAAGGTTAGGTTAGGTTCCCTATCAGTAAACACGGTAAATATCCCGTTTTTGTTAATAATAATGTTATTGACCATATGGTAAATATCCCGTTTTTGTTGATAATAATGTTATTGACCATGACAGTTTAAAAAGTTATAAGGTTAAGCAGATTGATCTTCTTATAGGTAATACCTATTTATTAGTTAGTACTGCGTACGTTTCACGGGATGAAGGGATTTGCCCACGAAAGAGCAAGTGGAATAGTACATTTTGATACAAGTGGAGAACGTTTGTTATTGCGTTCGAGGCGGAATTAACACCCGAGCCGTGGGCGAGGTTGTTTTTGAGCCGAAAACTGCAATAACAAATGTCCACGAGTATCAAACGACGTTTTTCAATACACTTTTGAAGAAATGAAATAAAATAACGAACAATATTTTTGTCATGAATTATTATGAAACTATGATTAAAATTTTCTTTTTTTTCCGCGCTTTGCTTTCGCCAGGTTGAAGGAGAAGCAAAGGTATAAAATAAAGCCTAATATGAAAAATAGAAAATTCAAATATATTTGAGTTTAGAACACAAATAAATGTTAATTTGTTCATAAACGTTTCTTTTATTGTAATAATCATAGTTTTTGATGATATTAAATATATAAATATTCAAAAAAATATTAACGCCGTAAAGACGCATATCTCTTTGCCGAGATTTAAAAAAAACATTCATATAGGTATAAGTTATCTGTGGCAATTTTTATTCCCGCACACGTGCGGTAAATAAAAAATCGCACGCGTGTGAAATACATTGCATTGTGAACCTAATCGTAGTGCGATATGAACCAGTTTTCGAGAAAGTGTATTGAAAAATTATTTTTTTAAAATTATAATCCATTTAGTTATTAAGAACTATAAAAGACATCATTGCAGGTTTCATGTAACGCCGCAGTCTGAACCTCCCTAATTACAATATGATACACACCAAACTTGCTAGTTGCTACTTCTTGCTCATTTGTAACATTATTACTTCTACCTGTGTGAAACAGAAGAGAATAGGTAATATAAGTGCATTACAAACAGATAATCAGAAGTATTATGAATAAATCAATTCGAAGTTCTGTCTTGCGAAGATGGCTGTAGGTACCTACAATTTTACGTAAACAGGATTCACAAGAAATAAATTAGATGTAAGTAAATAAATAAATCATTTAGTTCGTGTGAGTCATTTATAGGTCTCATCATCGCATCAGAGCATCGTTTCATGAACTGTTAATATTTTTATGAATCGTAATATTGATGTTTTCCAAAGCATCAAAGTCGTTATTTAGTTTGTTTTTACTAAAGAAAATAATCAAGCGAAAGACTACCCAATAGCTATAATAGATTTGAATCATTGCACATTTTTTTAAGACGATGCACAGTTAGCTTGCCATAAAATTGACAGAGAGAAGACCAAAGAAACGTTTGAAGTAATGTGTGAAAGATGATATGGCTAAAAAGGAGATGACGACTAATAGAGAAGTATGGCAGAAGAAGCACGGACCCCAAATAAATTAGGATAAGGGCAGGAGAATGATGATGAGTTAGTTTTCAAATTTCAATTAATCAAACTTTAATACATAGTTATAAAGCCAGTAGTAAAACGTGAGTCAATGTACTCGTAGGTTTAATTCATTTATTGTCAAGTTGCGTGTGGAGTCCTGATTAAGCATTCTTAACTTATTTACCGCGGCTCCAACTAAGAGTAGCCGGGAAATCTCTTCATCAGTGTTGTTAGTTAAGTCAAAATAGAATTGTTTCCTTCTTTTTTCCTTATTTACACAACATATTTCATGTGAAACGAAGCCTTGGAAATGTCAGGGAAATAGTTTTTTATCGCTAGAATAGTTGTGTTTGTTTATAAAACCTAGCCCTCATCACTCGGCTTTCAGTTTATTGTTTTAAAACAACTCCACATTCGTATTGTGGTATTTTTATATCAAGCTATTTTTTGTCTTCCATCCAAAATTTTATTTTGTTTTTGCGGAATTTCAGAATTAGCGAAAATACATTAAAACTTCTGAATTCCGGTTTAACTTTTATGAAAGAGTCTCCTTAAGAATATTTATGGGACGTTAAAAAAGTTCAATTTTTATGTAAATGTCAGAGATCCAAATGTTATTTGGTACCTACTTACTTACGTGTGCCTAATGGTACTTTGTCAGTCCGCCCGACCAAATAGCGGTTGACAGCTAGTGAGTTAAGTATAGGGGTCAGTATTTGTCGCACACGTGACCTAGTGGTTTGTTTGACATAATGTGGCCGGAACTGGTCCCCCAGCTGCCCAATATTAATAACAAGCCCACTTGTTACCTAAACGTAGCTAATATATGCTAGCGAGATACAGAAAACAATCATTTTCTCTAAACAACATACTATTAAGGCACATTTAGATATGTTTATAACCTAATAACAAAGGAGACAAAAAGCATGTTTATTTTACCAACGCTCGTTTAGTAGGTGTCCTAAACGACTTCAACGTCTGAAAAATATAATTTATTTTTAACTCGATCATTAACGCCGCACATAAAATTAAACATAATATCCAAAAAAGTCTTTCTTTACAGTGGATTTATTACAGTCAGTCTGGGTTTTATTTTGATGTTGTTTAGCTAAAAGCTGAAATAAACGTTGAACGCTGTTCATTAAGGCGAGTTTAGTCGTGAAATGGCAGATTTTGAGAGCCTAATGCTTTTAAATGAGCCTACAAAAAATTCTAAAAAATATTAGGTGAAACTTTGTTGTACGAGTAAGTATATACTACAATCTGAGCATTTGCAAATTTGAAGCAACATGAAATACCATGCAATTTTTTTAATATAAATGAGACTGTTTTCAACTTTAAATTCGTTACTGCTTCTAAACTACAAGTGATATTTTCATGGCTTCACGACATTAATATTGGTAAATTACTTATTTATTTATGTAATAAAACTGTATGCATAAGTAAAAAAAAAACCGTACAAAGGCGGACTTAATGCCCGAGGCATTTTCTACCAGTCAACTTTAGGGTGATGCAGAGAGAATACATGGCAGGTGCAACATAAAGGATATAGATAACACGAAAATAATTATAAAATATAAAAATAAATACATAGATATTATACCTGCATAAATAAATAATATATATAAACGGAATAAACTTTGTAAGGAGAAATAACGATCGGTAGAGGAGAAATAACGATCAGTAGAGGTGAAAACGAATCCAGCAAATCAGCGCTGTGATGTTTCTGCCAACTTCTTACGTATATGCTCACGTGTCTTCACTTTAAAAGCCATCCTGATGTTCAGAGGGAGCGCGTTCCAAAGAAAGACCGCCTGGGCAAAGAAAGAAGAGTGAATGAAACCTGAGCGGTGAGAAGGACATCGTAGAAGACGATTATTGGTGAAACGAAGGTTTTTGCTATGGGCTGACCATAAGTAATGAATATGGGAAGTCAGTTATGAAGGAGAAGTGGGTTTGTCAAGAATAGAAATCAACATAAACAGCCTTCAGCTCTCTGCTCTGACGAATGGGTAACCATTTTAAAAGCAATCGGTGCGCGGATACATGAGCATGTATACTTACGAAGATTGGAAACGAATCGAATGCAATTATTGAGAAAGCGGTCAAGTTTATTGAGGAGATCACATCACCATAGTCTATTATGGGAAATATTAGGGACTGTACAAGCATTGTCTTTATTATGTGTGATGGGATAAGGTTTTTCAACCGATAGAGCGACCGCAACGTTCCAGTGACTTTTTTACTAACAGTAGTGATCTGATTTCGCCAGTTAAGACGAGTGTCAACATGCAGACCAAGATCCTTAACATCGGAGCTAAACGAAATTATGGAGATGTCAAAGATTACAGGCGGCATAGATAAGCCATTCAGCTTTCTTATGACATTATGATAGCCTGAAACTTGGTAGAGTTAACCGCCACTCCAAATCAGTCAGACCAGTCCTTAACCACACCCAAATCCCGGTTTAGCTCATCAATCGCATCGGAAATATTATTAACACTTACCTGGCTGTAAAGCTGCAAATCGTCAGCATAAAGATGATACGCAGTCCGAAGCACGGTAGTAATATGAGATTAATAAAAATGGAGAATAAAAGAGGAGATAATATACCGCTTTGAGGGACGCCAGCTGCAAGATCACACCAACTCGACGAAGAGTCCCCAGCATGAACAGACTGCTGATGCCATCGAAGAAAAGAGGAAACTTATCTTACGAATGTTGCTTTTTTTATTTAATAAAAATTATAATTAACTTTTGACAAAACGCAATTTTCACAGCAGTAGAAATATTAGCTAGCAGGTCCGTGCGTCGACTGTATGGGACTATGGGTCGACGACTATACTCACCTTAAGCGAAGTTCTACTGTTTCATCCGTTGTGTGCTCACGGTGGGGGGTGTGCCTTTGTCGTCCACAAATGTAGGGCATGTTGAGCCAACTTTAATGCTTTTAAACTCTGAACTGGAAATAGTTTCTTATTGTTCGGTAAGTTTAAAGCTGTATCGATGAATTCCAAGACAATGTACAATGCGTGCCACGAAAGATGAGACTTGACACACTACGTAGTTTGATTTGCGCAGTAGATTATAATTCTCTGATTCTGATTATTCTGATTTATAGGTCTCTTTAGCGGTATGAGGTCTGAGACGGGAAGGTACCGCGTGTCATCAGGGCAGCGGAAAGAGCGCGGGAGGCGCGATACTGCGCTCGTCAAGTCTCATCTTTCGTGGCACGCATGTACAAAGAAATTCTTTCTTATTTATAACATTATATAAATACTTTGACATCCTAAATAAAATGTGTGTTTTATGTGTTTATGACATTATTTCTAACTGGCATACCTCAAATTTTAATTTTAATGTCTAATATGCAATCAATAATGTTAATATAATCAAATAAATTAATAATAATAAATAAATAATATATTATGTCCTGTAATAAATGTATGTACCTACCTAATATTTGCACGCCACACTTGGCAGAATGTGACGATACCTGTGACTAACCTTAAGACCACTTAATGTACCATGTTCTGACAAATAAATAAATGATTATGATTATTATGATTATTATAACGTCTTGTTAACTAGAATATTTGTTGAAGTGTTTTAGCCACTTTTTCAAAGAGTTTATTAAATGACAAGCTGTTATACCCTTTGTAGGGTTCCGTACCTCAAAAGGAATAAACAGAACCCTTATAGGATCACTTGTGTGTCTGTCTGTCCGTCCGTCCGTCACAGCCAATTTGATCCGAATCTAACGGACCGATTAAGTTGAAATTTAATACACATACGAATTTCTGTGACCCAAACACGGACGTGTAACGTAAATAAATGAATTTTGAATAAGGGGGTCACTTTTAAGGGGCAAATATGAAAAAAAAGTTTTGCAAACTGTACCGTGTGACATATCAAATTAAAGGGCTTACTGTGAGGGTCTCAAATGTCTTAAAGTTATTTACGAAAATAGATGAATAACGTCCACCCCTACCCCTCGCCTCGTCCATCCCTCCCCATTGCCTCCGAAACTACGTAGCCTAAAATTTTGCAAAAAATAAAGAAAATAGTTCTATATTTATAGATTGCAGGAAAATTAATAAGAAGTCTGTGGTCTTCTTCAAATAACATGGTAAGTCTTTCAGTATTGTGCGTATAAACTTACATCTGCAGTTGGAATGAATGGGAAAACATGTTTTTCAACTACAATGTTAAGTTTGTTCTTGGGTTAAATTCATCCCAACTACATAACCCTTCATTGTGCGTAGTAGTGGCCGGTTTTTTGGTAAATAAATACTAGCCGTCTTACTAATAAACACAGAATAAAGTTATTCCAAGTTTAAACCTATGAAAACGTATGGTTATTCCTTTGTTATTCCTGATATAACTTTATTCCGTGTTTTATTTGTAAGAGGGTAGATATCTAAATACTTTACATAAAATTTTCATTATTTTTGAAAGAACTCGGTACATAGGTAAGCCATAAAGAATATTACTTACTTATAACAAAATAAATAAATAAATAAATATCCTTGGACATTTCACACAACGCCATTAAGTCCCAAGCTAAGCAACCTAATGCTTGTGTTATGGTAACGAGATGGCTTATAAACTACTTATATACATTTTTTTTGTAAATACATACATATTATAGATAGAAAAACACCCAGACTCGGAACAAATACTTGCAGGTCGTACAAATATTTGTTCCGTGCGGGAATCGAACCCGCGACATGCTGCGCAGCAGTCAGTCGCTCAACCACTGCGCCAAACATGTCGTCAAAAGCTTCGATTGAAAATCGGAAATCATGGTAAGTATGGTCAACAAAAAACAATGTTAATGTCTGTTTACCTTAACACCGGAGATAATGATCCATGTCTTGAGGAATAGAATATAACGAAGTTTATTTTACAGTCAGTTTATTACGTTTACTGAGGCAACCGTCAAACAGATATCAAGACGCGTATTTCCATGTAATATCGTTAACTTGTTTCTTCATAGTGACATTCAGGACGTGAAAAAGACATTAATAAGAAATAAAAGTTATAGATAAAATAGGTGTAAAAAGGTCTAGACGTAAAATGGAACAGAGAAAGTTTAGTGTTATTCTGTGGGCCTAGCACGAACGCACCGAGTAAACGTACCTATCGTAAACTACTACGATTCAATCTGCCTAGCTTTTTCCCAACTATGTTGGTGTCGGCATCCAGTCTAACCGGGTGTAGCTGAATACCAGTATTTTGCATGAAGCGACTACCTATCTGACCTCCAAAATATTAACTGGGTAATACGATAAGATACCCGTAATTTACTACTTTTTTTTTTTTTTTTGAGGGTGGGAAATCATCAAATAACTTCTCCCGCTCTGGGTGGAGGGCGTGTCAGACTTTTACTGACTAAAACCCACCCGTGTTCCTTCAGTTGCCTATGCCAGGGCCGCGGTATCTTCTTCAAACTACCCGCGACCCCAGCGGCAACCCGTAATTTACTATTACGACTACGATTTTAAAATTGAAAATACTCGTTTCGTTTCGTATGTTTACTATGCCTACATAATTTTAGGGGATCGTGGCTAAGTAATAACCGCCGCACGGGTCGATCGAGCAGGTTAAGCTACTCTTGCCGCGGTCGGTTCGTGAATGGGTGACCATCTTCACATACCGAGACCCCTTCGTGCCTCGGAAAGCACGTTAAGCCGTTGGTGGCGGCTGTTATTCTTGGATGTTGTGTCAACATCCAAGACCAAAGATCCAACATGCCAGTCTTACCAAGGAATATAGTGTTACCCAGTAACTGGGTTGTGGAGGTCAGATAGGCAGTCACTCTATGTAAAATACTGGTTTTCAGCTGCATCCGGTTAGACTGGAAGCCGACCCCAACATAGTTGGAAAAAGGCTATATAGACAAATTGATTGATGCCTACATAATTTTAAGACTTTATTCATACCTAATACTTATTGTGCTTGTCACAAAAAAATATACCAAACTTATAATAATTTTGGACTTTTAATAAGCTGCAGTAATAAATGACACTTCTTATCTTTCTTTTCAGTTCACTTCTTGTTCCAAAATTTGTCATTTTACTGCAGCTTATTAAAAGTCCCACTATAGTTTATATTTTATAGTTGTATTTTCGATTAAAAATATGTAGACTTGTCCCCTGCGCCCCGCTACCCACCCGAGACACTGCCAGCTATTTGTCGTAGTGTACTTGTACCTTAGGTACTGGATCGCGTCATTTCAGAGTGGACAAGCTATAATTAATAGTTCAAATTTACGTTACGTTTTCGTCGCGCGTTCGTGCTAGGCTGATCTGATAGATTAAGTACAACAAAGAAATTGTGACAATAGGCCCTTGTCACAATTTCTTTGTTGTACTTAAATGATTTATGCCACAAATTTTCCAAGCAGGATTTGACGTGTTATATTTTTAGAACCTCTTAGTAACCTCTATCTCATGTTTAATGAAATCTTGAGGTATGAATATTTGTGCACAAATATTATGTCTACCTGTACCTTTACTGAAAGTCTTACCTCAAGAGGTGATTTAAGGTTCTTTTTAGTACTTCGAGTTGTACTTCGAAACAATCACAGTTCAATTTATTTCTTTTCGCAATTAATAATAAAACAGTGCTTGGTCTCGAGCTATAGGTACACCGGTTTACCAACTAGGTTATTAGGACCTTTTTGTTGTGAGCTGAAGACGACGGTTACCGTTAGTGTTTATGTATATGAAAGAAGAGTTATGTTATGAAACAATTCTATCAAAGACACTAAATTTTTATCAAAAAAACTGTGCTATTAAGTTTTAACTTGTTGTCGATTTTGTATTGAAATGTCAACCATAACCAGTTTATGTGATATGTAAGTACTACGATTAGATTATTTTTATTGGGTTTTGTAGTGGTATGTTCAGTAGTAGCTAAATGGTGTTGTCGGATGATTGCAATGAGCACTTTCTTTACAAAGTCAAAGGCAGAATCAAGTCATTATAATTCAAATAGGCCCATATAACTTACTTTTGAACTTCAAAATTTATAAGAAAATAGAATTTATTATTGTTGCCCCTTCCAAAAGGTAGTTTCGTATGGAGAAGATACTCCACTCTTAATTTTTTTTAATGTTTTACAATACTTTGTATACAATAATTATATGAAGACCTACCTTTTATAATCCCAGGTTTTGCTTTTGAACTCCATCTCAAAAGCTCACCGTATATATTATGTAACTTACAGAAATTTTCATTCTATTTACGCCAAAAACCGAAGTCAAACATTCTAAAAGAATAATTAGAACCAATAATAGTATTTCGTATTGTAGTCCATTTATCTTACAACCCCTGAAAACTTATTGTTAAGGATCAGTCTACTCACGCTTTTTCAAACTACGTGACAATCATAAGGCAATATTTCCTGAGCCGGTGGCCTTAATTTTCTGGTATTGTACGGAGGATCCCAGATACATTTATATGTGTCTGGTCTACAGGACGGACGACGGAGCAGTAAGGACGGTTTCTTTCACTGTCGTAGCTATAAAAAAATGGTTTTGGAGACAGGCCATTAATTTTGAAAATCTCGTTCTTAATGTGAATGCAATGGTAACCCACAAAATCCAAATTTTCTTAAGTTTTCTGCAATTTGCAGGTCAGTTCCAGGTTCTATGTTGATCAAAGTATGATTCGCGACTATAACTAATATATATTTAACAACAACAACAACAACAACAAGAAACAACAACAACATTTATATCTGTAATTTTTATGCTGTGCATAATAAAGAGTATTCTATCTATCTATATTTACATAATTATAACTAACCATAAGAATCATCAATGCCATCTCTCTAAGTTAGATTTGTTCCAAAATGTTATGATTTCCGAAATCAAGCTTGGAGAGATCCATGTGTAATAATAATTATGTAAATACATATTATTTATAGCCGCGAATCATATTTTGATCAAGATACAACCTAACACTGAACTGAAAATTGCAAAAAACGTAAGAAAAATTGAATTTTTCATGCCTCCTTTGCGGATCCACAATGTTTTTCGGAGTTCTTAGCTGTCAACTTATGTTTGACCTAGGTTTGACCATAGCGTTCGCTAAGTAAACACATTCTCTAAGTCACACATTCGATAAGTTGCACATTCGATAAGTAAATAAGTACAAAATAAATAGAAAAAATATCTTTTCTAATCCTAGAGTAATATAATGCTTGCTGACTGTACAATTTCTTCAAAAGTAATGCAAACGCTTGCTGAAAAACTATAGACCCATCTCACTTCTGAGCCAGGTATACAAGCTGTTCTCGAGAATCGTCACGAACCGTCTCGCTCGGAGACTTGACGAGTTCCAGCCACCAGAACAAGCCGGTTTTCGAAAAGGCTTCAGTACCGTAGACCACATCCATAATGTTCGGCAGATTGTGCAGCAGACTGAGGAGTAGGTACAACCAGCCTCTATGACTCTGTGTATGGCATTTGTGGACTACTACAAAAATTTACTTGCTGAGCTGAAATGTTTACACCGTCCGATCCGTGGATCTTAGAAACACAGGTCCGATCAGAAGAAATTAGGTACTGGCTTTAAGGCGAAAGCGCCAGGGTAGCCCGCGAAATTCAAAATTTCTTGCGTTTTTTGCAATTTGTAGGTCAGTGTGAGCTTGTATGTTGATTAAAATATGATTCGCGGCCGTAGCTATTATGGCTTTACAGACTTATAATCATTAGAATCAGCAATACAACTCCATAAGTTAGCATTTACCTCAAACCTCATGATTTCATGAAATCGCTAGATTTGAGGTAAATGCTAACCTATGGAGTTGTATTGCTGATTCTAATGATTATAATTCTGTAAAGCCATATTAGCTACGGCCGCGAATCATATTTTAATCAACATACAAGCTCACACTGACCTACGAATTGCAAAAAACGTAAGAAATTTTGAATTTCGCGGGCTATCCTGGCGCATCAACCATAACCTATCGTGAAGCTAAAGAAAATAAAACAAAACAAAAGACTGAGTTATACACAGTCTTCAGTTGTTTTAAACGTGAAGTATACTGAAATATGTAACATTGACCTTTATCCGACTCATTAGAGACTCGTTCATGCCTGAACATAAGAAGTAGCACAAACAACATTGTTATCACCTGGCCGTATCACAAGCGTGCCGACAGTAAATATGTATTGTAGGATCTTATTGTTAAGATTCTTTCCTGCCTGATTATATGCGTGACATGAAAATCTTTTTGATGCACCTGATCTGACATTGGTAAACAATTTCTTTTCTCATTTCTGTTCGTGTTTTGTTTTTTCTACGCTGCAAAATTTAGTTAATTTACTTAGAGCTTATTTTTAAATAAGTAAAAAGTTCTTTGAATGAGAGGCAACACAATTTGTCATGCTATTCATGAGTCATGACCCATTATTGGATAAGCCTGGCGCTGTCACCAACTTGATTGACTTGAAATTAAATACCTTTTTTGGTGAGAAAAAAAAACAATACTTACCTACATTTTTTAAATTTGTTTTCTTAGCCCCTCTCCCCTCTCCCTATTGCTACTGAAATACCAATATTTCACTCATCACGTCATCTTGGGAACATTAAAACATTTTGATAAAATCTCATGTTAGGGTTCTTTACACAACGTAGACATCCTCTAATCTATATAAATATATAACACACATCAACACGGTCTAGGTGTGCGGAAATTAGCGAGATTTTAAAATAAAAAGGCAACAGGCACATGTAACGTCTATGAGTTTTAATTTTGATGTGTAGAATGACACTTAACATGACTGTATGTATGGGCACATAACAAACACATAATAGTTTACGTAGGACAGAACACTTAAAGCTAAGACTAATTACGTAGGCGCTTCAACATGCCCCCGGGCGTTGAAAGTCATGCTTTCAACCAGACTTCGTTTCTGAAGATACAGGTAATGGGCATATCCTGTTGAAAGCCCTCCTGATGACTCCATTAGAGGTCTTGATATCTGCCACGCGGACAATTCCATCAGTACCTGGATGTACGGCGATAACTCTTCCTAGTCTCCACTTCAGAGGTGGAAGATTCTCCTCTTTGATGACCACCAAGGAATCTAACTTCAAGCCATCCTTGCAAGAACGCCACTTTGTCCGTTGCTGCAACTCTGCAACATACTCTTTACTCCATCTAGTCCAAAAGTGTTGGCGGAGTTGCTCAATACGTTGGTAACGACTAAGATGGGTTGCAGATTGGTCTTCACAATTCTTCTGTGGCAATGAAGTGAGTGGCCGGCCGACGAGAAAATGACCTGGCGTCAGTGGTGTGCAATCGGCAGGATCTGATGACAGCGGCGTTAGTGGTCGTGAATTTAATATTGCCTCAATTTGTGCTAATGCGGTATTAAGTTCCTCAAAAGTCAAATTACATTGTCCCAACACTCGCTGTAAGTGATATTTTACCGATTTTACACCCGCCTCCCAGAGACCGCCAAAATGTGGAGTATACGCGGGAATGAAATGGAATTTGATTCCATCATTAGCTATGCTTTCACTCAAAGCATCAGAATTCATTTTCAGAAATTTAGATAGCTCGTTACACGCACCAACAAATGAAGTACCGTTATCGGAGTATATATGAACTGGCTTACCCCTTCGTGAGATGAACCGATACAAGGCTAATAAATAATTATGGCTCGTCAAGTCACTCACAAGCTCCAGATGCACAGCTTTTGTGGTAAAACAGATAAAAATTGCTATGTACACCTTGACGAGTCTACATCCACGACCTTGACGACTAGCGCTCATAATAGGCCCCGCGTAATCAACACCGGTGCTTTCAAACGGATACCCACCTGGAAGAAGGCGCTGCCGCGGTAGGTTACCCATCAATGGAGTAACAACCTTACCCTGCATGCGTTGGCACAGAACGCATCTATGGTAACAGGCTTTAGCTAAATTTCGCCCTCCTATAGGCCAATAGGATTCTCTTATCGATGCTAACAATAGTTGTGGGCCTGCGTGCATTAACCTTTTGTGTTCAAAATCAAATAATAATTTAGTAAAAGTATGAGTGGACTGTAAAATTATAGGGTGCCGTTTATTATATGTAAAATCTGAATTATCGAGACGTCCTCCGACACGCATTAGATTGTTGTCATCTAAATACACATTAAATTTTAATAGGACGCTCTTTTTTGGCAAACTGTGCTTATTTAAAAGTAATTTATGTTCGGGAAATGATTCTTGTTGACTCTGATAGATTAAAATGTTTAATGATTTCTTTAATTCGTCATCAGATAAAAATTTACTGTGAGGCAATTGATGTTTACACACCTTAATGAATCGCAACACGTATGCCATGGACCGTAAAAGTCTTAAATAATTAGAAAAACGATTAAAATCTATAATATATGCCTTATCGTTGGTGTCAAGGACAACATTTAAAGTTACATCAGTTCGAGTTTCGGGAAGTGACCCTAATTCTAAGCATTTAAATTGCGAAGGCCAACTACTTGAGTCTTGTTGGAGAAAGTCAGGACCAGACCACCACATATCTAAACCCTGCAGATGGCTACTATCCACACCACGAGATAGTAGGTCTGCTGGGTTTTCATTGGTTGGGACGTGCCGCCAGGTGCATTGACCCGCCTGATCTAAAATTTCAGCGACGCGATTACGTACGAATGGCTGAAGTTTCGAAGGCAATATCTGTAGCCACCCCAACACGATGGTCGAGTCAGTCCAACAAAAGACTCGCGAGAACTTAAGACGAAGTGAGTTTAACACCTTCTCATACAGGCGAGCTCCCACCACAGCGCCACACAACTCCAACCTTGGGATTGTAGTGGGTTTAATGGGCGCCACTCGACTTTTGGCGATCAGTAACCGAACTATGCACTCACCTGCATCATTAATACTGCGAACATAAGCGCACGCACCATATGCGCGCTCAGATGCATCAGTAAATATATGTAGTTCCAACTCCTTGTAGGAATGACACACAACAATTCGAGGAATACGAACTTCATTTAAAAGAGGCAGAGTTTTAATACTGGTCTGCCATTTCAATTTAATTTCAGGGGTCAATGGATCATCCCATGATAATTTATCCAGCCAAATTCTCTGTAGTAACATTTTCATAGTGATTACAAATGGTGACAACAGTCCCAAAGGATCGAAGATCTTTGCAATCACAGAAAGTAAATCACGTTTAGTGTTACTATTGCAGGATATAGTTGAGCCTATGGAAAATACTAATTCATCTGAACTTGCATACCAACCTAGCCCGAGCAACTTGTCGGGTTCGCTAGAACCTATATTTAAGGCAAGCGAAGATTGAGCAACTTCAGACAATAATTGAGGTTCATTTGATTTCCACTTACGCAATGGCATGCCAGCCGATGCAAGTACATTTGTGATTTCCTGACGAATAAATCTAACCTCATCTAAATCATCACCGCCAGTTAAAAGATCATCAGCATAAAAGTCGTGCTTTATGACCTCAGCAACCTTCTGATTCTTACAATCAAGCCCTAATTGATGAAGGCACCGAAAAGCTAAAAATGGCGCACTAGCCGTACCATAGGTGACGGTGTTTAATTTATAAAATTGAACGGGGTCAGATGCCTTACCTCGCCACAGTACCTGCTGCAGATATCTGTCAGACGGATGGACGACTATTTGTCTGTACATCTTCTCAACGTCTGCTGACAAGACATACTTGTGCTGTCTGAAACGGAGAAGAATCGACAACAGATCGTCCTGAATGGTAGGGCCAACCATCTGTAAATCGTTAAATGAAACGCCAGTTGAAGAAGGACAACTTGCGTTGAATACCACTCGAAGTTTCGTAGTGGTACTACTTTCACGTAATACGCCGTGATGCGGAATAAAATAGCCAGAAAGGCTTAAATCGGATTCTTTGCATTCAGTCATATGACCTAGTAACTCATACTCAGACATGAATTCGTGATACATTTTACTAAAATCAGATTTCGTTTTTAACCTGCGTTCTAATGACTGTAAGCAATGGGTAGCTTTATTAATTGAATCTCCCAAAATAGAAGGATCTTGTTTGAGAGGAATACGAACACAAAAACGACCATCAGGTAATCTGCTCATATTATCGAGAAAATGCCTTTCACATAACTTCTCTTCAGGCGAATAATGAGAAGACTTCTTATTTACTTCTTCTAACTGCCAGAAGCGAGTTAAATCACTTCGAATTTTATCGAAATCGTCGTCACTTGAAGAATTGATTTTAGTAAAGTTACACCTAATGTTACTAGAAAGCAATGCAACATAATTACGACTAACAGGACCGGAGACAATCCAGCCTAGCCTGGTTTCACATAAAATTGGCTTACCAGTACCTAACTTGATTCTTTGTGACCCTAGCAAGTCCCAGAAGACATCAGCACCAATCAGAATATCCACATGAGCGGGCTTGTAAAAAGTAGGGTCTGCTAAACAGATATGAGACGGAATGTTCAGAGTAGACATATTTACTTCACGACATGGCACATCACTAGTTATTGATGGTAAAACGAAACAATAAAGTTCAGTACTGAAACTATTGTGTAATGACGTCATGCTAATGCGACACGTTTTACCTACGTGAGAGGTCACGTTATTAATGCCGAATATCGACCTGTCTATCTGCCTAGTCTCTAAATTTAACTGTCGACATAGTCTTTCCGTCACAAAGCATGATGTACTACCGCTGTCAAGAACTGCACGAACAACATGTTCCCGACCATTACGATCATGTAATTTAATTAATGCGGTTGACAATAACACATCATGACTCACACTACTGTGCGAAGATGTGACATTGGCCGACAGCGCGACGTTGCTCGTCTCAGTCACAGATGTGGTCACAGAAGACGTCGAAGGCGATTGCGGCGACAAGTTATCACACGACTTATTGTTTGTATTATTATGACTATTTGCACTAGGTTTAAAATCAGCGACATGGATAAGAGTATTATGTCTACGCTTACACAGCTTGCAACCTGGCCTTTTACAATGATTCGCGAAATGACCCGAACGAAAGCAGTTATAACACACTTTAAAATTTGGCAACAATTTAATACGTGCTTCGTTACTTAGTGCGAGAAACTGTGCACAATCACTCAAGTTATGGTCACCCTTGCATTTGGGACAGACCTTTGAACCTGACTCTGAACCAGAATTACCACCACTTTGGACGGTAACCATAGACTTCAGCTTAGTCCCTGATTTATTAACAGATTGAGGCTGGTTATTACGCGACAATTCTAAAGTTTCTATTAACTCAGCGCGCTCACGTATGAATACAAGAAATACATCGAAGGTAATCTTACTATCCTTGTCAATGCGACCTTTGGACTCCTCCCACTCACGGAACGTTTTGCTATCCAACTTGCGAGTAAAAATATAAATTAAAAGGGTATCCCAATAATTAACAGGCTCACCTAATGTGACTAATGCTCGTAAGTGTTTATTTATTTGGTCAATTAAATTCTTTAAAGTGACAGAGGATTCTTTTGTAATTGTCTCCATGTTAAAAATAGCCGAAACATGATTGTGAATTAATAATCTCTTATTGTCATATCGCTCGCATAACACTTTCCATGCCACAGAGTAATTAGTAGCCGAAAACTCGATCGACTGGATCACTACGGCAGCGGATCCTTCCAGAGACGTTCGAAGGTAGTGGAATTTGTTAATTTCGTCTATAGCATCATTGGAATGAATAAGACTCGTAAAGGTGTCATGAAACTCCAACCAGTTATTGTAAGATCCACTAAACTTTGGCAATTGGATTGTGGGCAACTTAACTGGCTTATAACTACTACCACAATTACTTTTATTGCTGCAGACAGATTCACTATCTTTATTATAGTTTTTTACAAATTCGTGAGCCTTAGACAGGGATTTATAATACAGGGACTCAAAATCCGAACGCTCAGAAAACTGTGCCTTGACATCATCAGCAATACACTCCATACGTAACTGTACCTCATCATATTGTTGGTATAACAACTCCATCTTGCCTATACGTAGCTGTAGTTCCGTTATATTGGAACTAGATAACGTTTGATCACCCAACGCGTCCAGATAATTGACAAAAGCAGTTAATCGGCCTTTGAAGCTACCTCGTTTCTTTATTAACTCCCTTTCCTCGGTCATTCTGGGATTCGAGCGTAAATCTGGAATTTATACAATAAAAAGTTTAAACAATGTTTTAAGTCCGTCTGTCTTATGACTCAATCTACAGGTAAGAGAAATATAGGTACTGATGTAGGTAACTGATATCTATAATGACACGGGCACTAATTAGCGAATACCTACCTATGTATTACAACTCGTTTCTACTCTTATACAAAACTCAATAAACTAACAATGATTTTTATAAAGTACAACAACACAATAACTAAAATAATACGGTAATTACACTAACAGTAAACACTAATTAACAATATCTAACACTCTTAAATTATGTTGCTCCTAAGCACCTACCTACTACATGCAAAAAATACTTAACGTGATCAGTAATTACTTGGGCAAAGATAATTAAATTGAAACAATATAATGTAATAAATCAATATTACTACACTCAAGTAAGTGTGATTTCTAATTTAATTGCCGCGAACACACAATAATATCAATAAAACTATCACAATGCAAATGGTAGGGTAAACAACGGAACAAACTAATTACGCAAAATACAATAGGTAATTAATAAGACTAACCTTATAAATCCTTAATTTTCGTTATATACTACCTGTTTGAGTGTTGGGTGACGATATTATTAATAAATTAGACTTAACACCGCTTTATTTCATGTACTTGATTCACTTAACACACTGCCGGTCATGCTCGTTGCACGAATAAATTATTATTCGCTAATTCCACTATTAACTTCTTGATCTTCATATAATATTAGCAGTCCCTTGCTAATTAATCAATCCAGTTCGTAATGGACCATTATGTGCGGAAATTAGCGAGATTTTAAAATAAAAAGGCAACAGGCACATGTAACGTCTATGAGTTTTAATTTTGATGTGTAGAATGACACTTAACATGACTGTATGTATGGGCACATAACAAACACATAATAGTTTACGTAGGACAGAACACTTAAAGCTAAGACTAATTACGTAGGCGCTTCAACACTAGGGATATTTCATACTCAATTAAATAACTCGAAAATTACTGGCCGCATTGGAATCTTTTATACACCGATTTCTTTGTAATTTATCTCAGACTAATTCCAAATTTTAAAATTTTGAAAATTCTTTTGTTTCGGTGGCATAAAAATGTCTTGATGTGTAGGAGAGGGAATTTTCATTTGTGCGAAATTTAGAAAACAATACGAATTACGTTTAGTTACAGTTTTTTTAAATTTTTAAACGAAAGATAAAGTTAAAATTGAGGTATTGTAGCCATGCAACGCCAACATTTGACGAGGGCGGAGATGTTACGAGCTGTGGGAATGCTGGAAGCTGGGTCTGTTCAGCGTAATGTTGCTGAGGCCATAGGGACCCACCAAAATGTAATTTCAAGATTGTGGACACGCTATCGTGCCACAGGTGAAGTAGCGGAGAGGCATCGGGGGCCAAGTCGCATCACTACCCCCAGACAAGACCGATTCTTGCAAACTACTGCGCGAGCTCAACCAAATGCAACGGCGACTCAATTGGTCCAAAGGCTGCGAGTGGAACACCAAGTGCTTGTGAGTGACCAAACTGTAAGAAGGCGACTGCATGAAAGCAATCTACGCCCTCGTAGACCACTCCGGGTCCCACCTTTACGGAGAGGCAATCGTGGACGACGATTAGAATGGGTTCGGAACCACGTGGACTGGGGACGTGAGCAATGGTCCAATATGCTGTTCACGGATGAATCCAGGTTCGGCTCCCATCCGGATTCACGAAGGACGCGTGTTTGGCGAGTTCCTGGACGATGGAGCCGTCTTCAGAACCCTCAGGAAGTTCACCCATACCAAGGAGGAACAATTATGGTTTGGGCAGGAATTCGTCTTGGAGGACGGACGGATCTCGTTTGGGTGCGGGGCAATATGACGGCAGAACGATACGTCCAACAGGTGCTGGGGCCCGTAATATTGCCCCACAGAACACAAATGGGGCAAGATTTCCTGCTCATGCACGACAATGCCCGGGCACAAAAAAAAAAAGAAAAAAAAAAGTAAAAGTAAAGTAAAGTAAAGTAAGTCGGGTAAAGTTGTGGTAGAATGTTTAGAACTTAAACAAATATTAACACCATACATACCATGTAAAACTACATTCATACAAATAAAATTCTATTCTATTCTATTCTATTCTATTCACACACGGCGAGAACGGTAGCAGCTTGGTTACATACACACAATGTTAGGGCCTTAGACTGGCCTGCTCAATCGCCAGATCTAAATCCCATTGAGCATGCGTGGGATATGCTGCAAAGAAGAGCTCTGAAGGAAGTTCCTGAAAATCTGGCTACAGAAGATCAACTTTTTGCGCACCTCATAAGGACATGGGACAATATTCCGCAGCAAGACATTGACAACCTTGTTCTGAGCATGCCGAATCGTTGCCGATGTGTTATGAACATCATGGGCGCTTTCTCAGACTACTAACTTCAAGTTTATAAACACAAATTAAATGATTTTTCTATTTTTTTCAGTTTTTACTCACAAATTAAAAGTTAATTCATATACGGTTTCCGTCTATGCTTCATTTTTTTTCCATAAAATCCTGAAATTTTAATCTAAGTACCTTAACCATTATTAAAAAATGGTAGAATATTAAATAACGTATCTTTTAAATATATACATGTCATTAAATAATTAACACATTGATAGTAATTTGCTTTTTTAAAAATGTCCCTAGACCGTGTTGATGTGTGTATTATAATATCTATATAAATAAAAAGAGAAGTCCTGACTAACTGACTGACTCATCAACGCTCAGTCCAAACCCTTGAACTTAGAAAGCTGAAATTTTGCACAGAGGTTTCCTTTAGAATGTAGACAAGGAACAAGGAAGGATTTCCCGGTAGTATGATCCCTTGGGATATTTTGCGACAGCCACGCCGGCGAACCCGCGGGGAAAAGCTAGTAAAAGATATTTCGAAACTTCACCCCCAGGAGGATCATAAAGCGAGCTAAAAGTTTAGGCGAACAAAGTCACGAGAAACAGATAGAATACTGTAAAAAGAAAATTCTCGGCACTGATTTTAAGGCAGGCAATAAAGGGACCTACGTGATAAAGTCTGATCCGTACTTCATCTTTGCAAGTTCATAAAATTGATTGATCCGTCGAACGAGAGATTATTTCAAACTTACCTAGCCCCAATATCGTATGGCCATCTATGTTTTATTAAACGTGGTCGAACTAAAGTATGGCCATCATCACTCACTTTCAGGTCCAGACAACGAATACGCATTAATCTTGAGAGATAATCAATTTTCGCCATGGTGTAAAAGCGGACAACAGATTTTAAACGTAAAGCATGCATACATTTTTGGTTTGACCCGCATTTCCGAATATGGCATTCTATTGAGGGATTGCGAATAAAAATAGCTTATGAATTTTATTGTGGAGAAATACCTTATGAATGTTGTTGTTGTTTGTGAGCTAAAATTATCAAGATTCAACTTAGTTAAGTAAATTATTTTAGACTAGCTGCTCCCTGCGGTTTCACCCGTGTAGACCGGGATAAAAAGTAGCCTATGTGTTAATCCAGGTTATAGACTATCTACATACCAAATTTCATCCAAATCGGTCCAGCCGTTTGATCGTGAAGAAGTAACAAACATACAAACACACACCCTCACAAACTGTCTACTTTATAATTAGTAGTGTGATATAGTGTGATTAATTAATATTTTATGAGAAATAATTACGTAAAAATATAGCCATTGGTCATTGGTAAAGCACAGAATTAACACTGGATGGATGAAATGATGGCGGCAGATTACGGGAACAAGGGGTTAAAGTTTAAAGGGTTAAACTTAAGAGAAAGATATATACCTATAAAACAATGGTTAGACCTGCTGACTATGTTCAGAATGTTGGCCACAAAAGGGATGAATGAAAGGCAATTGCATGCAGCTGAGATGAGAATGGTAAGAGGGATGTGTGGTGTTACACGTATGGATAGAATAAGAAATGAGTACATACTTTCCTCATGACATTTTCCTCATTCCTCCGCATCACATGACCATACCAAGACAACCGATTTCCGCACAACTTTTCAAAAACAATTGTTTCTGTATATGGTCCAAGTCCAAAATTATTGTCTAATGTGAACATTAGACTCGCCCAACCGCTACTTCTAAATTATCTTTGGCGGTAATGTCATCGCAACAGCTGATCGGGGGGGCTAAAACGGCCACTTTGGGAGAATCATAATAGGATAATATTATGAATAATATTTGAAATCGTAAAACGGTCACAAACTGGCAATTCATAATATATTGTCAGTTTGTGACCGTTTTACGATTTCAAATATTATTCATAATATTATCCTATTATGATTCTGCCAAAGTGGCCGTTTTAGCCCCCCAGTTGCTGTGTCGCGTAAACCCGCGTTATTTCTTGGATTTAGGCGTCATATTTACGATATTATTTATATGTTGTGTTTTTCATGAAATTGCGTGAGTTTAGACAAAATAGTGTTTGAAATTGTAGATAACTAGGTATTCCCTGGTTATTAACAGTTTCATAAACTACTAATAATTTTAATCGAAATGGTTCTTATGACATCGCAGTAGGTGCGAAAAGTAGAGTATTTTCCTCTGGGATAAAGGTTAAATTAACTGCCTCGCTGCGCTCGGGAGCCTTAGAATCCTTCGTTGCGTTCGGGATTCCAAATAGCGTTGACACTGCTTTATCCCCTTAGTGAATATGCTAATGCTAAGTGGGAGACGAAAAACAACATCAGTACGCTATTTCTACTTCGCTTTTTTGCATTCTACGCGTCTAGGGCCCTCGCCCACGGTGACTTTTTGTAGCGATGCAGTAGCGATGTCGTCGCGCGTTTGCATCGATACAGTCGCGATGCGGTGCTAGCTGTTTGCCCTCGCCTACACCACGATTTGAGTCGAGTAGCGATGCTGTCGCGCGTTTCGTAAACGCGCGACAGCATCGCTACAAAAAGTCGCCGTGGGCGAGGGCCCTATGCATGGCAATGTGTCATTTTGTCTATTTTTCCGTCGACAAAACGTCGTCATGCTACGCGTGCTGAAAGAATTTTTTTAAAATTTCTTTTTATTGCTGAAAATTTTATTCTTTTCTTGCTCTTGATCTCGATCACGCCTGATGGAAAGCGATAGATGAGGTCTTTGATGGAACGAGTGAGCCTAGATTGTTGTGATTCCCGATTTTACCTGCAAAATCTGCCTAGACTTTCCCAACTGTGTTGAGGTTGGCTTCCGGTTTAACCGGATACAGCTGATTACCAGTTTCAGTGTTATGTGAAGCGACTGCCTATCTGACTGGTAATAATTTTGGCATTATATCTACATCGGTACATTAAACATTGGGGACAATAAACAATACCAGCATTTCATCCACCAACTAATATTATAAATGCCAAAGAGAGTTTGTTTGTTTGTTTATTACGCTTTCAGGCTGCGGATTTGGATGAGATTTGGCACATGGGTAGACCATAACCTGGAATTGGATACTTATACAATACTTTTTATCCGGGTAGTACGATCCCGTGGGATAATTTCCAACCTCCACGCAGGCGAAGCCGCGGGCAAAAGCTAATATTAAAACAAAAGCGGCTTTATGGATTATCATTTCCTGTTAATTTCCCCACGTTTCGAGGACTTGACAGCGCTGTAAAGGTCTTATTGTTACAATAATTATTACAATACAATCCGTTTCTATGAATAGCTAATTGTTCCGTTTCATTTAATTTAATTAGTATTATTGTAATAAATGTTTACATGAGCAATCAGTGATTTGTTTGTTATAACTCTTTTAACGTGTTTTGTTTTTGTTACAGTACAACTAATTCATCACAAGATGACGATGCGGACTGGTCAAGGAATAGTTCCATTGACGAGTACATAGTACACAATGGAACAAATGACACTTTCGGTACGTACCTAAACAATACCTACAAGCTTATAAGTACAGAGACCAGCATAGTTTTCTCTCGTTTATCGTGGCTATAAATTTCGGGAGCCCGGTAGATAAATCAGGCGTGATCAGGCGTCTACCGACCCATATTGACTGACGATTGAATCTCTACTTATTTTGTAACAAACAGGTGACACTTTGTCCTTGATGTGGTCGTTCCAATCGTTCACTAGGTCAAATTTTAAAAACAAAAGTCGCACAAATTGCCTTTTATAAATTTATTCACGAAATAGCCGTCAAAGGGCCACTTTACGAATTTCTTATTTTTGTTATTGCAAAGTCTTCAAAACTTAACCAGCTTCACAGGCTGTTGTTGGTATTGGTATAAAATATATTTTGATGTTCTTTGAAGATAAACATTTTGTAGTCTTTATCTAGTTCGGTACTTGGAAAATTTAATTTAATTATAAATATAAATTATGCTTAGTTGTCTATGATTTTATCTCTCTTTGATGTTGAGTAATTCGAATTAAAGTATGACTGTCTTTTGTAAACATCGAAGCTTGAGCGTTTGCAAAGTAAACGAAATGAAAATTTGTTTTAATAAGTTATTAAAGAAATGAAAGCCTGAATTCCGAGAAAAATCTTACAATAAGAAATATTATTTATTTTAATTATATTTTGGCAGCTCATTTGATCACAAACGAAACACAATAGTTACCTATATTTTCTTTACCTATCAGCAAGCTTTGATTTACTTTCAATCCAATGCTAGACGATCCAATTACGAATCAAAAGGTAACATACAAGAGATTTAATGATAACGTATTTGTTTCAGAAACGTTGTACGACGTGCCGACCGGCATGATAGTGTTGCTGTCTTTTTTGTACGGCTCGATATCGGTGCTGGCCGTGGTCGGGAACTTCCTCGTGATGTGGGTCGTGGCCACGTCGAGGAGAATGCAGAGCGTCACTAACTGCTACATCGCCAATTTAGCTTTAGCTGATATAGTCATTGGATTATTCGCTGTACCATTTCAAGTAAGTACCTAACTCGTGATATGACGCTAATTTAATTTGTATGATACTTGTAGCAAATATGGGGTTAGAAAATTGTTTTAGTAAATATGTGATTGTTACTTAGTAGTTATCAGATTCAGCAGGCAAGTTGGAAAAGGAAATACATCTTTGTTTTATGTGCATCAACTTGCTTTATTTATAACGAGTATTTCTCTTTAAATTATTTTAAACAAGAGTTTCAGGGAACAAGTTGCCAAACATACTAATTAAACTGCCCACACTTTAAATCATGTTACTTTTTATCTTTTCTTATAAAATAATGGATGCTGACCAAGATACTCTCATAAAGCGAGATCGTCTACCCACTTGCCAGATTTTAAAGCTTAAAAATTAAAAACCACTTCTGAACATCTGTCTGCGTTATAAAAACATAATAAACTCATTCGATATGTCTGGGAGCAGCGAGCCTTGGATTTTTCAGCAACTCGAAAATAAAATCGTAGGGTAATAGTTATACAAGGTCAAATTAAATAACCTAGCGAAACTCCCATGGAGAAAAGAATGAAGAACTCCGCAAACGTGATAAGTATCATGATAAAACAAAAAACGAATTAATTTGACGATGCTTTTTTTGGGGTCATCAACTTCAAGCCACTTAAAGTCACTTCAAGTCATTATAAATATCAGTTTTTTGTGTGAACTTTACAAAGTGATGGGTATCGATATCTCAATACGATAAAGCAGATTTTATCAACTCACACTTCAAGTAACAACACTACTATAGGCCGACCGTTTAACTCGCGTATCGCCTGCGCGGTGAGCTACTCCGCGCACGCCTTTCACCCACCCGCTAACATCTCCCCTCACTCCCTTCTTACCGCGCAGGCGATACGCGAGTTAAACGGTCGGCCTATAGCGGTCACTGACCAAAAAAAAAAAAAATGTTCAATTTTTTTTTTTTGTGTTTAGATATCGGTACCCATCACGTTTGCGGAGTTTGGCTAGCTAATTTAATTTGACCCCGTATAGTAGGTATGTGTCGAAGTTCACGGCGACACGGCTGGCGCAGTGGTTGAGCGATCTGCTGCGCAGCATGTCGCGGGTTCGATTCCCGCACGGAACAAATATTTCTACGACCTACGAGTATTTGTTCCGGGTCAGGGTGTTTTCTATCTATAATATGTATGTATTTACAAAAAAAAAAAATGTATAAGTATAAGTAGTTTATCAGCCATCTCGTTACCATAACACAAGCATTAGGTTGCTTAGCTTGGGACTAGATCGCGTTGTGTGAAATGTCCAAGGATATGTATTTTTTTATTTTATTATTTATTATAGTTACCTACTAATTATTTTATCAGCGTAAAGAGTTAGAGAAGAGTAGAATTTTCGACCATCACATCACATCACACTTCACACTAATATTATAAAGGCGAAAGTTTGTGAGTGTGTGTGTGTGTATGTTTGTTACTTCTTCACGCTCAAACAGCTGGACAGATTTGGATAAAATTTGGTATGTAGATAGTTTATACCCTTTTTTTTTTTTTTTTTTTTTGAGGGTGGGAAATCATCAAATAACTTCTCCCGCTCTGGGTGGAGCGGAAGGGCGTGTCAGACTTTTACTGACTAAAACCCACCCGTGTTCCTTCAGTTGCCTATGCCAGGGCCGCGGTAACCCCTTCGGACAATCCGCGACCCCAGCGGCAGATAGTTTATACCCTGGATTAACACATAGGCTACTTTTTATCCCGGTCTACGCGGGTAAAACCGCGGGGCGCAGCTAGTAGTCACTAAAGGAAACTTAAAACTAGAATATTGAAAACCAACTATATTTCACTTGCCTGAAAGAACTAGTCAGCAGGAGGTTTAATTTACGAACAATCAAATTAAGCCATCGAGTGACATTGACGTTAAATCTAATCGGTTAATATACTTTATATCAGATTCTGTAATTACTCTACGGTAAAGTGAAGAGTGCTTCTGACGCGTTTCATTTCGAAACCGTTAGGTACAAATATTTACTTTCCATGGTAGAATAACGTTAAAACAAAAAGCACCTATAGGTACCGCTTTTTCAGTGAAGTAGATGGTTTCACAATGTATGTGCACACATAAAAGCGCAAGATAATAGTATATTATGCAATTAGTGAATAAAGGACGGATTTAAAGCGAGGGCCATAGATGAATCACGAGCTAGTGAAGGATTCTTACGATTGAATCACGACCGTAGGGAGTGATTCATGATGATTGAATCACGAGCGTAGCGAGTGATTCAAGTGTTAGAATCCTGAGCGACGCGAGTGATTCATGGCCCTCGATATAAATCCGTTTTATTCAAGAGTTGCATACTATACTTTATACCATGACTACGAGAAAAAGAAAGATTTAAGTGAAAATAGATATTTAATGAAGAAAAAGGAAAGTTAAATTGGCTTTGATGTAAACCAGCCGTGATTTTTTTGGGTAGCAAGTTTTCCACTATATCGGCCCTCTCTTTCATAAACTCAGGCATTAACATGTCTTCATCACTAGAATGCATTTTTAATCGATTAGAACAACACTAAACAAACACAGAATTAAAGATTAAAGTAACACTAAACTTTGTGTTCGTACAACTTACAGTATTCAAAATAGCGGCAATTTACTAAGGACAGCAAAGAACACAAAACAGTTTTTATTCTAATGATAAACTTCTTGTCGAAAATGTCGACCAATCAAATTGAATTTAGAACACAACAATATAGGTCGAATACAAAGATTACACTTACACTAGATACGGCAAGCCACGACCAAGCGTGCCCTGCATGTTCGACTGTTCGTACTAAAAAAAGGCTGTTAGCTCAGTGACGCTAAGCGATTGAAACAATTCTGTTTACGTTGAGCACATCACTAAATGGCTGGGGTGAAGTTATCGTAGGTATAAAAAAGATGACACGTTCGGTTTTCATACTATCTAATAACATGCTGTATCTAGCCTAAATACTCTAAATCTGTGGTCGAATACATTGGTGTGTTCTATTTTCAAACATCAAAACAGTGAGTAAAAGTGCTTTTTATTCACTGTTTTCAGTGAATAAAATAAGCTTTTTAGAGGGGGAATGGTATAAAACAATTTATATTTACCGATGAAAATGATAAGCCCTGAATGTACCAATCCGTGTAAATTGTTTTCAACATCGTCTGCCTTTTCTATTGTTTCAGTCACATAGGTTTATGTACTCACAATATTTTTATTTGAACCAACTTTTCCATTGTCCATTAAACCAACTACATTAAAACGCATTGGGTAGGAACGCAGGTTGATTAATTGTGCCCAAATGTTCAACGAACCTTTATGGTCACAATTATTCATTGGATTCAAAAGTGGGAAAAGTATTGTGAACGGAAAGCCATTAATTAATTCATAAATTGTCTCGAGCGGTCAACATCATGAATGATTTTCGATTACCCGTTTTGTGTTTACATTGCAACGGAGTAAATGAACTCGTCATTTCGAAAAGGGCATGAATCAATTAATTAAAACTTTTTAGAATCAACAAGAATAATGTTTCTTGTAAAAAAAAAAGTAATTGGTGCTGAAGAAAGGAGGAGGAGGTCGTGGCTAAGTAATAACAGCCGCACGGGTCGATCCATCAGGTTCAGCTACGCCTGCCGGGGTTGGTCCGTGTATGAGTGATCATCTTTACATACCGAGATTCCTCCTTGCTTCGGAAAGCATGTTAAGCCGTTGGTCCCGGCTGTCATTCGTGGATCTTTGACAGTCGTTATGGGTCGTCAGAAGCCCAAAAGTCTTTCCAAGGTGTATCGTATTACCCAGTTACTAGGTTGTGGAGGTCAGATAGGCAGTCACTTTATGTAAAATAATGATATTCAGCTGCATCCAGTTAGACTAGGAAGCCGACCCCAACATAGTTGGGAAAAGGCTAGGCAGATTGATTTTTTGGTGCTGAAGAAATTGAATGTAGAGGTTGATAAATAAGAAACATAAGTACCTACATGATATATTTATATAATATTATTTATTTAAAAAAAACCAGCCAAATGCGTGTCGGACCATGCACAATGAAGGGTTCCGGGATTGAAAAGAATTTATCCCAAAACAAACTTAACATTGTAATCCCAATTTTTTTTATGTGATGAAATTAAAATTGCAATTTTCGTACTTTTTCCTTTACTTGTACTATAAGACCTTGCTTCTTGCGAAATTTCATGATTCTAGGGCAACGGGAAGTACCCTATAGGTTTTGATTTACTTGCGAGTATCAAAATATGTCGCATAATGGCCGTATTTCTTTATTACGTTGACTAGAACCTTAATTTTTTTGAAACACTAAGGGACCACAGACCTACGTTACCGTGTTTGAAATTAATTTCAACTTGATACCTCCATGCGTTCCCGAGAAAAATGGTCTTGACAGACTGACAGACAGACGGACAACGAAGTGATCCTATAAGGGTTCCGTTTTTTCCTTTTGAGCCTACGAAACCCCAAAAAGAGTAAATTTTCATACAGATATTTTGAATTAAAAAATTTTGGACTATTAATTTTTCAGTGTGGCTCATGCCTTTTTCGAAATTACGGGTTCAAATATGGAACAAGAATATAAATTATTTTCAGAAATAGGTACTGAATAGCTTAGTACAAAAGAACCAATATAAAATCATAACTCACGATTTAGTATGCACGCACATTAGCATTTCAGTATGTAATAACAGCGACAAAGTTACATGAAAAGCCGACACACATTTACTACGGCTCAAGTAGACAAATAAAGACGATTTCCCCTTAATGTAGGTAATATTCTACAATTCCTAGACTGTTACACTGAGACTTAGTACAATGAGCGCCCGGTCTCCCTATTATCTCGTAGGTACCACAGATTAATACAGATGGGACACTCCGTAAAATCATAGGCAACTCTTGCTACGACACAATAACGTGCAATTCAGGTCGCACAACGCTTATTACCGTCAGTTATATTCAACTACAAGTTGCCTTTCTTTCTATCGCGTAGCTCTTATACCTTCTGACCTACTGAATTAGCCCCGCGGACGGGGCCCGCCGCGTACTTGTAACTTCATACCTAAACTGCGGAGTGTCCCATCTGTATTAATCTGTGCTCGTACCTAGTCACTTCACAAAGGCACCGGGTATATGGGTAAGTAGGTAGGTATATCATTAGAGTATAGTTTAGCTTAGTGGCACATAAAACGCGGCCTCCTTTCCTTCGTCGCGAACTCGCGACGCACAACCGCGTTTGATGTGCCAAGCTTCTGAACAGAACAGTGAGCTTGTTACACATAGGCAACAATGAAATATTTTCACTGAACCGTGACAGAATCTTATAATAATGGAGTGTTGTTAATTTTATCTATAAAACGAGCCAGATCGCTTCCAAGGCTAAAAAAAAAACAATTTCGAACTTACTAAGAAGCGCTGCCGAAGTGATTTTCCCAAAGTTTTTCTAAGAAGTTCTTTTTGGGAGTCAATGAGTGAGAATATAAATTAATGAATTCGAGAATACTTTTTCACTTTTCCTGTTAAATCTCTAAATCTATTTAACATTCTAATCGCTATGTAAAAAGCGTTTTAAAAAAAGTTAGTCACTCAGATTGTGCATGAAGTGTGATCAAGACTAATTTTAAGGTAGGGGTAATTTGATCCAAAAGTATCTGATGATGTAAACAAAGGATTTGTTTACGACTTAGTAACACAAAGTTTGAATTTTATTTCTCACCAATTTTTCCAACTACTATTGTTTGAATGACATTATTCAATTGCAATTAAAAACGTCTTTGAGATGATTTAAATTAGAATTTCAGTTTAAGTATTCGCCGCCGGGGTCGCGGGTTTTTCGAAAGAGATACCGCGGGCCCTGGCACAGGCAACTGAAGGAACACGGGTGAGTTTTAGTCAGTAAAAGTCTGACACGCCCTCCCGCTCCGACCAGAGCTGATGATAAAAAATAAATAAATAAATAAATAATAATAATAATACAAATCGTTTATTAACCAAAATAAATATATTACATTTCCTTAAAAGTAATACAAAAATAACTCTTTAAATTATAGACAATTTAGGAAACATATTTTTAATAAATTAACTAGTGGACTCCACACTAGGTCGAGCCTGTCTCGTGGAGTCCCAGATAGTTTTCAACAATTTGAAGTTGGTCAATACTGTGTTTTAATTTTTAATTTACTTATTAGGATATTTACTTATTGTTTTGAAAATTTAATGTAAGACAAAATCAATAATAAAAGTCTTGGAAAAAATAAAATAAAATCGTGGCAACAACTATGTTTGAAGTAGGGTGCGTCTTAAATGTAGGTGCTTATTATTCGCAATTTAGCAAGGATGCGTCCAAGAGAATGTTACAGTGCGTGTGGGTATTTATGGGTGTGAGAGTGAAGGTATGAGTGAGGATGTGAGTGAGGTAAGTAATAAAATAAGTGTTTGTGATTATGATAAATATGTTATGACATTACTCTAACAAAGGCTTCGGATTCTGAGTAGGATTGAGTTAACAGCCAATGTTTAATATTTTTTTTAACTTTGTTGGTGCTGCTATTCTTAATTTCACAGATTTTTGCAATTTTATTGTAAATGAAACTAAGCATAAATTCTTGCATGTGTTGTGCAAAAGCGGTTTTTACTACAGTAAGTGGACATTTGTAGATTCGTTGTTTAAGTAGTTGTTTATATTCTGTGGATTGGATTGTTATTTTATGTTGTTTTAGTGCTAATTTAAGAATGTATAACTATCGGACATTAAGTACTGATGCTTCTTTATACAAATGATCTGTGGGATGACAAAATTGTTTTTTATACATTACCTTTAGCACTGATCTTTGGGCTCTTTCTATTTGTATCATAGAGGTTATGCCGACTCCGCCCCATACTGTAATGCAGTAGCAGAGAACTGACTCACATAATGCTACATACACCAGAGGGGCAATTCTCGTATTTTTAACAACGTTCGCAATATCATCTCAAGACTCAATCTGTCAAAAATTGTATAGCGTTTACCTAAATTTTTGACATTTGATTGATGCTGGCATGAGATTGAGAACGTTTTTAGGTACGAGAATTGCCCCTCTGGTGTAGGACCTTTTTGCTGGCCGAGTAACGTAACAGTTTCATTACGTGAGTTAGCTTTCTGATTAGCTTAGCTACTAGGTCGATATGGGGTCTGAACGAAAGACGTTGATCTAGCAGAACCCCTAAGTATTTTAGAGATTCGACTTTTTTAATTTCCTCACATGAGCAGGGGGCTGTGAAGCATGTCGAAGCGTGGATTTTGAGCTGTAGGGGAAGTTTTGGTGCTGATGAAAGAGTTTTATGGAAGCAGATATAATTAGTTTTTTTAATATTGAGTGACAGAAGGTTAAGGTCGAGCCATTTTTTTATGCTAGTTAAGCCGTTTTGGGCTTCATCGCGAACTGTTTCCCAAGATCTGCTATGAAAAATAACAGCCGTGTCATCTGCGTAGCAGATAACTTCTGCATTTTGCGTAATGGCGTGATGAATATCATTGATATAGATGATAAATAATGTCGGGCCCAGAACGCTACCTTGAGGCACTCCAAATTCAACGCTGCTGTGACAACTGGTGATATTCCCGATTTTCACACATTGCCTTCTGTTAGAAAGGTAGGTCTCAAACCATTTTAGTGGTAGTCCTCTTATACCAATCGTCTCTAGCTTTTTTAGTAGTATAGGAATAGCAACGGTGTCGAATGCTTTTGCAAGGTCTAGGAATATTCCTATGCATTTTTCATTATCATCTAAATAAGACGTTACAAGATTGACTAAGAGACTTACTGCATCTTCTGTGGATTTTCCCTGTCTGAAACCAAACTGCTTGCTGGATAATATATTGTTGGAATCTAGGTAAGAGGTGAGTCGTTTGTTAACAATTTTTTCGAGAATTTTGGAAAATATTGCTAACAGTGAGATGGGTCTGTAATTAGTTGGATTTTGTTTGGAACCGCTCTTATGTACTGGAGTGACCTGTGAATCTTTCCATATGTTAGGAAATATGCCTGACTCTAAGCTAAGGTTTATAATATGGGTTAGTGGTATTATGATTTCGCTTTTTATTTTTTTGATAAGTGTTGGTTATAAAATTATCCGGGCCTGGGGCACTGTCGTTTCTCAGAGTTGTGATTATTTTGTCTATCTCAAAGACGTCAGTGGGTTCCATAAAGAAATTTGTGCTTTGAGATTCTCCTAGTTGTGGTTTGTTTATAACTGATTCCTGTGTTTCATTAATTTCTGCGAGAATTTTGCTGGCTAGGTTTTTGCCAACGGAGGAGAAGTAATCATTGCAGTAGTTTATCGAGGTTTGTTCCGAAGATTCACTTTTAAGCAGTTCATTAGGAGCACTTCTGTTGTTGGTCTGATCAGTAATATTTCTGATGGCTTTCCATAAACCTTAAGAATTGTTTTTGTTATCTTCTAATTTTTGATTGTCGTGTTCACGTTTAAGCCTGTGTACGATATTTGTAAAGAAGTTCCTGTAACGATTGTAAATTAGTTTTGTTGTTTGGTCTTTAGGGTATTTACTTGAGTCACGATGAAGTTTGTCCCTGTGGTTCATGCATCTAATAAGTCCGGGTGTAATCCAAGGTTTTCTGATGTATTTAGAGCGGCTAATTGTCTTTTCTACCATGTGTTTTTGTACTGCACTTGTAAGGATGTTGTGGAAATTATTGGTTGCTTTGTTTACATCTAATTCTGACAACACTCCAGACCAGTCTGCATCTTTGAGTTCCTCTGTCAGTTCAGGGAAGTTAATTTTAATTATTTTGCGTTGGAGATATTTTGAACCGGAGGGTGTGAGCATGTTATACCCCATCATTACCATACGGTGATCGGTGATATCAATATCACAAACTAATCCTTTAACAGTCTGATATCTTGATTTAAGGAATATGTGATCTAGGCATGAGTTTTGACGAGTTGGTTTCGAAATTACCTGTTTCAGTCCATGTTCGGACATTAGACATAAATAATCCGACTTTGAGGGGTCTGTTGTCGATAAAAGATTGATATTAATGTCTCCGGTCACAATAACTGTTTGAAATTTGCTTATTGAGGTGAGTACTTGATCTAGGGAGGAAATAAAGCTATCCGGTTTGCGTGATGGGGATCGGTAGATGGCAATTAGAGAAATGTTGTTAGAGAGTTCTACTAATAGACATTCCGCGTCTTGAAACGAGGGTTCTGAAACTGTCGCGTTCCAACAATCCCTGATATACGTTACAACTCCTCCGTTCTGGTTAAGGATATTTAGTGTGGAGTATGAGGTGTAACCTTCGATTTGACCAATTAAAGAGCCATCTGATAACCAGCATTCCGTGAGAACAATGACGTCATACATGATATTAAGCCGCTTTAACGCAATACAAAAGGTGTTGAAATTACGCTGTATACTGCGGATATTGAAAGTCAAAATCTTTAAGTTATAATTCGCAATCAATACATTTTGACAGTTTTCAGCTCTGTCAAGTTCCTGACACTCCAAGTCAATACTGGTGTCTAGTTCATCGGATATAAAGTTCGTCATTTTTAAAGTACAGGTATAAGAGTTGAATAGAACTATAAGCTAATTTAGTGTCAGTAACTTGGTAGATAGAGCCAAAAATATTTGAAAGAATTATAACTTTTGTCAGCAAAGTGAAGCTGTAATGAATTTTTAGCACTCGATAAGATTTTGGATCATTATTGAAGGATATCATTTTATCCTGTTTAAACAAAATAAAGCAGATTAGGAAAAATAATATTAAATAAATTGTATGTTTACAACGTACTATTGTGTTAGAGTTTAGTATTGGTTTAATGGCATAAGAGATTTTTGAGTTCACTGTACTTTGTGCGTGTAGTAAAATATTTGTTTCTGTATCAGTTGTGTAGGAAAATGACATAATATTATTCTTGCACATTTTAGTAAGGTTAAACAAATATAGTGTTGTCAAGATTAAATGAAAATTAAATACTACAGATAAAGTAAGTAATGAATGCAAAATTTTAAAACAGACAAAAATTATACTAAACCACATATGCATCCGTGGTTTGGGAAGGTCCTTCGTTATCATCCGGGCAGACAAGGTCCACGGCTTGGGGGCGACCAACTTTGTCAAGCGGATTCCGGATAGGGATGGATGCCTGTTTTTCTGCTTTCCGCACGTAGATTGTTCCATTTCGTACCCAGCAGAATTGAAACCTGTATAACTGCGCACGCATACGGGCTTCACGAAATAACATTCTGTTGTTTTGTGTCAGGCGCTCGTTTATATAAACTCTTGAGGAGGATCCTTGTACGATATCGTCAGAGGTGAGTGGTCGTCTCTCTTTAGCAGCTTTTAACATCGCTGAACGTTTAACTCGGCGAGTGAGACGCAGGACAATAGACCTTGGTTTTCCTGCAAGGTTAGTGCGTCGATTCCCTGTACGGTAAACTTCGTCAATGTCATTTTCTGTCAGCTGTACGCCGATTTTCTGTGCAGTTACCATTGAGATATGAACAAGGTTTTCGTTGAATTCTTCCGGGATTCCTATAATTTCTAGCTCGGATTTCATATTGTCTTGTTCCGAGATATTTAGTATATGCTGGAGATGAGCAATTGAGTCTTTGAGCAAGAGGATTTCATTATCTCGGGCACTAATTTTCCTCTCGAAGTCGTCTAGTTTTTGGTGGAGCGCTTCAGAAACGTCAGATAGTTTCATCCCGATATCCGTGTTCTGTTGCTTGAGGTCACAAACTTCTTGCCTTAATAGCCGTATTTCGGATAGAAGTAGTGAGGTGTCAGAATTAGTCGTTGACTGTTGTGGCAGCGGCGCTTTAGCCCGACTGCCACGAGCCTTTTTCATGTTATCACTAGCAGTGGTCGCGATATTAAGCCCGTTGTTAACAATACCCACTGTGATGCGTGAGTTATCACCTTTGGGTTGGCAACACACGCAGGTTGGGCAGTTCCAGATTTTTTTATACTCAGTTGTATATTTCTCGTAATTCAATTCTGATACGTTTAGACAATCAAGGTCGTAATATTTTTTACATAAAGAACACTCCATGTATTTCGATGTTAGAATTTCATTGGCACAGCCATTGCACGAGTTAGGCATTTTAATTTCACGGCGCGGCGTCGTTTTCGTGATGTAAACAAGTTGAGGTTCTTTGTTTGGTCACTCGCCGGCGCTAGTGTCGCGCGCTGTCGGTCGTCGTCTGCGCGAAGAATCCGCGCGAATATCCTCGGACATTTCACACAATGCCATAGTCCCAAGCTAAGCAACCTAATGCTTGTGTTATTGTAACGAGATGGCTGATAAACTACTTATATACATTTTTTTTTGTAAATACATACATATTATAGATAGAAACACACCCAGACTCGGAACAAATACTTGTAGATCGTACAAATATTTGTTCCGTGCGGGAATCGAACCCGCGACATGCTGCGCAGCAGTCAATCGCTCAACCACTGCGCCAACCGTGTCGTGTGTGTGTGTGTGTCGTGGGATGATGATGATTGATGATTTCCCAATCACAAAAAAAAAGGTTTATGTATTCAAATAATCAAATCAAAGCACTTAATTTGTAAGTGGTAGGTACTACAAATTGACAACCACGATACGTTTTCTGATCCATTTGTTTATATTTTCATCGGATACTTTTTGAACAGACTATAATATATTATAGTTTCCTCCGATAGCAAACTGTTGAAATGAATGTCGGGAATATGCACACTAAACATTTCTAGATTCCAGTAATATCTACTTTACTTCACATTTTATGCTTTTCGCTTTTACATACAACATTTAGTTATAAAAACTGCTGAGCAGAGTTCGATTCCCGGGTCGGTAAAGTATTCATGAGGTTTTCCATCTGGAATTTCTCAGTAGCAGCCCAGAGTCTAGATCTGATCTCGGTTGATGGCAATAGGCTCGCCCCCTTTTTCATGAGACTTAAAAACATAACTGGCGAAATATGGGCGTAAGTAGGTACATCTCTGCCTAACCCTTCGGGGAATACCGGCGTCATGCTATGTACCTACCTATGTGTTATGTTATTCAGCTAGGATAACTCACACAGCACAAATGCCAGAAAAGTTTTATTGTCGGTAAACTTTTCACAAGCATTTTCCACGAAAAAATCGCTTGTATTCACTATTCAGTATTTAGATGTTATATGCAATGTTACTAAAGCTTTTTCAGTGGATATACTTACGTGGTGTAAATGTGAAAAACCATTACGAAGCGGAGCTGCAAAACAGCATTTCAGCATTTTTTGACGAACGTTGATTATAAGAACCGTCTTTATAGAGGAAATGCAGTCTTGGAAGCGTTAAAACATTAAGGAACAAAGAAGATATTATATCTTTCTTAATTATGCGAGTAATATATTATGATTTACCTTTTACAAACAAAATTGATAGGTACGTCATTTAATAAGCGTTCAATCTATCCTTTATAAAAATATGCTGTCGATCTTGCATTTGCGTAATATATTATTCTCTTGATACCTTTCAACCAGCACGAGACGAGGCCTAACGTTTGCTAAGATTCACACGCGGATTAGTAAAGTTAAAAAGATTTTAAGGCTTGACCGCATAAAACGACTGACGAGGAAAGGTCATCTATATATACAACCCTACTAAGCTTAGAAACTCTTAGAAAGCTTAGTACCTGTTACTTGGTCCAGTGGTTTTTTATGAACAATAAATTCTTATCGCGGCGGCCCAGGCTTAATATAATGATAATTTTTGACATAGGTGGACAGATATCCAAGAGCAGTTAATGCCGCATGATGTATGTTGTACTAGTGCTCCAATATATTCAGTCTACTGCAGTGCATTAATCTGATACGTTCATCAATATTTTAACATTCCGAGTTACTATGGCGATTGCTGTGATTGTTAGTTTCGTTAATTTATTGCTGTGTGTATATAACACAAAACATTCGTCGTATTCATTGAACATTTTTCATTAAATCTACTTTTTTCTACTTGGTATGAATAAATCTACAAGATTTTACTTTCCCACTTAATAATAATATGATAACTATCTACTCGATCGACTTTTGAGAGTGTAATCTTGAAAGCGTGAACGGTTCTAAAATCTTAGTTTACTTTTCAAATTAATAAAGTTAGGCTTAAGCAACTAGGCAGTCAAGCGATAGCTTTAGTTGCTTGTAGAAGGTATTTTAGGTTTAGGAACAAACCTTATTTGTGGTACTTTACTAACAGCTATTACAGTAAAATATTTATACACGGCAGGTACGAGTAGGTGGTATGTCTTTTACAAATTCGAAAATTGTGTTGTATGTCATTTCCTTTACCTCACAATTGATCAAGAGTGCGGTAATATTTTAAAACATTTTTGCATAACACCTCCGTTGTCACGTTTCTGATAAAATTTTGCTCACCTTTTAAACCCAGACCTTTCTACCGCAATATTTCAAACCATTTCACGGTACATTTAACGAATGTATTTTACGTGCCATCACAAAGATATAGGAGCAGATTCTCTTATCCCACCGAATATTATCAGGGCTGAAGTGTTTTAAAAACATGACCACTGATAAAAATATTATCATTTTTGTAAAGCTTGGGTTTCATACGAAAGCGGTCATATTATAACGGCCGTCATTTTCACCAGTATTTGACATAAAGGCATTAAAGTGTCAAAAAATACTACTTTTATGAAACCAAAACTTATTAAAGGCCAATTCTGAGCGAATTTTTCGGTGATAAAGAATAAATAAGGCGGTTTGAGTTATTTTATAAGTTGTCAAACTACATTTTTCCTCAGATAAAAATAATTTAATGATTGAAAAATCAATCCTTAGGGCGAAAATACACATGCCTGTAGCTGGTACAAAACTGTGCACTGGCATGCCATTGTGACATTGACCAATCAGAAGCTGATATAGCACACGGCATGCCAGCTACTTGCATAGTTTTGTACCAGCTACAGGCATGTGTATTTTCACCTTAATTATATAAGGTACTAAGGGCGGGAAAACAAATGCTTGTAGCTACAAGCTATTGTCATTGCTATTCACCAATCAGAAGCTATTATGGTATATTGGCATACAAAAATGCCAACACAAGAAACAGCCTGCCTGTAGCTTGCATACAAGCTATCAGCATCAGGTATGTGTATTCCCGCCCTAAAGGCTCTGTCAAACAGGCGCGACAAGCGATATAATCGCGCGCGACACAAAGGTACCGCGAGTCGCACGACATGCGGTGCCTTTGTGTCGAGCGCGATTATATCGCGTGTTGCGCCCGTTTGTTACCCCAGGATTTATATGTCAAGATATCTTTGAATAGAGGAATTAGTAATGCATTAAAATTAATCAGGATTCATTAGCGATACTGTGATGTTCAATGAGGAACATACTGAATGTGTTTCTCACATTAGAAAGCACTTAGATAATGTCTGTTTCCTTTAAAATAAGTAGTTACTTAATACTTAAAACATCATATACAAAACTAAATCAACGTTAGAAATTTTAACTTTGTTGTTGATAATGTGAGTTTTAAATATTACAGCATGTAATAACGTAGGTAGATAGATAGACAATATACCTATATATTGTATGAGTTACTGCAGAAAGTTTCGTATAACCAAGCCAATGCACTAGTGAAAGCCTCGTTAAGGTGGAATCACTTGCAAAACGACACTTTGCAACGTTAGTTTGACAGCTTATCGATACTAGGTACTTAGTTGACTTCATGGACTGTTATATTTCAGTCTCAACCCAGCGAAACATGTATTTTGTACCGGGAGTGATACGTAGGTTCGAATGACGTTTTTGCGAAGGTCGCCATTTCGAAAAATTTTGCGAGTGGTACGCCAGTTCGAAAACTCATTAAATCGAAAACCGCTATATCGAATGACGTTATCGCGAAGGTCGCCGTTTCGAAAATTTTTGCGAGCAGTACACCCGTTCGGAAGTCATGGTATTGAAGACCGATGTTGAGTTAATTTGTCTGGGAATCGAACTCACAACCCCAATGAGACGAGACACAGAGACCATGGTCTTTTGATTTAGTAAAAAAAACACAAATTAACTCAACATCGGACTTCGATACCATGACTTCCGAACTGGTGTACTGCTCGCAAAATTATTCCAAATGGCGACATTCGCGATAACGTCATTCGATATAGCGGTTTTCGATTTAATTAGTTTTCGAACTGGCGTACCACTCGCAAAATTTTTCGAAATGGCAACCTTCGCAAAAACGTCATTCGAACCTACGTATCACTCCCTTTTGTACTACAGTAAAAAACTGCATACAATCCAGTCTCGTAGTCTGGCCTTCGGCCCAAAATTCTTCAGTTGGCTAATGGCTCCATGCATGCTTTAGTATTCCACAGCGTGCCAATGCCAGCTCGGTAATCAGTTATGATCCTTACCAATCCGCTCAATATTTGCAGTACAAACAATATACCCAGTGGGATGGTTTTAACGTAAAGTGCTGATAAAATCAGTCTGTCATTGACTTAAATTTTCACAATATAATGGATCATATAGGTCTACATGTGATTCCAGTAATCTAGTGCTTAGTACTTCGACCATTGATCGAAGGCTTAATATAAAGCCAAAAATCCCAGTTGCTTTTTTATACACTTTATATCGCATCGATTGATAAGCGCATACTGAATTGCGACATTGATCACATGTGTCCTTTTTCATCGTATCGAGTCGCCTGTTGGACTAAATTCGTCTGAATTATTATTCTCCGTGTGAAGTTATATTTCACTTCATTGTAAAAATTCTAAATAAGTTTTTGAGTTATTTCTTTTTTGAATAAAAGTGCGACATGTCCAACACTTGAATTTGTTGACACCAATGAATATGTGTCCAAACACACTATGCCGAAGGTGCGCGACCGAAGTTCCGCGGCTAATTCAACAACAACGTAATTTGGCAACGTAATTTCGGTCGTAATGTGTGTCAGTAATTCAAATAGCATTGCAGGCGTAATCATCCCGAACTTCGGTCGCGTATCTTCGGCATAGTGTGTTTAGACACTTACCTACCTACTTACCTTACACACTTATACTTACTTACCTTATGTTTTTGACAAATAAATCATCTTTATCTTTATCTTTACCCTCTTATAAATAAAACACGGAATAAAGTTATATCAGGAATAACAAAGGAATAACCATAGACTTATAAAAAAAGATGGACTCCGCGCCACGCATATCGAAAGTGAAGCACAGTAAGTATTTTGACCGTTTGTACAAACACGCCTCACGCACACATTTAAATCATAGTATGCCAACCGCCCGCCATAACGTGACCGAAGCGACGGCGTCTTTGCAGGTACTCAAATCATGCACACATAGATCGGTACGGTGCTTCACTTTCGATATGCGTGGCGCGGAGTCCATCTTTTTTATAAGTCTATGGGAATAACCATACATTTTCATAGGTTTAAATTTGGAATAACTTTATTCTGTGTTTATTAGTAAGACGGTTAGTGTTGCAACACCGAGCTCTCAAGTGTCGGAGATGGGCTGTTTGGGCCGAGGACTTACTTCTGTTACAAGCTGCCTGCGACAGCAGACTTGTGACATACTGGCTTGTTTTTAGGGTTCCGTACCTCAAAAGGAGTTTTTTTCCTTTTGAGGTACGGAACGAAACCAGCAGGGGACAGGCTGGATCGGACTATAATTTAGTACATAGCTCGTGTCTTCAGTGTGACGTTATCTTTTCGTGGGAATATGGGCCATTATGATATTTTCTTAAGTCACTTTAAGTCGCTTGTCTTATGAGTATGGTCTTGGCCTAGAATGCGGTTATTTGCGCCATTTAGCTTCCGAAAGCGAAATTTCGCTGCGCTACTTGTTTACTACACATTTTTGATCATGAATGTGAACTACGTCATTGAAAGTGTTCTAAGGTTATCAAGTCCGAGATGGGCTGTAGACTGCAAACTGCAACCGGAAACTGCAAGCGACACGAGGTTACTATGAATCGATGTAGATATCTATATATATACAGGATGGATGCCTATCTGACCTCCACAACCCAGTAACTGGGTAATACGATACCCCTTGGTAAGACTGGTTGTCAGACTTTCGAGCTTCTGACGACTCGTAACGACTGTCAAAGATTCATGAATGACAGCCGGGACCAACGGCTTAACGTGCTTTCCGAGGCACGGAGGAGTCTCGATATGTACACGTCGGCAGTGATACGGCAAATGCTTTTTCCGACTTCTTCGCAAGCGTTTTCTTGCCCCACGTTCCTCTTCTTGATGACAAAATTCATAACAACAGCTGTCAGAACAACAATTCTAACTTTGTACATATTGATAAAATAGAATTGCTAGATGTAGAATCAGCTATTAATAAACTAAAACCAAATTCTGCCGTAGGTCCAGACAACATTCCCGCATACATCTTAAAGGGATGTAAAGAATTCATTAAAACACCTGTACTTCATATTTTTAATTTAGCGCTGTCCACAGGTCAGTATCCAAAGCGTTGGAAGGTTTCGCGAGTTCAACCTATACCTAAAACTAAGGAAACTTCTCATGTAGAAAACTATCGCCCTATAGCCATCCTGTCATCACTTCCTAAATTATTTGAATCCATATTACACAAGTTGATTAGTTACCAAATTCAACCATTTCTTTGTGACTCTCAACACGGCTTTCGATCGAACCGTTCTGTTAGTACAAACCTTCTAACGCTTGTGGATCTCATATCGCAGCACTTGGACAAAGGTATACAGGTTGATGTTATCTATTTCGACTTCAAAAAAGCCTTTGATCGTGTAGATAATGACGTGTTACTGACCAAACTTAGTAACATCGGCTTTTCACCAAAACTACTCAAGTTTTTCGCGAGTTATATAATAAATAAATAAATAAATATCCTTGGACATTTCACACAACGCCATCTAGTCCCAAGCTAAGCAACCTAATGCTTGTATTATGGTAACGAGATGGCTGATAAACTACTTATATACATCTTTTTTTGTAAATACATACATGTTATAGATAGAAAAACACCCAGACTCGGAACAAATACTTGTAGGTCGTACAAATATTTGTTCCGTGCGGGAATCGAACCCACGACATGCTGCGCAGCAGTCAATCGCTCAACCACTGCGCCAAACGTGTCGTCTGCGGGACCGTCAACAATATGTCAAACATGGGTGCTTCGTTTCGGACAGATATCACACTCGGTCTGGCGTTAGTCAAGGCACCATTGTGGGACCTTTATTATTCGGAATCATGGTGAATGATCTTGAGAAGGTTCTCAAACACACCAAGTGCTTGCTCTACGCTGATGATCTCAGGTTGATATATGGTGTTGAGGAGATGGCTGATACATTAACTCTTCAGGAGGACATTAACGCAGTGTTCCAATGGAGCATTGAAAACAAGCTCTTATTCAACACGGCCAAATGCAATGTTATGTCCTTTAGTCGCGCTCAAAACCCTCTGCATGTGCAATACTTCCTTGGAACAGATCCTATTGCTCGTGTTAATTCGGTAAAGGATCTAGGAGTTTTATTTGACCAGCGACTAACCTTCCATGAACATATGCGGTCTCTCGCCACTGATTCATACCGAAGCCTAGGTTTCACTATTCGGAATATGCGAGAATTTAACAACCCTCTGGCCATTAAATTGGTTTATATGGCTTTAGTTAGAAGTAAACTAGAGGCAGCTTCAATAATTTGGAACCCCTATGAAAGTACTTACGCCTTGCTTCTTGAGAAGGTACAAAAAACATTCCTTAGATTTTTATTTAAAAAACTGTTCGGGTACTATCCATTCCTGTATCCTACAAAATTTTTGCTTGGAATGCTGAAATTTAACTCTCTTGAAGTTAGGCGTAATTACTTTTTACTCATGTTCGCTTGTCGTGTCCTTCGGGGGGAGTCTGATTGCCCGGAACTAGTAGCTCAACTTGTGAAACTTTTTGTTCCTCCTGTACCCAAATACCAACTTAGACCGCGACGACACGGATTGTTGGCCGTTCCGTCAGCACGCACAGTTTCGCATTCTAACTCGCCTCTGGTTCGCGCGCTAGCAATGCTAAATGCTCTACTGGCATCGACACAGGAGTGTGATTTGTTTGCCGCGAGATGGATAGACGTATGTCGTGCATGTTTGCGATTCTGTGAGATGATGGACGAAAGATGAGTTTTTTTTTTTTTTGTTGCCAATTTTGTTGGTATATGTCAGTTTTACTTGGTTTTCTTTTTTCTTTGTGTACCTATTCTTTCTTATTGTTATTCCTTCTATATTGTAAATATGTTTGTTTTTTTATTATTTTTTATTATTATTATTTAAATTTAACTGTACAATAACTTAGATCTCGATCTGTAATGTTGTACATGTTTTTACCAAATAAATAAATAAATAATTGTAAAGATGGTCACCCATCCACGGACCAACCCCGGCAAGCGTAGCTTAACCTGATGGATCGAACCGTGCGGCTGTTATTACTTAGCCACGAGCTCCTCGAAATTCGATGTTTGATGATTTTCCATGGCCAAATTCGAAACTATTGAGGAATATTGTAATGCTGAATGCAGTACAATCCTTGAGACGTTTAATCCAGCTATGTATTGAAAACGATAGTAGGGAAGGCACTGGGAGCAGCAGCCACAATAACACTCGCGCACATCCATAGCATGCATCCGTCCAAAAAAAGAAACATAGCTTAGTAGCACCCGTTTCTACCAGTGCTTTGATAAGTGGACCAATTAATATGATTGGTGGATATCAAACACATCCATAGCAACATAGCATAGCACATCTCTAGTGGAAAAGCAGCCTAAATGTTGTTTTAATACATAATATGTTGTTTGTTGACAGTTCCAAGCCGCGTTGCTACAGCGGTGGCTGCTGCCGCACTTCATGTGTCCGTTCTGTCCGTTCGTGCAAGCGTTGAGCGTGAACGTCAGCGTGTTTACATTAACCGCCATCGCGGTTGACAGGCATCGCGCCATTATCACGCCACTCAGGTAATATAATATTAACTTTGTTTAACTTTCCCTTATTTACATTATTTTCAATATTATTTTAGACATGTGATAAATATTTCAGTTATCTTTTAGTAGAGAATGTTATTTAAGTTAGTACTTAAGACCCTGCATCCAAGCGTGGTTTAGCTCGGTGTGTAAGTGAAATGGCGATATGGCTGTCTAGTTGACGCACGAGATACACGCACCGGAATTATGTCGTAAAAGTGCAAATAAAATCGTATAAAATTAATAATTAACTATTTAATAATAAATAATCCATCAGTGGATGCAGTTTGGAATTTGACATTTTATGGTATATTTTTAATTATAATTGTTAATGAAGGGATAAACCGCTTTTAAAGATTATTAACAGGTATGTTTGAAGATTTCTTTTGTGCATTAAAGTTTAAATATGTTTTGAGTTCCATCACTGTATGCGAAAAGGACTTGTGAATATCAGTTTTTTTTTATTTGTCAAAATTATTTACGGTTTATGAGATAAACCGTAAATAATAAAAAAAACACCTTTTTGACCGTTTTCAAGAAATCTCCGCCTTAATAAATACATAAACTCACGCCTTCTTCTCATGGGGGTAGGCAGAAACTACAGAACGCTACGACCACTTAGGTACCTACTACATACTTACTTAATAATAATGCCAAAGATAAAGTAGTATTGAATCTTCAGTAGGTAGGTACCTACTTAACAATAATTTTCATACAAGTTCAACCTATCTTATAAATTGCGACTGTATTACATTGGAAATTTCAACGATATGCCAGGGCGGAACATTGAGGAATTCGTTTGAATACAAACCTATTTATATACGTCGAGAACTTTTGTTTGTATGTTTAGTACAAAAACTGAGGCGTTCGATGTTCCATTTCATATCTTAGCTATGAAATAGACATTACAATAATTTTCAATTTATTTCCTTACTTTCAGCCTATTCACTATGCTTGTGTAATATGCTTATTGAAGATTCTAAAAGCGGCTCATGACGTCATCATTTCTTGCGAAAATGGCGGGAAGGGGTTTTTGCCGGTCCATTAGGTAAATGATTCTTTGGGTAAACAAAACCCCGAAAGTCAAACTGAAAGCACATCACATCATCAATAATCATCATCTTATTTAAGCACATCGTATGTTTCTTATGTCACATTGCAATGACATTATACATCTAGACGTTGCCATGATTACAGTGTGAAGTGTGGAAGTGAGATACATATATACGAAATAATTAGGAAAATTGAGACAAAGCATCGTATCTTCTGTCCCTTACGGCGTGCCGTATTTTTGCTTTAAAAATGTTGCCAAACAAAGTACTTTGCATGGCAAAATTTAAAAATGTTGCCAAACAAAGTACTTTCACTGTTAATATTGCTGTCTCATGACCGGCCACGCGGTGGCTCGATCTAGATGTATATTATCTAAGTCACATTGTTATGCTTAGGGACTGTTTTCGATCGATAGCTGTCTACAAGACAACGATACAACACAACGATATATGTAAATAGTGAGTTGTCAGTTCGGCTGTCATTTGTGGACCTTTGACAGTCGTTGCGGGTCGTCAGAAGCCCGAAAGTCTGGCACCCAGTCTTACGAAGGGGTATCGTATTACCCAGTAACTGGGTTGTGGAGGTCAGATAGGCAGTCGCTCCAAGTGAAATACTGGCATCCGGTTGGAAGCCCACCCCAACATAGTTGGGGAAAGGCTAGGCAGATGACAAGTGAGTTGTCACTTGTCACGGACCGTAACGTCCTCTACCTTTAGGGCCCTCGCCCAAGGCGACTTTTTGTAGCGATGCTGTCGCGCGTTTACGAAATGCGCGACTGCATCGCTACTAACGCGCGTTAGTCGCATTTGTAACGCGCTACAGAAGCGATGCCAACGCGCTACTAACGCGCTACAGTATCGCGACTGTATCGATGCAAACGCGCGACCGTGTCGGACGACATCTGGAAGAGAACAGAGGGAGGGTGGCGCGTGAGTGGAGAACCGAGCTTTCGTTGCCTACGCTTCGGCTGCTTACGTAAAAGCAGCACCAAAGACAACGTGACGAATGTTGCCTCAACGGAGTTCATCTTGCAACTGTAGCGATCGCAGGTATTTTTGTGCCGTTACTGAATCGCGTTTGCACCGCGACAGAAGCGCACCAGTGTCGCGTTTGGATCGCGACTGAATCTGGGCCCGTGGGCGAGGGCACACAGCTAGCGACCGCTTCGCGACTGTATCGATGCGGACCCGCGACAGCATCGCTACTGCATCGCTACAAAACGTCGCCGTGGGCGAGGGCCCTTAGAGTAAAAGGCTACCTATTCAATTATTCAGGTGAATTCCACTTCACAAGGCTTTTCATCGCGGAGTAGGTATAATGGATAGTGAAAAAAAAATATGCTGAAAAATAACTTCTCTTTGAAACTTATGTAAAACAAGCGTCCCTACCAGGAGCCAAGTCATCCTTGGCTTATATTGTTCTCATATAAGTAACCTATGTAAATTCAACTTCGTCATAATTAGGTAGGTACCTAAATATTATTGTTTATCATCATGTAGATACATAGGTAATATTACAGTGGGTAGGTTACTGAATATAGTTATATATAGTTTAACGGTTTACATTGAGTTTGTTGCCTAGAAAAATAACTATGAATGAATGTTTAATAAACTATGCTGACAGCAAGTCTAAAAACAAATTCTCAATTTTATTGACAATCTCCTGTTTCGTAGAATATTAGGCGAAATATATATACAGAAAACGAACATAAACGTCAATAGGTAAATGGAATATTTACACATTCCTGTTCAGAAATGTCGTTTGACGTCGATCTGAAGAAACATGTTATGATCCCATCTCAGTCATAAACAGCAACTGACAAATAAATATAAGTATATTTCGTAAAGGTCTTGTTTCTGCATGAATGATCGGTCGAACAAATCTATTACTAATATTATCAATGTTAAAGAAGCTGTCTGTTTGTCTATCTTTTACCTTTTCATGCCTAAACCACTGAACCGAACGTTTTAAAATTTGACAGATAGGTAGCCTGAGAGTCGTCGCACGGGTAATTTCTTAAGCTTGCCGGGGTTGGTCCGTGGATGTGTGATTATCCTTACATACCGAGACTTCTCCGTGCCTCGGAAAGCACGTTAAGCCGTTGGCCCCGGCTGTCATTCGTGGATCTTTGACAGTCGTTACGGGTCGTCAGAAGCCCGAAAGTCTGACAACCAGTCTTACCAAGGGGTATCGATTACCCAGTTACGGGGTTGTGGAGGTCAGATAGGCAGTCGCTGCATGTAAAATACTGGTATTCAGCTGCATTCGGTTAGACTGGAAGCCGACCTCAACATAGTTGGGAAAAAGGCTAGGCAGATTGAGGTAGCCTGAGAGTCCTGAGACCTAGAAAAGGACATCGGCTTAATCGGCTACTTTTCATCCTGGATAAATATCCAGGTATTTTATTTGTATTTCGTAATTTTTCAATAAAAATTTATTGAAAAATTACGAAATACAAAATACATGCAGGCGAAGCACTACTTCCCCACTGCTCAACTAGATTGCTCAACTGCATAAAGTTGAGCAGTGGGTAATCCCAACGGCTCAACTGGTAATTGCTCAACTGTGAATAGTTGAGCAGTGGGTAATACCCGCTGATCAACTAAAACTGCACAACTATATTTTATAGACTAGAAATAAAAACTCCAAATCATAATTAATAATATACTTCACCAACTACTAAGAAATCTTAAAATATATTTTTTTTAAACATTTAGTTAACGAACTTAGAAAACACTTTAATTAAGTAGATACCCTTAATATACGTGAAATGAAATGAAATGATTTTTTTTTATTCTGTAAATAGGATTTCGGAATCACTTTTACACGTTATATTAAAAAAAAAAAATAATAATAAGCTAGATGAAGTCGACATTTCCTATCTGACTACCCTGAGAGGAAATGGCGAAACAAACTCAGGGGTCAAAGTCTCTTTTAAAGTCCAGACATAATCTTGGTCAGATCATGTGAGGACCATGTTGATCCATGTCTGAAATAATCTTTTGAGGAAAGAACCATACAAATTTGAGTGGACCTGTCCAGTCAGTCAGCATTTGTCAACAATCGTGTGGCTCAACTCAGGATTTAAGGAGCTCAATAACAATACCAAAGAAAGGACATTTGGGTAGGTCGCATAAAGTACTCAAAATTACCAATGAATCAGACCATCAATAAAAAAATTTTTCGAGAGCGTGTCCAATTGAGATTTCTGAATTAATCAGTTGCGTTTGTATGTAAATAATTATATCATCATTATGTATATACTTCTTTCTTCTCCTGTTCACTGTTTTGTCTACAGCAAGCACGTCAATGTCAGCTAATACTTTTAATAATCTTAATAATGTCTTAGTGTTTTTTTTTATCGATTTGTTAATTTTTGAATGCCAACTTTCGAGCACATTGTTGGTTCTATGTCGCTCTCCTAACATACTGATAATTTTTATGAAGTCCTTTTTCTATAGAATGTTGTCTAAATACGTCATAAAGGGCTGCATTTCAAGTGTAGTATTTGTATTTTCACTATTAATATAATTCCAACCTTCCATTATTTTTTCCTCACCAACCAATGGCAACACGGAGCAAAGCCGAACGATCCGTTTTTCGTGTTTTGTTTTCTGACAGCCCAATTTTTTAGCGTTTCGCCAAATCATTTTAGTCCAGTGGTAGTAGCAACCTTTAATAGTAACAGTAGGCCATACTTCTTTTATTGCATTCATCATCCCAATCTCAAAATCGCAGTGAAGTTTTTCAATATTCAGTTCTGGTAATTGCGATTTTAAAATATAAAATAAATATCTATAACTTGTCTGTTTTTTGTCAGACAATCAATCTGCCTAGCCTTTTCCCAACTATGTTGGGGTCGGCTTCCAGTCTAACCGGATGCAGCTGAATACCAGTATTTTACATGGAGCGACTGCCTATCTGACCTCCACAACCCAGTTCCTGGGTAATACGATACCCCTTGGTAAGACTGGTTGTCAGACTTTCGGGCTTCTGACGACCCGTAACGACTGTCAAAGATCCACGAATAACAGCCGGGACCAACAGCTTAACGTGCTTTCCGAGGCACGGAGGAATCTCGGTATGTAAAGATGGTCACCCATCCACTGACCAACCCCGGCAAGCGTAGCTTAACCTTGTTTTTTGTCAGACATTAACGCAAATATAAATGGCTTCACATGTATTGATTCCGAAGAACTGCCCATATCCCCATATATAGTAAATAGTTGGGTAAAAGCATCGGGGCAGCTGCTAAAAGTTCCATCGACAAAAAATTCTGTCACATTTTTAAGCTGTTCTTTATTTCCAGGAAAACAAAACACTTAAAAAACAAACAAACACACACACAACTTCGCGAGTACTGTAGTGGAGGCTTAACATTTACAATGAGTGACACGAGTGACATTATCAATGTCAATTACAAATAAGTGTATTAAATAGGTATATGGGTATTATGACTAGGTAGTAATAATTAGTGGCCAGTGCCTCAAGAGCAGTTGAGCAATAGGTCATATGTTCGATTTTATAACAGGATCACCTACTGATCAACTAAGTTGAGCAAAAAATAGTTGAGCTATAGAGCATAAAATGTTCGGTAGTACAAACTATGTCCTACAGCTCAACTGCTCAACTAGTTGAGCAATCTAGTTGAGCAGTGGGGAAGAAGTGAGGCGAAGTCGTGGGCAACATAGTGATGTTATAGGTACACTAGCGTACTCTCGTTTTGAAATGGCGTTTTATGCCATGATGGCTTTGATATTTTTGTGAAGTAGACATGTAAAATACACGACGGCAAACACTGGAGCGCCGTACTCCACTAGAATGCGAAATAATTGTCTTCCGGCCGTTTCATCTCAGGATTTAGCGATATGCAGAGAGAGGCCTGCAAGATTGCCCGATTTTACCGCTACAGACTTTTGAAGCTTTTATTTCAGTCATGCGTCTTTTGTGAACATGCCACAAACCTTGAGCCTAAAAGAGACTTCTAAAGAAGAAGTGCTAGAAGTACTGAGAAAAGTGATGCATGATGAAGATATTATCCAGAAAACATTTTTCAAGAAAAACAAGGACAAAGGCACTAGCCGGTTTTAGAACCTTTCAGGTGTAAATAGAAACATATAAGCCACATGTAGTTGTTAATAGCAACAACTGAAAAGTGTAAAAAAAATATTTAAAACAAGCTTTTATTAATCTGAATATCATCTAGGATCAGAGTCCTTGTCAAGACGAATCAAAGGAGCCCAAATTCGATGGGATTGCGACATTTTTTACTGAGTTCCTGTGGCCACCTCCCAGTTTTATGATCAGATCAGCTCGATGGTATCAAAATTTTACATTGTCACTAATTTTACATACGTATGCCAAATTTCAGGTCAATCGAACATCGGGAAGTGGGTCAAATTTAAATTGAAAATTTTGAGGACAGCTTAGGTACCTAGCTTGTATAAACAAATCCGATTCGTTATTCAGAAATGAAACCACTGTGTCTAGTACGAACAAAAGTGTTTCCAGAAAACGTAGTCGAAATATCGCTTCATGTAACGTAAAAGCCTTGTAAACCTGTATTGCGATGACAGGCTATCTTTTATATTAACATTTTAGCACACTGACTGATAGCAAAATAAATTCGGGTCTCATGAGATCACATGTTGTTTTCTTCAGCAAACTCGAAAAATGTTTCAGATGTGAGTACAATATGTGTAAAAAAGGTACTTACATAAACACATTGTTACTGTAGTGGGTTTAGACTGAAAACGATGTCCACTTGAAAATTAAACTTTAGCAAAACTCTTGCAGCATCTTTTGGTTTGCTAAAATAAAACAGCACATATAATTTTCCTTTTGAATCCCGGGTCTAAGCAGATTTTTCTAAGAATTGTAGGAATTTTCGCTTTTTCAGAATCGCTAACAACCTCTCGAGTACTTTTCTCTAATAATTTTTCTTAATGTACTTTTCTGTTTTCCTGTGTTGAAGGAGCAAACTTCGAAATTTTTCGACATGATTCTGACAGAAATGGGTCGAGCGATAGATATCAAAATATCCGCCTTATATTTTCTCTAATACATAAGCTGCGTACTCGATCGTATGATTTACGTAAGCTCATGCATCAACGCTAAGCACCCTTGTGTTTATTTCATACGAAGAGATACATTATAAATACGCTGAGCCCCGCGACGGAACGCCGCCGCCGCCGCGCCGACCGCTGCCGTAAAAAAATATTCTCAATTTATATTATTATACGCTTCTGATACGGTACCATAGAATTTGTGGATAAAAAGATTTACAAAGATGCACATTTCAATATAAAACACTTTGAAGATAAACATCGAAATACTTTGCGTTTATCGATTACCAAATTACAGTCCTGCCGTTGAGACAATGCGTTCTTGACACCTGTCAGTTTCATACTAACGAATATGTGTTTTGCGATTTTGATCTTTATTTTCTAACTGATAGGTGTGAGGAACGCATTCTCTCGACGGCCGGACTGTAGGCAAAACACTATTTGGTTTTATGTTGATGTTTAACACAATAGCACACACAAAAGTGTATGCAACCTTTCTTTATTTGGCAGTAAACAAATTACTACCTAGTTACCTACTCGTATTTAATTGTTTCCACCAGCAAGAGTGAAATAAAGGCGTATTCCGGAAAAATAAAAGGTTTCTCCTATTTAAGGCGACGATAAGCGACTTTTAATTATTTTTCAATACACTTCCTCGAAAACTGGTTCATATCGCACTACGATTAGGTTCACAATGCAATGTATGTTACACGCGTGCGATTTTTCATTTTCCCACTCGTGTGCGAGAGTAAAAATTGCCACAGATAACTTATACCTATACTTAGTCCAAATGGGTTCAATGCCTTTATTCACAAGTCTCTATTCGGAGGTGTATGTTTTTTTGTAATCTCGGCAAAAAGATTTTTAAGAGATTTTTAAGGCGTTAATATTTTTTGAATGTTTAAATAATGTTTCTATATAGAATATTATCAAAAACCATGATTATTACAATAAAAAAAACGTTTATGAACAAATTAACATTTATTTGTGTTTTAGACTCAACACTATTTGAATTTTCTATTTTTCATATCAGGCTGTTTATCGGCTTTATACCTTTGTGGCGGCATCTACATCGCCACATATGAACTACGCATCAATGACATGACGTCACGCAATCCTGCATCGCGCAATTAGAGTTTACCACGCGATTAGCATATATACAACGTCCCGACATCAACCGTCGGGCAGTAGCCCACCAGACACAAGACCCGTCTGGTCGGAGGATCCTCCCTTTTCTATGGAGGATGAGTGAACTTTACACCCTGTTCCTCATGCCTCTAAACTGGTGACCCCGAGCATGAACGTCAGCGCAGCCTTCGTGCAACTCCTTCAGCGTGACGTCATCAGCATCACTTCCTCAAGCTTTCGAGCGGCAAGTCACACAGCCAGCCAGCATCCACGGCTTCAACGGGTATCCTGACCACAGCATGCAGCGGACGCGCATTCCTGGTCATCACCTTCAGCCTCAACCTCAACCCAGCGCTGTACACTCCGACTCACTGGAGCATAACGCAGCGCCACCCCGACTCACGGGGGTATCACCGCAGACAGTTCCGACTCACCGTGAACTATGCGGCACCCGGTTCCGACTCACTGGAACCACAACTGGCACTAGCAAGCATCGCAAGATACACGACTCAGCCCACTATCGACCTCCGGTCTCCGGAGGGGAGTGATGTGGCGGCATCTACATCGCCACATATGAACTACGCATCAATGACATGACGTCACGCAATCCTGCATCGCGCAATTAGAGTTTACCACGCGATTAGCATATATACAACGTCCCGACATCAACCGTCGGGCAGTAGCCCACCAGACACAACACCCGTCTGGTCGGAGGATCCTCCCTTTTCAATAGAGGATGAGTGAACTTTACACCCTGTTCCTCATGCCTCTAAACCTTTGCTTCTCTTTCAACATGGCGAAAGCGAAGCGCGGAAAAAAAGAAAATTTAAATCATAGTTATTCATGGCAAAAACATTCTTCGTTATTTTATTTTATTTCTTCAAAAGTGTATTGAAAAACGTCGTTTGATACACGTGGACATTTGTTATTGCAGTTCTCGGCTCAAAAACAACCTCGTCTACGGCTCGGGTGTTTTAATTCCGCCTCGAATGCAATAACTAACGTTCTCTACTAGTATCAAAATGTGCTATTAAACTGAAGATTACGTCTAAATGAGTCGAGTTAATGATTTGGATAAAATATACACATATGTTAAATTAGAGCATTTTTTTAACAACTTAATATGTGACTATTTTATTAAAATTATGTTTATAATACATAGTGTTAAGTCTAACACGGATAAAAAACTGACAATCACGCATATTTTTATGAAACCTTCACCATTTTAAAGATAATTGAATTATTTGTCTTGATCAAGATATTACCTTATCTTTATTAACTGTAATGGAAGGTGGGAAGGCCTTTAGTGTGGGACGCAACGTGTGTCGATACTCTTGCGCCATTCCATCTTCCTGGCTCAGCGTGCTGTGCTGGCACTGCTGCTGCGGCTGCGGAAAACCTCAAGCGGCGGAAATATAATAACCTTATCGGTAATTGTATTTTCGAGCCGTTTGGGGTTGAAACCCTTGGGCCGTGGGGTCCAAGTGCTCTTGTTTTATTCGACGAAATCTCCAAACGGCTGGTTGACACTTCCCGTGACCCGAGGGCTGGCTTTTACTTTGGCCAGAGGCTTAGCATTGCCATACAACGTGGCAATGCCACCAGTCTCTTGGGTACTCTACCAGTCGACAGCGATGCGGAGGAATTTTTCGACGCCATATTTTAGTTTTTTAATAGTTTAGTTAGGATATAATTTTGTTGTTTATAGGTTATGTTTATATTACAATTAATAAATCTACATCAAACTCGTCAAAAAGTAAACTGTAAGTATCTAATGTGCATGCATTGTTAAGTGGTACCAGAATACTGATTTTATTTTAACTAATTGTCCAGCCTCTGCGTTTTGCTTATCTAAAAGCTGATAAGAATATTTAACCACTGACAATCTTAATAGAAGGTACACGAATCTTAAATCGTTAAGTAAATTTTCCGTTTATAAGTGTAAATATTTTTCCTGTTTCGTAAGCCTTTAATTTGGGTTCCGACGTTTTTATTGTGTTTAACATTCCAACATGGGTTCAAGAATCAAGAGCGATTTATTTGCAGAAAAGTAAAAAGTTGGTGGTTTACGTAGGTACAATCCACATTTTTTTCAGACAAATTGAGGAAAATAGATCATTTAAACCTACAATTAGTTATATATGATATATTCAAGTGATAAATAAAAAATCATGAATAGCTCCAGGTTGTTTTCAGATAAACGTGCATCTATATACCTATTAAATATGTCGTAGCCGTTTAGTTAACTGCCTAGCCTTTTGCCTAGCCTGTCTAGCCTATAAACGGCGCCGTTCAACTAACGAATGATATTAAATTGTAGGCTAGGTTGAAACTGTGATTGCTCGCGCTAACTAAGGTAGGGCACCCCGACCAAATGGGTTAGGTTAGGTTAGAACTGTGTAGGAGCGATGGACTCGGGGACTTCCATCGGCCCCCATTCCACAGGACCCGAGATGATGGCGCGTAGTGTTCCACGCGCGCCTCTCTAAGACGTACGGGGGAGTTCAACACCACACTGCCCCTAAGGGACGTGGCCCGCATGGCGTGGGCCATCGTCCGGGGCAGCGGAATTCACACTCGCACCCGCAGCCCCCGACGCAGGTGTACGAGGGAACACCGGGATAGTTTTAGTCAGTAAGAGTCTGACAGACCCCTCTGCCCGCCCCAGGGCGGAGGACATCCATGAGGATTTCCACCACGACAAAAAAAAAAGCTTAGAACTGTAACCAACGTGCGAGCCGAGCGTGCGAAGCGTGGGTGCCGCGGTAGCAGCCGACGAGAGAACACTACTTCCAAGGCTAGGCGGCTAACTAAACTGCTAATTAAGCTAGTTGGAAACATTATATGACATCGTCTCTTAATATCAGTTGAAATAGTAGTTTACTACGTGAGCCTGTTCAATAAAAAAATACATATAATTATTTAGCTCCGTAGCTCCAAAGTACTTACCTAGAATTTAATTTAACTTTGATATAACCAAACATCACTCATTGCTAATTAACTTTCTTTAGTTACAATAAATAAACAGTGTATTCACCACAATTAAATATTCATATTAAAACAAAACCGCGTTAGTCAGAACCACTGCAGGGACTTTGAAATTTTAAAGGTCAGTTGAATTAGGAATGAAAGCGGGTTTCCATTTCCCTAAAATTATATCAGTACTTGAATCAAGTGCTAGCGAAATGTTAGAAAAATGTTGATAATGGACGAGTAAAATACGAATAAATGTCTTCACTTTCTCATGAAACGGAATGAAATTGTTTTGACATACCTACCTACTGTTCCAGATTAAAATAAAAAAAAAATATTTTATTTCAGATTCGATCGACAGTGTCGATTTCTTTTGAAGTAAAAAAACAAAAAATCAGTCAATGTGTATCATGTGTATCAATTTCTGGGACTTTAAATTAGTAATTTTCATTATAAGAAATATGGTTATGTTTGACTAGCTTCTAACCGTGACTTCGGCCGCGTGAAATTTCTTGTTCTCCTGATCCACCCCGTCGCTTCGAAAGCAAAAAAAGTGTATGTCAGCTCCGACGCACGACTGGAGTTTACTCCTGTTTTTTGTGCCCTTCAGACTTTCTATGTTTCGGTCATTTTTGTGGGGCTGGGTTTCTTCAATGAATCAGTGCTATACAAAAAGCAACTTTAAGGTGTAAAGGCACTCCTCTCACCCCTCCCCTTTCCTTCTAACTCTCCTCTCACTCCCTCCCCCTCTCACCTTCCCGTCTCATCCCCTCACCGCCCCCTCTCACCCCTATTACCCTACCCCTACCCATCCCCCTCACCATGCCCTTCCCTCTCTTGCCCCCCCCACCTCTCCCCCTTGAACCTAGAAAGCTCAAATTTTGCACAGAGGTTCCCTTTATAATGTAGACAAGGAATAAGGAAGGATTTCCCGGCGGATATTTTCCACACGGGCGGAGCCGCGTGGAAAGTGCTAGTACTTTATAATTTACTTAGATAAGTATTCGTGCCAAGTTTCAAGTCAATTAACTCAAGGAATAAGATTTTTCTTACAAACTTTCATCCTCTATTTGATTATTTGATGTCCAAAAATCCTTCCTGGATATAATACTATACACTATTTTCAATTCTCTAGGTCCAGCGGTTTGGGCTGTGCGTTGATATATCAGTCACTCAGTCAGGACTTTGAATTTGATACAGAGTGTAAGTGTAAATACGGTCATTCTTTTAAGGGGTCATTGTACTCATCATTATGAACAACTTTTACTATGGGACTGAACCTGAAATAGCCAAAAAAATCAGCTGTTCCCTACATTTTGACGAGTTATGCGAACATAAATGTACGGAACAGCTGATTTTTTTTCGCGATTCCAGTTTTGGTGCCATAGTAAAAGTTGTTCAATGATGAGTACAATGACCCCTTAAAAGGATGACAGTGTTTACACTTACACTCTGTATGTACAGATTTTAGCAGCAGCAGAATTTATGTCGTTACTATTTATTGCGACAAACATTCTAAGTTATTCTTCTTTGCTATGTAATTTATACTGCACCCTATATAATTACGTACCTATCACACGCACAAGCTTATGGATTTTCCATTAATGTCGGGTACGAGCTGTATTTTATAGGTACCTACTTAAGTCCATCGAACGTCAAACTCGTCATTGATGACCAAATATAAAATGTACCTTTAACATATCTCGGGACCCTGGAGTCCCAAACCTTTGGAAGGCGTACGAGGCGCCGAAACCAACTCGCAGAGGCTCGTTACACGCTTTTAATGAAATGAAGCACCAACCGATGATCATCCCTGTGCTGACTATGCAAGTGCACCCAAGGACAACCCCCGGTTTGTGTAGGACTATTGCAGGATATAGGAACAAAAATATTGGAATATTCAGCCTGGTTACCTAGAAATATGAAAGGACTATGGCCCCTGCTTGATCAATGTTTTATACACGAAAAAATTGCAGCGGGTGACTTGCACACTCAGTAATGGGCCCCCGGAAACTTTCGGTATAGTCCAGTAAAAATAGTGTTTGAGATTGCATTAAAGACACTTTAGTAAATTGGTTTTGAAATAATAGTATAGTTATTTACGTATGCATTCGTGGCAATTTTGTGTTCATATGGTCGGAGGAACCTCAGAAATACCTAAAGTTGTGTTTTTACTGTTTAACGTTAAACAAAAAACACACTTTAGGTGAAAAGTAAGATTATCGTCTACAGCCAGCCTAAAATTATAGTACATAAGTAATCCCTCGGTTTGGGTACAAAATTCTTAACATTACGAGATTTTTTCTTTCATGGTGTGATAAATGAGACTTAAAAAATCGCACTTTCGGGGATTTTTCTGTTTATACATTCCAAACGTTAGCCTCGAACCTATGTTCAGTTTTCACCTTGGTGACTTCTCAGGAACATAGTTAAAAAGTGTTTTATCATGTTTTGTATATTGTACATAAAAGACACTTGAAATATTTTTTAGGCTGTGCATTAACATTTTCATTCTTCATATGTAAGTGTCATAATCCCCTGATTAAGTGATAAGGATTCTTCGCAAAATGCATAAAACCTAAATTACCTACACAATATAAAATGCCAACCTTGACCGAGCGCCTTGCATCCCCCGCGTCGGTGTGCGAGAGGGACGAAGTTATCGGATGTGAAAAAGATGGAGCTATTGTTTAACTGCTCAAATAATTACTGAAAATTTTCTTCTCATTACGCAATGAGATTGTTTACGATGCGCCCGGATTTTGGTACTTATTTATTATGTCTTGCGTAATATGCGGAAAGTCCTTAGATAATGATTCTGTCACCGTTGGCAGTAAAGGTTTTAAAACTCTATGTTTTAGTGAGCTTCGGAAAGACAATTTATTTCATTTCTCGGATAATGTGCCAATGATTTTACATACAAATTGCCGAAAACAGTAGTATACAAATCAAAAATGCGAAAGGTATAATACCATGCCTACTCTGCAATCTACCCACTCGCGCGACAATTGCACGAAACTGTACCGGAACGAAAAGCCAGGATTGTCCGAATACACGAAACTGATGTTGTTGTTGTTACGTCAGCAAAGAGAAAAATCTGAAATTATTCTATTGTTAGGATTTTAATAAACTCAGTACACAGTAATACCTATGGGATATAATAAATGCGCTTTACATCAGGATAAGCGCATTTTTTCTATCAACTACCGCCTTCTGGTTCGAATCATGTAAGGTAAACGCGGGTGAAGTCGACAGTGACCCAGTAGTCGTCTAATTATCTAAAAACATCAATATCTTTTTCTACTAAACACAATGATGTTAATAGTACTAGATCAGTAGTGTACGGCGCCGAAGCGTTACTACATCGTATATGTCCGCAGGCATATCCGAGTTCAGTTGTCAGCTTGACGTCAAGTGAGCAATTGCTTAGCGATAAAAATATCAAAATACTGAAATGCGCGATTAAAATTTGTATGTCACGGTCTGAAAAGATTACTAAGGCAAGTGGTAATACATTTCACATTGTGGACTTTTGGGAGTTTAGTGAATGACGAATGTATGTTCCTGTAAGTCTAAATTATTATTGTAGTCTGTTTGGATTAAACATACTGTACAGTACCGAAACACTCACTGAATGGAAAAGTACCCAAACAGTCACTGAATACAAAAGTAACACATGTCACGTGTAAGTATGTCAAAGGTTTTAACCTAATATATCACTACATCGTCCACCAAAATTAATTTTATTAGCAATAAATAATCTTATATGTAATGACTAATGACTATGAGTTTATATTTTTAAATGAAAAATAATACATTGTTTATGATCACATTGTGTTATATAGTGGTGTGCTGTGCGAAAATAAACCGGTTCATTTTCAATAAAAGTAAACTAGCTGCGCCCTGCGGTTTCACCCGCGTAGACCGGGATAAAAGTAACCTATGTGTTAATCTGGGGTATAAGCTATCTACTTACCAAAATCCCAAATCGGTCCAGCCGTTTGAGCGTGAAGAAGTAACAAACATACGGATGCCTCCCACGTACGTTGTTGTAACCCATAAACTGCAATTTTACAGGAGAGCGTTTCAAAGATACTATGAGCAATAAAAACTGTATTTTTCAAGTAATCTTCATAAAATTCAGTATGTGAATATAGTTGGCAATACTTTAGCGTTTACTGCATGACTTCATTTAAAAATACTAAAGGTTTCAGAGATTTTGCTGTTACATCACTTTACCGCGGCTTATGGCCCTTGCAAATTGTTGTATTTGTCACTTACATTAATTTACACTGGAACACAAGAGTCGCATTTAGACGTATATGCTAGTTACAACAATTTACTCCGAATGAAAAAAATAAAAGGGTCTGCTAAGTACCGTATGTATAGCATTATTAGATATTATAAAATAAAAATATAACAATTTTTTTGCGAAATTTAGTTATGTGACCCTACCTACAAAACTGTTTCGTGCATACGTTACTAAACCAATAAAAAATCGTTAAATAACTAAAAACTTACTGTCGAAATTATTAAGAGGCATAATACATTTCGACCGTGATTTTTTAGTTAAATAGCCAACTGTGGCGTTTTTATTCGGAGAAACTGAAAGACTTTGACCACTTTGACTTATTGAGAGGTGGAGAATAGTTATCAGTATAGTTTATAGCTGTCTCGCTTTTCGCAATTTTCTTATCTATATAAATAAAACCGATGCAAGTTTTATGTACTATTTATATTTACATTTGAAGAAAAAATGTGCGACTGCATTTTTTCGAGTACGTGGATTGACTACTGTGAAATGAAAAATATATAATAATATCTCTTAAATAATGGTTTAGTTCATAGCGGCCTCAGAATTTTTGAAATATGTATGGAATAGCTATAAAGAAATCCCATTCAAAACCAAAACTACTAAAAACGCTCAGAAATGAACCGTTAATATATCCTTAAGTACCTACTACATTAATATTATTACGTAAAATTTATTCCAGAATAAACGTTAGTTCATAATAATATAATTTCAAATTTTAAACAAAAAAAAATTAGATTATAACACTCAAAATGAACGTAATTACAATGCCAAATTGCCAAATTGTTGCTTATTGTGATGCGTCGCCGTGTTTCAATATACCTAATCTGTCAAAACGCAATTTTGTGATAGGCCTCTTAAGCTTTAGAAGAACATTTAACATTTGGTGTGGTCACAAACACTGGTTTTAACACAAGCGGTCATTTTTAGAGGTTGTTTGAATGTCTGCCTCTTTGATCGGGGCTTAATGTTGCCGTTGTTGTATCTAAATATTTATCTAGGGCCGCATTGATAACTTGATCGCTGACAGAGATGATACCTACTCAAAAAGTGTTTTTTACACACATCTACATAAAGTTTCATCACCGGCAACTGGCAATCTGTATTTTAAAGTATCTATAGGACGTCTCGAAACATTATCAGTATAGTCTTCCTTGTAACTAAGTTAGCCACATACATCCACTGCTTGTCCCTATCTCCTAATTTACAAAAACTTTCAAAATTATTCTCCCTCTCTTCCTCGTTTAATTTATTAAAACATTGCACGTTACGACAGTGCCACGGTAGGCCCATTTTTCTACTGGCTTTTGCTACTCCTTTTCTAGAAAGACATTCTTTTCCCAAATTCCTTAGTCTTTCTTTTCACATCTATCCAGTCTTTTACATGTCTTCCTCTTACATTACCTTTGTCTTTCCTTACACGTGGACTATTATTATAAATAACATTTATTTATTTATTTATTACACATAACATATAGACAAAACGTATAGAGGATTAGCTTGAGGAGTGGAACAGTCTGAGAACTGCGCAGGTGATTTCTGAGCCAGTGCTCAGCAATCAGCTGTGCAGTTCTCAGGCTCAGATTTTGACTCAGTTCTCAGATGGAGCCATATTAGTCTTTGATCCTAATATGGGTTCATTTTCTTTATCAAAGTCATACGGATAAAAATGGATATCACAGTCGTAATCCAAGTGGTTAAGACTACAGTTAGGAGATGGGAGAGCAGTTTCAAGATAAGAGTGATCTGTAGTATCAGTTTCTATCTATAGAAATAGTATAGTTGTTGCGAAAAAGTCATCACCTATTAATGAAACTGAGATTTTTGAAGTGGTTAATATTATTAACTACAAAGATCTCACATTCATAAAAAATTACTGGTAAGGGTGACTCTGAAACAACGCAATATTGCGTTTAAATAAGATGTGAATAATGCCAATAGAGTAGAAAATCTCATAATCATCCTTAAAACACCCACGAAGTTCAATGATTATTATGCGTAAGTTTGATTACATCTGGAAATCGCAAATATTACTTACAATACAACACAGGTGTGTCTGTGATTAGCGACGTTGATTGTTGTATGTATTACATAATAACCATGAAACAGTAAATATGGCAACGTAAATCATTGTATGTCATCTTACAATTTAGTTTAGTATAACTAATTCCAATGTAAAATGTTGTATGTGTTACTTAACATAAAATACATCTAAATTCAGCAACGTATATTGCTGTATGTATTCTATACCACATTTTAAATCACCATCACTATAATTACTAAAAGTATTGCCATAAAGACACTAAATTTTAAGATACCTTCAATACTTCGGAAAAATGAATCATGGAAATCGATATGTTCAATTTGATTTATTGTGATATCGTCATTTTCTATGGATTTCCTCAATGTATCTTTTTTGTGTGTTGACATTATTGACCATAGCGTATAGTTTCCGTTCTCTGAATTGTATCTGATAACGTTTCATTATGCTACAATAAGAAAATATTTAAGTGATAGTGTTATTACGCAAATATTATATAAAAAAAAAAAACGCTCGTGAAGTACAGCCGACAGCGAGTTCCAGCGTAGTCTGTTTTATGTGACACATACGCGGTGCGTGCGCGCTCTTCAGCCCCCCCACCGCCCGCCGTAAGCCATTGCAAGTAATAATACAGTAATCTGCGCCGGAATAGTTTGGAACTTACGATATTATACGTCTCAAAACTACCTAAAATTATAGTTTTTTGCATTTGATTTATTTTGAATACGATAATATATATAAAATTAGACACTTTTGCGTAAAAAACACAAAATCGCAATTTTGTGGCTTACAACAACTTACGTGGAAGGCATCGATACAAACAAACAAACAAACACACGCACTTACAAACTTTCGCCTTTATAATATTAGTGTGCTGTGATTACTGTGATTAGTAATCGATTATTAAATCGAATTGTTAAACTACGATCAAATACAAGTTAGTTTATAAATCCAAGATACGTTTCAGAATTTTTAAGATTGACAAACATAACTAACTCAGTAGTGAAACCCAGAACAGTCGTCGTAATTTCTTTTAAATGACGTACTTTTTTAGGGTTCCGTACCTCAAAAGGAAAAACGGAACCCTTATAGTATCACTTCGTTGTCCGTCTGTCTGTCTGTCAAGACCTTTTTTATCAGGAACGCGTGGAGGTATCAAGTTAAAAAGAATATCAAATACGTAAGTCGTCTATGATCCTTTGGAGCTCTAAAAAAATCAAGCTTCTAAGTCTACGCCGTAAAAAAATACGGCCATTTATGCAACATATTTTGATACTCGCAAGTAAATCAAAACCTATAGGGTACTTACCGCTGACCTAGAATCATGAAATTTGGCAAAAAGCAAGGTCTTACAGCACAAGTAAAGGAAAAAGTCTGAAAACCGTTATTTTGTCATTTTATCGCATAAACATTTTTTTTTTTGGGATTTCTTGTTTTTCAGCTACAAATGTTAAGTTTGTTTTTGGATACATTCTTTTCAATTACGGAGACCTTCATTTTGCGTGGCCCACACGCGCTTGGCCGGTTTTTATTACTATTAAAATGGATCGAAACAGATAAACTATAGTAATTTACGTTATTTAATTTTCATCGCAACGTATGTACATTCATCATAAACGCGTCAATAGGTGCAGTACTAGACAGAGTGATCTCTTATTTGTTTTCCAGGGTACCTAAAGATCAGAAGCACATGGAAATATTCCATATTACAATCTTTCATTATAATTGATTCAATGAAAACCTTCATTAAATTCTTGGGAAATGATGTTGATCGTTGGCAACTCTGGCCGTTTTTCGGGTAACAATGTCTTGTCTCATTTCAACGTAATTAGTTTGACGGTAGAAGAAGTGACACAAACATAGATTATTTTGACAGATTGACATATTTATGTATCCGTTTCAAAGCTACGTGTTTAAACTCGTACAAGTCGGTAAGTCGGTACGTTTTTCTGAATTATTTTGTAGGACGCTGCGCCTCTAGTATTATAATACCTCATTGACTAAACATTAAACTTGCCGATTTTATGGCAACCTATTCTTGGTAACATATTGCAACGTCTCAAATATTTTACTTGAAAAGTGTGGCCGACAAAAATTGAATTTTTTTGCAAGTTCAGCTGCTAAATGTGAAGTCAGCACGTAGTTTTGTTTTTCGATTTGTGAAACTTCAGTTGGGTCTACGCTAAGTCTGATTATTTAATGAATTAGTTAAGTTAATTTGCTAACGATAGGAGTAACTTGAAATTTGGAACACTTTAATCACAAAAGTATTTTTTTTCGAACGTGACATCTATTGGTACCTAAAAATTCCTACTTGACCCAGATCTCGTCATTTAATAGTTGCCTCTAAACCCGCCAAATTCTAGGTATTTTAGTGTTTTATGCCACAAAATGCAAATAATAACTATTATTGTGACCGCAACATAGTTGTTAACGCTTTTGTACACACAACATTAATTAAATTTTTAGAAAATTACATTTTGCAGTAGTAAACTACTTAATACATTTACGGTTTAGTTTAAGTCATAATGAATTTGCTTCCTAAGATAAATTTATGGGTAATAAAGGGTGTGCAAGTTGTTAGAATGATTAGCACCACTGGGCCAAACTGGTCCACTGGATCCGGCGGGTCCTTCACATGCCCTAATCTTGTTGATTCTGGAAAGAAGCCAGTTGATTCCAAAGAGAAAATTATTAAGAACATGTCATGCGTTGAGCCACATTGTTCCAGCGTATATCTTCGGCAAAACCGAAATATAGCAAATAAAATCGTTACCTATGTCGGAGGGCAACCCGGAAGGCACACAGACTGTCGCAAAAGCTTTGGCAAAAACAGAAGCGTCTGGCAAGGAAGCAAGTGAATTCTTAACACGTTTTTACGGTGACCAGGTAAAATATTATTATATTATAATAGCAGGTCACGTTACTACAAACTGTAAAATTTTCTCATTCAATTTTGAACTTAACCTTCAACAATTGCTCAGGTGCTGGTAAAACTGTAGGCATACCAGGCCTGGGCTTCGGCCCGTAATGACAGGTGCGACTGGCAACGTGCTCGCGCGATGTTAAAAGAGCGTTAAATTCTCCCGCCAAGTATTGCGAACGGGTGTTACGGAAGGCGCGTTTTGACCATGTTGGACGAATTGAGGCCAAGTTGGCATCCTTTCTGGTAGCAAGGAGTTCTGATCGCTGTCTAAATCGGTCTAGACAAATTTCTGCCATTTGCTGCCTCTTATGCTTAAGTCTGATGGAACGCTGGCTCATCCCGCGCAAGAAAGTGCAAACTTATTAGCCTTTATCTTTGCCGAAAATTCACGCCTTGATGCGGCCTCTAACATACCCCACTGTAGTTCCACAATGCTGGAGATGGCAATCTGGTCAAATTCAATGCTCTGAAAACAAAGGCGTCTCTTTTCACTGCCAAAAGGAGTCAGTTTCAGTTATCTCCTACTTTCCGAGAAGCATCTGTACTAGTTACCGACCGCCTAGAGCTTTTGGGCATGGAGTTGACGTCTGATCGGCTCAACCATCGAATCAAAAGCACAGACTTAATTCCGGACAAAAACTGATTCTGTTATTCTGATCGCACATATTTTTTTGCCAGACGTCTCTTAAAATTTTTAAGCAAAAATATGTTACAATTTAATTAACCTTGCTGTTTTTATTACCTCCTGCTCTGCTACAACCTTTAGTAAATCTTAGCATTCAGTCTTCTACCTACCTTTTGTTTCTTAGACTCTTAACAAACACGTACAGTATGTTCAAGGTCTGAGAGTTCACATTAACACAAAAAATTGAACACGACTGGGTCCTTTTGACGAGTAATAGTACAAATCCGACGACTATTGGTACAAGTCGCCCTTTTTTTTAACTATCTAAAGTACTAAAATTACCTATTAGTCTCTTTTTGCATGGAACATTTGTTCCATTCTGTATCTGAGAAGGACGTTGTTAGCTGCGCTACAGTTTATACTTTTGCAGCTATCATCGTTTTACTTGTGTACCTAGGTACTTCTTGTGTTATTGTTCCAAAATATTTTTTTTTTAATTTTGTTGATATTAATATTTTGCCTAGAAGTAGGTACCTACACGCGGCTACACATCAAGCTATACATTTCCAGTTTACACTGACCACTCATTGTTAGGAAATCCTATACAATGCGAGATCAGCATATACTGGAAATGTATAGCTTGATCTGTAGCCGTGCGTACTATTTCATTTTAAAACACCACATCTTTGTTTACTCATGTGGTCTAATTACACGAATCCAAAATAAAATTTATGTAATAGACGCGGCCGCTTGATGCATCGCGACGCCGCCGCCGCCACCCGCCCGCCGCGCGCCGCCCGCTCGCACCCTCTCGCGAGTGTTTCATTTTCATTTAATTATTAGAAATGCTTTAGAGATATTCAGGGGATTTCTTCCAATTTGAGTAGACAAAAATTGTTGGTAATAAGATTCATAAAAATATCCTGGGTGTCTTTAATGTACAAGGGTTAAATACAAATTTAACTTCACGAAAAAAAAAGTATAATAGTCACGTTGGTGATAATTTACCTAGTTATTTGTAGTAACTATTTAAATACTTTGACAAAGTTTCACTCTCTAGGTAAGTACTGTTTTGAAGTTATCATTTATTTTATATAAAATAGTCAATATGGTACTTAATATGTTGATTTTGACCGGGGATAATTATTTCCATAATTAAAACTTTTGAAAAGGAGCAGCCATGTACAAAATCACCAGTGGTCCATTTTTTGTTCCCACTTAAATTTAATGTTATTGCTATAATTGCTAATAACTCAATATATATAAAAAAAAATCGGGGATTACTGTCAATTTATGTATTTCAGCTATTTATATATTTAATTCTGAATTATCACCCAAAGAGCATTTATTGCAATCTACTCCATACAAATCGATCTATTTTTACTGGACTAGTAACACTTATCGAGGAATGGAGAGATATTTCACGGCTATCAGGACAATCCCAGATCCCGGAAGATACCCAAGATCTTTCCAGCACTTACTGGAATACTTCCTTCCTCCGAGCACGTTTGCTTGCGAATCTCCACTCAAGCCGGCCAATATAGGCAAGAATGAGGTGTGAGCTCTGTTCCTCATCAGTCTTCACTCCAGCGGGTAAATAAAGGCAAGCCAGAAATTAAGAACAAGACTTCTACCGGCAGATCCGTGGGGCCGCTACTGCCCAACAGCTCGCTTCATGCTGCCTTGCGGGTTTATGTATCTCTCTTGGTCTGGCTCTTCACCCTAGACCTGTTTCAGCAATTTAAACTCTACCGGCACAGACCTAGAGTCGAGAAGCGAGCATGCTCCACCACGACGTCAATGTAGAGATACGGCGGTGACGAAAATTTAATGTAATTATTATCTTGATAACACTATAACACTGACCGCAGTAGTTCAAAGAGACAATTAGCTGCCACCCTCGTGTGCCCACGGTATCGCAATGTTCGGTACTTTATTATCCATAATGTAGAACAGAGATCGTCCATTCTCCTGGAAATCTAGTTGGGTTAGGCAATTTCGGAGATGACGTTAAGTGCTTATAGTCTATCGGATAGTCATTAACCTTGACCCATTTTCTGAAGCCTCAAGGGTTAGGTTCAGAGGACAAAATAATAGGTACCGATCTAGCTAAACGATAAACGTACATCTACATACATAACCCTGTTAGTCAGGCTTATGTATGAGCTATTTTTTATTGTCCTTTTTTCTATACTTAATGTAGATCCTTCGATTACAAGTTAAAGAAATACATGATACTTTTGAAAGCCATATATCGTAGTAGGTATCAAAATGAAATAAAGTCACTCTTTTAAAAGAAGAGTCGATCACGGAGAGGAATATAAATCATTCATTTACAACACGATGAAAAGAGAAAACGTATTACGCCGGCCCCTAGTAACATGGGACAAGGGCAGGAAGTTGATGATGATAATGATTTACTACATGACAACTGACTCATGTACCGAACTATTTCTTCTTCATTTCACCTTTTATCTCTTGACAATTACTTACTACAAACATCATCTTTTAAGTCACATTGGACGAAGCTACCATGTTTTGTGCAAGGACAGTAAATGTACGGCACTAACTATAAATTGCTGGAATGAGATTCACACAATCAATCCTCAGGGTTTTTAGTTCCTTTCTTCTGCTGCAGATTGCCCGGCCTTGTGCATCTTGAATATTCGATGCAATACGGTTTTAGCTCTTATTTTGCTCTAACCATCTACCAATACCTCTTCAATCTTCAAGTACATTATTGTGCAAATAAGAGGGTGTCTGCTTTAATGGTACCTTTATTTTATTTTGATAATAAATTCGTGATGTTTGTTTCAGTGCCCATACTTCAAAGCGCATTGCCAAAGTAATAATAGTAGTTATATGGTTTCTGGCGCTGTCTTTGGCCGCTCCGATGGCCATGTCTTGGGAGGTCATCATGGAAGACGAATTAGATCCAGGTATGTAGATTAGATTTTTAGGAAATAAAACGTTTAAACACGGTTTTTTTCAATTGGCTACCTAAACTCCGCAGACTTTAGGTTCATTTTGTTTTCAGACGAGTGAAAGATGCCAATTGAAAGGCAAAACTGAACAGAAAGAAATTTGAGAAAAAAAATAGGTTAATTTGTCACAGAAACACTTGCAAGAACAAAAAGTAAAACGTCTGATATCGCCTCAACAATACGTATTGAAGTACAGTATTTTTATCTCACGAAGCGACACACGTTTTACTTGTGCTAACCAAGTCTACAAACACGCTGTGAATGTGTGCGAGAAGACGAGTAGCGTCAGCACATAACACACACTTGCACTCACACACACTTCGCGACTTTGCCATCTATATAAATAAAAAGAGAAGTCCTGGCTGACTGATTGACTGACTCATCAACGCCCAGCCCCAACCCTTGGACCTAGAAAGCTGAAATTTTGTACAGAGGTTCCCTTTATAATGTAGACAAGGAATAAGGAAGGATTTCCCGGTGTATGTTCCCGTGGGATATTTTCCGACATCCACGCGGGTGAAGCCGCTGAAAAAGCTAGTTGTTTATACACTTACAGACCCACAAGAAAAGAAAATAATAATAACTCTACCTTCTAATAAAATACCAAATGAGCGGACTGACAGAATTACTATCTCGAACGTGCTCGAAAGGGATGTGCCTAATATGGTGGACCGAGAGCCTCGAAACCCAAAATAGAGACATCATCAATCTCCACAGAAGCATCCACACCGCGAAACGTTCAAACGTTCGTGCGGTTTACCGCTCAAAGCCCTCCTGGATGAGAGCCAGAACAAGAAAGCGGAATCTATTTCGAAAAACTCAAAAAGGAGTCCATCAAAACCTTCCGTAAGTTCTGTGAACTACAGCAGAAAGAGAACGTCTGGTCAATGACCAACCGACTTTGCGCCCAGAAGACCACCAATGACCCTCAAAGCAGGAGATAAATTTACCACCCCTGGAGAGTAGACAGCCACAAGTAATAAAGTGCGCGTCGCTTCGTGAGATAAAAATACTAGGTATTAAGGATGATTTCCACCAAACGGCTCGCATCGCATCGGATCGGAAAGGATACGAACGGATGCGGTGACAGTCGATCGCGTCCGGCAGGACGTCGACGCATACGGATCCATACCGTCGCTTGCGAACGTATCCGTTTCTGCGCCTAGTCAAATAGTTTCAATCCTACCGTGTTGACATATCCGAATACGACGACAGGCAAATGGAGCCGATCGCACGTCGCAGCATACTTTCGGTTACGATCGCGTGTCGCGGACTCGCGGAAGACCCCGCGGTCAAGCTGCTGTGCGCGGCTTGGTAATAAATAAATACTGTGTAGGTACATGATTTATTATCGTTTATAGATTGTAAAATCCGTCTCGATGCGAGCCGTTTGGTGGAAATCATCCTTTTTAATTTCTGTGTATTCGCAACCTACGAAAACACTTTCAATTAATAGTTTAATTCAAACAGCACGTGTCAGAATAAAACAAAATTAAAATTCCACACAAACGGAGCAAGCTTTTCGATCAAAAACTTTCAATGAAACCCTGGTTTGTAGTAGTTACGGCACCAGCACTGATCAAAGTGAATTCATTTACTTTGGTCGCCTACTAGCTACTTACTGCCGTCAATTACCGTTTTGTGTAACTTTTCCTAGCTAACTATGTTAATTTTGAACTTAAAGTAAATGAAGATGATGACAGTATCATTCAAAACCGCAGTGCAAATAAGACGCTGCATGGTTTTTCGCTGTATGTAAATGCACAATAACTCTTAGGGCCAATTTCAACAAAATGTTCTTAATCGACAGTAGCAAATCAGCCATTAAAATAAACATCCATGTTAATGGTATACTTTCCTCCAGAAAACGCCTGATTAAGACATTTAATCATGGATTAGCGCATGGTGATACACTCGCTTCTCTTAACGTCCCATTAACATTTTAACATAAGATTAAACTAACTAACATAGTATGGTGAAACTAGGTTTAGAATATAATTATGTCTGCTGAAACAACGCGTTTGGCTACATGTAGAATGTAGATGTTTATAATTCTTTAACGTTTTTTTTACAGAGTAAGCAAAAATAATTGTAATGAAAAATAACCATTACTATTGTTGCCTTTTAATAAACTTCAAAACTTTTGTTCACACAATTAAACTCTCGTTAACACGTACACAATGTTATGCCTGTTCAACAAGTAGGTCACGAAAAGAGTTCCCGTTAAGTTAAACTAAGTGTTAAGAGGGTTGTCGCATTTTGTCACCTATTTCGCTCACACGGGACCAAATTGCTTTTTTGAAAAATGTAAACAATTGGTGAAATAATAAATAATATTAATTTAATAGGTACTTAATTATAAAAATACATTTCCATTGTGTTATCTAAGAAACTCAGCTCAATAAGTACCTATTATGATCTGTTTTTGAAAGTAGTTAAATAAATGCCACAATAAAAACGTGTTTTTATTAGTTCGCCAATTGATTTCATTTTTCAAAAAAGCATCTTTTTATTTAAAATTCTTAAAAGTTTGGTCCCGTTTGAGCGAGAGAGGTGACAATATGCGACAGCACCCTTAAGTGTTTCTTTCTTTCTTTGCAGTTACAAAAATCTTTTACAAAAAGCCTTTTTGTGCTCCAACCGAGTTCGGCTCACATTCGCTGGCCATTTACAGACTATTGTTGTATATATTCCAGGTGAGTTTTATTGGTCCATTTCATTTGTTGATATAGTTTCACATTTTTTATTTTCATTTCATTGAATGGCATGAAACGTGACATGAGGGGCTCGTGGCTAGATGATAACATTAAGCTAAAATTTAAAAAAACGTAAGAATTTCGCGGGCTACCCTGGCGCTGCGCTGGCGCTCCCCTTCTAAGCAAGTAAGATTTCCAAAGCTCGAACTGATTCATATGAAATAGGTTTTATTATAAAATTTTATTTCATGTATTGATTTATTTAGTTAACATACTACGATTAAGTCTGAAATAGCGGTATCTAGACGTTCCTCGAAACACACAATAACTTTAAGTCTCATTATTTTGCTAAAAAGAAGTCGGAACACGTTGAACGCCAGACTGAAAACCATGTTTAGCCCAGTGGGCCGCGGCGGACACTATGTGACCGCCAGTATAGCGGGTCCAGGGGGTCGCATCGGACACCACGTGTCGGCATGCCCTCGATCACATTAGAAGCCTGTAGGCGGCCGACGGGCAGGGTTTCGATTGTTTTTACTAAAGCAAGTGACGGTCACTGGTGTCTGCCATTTGACATCTCGGAAAATAATGAGTAAAACCCTGTTTCTGTAAGTCGCCCATTATTTTTGAGTTATTCCTGACAATATTTGCAAAAAAACACCTCGGCGGTTTTGAACGATTCTCGATTTATCGGTGCGGCCCCTGGCGAAAGTATGCTGTCGGACACATGGTGTCCGTTATGGCAGTCAACGTGTTAATGATGTGAGCATAGAATTCATAGAAAATAATAACAAACGGACGCAATTTTTTTCTTTTTATTTGCATGTTTACATTCTATGAATAATAATGAAAATACAAGAAACAGCTATTATTCATGTCAGTATCTCATTTTCATCATTATATTGGTATTTACTTGTTGTCTGCCTTGTTGTTTGAGGTTCGTGGCACATAGGTAATTATACCTAAATGTGTGGACCGTATAACAAAGAAATATGTACGACTTTGTAGCTGCATGTATCAGTTTGTTTCATTAATTTAATTATTGTCTGAGGGCTGTGTTGAGAAAACCCCGGTACTGCAGTGCTTCCGCAATTTTTCCGGATGCTTCCATCGATGATTTCTTCGCCGTTATAAGGAAAAGAACTGCATCGATAATAAGCAGGGTCCGTGGTAGCACCAACACAGACCTCAAAACGTTAGTAGTCCCTTTTCTGTGTATCCCGAGCATGTATACTATATGATTTGTCTGGTTGTCCTTTAATCACGGCGGTAAAAATGGGGCATTTTTGTAATTTTTGGAGGGACACATTTTCTTTGCTAATTGGTTCCTGAAAAATGACAGGGACGTGTCTACAGCCGACAAAAAAAAAATGATTGCTCTAGAGGCATTATTCAAAAAGAAAAACGGGGAATTCATTTGTATGGAGAATCGCAGGCCACCTCCCCTCTTAACGTCATCTTTGTAACAATTTATGGACTTGTGTCTGAAATAAATGTAAATCCAATTAAGACATTTTCAACCCCAAAATAAATGCTTTGATTTAATTCTCTAAGTAAGTACCTACTTATGTCGTTTGAAGTCCAATATTGTAATTTGTATGATAAAATAATCAGCTGAGCTGATAAAATTTCAAAGGCTCATTAAAAGGGATAGCTATAAAATTTCACGAACAGATTAATTACAAAAGGATTCTGTATTAGTTTCACAGACATAATGGGACGGCCGCTGATGATAGAATTGTGTTTTAAATATTGAATTTTACGGAAGACTGTTACTGAATAATATTAATTTCTATATTCGTAGAAATCATTAATTGTATCAGCAGTCACTGGTCAACTAATGATAACTCCAAAATTATGGTATTTATTTTATAGGTGCAAGCGTGCTATGTCAGACCCAAGGATTTTTTGGTCTAATCTTTTTATCTCCAGCTCAGATTGAAACCTCATAACGTTTGTGGTACGTTAGTCATAACTCCGTAAACTTCCGTAGGTTCGAACCGATTTGTATTTTTTTAAAATGTCAAACGTTTCTAAACCACATCTAAACATTTACGATTTTGGAGTTATCATTAGATGGCCAGTGATAACTGACTTAGGTACCTACTTATTTTTGAGGGAACACTGTACCGGTGAAAAATATTTTTTTTTAATCATTTCTCATCAGTTTATTTGTTTACTCTCCTTTTAGTATGTAATCCCGTTGTGCGTGATTACATTTGCGTACGCGCACATGGCGATGAAGCTGTGGGGAGCGCGTGCGCCTGGGAATGCGCAGGAGACGAGGGACGCCAACCATATGAGGAATAAGAAGAAGGTGAGTTTGACTTGAAGGAGACTTTTAACCTAAGATAATTATTAGACATCAAATAACAAATACCTTCACTCCAAACACTAGACGGCGAGTTTGATCTTATATATTGAGTATAGGGAATACATATGCATGGTCTGTTCTAAAAGTAGCTGATGACTATGTAAACAAGTTGATCAAATAAAGTATACCAGCCTAATATACATATAAAATATAATGTCCCCACAATGTCCCATCAGGATCTCGCCCCCATGCTGGAGCCACACCAACGGTTAACGTAAATGCCCATCATCGCCATAAACAACGCGGTGATTATTCCGATAATTATCACGATAACTTGAGTGGCCACACTTGAACGGTCAACGTTAATGCTTATTTAATTGGCGATATAATTGGCGCTAATGTTTCTTGCGTATTTTAATGAGTATAAATTTTGATTAAGTTTGAGAATAACATTTTAAATTTCGTCGTTTGTTGTTTAAAATGATAATGCTTCTATTAATCGTCCCCAAGCATCATGTTGCAATTGCACGATTTTCTGGGTTCGAACCCACGACCAACTCGTAAGTCGCGGCTGTTACCACTGGGTCACCACTGCTCTTTTGCATATTGATCAGATAAAGTGCTTTCATTTTATTATTTGAATACCCCGAAATTCTAATTTTAATTACTTATACAATTTTCGACGAAGATTTTTGAATTAAAATTTAATAATGTTATTCAATCTACAATTTTATTATTGTTGGAAAAAGTGGCGCAATTAAAAGTTGAAACCTTCTAAAATAAATGTATTAGGAAATAATTCCCTTTTGTGATTGCGTAAGAATTTAAGTTAAAAACAGTGTTCGTTTAAACACATTTTTTCACATTTCATACTTTTGGAACAGACTTATGATTATAATACATATTATTTATAAGGCCATGGAATCAGTTTGACCGATACCGCTGTACCGCGCCTTAGGTATGTGCGCGACGAGACGGAGGCACAGTGCAGGCCGCTCATTAGCCCCCCACCCCCCGCGGTACAGCGGTATCGGTAAAACTATACCTTATCTACATTGTAACAAACAACCCTCCAGATTAAATTCCAGTTGACCACTCTTTTCAATCTATCTACTAATAAATAAATAAATATCCTTGGACATTTCACACAATGCCATCTAGTCCCAAGCTAAGCAACCTAATGCTTGTGTTATGGTAACGAGATGGCTGATAAACTACTTATATACATTTTTTTTTTTTTTTTTGTAAATACATACATATTATAGATAGAAAAACACCCAGACTCGGAACAAATACTTGTAGGTCATACAAATATTTGTTCCGTGCGGGAATCGAACCCGCGACATGCTGCGCAGCAGTCAATCGCTCAACCACTGCACCAACCGTGTCGTCAAAATTTATGTTGAGTAACAATTTTCTTTTTGCACACGTCTCGTCACACCGTGGCAAAACGTAGTACCGTTTTCAGCGAAAGGTAACATTTATTTGCTGTTATTTTGGCATACACGGCTAAAAGCACAAAGAGCCAGATCCATCAGCAGCATAAACTTCAATCACAATCTATTGTGTTGAGATAGTGACAAATAAACAAACAAACAGTACCCCATTTCCTTATTTACATTTTACAACTGTCACGGGCGACGAAAGACAATTTTCTGTAGTTACTTTTGCTGCTTTTGAAAATCCGAGCTGATGTTATTTTATTGCTTAAGTTGATATGAAAACTATACTTTGCTGTAGAAGTTTTGAAAAATATATTTAGAGGAAGAAAAGAAAAGTATAGGTACAAAAGATCGATCAATAATAAATAAACAAAGTGTTGACCGTTTGTAAAGCAGCCAACATCAACATAGGTACATTAAACGTTAACAATTCTACTTTGTAATAAATACTGTATATTAGTGGGAAATCTGTCTATGGTAGCAGCTAGTCTGATATAGGTAATTCAGTGGAGCCTTTTTTTTTCAACCTATTTAATTTGTTTGTTTTTATTTACTTATTTGAGAGTATCCAATTTAATGCGTGTAACAGAAAAGCGATGTTAGTCCCATGGAGAAAGTTGCCAAATTGATGGTCTGTCTCTTAAAATATATGACCACGTATCCTGATGTTACACGCTATAGATTATGTCGCAGCCCACTGTATAATTAGCCGTTTGGTCAACCGCCTAATCATTTCACTTAACGCCGCCATTCAATCGACGCAACGGCCTGAATGATATTCAGCCATTCAATCAAACGGCTAGGCAAATTACTTGGATCGATAGCGTTTAACTACTTTCCTAGCCCAGACATTTCTATTTAAATTTAGTTCCATTTTCCACACCACACAAAAAAATCCACACTGTCAATATAGCGTCAACAAGCCACAATATTTCTGGTGGTTCTCACATTTTAAATGCATTTACGCAAAACTGAATCGGGCACCCCGACTCCACGTAGTCTTTTGGCGGCTACCTCTAGAGTGTATATAAAAATCTGGAGGCACACGAAGGGAGGACAGCCCCCGTCCGTTGTAACAAAACAACCGTGCGCATAGGCAACCGTGCGAGGCGTATCGGCTGAGGTGAACATGGGTGCCTATTCTGAAGGACTTCCCGCAGCGCCGGAGACGTTGACAAAGCAACTTTAAAGTGTTTTGAAATTAAATTACAATAATTTGTTTTTCTCAAGAACGATGCGTTTCCTTTACATTGTAATTTTAAATTGGAATGAAATAATATACCTAAATGACCTACTGAAAAAATACTGTATAAATGGCCTAAGCATCAGCCAGCCAGTTCATTAAATATTGTATTAGACGTATCGGCAGAATATCTATATATTCAGGTCGCCGGTGTTTCGTGAAATGACTAGGCGGTTGACCAAACAACCTAATTCAACAACATATACGTATAATGAGGCGTTCCTAATCGATCGCTAAGTCAACGTAATTAAAGGGAAAATAATACCACCCTACCGTCACGAAAGACCGATCCATCATCATCACCATTATAATGATATAGTACAGTAGTACTCAACTAATATGGCTTATCGATGTACCAGCGCAGAAGATGAATTTTCAAAGCGCGGGAAATGCTATTGGACCAATCGGCACGCTCCACCCTTTTTCCGGTACCGCTATTGGTCGGTAGCTGCCGCCATGTTATAGCGCACGCCGCTTGACAGCCGCCATACTTGCGATTGAGACGGAACTAACAGCTGCAGTGTATTATGAACCTTATAGTAATGATCTAAGGTTGATTGTAAGTTTTAAGTATTCTCGTTAATCTCCCGGGCCATACTTTCTTTTCTGTGCGAACGGAGGTTCACGACGCGCCTTATTACTTGGGTACTACTTTACCTACTTATCTACTTAAGGCTTGCCCGTCGTAAAAAGCGCGGTCACTGTCGGACTGCATAGAAAAAAAAGAGAAGCGCGCAAACACGACGCTTGCAAAATATGAAGTAATTATCGATTTACAAAAAATCTGTTGATTAAACTAAAAAAGTAATGACAAGAAATCATTCCTTATTAGTTTGTAAAGAATTGTATAAATTTGTGAACACTTTTAACGAAAACTATAGGAGTAATATGGTAACAACTCGAAAAAATAGACCGAAATAGACCTGGATTTAGGTTTTTTTTCCTTAGTTCAAACAAACTAAAATAGATTTCAGGACACATGAAATCACTTCTTATGTATTGTAGATTACTGTGTATTTTTTCCTATCACAAAGATACTATAGTTACTGTAAAAGATGGTTACAAAGTTACTTAGTTTCGCCGTATTTTAGGGAGGAGCAGCCTTAAGCCTGCCTGCCTTATCACTTTGGGCGCATCAGGTTAGCCGCCCAAAGTAGATGTTACAACTAGAAATAGCGTTCTATTTCCGTTTAACAGATGGTTAGCCATTTAAATCCATCTGGTCCAAATCGAATGCAATTTAATGTAAATAAACGGGTTTGAACATTACCTTGTTAAACCACATGTTACATTGGAATTCTAATGTTACTGCTTAAAGGGTTAATGGATATTGTATTGTTTGTTGTTTCTGCCTTACCTAACCCTTTTAATCTGTTAATCGTCAGTAGGTAAGCTTTATATCCCGTTCTTTGTATTGTAATGCCTCAAGGTTCAATTTCAACACGCATAATTTCTTTATTGATGCGAACGGAATTAATTAAATTTTGTTCTTTCAGACAATTATTATTAATTCGTGAAAATTATGTTGTCTTTTCGTTCATAATAATGTATAAAAATAAAATCGTAATTAATATTTCGTTGCGCAACCAAGAGAGTATAAGCTGAAATTCCAATTTATACCTATTATGTTCAACTGAGCATCAAATAGGATTACTAGATTGACAAAAGAATGCTTTACGGCTAATGATAATAAGATCTTTTGGAATAATGCAATAATAAGTAGAGACAAAGTTCTGTTTCATATCTCTACTAGCAACCCGCCTGCTTCGCTCGGTTATACAACTTCACAAAATCTTTCGAGCTTTCTATTAGGTCTTTACCTATGAAATTGCCGTTCTGCAGTACTGGCCATTTCAAATCAAAATAATTTTTGTTTGGCTAAGAATTCTAATTTCAAATTTATTTTATTTTATAAACATGGATTTTTTTTCCAAAAGTAGTCATTTGTTTATTGATTAGTGTTACATTTTCATCGCATTTCAATCTTTTTCGTCATCATGGATACGTTAAAAATTCGAGTAATTATGGAATATGAGTACCGTCGTGGCAGCAACGCGGCACAAGCGGCACGCAACATCAACGACGTTTACGGAGCTAACACTACAAACCAACGCACCACCTGTTATTGGTTTGCTCGCTTCCGTTCTGGAAATTTCGACCTGAAAAATGAACCTCGCGGTCGTCCGAAGACTTTGGTCGACAATTACGAATTAAAGGCGATTGTGGAAGCTGATGATACACAATCTACGGCTGAATTAGCAGCAGCTTTCGACGTTAGCGTCAAAACAATATTGGTCCATTTGCGTCAAATTGGCAAGGTAAAAAAGCTTGACAAATGAGTGCCCCACGAACTCAATGATCGCCAGCGCGAAGTACGCGTCGAGACGTGCCTTGCACTGCTCAACAGACACACAAATGAAGGAATTTTGAACCGCATTGTTACCTGCGATGAAAAATGGATTCTGTTTGATAACCGCAAGCGCTCAGCAAGTTGGTTGGATCCTGGTTCAGCACCTAAACAATGCCCTAAACGAAAACTTACCCCTAGAAAAGTGATGGTCACTGTTTGGTGGTCTAGCGCCGGTGTGATTCATCACAGCTTCTTACCAAACGGGGTGAGCATTACTGCAGATGTGTACTGTGAAGAACTGAACACAATGATGGAGAAGCTGGCACATCTCCAACCAGCATTGGTCAATCGCTCGTCTCCGCTGCTCCTGCACGACAACGCGCGACCTCATACTGCACAGCAGACGGTCTCCAAGTTGCAAGAACTGGGGTTGGAAGCTCTCCGTCATCCGCCCTACTCACCAGACCTTGCGCCTACAGACTACTACTTTTTCCAGAATTTGGATAACTTCTTGGCGGGAAAAAAATTCAATACCCGAGAGGCAGTACAAAATGCCTTTGAAGAATTTGTTGCCTCCCGACCAGCTGATTTCTTTAAGAAGGGCATCAATAAACTGCCACTGCGTTGGCAAAGATGCATTGATTGCATGGGTGATTACTTCGATTAATACAAATAAAAAATACATGAAAAAAATTCGTTTAGATTTTTTCATACAAAACGGCAATTTCATAGGTAAAGACCTATTATAATCGCACTAATATTTTAAAGGCGAATGTTTGTGGGGGTGTGTATGCGTGTGTGTGTGTATATTTGTTACTTCTTCACGCTCAAACGGCTGGACCAATTTGTATGAAATTTGGTATGTAGATAGCCTATACCCTGGATTAATACGTAGGATGCTTTTTATACCGGTCTACGCGGGTGAAACCGCTGGGCGCAACTAGTAGGTTATATAATATTAAAGTGTTATACACACCATCCGGAATAAATTCTCTAAATGAATGGTGAATTCCGCATCAAAATCCATTGCGTAGTTTAGAAGAACATCACAGTCAAACAGACAGACACGAAAGGTCAAGTTTAATTAGCTAGCGAAACTCAGCAGCCGTATGGGGTAACGATGGTTACAATGATGAAACAAAAAAAAATAAGATTTTTTTTGGTGTCAATGACCGCAGTTAGTGTGATAACTGGAAATATCAATAAAAATATAATATTTTCTCATTTGTGTAAACTTCACATAACATGGGTAATGATAACTGTCTGCTGAGTTTCGTTAACTAATTTAATATCACCCTGAAGATACTTAACACAAAAACACTGACCTACAAGACTTGTTGTCAAACATTTTACGATTAATTAATGATATAACACAAAAACAGGCAGCAAGGTACCTTGAACTAAACATAAGGAAGATTTCACACGCAATTTCCTTTCGTAATTAATCGATCAATTATCCTCGTTTAAGGCAATTAAGTAAGGCTGATAATGTTAGAAGTTCAAATGTGTCAGTATAACGTGGCGATACTTTATCAAACTCATGATGACGTCGTTCTGACGTCAAACGTATGTCTAATACAGACTTTGCACGGATGTAATTTAAGTATACAGCGTGTATAGAAAGGTGTGGTACAGACCATCAAACTGAACAATTTTCTCCATGAGACCAACATCATAATCGTAAAAAAAATATTAACTCTCCCATACAAAACTTCAATACCTACTCGATCCAAATAAAATAAACAAATAAGATTTATTTTCTCACCACAGTATTACAGAACACATAATACAGCATGTATCCAGAAGAGTCAGACAACATTTTAATATTGTGGGAGACTGGTGCCTAAACTAAGCTCTAGGCCAGTATTTCATGTTCGTTTCAACCGCGCGGCCATGGCGTTAAAAAAAAAAACTATGCCATTTTGTAACAATTTGTAAAAGTTGACTCATAAAACCACAAATTTGTCAAAGCTATGGTTAAAAAGTTAGAAGGGTTTGAACGTGGCCGCGCCATCGAAACGCGGAGAACCGCGCGGCCACGGAGATCTCAGAAACTAAGCGTTGCACAGACCTGACATTTTGGTAAATAACAGATTCAATTTGTAAACAATTTGTAAAAATATAGAAAAAAATCCTAGATTAATATTTTGAGAGCTGTGAGACTAAAACCCCGTGGCCGCGCCATCGAAACGGTGACAAAAACGTGATAGCCGATATCTCGCTGAAAAAGCATCGCAGAGGTCTGAAGTTTTTTGTAAAACCTAGATTTGAATTTGTCAAAGCTTGTAAAAATACAACAAAAAATCCTAGGTTTATATTTCAGGACCCGCACCATAGAAACGGTGAAAAACACGTTATCACCGATATCTCACTGAAAAAGCATCGCAGAGGTCTGAAATTATTTGTAAAACCTAGATTTGAATTTGTCAAAATTTGTAAAAATATAACAAAAAATCCTAGGTTTATATTTCAGGAGCCGCGCCATTGAAACGGTGAAAAACACGTTATCGCCGATATCTGACTGAAAAAGCATCGCAGAGGTCTGAAGTTTTTTGTAAAACCTAGATTTGAATTTGTCAAAATTTGTAAAAATACAACAAAAAATCCTAGGTTTATAATTCAGGAGCTGTAAGACTAGAACCCATGGCCGCGCCATTCAAACGGTGAAAAATATGTTATCGCCGATATCTCGCTGAAAAAGCATCGCAGAGGTCTGAAGTTTTTTGTAAAACCTAGATTAGAATTTGTCGAAACTTGTAAAAATACAACAAAAAATCCTAGGTTTGTATTTCAGGAGCTGTAAGACTAAAACCCCGTGGCCGCGCCATCGAAACGGTGACAAAAACGTGATAGCCAATATCTCGCTGAAAAAGCATCGCAGACGTCTAGAGTTTTTTGTAAAACCCAAATTTGAATTTGTCAAAACTTACAAAAATGCAACAAAAAATACTAGGTTAATATTTTAGGAGCTGTGAGACTAAAACCCCGTGGCCGCGCCATCGAAACGGTGACAAAAACGTTATCACCGATATCTCGCTGAAAAAGCATCGCAGATGTCTGAAATTTTTTGTAAAACCTAGATTTGAATTTGTCAAAACTTGTAAAAATACAACGAAAAATCCTAGGTTTATATTTCAGGAGACGCGCCATTGAAACGGTGAAAAACACGTTATCGCCGATATCTCACTGAAAAAGTGTCGCAAAGGTCTGAAGTTTTCTGTAAAACCTAGATGTGAATTTGTCAAAATTTGTAAAAATACAAAAAAAATCCTAGGTTTAATTTCAGGAGCCGCGCCGCGAGATCTCCGTGGCCGCGCGGTTCTCCGCGTTTCGATGGCGCGGCCACGTTCAAACCCTTCTAACTTTTTAACCATAGCTTTGACAAATTTGTGGTTTTGGGAGTCAACTTTTACAAATTGTTACAAAATGTTGGAATAGCTTTTTTTTTAATGCCATGGCCGCGCGGTTGAAACGAACATAGTATTTCAGGACACCAGGTCTCGGCCCTGTCGGCGGGAATCGAGACCCGATTCCCGGCAACCGTAGGCGCGGGCTTGCGGACGGCGAGTAGTGGGTAGATCGACGTCCGGTAAGGACCAGGCCTGGGTCGACGGCGCGTTGTGTTCCACGCGCGCCTCAAAGAGATGTCAGCAAAATGATGGGGTCCGATAGGGCCGATGCCGCCGGGGTCACGGGTTGTTCGAAAGAGATACCGTGGCCCTGGCATAGGCAACTGAAGGAACACGGGTGGGTTTTAGTCAGTAAAAGTCTGACACGCCCTTCCGCTCCACACAGCGGGAGAAGTCATTTGATGATTTCCCATCCACAAAATAAAAAAAAGAAGGTGTCCGCCCTGTTACAAAATGATACATTTTGTTATGTACTTATACACTGACAGTCTAAAAGATAAAAAAAAAATCAACATTATAAAAAGATTGGTGGCTCGAGTGGAAATTTTAAACTTTACAAAACTAAACTTTTATGAAAAGGTCAATTATTTTTTAGCGATTACGATGTGACCCATGGAACAAGTTGTTCAGTTTGATAATCTGTACCACACCCTTAAATAACACACCTTTCTGGTACATACTGTAGACCCGTATGATGTCATAATAGGTATTCCATCATTCTCGCTAACTTTATACTAATAGTTTCACTGTTGATTCATCTAATAAATTACTCTGTGACCTTCCGAAAACCGGATGAAGTAAATAGCAACATTTTTATTTTTATTAGCTACATGATATTTGAGGTCAAAGCAAAATGAAATTCCGATGCTAAGAGATATTCGAACCCTTTATACATTATATTCGCTGTTTAACTTGAACTATCGTTAAAATGTTATTAGAATGTTCACATAAAAAGCTTTCAGCGAATAAAACTACTTTTACTTACTACAAAGTTTTTGGCAGTCTTACTTTTTAGTGTTTATTTAAAAGGGAAAAGTTCATCAGTAAGCCGACGTTCCCACGGGCGTAAAAAAATCGCGGCGATTTTTTTCGCGCACTTCATTTTCAACGCTCTGCTTAGCGCCAGGAGTTTAAAATCGAACAGTGTTTTTCGTCGCGCTGGGATGCACTCTGTTTTTGTTAGGTTAGATTCTCGAAGCTTGGCTCAACACCGAGAGTTGAAAATCCAGTGTGCGATAAAATCCCGCCGCGATTTTTTACGTCCGTCCGAACGTCGGCTAACTCTCACTACGTCACACGCATAAATTGAGAAACAAATCATTTTCAAAGTAAAATGGTCCAGAATAAATATTTCGACTATTTCACACTACATTTACCGATGTCTTTTGTTTTTTCGATAAATACTAAATAGTGCACTACAATAGTTACACTGACGCTTACGCACGACGCCGCAGCCGCACCGTTGCGGCGCCGGACAGCATACTCGTTGTTTTACTATAATACAAGCTATAACATAAATAACGCACAACCTCTTAAGCGGTCATTGTACTCATCATTATGAACAACTTTTACTATGGGACAAAAACTGAAATCGCGAAAAAAAAATCAGATGACCAGTACATTTATTTGACATCAAACTAGTCAAAATGTAGGAAGCAGCTGATTTTTTTTTCGCGATTTCAGTTTTGGTCCCATAGTAAAAGTTGTTCATAATGATGAGTACAATGACCGCTTAAGATGTTACACATTGTATAACTCAGTATCAATGCGGTGTACACGCGGCTCCTCTCCGGTGCGGCGGCGGTATTAGGCGATATTCATTCGTATACACAAACATGCGATCCGGCGCCACATGAAGCCTGACAGGACTGGACAGGACCTTAAACAAAATTAATCCTGCGCACTTCGCTTTGATTGAACCAGGATACGGATTTATAAGGTTCCGAGCACCTGAGCTCTACGAAATGGTAATTTCATTAATTATTTTAAAAAAAAACGCCGAGATGTGAACTTGACATCTCGAGGTCGGTTAAAAGTAAAGAGCATTACGGTTAATTCAATTTACCCTATTCGTTTATTTATAAACATGCTATTCAAATTAATTCCAAAGTGCCTACTTTGGTTTTAATGTAATAGACTGAAAGTAGGTATACATATGTGGGTAATATAATATGCACTTATACTTTATTCGATTAAAAAAATGTAGCAAAAAAAGACATGAGTTGCCCCATCTATAGTTTGGAGCCTTAGGGACAAACGACCGCTAGACACTTCAAAAACACCTTCGGTAAGCCATTGTGTATACTCAAAATGTCATAATAACTCAAAGTTATTGATCCCTAAAATTCCCTCTTCCTGTACATTGCTTGTCCACCGCATAACGTCAACGGGACGTCAACGAGAAACGAGATTATTCGAACCGAACGTGACGTATGGTGAGCGGTGAGATGAGATTGCGAACTTTGTTAAAAATACTGGAACAGCCATTTTAAAAGTCGGTGAACTCCGCCCCTAAAAGTATTTAAAAAAATATCAGTGACAGATAAATTAATCATGTTATTAGATACATGGTGCTCACAATCATACTCGTATTTAGTGATGCGTTGTGTCGAATGAACACTCTTTTCATAGATTGCCACAGAAGCCTATGAAAGTCATAAGGCGAATTGGCTTTTTCGTATAGAAATATCTGCTTAGAATGCGGTGGAAACAATTCAAATTAAAATCAAGCGAATAAGCGACAAAGCGTGTCGTGAATAAATTAATCTTTGACAGCTGTTTACCACATTTAAATTCAACATGAATATTGCTTATTCTAACAAATAAAATTATTTCGCAGGTGATAAAAATGCTCGTGCTGGTGGTGGCACTCTTCGCACTGTGCTGGTTGCCGCTTCAGAGCTACTTATTGCTGCAATCATTCTTCCCGTCGATAAACGAGTAAGTATCCAACATCATATTTAGGTTCTATTGGCAGTAGGATTGAAAATATGGATACCATAATAATATAGGGAAAATAATAATATACTTTGGGACACTATGAAATAATCATAGATTTTTTGTTTTTCTTATTCTTAATAGTTGATTACAATCTACCTTAATAAAGTAATAAGTAATTTAACACTAACTTAATATTTTAAGTGATTTATTAATTATCTCATAACTATGAACAGTGTCAATTCGCACTTTTACACAATTCCGTAGCACTTTCCTAAGGATAAAGATTGAATATGTAGGTATAGGTTATAAAGATATAAAATAAAAAAGTTAAGTTAAAATACTAACAATTTTCAACACTGAGAATACAATTAACTCTACTAACTCGTATGTACCACTCATTCCTGTTCTCCGATTCCGAAATCGACATCGATATTACGACTGAAACTTTAACACAAACAGCATGGATTTGCACGAAGTTTCAACTTCATGAGTGCTAAGATGGAATACCTAACATGCACAACCTACCTACATGATGTAAACATAAACAATATTTACACAATTAATACCTAACATGCACAACCTACCTACATGATGTAAACATAAACAATATTTACACAATTAATACCTAACATGCACAACCTACCTACATGATGTAAACATAAACAATATTTACACAATTAATACCTAACATGCACAACCTACCTACATGATGTAAACATAAACAATATTTACACAATTAATAACTTTGTGCGGGATAAGTTTTCCGCGATGCTGACTCAGTTTGACATTGTTTACTTGACATTGGGAGATGGATGAAGTCTTCAACATTACGAGTCGAAAACAAACAGACAACAGACGGATTAGCAATAAGAGAGTTTAGTAAACCAGCTCATTTAACTATGTACCCCTTTACCACAAGTCTGTATTATTTACCTACAAAACCGCAAGAGGAAGTAAAACTTCATGCAAATAAATGTTGAACAAACAAACAACAAATGAATATTCTGGAGCCCATGAACTGCCGAAACGAGGAAAATAATATTAGTTTGTTCAAATTATTTTCACGTATCTGAATGAGGAAAATAAAATAAAACCTCCAATATTGTCAACGAAACCTTTCTCTATGAATTTCAGAATCACCACTATTCAATTCATAGACATTTTCTTTGAACCAATGTTTTTTTTTACTTTATCGAGAACAATGTTGCGGGAGATTTTATTGCGAATGAATTGAACGTAAAATATAAACTGTGACCAGTTCAATGAATTCCAAGAGGACTATATTACTATTCAACAAGACCTTGTCGATGGGGTAAGCGAAAAAAATCACTCCAACGTTTTTCGCATGAAAAAAGCTCCCATTCTTTTGCAACGCAGTTTCACGTCTGCACCTAAGCACCCAAGGAGCACCCTTATGTGGAATTTCATAAAACCAGTAATACATTATGGAAGTGTCTGCTAGACGTATAGCAGTCGACTCAAATACATTGTGAAATTATACAATAGTCCGTCATGTTATTCAACTCAACCGAAATCGTAGCTATTCCTACAAATGATCGCTGCGAAATATGAACCTACGTTGGTATTAGTATGCCTCAATTTGGTCGAGTCGTCAATTGGTCCAGTAGATAACGTTCCCAAAACGCCAACAAATATGAAATACCTTGACTGATATCAAAACAGTGTCCATTTGAACGCCAATAACGCAAGGTTCTAAACATAACACCTCGCCTGTGTTGCCCGAAAGGGTTAGGCAGAGGTGCACCTAAAATACAATGTCCGTTTGCCCCGCACGGCCCCCCAGAATTTGCGTTTTGGGTGTGCACCAATTCAATGTACTCGCCTCTAGGAGTATATGTACCGGTTTCTTTTTCAATGTACCTCTGTACTTTGAAGAAATATGCAAAAAAGGGGGTCGTGCCAGCCAAACGTTTTCAGCTCGGCCCCCGTGTAACTTGAAAAATATACAGCGTTTTAAAAAGTTTCTTAAACTCAAGGAATGTACTCTATTAACACGTTATATGTGCCGCAACAGATATTGTGAATTCGTAATAATAAATAATTTATAGATCTGGATACGGGGCCGTGCTGGAAAAAACAATTATAAGAAAATATCTAAAAAAGACAAAACACCCTTATCCAAAAACTATTAGAAAATAATTGATGTGCAGCAAGTAACATATGTACCGCTTTGGTTTCTCATACAACTTGCTAAATTTGAAAACTAAACCAATTTTAGTTTATTCAGCACGGCCCTCTATAGTTGCCTATATCTTTTTAAATATGACATGTTTGTTTACAAAATTCGATTTCCTGAATTACGTATAGGAGTACATTCATTCCAAATAAATTGCGATTCTGCTGTATTAGTACTTTAAACGATAAATTGAATTTAAAATATCATACATTACAACTTATGGGGTGACCATGATACAGGATTTTGACGTCAGTGTGATATGTAGTTTGCATGTTGCGATGTAGATGGCGCCACATAACTTATAACTTAAACACACACACGAGTCTCAACGGTTATAATTCCTTTATAAGATCTCATCGCTAATATTAAACGAAGAAGAAAAAAACAAATTATAAAAAGTAATGTTTATTTCAATGTAGTCACATAATTTAAGAATTAATATAGGTAAGTATAGAATATTATGTACAATAGGCTGCATCAATTGGGTACCCCAGTTGTATTAAAATTAACTTTGCTACAACTTTGCAATTCAAACAATACATCCTTAAGAATAATACAAAAAGTGTTTCTTATGACCGGACGAGATTCGAACCATCGAATCATTGGTTATATATACAACGATAACCGCGAGCTCTTACCAACTAAGCCAGTTAGGTAGTTAATAACTCAATGAATTATCAATCTACCTGGCGTTATAACTCTGTCTCTGTCTATGAAATCGTAGTGAATGAACAGTTTGTTATTAGAGGGTAGTTATGCATTATATTTTACTAACCTATAATGAATTTACCGTCTGACGAGTCTAGTTTTGATTCACCTTTCGCATTCGTCTAGGAACCTGTTTGTCTCAGTTGGCAAAATATGTCTAAGGTAACTGTAAATTATCAAATCAAATTATTGTAAAATATAAATCTTTGTAGTTTTGTTACATAATATCAATATTAAATATTATTAAATGATTGTTAACCCATCGCACGCCAATTAGCAGACGCAATAGATTTTTTATTGTTATCTGCACACCTGGGTGTCAATCGACGTTTAAAGAGTTACAGTGTTTTATTTTTCTTGTTTTAAAATTAAATTTAAAAAAAAAACAAATGGGTACTTAAAATACAAAAGACTTTATAGTAAAAAAAATACATAATGTATGATAAAAAACACAATTCGTGCCTAAGATTTGAACCTCCAATCTTATGCACGGCGAGCGGTCTTGAAAGCTCTGATCTATTTAGAAGTTGAATAACTCTTCGTAAATGTCAACCCTGTCGTAAATGTCAAATATTAGAAGTATTAACGTTTTATTGAATAAGACAATAATAAAAACAGATTTAGATAAAATAAATACTAGCACAAACTTATTTATTCACAAAAACAATACATTAATTTATAATAAAATGTTTTTGAAAATACAAAAACCAACTTCGGCCTATCACGGATTTGAACCCACATGTCTTTTGAGGGGTACCCAATTGATGCAGCCCACTCTACCTAATAGGTATATGGAATCATGGTCACCCCATTAGTTATAATGTATGATATTTTAGATTCAATTTATCCTTTAAAGTACTAATACAGCAGAATTGCAATTCATTTGGATTGAATGTACTCCTATACGTAATTCAGGAAGTCGAATTTTGTAAACAAATATGTCATATTTAAAAATATATAGGCAACTATAAAGGGCCGTGCTGAATAAACTAAAATTGGTTTATTTATCAAATTTAGCAAGTTGTATGAGAAACCAAAGCGGTACATATGTTACTTGTCGCACATCAATTATTTTGTAATAGTTTTTGGATAAGGGTGTTTTGTCTTTTTTAGATATTTTCTTATAATTGTTTTTTTCCAGCACGACCCCCTATCCACATCTATAAATTATTTATTATTACGAATTCACAATGTCTGTTGCGGCACATTTAACGTGTTAATAGAGTACATTCCTTGAGTTTAAGAAACTTTTTAATACGCTATATATTTTTCAAGTTACACGGGGGCCGAGCTGAAAACGTTTGGCTGGCACGACCCCCTTTTTTTGCATATTTCTTCAAAAGTACAGAGGTACATTGAAAAAGAAACCGGTACATAAACTCCTAGAGGCGAGTACATCGCATTGGTGCACACCAAAAACGCAAATTCTGGGGGGCCGTGCGGGGCAAACGGACATAAAATACACATATTTCGCGCCAGTTATGTTTAAGTCCCATGTTACAGGGGGCTGGCTAGTCTAATACCATCAACCGGTCACAAATCCAGACTCCGGGCTGTTACTGAGAAATTCCAACCCAATAACCCTTTGGCCGTAAGGTTTTGCTTGGGAAAGTTACATTATGATGTTCTTTTCAGATACAAGTACATCAACGTGCTCTTCTTTTGTTTCGACTGGCTAGCAATGAGCAACTCTTGCTACAACCCATTCATCTACGCCATATACAACGTAAGTATCTTTAACACAAGTACATCAACGTGCTCTGCTTTTGTTACACTGTAGTACTTTTAATTTGAATGTAAAAGCCATTTTTGTTATACCTACATCCATATCGAATAAAATAAATCTTAAGATTGCGATAACATTTTGTACAAAACAAACCAACATTCTCCATAATTACATTTTACGATGGAGCTGATATAAAAGTTCCAACTTTGCTTGATTATTCGGTTTCCCAAAGTTTCCCCCTTATCATTTTATGATATCTCAGCAGCCGTTGTAGTTTTGTAACGTTAATATGAATCCTTTTTCAGCAACACGCTACTATCAAATTATGTACAGTTACCGCCCAACAAACATTTTAGTCGTATAAATAAAAATTACGCGACTCTAAATGCTATAAAAATCGTATTAAAGTAATTTCAGCGTGTCATACGACTTAGTGCATCTTATCTTTACACAACTTGTAGTCATATATAGACGTCGTATAAACTTCTATACGACTGTCTTGCACGACTTTTACACAATTTTCAGTAGTATAACCAGTGATGTCGTCTTAGTAATGTCTAAACAACTTTTACATCGGCATTAATCGTATTAAAGTCGCGAGAACTACTTTTACGTGATAATCATGTTAGAGTGATAAATGGCACTCTTATACAATTTTCAGTCAATTTGAACACTTTTAAACTACTATTTAATGACTGGATGACCTATAAGTATATAAGAATTTAGCAATATTACAACCGCAGCCATTTTTTTCTCTCTGTAAAAATAGATTTTACGGTATTAAAATGAATAGAAAAAGCTGGGCACATGTGAAAAAAGTGGTGTTTTTAAAAGAAAAGTAAAAAAAAAACTACATTGCGCTTCTTACGTCCAATTTATATTATTTCGAATACTTCTACACGACAAGTCAACTGTAATCAAACTGGAGTTAGTTCCGCACAAAATTTAATTTTCAAGTCACCATCATTTTCAGGTTTTAACAGTTGCTCGAACGATGTTGATACATTTTGTTGAGCATTACGCAGACTATTACCATAATAGAGAATATATCACAAGTAACGTCCATAACTTGATTCATCTGGTTAATGAAGTTAAGAGATTTGGTAAATTACAAACGTTCAATATGCATTGAACGTTTGTAATTTACCAAATCTCTCTCCCTTCAAAAATAAATTAAGTTCTATTAAACGTACAATAAGAAAAGGAAACAAACCTCTGGAGCAAATTGCCAACCGACTAATTCAAAGAAATACCATAGAAATAGAAGAATTAAGTAATAATAGTAACTATGATAACATTCCTGTCATTAAAACATATGTTTATAAAAAAACTTTATAAAAGTGATTCATCTGGAATCATTTATTCTCTCCACAGACAGCCAAAATAAATGATTTATGCCTAATAATCTTAATATATTCGAGCTTATATCTATAAGAAATGACGACGTTTGTATAAGTTTAATTAAGAATATTATTGAAAATGTCACTGATGTTTTTGACAAGCCAGTTAGGTCTTCATTCTTGAATATTTTTATGATAAATTGTAACAATATAAGAAGATCTAAAGCAATAGTTCATACTACTGTCATAAAGTGTAAGTTAGTACCCGTAGAATATAGTTCAAATACTTATTTTTTACCGCTCATTCATAGCCTGAAGTGAAAAGGTGTAAATAAAAAAGAAAAATTGCAGTGGTTGGTTTTATTTATTAATTGTAAATGAACCAAAATACAATCACAAGTGAATCATTCATAATCATTTAAAATATAACAACAAAAATATTAAGAAGGTTCTCGATTAGGTAGATTATCTTTGGCGCATGGCTTACAACTAACGAAAATATAACAATCATAATGATCGCTATTTCTCGATTTTAAATAAATTTATTAACAGGAGTTAATAAATTTATTTAACCCTTAATCGGGCACAGGGAACTATTTTACCGAAATCAAAGTTTTTTTAAATTAATTAATTACTTGACCCATTATTTTTCTACAGAATTAGATTAATTTAACATGTATTTAACATTTTCCTCAGTCACTATAAAATGTGTAGGTTTGGTTTCATTGCCAGTTATCGGAAATCCGCAACCAAAACAACGATTCGCGCGTAAAAAGTGTGTGGATGTCCATGGCCATCTCAAAAACATACTGTTTTGGTTAAAAACTTATCGATGTCCATAAAAAATGATATGTAATCATTTTTCATTATAACCGAGACCACCAATAAATAAACCACTTGTTTATGTATGTATTTAAAATGGTTTTTTCACACGCGATTGAATCCAAATGAACCCTTATTTCGTTAATATGGCTGATATTATACAGATAAAAATAAGTGCACGGAATGAAAAGTCGTTTAGATGTTATGTTACGGTTGTGTCGTTAATCCTAAGTCGTATTAAGGTAACTGTTAACACTTTCGTCAAAATATAGGGTAAAAATATTGCTTTATTTAAAGAATTTATAAAGCGCGTCCATTATATTAAGAAAACTATCTAATATTACTCGATAAAATTAATTTCCCAACAGATTAATGCACTCAAACATGAGTTTCGAAGATAAAATAATTATTAAATAAAATGGCTGTACTCCCCTTTCAATGATAAAAAATATTACTATATTCTAACACAGTACAAAAGTTGTTCGGTTATAAAGTTTCAATTCACTACATTAATGTAATCACTTTACATCAAAATCCCTTATAAAAGTCGTGATGAATACTAGTTACTCGATAAAATGTCGCAAAGCAGTGCTAATAGACATCATAACTCGACGAAAAGAGGATCTTACGACGTCTGTACGACCACTACTCAACCAGATAGTGATTAATACGACTGCTACGTAACTCTATTACGACACTGATTCGTATGAAATGGGCCTATTCTCGGTCATATCAACGTGATAGCGATGTATTTACGACCAGCGTATAGAACCAAAAGTTAAAATCAGCACGTCGTGGCGACCTATCAAATGTTTGTTGGGCGGCCATAAATATTGCACATGGATTTTTACAGTTGCCGGCCGTAAAAGCACATGAAACAAGTAGGTATACGTAAAAGTACATAAATAACGTACTACAATAGTACTACATACATATATACACATATACTATACACACATACATACATATATACATCGTATATATGTAGTTACGTATTTAACGTACGTAAATCCCATGTGCAATATTTACGGCCGGTTACTGTACATTTGTAGATTTTCTTTAGATTTCCCGATCTACCTCGTTTTTTACCAACTTTGAACAGATCCATCATATAAGTAAGGCGGTATAACCCTACCTTTTATAGGTTCTCGTGACGTACGCTGCCCTTTCAGCTTTGTTCTTGCAGATTTCCCTAAAGAGAGTTTTACTATGAAGGGCGCGCAAAATTACCGTACAATACGCGAAAAACTGTACGAAAAAATTTCAGAACTGGTACGGAAATATCTGTTACGATGAACAACTTTAGAAAAATACCAGCTCCTCTTTGTTGTTATCCAATATAATTGGCGCAAAACAAAGGCACTATTCCCCTCACACTAGAAATACAGAAGCCAATTAACAGCGAATTACTTTCGTTTCAGGAAAAATTCAAAAAGGAATTCAAACAACGCTTCACTTTCGGGAAAAAGCCAAGTCGATTTGCTAACGATAGTTACGAGGTAAGGCTTCCGTCGTTTCATATATTTATTTTGTATACGTTTCTGTGTTAAAGTTCGAGCTTAGCTAAGTTTAATTCAAATGAATTAATTTCAGGATGGCCAGTCGTACCGAACCCGTATTTTATCGTTCCGATCAACAAACGATAGAAGTGGCTATTCAACCAGGAAATCTATAAACCTGCCGCCGCCCGTGGACACGTTAAAAGTTCCATCAAGAAACTCATGCCACTGCATGGGAAATCAGAACAGGGAAAATGGATTTAATTTTATGAAAACTGAAGACATGGAAGGACACGACAACAGTAGGAGGTACCTGAACATAAGAATGAGCAACACAGACATTGGTAAAAGAAGATCAGGAAAGAAGCTATCGAATAGAGAAGACATGCCTATAGGAGACGAGAGGGTCAGCGAGCTGTACATATTCCCAAACAGTAACATTGTAGAATTCACAGACATATCATATGATGACAAAGTGTAAATACGTTGAGATTTCCATTACATTTAGAATTTAATAATAAGTAATCAAACATGTGATGTGATAGAATTAATAATATAAATAATGTTAAACTATGACTGTACGTTAACGAAGTAAAAATTATAATTATAAGTCCTACTTTTGCAGTTTCATTCTTTGAAATTCAAAATTAATTAAGAATTTTCTTTAGTGACATAATGGCGACGAAAATACGAGAGTATGATCCAATTAACTACCTATTTAAAACTTTGAGGTAACTGAACCTGCAACAATTGATCGCAATTACATTGATTTATTTATTCTGTGATTTGAGGACTGCAGTATTTTTAAATCAGAGACTAGCTTTCATGATTGACAACTATGAGTGGGAATTTACCTAAATAAGTCATCATCAACAGTTTCGAAATTAAAGATCTATAAAACAAACTTGTATTCACGGATCATTGACTAATCAAATCTGAATCATGAGATGTTTCTTTATATGTGTGGGCTATTCAACTCTATAAACAAACTCGTTCTAATACGATTTCTCAGAATTCTAAAGAAAAAGTAATAAAAATTCCTTTCGCTAAACGTAGTGGTTATAAAACCTGTGCGCACGTAACTCTTTGTTGTGGACTCGTGGCAGAGAAACGAGGGGGATAAAGATTGAAATTTAATACGAACAGAGTTCAGCCACAGATTAACAATGATTTCAATTGGATGTATTTAATACGCAGTGATACCACGCTATAAAACGACTACAACAAACTAGAATTAGTTACAAATTTTACTCATCAAATATGCAGGTTTTAAGCATGATGTTTATGACTCTGTAGGGGTCAGCATTGGCAGCAGGACGACGATCTTCCAGGTATCCCTTCTTATCTTCGGAGACATGGCGAGGTATTCGCACGGAACAACTCCTGTTAGCTACACCTGTAACAAATGATTTATGCTAATTATCAAGTAACAGAACTTACACCCACAAAAGTTTATGTCTACTAATGACGCACAAGTTACGAGTTTTCAGGATGTAAAACGACAAACTGAAAGTTAGTAGAGTCATTCTTTTGGATGTATTCAACCGCAAAACAACGATATTGCTAGTCGCAAAGAAACGTAGCGAGGACTAACGAGTATTTTGTATACGTATCCATGTAAACAGGAACCCCTTTAAACACAAAAGTATTTATTTATATAGGTACTTCGCCAAAACAATCCAAAAAAACCTTTTCAATTTATTCTAAGCTCACAGGCTATGTTGATTTAGATTTGTTTGTGCTCGAAAAAAAGTTGCATCAAACACAGCGCTACATGTAAATTCTTTATCGGGATTTCATTCTTTCCAATATAACTTTAAAAATCGTTTAAAAGCGTGGTTTTAAACGTTTATATAATGTTTTATTTTTTACAGCAGTTGTTGTTAGCGACTATTGTAAAAAATAAACCATTCCATGTAAATGACAGAAAATCGCATTTCGAACGATCTTTAATATGTCACAAGTTCACTCCTACATTTATTTCAGTACGAGATATTTAAGGTCAATCCCTTGAAAGCATATTAACCGCACCGAAAAAACCTATTCGTGATCTTTGACCTTAATATCTCGCAACGCTGCACAGACTGAAGTGATGTCGGTATGGATAGGGACTTTCACGAGTTTTGTTTTTATAACACCATATTATTACCTATGTGTTTAGATACCTTTACGTACCTATTTGTAAAATAAATTACTAATGTAAAAAATTGTTATATTAATTTTCTATTTTAATATAAATTTAAACAATGTATAATAAGATTAATAAGGCATAAAATCCATAACCTACCTACTGATTGTGAGAAGACACTGGCTCCTGTAACACAGGTGTTGCTACATAGCACAGGAGTCAGGCTTTAATTTACTTGTGCACCTTTTTTTATGGCAATAAAGAATTTTATTATTTTATTATTATTATTATATTTAAACAGTTGGCAGAAAAAAAATTTTTTTTTTTCAATAACAAAAGTCTTATTAATTATGTGGTTGTTTTGGTAATTGTATTTTACAGGAGCCACGGGGTACCCAAGTGCTGTAGTCGTTATGGCCACTTGTGTTCTTATATTATGCGGAAACCTCTACAAATTAAAAAAAAATAATAGATACATTTGGATCGTACCTATACGAGTATTTCACGAAACAAAACTAAATAAAATCCTAAAAATAATATTTTCCGCGGAAATAATAAGACTTAGTCATTGATATAAAAAGTAATATATAAGTCAATGGACTTAGTGGTTCTCTAGCTTTCTACTGAACTCTCTATAAGTAAATTCGACTGAATAACATGAATATTGCACTTTCTGGTTAGCCAATGGATACATACATAATGTATTAGTGTGTGTGTGTGTAATGTGTAAGTGTGTGTGTGTGTAGTGTTTGGTATTTACTGTAAGTGCAGCAAGCAATTGTTTTATAAATAATAAATATGGCATAAAGTAACCGTAACCGAGAGGCGTCAAATAAAAGTTTAGTGCAAAGGAGAGAGGATTACATGGGTGGCCAAAATACTGCGAAAATAAGAGGAGTTGAATATTAATAATTAATCAGAAAATCTGCGGCCTGGCTATGTAGGTATAGGTACTCCTATAGCAGTTTTCATATGTAACATGTTATTATGTTGAAACACACTAACATAATAGCATTTAAGTTTCTTGCCTACCTAACTAACTAACATTGGATCGTTGTTATCTAAGCAAATAAATAAAAACCGGCCAAGTGCGTGTCGGACCACGCACAATGAAGGGTTCCGTAGTTGAAGAGAATTTATCCCAAAAAACAAACAACATTGAATCCCAAAAAAAATTTTGATGTCATAAAATTACAAATTCACAATTTTCGCACTTTTTCCTTTACTTGTGTTGGGAGACCTTGCTTCTTGCCAAATTTCATTATTCTAGGTCAACGGGAAGTACACTATAGGTTTTGATTTACTTGCGACAGTTGCGAGTATCAAAATGTGTCGCAAAATGGCCGTATTTTTTTATTGCGTTGACTTAGAAGCTTGATTTTTTTAGAACTCTAAGGGACCATAAACTTACCTATTTAATATAAATTTCAACTTGATATCTTCATGCGTCGTTGAGAAAAAGGGTCTTGACAGACTGAGAGACTTGACATTTTTTTATGTGATAGAATTACAAATTAACAATTTTCGGACTTTTTCCTTTATTTGTGTTGTACGACCTTGCTTCATGCCAAATTTCATGATTCTAGAACAACGGGAAGTACCCTATAGGTTTTGATTTACTTGCGAGTGTTAAAATATGTCACATAAATGGCCGTATGTTTTTATTGCATTGACATAAAAGCTTGAGTTTTTAGGACTTCAAGGGACCACAGACTTACGTATTTGATATTAATTTCAACTTGATACCTCCACGCGTTCCTGAGAAAAAGGGTCTTGACAGACTGACAGACAGACAGACAAACAAGTGATCCTATAAGTGTTCCGTTTTTTCCTTTTGAGGTACGGAACCCTAAAAAATAATAAACTTACTCGGCCTTATTACAAAACGAGGTTTTTCTTGTCATGGTTTAAACCACTGAGCCAGTTTTTGTAACAAGAACCTAGCTGTGATAGAAATACAGTTCTTTATACAAAACTGACAACTTAGTCCGGTACTAAGTTGTCAGTTTTGTAAAACTAACATCTTAATGTGTCGGAATAAAGTTCGAAATTCAAAAAAGGGTCCATGGTTTAAACCTGGGTTTGGAGATGAACCTTGTTTTGTAATAAGACGGACTATGTTTCACACAGCGAGCAATCTTGTAGTTTTGGATAGTTCAGAAACCCAGGCAGGCCACTCACGGGGCGTGATAATCATCATATCTACCAAAACCCACGAGCTGTGGGGCTTGTGGCTAAGTAATAGCTGCCGCATGGGTCGACCGGTCTAGTTAAGCTACGTTTGCCGCGGTTTTTCCGTGGATGGGTGACCATCGTTACATAACAATACCCGTCCGTTCCTCAGAAAGCATGTTAAGTCGTTGGTCCCGGCTGTCATTCGTGGATCATTGACAGTAGTCGTTACGGGTCATCAGATGCCCGAAAGTCTTACCAGTCTTACCAACGGGTATCATATTACCCCGTAACTGGGTTGTGGAGGTCAGATAGGCAGTCGCTCCATGTAAAATACTGGTATTCAGCTGCATCTGATTAGACTGGCAGCCGACCCCAACATAGTTGGGAAAAGCCTAAACAGATGATGATTAGAAGTTAAGAACTGACAGTAGCTTGGGTTCTACTGTGTCGAATTAATTTAAAGTATTCTTTATACCTTGTTTTTCAGTGAATGTCTTCGGTTTATAAGTTCTGTTATCTCTTCTGTTATAATGGCTTGTTGTCTTATTGTCTTGGTTGCTACGGTTGATTGTTTTGCACAGTGTAACAATGAATTTTCTAAAGTGTTGTACTGAGCCTGTATTGAATCGTTATTATCTTGGCATCTTACGGTATGAAGTTGAGCTTCAAATTTTTCGTGGTCAATTTGATTTAGCTGTTTGTTGTTGAAAATCTTCCGGTTATTTGCTGTTTTATCAAAATTAAAGGTGGTTCTAACTAAACGATGGTCGCTAGAGTGCTTGAAATTGCTTAAAACATTTATATTCTCAATGAATGGTCTAGGAAGGTTTGTGGTAATATAGTCTATTTCAGTTTTGGTTATACCATCTGGCGATTTCCATGTCCATCTTAAATTTGGCGACTTTTTGAAAAAAGTGTTTATTATTTTCAGATTATATTGACAGCAAAATTCTATGAACTTTTCTCCTCTTTGATTTCTGTTACCATAACCAAATTCACCCATTATAAAGTTTTCATCTGGCAATGGTTTTCCAACTTTTGCATTTAGGTCGCCCATTAGTATGATATTTTTCGTGCTTTTTTCCATCGCTTGTATAAGACAATCATAGAATTGTTGTATTTCGCTTTCGTCGGCGCTCTCTGTGGGTGCATATACTTGGATTACTGTGTACGATTTGTCTTGTATTTTTACGTGGAGTAGGGCAACTCTTTCCGATAAACCAATAAAGTCTTGAACAATAATTTCACTTTGTTTTTTGACGAGATAGCCCACTCCTTTCATGCCTTTTGATTCGCCATAATAGTAAAACAAATATGCACCACGGTCTTCTATTACGTAGCCCTGACGTCGTACCTCTGAAATACCTAAAATATCCCATTTTATAGTCGATATTGCGTTTTCAAGCTCGATTAATCTTACTTCGTTCGACAGTGATCTTGCGTTGAGAGTAGCGATGTAATATTTAGTTTTCTTTTGTGATGGAGGGTTGTAGTCTACTGCCCCCGCGGTGACAAGCCGTTGTGGGGGAGATGGGTGTAGGAGGGGCGGGGCTGGTTGCTAGATTCCATCTGCGGGACCTGCTTCAGTAGAGTCTTTGTAGTTGTTTTTGTTTAGGTAAGAAAGCATTGTTTTCTGTGGGTAGGTAGTTTTTTCTTTTTCGGCTGTAGTTACAGGAACTGAATAGGTAGTTTTGGTTTTCTTTGTTATGCGGTTGTTGTTTATTACCTGTTCTTCTGTGTTTGGATCTGTATACTCGGGTGAAAACGATAAATTACGTTTGTTGCCATGTTTTTGGTTGTGTGAATTATCCTTAAGTATTATCAAGCGGTCGTATCTTAGTATTGCTTTATTTCCTTTCTTCTTTTCCTCTCTCAGCTGTTCAGATAACTGTTTTCTTTTTTCAATTACTTCTGGTGGAAAATCTTCTTTGATGTAGTAAGAAGTGTTTTCAAACTGTTTTTTATTCTTCAGTAGTTGTATCTTTTTACCCATTGTTGTGAATGTTAAAAGAATCGGTCTAGTTTTTGACGCCTTCTTTCCTAATCTTCTGACGAATTCTAAGTCGTTTCTTTCAAAAACATGTACTGAATTTTCATTTAATATGCCAAGAGCTAATTTTTCCAGTCCATGATACCCTTTCTCTTCTTCTTCCACTCCAAATAACAAAACATTTTTTCTTCTATTTAAACGGTCTTGATTATTTAATTGTTTTTGCATTGTTCCCATTTTTTCTTCAAGTTGTTGTTGTTTGATTCCAATAACATTAAACTTCTCATTTATATTGTCATTTATAGATTGGGATATGCTTTCTTTTAAACTCTGAATCTCAAGTTTTTGCTCATCCATGCGATCTTGAATATTTTTAAGTATTTTGGTGAATTCTTCCCTCTTTTTGTTTAGTGACCTCTATCGGCCGGCGGCGGATTTTTTGCGATAGTTATATCACTTTTGTTGCTACTACTGCTGCTACTCCTCGCTAGATGGCGCTGTAAGCGGTACTTTTTCTAGTATGACTGGTTGTGCAGGATCAGGTTTGTTCGTCCAAAAAAATTAAGCGATTTGTGTAGTTTCAACAGATGTATAATGATAAAAAAAATAAACGTTACAAAGGTTCGTGTTTGCATGGCGGCTGGCGGTTTGCGAAAGAAGAGCGGAAGGGGGGGATACAATATTGACGAACGGAGACGCGAGTGAAGAAGACCGAATGTATGACCGAATGTGTGACCGAAGTAACGACCGGATTCAAGAATCGATTGAAGTCTTCTTCCTTTCAACGATAGGTGGCGCTTGTGCCGCGTCCAATTGCTTGTTGTTTAGATGGCGTGGACATGCCCCCGGCCTTGGAAGCTCCAGCTTTCAAAATGAAGTCAAGCGTCGTCGCTTACTGGTTGCAGTGGCAGCGGACAAATCCTGGAGAAGGCTCGTCGAATGGTTCCAGTACTTGTGTGGATGTCTGCAACTCGAGCCACGCCGTCCCTTCCAGGAAATATACGTGTAACACGACCTAACCGCCACTTCAACGGCGGTAGGTTGTCATCTTTTATGAGGACAAGGCTGCCCAGTGTGATGTCATCCTGTTTAGTCTTCCACTTAGTTCGCAGTTGCAGCTCCGATACGTATTCTGTGGACCAGCGTCGCCAAAAGTGCTGCCGAAGTTGTTCTATTCGTTCGTAGCGTGTCAACCTCGAAGTCGGCTTATCTGTGACGTCTTCAGAATGTGGTGCTGTCAACGGTCGGCCAATGAGGAAATGGGAGGGGGTAAGAGGAGTAAGGTCGGAAGGATCTGAGGATAGAGGTGAAATTGGACGAGAATTTAGGACGGCTTCGATTTGTGTCAAAGCTGTGCAAAATTCTTCATAAGTTAATCGCGCGTTACCCACTATGCGCCTCAGGTGATGCTTGCACGAGCGTACCCCACTCTCCCATAGACCGCCAAAATGTGGAGAATAAGGAGGAATAAATCGAAATTCTATGTTATTGTCTGAAGCATAATTAATAATAGTTTCTGAGTTTTTGTCTAAAAATAAAGGAAATTCTTTCTCCGCACCTACGAAATTCTTGCCATTATCCGAATAAATGACGCAAGGTTTACCTCGCCTACTAATAAAACGTTTTAATGCTAAAATATAATCATTTGAAGAGAGACTTGTAACAAGTTCCAAATGCATAGCTCGCGTCGTGAAGCAAATAAATAAACATATATAAGCTTTAGTTAATCTTGAACCTCTGCCTTTTCGATTTAATATAAACACTGGCCCCGCATAATCAACACCCGTTCGCATAAATGGGAAGCCAGGCTCTAAGCGATCAGGCGGTAAGTTACCCATGATAGGTGTTAATGTCTTACCTCGGATACGTGTACACTTCACGCACTCATGCACTATTTTTCTAGCTAAGTTTCTAGCATTTAATGGCCACCAACATTCACGCACCGTAGCTAAAAGAAGTTGAGGACCCGCATGTAATAATCGTATATGTTCATACCTAAATAAACTAATAGTGAATGGATGTTTACTGCACAATAAAACCGGATGTTTTTTATCGTAAGTAAAACTAGACGAATTAAATAGTCTTCCACCTACCCGAATTATTTTATGTTCATCCATGAAAACATTAAGACTAGAAACCTTATTATATTGTTTGCAAGTTCGTTTAATAGGAACATTGCTAACCAAACTATTGTAAACATCTGGAAATGATTTTATTTGCACCAACCTAATGAGCATTCTTTGTGCGGTATTCAATTCATTTACTGATAAGAAACCGGTTCGACGCGGACGACTGTCATTAGCAGTAGTCGACTTGATGCGTGTGTTATCTATAAATCTAAGTATGTACGCACCTATTCGTTTAAGTTTAGAAAACGAAGCGTATTTTTCAAAGTTTATTAAATCTTCGCATTGTATAGAAGGTAAACATGTTTGTTTACATTTTAAATCTGGTAAATTACAAATATCTGAATTATCGCTTTTAATTTGATCGAAATAATGTAAATTGTTACGTAAATAAGACGGACCGTACCACCATAGATCACAATTTTTTAATAAATCTAAACTATAACCTCTCGACAATAGATCAGCTGGGTTGTCTTTGCTACTTACGTGTAACCATACCGAGTCGCCCGTGAGGTCATTGATCTCGGTCACTCGATTTTGTACAAATGTTTTAAGTAAATGTGGTGACATTTTAATCCAACCCATGACTATTGTAGAATCCGTCCAGAAATATATTTTACTAAACTGTAACCTAAGAGACTCAACGATTTTCTTATATAACTTAGCTCCTATTAAGGCACCACAAAGTTCTAAACGAGGAATACTTATAGCCTTTAAAGGTGCGACCTTACTTTTGGCACACAACAAACGCACGGTTACGTCAGAGTTATCACTATAGGTACGTAAATAAGCGCAAGCACCGTATGCGTCTTGGGACGCGTCGGTAAAAATATGAAGTTCAGTATATTGAGTGTGATCACCTTTCACGTGACGAGGAATGCGAATATCCTTTAAAAATCTTAATGTAAAAATAAAATGTTTCCAAGTTTCAACAATATCTCTAGAAACCGGAGTATCCCAGTCAATTTTACTTAACCATAATTTTTGTAAAATCATTTTTGAAATTATGACTGCAGGAGAAAGAAGGCCTAATGGGTCGTATATTTGTGATATGACTGATAGCATTACCCGTTTAGTTAAATTTGATTCGTTATCATTGTTATTAATATTCGTAACAAAATGCAGCTCATCACTAGTGTTGTGCCAACCTAATCCGAGTGTTTTAGTTTGCGCATGCTCGCCTATAAAATGTTCTGTGGATTTATCTTGAGATACGTCTAAATTGAATGTCCACTTACGCAAAGGAAAACACCCCGACCGTAGTACTTCTGAAGTTTTCTGGCAAATTTGAATTAAATGATTTAAATCATCATCGCCAGTGATAAGATCGTCTACAAAAATGTCTTGAGTGATGACGCGAGCGATGACGTCATCATCACACTCTAACGCTAACTGTCTGATACATCGCATACTTAAATATGGAGCTGATGCAGTTCCATATGTAACCGTATTAAGTTGATAGGTATCTAATGGATCCGAGGGATTATCGCGCCACAATATTAACTGTAGTGACCTTTGGTCAGACTGGAGAAGAACCTGACGAAACATCTTCTCCACGTCTGCACAAGCTACATATTTATACTGTCTGAATCGCAACAAAATAGAAAAAATATCATTTTGTAACGCGGGTCCCGGAAACTGAATATCGTTTAATGATTTATTCGAGCTAGTGACAGCACTAGCGTCGAACACTACGCGTAATTTTGTAGTCGTACTACCTTCTCTAATGACTCCGTGGTGTGGAAGGTAATAGTTAGGATGACTACAAGTAGCTAACTTCGACATATGACCTAAGTCATTATATTCTCGCATAAAGTTAGTATACATACGTTTAAATTCTGGTAAACGTTCAAGTTTACGTTCTAATGATAGAAATCGTTTCTTCGCTAACGTATAAGAATCACCCAGTGCGTGTGGTGCTTCTCTTAGCGGTATACGAACCGAAAATCTACCATTTAATTCGCGTTTAGTCGTATTATTAAATAATTCCTCACACACACGTTCATCATCCGTAAGAATTACACATGGTGATGAAGGAATATTCTCAATTTCCCAGAATGACCGGAGTTGTTTATCAATGGCCTGACTAAAGTGACAATGAACGTGAGTAGGTTTCGAGTTCCTAACAAACACAGGACCGGACAACAACCATCCTAATTTCGAGTTCTGTAAGAACGGTCCACTAGGCAAACGTATTCTATCGGATAGTAAAAGATCCCAAAATCTATCTGCACCAATCAGCAAATCAATATCAGAACTAATATTAAACGTAGGATCTGCTAACTGTAGGGAATCAGGAATTCGTACATGACCAGCTTCTATGTTCATCGTAGGCAAACTGGACGTTATGCATGGCAAGACAATACATCTAAGCTTGGTATAATAATCGTTTACTTTTGATCGAATTGATATATCGCATGAATGGCACGACTGTGCGACAGATTGTCCCACACCCGAGATTCGAACAGTGGACTGTAAATAAGACGCATTTATTCGTTTAGATAATTTCTCCGTAATAAAACAGTTCTGGCTTCCGCTATCTAAAAGTGCACGAGCTGTATGATAAACATTATTATAATCCGCTACTTCCACTAACGCCGTAGAAAGTAAAACCGTATTTATTAATTTAAAATCACTAGTTGTACTATCGCATACAACAGTGCTATTCGAATTGTTAGGTAAAGAATGCAGCGCGGTCGTCGTAGTGTGTGTAGCGTTCGCCTCTCCGCGCGACTCACTGCACACACACGCACTGTTACTAACGCTATGATTATTATAATCTTCTAAATGCAACAAACTGTTATGTTTGCGCTGGCATTGCTTGCACGGTCCGAAAATACAATCGTCTACCGTATGACCCGCTCGCAGGCAATTCCAACACAACTTTTTATCAGTAACTACCTTCATTCTATCCTTAATTGACATGTTAAGGAATTGTATGCACGTGTATAACGCATGACTTTGATTGCACAAAACACAATTAGGTAAATCCCTTTTAAAATTATTATTACGATAGTTGTTACGAGTAGTTTTGATAGATGAATAACTATGCACGCGGTTTGAACTTCGTTTGTCACTTGAATGTTGATGTTGATGCTTATTGATCTGAGGTTGATACTTATCACTTTGAGTCAATTCTTTTGACTTTACGTGGTTTACACTAATCATTTCTAATGTATCTGCGCGGTTCCTGAGGAATGATATTAAGTCGTCTAATTTGACCTTATCGCGTGACCCCAAGGACATGGTACCTATGTGGTTCTCCCACTCCCGTTCCGTGGAAGGATCAAGCTTGTTTACGACTAAGTATATAACTAAGGTGTCCCAATTGATCGTGGGTTCATCGAGTGACGTCAGAGCACGTAAATTACGTAGAACGGTATCAATTAACTTCCGAATTTGTGATGGTGATTCCTGTTTTAACGACGGAATGCAATATAACGCTTTGACGTGATTATTAACTAATAACCTATCATTATGATACCGGTTTTCTAATAGCTCCCAGGCGTGAATGTAATTGGCAGGACTGAACTCTAAGGCACTTATGACCTGTAACGCACTTCCACTCAGAGCTGACCGTAAATAATGGAATTTTTGTATTTCATCTAAATCAGAACGGTTATGGATCATAGTGACGTATGAATGTTTGAATTCTAGCCAGTGATCATACGAACCTTCAAAGGCAGGTAGTTTTATATCCGGTAATTTAATATTAACAGGTTGTCGGAAATCATTCCGAGCTGATGCAATAGGGAACCTGTTGTAAGCCTCCGCATTGCAAATTAGACAATTTGCACTGGCCATAGCCGTATAATATAATGATTCTAACGCTTCAACATATTCTGAATTAGCGGTTAATTCCGATTCCGATAAAAGTAATTCTATTTCACCTTCAATGCTATTAAATTTAGAAAATATCTCGATGGCGGCCTGAACTCTCAACTTTAGTTCGGCTACTTGTAAGGCAGTCAAATTAGCCCCCACAAACGTATCAACAAAATTTTTAAATTGGGTTAACCGGCCCTTTACACTACTCCTACGTTTCTTAAACTCAGAAAGAAGTTCCTCTACAGACTTAACAGACATTTTGGCGGGCTACGAATAAGCGTCAGGTACAAGGTACTCACGTGCAAGCATCAACGGAGCCGCGTGGCCGCAACTCTCGCGTCGCGTACAACCGAACTGTAATCGTATAAACAAACAACGTTAACACAAATCCAAACGTATAGGGAAAGGACGGGAACAAAGATCTGACCGTTGCGTTTCTGGATGTCTTCGTTTTTCTTCTCTCGTATGAAATGGCTGCTGGTCCAACTATGGCGTCGCCGTCGCGTGTCGGCGTATCGGCGTCGTTATTCGTTTCCCCGTAGTCTTGAATCCAGCATACGGCTCGCAAGGCCCAAAATATGTGCAGGATCAGGTTTGTTCGTCCAAAAAAATTAAGCGATTTGTGTAGTTTCAACAGATGTATAATGATAAAAAAAATAAACGTTACAAAGGTTCGTGTTTGCATGGCGGCTGGCGGTTTGCGAGAGAAGAGCGGAAGGGGGGGATACAATATTGACGAACGGAGACGCGAGTGAAGAAGACCGAATGTATGACCGAATGTGTGACCGAAGTAACGACCGGATTCAAGAATCGATTGAAGTCTTCTTCCTTTCAACGATAGGTGGCGCTTGTGCCGCGTCCAATTGCTTGTTGTTTAGATGGCGTGGACACTGGTAATATTTATTTTTATTTTATAGGTTATGTACTTACCGGTTATAACTATGACTTTTATTGCTATTGAGTTCACTTTCACACAGTACACACCCAGTTTTGATTGATTTTCACACTTCACTTGAAATTTTTCTTTGTTTTCACTGTAACTCGATGTAACGTACAAAGTTCGTTGGATCAATTCAAATCAAAATATTGTCTTTTTCTGTTGATATTTCTTATGGATTTAATGTTTTGCGCACAAAACTTTGGCCACTTTTCACTTTTACACTATGTAGACAGATCAAAACGTGATAATATGATTTTTAATCAATATATTTTTGTGGATTCGATGTTGACAGCGTCACACTAGCGCCCTCCTCCTTCGTTCCAAGGAAATTAAAACAAGAATAGAAAAGATTTTGCTATGCCAATTGTACAGAACTATAAATAAAAAAAAATATCACAGAACATCAAAACCCACAGAATAAATACAATAGAAAAATACTTACAGAAATCTGGAGCAGTCAAAAAAGCTTTAAAAAAACTGAACAATACGAGATATCTCATGACCCAACTACAAAATTCATCAGGAGGCAAAGTTACAAACAGGCAAGATCTACTAAAAGTAGCTACTCAATTCTATAAGAAGCTTTACTCTAAGACAAACTCAAACAGAGAGACGAATGTCTCAAAATACACACCAAATAGGGACCCTGTTCCACCATTTAACGAAAATGAGATTGAGTTTTCAATACGAAAATTAAAACCAGACAAGAGCCCAGGCCCAGACGGCATAACAAACGACATGTTACAAGCTGGAAAAGACAAACTGGTCACGCCGCTAACTAAATTATTCAACAATATTATGGAGAAGAAAGAACTACCTAGTCAGTGGACATGTTCCGAGATTATACTGTTGTATAAAAAAGGTGACCCTACTTTGATATGTAATTACAGACCTATAAGCCTAATGTCATGCCTATATAAAGTGTTTTCTTCAACTTTACTGAGACGAATAACTAGAGTAATTGATGAAGGCCAAGCCGTGGAGCAAGCAGGTTTCATGAGCAATAGATCTACGGTAGACCATATCCACACATTAAAACTAATAATTGAAAAATACAATGAATACAACATGCCACTGTACATTGGCTTCATTGATTACTCAAAAGCGTTCGACTCTATCTCCCACAGCTCTATATGGAGAGCGTTAGAAGAGCAAGGACTGAATTTGGAGTACATCAGCATAATACAGGAGATATATAGAAACAGCAAAGCCAGAATTAAACTGGACAGTACCGGACCTACTTTTGAGATAGAACGAGGTGTGAGACAGGGGGATCCACTGTCACCAAAAATTTTTATAGCTGTCCTAGAGCAAATATTTCGTTCGTTGACCTGGAACGACGTGGGACTGAACATTTATGGACGATACCTACCCCATTTAAGATTTGCTGACGACCTTGTTTTACTCTCTGAAAACCCAGACGAGTTACAGTACATGCTGGAGACACTTAATGAAGAGACCAAAAAAGTGGGGCTGGAAGTGAACCAGAGTAAAACTAAAGTTATGTCAAACTGCAAAAAAACAACAATAACGCTAAACTCTACACCCCTTGAGTGGGTCAACGAATATGTTTATCTGGGACACCTAATTTCTACCAAAGATTGCACAAAGTTGGAAATAGACAGGAGAGTAAAGAACACGTGGAGTAAGTACTGGGCTATGAAAGAAATCTTCAAAAGTACACTTCCTACTAACTTAAAGACAAAAGCGATGGAGATCTGCTTGATGCCGTGTCTTACATATGCTTGCCAAACATGGCCCCTAACAAAAAGTTCTCTACAAAAATTAAGAGTCTGTCAGAGAGCAATAGAGAGCAGCTATATGGGCCATAAACTAAGAGATAGGGTCAGAAACAGCTCAATACGCCAAGAAACCAAAGCTAACGACGTAGTCAGACAAACACTCAAAATAAAATGAAAATGGGCTGGACATTTACAGAGAGTTAATGATGATAGATGGACCCAAACCATAACAAACTGGTATCCTATTAACAAAAAACGAAGACGTGGTAGACCCTACAAGAGATGGAGTGATGACATATCAGGCTTGATAGGAAAAACATGGAGCAGACTAGCTAGAGACAGAACAAGATGGAGACAGATGGAGGAGGCTTTTACCGCACTAGGCGGTCCTTATAATTCAGTATCAAAGTAAATTAAATAATAATAATAGTTAAAACAAAAAAAAAAATGACTAACTAATTATCATGAATTTTTGCATTAACATCAATAATAATTTCTAATAATTTTCAATTTATAATTTAATCAATTTTACAATTATTTATTTTCTGACATTTTACTAATATTTATTCAAAATTTAAATTGGAATGAATTTTTGAATTAATTGTTTTTTTATTTTATTTACTGTACTAACTGTGATAGTATTATTATTTGGAAAAGAATAATTTATGTTTATTTTTGTATTAAAATTTAATTAAATTGTATTTATTTTAAATAATAATGCATGTACCTATTGTAATTAATTAGTAAGGAATCAATAAATGCTTTTTATTTATTTATTTATTATTATTATTCTTTATACCATTCCCCCTCTAAAAAGCTTATTTTATTCACTGAAAACAGTGAATAAAAAGCACTTTTACTCACTGTTTTGATGTTTAAATTTGGAACACACCAATGTATTCGACCTCAGATTTGGAGTACCTAGGCTATATACCGCATGTTATTAGATAGTATGAAAACCGAGCGTGTCATCTTTTTTATACCTACGACAACTAATTTACCCGAGCCATTTAGTGATGTGCTCAACGTAAACAGAATTGTTTCAATCGCTAAGCGTCACTGAGCTAACAGACTTTTTTTTAGTACAAACATGCAGGGCACCCTTGGTCGGATGGCTAGCGGTATCTAGCGTACTAGATCTGTGTATCCGACATATATTGGTGTGTTCTAAATTCAATTTGATTAGTCGAAATTTTCGACAAGGAGTTCAGAGTGAAAATAAAAACTGTTTTCTGTTCTTTGCTGTCATTAGTAAATTGGCGCTATTTTGAATACTGTAAGTTGTACGAACACAAAGTTTAGTGTTACTTAATAATAAATCGACTAAAAATGTATTCAAGTGATGAAGATGTGTTAACACCTGAGTTTATGAAAGAGAGGGCAGCCGATATAGTGGAAAACTTGCTACCCAACAAATCACGGCTGGTTTACATCAAAGCCAATTTAACATTCCTTTTACTTCATTAAATGTCTATTTTCGCTTAAATCTTTCTTTTTCTCGTAGTTATGGTATAAAGTATAGTATGCAACTCTTGAATAAAACGGATTTATATCGAGGGCCATGAATCACTCGCGTCGTTCAAGATTCTAACACTTGAATCACTCGCTACGCTCGTGATTCAATCCACCCTGAAGACCACCCTTTCTTCATAAATGATACTTCAATAGGACAGTTATATACATTGTAAAGTAAATAACTCATTTTCCTTCGATACGATAGCTAATAGTCTTGTCATCGAACCCACCATAAATCCTAACTAATATTAAAAACCGGCCAAGTGCGTGTCGGGCCACGCGCAGTAATTAGGGTTCCGTAGTTGCACAATAATGCGGACTAAGAAGAGGGCTTTTTGTTGTTTCATGAATATTTCACTATTACTCTTAAACTTGAAAAGCCTACTTAGCTTTACTCGCTACGCTCGTGATTCAATCATCATGATTCACTCCTTACGGTCGTGATTCAGTCTTTAGAACCCTTCACTAGCTCGTGATTCATCTATCATTATGGCCCTCGCTTTAAATCCATCCTTTATTCACTAATTGCAAAATATACTATTAACTCTCATTCCTGGGTTCCACCAATGGCACCACTAAAATACGTATTTCTAATGATTTTTGGTATAACTTAGGGCCCCACACATTTACGTTCGCTAGCAATCCGCCGGCAGGCGGTCATTCATAAAAACTGTCTTTGACAGTTTTTATGAATGTCCGCCTATCGGCGGACTGTGTAATGTGTGGGGCCCTTGAGAATATCCAATGTGGAATGTCAGCCAGCCACAAACTGTTCGCTCTGGTACTCACGAAGAAACACAATAATTGTTATCCGTTTGGATTGAGGAGCCACTTCGGAGATTTTAAAAGGAAACTCAACCCCTTATTTAGTAGGAAAGCAGATAATTTGTAGGCCAAGTTCTGAAATTTGTAATAAAATATATCCAAATTTATATCAATGTAATTGTTGGAAGCACCGATGTTTGACTAAACACACATACTTACTCCTTTCCTAAAATACTTACAATAAACTGCTATCTAATGGATATTTAGAAAAAAATTGGATTTAGCTAAACAGTTTTGACTAGAGCGGTGTGGCTAATGCGATCAACAGACTTGAATGCTCGGATTAACTGATTCGGATGTTACTTGTGTACGAGTTAGCGCATTTTCGAAGGTTCTTGTCTATTTTGCTTAAAAAAAAGGTAGGTAATTCATTATAAACCCAGAAAGTTTTTAGTTTTATTAAAATTCTAACTAAAAAGGGTACATACATCATTAGAAGAAGGTCAATAAGTTTTTAGACGGTCAATTACATATTTCCCAATTGGAAACGCATTTGTAGAGTTGAATCTACAAAGCTTGCTAGTAGACTAGTAGAAGACTAGTCGATAGTTACGTTAAATGGTAAAACATGTAAGTAGGTGTTCAATGTTCCCACTGCGGGGACAGTGAGAGGGAATGGGCCGTAATCCACAATGCTTGAAATGTTTGAATAAATGATAATTATTCAAATATTTTTTTATATGAGTTTTTATTTTTAAATATATGTGACATTTATGATTGTTTCAAATTTTAATTTTTTGGCTTTGCCAATTTAATTTGTAATTTATAATGTAATTGTGTGTTGTGTTTTTGTCTTATTTTTATTTATTTTTCTAGTAATTTTTATTTTAATGTACCTAATGCTATGATCCAGCTGTTGATTGAAAAAAAGGAATTGAAATTGAAATTGAATTGCGGGCCCAGTGCGGGTTGATGACATTTTTGGTTCTAGGACATCCAGTTTCCTCACGATGTTTTCCTTCACCGCACCGTTTTGCGAGCAGTGGTGATGAAATAATTTCGTTCGGGTTCGAACCTACGACCTACAACTCGTAAGTCGCGGCTGTTACCACTGGTACTCAAGTGGGTGTAAGAACTTAAAAATAATATTGAAAAGAATATTAATTAATGAAGGGCCAACATTGGTACAGACAACATCAAAAGTAAATGCTGATTGTACAAAGTTACATAATCTTTTCTTTACAAGAAAACTTCACAATTATCAAGGTAAAAAGTTTACTCGTTTACCTACCTATTTAATACTTTATTGTCGAGAGAGTCGAGAGAGTATCATTTGAGAACAATGATTGGCTCCTATGACACAAAAAGTTCAAGCATTTTTAGTGGTTACTTTTTATTTTATACTTTTACTGGCTTTTTCCCGCGTGGAGGTCGGAAATTATCCCAAGGGAATGTATTACCGATACCAGTATAAAAAGTATTCTATGTCCTAATCCAGGAAAAAATTCACGGTAGTAGTATATATAACGAAGTTAAAAGAAAACTATCACAGCTAAGTAGGCTTTTCAAGTTTAAGAGTAATAGTGAAATATTCATGAAACAACAAAAAGCCCTCTTCTTAGTCCGCATTATTGTGCAACTACGGAACCCTAATTACTGCGCGTGGCCCGACACGCACTTGGCCGGTTTTTAATATTAGTTAGGATTTATGGTGGGTTCGATGACAAGACTATTAGCTATCGTATCGAAGGAAAATGAGTTATTTACTTTACAATGTATATAACTGTCCTATTGAAGTATCATTTATGAAGAAAGGGTGGTCTTCATAAATTATACTTCAAACGTCAAACTTCAGTACACAATAATACATTGTTACATTTTTGATGAGTTCCTCATCTTTATTTCATCACTCATTTTAGTTTCCAGTGGGTATACGATTTCATTATTCAAGCTATAAAGAGTTTTATGCGAGTCAACGAGGCGTCAAAATGATATAAACAATTTTGAGGCGTGAATATGTTGAATTACCGCGGGGCGTTACTACCAAGTTTATTTTCCTAATAAAATGGCTGGGCCTATCAAAATAATATCAATAAAGATTTATACGTGTAAATCGTATTAAGAAAATCCAATAAACTAGCTATATATAAAACGAATAAAGCAACCTCAATGTTTCTACGAGTAGCAGTGTATTCTCCAGGCTAAATAATGGATTTAGCAAGGTTATGGTGACATGCGAAAATGTCTGGGCAAAATTAGAAAGCAAGGAAAAAGGATAGATTTTCGCCAAAAATATTTGGCAGAATTCCACTTATTCTCGGTGAACAGGCATTATTTTTAATTCGATAAAAAATCTGTAACTTCCTAGAACAGTAATTGTTAGAAAAACCGTAAGTATCGAATGAAAATAGTTTTCGGCAGACTACACCATTTGAAAGATTTGTATCGGGGTGATATTCGGAAAACTACATAGGTACCTGCAGCGAAAGCCCGAGTCATCGCCAAAAATAAACAATTTCATCTCAACTCCATACGACTAGTGTTTTACTAATATTTTTCTTTTGTTCTGCCGAAAGCACGCTTGTGTTGACAAAGGCAAAAGCCCAATAAAGCAATCTCCATGCGTCGAAAATAAACAAAGCTCTTTCAGCTCTTTGACCTGCAGTATTCTCCTCGTGCGATATTGGTATAGTTACCTACAGCTTCTATTTTCACTCTTTTATGGTAACGTACACGTTTCTCTAAAATCCGAGTCTACTTTTCCGTCCATCAAAACAATCGTTGAGCATTAGCATGCTGAAGTTTTAGGGTTCAGTACCTCAAAAAGAAAAAACGGAACTCTTATAATGATAACTTCGTTGTCTGTCTGTCTGTCAGTCTCTCAAGACCCTTTTTAGTACCAAAGTATCGGCCGATTTATAGTCTGTAGTCTGCGGGGGCTCTTATGCAGCACCTCATCATAAATCTAAATTGTGTTCGCCCACCGCGTTTCAATCAAGCAACGAAAACATGCATTTCGCAAAGAATACGTTCTAGCAAAACATGAAGTATGAGGAAATGGATGCAACATTCACATAAAGGTACGTAAAAATAAATATTTTCATAAGTGGGTAGCAGTAAAAGATAGCAGTATAAGACTACCACGACCCTTGCAAACATGTTTTTATTACTTTTCACAATACGTATATAGGAGATTGTTCTGCATCTTTCGCCACAGAACCAGCCAGAACCAACAGCGAAGGAAAATTACTTTGCGTGTTCTAAATTACAAGAAGCCCATGAAGATAAAGTTTAATGACGGACAACTTGCAGAAAGCATTTATATAATAAATAGAAAACAAAGATTTTGAGGTTATAAATCCTTTCAGAACTTAGAAATACATTCTAATAAATAATACATGTCAATAAATTGACAGTTGAGTTAATTGACATGACATGACAAAGATTATATTTAAAATATTACGTATTTTTTTTAGTATGTGTAGTAATTGTATAGAAAAAGATAATTAATATTTATGATGAATGGATGACATGAAAAGCGGTTTTGTTGTTGAATTCTTTACGCACCTAAGGTAGCAATAAAAACGTTGCATAATAGTCACTAGTAGTCAGTACAGTAGCGTCATACTCTAGAGCGGAAAACGTTGAAAAGACAAGTACGAGTACGTACTGATGCGTAAGACATCCGTGAGTAGGTGGCCAACGCAAGTCGCTCTCGATGTGTGGGAAAGAAAGATTGGGCATCACTAATTATTGTCACATCAAAGGAGATAGTTTTTTTGCCCACAATGCGTTGAAATCTTACGACCAATTAAAACAAGATCCTTCTGAAGTAAATTGTGGAGAACGCTGTACCATCTTGAAGATTCCATATTCAGTTAAACACAGGAAAACAGAAATGATCAATTTCATGCAATTCGAAAGAAACGGAAACAAGAAATAAAAAAAATAATGAAGTATTGTTGTCACTTGACACTTGTCTTTCTGAATAAGTAGGACGTCAGATGTTTGTTGGTCCTATCGCCATTTACGACGATGTCTTTTATTTATTTTATCTACATCCATGCTATAAATTCTCTATAAAAAATTCTGAAACAGTTAGCTTATTGCCAACATTAAAACAGCCAGTGTCATAGTAACCATGTGTGGGAAACACCAACAGGAACGGGACGTAGTCGAATAATGATACAAAGATATACTTATTGGTCTTATAATTCACTTGAATTTGCACATACAAGAATCAATACTTAGCACCAGGTACTTATTAATTATATTACAACCTATCGCGTTGAGTCCCAAATAGCAAGAGAGACCACGCAACCGGCCAAGCGTTCTGCTAACCCACGTTGACCCCTCCATTTTAGCGGGAAGAAACTAGTTCTCTGATTGGTTACCGCCATTTTGCGTCAACCAATCACAGAACGACCACGAATACCATAAAGGGGTAAAGTTGCCAGCGTAAAATATTAAAATGAAAGCACGAATATCGACTAAAATAATCGATTAGCAAAATCAAAATTCACAAACCCTAACAATCGCCCGTCCTGACAACGTGTGCGTCCCCGCACACGACCCCAGGTGGGACCCTAACAATCGGAACGCTGGCAGGTTGCTCAGTTTTTACATATTTATTGTTTGAATATCAAATTACAATAGTAGGTAACCAACAAGAGTGTAATACGACATTTACAAATTAATAAGAATTTACTAAGCTAAATAATAAGTTTAATTTTAATTAGGTTCAATAAGATAGGTACGAGTATAAATGCAATAGCTAACAAATCATTAGATTGAGGTAAATATCTGATGTATTAAATTCAATTACACACATAAGATTAATTCAACTATCAAGGAACGTAAAGTATAAATCAACTCACTATACATGTAACAATTTTAACGTCTAAATATACAATATACGTAATATACGTCTAATTACATTCATCGGATCAGTAACATCTTGAATAATTTCTATTATAACAAATCTCTTTGAATTTGATCAGAAAACAACGATCGATTTATGTTCTCTGTCACTTACAATTAAACTTTGCTTTGGGCTCCGACGATCGATTAATCGGTTTACCCATCATCAAACTACTAACCCGAACGATCGATTTTTCGGGGCCTAACTGATGCCTACAAGACGATCGATTTACTTGTGGCAACCAGTAGGACATTTGTTGAATCAAGTCACGATCCGATCGATTCTCGTGCCTGATCTGAAACAATGAATGACACGCGTCTGTAGTTAAGTGTCTCTAAAACTTAGTGGCATACACATAGAACTTGGTAAAATTACAATAAAATGGTCAAATTATGGTTCAGTATGGTCCTCGTCATCAGTGCTACTGGTATCCGAATTATTCACCTCTAGGGCCGCAATGTGTATCCATGGCATCATACGATCTGCTGCCACAGTTGTGGGCCGTTTCTTTTGCATGCCGGCCAAACCCGGAACCGGTGCTACTTTATATCTGTCCCTTCCTAAGACTCTGGTAACACGATAGGGCCCTATATACGAAGGCATGAGCTTTTTACTTTGTCCGTCATTATTGAAACAAGTCTTGGTTATTTTGACGAGATCACCTTCGACATAGATCCGGGCTGGCACCCTATCCCTATCATAAGCCTGCTTTTGCTTAACCTGCTCGTTATCAATCCTTTTCTTAACCTGCTCTCGAATAGCGGTAATTTCGCAGTTTTCGCGAGATTCTTCGGTAGCTTCGTTAAGAATGGGATTTATTTCGCTATTCATACTAGTTCCAAATAGTACCTCTGACGGGGTCCTACCAGTGGTTTTCTGAAAGGTATTATTTAGACCCCACTGAATCTTCCCTAGATGACTATCCCAATCTTTTTCACCGTATTTAACCGTCATCGCTTTCAAAGAGTCCAGAATTGTACGGTTGTAACGTTCAACCTGGCCATTTGATCTCGGACTGGCTACTGCATTAAGAATGTGCTTAATTCCCTTGTCAAGGCAGAATCGATTAAAAGCATGAGATGTAAAGCAGGTACCACGATCGCTTACAAGGCGGTCAGGTACCCTAAATGTAAAAAATATATCTTCAAGAACTCTAATTGCATTCAAACTATTGGTATTTCTAACGGGTTTGATAAAACAGAATTTGGTGAAGGCTTCTACAACTACAAGTAAGTAAGTATAGCCTCTCTTTGACTTAACAAAAGGCCCGAGGTGGTCAACATGCACCGTATGAAAAGGTACTTCTATTTTGGCGATGGGATGGAGTAGACCCTCGTGAGTTTTAGTCTTGTTCTTTGCATATGCACATTCGATGCATGAACTAACATATTTTTTGACAAACTTAGACATTTTACTAAATCAATAGTGTTTCTTTATTCTTTCGAGAGTCTTTTCCACCCCAAAATGGCCTATATCATCATGGTTCATCCGGCACACTTGCCACCTCGCACCTTTTGGCACCACCCAACGAATGTTATTTTTATCATTATCTATACAATGAAACAATTTGTTGTCCTTAACCACAAAATTATCCTTTATGTATCTGAGTTCCTTCTGATTAAGACTATCATTTAAAATGTTTTTAATCCTACAGAGTTCGGTATCTCCAAGCTGAAGCGTATGTAACCAATCCTCACTACTGATCGACATTACTGAAAATTGATCGATGGGACTCTCTCCTGAGCCCTCGATTGGATTGCGGGACAGCGCATCTACATGGGCCATCTTTACGCCTGCTCTATACTCAACTGAAAATTGAAACTCTTGCAGTAAGAGCCACCAGCGTGCTATTCTCGGGATTAGGTCTCGTTTTGAGAACGTAGATCGTAGGGCACTACAGTCTGTAATGACCTTAAATGATTTACCTAGAAGATAAACCCTAAACTTTCGCAAAGAACAGACTACTGCTAGAGTTTCAAGTTCGTACGAATGGAAATTTTTCTCCTCAGGAGAGGTTTGTCGACTATAGTAAGCTACTGGACGGAAAGCGTCATTTCTTTTCGAGCGCTGCAATAATATACCTCCAACACCTAATTTGCTTGCGTCGGTGTGAAGCTCTGTCTCTGCTGCAGGATCATATATTGCAAGAATGGGCCTATCAACCAACTTAGATTTCAAGACTTCAAAAGCTTCCTCTTGACTATCACCCCATGTCCATGAGGCGTCCTTTTTTAGCAACTTACTGAGAGGTAAGGCGATTCGGGCAAAATCTTGGATGAATTTGCGAAAATAACTAGCCAGACCAAGAAACTGGCGTACATTATGGACATTCTCAGGTCGTGGAAAATTCATGACACTAATGATTTTTTTATCACCTGGCCTGACCCCAGCTGCACTGATTTCGTAACCAAGATAATCAATTTTGTCCCGTAAGAAGTCGCATTTGGAAAGATTCAAAGTTAAATTTGCTTTCGCCAACATTTGCAATACCTCCTCAAGCCGTACCAGACATTCATTAAAGTCCTTACCGAAAATAAGGACGTCATCTAAATAAGCAGTTGCTTTGTTGAACCGAGCTGACACTAATATCGAATTAATCATCCGCTGGAACACGGCCGGTGCGTTAGCCAAACCAAACGGCATGCGATTAAATTCATACTGTCCGTCTGGCGTGACGAACGAGGTGAGGTGTCGGCTCTGTTCTGACATCGGTACCTGGTAATAACCCGATGCAAGATCGAGCGAAATGAAATAAGCCTGGCCAGTAAGACGTGCTATCTCGTCTTCGATAATGGGCATAGGATAGCGCTCTTTCACCGTGATAGAATTAAGCATACGGTAATCGATACACATTCGAAACGACCCATCCTTTTTGCGTACGAGTAGAATTGGACTAGCGTATCCTGAAATCGACTCCCTTACTATCCCTGCATCCAGCATCTCCTTCACCATTAATCGTACCTTCTCACGTTCATGATGCGACAACCTATATGGGCGATAGACGACAGGGCGTTCACTATTTAACTCTATATTCATTTTAGTCACGTTGGTACAACCTAGGTCCATAAGAGAGGATGCGAAGCAACGATGATATTTTCTGAGCAACTCTAACAACCTTTGCTTCACGTCTTCTGGCACCTTATCACCGACACGAATCAAATTCTCATCGAGGTCACCCTCAATCGCCATAGGGATTTCTGGTGGTTCGACAACTACCCTACTGACAACCTCTACTCGCTTTGCACGACATAAAACTAAATTATTTGTGATACAGCAGGAACTCGAACATGGGAACACTGTTATATAGACACGACTACTTTCAGAGCGATAGAGACCTCCACAAACAAGATACTGTTTATTTGGTTTCCCAGCGACAACATTTTTCAAGAGAATGCTGCCACATGTGGAGGGTTCAACCCATGCCTTCACTGATGCTGGACCGTAGAGTTCCACCAACTCTCCTGTTGCCCTAATTTTAAGAGAGGACTCTGTTAGATCCGTATCTGGGTGTGGCATTTCATTGCCAATATCGATAAACTGTAGCCTAGTTACGTCCTTATAAACTATGATGTGAGGTTGTTCGGTGTAGGACTGCCCTATAAGCGCGGATTTCTCTAACAAATTATCACACACAACCTTGCATGGAACCTGAGCATTGACACCATCCACCCCAAAATTAAGTAACAACCCACCTAGTGACTCTACTATACCGTTTCCAAACCCTTTCAATAATGATGGTATGTGATCGTGGGTCAAGCCTAACTCATTAACTACAGACTCCTTTATAAGCGTGACTTCGCTCCCAAAATCTACAAAGGCTTGCTGTAACGTACCGTTAATTCTTACATCCTTCATAAATTTCGAGTTCGGGTGAGTGTTACGTCCTTGATTGGCTACATCAATACACATGGTTTTTGGAATATTACCACTGGGTTTTACGACGTTATTTTCTAGCTGCGTATTACAGTTAGTAGCTGTATGACCTATTCTATTGCATTTTGTGCATTTTATAAGTGGTTTAGGACAATGTAAAAAGCTGTGACCCCGTTCTTTACAATTATAACATCCAGGAGATGAACCCGATTTAGTACCCGACTTCTGATTGGGCTGACCATTAGGGTTATTAGAGTGATCGTTTTTGTTTTTGGTATGGTTTCGATCGAAATGCTGATGAGAGTCTCTGCTGCTCATCAAAAATTGCAAAAGCTGATCGGGGTGAGAAGACCGTAAAGCTAGAGCACTTGATTTGAGGGTCCTATCACTGATCCCATGAATGATACAATCTACTGCACGTTTCTCAACTATGTCACATTGATTAAGTAAAGCCAGTTTTTCATAAAAGTAAACCTCTATAGGTTCATTATACCTACTCCTTCTTTTAAGCATGTCCTCCAAGGCCTGACCGTAATTTTGTTCGCAAGGGAAGGCGTTTATTAGTTTTTCCTGCCATTCTTGCCAGTTGAACAAAACCGAGTTTAAACCCTCATACCATGTTTTGGTGAGGCCTTGAAGTTTCTGCATAGCAAAGTGAACAATAGTTTTGTCATCCCAACCGTACACACTAGCACACTCATTGACTTTCTTGAGCCACACATCAATTCGTTGGTTTTTTGTAGATGGATCAAAATTAGGTAGTATGTTCATGTGGTCAATTTTTTGAAAGGACCGTGTGTCTCGGGCGGGTTGAGATGCCAAACTATCTTTCAAACATTTGAAAACATCAACAATATATTTTTTAGATACAGATGGGCTACGTGACCTTTCATAGTATCCTGCGACGTTACGATGCTCTGCATGTCGGCTGTCACCGCCGTGCTGATTGGCTTCCGCTCGTTGCCGTTGATGGTCGCGTGTCCCACTGCGATGGCTGCGACTGCGGTTGCTACGCTGGGTGGCGTGCCGCGACGAAGTGCGCTGCGAACTGCGTCGGCTGCGACTCCGGTTGCGAGTCTTGGCATGTAGAAGACGCTCCCGTTCTTGTAACAGCTGCTTCTCCAGGAGCTTGACTCGTTCATGGGTCAAACCCAGTTCTTGATCCCGGTTGCGACATGGGCTGCGAGTTCGCAACCGACTATGACTGTGGTCTCTCACCCGGCTCCGACTTCGATGCTCCATCACGTATGGCGTCTCAAGACGTCGATGACTGGATTCCATGATTGGGCGCCTAGATGTCCCATCCATGATGCAAGAGCACGAGAGGGAAAACAAAAACAACCTTAGCTTTTGATCTAAGCAATTTAAACTATGTACTCTGTAGGCGTATGCAATTCAACGAAATGTAAAAAAAAATTGTTTTATGAATAAATGAAATGAAATGAAATATATTCAAAGCTGGCAATTGAAATAACACCTAAATATTACTAAAATACGACTGCATTCTATTAACTGGCTAACGTAACTATGTTGAAAATGGAACGGTAAAATGTTGCTCCCCTTTTGTAATATGCCTGAGCATACCACGTGCCAAACAAATTTTAATAAAGGTTATCCTTAAATCATTTACGTTTCCAGAAGATAAAATATTAAAAAAATCTGGAATATCCTAGTGAAAGAAGGTCTATGATTTGGATATTCGTGATAAATATCAAAACTTACTGTCCATAAAACTACGATAATATTATTGAGCTAATATAGCAAGCAATCTTACCAAAATGTTTGAAGAGTAAAATCATAAAAACGATTAACACTACTTAAACTGACATTGAATGCAAGAAAAAAAGAAACAGTAACAACATAGACAATCATAGAATAATCAAAGCCTTTACTCGGTAACAGATCGGTATAACGAAACGTTTGTGCGGGTAGGTACATAATCATGATTATCTAAAATAATTATACATATAAACGTTGAATCCTTGATCTCTGCTATCTAGTTAAGTAGACGGACTTTAAAAAATTATTTACAACTAAGAATAAAAATCATGTTACCAAGCAGGGCTATCGACAAAGAAATAAAGATAATCAAAAATTAATGGGCGTGTACTTACGTTGCTTATCCCGGTTCTGAAATGTGGGAAACACCAACAGGAACGGGACGTAGTCGAATAATGATACAAAGATATACTTATTGGTCTTATAATTCACTTGAATTTGCACATACAAGAATCAATACTTAGCACCAGGTACTTATTAATTATATTACAACCTATCGCGTTGAGTCCCAAATAGCAAGAGAGACCACGCAACCGGCCAAGCGTTCTGCTAACCCACGTTGACCCCTCCATTTTAGCGGGAAGAAACTAGTTCTCTGATTGGTTACCGCCATTTTGCGTCAACCAATCACAGAACGACCACGAATACCATAAAGGGGTAAAGTTGCCAGCGTAAAATATTAAAATGAAAGCACGAATATCGACTAAAATAATCGATTAGCAAAATCAAAATTCACAAACCCTAACACATGGTAACCATAATAGCATCCAAACGGGTGCTTTAATGTTGTACTGAATTTCATAATGCAACTCGTTTTCAAAAAAGAACATTGTAATGCACGCGCGTTTCACTACAACAGCGCCGTAATTTAAAAAAGAACTTATTCGAATTCACGTCGTATACTATGACACCAGCCGCCATGTTCGATACGAGTATTAGTATTGCAAAAAACTGTTTCAGAACCTTTTATAGAGGATTGATAACATGGATGTAGATAAAGTCTTGTATGCAACTGTACATAATTAGGTATTAAAACACTCATGTGATACTATTATCACACTCGGCTTAACTATTACCTCTTACAAACTATCTTTACAGATCTTACACCCAAATTCTATAGTGTGGCTATCAACTATTGTTAATATTATATTTAAAACGAAAAATGTACATAATGAATCTACTACTTACTTAAATACCTACTACTCGTATAATATTTACGTAAATAATAACTTATACCTAATTAATAAATAAAAGTACCTACCTAACAAAATTATATCCTAAAACTATTCACAAACCAAAACATGGCGTCGAATTTTCCGCATCGCTGTCGACTGATAATGTACCCAAGAGACTGACGGCCTACTACCTACTCAACTAAAATTAACAAAATTAAATCATTGTTATTTTCTTCAAATATGCGGAGTCGTTTTCTGAGATTAAAGGCCTGTTCAGTAAATACATTAAAAGCTAGAGCAACGAAACATAAATCCTTTTATGATTCAGTATAATGTAGGGTTTACTTTCGTATAATTTTAGACTCCCGCTTTCGCTGTTCCAACTTATTATAAACACGAAACCCACCGAAAGTTTTAATCGCTGGAAACACGTGGGCTAACAGGAGCAATAAATTATTTTCTATATATTTTGTGGTCTATTGCGTATGTTTGATATTGAATTTGAGGAAACTGATACCTTATATTTATATACCATAGACTTACGCCAGCGAAAGATACTGTAACTTTACACGTTTTAAAAAGATGTTTATTCATCAGGATACATCTAATATATTATATTAGAAATATTAAAATTTAAAAAAATATATAAATGTAAATATTTTTTTCAGGATATGTTTTTTTATTTTATTTTTATTTATATCTTATATATATATACTTAGTATAAAAATTAATCTCTATTTCCCTTGGTCATAGCATTGGAAAATTCGGGAAAACTGAAAGTGGATTTTCTATGGGAATTTTGAATTATTGAAATTGGGACAGGAAAACGCAACGTCTGTCGGGTCAACTCGGGTCAGCTAGTTTTTTTATATTATGAAAAGCAAAAACAAAGTGGAACTACTTCTGCTTGAAAATTTTGGCATATTGCATTGTATTGAATTTCCTTTGATTTGACAGAACATTCCTTGAGACACACCCACACAGACCACACAGAATTTGTTATTTTTGATAATAATTATGTAACAGTCTAATCAATATTTTTATCTTATTTTCGGGAAATGAGCGCTGATTGTCCTTAATATAGGCTACTAAGTAACCTAGCTAGGATATCAGTTCGTAAACTTGCATTGTTACCTACTCATCTCAGATGTACTAATCCTAAGTTGTCAACCTACTTTTACCTCTCCCTCTCTCTCACTCTCTGTACCTCTTGTTTATGAAATAAATTATTTATTATTATTTACTCGCCAAATCGTTTTTAGTTGCCCGCTCTACTTGCTTTTCGCTAATCGCCGGGGGCCTTGTATTCATTTATGTTTTTGGTCCGAACCAATAAATTTGGGAGATACAAAGAGCTTTATTCAAAAGCGTAATACGTGCAACATTTTGGAAACTCACGATTGTTGTGCAACAGAGCGAAGGGGATTTGTTATTTCAGTATTGTATCTATGTTTGGAGTGTTTATTGTCTCGTTGAATTTCACATTATGGTATTTGAGTTTGTGTTCGATTGCATGTAATGTTAATAATATCAGACCACGACACAATGATAATCACTAACATTATCACTAAGGCTTGTCATAAGGCAGGAATATTCGGACCCATGGGTATTTGCAGCCATGGGTCCAAAGGGATTGACACATTATAGAGAAATAAGATAGTTTGAAAAGTCCGATTGGCTCACTGCATCCCAACTACACCTATCATACCAGCGCAGAACTACGAAGGTAATTGCGTAACACACATAAAATGACAACTGATTGCAATTCCTTTTATTTTGACAGTTCAGCCACATTCGTTGCGTTTTTTACGTTGTTGAACAGACGAATTTACTAAACCTATGAAGCAGTGTATTAGAAAATATCCTTTTATTGGAAACAGTGTTACACAATTAGGGTGCGTTAAAATGGCACACAGAGCTTCAGAAAGAGACTGTCACACTGTTATAAGTGAGAGAGAAAGAGGCAGTCGCACAGTTATGAGTGAGAAAGAAAAGAGTCAGTCACATTGTTATGAGTGAGAGAGGAAGATACAGTTACACTGTTATGAGTGAGAGAGAAAGAGACAGTCACACAGTTATCAGTGAGAGAGAAAGAGACAGTCACACAGTTATGAGTGAAAGGAAAAGAAACAGTCACACTGTTATGAGTGAGAGAGAAAGAGATCACACAGTTGGCCGCTGATAAGCAATACAATGTCAAGCCACACGGACTTCATTTTGAGAAAATGGCGTCTAAAGATTTCATACCAATTCTTAATACATTTGTTCGAAAAAATAATATGTATTTACCGGTTCTTTTCTATATTTGTTAAAGGGAATAATAGATTGAAAGTAGATTAGTATCATAAAACGAGAAAAAGCTAGTAAGTTTTTCCAATAAATGAGATTATTGCATATTGCAAAATATGGAACACGCTATAATATTTGAGACAGGAAATTAAGGAACTTAACACAATTTTGCTAAATTCTGATTCCGAGATTTAATGAGAGTAAATGTATACTAAGAAGCTTAAATGACTATTGATAAAAGTATGTTCTCACTTATAGTTTGTAAAATAGTTTTAAATAAAAGTCGTAAATATTTTTATTTTTTTATTAACATGAAAATACAAGAAAGTTAACTTTTTTTTAAACAAGATGTCTGTCTAATTTAGTATCATAGACCACATACATACGCTGCGGCAGGATATACAGAAGACCGAAGAGACCTGACTCTCTGCTAAGCGTTTGTGAATTACGAGAAAGCTTTCGATTTGATCGAGACATGGGCTGTACTGCAGTCTCTTCAACGGTGCCACATTGCCTATCGGTACATTGCGGTGCTGAAGTGTCTATACGAAAACGCCACTATGTCAGTCCGACTCCAGGACCGAACTTCGAAACCTATCCATCTACAGCGAGGTATGAGACAAGGAGATGTTATCCAGTCCGCAACTGTTCACCGCTGCATTGGAGGATGTCTCCAAGGTTCTGGACTGGAAACTGCTAGGCATCAACATCAATGGCGAGAACGTCACTCATCTTCGGTTTGCCGATGATATAGTAGTCATGGCTGAGACTATGGAGGACCTCATTACAATGCTCGACTACCTCAGTAGAGCTTCCGAAAGAGTGTGTCTTAAAATGAGTATGAAAAATACAAAGGTCAAATGAAACATGGACATGTCAAATGCCCATGTCTCCGATCTTCATGAGAGTGGTTCTCTCATGAAGATCGGAGACGCTTCACTCGAAGTTGTGGACGAGTATGTTTACCTAGGACAAACTGTCCAGTTAGGTACGTCCAACTTCGAGAAAGAGGTCAATCGTCGAATCCAACTCGGCTGGGCAGCATTCACATTTACATATACCGTAGTTTCTCGTGTCTCAAGACGAAAATCTTTAACTAGTGCGTGGTGATAACCTACGGCACTGAAATTTGGTCGCTCACAATGGGCCCTTATTATAAGGCTAAAAGTCACCCAAAGTGCATTGGAAAGGGCTATGCTTGGAGTTTCTCTATGTGATCGAATCAGAAATGAAGAGATCCGCAGAAGAAGAACCAAGGTAACCGACATAGCCGAAGAATTGTCAAACTGAAGTGGCAGTGGGCAGGGCACATTGCTCGCAGAACAGAAAGAGATCCGCAGGAGAAGAACCAAGGTAACCGACATAGCCGAAGAATTGCCAAACATAAGTGGCAGTGGGCAGGGCACATTGTTCGCAGAACAGAAAGAGATCCGCGGGAGAAGAACCAAGGTAACCGACATAGCCCGAAGAATTGCCAAATTTAAGTGGCAGTGGGCAGGGTAAGGGTTATTCGATAGAATAATGTAAATATCGATCAGTTCTTACATTAGGTTCGGGGATATCAAGAGGCTTATTTGAGTTGATAGGTTCAGTATTTTTATTAAAATCTTTTTTTGTATTGAAGTTCGCAAGATTGACCAGTAATTGACCCCATGATCAATTACTGGTCAATCTTCTTGATCTAATTGACCCCATGATTTCGGCGGTGACATCTTTCTACAACAAAATAAGGAAAAAGTTAGTAGTAGTGGTGCTGGTCTATAAAAATAATACCTAAGCAACTCGATATAACTCAAGCATGACACCTTTTTGTATGAAGATTATCAGATTTTTTTGAATAATAGCAATTTTTCCAATATAATTTCAAGGTGCTTAAAATAAAAAAATCTCTCGTAAACAACTAGCTTACATTCAGAAATAACATGCTAAGCACCGTAGACTGCGCTAAAGTTTTACTCAAAAGTCCTTATCTGTTTAGCAATAATGTGTTATGCTGCATAGTACGATATACAGTATTGTTTTGTATTTAGCAATATTCAATCAAGTGGTTATCATAGCTATTTTCTTAAAAAAGTTACATTATGTCAATCTGATAGGACCAAATTACATTATTTTAGGGTAAGAAAAAGCTTTACCTTTGAAATGTAACTATACAATTATTTAATTTATTCGTTTTCTAATTTAAGTCGGCCACATAACCTATAAAAAAATAAATTATGAAAATCTTAATATAACAGAATAATTACTGACTTACCTTGATGACCCCAGCGTGGATTGCATACAATTCACTACAACAATGGTTTGTATAACTAATCCAAGTAATTACAATGGGCATATGAGTTATTTTTTTAATTTTTACGTGAACTTCGTTGTTTAGCGCTGCGCCGAAGTACTGAATAACATTTCGCAACACAGTGTTAAGTCTCATAACTTCTTTATTGTGACAACAGATGACACTACTTTAAATGTCGACCGTGTTAAGGAGCTTGACGGCGTATTGACAAATGTTGTATACGTGATTTCACATTTGTTTTATGTTAAAGATGAAGTTTTTCCGTACTTGTTTGATTTAAGTGACTTGAAACACTTTTGTATAATATTAAATACGGGACGTATTTTCAGAATACATCTGCATCTCCGAAATTGACTTTTTGTGGGTTGACACATTATTGCTTATCAGCATCCAGTTATGAGTCAGTTTTGTAATAAGAACTCTCAACACCGTCGAAATAAAGTTCTTCATCATCATTTCAGCCGAAAGACGTCCACTGCTGGACATAGGCCTCCCCCAATCACCGCCACTTCGAACGGTTTTGTGCTTCTCGCAGGAATCCGCTGGAATAAAGTTCAAAATACAAAAATGGCTTGAAGGTTAAAGGCTCTTACGGACAGAGGCGATATCGCGTCGCGACGTGTCGCGTAGCGTTGCTGCGACGCGATAATATCGCAATATCGTCTCTGTCTGTAAGAGCCTTTAAGGTCGGCTACAGTTAGATGGATCTTGCTTTGAATTAAGATGGATAATCACGGCCGGGTATTGTGTTTTTTTCCAGTCAAACTTCACACAGGAAGGTCGTCAAAACGTTACCTGCAGTAAAATCTTTGATATGTGGCATTCCGTTCTTGCCGGAGAGCCGCCGCGCGTTGTCCGCGCCATTATTGGCGTCGTACTCATTAATGTGGGCGCCGTGGCGACGTGCCATCTTGTCAATAGCGCGCTCAATCACCCTGTAAAATGCCTTTCTTTAGTGTTACACGCCCGCAATATATTTTCCAAAGGTATACATAGTAAACCACCACTTTGCCAGATAAAAGTCCCAATAGGGTCGAGCCTTTTGCTTTCAACCGGACACAATCCCAGACTCTAGTTTTTTAAATAAATAAAGGATTTTTTACTGGGGTATTGCTCTGTTATAAACTTATCTATACATATCTATAAAAATCAATGCCACTTTTCGTAGTCATTTTATAACTCAATAACGGCTGGTCCGATTTAGCTGATTTTGGTTTTGAAATGTTTGACGTAGTCCAGGGAAGGTTTAAACGATGAGAAAAATTGGAAAAGTTGCCGGGAAAATTAGAAAATTCTGAAAAACTGAAAGTGGATTTTACATGGGAATATTGAAATTGGGACAGGACAACGTCTATCGGGTCAGCTAGTAACTTGTAACAGAATTTGCACTCGCAATGTTTTTTTTAATTTAAAAATGTCTTCATCAACTTTTAACGACATTCACGACATTTACTACCCACGATAGTGAATATGAAAGTTGACTTCATATCGTCTAATATCGAACTGTAAGAGTTATTAGGCTATATAAACCACTTATTCGTAGAGTAGAGAATGAATTATTTCAGATAATAGTAGTTTATGACACTGTTGCATAACGTGGGTTATTAAAACACTAGCGTGTTTTAATCCTACTTTTTTATCGTTGGTTAAAAATAAACCTGTATAGCTCAACAAAAGAGACAGCTACACAGATAGTGAAAGATACGACGATCGCTCTACAAAGCCGATTTTTCTAATAGATGATGTGCATTTTTTGCGGCCTGATACACTTAGCTGGCAAGGAAGCTAAAACCAGTTTTCTTTTTAAAGATTTTTTGTTTCCTTTGCAGGGTTTACACGTGGCATCTAGTTTTTCTTCAAACTAATTTAGTTAAAAACGTGGGAGTTTTTAGTCAAATGATAAAAGTAAAATCTAGTTAATCTTTTTAGTTCTGTTTGTTGGGATTTTTTAAGCCCGTAGTTTCTCTGAATCAAAATTCTACTAGTCAAAATTTACGTATATTAATCTCACACAAACCACCCACAAAAACAAAATGGCCGTCACAGTGCATAGGTTAAGATAATTTTCGTCACGGAACACTAAAATCAATAGTAAAATACTCACAGTATCATCTTCCCTCATGTCCTTGGAAGAGAAGTAGGCAAAGGTGCCATTGCCTGGCCAGTCAGGGATGGGCTGCGGCTCGAAGGAGGCCACCGTGCCATACTCCTCCGCCAACCGCGCCAGTATGTAGCGGGCCATCCATAAATCATCCGCTGCCTTGATGCCCGGACTCGGCCCCACCTATCGGTACATCATCATTAGATAAATATTCATACACCAAACCAATGCATCTTCGTAATGCTCCATCATATTTACATACAGATAGGTAGTTTGGTACAGTCGACCGCACGTCGTTGGTAACACTTTGACCTTGAGCTGGCCTAGCGCGACACGGAGTTCCAATAAAATAAGAAGCCAGCTTATACTGGTTTTGTTACCAGTGACTTGCAGCCTACAATACTGCACATTACCTACTAAGGCTGAATTCGACCAAACTTTTATGTCTAGTATAAATAAGTCTTAGGGCGTATTTCTCAAATTCAAATTCAAATTCAAAATCTTTATTGCTTATCACATGTGTTAACAAAAGGTCTTGATAAGTCATGATAATAGTTCACATGGACCCTGTCGGGCACAACAATTTTATAAAAATAAAAAATATGAGTAGTAGAATCTTGATTCGAAATAAGTTTGATCTCACATTACATTCATTAAATTCAAAATTCAAAAAGTCAAAATAAAAATTGTAATAATTCAAAGTTCAATTAATTCTCGATGTCCGAATAGCCACTTTTCATCGAATAAATTCCAAAATGGAACAAAATTTGTATGAAATTATCTGCCAAGATATGAACTTAATCGTATGTGGTAAAACAGGCCCTTAATTTTCGAATAAATTTTGAACTTTTGACACTTTCTCCATACAAAAACTGTCAATCGTCAATTTTATTTCACGGATAAAAGATCTGGCTTTGATCAAATTAGCCCATAATTGTATAATATCTAATCAAAGCCTACACAAAATGTCGTAACAAAAATGTTACCACATGTACAATATTTGTACGACCTACAAGTATTTGTTCCGAGTCTGGGTGTTTTTCTATCTATAATATGTATGTATTTACAAAAAAAAAAATATAAGTAGTTTATCAGCCATCTCGTTACCATAACACAAGCATTCGGTTGCTTAGCTTGGGACTAGATGGCGTTGTGTGAAATGTCCAAGGATATTTATTTATTTATTTATTTACATTTCCGCAGCAACTAGTAATTTCCGTCACGTTTAGCATACTATGTTAAATATTCCAGTTCCCTCAATTTGCCTTAAAATTCGTCCAAATTTCAGCGTAATGCGCTATCAGTAAACCCAATGACAGACTTATTATTTTTATTGTAGGTACCAAGATTGGAAAATCTTGTTCCTACATTACCCAAACTGGACGTAATTATCAGACGTCTTTAAAGTTCTGAAAGTAACTATACTGCCCTGCTAAGTCGAAAGGCGTTATCTCTGAGATACGCCCTTTTAGTTTTTTTTATACCATTCAATAGCTAGAATAATTTCGCATCTAATGGTATAAGCCAAATAGCGATATCTAATTTAAAACATTAAAATAAACCACTAAGAAGTTTAAACCCCCGTTTGAAGGTGGGAAAAATCCATTCACAAAAAGTCGTTTTTCTCAAAACTTACTCTGATTGAGTTAGCGCTTTTCGGCTTATTAGGGCAGTACCTATAGTCAAGAGAAAATAAATGGTTATGTAACTGTAGAGGAAATAAACGTACCATCTGGGCGCACGTGACTTATAGGAATCGAAGAGGGTTGAAAACCAAGAGCCAACAATCCCCGTTTTGATATATTTATAGAGTAGGTACGGTTAAGGCTATTCTGGGACTTTGTATAGCGAATGAACCCGGTTTTTTTGCGACGAGTGCGGTCAGGCGTGTACGAAGCGAAAGAGAATGTTGTCGTGATATATGCACACAATACCCGGAATACAAGTCTCTTACAACACTTTTCTTCATAACCATACAATATTTGTTTTCAAAATTGTTAATCCAGCCTAGTCACGCAACAACTTGGCTACTTATATCGTAATGTTATTATAATCTGATCATATAGAAAAAGAATTAATTCTAAATCTGAATTTGTTCTGAGTTTTTGTTTAGGTACATTTAGAAAATTTTTTTCTTTGAATATACTTTGCATTTATTTTTAGACATCAGACAAATTGAAAAATCTACAATTTATTTATGTCCGTGAAAACAACTATCATTATAATACACTTATCATGAAAATAGTATATTATGCAATTAGTGAATAAAGGACGGATTTAAAGCGAGGGCCATAGATGAATCACGAGCTAGTGAAGGAATCTAACGATTGAATCACGACCGTAGGGAGTGATTCATGATGATTGAATCACGAGCGTAGCGAGTGATTCAAGTGTTAGAATCATGAGCGACGCGAGTGATTCATGGCCCTCGATATAAATCCGTTTTATTCAAGAGTTGCATACTATATTTTATACCATGACTACGAGAAAAAGAAAGATTTAAGTGAAAATAGACATATAATGAAGAAAAAGGAAAGTTAAATTATTGGCTTTGATGTAAACCAGCCGTGATTTTTCGGTAGCAAGTTTTTCACTATATCGGCCGCCCTCTCTTTCATAAACTCAGGTGTTAACACATCTTCATCACTAGAATGCATTTTTAATCGATTAGAACAACACTAAACAAACACAAAATTAAAGATTAAAGTAACACTAAACTTTGTGTTCGTACAACTTACAGTATTCAAAATAACTATCTAATAACATGCGGTATATAGCCTAGGTACTCCAAATCTGAGGTCGAATACATTGGTGTGTTCCAAATTTAAACATCAAAACAGTGAGTAAAAGTGCTTTTTATTCACTGTTTTCAGTGAATAAAATAAGCTTTTTAGAGGGGGAATGGTATAAAGAATACTTTAAATTAATTCGACACAGTAGAACCCAAGCTACTGTCAGTTCTTAACTTCTAATCATCATCTGTTTAGGCTTTTCCCAACTATGTTGGGGTCGGCTGCCAGTCTAATCAGATGCAGCTGAATACCAGTATTTTACATGGAGCGACTGCCTATCTGACCTCCACAACCCAGTTACGGGGTAATATGATACCCGTTGGAAAGACTGGTAAGACTTTCGGGCATCTGATGACCCGTAACGACTACTGTCAATGATCCACGAATGACAGCCGGGACCAACGACTTAACATGCTTTCTGAGGAACGGACGGGTATTGTTATGTAACGATGGTCACCCATCCACGGAAAAACCGCGGCAAACGTAGCTTAACTAGACCGGTCGACCCATGCGGCAGCTATTACTTAGCCACAAGCCCCACAGCTCGTGGGTTTTGGTAGATATGATGATTATCACGCCCCGTGAGTGGCCTGCCTGGCTTTCTGAACTATCCAAAACTACAAGATTGCTCGCTGTGTGAAACATAGTCCGTCTTATTACAAAACAAGGTTCATCTCCAAACCCAGGTTTAAACCATGGAACCTTTTTTGAATTTCGAACTTTATTCCGACACATTAAGATGTTAGTTTTACAAAACTGACAACTTAGTACCGGACTAAGTTGTCAGTTTTGTATTGTATCAGTGAAGGATTCTAACGATTGAATCACGACCGTAGGGAGTGATTCATGACGATTGAATCACGAGCGTAGCGAGTGATTCAAGTGTTAGAATCCTGAGCGACGCGAGTGATTCATGGCCCTCGATAAAAATCCGTTTTATTCAAGAGTTGCATACTATACTTTATACCATAACTACGAGAAAAAGAAAGATTTAAGTGAAAATAGACATATAATGAAGAAAAAGGAAAGTTAAATTGGCTTTGATGTAAACCAGCCGTGATTTTTTGGGTAGCAAGTTTTCCACTATATCGGCCGCCCTCTCTTTCATAAACTCAGGTGTTAACACATCTTTATCACTACAATGCATTTTTAATCGATTAGAACAACACTAAACAAACACAAAATTAAAGATTAAAGTAACACTAAACTTTGTGTCCGTACAACTTACAGTATTCAAAATAGCGCCAATTTAGTAAGGACAGCAAAGGACATAAAACAGTTTTTATTCTAATGCTAAACTCCTTGTCGAAAATGTCGACGAATGAAATTGAATTTAGAACTCATCAATATAGGTCGAATACAAAGATTACACTTCCACTAGATATGGCAAGCCACGACCAAGCGTGCCCTGCATGTTCGACTGTTCGTACTAAAAAAAGTCTGTTCGCTCAGTGACGCTTAGCGATTGAAACAATTCTGTTTACTTTGAGCACATCACTAAATGGCTGGGGTGAAGTTATCGTAGGTATAAGAAAGATGACACGTTCGGTTTTCATACTATCTAATAACATGCCGTATCTAGCCTAGGTGCTCTAAATCTGTGGTCGAATACATTGGTGTGTTCCATTTTCAAACATCAAAACAGTGAGTAAAAGTGCTTTTTATTCACTGTTTTCAGTGAATAAAATAAGCTTTTTAGAGGGGAATGGTATAAATACATTAATACCATTCCCCCTCTAAAAAGCTTATTTTTATTTAAAAAGCACTTTTACTCACTGTTTTGATGTTTGAAAATGGAACACACCAATTTATTCGACCACAGATTTAGAGTACCTAGGCTAGATACGGCATGTTATTAGATAGTATGAAAACCGAACGTGTCATCTTTTTTATAACTTCACCCCAGCCATTTAGTGATGTGCTCAAAGTAAACAGAATTGTTTCAATCACTAAGCGTCACTGAGCTAACAGACTTTTTTTTAGTACGAACAGTCGAACATGCAGGGCACGCTTGGTCGTGGCTTGCCGTATCTAGTGTAAGTGTAATCTGTGTATTCGACCTATATTGATGTGTTCTAAATTCAATTTGATTGGTCGACATTTTCGACAAGGAGTTTAGCATTAGAATACAAACTGTTTTGTGTTCCTTGCTGTCCTTAGTAAATTAGCGCTATTTTGAATTAGTACTGTAAGTTGTACGAACACAAAGTTTAGTGTTACTTTAATCTTTAATTTTGTGTTTGTTTAGTGTTGTTCTAATCGATTAAAAATGCATTCTAGTGATGAAGATGTGTTAACACCTGAGTTTATGAAAGAGAGGGCGGCCGATACAGTGGAAAACTTGCTACCCAAAAAATTATGGCTGGTTTACATCAAAGCCAATTTAACTTTCCTTTTTCTTCATTATATGTCTATTTTCACTAAAATCTTTCTTTTTCTCGTAGTCATGGTATAAAGTATAGTATGCAACTCTTGAATAAAACGGATTTATATCGAGGGCCATGAATCACTCGCGTCGCTCAGGATTCTAACACTTGAATCACTCGCTACGCTCGTGATTCAATCATCATGAATCACTCCCTACGGTCGTGATTCAGTCGTTAGAATCCTTCATTAGCTCGTGATTCATCTATGGCCCTCGCTTTAAATCCGTCCTTTATTCACTAGTTGCATAATATACTATTTTACATCGTAGCTATTTCATAGCATTATGGCAAAATTTCAAAGGATAGACAACGAAATCAGAGTGATAACAAATAATATTGCAAACATAACTGAATCACAATAATTTCTCCCGCAAGCGGAAGGTCCGTCCTGATCCATTTTTCAATGAACCATTTTCACTTATCGGGCATTTACCTGGAAATTCCACTGGGACGGTGTAGTCCCGGGATTTATACCGTTGATCTGTATCCCCGCATAAAGGCAGCATCTAAAACGTATTACAGAGAGTGAAAACGTAAAAATCGAGACTATATCCCGATTTATAGCTGAGAAATACAGTATACATTAGTAGTTTATTGGCCAGAACCCTGTTTCTATCTAAAAGTGACTTATATTCTGTTGTCTAAGGCTTACTACAATACCCTTAAAACGGGCTGGCTCTTTTCTTGTGTGAAAAATTCGAACCACAATCCAAATAATTATGTTCATAATAAATGTTTATTTTTCGTATAAACTGATACCACGCATTTTCACAAAATTGTGGAGCAAGTTTGTATGATTTATATGGTACTTTATGTGATTACTTTAAGCATCACATGTTACCTGTAGAGAGCCTCCATGAGATCTCTTGCGACGATTTTGTTTGCTCCTGTAGCGCAGTAGTAGGGCCCCGGTGGGGCGGGGAAGCCGCCTGGGGGCCAGCCCAGGGGCCGGCCATCTGTCGTCGTGAGAAAGAACTCCTGGTTGAAGCCAAACCACGGCTCCTCAACGACACCCTTCTCGCACGAGAGCAAGCAGGCTTTACGGAAGTTTGAAGCTGTAGACAAGTTTGTTGACTTTATTATCTGGGGAATTAAATGGTGGTCTGGTCGTAAGTAAATGGACAATATTGTGTACTACATAGCTTTTCCGGGTAGTCAGATGCCTAAAATTCTGACAACCAGTTTTACCAAGGACTATCGTACTACCCAGTAACTGGATTGGGGAGGTCAGGTAAAATACTGGTATTCAGCTGTGCATCCAGTTAGACTGGAAGCCGACCCCAACATAATTGGGAAAAGGCTAGGCAGATTGATTGCAGTATCTAGATGCTGTCGGCACAGCGATGTCGCGCTCTGTGCTAATACATAATATTATTAAGTTAGTACCCTAGTTTCTTTCAACACAATTTAATAAAGAAAAAGAACAAACACATTTTAAAGTTTGTTAGGAAATCTTTGATTTAGTTAAGGACACTAATTATAGAATCAAGTGCGATAAAATATCGGAAGTTCGTGCTCAACAGTGCATTGGTTTGCGGGTCACGACTCAGAACTGCCACCGAAAAATTTCATTAGCTCTACAGTGTACCTACTCGTTGAACAATAGATATGCCCGATTTCCAGCGTTTTATCTGCCGTTATTGATTAAAACTGACCCAGTTTTAAGAACCATATATATGTTTATATTATATAGGTATACATGTCTAGGTATATCCTTTAAAAAAGTTTACGGGTAAAATTATTACCTCTTGTCAAAGGACTTATTAGGTTTTTCAAAAAGTTTGGTTTGATGAGAAAAATCCGTCATCCGTTTTCAAAACTTATCATTATAAGCAAAAGTTTAGACAACAACAAAAGTAGTGATTTAGTCATAATTATTTTACACAACGGGAGAATTAGGATCTAGTTTCACTTTCTACTTTGACTTATTCGTTGAATCGTTTGTTTTTGTTTAATAAGGTTTGTCAAATACCTAATGGCGACAATTTTCCCGAATCATTACAACTCATTAAAGCTCGTCTTTCACTATGGATTGTCGCTGTTGGCAACACTACCAAACACGCATTTCGCGTTGATTCCCAGTCGATTAATTCATTTGGTTGGTGATCCATCCCCGCAGGTATGGCTATAGCCGCTTTTTTAAAATAGACCTTAAAAGTAGCCTTTGGATTAAACCAACATTATTTTATAAGACTGTTTCAGATGTACTTTGCAATGATGATATTAATCACAGAATTGAACAACTAACCTTAAGGGGCATTTTTAAATTAAATGGTCTTAATAAAATTGTATGGAAACAAAACAATATTCTATAACATGTTATTAAAACTTAGTAAATTAATTCGTTTTTATATCAGCGTCTTTATCTAGGCAGAAGCCATAGAATACGCTAATAAAATCTGATAGTTAATTACAGCGATAAAAGTAACAAATTTCAATTATACTAGTTTACCTATCAGCAGAATTGACTTTACATGGCAACATGAAATAGGTTGTTTGGTACATAAAATGTACAATTTGCTGAATTTGGAGGGAATTCAAATCATAAATTGAGCTTGTACCAAAGTGGAAGTGCATTTTCACGCGAATGGGTACTAATTATAATTTACTGACACTTTTCGTCAGTTGAATGCTAAATAGTACTCAGAAATTTGCATTCTGGTATACATGTTCACTATTTATCATGCCGTAAATATTGACCTCGGGTATTTAGCAGTTGGAAATGCATAGTTATCTTCAAAAGAGGTCAATTGCAACCCATTTCCAATTTCCTACAAATCGTGTTACTAGTTAAGCGGGGCGTCGGTAAACCTATCGAACGACAGAAAATCACGCGAAACGCAGTGCCGTGCAAACGAGTTATGAAACTAGTAATGTAAGTGGATTTCATGATATACTGGTTGTTCGATCAACTAGGACTTTAGAAACATTTAAAAGCTACCCATTAGTGCCAGCGGGAACTATTGTCCCTGGGAATATTGTTTAATGCATGGCCTCATTTCATAAATGATTCTCAGACATTGCGAATGAAAATCTCCTACAATCTTAACGTATTTTTAACTTAATAATCTTATATGAAGCACAGACGGTTTATTTCTATAATAAATAACGTTTTATTATGGGAAGATTTTTAACCGAATGTTTTGGATAAGTATTGTTTTGACGCAACGCCTCTATACGGTATTAAACAGGGGTTGGCGCGATCTTCAGGGCTTGCTGACATCTCTGAAAATCTCGCTAATATCTGATGACAATATTCTCGAGAACGAAGCAAATATCCCAAAATAAAATATAGTTGTTGATTTTAATCCGTATTGTGTTCATTGAGGTATTAAAGTGGCTTACGACGACAACGTAGATCTATTTTCCAGCGGATAATTACCTACTTTTTTTTTTTTTTTTTTTTTTTTTTTTTTTTTTTTTTTTTTTTTTTTTTTTTTTTTTTTTTTTTTTTTTGAGGGTGGGAAATCATCAAATAACTTCTCCCGCTCTGGGTGGAGCGGGAGGGCGTGTCAGACTTTTACTGACTAAAACCCACCCGTGTTCCTTCAGTTGCCTATGCCAGGGCCGCGGTAACCCTTTCAGACAACCCGCGACCCCAGCGGCACCTACTTAGGTCATTCATATTATATTTTTAAAGATGTTTTATCCAGCGAATTATTTGTATTTTCAATTTTAGGTATATTGTCCTGTAACATGAATTCATTAAAACGAGTAGTAAAATGTTCATTTTACCACATTCGAGTTAGTAAATGTAGATAATTAATTTGACTATAAATTTCCTAAAGTTCCAATCAAGATAATGTTAATAGCAGTTAATCGAAATAAGCGGTCGCTTTGTCCGATTTCAAATTATACGAGGGCTGTATCGTGTCGAAACGTAAGTGTAATTAAAGAAATTCTACCTCGACCATTTTCCTCGCTAGCCATTTGTGCACTAAAGTAATAGGAGCATTTTTGCTGTATAAAATTGTGTAGGTAATGTAGAAGATCACGTATGGGTGTCGACATCAAGCAAACCGCAGTTTACCAATTAACGTTACTACCTAAAAGACAGTCTTCAGTTCGATATATAGCTATATAGGAATAACTGCTGAACATAGTTTTATTGATAAATCCTTCATAGAAGGCACACAGACACAATGGCCCTTTCCCAAGTTCCAGCAGGTTCTCCCACTCTCCCATCTTCGACGTTTTCTTTTAAATCGGTAATGTTTGTCTTCACGTCATCATTGTCAGCACAATGTTAATGATGATCACAAAATCTAGTGGATCAGTGTGCTATATCAATATGAATATAACATGTAAACGACTTACCTGTTGGTTGGTAGTTGGGCATATACGTGTCGGCCAGTACCATTATATGGCTTCCGCGTCTAAATGGATCGTGGTAAATCACTTCTGGGAAGATAAATGTGTCCGAATTCTCGTCTTTAGCTTGCGTCGTGTTGCTGCCATCAAAGTACCAGATCGGTAGATCTGCAACAAACGGTAAAATCTAGTAATTAACGTGATTTAAACGTTTCCAGACTTTGAACTCGTCACTGCCCGAATAGATTAATGCACATTTGTATACTGTGACTTCTTATTTACGCCAAAGTTGTCAAAATACGGCAGCGCTTTTTGCAGTTTTTAGGGTTCCGTACCTCAAAAGGAAAAAAACGGAACCCTTATAGGATCACTTCGTTGTCCGTCTGTCTGTCTGTCTGTCCGTCTGTCTGTCTGTCAGTCAAGACTTTTTTTCTCAGGAACGCGTGGAGGTATCAAGTTGAAATTAATATCAAATACGTAGATCTATGGTCCTTTGGAGTTCTAAAAAAGTCAAGCTTCTAAACCAATGCAATAAAAAAATACGGCTATTTATGTGATATATTTTGATACTCGCAAGTAAATCAAAACCTATATAGGGTACTTCCCGTTGACCTAGAATCATGAAATTTGGCAAGAAGCAAGGTCTTACAACACAACCAAAGGAAAAAGTCCAAAAATTGATAATTTGTAATTTTATCAATATTAAGTTTGTTTTTGGGATAAATTCTTTTCAACTACGGAACCCTTCATTGTGCGTGGTCCGACACGCACTTGGCCAGTTTTTGTTAAACAAACATCTTCAAGATTTATCCTCAATCCAATTTTTCACTAACTGGTGAAACTTTTTAGCTAGCCAGACGTTTTTTTCGTGGCTTTAAGATTTATATATAAACTTATCCAAACCCCGAATCGCGATTTCCTAGTGCCGACCCTTAAAAGTTTTAGTAGCGACACTTCAGAGTTCTTCAATAAGAGTTCGGGTTTTTTTGTATGACAATTTCGTCTTTCTTTTATCGATTATACCAGTCTTAAAATAAGATGTTGCTTCCTAGAAATATTTGTCGAGATATGTAAAACAGTAAGTAGTCTTTTGCTCTTCAGGGAATCAAAGCATTTGAACCGTCAAAACCGACAAATCCATTATGGCAGCATACATATTTGAGTTTTTCTTGTCATGTGTCGGAGATGCCTCACATTACACAAATATGCCCCTGGTCGCAAGCTTCTATAAAGACGACTGTTGGTCTGGTCGCGTCGCCATCGCGCGTCGGTTAGATATATATGTGTAGAAAATCTTGAGGAATAATAAATAATATTCGACACACAAGTTATCAACATTGTCCTGTCTTAACGATCGTAGAACCCGACTGTAGCGCCACCTACCGGGTCCAATTTATTTTGAAACCATTTAGGAACCTATTGAAATATACACACAAAATTTCATCTAAATCGGTCCAGCACTTCAGGAGGAGTTAGGTGACAAACACACGTACACAACAAAATAAGATATTAATGGAAGATGCGTCTCGCGTAACATCAGTTGGGTGTGTAAGATTGAATGTCCGTCAGATGTGCGACCACCCGTAGTGATGAAGGTTGCGTCAATCGATAGTCAAATTCAAATTCAAAAAGATATTGCATTCTTTGGTCATGAATCAAGATGATGACTACTGATTATCGACTTAGATTAACTAATGATAAATATATCGGTGTATTTCATTGTGCTGTATGAATTGTTGAGATTAGTCTAAATTTATGTAAATTAATAATTATTTAAGGGTGCTAATTAACGCAGCTTCTTTAAAATATCATTTTCGTCTACAAATATATATAGTTGTCTAATTAATTAATAGGTCCGCGACAAACTTCTACCCTCTTACAAATAAAACACGGAATAAAGTTATATCAGGGATAACAAAGGAATAACCGTACATTTTCATAGGTTTAAATTTGGAATAACTTTATTCTGCGTTTATTTGTAAGAGGGTTAGCGTATAATAAATGCTTTTCAAGCGACCATATATTGTAAAACAAGCTACTGTTAATATAATGCAGCATCGTGATAATTTTTAAGCAACTAAATTTGTCTACGCATTGACAGCTTCTAATAAGTGTATCAACTGCATCTATAATAGTTATTTATGCAACTGACGTATAATAAGGGGTATTAAAACAGGAATGTGGGTTAGTGTGATAATAGTATCACATGAGTGTTTTAATACCTAATTATGTACAGTTGCATACAAGACTTATCTACATCCATGTTATCAATACTCTATAAAAGGTTCTGAAACAGTTTTTTGCAATACGAATACTCGTATCGAACATGGCGGCCGGCGTCATAGTATGTTACGACGTGAATTCGAATAAGTTCTTTTTTTAAATTACGGCGCTGTTGTAGTGAAACGCGCGTGCATTGCAATGTTCTTTTTTTGAAAACGAGTTGCATTATGAAATTCATTGCAACATTAAAGCACCCGTTTGGATGCTATTATGGTTACCATGGTTACTATGACACTGGCTGTTTTAATGTTGGCAATAAGCTAACTGTTTCAGAAACTTTTATAGAGGCTTTATAGCATGGGTGTAGATAAAATAATTTAAACGTACTCTAATTTCACATAGTAACCTATATTTTTATAAGTTAGCTTATGTAATTGATGAGGGAATCTGCTATAATTGTACACAAAAATACCTTATTATTGTCGTCAAATAATGCTCAATGAAAGCTCTAATTTTATGTAGTCACCTCTCTATTTATAATGTTACCACAAGTATTTGATGACTCGACTGTTATACCTACCCAATTGAACATACAAAAATTATTGTCATCAAAAACAAAAATCTGCAACTCTGTGTTTGTTTGTATTTGGACATGTCGACGAAGCCCCGCTGGCTGGGGCTCCTATTTCTATCTGCAGGGTTTTAAGGAACCGAACCTCGGGGTGCCCCTGACGTCGACGGTCTTCTTCCGGTTCTTGATCAAAAGCCTAGTTTTTTGATCAAAAACCTGATTTTGTCATAAACATGGCATGTCCAAATACAAACAAACAGAGTTGATGATTTTTTCTGATAATAATAATTTTTGCGAGCGTTACGTACACTCCCACGCTTGTGTTGCTAATTTTCATGAAAAAAGAATATGATTTATTAATTTAGTTGTTGAATAAAAAGGTTTCATGGCTAATTTTGAGGCTGGAATTTGATTTTATTAGCAGACACATGTTGAAACTCTAAAATATATAAAGTAGCCCACTTACAACATTAATCGCAGAAACGAAAACAACTTATACTAGTTTGCCTTACCCCCGACAGCGCGAAGAGCTGTCGGAATAATGGCTGTCCTGTATTTGATTTAAACAGACACCATTTTCGGGTTTTGGTTTTGTGAACCTCCTTTAGAGGACTCTTTTGATAACATTGATTGGTGGTCGATTCGGCACGGAAGCGTACCGAACGGTTGTAAATAGAATAGTTCGATATCCTTCCGTATTCTAACTAAATAGCTTGTGACATCAAAGTATTTAGAAATCGACGTTCTTCGCATAGACGTTCTTCAGTAAACGGTCGCTCCGCTGAAAAAACCCAACAAACATTTGATAGGTCGCCACGACGTGCTGATTTTAACTTTTGGTTCTATACGCTGGTCGTAAATACATCGCTATCACGTTGATATGACCGAGAATAGGCCCATTTTATACGAATCAGTGTCGTAATAGAGTTACGTAGCAGTCGTATTAATCACTATCTGGTTGAGTAGTGGTCGTACAGACGTCGTAAGATCCTCTTTTCGTCGAGTTATGATGTCTATTAGCACTGCTTTGCGACATTTTATCGAGTAACTAGTATTCATCACGACTTTTATAAGGGATTTTGATGTAAAGTGATTACATTAATGTAGTGAATTGAAACTTTATAACCGAACAACTTTTGTACTGTGTTAGAATATAGTAATATTTTTTATCATTGAAAGGGGAGTACAGCCATTTTATTTATTAATTATTTTATCTTCGAAACTCATGTTTGAGTGCATTAATCTGTTGGGAAATTAATTTTATCGAGTAATATTAGATAGTTTTCTTAATATAATGGACGCGCTTTATAAATTCTTTAAATAAAGCAATATTTTTACCCTATATTTTGACGAAAGTGTTAACAGTTACCTTAATACGACTTAGGATTAACGACACAACCGTAACATAACATCTAAACGACTTTTCATTCCGTGCACTTATTTTTATCTGTATAATATCAGCCATATTAACGAAATAAGGGTTCATTTGGATTCAATCGCGTGTGAAAAAACCATTTTAAATACATACATAAACAAGTGGTTTATTTATTGGTGGTCTCGGTTATAATGAAAAATGATTACATATCATTTTTTATGGACATCGATAAGTTTTTAACCAAAACAGTATGTTTTTGAGATGGCCATGGACATCCACACACTTTTTACGCGCGAATCGTTGTTTTGGTTGCGGATTTCCGATAACTGGCAATGAAACCAAACCTACACATTTTATAGTGACTGAGGAAAATGTTAAATACATGTTAAATTAATCTAATTCTGTAGAAAAATAATGGGTCAAGTAATTAATTAATTTAAAAAAACTTTTATTTCGGTAAAATAGTTCCCTGTGCCCGATTAAGGGTTAAATAAATTTATTAACTCCTGTTAATAAATTTATTTAAAATCGAGAAATAGCGATCATTATGATTGTTATATTTTCGTTAGTTGTAAGCCATGCGCCAAAGATAATCTACCTAATCGAGAACATTCTTAATATTTTTGTTGTTATATTTTAAATGATTATGAATGATTCATTTGTGATTGTATTTTGGTTCATTTACAATTAATAAATAAAACCAACCACTGCAATTTTTCTTTTTTATTTACACATTTTCACTTCAGGCTATGAATGAGCGGTACAAAATAAGTATTTGAACTATATTCTACGGGTACTAACTTACACTTTATGACAGTAGTATGAACTATCGCTTTAGATCTTCTTATATTGTTAGAATTTATCATAAAAATATTCAAGAATGAAGACCTAACTGGCTTGTCAAAAACATCGGTGACATTTTCAATAATATTCTTAATTAAACTTATATAAACGTCGTCATTTTTATAGATATAAGCTCGAATATATTAAGATTATTAGGCATAAATCATTTATTTTGGTTGTCTGTGGAGAGAATAAATGATTCCAGATGAATCACTTTAATAAAGTTTTTTTATAAACATATGTTTTAATGACAGGAATGTTATCATAGTTACTATTATTACTTAATTCTTCTATTTCTATGGTATTTCTTTGAATTAGTCGGTTGGCAATTTGCTCCAGAGGTTTGTTTCCTTTTCTTATTGTACGTTTAATAGAACTTAATTTATTTTTGAAGGGAGAGAGATTTGGTAAATTACAAACGTTCAATGCATATTGAACGTTTGTAATTTACCAAGTCTCTTAACTTCATTAACCAGATGAATCAAGTTATGGACGTTACTTGTGATATATTCTCTATTATACTAATAGTCTCCGTAATGCTCAACAAAATGTATCAACATCGTTTGAGCAACTGTTAAAACCTGAAAATGATGGTGACTTGAAAATTAAATTTTGTGCGGAACCAACTCCAGTTTGATTACAGTTGACTTGTCGTGTAGAAGTATTCGAAATAATATAAATTGGACGTAAGAAGCGCAATGTAGTTTTTTTTTACTTTTCTTTTAAAAGCACCACTTTTTTCACATGTGCCCAGCTTTTTCTATTCATTTTAATACCGTAAAATCTATTTGACAGAGAGAAAAAAATGGCTGCGGTTGTAATATTGCTAAATTCTTATATACTTATAGGTCATCCAGTCATTAAATAGTAGTTTAAAAGTGTTCAAATTGACTGAAAATTGTATAAGAGTGCCATTTATCACTCTAACATGATTATCACGTAAAAGTAGTTCTCGCGACTTTAATACGATTAATGCCGATGTAAAAGTTGTTTAGACATTACTAAGACGACAGAAAATTGTGTAAAAGTCGTGCAAGAAGTCGTATAGAAGTTTATACAACGTCTATATATGACTACAAGTTGTGTAAAGATAAGATGCACTAAGTCGTATGACACGCTGAAATTACTTTAATACGATTTTTATAGCATTTAGAGTCGCGTAATTTTTATTTATACGACTAAAATGTTTGTTGGGAAGGTCCCAAAATATCTGGATTCTTTGTCGCAATTCTTACTCGTTTTGATTTATCAAATACTTAGCGTATTTTTTTTACTAAAGCTAATTATATAATGTTGAAATAAAAACTATTTGAGAAAGCACTAGCTTAGCATGATTATTTTCCTTGGCATTGATGAAAATAAAAATATAAGTCGGGTAAGGATAGCAAAAATATTTAAAAAAAAATGTTTCTCACTACTTATAACACGAAAAGATACCATCAAAACAACTTTGCCAACAGAATCTCATTGGATTGCAAACTGGACCAATACTAGAGACTAAATAATACATTTTCGCCATAAAACATTCTCACAAACCTTTTCGATTTCTAAACACAAATCGCTGAGTTTTCCTCAGGGGACAAACAACCTTTTGAATTCGTTACTTATTGTGCAATTTACATGATTACTGACCTAGTGACTTAGATACCTGTCTACCTAGTTGGCTTTAGTCGTCGCAAGCGCTACCGCTGAACATGAGGTCCTGGGTTCAATTCCCGCGGTCGGGAAAAGTGTTATTGGGTTTTTCTAGATTTATGCTCGGTTGATGGCAATAGGCTCGCCTCCTATTACATGGAACTTAAACAAAACTGGCGAAATATGGGTGCCATATGATACACCTCTGCCAAGTGGAGAAAACGGGCGTGATGTTATGTTCTTAAGGCGCGGTGTTAGCTCAATATTCACAAATATTGGTTTCTTGGATTGGTATGACGTAACGCAATGAAACTATCCGATGCAAAAAATACAGTGGACACAGAAGGGTTTAAAGAAAAACTTTAACCGAATAGAATGTTAAAAAATAGTTTAATATTCCCAATAAAAAATTTGAAAGTTACGACATTTTTTTTTAAGAATTTAATAGAATTTGCATTTTTTAAAAACTTTAACCGGACAATTATTTAATTTATTGTGTACATTCTAAATAATCTAAAGAAAACCAGGAAAATAAATTCACATTCGCAGCTTAGTCACATCTCGGCAACACAAATATTATTTTAAATTTTCAACCTTATTTCAAGGCAGCTAATGGTGACAACAGATTACGCGGTTTTATGACGTTTAAAATCGTAGTTAGTCCACGCCTTAAGGTACCTTTAGCTATTTTGGGAATAAAGTCGAACGTCCTGTCCTTAGCGCGAACATTTATTCCTGTTCCATCGATCCATACGTAGCTGGCCAGCATTAATTGGCACGGGATCTCCAGATCTTCGTACTTCCGCATCGCTGCCTTGTTGAGGAGAATCGGTGTCGAATTCATCGTGATACCTTAAATGTTGAGAAGTTGTTTTTATTCCATGGAATACGAGAGTTAATTGGTTAAGAAACCAGTCCAGTCCAGGTGGAACTTACAAAGGGTAGTTAACATTAATTTAATTGGGATTATTATAAAAACATTTTGAAAGTATTGAGAAAATTATATCATCCGAAAATCTAAAACTGTGGAAATAGGCATTTCTCTAAAAAACTTTCATACCTATGATGAATAAATGTAAGTAACTACTTACTACTTTAAGAAATAAGTTTGTCTTTAAAAGTTTTGGTAAGTGGGGTCTTAGGGGCTATTTTTTGAGGCTATAACACTACTGTGTTAGATTCTACTGAATCTATACATACAAAATTCAAAGTCCTGACTGACTGACTGACTGATATATCAACACACAGCCCAAACCGCTAGACCTAGCGACTTGAAATTTTGCACATAGATATGTACCTTATACAGTGTAGGCATCCACTAAGAAAGGATTTTTGGAAATTCCATCCCTAAGGGTGTCAACTATGGGATGAAAGTTTGTATGAAAAATCTTATTCCTTGAGTTAATAGACATGAAACTTCGCATGAATATTTATATAAGTAAATTATGAAGTTTGTCATTTTTAGTTTTCCTTAACTATCCCCTCAGAAGGGATTAGGGGGTGTCAAAGTTTGTATGGAGGAATTTTAACGTGCGGTCCGATTAACTCAAAACTTAGTATTTATACTTGAAATCAAAAATGAAGAATAACTTATATCAGGGTTTTTCGAAAGTAAAGGGGTGAAAAGGGGTAGTCAATTTTACGGGGCAGGTTTTACTGCGGAGCTCGATTAACTCGAAAATTGTTGTAAATAATAAATAAATAAATAAATAAATAAATAAATAAATAAATAAATATCCTTGGACATTTCACACAATAATAATAATCTTTCAGTCAAGGAAATATCCCAAACTATTTTTTAAAATTCCATCCCTGTGGAGATGAAAACATGGAATATGATATATGAAAAATCTTATTCATTTGGTTAATTAACTTGAAACTTGGCACAAATACTTGCCTAAGCAAGTAATAAAGTTTGTCATTAATAGTTTTTCCCCCCGAGAGAAGGGTAGAGGAGGAGGGGGAAGGGGAGGGGGCGGTGAGGAGGGAAAGGGGGAAGGGGAGGGTGTGGTGACGGAGAGAGGGGGAGGATTATGGAGGGAGGGCAGAGAAGTAAGAGGGCGTAGTGAGGGAGGAGGGTGTAGTGAGGGGTGGAGTTGGTCTTCTTCTTCCCAGCTAAAGCACTAGGAAGTGGTGAAGGGCGGGCGTTTTGCGGGGACTGTCTTATGTAATTTTGACGTTCAAAAAGTGCTGATTCTCAGCTTAATTTGAATAAATGACTTTTGATTTTGATTTTGATTTTGGTGAGGGTAGAGGGGGAGGGGAAAGTGGTGAAGGGGGTGTGAGAGGGGGATGGAGAGGATTACATGGGGAGGGTGAGAGGCGTGGGAAGGGGAGGGGTGAGTGGGGGTTAGAGGAAAAGGAGAGGTGAGAGGGCATTAGAGGGAGGGGTGAGAGATAGGGTAAGAGGGGAGGGACGAGTGCCTTCACACCTTAAAGTTGCTTTTTGTATAGCACTGAATCATTGAAGAAACCCAGCCCGACAGAAATGACTGAAAAATAGAAAGTCGGAGAGTTTTGTTTGTGTGAACGCGATAATCTCTGGAACTGCCAGTCGGACTTTAATAATTATTTTTGCATTTGATAGTCCAATTCTTAAGGAGCATATTTAATATCACTCTAGGACTCTTAGGTGCCAAGCAAAAAGAAAAAAGTCAGAAAGAACGCTAAGAAAACCAAGGAATAGCGCGGTCAGGCAATGCGATGCGACTGGGTGGGTCGGAGGAATAAGAAAATTCACGCGGACGAAGTGGCGGGCAGAAGCTTTCTCAATATTTTTGTTCCTGTGGCATATTTTCTGACATCCCCGCGGACGAAGCCGCGGGCAAAAGCTAGTTATATATATTTCTAGATAGTGTCACGCTGCAAACCTGGCGATAACTTCATAACAGTTCATAACGTTAACTTGTCAAATATTGTACATAAAATATCGCGTTTCGCAACGAAACCACAGCGATAAGCGTCGATGTGAAAAAGGCGTAAGGCATCGATATCCATCGATAACGTTATAAGTTGATTTGATTTGCTTTATGATGATTTAAAATTAGAATTTCGGGTTATATATAGTACTAGCTTTTGCCCGCGGCTTCGCCCGCGTGGATGTCGGAAAATATCCCATGGGAACGTTCATGTGGAAAACATAGGGCATATCCCTAACTTAAGAAATGCTGGGTTTACCACACAAACTTTCATCCCTTTTATCACCCCTTGTAGGATTATGTTTTAAGACAAAAAGTAGCCCATGTCCTTTCCCAGGATGCTATCTATAGCCTTGCTAAATTTTATCGAAATCCGTGCAGTTTTGTAAATTTTAAAATCAACCCCTATTTTACCTCTTAGGGGATGATTTTTCAAAAATGCTGAATCGCATATTTCTTAATTTACTACCAATATCATAAATTTTTTATCCCTAACTTAAGAAATACTGGGTTTCCTTACAAACTTTCATCCCTTATATCACCCCCTGTAGTATTTTTTTTGAAAGTATCCTATGTCCTTTCCCAGGATGCTATATAAAGCCTTGCCAAATTTTGTCGAAATCCGTGCAGTTTTGTAAATTTTAAAATCAACCCCGATTTTACCCCCTTAGGGGATGAGTTTTCAAAAACGCTGAACCGCATATTTCTTTATTTCCTATCAAAAGCATACATTTTAATTTTCACATCCCTAACTTAAGAAATACTGAGTTTCCCATACAAACTTTCATCCCCTATATCAACCCCTGTAGGATTATTTTTTAAGACCAAAAGTAGCCTGTGTCCTTCCCCAGGATGCTATATAAAGCCTTGCCAAATTTTATCGAAATCCGTGCAGTTTTGTAAATTTTAAAATCAACCCCTATTTTACCCCCTTAGGGGATGATTTTTCAAAAACGCTGAACCGCATATTTCTTAATTTCCTACCAATAGCATAAATTTGTTATCCCTAACTTAAGAAATACTGGGTTTCCCTTACAAACTTTCATCCCCTATATCACCCCTTGTAGTATTATTTTTGAAAATAATAGTATCCTATGGCCTTTCCCTGGATGCTTTATAAAGCCTTGCCAAATTTTGTCGAAATCCATGCAGTTTTGTAAATTTTAAAATCAACCCCTATTTTACCCCCTTAGGGTATGATTTTTCAAAAACGCTGAACCGCATATTTCTTTATTTCCTATCAAAAGCATACATTTTAATTTTCACATCCCTAACTTAAGAAATACTGAGTTTCCCATACAAACTTTCATCCCCTATATCACCCCCTGTAGGATTATTTTTGAAAAAAAAAAGTAGCCTATGTCCGTCCCCAGGATACCATCTATAGCCTTGCCAAATTTTATCGAAATCCGTGCAGTTTTGTAAATTTTAAAATCAACCCCTATTTTACCTCTTAGGGGATGATTTTTCAAAAATGCTGAATCGCATATTTCTTAATTTACTACCAATATCATAAATTTTTTATCCCTAACTTAAGAAATACTGGGTTTCCTTACAAACTTTCATCCCTTATATCACCCCCTGTAGTATTTTTTTTGAAAGTATCCTATGTCCTTTCCCAGGATGCTATATAAAGCCTTGCCAAATTTTGTCGAAATCCGTGCAGTTTTGTAAATTTTAAAATCAACCCCGATTTTACCCCCTTAGGGGATGAGTTTTCAAAAACGCTGAACCGCATATTTCTTTATTTCCTATCAAAAGCATACATTTTAATTTTCACATCCCTAACTTAAGAAATACTGAGTTTCCCATACAAACTTTCATCCCCTATATCAACCCCTGTAGGATTATTTTTTAAGACCAAAAGTAGCCTGTGTCCTTCCCCAGGATGCTATATAAAGCCTTGCCAAATTTTATCGAAATCCGTGCAGTTTTGTAAATTTTAAAATCAACCCCTATTTTACCCCCCCAGGGGATGATTTTTCAAAAACGCTAAACCGCATATTTCTTAATTTCCTACCAATAGCATAAATTTGTTATCCCTAACTTAAGAAATACTGGGTTTCCCTTACAAACTTTCATCCCCTATATCACCCCTTGTAGTATTATTTTTGAAAAAAATAGTATCCTGTGGCCTTTCCCTGGATGCTTTATAAAGCCTTGCCAAATTTTGTCGAAATCTATGCAGTTTTGTAAATTTTAAAATCAACCCCTATTTTACCCCCTTAGGGTATGATTTTTCAAAAACGCTGAACCGCATATTTCTTTATTTCCTATCAAAAGCATACATTTTAATTTTCACATCCCTAACTTAAGAAATACTGAGTTTCCCATACAAACTTTCATCCCCTATATCACCCCCTGTAGGATTATTTTTGAAAAAAAAGTAGCCTATGTCCGTCCCCAGGATACCATCTATAGCCTTGCCAAATTTTATCGAAATCCGTTCAGTGGTTTAGGCGTGAAAAGGTAACAGACAGACAGACAGACAGACAGACAGACAGACAGACAGACAGACAGACAGACAGACAGACAGACAGAGTTACTTTCGAATTTATAATATTAGTATGGATTGAAATAATAAAATCAAAGCACTCAATTTGTTAGTGACTACCAAGTGACTACAAATTACCCTCCACAGGTAGCTAAACGTTTTGTTTTCAGATTTGTTTACATTTTGATCAGAAACAGACTATACAAGCTCTTTCTTACGGTAAATACTTGTGATATACTTACGTAATAACTTATCCAAAACTTTTAGTTTGCTTACCTGATGCAAAGGACTTCTTAGGAAGTGAAAATACATAAAAATTTAATATCAAAATAAATTAATGTATCCCGTTTTTGAAAGATGGTGCCGATGCCGAAAGATGCTCTGGTTTATGGCCTTCAATTTTTTTTTATTAATTCATAATTCAAAATTGCCCGTATTACATATCAAAAAGTTCTTGACAACAAAAAATAAGTTGGATGTTGTACGCGAACTCGTTGCTAATGGTCATTATAATCTGTGTGTCATGTCAAGTGTGTCACGAAAAATCATTACAAGTCGTGTTCATGTCATAGTTATTATTTTGATTATGTAAAATCTTTGTCATAAATTATTGTAGTGTAAATATTATGATTTTTACTAAACATCATGAAAGTAGCAAAACTTCAAGAAATATTTTTGATCTTCAGTTTTTTGCTAGTTCATTATGCAGTGAAACCAGTTTCAAGCAATCTCTCATATAAAAATAAAAATTTCGTTAAAATCAAACAAGATCCAACAAAGTTCCTTCTGGCATCGGCATATCGAAACAAAAAAAACAATTATGCCACCAAATATCATAGCAATGCAACTACTCCAAGAGAAAACAATAAAATAAATGCTTATGGAATGTCACGTCGAGCCCCCCTGGCGATAGGCGGAAACTACAGCCAAGACAAATACAAGATCGGTTCTAATAATGATAAAGGTATTCCTCCAGCGAGTCAACATAAAAAATGGCAAGTTGGGAGAGTAAGCCGAAAACAATATGAAATCATAAACATGCTTTGGAGAAAAACAAAGATATTTGTCGACGTCGAGTCCACCACCGCTAACTGTCTTTATAAACAAAATAACGATACTATAAAAAGTATTCGCCAACCTTTTATCCGGCTGCTGTCACGGCCTAGTTTGTCGTCGACAACCTCAAGTTACATCGAATTTTATTACTTGGACGAGACTGATGAACGTGTGAAAGATATCACAGTTAAAAATCACATCCAGGTTTCAAAAATGAGAGAACATCTAATTAGAAATCATGGCAACCATAAATTTGTCCTCTCTGATTCCCCTATGTTTGCTTTTCGCATTCATGATCCAAATTATAAGCAACCAGCGTTAACCACAAGATATAAGCAAAAAACAAACAAAATGAAGCGAAGAAAAGCTAGAACCCGTGATTCTTCTCTGACTGGGTTTGATTCTCTTCATTCTCTAAGACCTCCGCATAAATTTCCACGTATACGTATGCAACACAGTGAATTTGTAACGACTTCAACAACTTCAAGTATTCCTAAAAAAAATACTACTCTAAATGCGACAAGGACGGTTTTTACTAGTGAATTCATCTATGATAACGAAACATGTCCCACTACAGTAGATTTTGTTAATGATACGACTGAAAGTGAAAGTAATACTACTGACACAGTTAACGTGACACAGAAACAGGAATTCACTACGGCTTATGATAAAATTAAATTCTTCGAAATGTTTGATAAACACACTCCCTTCCCATACTATGATGTAAAGGGCAGATTATATGATATGGAGAATGTTGACATATTTGTAAAAGGAAACGAAATAAATAATAATGAACGCAAAGTACTTTTGGAACACGTAGATCAGAGCATTGGCAATGGGTACAGTCATCCTCACAAGGCAAAACATTCTAAGAAACACATAATCGACACTTTTAAAAGTGAATCCAATAATGAAAGTAACGCAAATCAGATAGTAGGATCAAAAACAGTCAAACCAGCGAAGCTGAACGTTTTCAATAAGACTCATCCTGCTGTACATATCCCAAATGTTACCAACAAAAATGTTACCGAACTATCAATTAGTAAACTGTTACAGTCTGATTCAAAAGTTCCTCAATTACTTGAATATAGGAACAGCAAACAAGTGAAATGGTCTCAATACCCCTTTGCTGCTGCCTATGTCTATGAACCTTCCCAGGTAGTTTTTTTTTATTATTAATCTTTTCTAATTTAAGAAGTTCATCAGTAAGCCTAGTATAGGAACTAATGTAAACGTAACATTAATGCGAGTGATTTTGAATCGAAAATACAGATGCGATATGCATCAGTATTGTCCATAGCTATACGAAAAGAAATGCCCCTAATTGAAACTATTACTTTAGGTACACTGTGATGCGGCTGGAATAAGTCCTCACTGGCTGGTAACTTCCGGGTCATGCTTGTCAAGGCATCACAAGAATCCTGGCGGAGTAGGTCGTTCCGCCTTTGTGACGTATTGCGGAGACACTTGGTGGAACCCTGAACGAGTGGCTTACGTCAAGTATAGTCTTGTACACCCACGTTTCCACCCAAGAGATAAAACGCGAAGGCATCTTTATAATATCGGTATTTTTTCACCTTCATCTTTGCCTTTTAGCAACTACGTTTGCAGTTTGCTCGTGCACATACATTTTTTAGTATAGTTAGTTGACATTTTTCCACTTCAGTTGTGATGCCACATTGTGATCTAAAAAAACCAGCCAAGTGCGAGTCAAACTCGCACACGAAGGGTTCCATACCACCGTAAAAAATTTAACACTACATATTTTTAGGGTTCCGTACCAATATGGTAAAAAGGAACCCTTATGGTGCGACTCAGTCTGTCTGTCTGTCTGTCCGTCTGTCACAGCTGGATATCTCAAGAATTACTAATGCTATCAACTTGAAATTTGGAACAGTTTTAGATGTCATTTGCTACTATTTTGCAAATAAAGATTTTTTTTTTTTATCCTTAAAAATTTGAAGTGGGGCTACTAGGGCATGTGGGGTATCATACGACAGAACGCTGTTTTCGACTTTTGATGAAAAATGTAAAAAAAAATACTGTTCCGGGCCTTATCTCCGAAGTTTTCATAAAGAAAAATCTGAAATTATTATATGTGATAGAAGTTTATGTAAAGATTACAGGATAAGTAAAACGATATCTCTAAATAGCACACTTTTTCAGAAATCATCAACAAAAATTACGGAACCATCGGTGCGCGAGTCCGACTCGCGACCGACCGCTCTTGACCGGTTTTTAAAAAATAATTCAGTTTAAAAAAACGGGCAATTGCGTGTTGGACCACGCTCGATGAAGGGTTCCGTAGTTGAAAAGAATTTATCCCAAAACAAACTTAACATTGTAATTGAAAAACATCTTCTCCCAAACATTGATATAGGTGATTCGTCGTGATTTTATTTTCTTTGTTGTTATAGCGGTAATAGAAATAAACAATCTGTGAAAATTTCAACTGTCTACTTAGGTATGTAGTTCATGAGATACAGCCCGCTGACAGATAGACGGACGGACGAACGGACGGACAGCAAAGGCAGCGGAGGAGAACAGAGAGCATAGTAATAGGGTTCCGTTTGGCACCCTTCGGGTACGGAACCCTAAAAATTATATCTCATATGTAGTTGAATTACTCAATACTAACGTTATAGTGTTCAGTTTAAACATTTGAAACTAGAATTTTTATTTATATTAAAAGTGACATTACAGCTGAAGTGAATAAATTACTGGGCAACGTACATTATTTAATAGCAATAGTCTTCTTAAAGCATATATATATTTAGACTTGTATACTTCCATACTTATACTTATACTTAATAGCTTTGAACAAGCCATACACATCATAATATTCTACTCATTATCTATGTAGAAGGCGATTAAGGACCAAAGTATTATATACACATGGATCGGTGGCACGAGGAGACAGCGGTGTTTCTGCTAATGACAACGTAATCAACATCGATAACCAATTTACGAAATTCAACCCCATGAGGTCGGCAGTAATATCCGTTTTTGTTGAAAATAGACTGCCTTTATGGCTTAATAAGGCTAATTGCCTTTAAGGCTAATTCTTATGGACAGCGTTTCTAGTAACTGCTAACCAACTTTATATTTTATTTTATTAATTAATGGCTGACGCGCTGACAGTACTCGTACCTAACGATAACTGAGATGAGGGCTACATGTTGTTTAGGTACTTAATATGTTTCTTCTTTAATAATAGAATGTCTGAACTTATTACTTAGAACTTTATGTTACTGTAACATAATCTTTATGTTATTTCAAATCTTTCATAACTCATCACAAAGTTTTCTATATTTCTAGGATTAATTGAAGTAGTGAATTCTATGGCATCTGCATGCTTTGGTTGGTCATCGATCTCGCTGATGTCACATCAAATAGTAGCTAAAGGAGATGGTGCTGTAGCTAATGCCGTTGGATGGGGATTGGACAGGTAACCACCAAACACAGGACGTCGTAAATATGCCATAAATTATGGAGTTTTAGAACAGTTTAGCTAGCGATGAATAGAATAGAATATAATAGAATAAACGTTTATATTGTCTCCAGTATTACAGCTAGTAGTAGTGGTACATACTCACAACTAGGTATAATACCGGAAGCAAAAGGTTTAAGCGTCAGCATTATGTATGCATAGGTCCCCTAGCGGGTTGCTAAGCGCTGGTTTTCAGCTCAAACCATCCCGATGCGCGATCCTCGATTTCAACAATCGAGATCATCGCAACCGTTAAATGTACAATAGAGATAAACGTCATCTCGTTGATCGATTTAATGATCGAGACATTTTTCGATTGTTCCGAGATACGAGATATGCTCCTTCACCCGAGACAATGAGTTCTACAACTCGCGAGCCGAGAAATCTCGCTCGCTCGACACGTTTGTTGGATGGTTAACTTAACTTGGCCGATCATCCCGCGGACTCGTACGCATCATACTATGATGATAATTGTGACGTTCAGCTTATGCGCGTAAAGTAACAATATTCGTAAAAGCCTTTACGAATAAAACTGCATAGTTCCATAATTCAATTTTGGTAAAATTGTCGAATGGTAGGTTTTTATAATCATTCGATTCAAATTCAAATAATAAGCTACAGACAATGATTATTCTAAGGATACCCAACATTTCATTTACAACGCTTTGCACGATGACGAGGTATTTTAGTCGCTATCAACGACGAGAAAATAATCACGATTAATCGAGACAATCGACAAATACATCTCGTTAGCGCGCATCGCTAAGCCACTTGTTCAGCTTTACCGATTGTTGACCCTGTCCATTCTACCCCTGTTATAGTCTTTTTTGCGAAGCTCGATGTGTTGAACACCCGGGTACTGTTAATAAATAATAAAGAGAAGCTTAGTTGATTGCAATTGCACTGACCGTGGTATGTACGTACGCGAAATTCAGTGTAGCAATCATCTGTTGCAACTTGTAGGTAACTGTATTTTGCTAAGACAAGCTCATTAAATCAATCGGCTGGACAAATTTGGTTAATGTTCTTCTTTAAATCATCTTTATAGTCCGAATAAGGTTTTTAGAGATAGAAAAATTGCAAAAGTTCCCCGGAAAAATTGGAAATTCTGGAGAAACTGAAAATGGTATTTTTTACGCGATTTTTGTATGAATGATTGAAATTTGGACAGGACAACGTCTGTCGGGTCAGCTGGTTCAATATAATGAGTTGTTAGTTTACTGTCCGTACTACTCCGGAACGATCCTTATTAAGTATGGCTGAGACCGTAAAACTCTTTATAAATGATTCTTCTTGATCCCTTGATAAATGTTCATCCCGTATTAGAAACCTAATTCAAGATGTTTATTTTCTCACAGATTCGATGCACGATATTCGTCCACTGATTTACCAAAATCACTGCTCATGTCTTACGAAAATCATGTCTACTCTCATTCCTGTCCTGGAAACACTGGATATGGGTAAGATTATACTTACCAAGATATCTTTGGCTTAAAGTCCCGCACAAAAACACATTGGGATATAATATTTTAAATCGCCTGTCTGATAGAAACAGATTACCATGCATGTCAATGTCAGTGAAATTTTAATTTAAAATTATTTAATGTTTGCAGTAAAGCGAAGCGCCTTGACGAGGAACGTGGCATCGAAAACGTGTACTGCCTGGCTTTGCCGCCATACTTAGGCGAGTCTACCGACCCGATACATGGAGGCATGCTCCTCGTGGGAGGGAAATTAGTCGCTTTATATCTACAGGTTAATTACCCCGACATACATAGGTACTCGTATTGAAATACGTAAACGTCCGTAAATATTCATTGAAACTGGGAATTGCTATTTTTCCGGCAAATCCGTTTAATTAGTAGCTTAAAATATAAGCTAAATTATTGTTTACTTTCAGCCATTGTTGGATTTGATTAAATTACAGAATGTTTCTGTAATTTAATCAAATCCAACAATAGCTTTACAATAAGTATTCAGGGCAGGTAGTTAAAATATTTATAGGAACTTTGGTACGTTTAATTATAACTTGACCTAATTAATTTTGAGGTATTTCACTAAGACCACATAGAAACAACGGGCGTCAAAAATTTTTTTTTAACAAATCGAGTTTGTATCCAGTCCTCCAATAGAATTTGCATTTAAATTGCTCTCGTATCCAGCTGCATTAATTGAGAGAATTTCTAACTGCGTTTGTTTAGGGATGACGGGAGGAGCTCGTGGCTAAGTAATAAGCTACGCTTGCCGGGGTTGGTCCGTGGATGGGTAACCATCTTGACATACCAAGACCCCTCCGTGCCTCGGAAAGCACGTTAATCCTTTGGTCCCGGCTGTCATTCGTGGATCTTTGACAGTCGTTACGGGTCGTCAGAATCCCAAAAGTTTGACAACCAGTCTTACCAAGGCGTATCGTTTTACCCAGTTACTGGGTTGTGGAGTCAGATAGACAGTCGCTCCATGTAAAATACTGGTATTCAGCTGCATCCGGTTAGACTGGAAGCCGACCCCAACATAGTTGGGAAAATGCTAGGCTAGGATGATAAGGTGAGGTACTATCAAGGTTTTGTGCTCCAACTATGTGGCCGTATAAGCTGTATCTGGTGAGACTGGAAGCCTACCCCAACATAGTGGAAAAGGCTAGACAGATGATTGTTTGTTTAGGGCGGTACCAAGGTTTTACTAATTTAATTAGAAGTTAAAAACTAGGACAGGGGGGCGCTGTGGCTAAGTAATGACAGCCGCGCGGGTCGATAGATCAAGTTAAGCTACGCTTGCCGCGGTTGGTCCGTGGATGAGTGACCATCTTGACATACCAAGACCCTTCTGTGCCTCGGAAAGCACTATAAGACGTTGGTCCCGGCCGTCATTCGTGGATCCTTGACAGCCATTACGGGTCGTCAGAAAAGCCCGAATTTCTGACTGACAACAGTCTTAACAAGCCTATCGTATTACCCAGTAACTGGGTTGTGCAGGTCAGATAGGCAGTTAGTCTATGTAAAATACTGGTATTCAGATGCATCTGATTAGACTGGTAGCCGACCCCAACATAGTTGGGAAAAGCCTAAACAGATGATGATTAGAAGTTAAAAACTGACAGTAGCTGGGTTCTGCTGTGTCGAATTTATTTAAAGCGTTCTTTAACTCTTATTCCTGGGTTGCACCAATGGCACCACTAAAATACAAAAAATAAACAGTGCACGTGGGTATGGTAGGTAGATATTCTTATAGAATAACGGATTTAAGAGTATAACTAAGCCACATCCGACATTATAATGCAAAACCAGTCAGTTTTCCCTTTGTCTCGGTGATAGTCTGAGCTCTGCTTTGCGGGGCTTCTCATTTCCTGTTAACACGTCAACTTAACTCACAGAGAATAGTGAAGGCGTCGGCGTTGGCTTACGCGGTTGCTCCGTAATCTAACAAGCGTCAGATTCGCACTAACGTATCCGGAATTTAGGGTGGCTTTATCTTATCGTTCTTCCTGTAACTATTTCTAAATATAGTTAGTGTAATCCACGAAGACGCGCCCCATTCTTCCTAACCGCTTACAGTGCAAGTGTGCACCATTCCGCTAGTGTTTTAGTTTTGTCGATACACACTAAATTGGTCGTAATTAACTATAGGTATAGGTAATTAGTGCGTATACACTTGTACAATGTTCGATACTTGTACTGTAAGCGATTAGGAAGAAGAGTGGGGTCTTCGTGGATTGCACTAACTATACATGGTGGGGATTAAGTCACCTGCATCCGTCAAGGGGGTAATTCTACCCCACATACTAAACAGCTTTCGATCCGATTCGAAAATAAAAACTAATTCCTGTACGCACGGCTACAGGTCAAGCTATACATTTCCAGTTTAAGCTGATCTAGCACTGTATAGGATTTCCTTACAATGAGAAGTCAGTGTAAACTGGAATTGTATAGCTGGATGTGTAGCCGTGTGTACAACAGGACAGGCTATTCCGATGCACGTTTGAAAAAAAAAATTTTTTTTCTACGTACCTTTCCGATGTGGATTTCGTAGGAAAAGTCTTTTCAGTAGGACGGACGGATAGAACTACCCCCTTGACGAATAGGTGACTAAATCGCCACCGTTTAGGGCTCCCGCCAGTGTTGAGCGTTAATCAATTAATAATATATTTTAATCATCGTAGTAATTGATTGAAAAATTAATTGCAATTAATTTAATTGCAATTAACCGCCCGACCTGTCCTACGAGGGAGGAACACAAAGGCCTAGGACCTTAGGTCCTTTGTTTTGTCTTTTCGTCTTTCTTTTTGAAAACTGCCAGTCCTGTCCGACGCGGGACGAAAACAAATGACCAGGACCTTAGGTCCTCTGTTTTCGTCTTTCTTTTCGAAAACCGCACGACCTGTCCGACGAGGGACAAAACAAAGGACCAGGACCTTAGGTCCTCTGTTTTCGTCTTTCTTTTCGAAAACCGCCCGACCTGTCTGTCCTACAATGGACGAAAACAAAGGACCAGGACCTTAGGTCCTTTGTTTTCGTCTTTTCGTCTTTCTTTTTGAAAACTGCCCGTCCTGTCCGACGCGGGACGAAAACAAATGACCAGGACCTTAGGTCCTCTGTTTTCGTCTTTTGGTCTTTCTTTTCGAAAACCGCCCGACCTGTCCTACGGTCTGCGGTTTTTGAAAAGACGAAAACAGAGGACCTAAGGTCCTGGTCCTTTGTTTTCGTCCCTCGTCGGACAGGTCGTGCGGTTTTCGAAAAGAAAGACGAAACGACGAAAACAAAGGACCCAAGGTCCGGGTCCTTTGTTTTCGTCCCTTGTACGTCAGACAGGTCGAGCGGTTTTTGAAAAGAAAGATGAAAACAGAGGACCTAAGGTCCTGGTCCTTTGTTTTCACCCTCGTCGGACAGGTCGGCCGGTTTTCGAAAAGAAAAACGAAAAGACGAAAACAAAGGACCTAAGGTCCTGGTCCTTTGTTTTCGTCCCTCGTCGTCGTCGTCGTCGTCGTCGTCGTCGTCGTCGCCGTCGTCGTCAGACAAGACGGGCGGTTTTCGAAAAGGAGGAAATAAAGGACCTCAGTTCCTGGTACTTTGTTTTCGTCCCTCGTGGAACGGGACGGGCGGTTTTCGAAAAGAAAGACGATAAGATGAAAACAGAGGACTTATGGTCCTGGCCCACGAAGAACGATCGAACGAACTTTTTTGCAAGATCATCGCTCATCAGTCAACCTTAGGTATATTATTTCTATTTACATTGTTTTAATTGAACTAAAGTTTAATTGCAGGAACAATTAACAATTAACAATTGATTAATTGTTAATTGATATTTCACAATTAACAATTAATTAATTGATATTTTACAATTAACATTTAATCAATTGTTAATTGATATTTCTCAATTATCAATTAATTAATTGTTAATTGTACCTTGCAATTACATTCTGCCCAACACTGGCTCCCGCAGACAGGCGCCACTCAGCAGTGCGACGCGACTCTAGAACTCTAGCACAATTTCTATGAAAACTTCATGGAAGTTATTCTACCAGTATGACATCGCATCGTCGCGTCGCGAGTGTCTGCACGAGCCTTTATATGGCCACATAGTTGGAGCACAAAACCTTGATTGATAGTCATCGGTGCGTTTTTATTTTCATCAAGTCACACTTAGGTACCTAATCCATCCTAGCCTGCCTTTTCCAACTATGTTGGGGTCGGCTTCCAGTCTAACCTATGTTGGGGTCGGCTTCCAGTCTAACCGGATGCAGCTGAATACCAGTATTTTACATGGAGCAACTGCCTATCTGACCTCCACAACCCAGTAACTGGGTAATATACTATACCCCTTGGTAAGACTGGTTGTCAGACTTTCGGGGTTCTGACGACCCGTAACGACTATCAAAGATCCATGAAGGAGTCTCGGTATGTAAAGATGGTCACCCATGCACTGACCAACCCCGGCAAGCATAGCTTAACCTGATAGATCAACCCGTGCGGCTGTTATTACTTAGCCACAAGCTCCTCCTTATATAAATATTAATGTAGAAACTCTTAATTTAAATCTGTTTATAAATCCTTATACAGGCTGAAATTGAATAGATGCGACAAAATTTACGGGGGTGTTCTACGCATCAATATGAACAACTTTTACTATGGGACCAAACCTGAAATCGCGAAAAAAAAATCAGCTGTTCAGTACATTTTGACGAATTATGCGAACATTAAATGTACTGAACAGCTGATTTTTTTTTCGCGATTTCAGGTTTGGTCCCATAGTAAAAGTTGTTCATATTGATGCGTAGAACACCCCCTTAAATTTTGTCGCATCTATTCAATTTCACCCTGTATAAATATTAATTTAGAAACTCGTAATTTAAATCTGTTTAGAATGTCGTCGCGTCGTAAGATACTCATTATTTAAATTGACGAAATAAATTAGTACCTTCTAAAGTATCTCAGAGAAATATTTGCACATTAAAATTGTAGACATCATTAAGAGCGAGATTACAAAAGAACCGCCCTAATCTTGCTACGAGACTTCGTAACGTCTCCGATTCGAGCTCGATACCGGGTTTCACAGATCATCAAAAAACCTTACTTAAGCGAACGTTGGTTTTGAAGAACAAAAACTAAATTTCCATCCTCTTTATCTTTCAATAAAAAAAAAACAGGCAAAGAGCGAGTCAGTCTCGCGTTAAAGGGACCATAAAATAGAACAGAAACGAAAATCTTTGTAAATAGCAATTCTTTTTTCGAGCGTTCTTATCCCTAATTTTTTTTAGGTTTTAGTAGAGGTCGAATTAACGCGTATTCTGTGAAGATTCAACTGGATAACATTACGGTCATGAAAATACTGCCCTGTTACAGACAAACAGACTGATGGAGTAGGCTTACTAACTGGGTCTCATTGACACCCTCTGGAAACGGAACCCTAAAAATTGTCGCCTTCGTACTAATGAACAGACATTTGAGAGCCTTCAATTATAACGAGGCTCTTTTACTTCTCATCAAAAATTTTAACCTGCACCAAAACCAGACTCAATTAATTAGCTGTACCTATAACAGATAACAAAAGGTACGCAACCGTTAGCAGCCTTATAAACTCAGTAATGAAAAACATGTTTATACTTATTATACCAATTTGAATTGTCAATTAATTTTTCAAGATGCGTTTACCTACGAGGTACTACGCGGCTGCTAGGAGTCTACGACGCGACCGACGACGTAGGAAATTCCTAGATCTTCCTCTTTTTTGTACAGTTTATTTACTGAATGTGATGAAAAGGTTTTGTATATAGCCATGTGAAAAATATACATAGACGATGGGTCGATTTGTCAGAAAGTATGTAGATTATAGTAGGAATATGTTGAATACAGTCGGCGTCAAAAATATCGGGACGAACAGACTGTTCGAAATGATCTCAACAACTAAGAAAATTAAACTTTAACTCAATTGGATAAAGTTCATGCCAGAATGACAGTTGTCATGTACTGTCTTCATTCTGAAACATTCCTTGTGTCATTGAGTTAATATTTAATTTTCATAGTTGTCTAGATCATTTTGAACAGTCTGTTCGTCCCGATATTATTGACGCGACTGTACATTCCTAATAATGACAGTGACTGGTATTGACAGCCTACGACAAAGGTTACACGTGATTCGTACATTTTAGCATAAAATGTAAGGCTTTCAAGAGTCAGGATATTGGTTATTGCTTTATGTATTATCAGTTTTTCATCGTGATTTGATGCCCTAACGTATTTCTTTCTTCCTTGTCACTTCGTTTGATGTTCTTACTAAATGAATAATTTGAAAATTTTTGAAATCACCTCTGCCCTTCTAAGCTTATTTGAAAAATAACATCAGAGTTAGTTTCATATTCCAAATCAAATGAATTGTCAAAAAAAACTTTTTTACAAAAAGAAACAACTGACTTCCTGAAAAAACAATACAAAGTGAATAACTATTTATAGTTTAAAAAACTGTAACCCGACTACGGAAAAATAAAATTGATCTAAAAACTTCAAAATATTTATTTACTTAAACAATAGTGACATAGGTATATACACATTTGTAATGTGCTCGTCAAGACCTTTCTTTTGATACCAAACATGTCATGATTATTTCAATTTTTTTTTTCGAAGTCAGAAATTTACGTGTAAAGTCCACCATAGTAAATTTAGAAAGAATTTATGCAGCCTATGACACCCGGACCATTATTACGAATCTATCGATACCTCATTTATCTAAATCGGTTCTGTAATTTAGGCGCTACGATGGAACACACGTAAATACATACATACTTATATACATACTTACATACATACATACATAGACTGCTAAAATCATAACCCTTCTATTAGATAAATCAGAAGTAAGGCTTCAACTAGATATTTATTGCATCGATCTGTTTAATGTATAACTATAAGTCTGAAGGAATAAAGTAAATAAAACGTATTGTAGGTAGGTTAACGTTCAAATCACACGTTTATTAACAAAGGATTTCTTATAACCTTTTCACTTATTTACACATACCACTTAGTCTTTGTGGAATATAAAACATTGTATATACTTGCTACATTAATTGCACAACTAGCAATAGTTACACAATAGAATCAAATATTTAGAACAAAATAACGGCCACAGTTTATAATTTAACATGATATTTAAAGAATAGTTATTAAATCAGACTGACTTACAGTAGGTCCTTTACTTAATACCTGTGCTTGATAGTAACTCAAAGAGTATAATAATCGACTTGTTCTCTCGGTGGCCCGTGCTCGAATGCCCGGAGCCCCGATGTTCTCAACCTCTTGTCAGCGTTGAATCCACAGACAAAAAATACAAACGATCGTTGTCACGTGAGAGGCACAGGAAATATAGGTAGTCAAACAGCCAATATGATTTTAACAAACGTAAACATTTAGTAAGTTACATGGTATTCTCTCACACTTCCTTTTGGCTTTGCTGTAGTCGGGTAAAAATAACTTTAATTTCAGAAGTCGGTGTCTTTGGATTATGTTTTAGTTTTTTGTCTATGACTTCCGAAACTAAAGTTATTTTTCACTTTGTAGTTTTTTTTCTGGAAGTTGGTTGTTTTTTGTAAAAAGTTTTTATAAATTATATACACTCCTTTGCAAAAAAAACGGGCAGTTTGGATTTTTCTACATTATTGGTAATCATTTAGTTCTAATGAGGTTTTAATAGGCAAACTATGTTTCTGGCACATAATAAAGAGTCTGGGTATGAAAAAAAGTTAATTTCAAATTCAGAACTGTTGTTTTTAGAAAAAATAATCCCTTTTTCAGTTTATGACTTTTTACTTACTATTCGCGGGTTTGCGGTTAAAAGGTTATCAGGCAACTAAAACTAACTTCTCGTTATTTTTATTAGAATAATTAATGTTTGTCGCATAATCCTGCCTCTTTGTGACTTAAAACAGATATCTTTGTGTCGATTATAATGGCAGAAAAAGCAATAAGAGCTAGTAAAATTATGGCGCTGCTGGAAGTGGGGTGTAGCCAATGTTACGGCTCACAGCCGTTAAACGTGAGTCGTTCAACTGTCCAAAGAACCTGGACTCGATACCAAGAGACAGGTTCCGTTCAAAGAAGGCAAGGTTGTGGGAGAAAACGTTGCACACAACCACGAGACGACCGCTTTTTAGTGACTCAGGCGCTGAGGAATCGCAAATTCAGTTACATAGACCTCAAAAGAAACCTTGAAGAGGTACGAGGAGCACAAGTTAGCCTATCGACAGTGAGGAGGAGGCTTTTAGCCGTTGATATACGCAGTCGACGACCAGCGCGGGCCGCCAAGTTACTCCGTGAGCACCGGATTGCTCGACTGAGGTTAACTAGAAATTGTCTATCTTGGACCTAGGTAACTGGAGTAGCGTACTCTTCTCCGATGAGGCTCGAATTTGTCTGAATGGTGAGGACCGACGTCGGCGAGTGTTACGAAGACCAGGGGAACTCTATGCCGACGTGTGTTTCGAAGAAATCACCCCTTATGGTGGAAGGTCCGTTATGTTTTGCGCGGGCGTAACTTCCAGCTATCGTACCGAGATAATGTTCATTGAAAATGGCTCACTAAATGCGCAAAGGTACATAACAGGAATCATTTGTCAACATGCACAGCCCGCACTGACTGTAATTGGCGAAAATGCCATTTACATGGACTATAATGCTCGGGACCACCGTTCTGGCGACGTAGATGCTTATATGCAAGAGGTCGGTATTCGTCGTCTGGATTGGCTAGCGCGGAGCCCCGACCTTAACCCCACTGAGCACGTCTGGGACATCCTAAAAAGGCGAGTACGATCTGTCCAACCCCTTCCACAAAACATCAGGGAGCTTAAACTTGTGATTTCGGCTGAGTGGGAACACATTCCACAGGACACCATGAAAAGCCTGGTGGAAAGCATGCCAAGACGATTATATGCCGTAATCGCTGCAAGGGGAGGTCATACTCGTTTTTAATTTTTATTTTTTAATGCCTTTTTTTATTAAAATACCATAAAAATACTCATAGTCTTAATTTAATTATACCCTAAAAATTTTCATTTTAACACGACTCTCTGTTTACATTGACTAAAACACCGATTCCAGCTTAGGATTCCAGGATTTAATGGTTAAAAACTATATTCTCAATGATAATAATAAATTTCTAGTCATTTATGCTAATGACATACTAAAAATATTAACATTATCCATAGAAAAGACAATGACTGTAAGGTGCCCGTTTTTTTTGCAAAGGAGTTTATTTTGCTCGTTGCAATTTCACCTAGGAAATTGCAGAGAGTAACTTTTAATTCTTGGCGGGCGCCGTTTTAATTTCAATATTGCTTTTATGCTACCGTTCTCGAATTAAATTAAATTATAGCAGATGAAAAATGAAACGTTATTATACAGGGTTTAATTTTAATCACCGTTATCCTATGTATTAAGGGGTCATTGTACTCATTACTACGAACAACTTTTACTATGAGACCAAACTAGAAATCAATCAATTCGCCTAACATTTTCCCAATTATGTTGGGGTCGGCTTCCAGTCTAACCGGATGCAGCTGAAAACCAGTATTTTACATAGAGCGACTGTTGATGAGTTACTGGGTAACACGATACGCCTTGGTAAGACTAGTTGTCAGACTTTCGGGCTTCTGATGACCCGTAACGACTGTCAATGATCCGCCGGGACCAACGGCTTAACGTTCTCTCCGAGGCACGGAGGGGTCTCGGTATGTAAAGATGGTCACACCCATATAAGGACCGCCGCGGCAAGCGTAGCTAAACCTGATCGATCGACCCGTGTGGCTTTCATTACTTAGCCACGAGCCCCTCCGAGACTATACCAGAAATAGCGAAAAAAAACAGCTGTTCTCTCATTTATGTTCGCATAACTCGTCAAAATGTAGGGAACAGCTGATTTTTTTCAGGTTGTTAATGACGAGTACAATGACCCCTTAAGAGGATAATGGTGATTAAAATAAAATGACACCCTGTAAATAACTTTAACTTTAAAGTCATTCTCACACTATTAGAGCACACTTCAATTTCCTTCAACAAGATTTTTTACAAGCTGTCGATACAAGTAGGTAGGTATTCATCACGCAACATAATTTAAAGTCCTTGGTTTTTCTTTAATATTTATATAACACTAGCAGCGTCCCGCGGTTTCTACGCGTAGACCGGGATAAAAAGTAGCCTATGTGTTAATCCAGGGTATAAGCTATCTACATAACAAATTTCATCTAAATCGGTCCAGCGGCGTTTAAGCGTGAAGAAGTAACAAACATACACACACACACAAACTTTCACCTTTATAATATTAGTGTGATAGTGTGATTAATAATATAATTACTCTTTTGTCTTGTGAAATGTCTCATGGCTAGTGATAACGTCATAATGCAGGTTTCATATTCTGATTTCCCTCTGTGTTTGTCCTGACAGTGTCACTCGCCCTTATCAGATGAAACTAAACGACATAAAGCGAGAATATTGCTGAAACCCGTTATCTTTTAGTTTTCCCCAAACGTCCTACACACCATAGTAAAGTGAAATCCTAACTAATATTATAAAAATGCGACAGTGAGTTTGTTTCTCTTTCACGCAAAAACGGCTGAACAGATTTGGATAAAATGTGGCACGTAGACCATGACCTAGATTAGAATATAGGATACTTTTTATCCCGGTAGTACCTACGTTCAATCAATCAACTCAGCTTAGCGCAGCCCACTGCTGGACATAGGCATCTCCCAGGCTGCACCACACCACCCTGTCCTCCGCCTTCCGCATCCAGTCTGTCCCAGCCACTTTCTTCAGGTTGTCGGTCCATACCTATAGCTGTGGGGGTCCCACACTACAGTTGTCGATACTTGGTCTCCACTCCAAGACTCGTCTGCTCCACCGGCCATCGGTCTTTCGACAAAAATGGCCAGCCCACTGCCACTTCAGTTTGCTTACTCTGCAAGCTATGTCGTACGTTCCCGTCGGACAATTTCCGACCTCCAACGACTAGCAGAAGCTGATCTTGTATAACAGTATGCTCTTTCTGTAAACTGAGCTACTGAATAAAGTTTTCACATTAGGGTGTGATTTTTTTAAATCGAACTTTGGATACTTAAATGGTGGAAAATCAAAAATATTATTGATCTCTCAATCGGTTCTGTATCTGGGGGCACGGGAATGCCCCCGCCAAGACGAGCCAAGCGAAGCGTAAGGGCACTACCTACCTTTTCTCGAAGCATTTCGTCGTATTTTTGAACCTTCTTAACTTGGGTTCTGATTATACCAGATAAACAAAATTTTCGGGATATGATTTCAGTGGTTGACTTATTAAACCTATAAAGTTTTAATTGCATAGCTCTTATACTTTAGATTTTATTGATATCTAAAATACCCCGATTTCGTCACTGACTCACTGATGATCATAAAAATTCTTAGGGTACTTGCTGAAGTCCTAGAAAGCTGAAATTTGGTATGTAAGCTAGTATTAGTACACAAACAACAAAAAAATTCAAAAACTTGGACCTTTTACCCCCCCCACCCCTTAAACTAGGGGATGGAAATTTGTATGAGACTTCCGCAAATAATAAGTACTTATTACGAATAATATTAATACACTTGTATATACTTCGATAAGTGTTCATTAATCTCCTACCTAACCCCAAAAAAAGAAAGAAAAAATGAACGACAGAAAAGAGAAATACTCGTATAAATCTCGTATAAGTCTCTCTTAGTTATTAGGTACTAACATAGTTTTTAAGTTCATACTAACAATATATATGTAAATGTAATGGATCTATGGTTGTTAAATTAATTATAAATAAATAAATATCATAAGCAACTTACAAAAAGAAATGAAATCCCACCAAAAACATTTTCATGTAAAATGTTGCCAAGACGAGACCACATATAGCTCGCACCTCAGAAGAACAACAAGCATAGAAGTAGTGTTTAAATAGCAACTGAACTCAATATATTTGTTTCATTTTGACTTATGGAGCCGCTATGATGTAAAAGAAGGACACATATACAGAAGACGTTTCGAAATTTTGTAGGTTGTCTTTCATTTTATTCTGACTAGTGATGTACCCACTAAATTTCAACGTCGATAGAATTTACAATGACATTCTTTCTTATACTGCCAAGAATAATAACCGTAGGTACACCCGGCTACACATCGAACTATACATTTCCAGTTTACACTGACCGCTCATTGTAAGGAAATCTTATACAATGCGAGATCAGCTTATACTGGAAATGTATAGCTTGATCTGTAGCCGTGCGTACCTAAAATTTTGAATTAACTAAGCATCCTTATGATCCCAATACTTAATACATTCGTTCAAAATGAAACAATACTTTAAGTATGAACTAAATAGTTCGTCATCATCATCACCAAAGTCTTCCTTGGTTCCCGACAGCTCTTCATGTATTAAATCTGACCCGGCTAAACCAGAATGTATTTAATTGCCATAATAACTGATGAGTTTATTGAAAACAAGTGGGAGACATTCGGTTTTGCAAATGTTTTAGCAACTTACTTTCTCATATTTATTTGAATTTTAGATTACATCATAAGACTACTCAACAAAGTCTAGGGAACAAGGGTATTCAAAGTACCTAATAATTTTTATTTTAATACTTTTTATGTAACACATTATTTTAGATCGGTAGAAGCGTAATTTAATAGAGATTTGAATTATTTGATTAAATAAAATGGTTGTTAGTGAAAAAATAAAATTTATTATGAAAATTCAAATTTTTGTACATAAAAAAATAAATAACGACCAGATAATATTTTAAATAAAAAAATAAAATCCCTAGCAACTTTAATAATCTGTTAGGCGAATTCCAGCCCACACCATAATCATTCCGCCCTGGTACGAATGAACTTCCTGAGGATTCTGGAGTCGGCTCTGGCGACCAGGAACTCGCCAAAAGCGCAGTCTTCTTGAATCGGGATGGAATCCAATTATTTCTGAATTTGTTATTGTCATCTGTGTCAAGGATTCCTAAAACAAACAGTTCTAAATAAAATTTATGTAAGATTTTTTATCAACATCAAAAAAAACAAAAAATCAAAAAATCAACAAATCAAAAAATCTTAAATCTTTAAACTAAGTTTTATTTGTATGTCTTACCTGACTGATGTGAGATGATTTCACGAGATGTCAAGATCAGTGGCGATTCATTAATCTGTATCGATGTACTATGTCCTGTTTCAACTTCCATTGCTACGGGATCCTACAATTACGTATTTTTTATTAAAAATAAATAAATAAATTTGCACACGATTATATTTCCGACTGGGATAATTAGAAGAATGATATCGCATCAATGATATTTTTAATATAATATCATTGTATCGCATATATCAAGTGAACATATTTCTGAAATGTTATACCTGTCTTCATGTTAGATTGCTGTTGATGGTGAGCGGTTCTTTTAATTTGCAGTACTGCGCTATGTCCTTCTTCGCAGACTTCCATAAGTATTTCCTGTAATGTAATAAATCAAGTTTTAATTTGAACGGGATACTATTTATTGCCAATAAAATACCTTAATTACATCATAATACTGGATGAATTTTTTATCATGTACCAAATCGAAATGAGAGATTGTACTCATCATTATGAACAACTTTTACTATGGGAACAAACCTGAAATCGCGAAAAAAAAATCAGCTGTTCAGTACAGTTATCTCCATCAAACTCGTCAAAATGTACTGAACAGCTGATTTTTTTTTCGCGATTTCAGGTTTGGTCCCATAGTAAAAGTTGTTCATAATGATGAGTACAATCTCCCATTTCAATTTGGTGCATGATAAAAAATTCATCCTGTATATCAGACCATTTCATCTGTTCTATCCATAACAAATAATGTGACGACTTAAAGAACATGCTACATCCATTTCATAGGTTCATTACCAAATGAATACAAAGTAAAATGCTTGGAGCATATTATGTGGCTGTGCTTTTTGGAGTCCAATTTCGTCTACCAATACAATTTATCCATTTTTTTTTCACATCGTCTAGGAAATCTGTAAAAGAAAAGTATCGACAACATTATTTACGTCACTATGGCTGATCAAGATAACCCCAAAACAATTTCCGAATATTCGCTAATAACTTCTATTGGAATAAATATTACGACTGGTTTCAGCTATATAGTGACACAGCAATATTTGTTATGTATTTATATTCGTTTATCAGATCATATGCAACAAGAAATTGAGCAAAAACTTACCGATGGAAGGTCAATATTTATTGTTCATTTTATTTTCGCTATGAATGGGACTTGCAGCCCCCAACCACACAAGAAATTGCTCCACAGCGTCCACACACTCACTATTTGTAGTTAAACAAAGAATTCATGCAATCTAACAGTAGAAATATTATTAAAACATCGCAAAACCATGGAAGATTACGACAAACACGTAAACTATGAACACGCGAATAAGTCAGGTAGTTCAATGAACGAACTGTCAGGCATTGAAACAAAGTACTATCAAATTTGGCCGCGTCATACTATAACTTTTTTAACCAAATGACAATTGATCTTGTGACCATGCCAAGAAAGTAAAACAAAGAGTAAAACATTTATCTCTTTCCCACATCCTTTATCGTACCTTTATCGTACCTAATAATAGAACGGGACCAAAGGTAGTTACAGAATTCTGTTTTTAACCTTCCTTCTATGCTTTGTTATTGTTCTGAGGCTCGCACTGACAAAAAGCTATCAGAGGGGCAATTCTCGTACCTAAAAACGTTCACAATCTCATGCCAGCGTCAATCAAATGTCAAAAATTTAGGTAAACGCTATACAATTTTTGACAGATTGAGTCTTGAGATGATATTGCGAACGTTGTTAAAAATACGAGAATTGCCCCTCAGATCTCATGTAGAGCCAAGCTTCTAACTCTACACGCCCTAACTCTCCAAGCCCTAACTTCACAAACTCTACACCTTCGTCAAAATATGAGGCTTGGCCGTTTCGTTACTACAAGAACTATAAATTGTATAACAGAAAAGTAATGAACAGTGAATACATTTTTCACCTTGCGCCCATGTGATGGTAGCGAAACGGCCAAACCACATATTTTGACTAAGGTGTAGAGTTTGTGAAGTTAGGGCTTGGAGAGTTAGGGCATGTAGAGTTAGAAGCTTGGCTCTACATGAGATCTGATAGCTTTTTGTCAGTGCGAGCTATATGTGGTCTCGTCTAGGCAACATTTTACATGAAAATGTTTTTGGTGGGATTGGGCTTTCAGGACTTTACGTTTCAATTTAGGGGATCGTGGCTAAATAATAACAGCCGCACTGGTGGATCCAAGGTTCAGCTACGCTTGCCGCGGTCGGTTCTTAGTTGGGTGACCATCAATTACATATCGATACCACTCCATACCACGGAAAGCACGTTAAGCCTTTGGTCCTGGCTGACAGTCGTTACGGGTAGTCAGCCCAACAAAATAAATAAATAAAAAATATTTTATTGACATAATAAGGAGTAACATTTTCAATTAAGCCCTGACTCCTGAGCTAGGTGGTACCTGCCTGTGTTACAGGAGTCAGTGTCTTCACCCGATTTTGGAACATTAACAATTTATGCAACAAAATTAAAATAATATTATCATAAAACGAAGGGAATTTAGTGCATGCCAGTGCTCTTGAGTGGTGTGTATGTGAGGTGAGTGTATTGTATTTTGTGTGTGTTGGGGTGCGTGTGTGTGTGTGTTTGTATGAGTGGTTGTGCTTGGTGAATACTGACAACCAGTCTTACCAACGGGTATCGTGTTACCCGTAACTGGGTTATGAAGGTCAGATAGGTAGTCGCTCCATGTAAAATACTGTATAGCAGATTGACCTTCGTTTCAATTTATATAGCCGAATAACCTCTTCAACCTATAGCCTCTTCATTTTTGAAGACGGTAAAAATAACATCGATCGCTTCATTTACAGGAAGAAAGGCGACCTTGGGGTGATCAGTGTGCCCAGTACACAGGTACTTGGCGCCTTGTCCCCTGGATACTCGACGTTGCTCGGGAGAACTATGACGTGGACACCTTCACCCTCGACATCTAATTTTGATATCATTTTATTTCGAATATTGTTTTTTTTTTTTAACTGTCTTTGTGTTTTGTGATTCTATTTTTAAACTTTCTGTTATTATTGTTTTCGTAATTATCTTTTTATTTTAATACTGTTTTTACCTGTTGGTGTTTTTGTAGTAAGATTAAATTGTTTTGCAAAATTAAATCTTTAATTTAACTGAGTAGGAATTGGTAAATTAGGCAGTAAATACGATACTTATCTCTTCAAACAAAATACAATTATAATACGAACTTGAAACCTAATACATTATTGTTCTAGGTAAAAGTTTAAATCAATACTCCTTTGCAATAAAGTTGAAAAGGTTTATCTATTTAGAGCATAGATTCGGCACGTAACTTGGCAAGAATCGTGATGCGTATTTGATTTCTTTAACATTCTTCAAACAGACGTCTTTAAAAATAAATTATTTCAATAATAACCATAGAATAATGGCAAGCAATAAAAGTAAAAAAAAAAAAGTTGCACTAAGTGTATAGTACCTATACATCCGCAAACTTACTCCCGCTACTAAACTAAAACCTTGCCAAGTTACGTGCCAAAGATTATACTTAAGGATTTCAGACATACCTTATGTATAATAATATCCAAAATCTTTATAGCCTGAACGGAAGGACATAGAACACCATTTATGTAAAACTGGTTTTTTCCCGCGGCTTCACTTGTGTTAATTTAGAATTTGACAACCAATTCGGGTTGTACCGTTCTTGTAATAATATAATTCAATCATGATTCGAAATACATGTGGCGCCATCTATTATCATAAGAACGTTATTGTTGTTTTCCTCGGGAACTGTACTTTTTTTCGAGATGAAAGATATCCATGTCCGTTTCTGTACACCTGACAACGTATATGCAAAATTTCAGGATGATCGGTTCATTGGCTTAGGCGTGAAAATGTAACAAACAAACAAACAAACTTACTTTCGCATTTATAATATTAGTTAGGATATCAATAATGAACGATGGATATCAAGTTTGTTGCACTAACACAGACTATTGAACTCTATCGTGACTTTCGTAAGTACCTTACCTAATAGAGCTGCTTTAGCTTAATGACTTAGTATCTGGTAACATCATAATATTACGGTACCAGACTATTCTAGAAGGTAGTAAATCAAACAACGCCATACAAAACTTAGAGAGACTTTATTTATCATTTTACCTAATATTTACTTAGATTAAAACAAAATACAATGTTCAAAACAAAAGTTTCGCAAAGTGCTCACACAAAGGTATTTTAAATTCTAATAAAATTGTAAACAAAATTCAAATTAAACTTGTATTTACATATTATGTCGAAAAGAGAACAATGAATAATTAAAATTATTCGTCTTCTTTCCCAAACTTCATAAGAACTTAAATTTAAACGGTGATGTAAATTGTTTACAAACTCAGGTTAGTATAAAATAAACATTATAATTTTGTATAACATTAAAAAAGTCTGGGTATTTCGTAACGATCACTATTGTTATGGTTACCATAACATCAAAGGGTTCAATCAGTACCCATTCATCATACTTTTCATAAATTACTTTTCAAAGTATTCATAAAAATATACTGGCTCTTACTCGATAACATATCGTTCGGCAAATAAAATGAGAGAGATAAGAGGTGGCTATCGATTCTCAATCAATTCTAATAACGATAAAATCATCAGCTTAAGTTGTGAATACGGAATACGGGAAAAATGGTAGAAGAGTTATTTCCGTCAGCTCCCGTGTCTATTAAGAACATAAGTACTTTACAGAGTTTATGCTGACAAAGTTAACTATCGGCACGAGTCGTGAGCACAAACTCTACTCAAATCTTATTTCCTATCACAGCAGGTTGCACACAGGCAGGAGCAATGAAATCAAGATTTATCAAGCATATTAGATTCAGTTAGAAAACAGAATACAAGAGTACGCTGACGAGGGCAGTTAAAGTTATGATGGAATTTGTGCTCACGACTCGTGCCGGCAATTATATTTAAGACTATGACTGGACTTTATCGGAGACATTGAGGCAGTCGTTTCATGTTTTAAATGTACCCTTTGTCTTTATTGTCAGCATGATTAGGCAGAATAGCGGAGTAGTTCGTTTTATTCCAGAACAAAATTATTTTGAGATTTTTCTGTTGATAATCCGGAAGTATCATAAAATAATTGGTAATGTAGGTCTTTAGTAGGTATAGTTCGACCGAGACCGCTGTACCGCGGCTTAGGAATGCGCGGCGAGACGGGGGCAGCGTTGACGGGGCAGCGTTGACGAATCAGCGGCCTGCACAGTCCCCCCGTCTCGCCGCACATATGTATACTCATACCTAAAACGCGGTACAGCGGTTTCGGTTAAACTGTACCTAATGTTTGAGATTTATTAAAGCGCCCACGAGTAACGACCGCTGACTGGCTTATTTGGGGGCCTAGACAAAATCCCTTTTCTGTAAGAATTAACGCCAACGGAAAGATCAAATTGTATGGAGTTGACAGCAGCAGTCACGTGACATCTCTGAAGCTAATGTCAACTCCATAATCAACTCCATACAATTTGATCTTTTCGTTGGCGTTAATTCTTACAGAAAAGGGATTTTGCTTAGGGGTGCTGTTCAGCACGGCTACACATAATAAGCTCGTGTACACGCGAAAAGGAAAATAAAAATCTGTTCAAAACATTTTCTCGTTCAAATAATTTGCATTTTTTACATGAAAGCAATGTGTTGCTAATATTTGTATAAACTTATCACGTTATTTATGTGTATTAACGTGGAATGAATAACATGCAAACTACTGAATATCCTTTTATGTAAATTTTCCAATCTGCTATCATTATTCAAACATATTTCAGGGTATTACAGAACAAAATCCGCCCAGCCAGAAGACATATTAAGAATATTTGATAGGCGCCTATACAAAATATTAATGGATTTCACCAGATTTCACACAGTACATTTTACATGACTATAATAAGTACCTACGTAGTAATAACGATAGCTCTTTTACTTCGTCCGGAAGAGTTGCAGTTGAATTCTCTCGCTAATGATTTTACACAGTTTTTTACTTATCTGGTGAATAATATCTATCCAGCTGTGGTGGAACACGTACACTTTATGTAATATCGATCACAAAGTGGTCGCAAAACATAAATTCCCATTTAACGTAACGCATATCACGAATGGGTCGGAAAAACCACAGGTTTATTACCTCGAGGTGAAAGGTCTCGTCAAACCTTTTGCGGTTTCAATCAAAGTAATTGTTGCTCATGACGTCACGCATCCACGACACATAGCCCGCGGTGCGAGTGTAAATTCCGTACTTGCCACGCTTCCCGCAACCGTCGCCGAAACTCGTGATCCCCTGTCAATGCAAAATTGTACACGTTAAATTAACAAGATTTAAATTACCTATTGTTAACGTTTTAAGCTTTCTTGGTTGAATTTATAATGAACATTAACATTAAGTTATCCAAGTCACTGGATGTTGGAAGATGTAATAGTATTCTTGCGTCCCCATTGTCAAAGGAAAGAGAGAGATAAGAGAGGAGAGAAGAGAGAGAGAGGAGAGGAGAGAAGAGGGGGAAGAGGGGGAGGGGAGAGCGGGGAGGAGGAGGAGGGGGGCGGAGAGGCAGGAGATAAGTTAGCAAAAATAGGATTTAGATCATAAGGAATAATTGTTTGTACCGATGAGGTTGGCATAATCAATTTGTGATTAAACTCTCTATAAATTAAATAGAATAATAAAAAAAAAAAACATTAACATAACATCACGCCTGTAACCTCCGCAGGGTTAGGCAGAGGTGTACCTATAGTACACCCACATTTCAATAGTTACGTTTAAGCTCCATGTAATAGGGGGTCAGCCTATTCCCATCAACCGGGCACAAATCCAGACTCCAGATTGCTACTGAGAAGTTCCAGATGGAAAAACCCAATAACACTTTGCCCGACCTGGGAATCGAACCCAGGACCTCGTCCTCAGCGGAAGCGCTTGCGACCACTAGAACAACGAGGCAGTCAATATAACGAACAAAATTATAAGTAACTTGTTCTATGAATAAGCAAAAATCGTATCGAATAAATCACAGACTGGAAAAAAAACCGGTCTAGAGTGAGTCGGACTCGCGCACCGATGTTGGGGAACCCTCGGTGCGCGAGTCCGACTCGCTCGTCGTTCAGATTTCTGAAAAAGTGTGCTATTTAGAGATTTCGTTTTATTTTTCCTGTAATCACATGTTATGTTTCATAGACTTCTATCACATAGAATAATTTCAGATTTTTCTCTATGCAAACTTCTGAGTTAAGGGGGGGGGGGGGTTATTTTTTGTTACATATTTTTTATCAAAAGTCGAAAAGTATGTGGCCTAAAAAATAAATAAAAAAATCTTGAGAATGTGCAAACAGAGCTCTTTCATATGATACCCCACATGCCTTAGTAGCCCCACTTTGAATTTTAAGACCCCTTTCAGTCCCTGTTGCAAAAAAAAAAAAAAAATTCTTTCTTATTTGCAAAATAGTTGGGTAAACGTCATCTACCTACAACTGTTCCAAATTTCAAGTTGATAGCATTAGTAGTTCTTGAGATATCCAGCTGTGACAGACAGACAGACAGACTGAGTCACACCATAAGGTACATCATTCATCAGTCCTTTTGGTACGGAACCCAAAAAATGATCGTACCTATGGTCATTTTTATATACTTATACTATTTTTTATATACCTATATTTTTAATGAAAATACATTTAATGTAGACCGTTTTCATATAGAACATCAGTACCTACGAGGATCTATCTTTTATCGCAAAGATTGTAACTGATAAGGAAACTATGCAAAGATTAGTTCGGGACACAACAATATTCGGAGGAACATACGTCTGTTCTCCTGGACTCTAACATCAGTCTAAAGCCGGGCTATACAATGCTTTGTCACGATACCACAGATGTAACATGGAATTTCCAACTAGAACCTAGCTGTTAATATGCACATATAAATTAACTCTATTTCGTGGTCTCTTCGGGATTCAACAAGTGGAAATCAGAAGGTTCATATTCATAGTAGCCTGTGGGCTAGGTATACGCAAAGATCGTACAGCGCTCTCCGCGTTCAATACCGTCTTGGTTACTCGAATAAAGACACACTAAATTCTATTCTATTCTATACTTAGTGTAGGTCTTATATTCTAGACTCACATGTGCTTGGTTCCCGTGTGCATCATTGAGATCATAGTACCCCTAAAAATATAAAAGGCGGCCAAGTGCGTGTCGGACCATGCACAATGAAGTATTCCGTAGTTGAAAAGATTTTATCCCAAATGCAAACTTAACATTGTAATGAATCCACAAAAACATCTCAAAAACATCCCAAAAACAAAATTAACAAAGATCCACGAATGACAGCCGAAACCAACGGCTAAACGTGCTTTCCGAGGCACGGGGGGTATTCATATGTAAAGATGGTCAACCATCCACAGACCAACCGCGGGAAGCGTAGCATACGTAACTACCTGTAAAGGTTTAAACGGGCTTCAGTGTCCTAAAACGGGTCATTAATCTCAGGATTACGAATAAAATTTCCATTAGGTTGTAACGCCCAATCTCATCCAATCAAAATATCAATATAGTATACATAGATGTATAAAAAAAGGAGGACTCCGCGCCACGCATATTGAAAGTGAAGCACCGTACCGATCTATGTGTGCGTGATTTGAGTACCTGCAAAGACGCCGTCACTCGTGTCACGTAATGGCGGCCGATCGGCATACTATGATATAAATGTGTGCGTGAGGCGTGTTTGTACAAACGGTCGCATACTTACTGTGCTTCAATTTCGATATGCGTGGCGCGGAGTCCTCCTTTTTTATATAAGTCTATGATAGTATGCATCTTCTTCTTCTTCCGTCCCTGATCCCTTCATTTGGGGTCGGGTCTCCTCACTTTCCTGCGCCAAGTGATTCTGTCTTGGGTTGTCGGTTCAGGCAATTGGGCTTTCCTGAGGTCTCTTTTTATATTTGACCACCAGGTCAATGGCGGGCGGCCTCTGCCTCTCTTTTGTTCCGGCAGGTTTAGTGCAATTTGTACCACATGATCTTCATTACGCCTTTTAACGTGTCCATACCATCTTAGGCGGTTTTCAGTAATTTTTTCCATGATTGGTGTGACTTTAAAGCTGCCTCGTATGTACTCATTGCGGACTTTGTTGAGTCTGGTCACACCCCCTGCCCATCTAAGCATCTTCATTTCATTGGTATGGACCTTTTGTTCATGCGTCTTCTTTAATGTCCAGCATTCGGATCCATACAATAAAGCCGGACGAACTGCTGTTTTATATACCTACCCTTAGTTTTAACAGGAATACGAGGATCACACAGGACTCCCGTAAGTGAACGCCATTTCAACCATGCAGCGTTGATCCTATGAGTCACGTCAGCATCAACATTTGCGTCCGTTGTGAGCATGGAGCCCAAATATTTAAACTTCTCCACGGTGGGAATAGACGTTTGCCCAATAAAGATGTTTTCGGGAGTTGCATTTCCACTAAATGGACACTTCAAATATTCTGTCTTGCTCCTACTAACCCTCAAGCCGTACTTCTCAAGAGCATGTGTCCACGTATTTAGGAGTTTCTGCAGATGTCTTGCGGTATCAGCAGCCGGAACAATGTCATCCGCGTATAGCATATCCACGGCAATGGAGAAGATATGTCCTTGGTGAGGTAGTCTATCACCAGGTTAAATAATAGGGGGCTGAGAGCAGATCCCTGATGAACACCCACTTTGACCTCGAATGCTTTGCTTACGCCTGCTAGGCTTCGCACTCTTGTGCTGGCATTGTTGTACATATCCATAATGAGCTCAATGTAATATTCTGGCACATTTTGGGCACGAAGAGCCTGCCATACTAGCTTACGCGGTACTCTGTCAAAAGCCTTTTCGAGATCTATTAATGCTAGATGTAGGTCTTTGTTGTTAACTCTGTATTTTTCCATCAGGATTCTAATTGCGTCGGAGGTTGACCTGGATGCTGTGAAGCCAAACTGGTTTGGAGATATTTCGGTGATATTGATGAGACGATTGTTGATGATTCGTTCCCAAATTTTAAGTGTATGGGAGGTCAATTTTATACCTCTATAGTTTTCACACTGCGCCACATCACCCTTGTTTTTATAAAAAGGTAGCAGATAGCTTTGACGCCATGCATTAGGGATACGTTTGGTGGCTATGATGATATTAAAAAGTTTAGTAAGCCAGACTACAGCTCCCGGTCCTAGGCTTTTCCATAGATCTACTGGTATCTCGTCCGGGCCCGTAGCTTTCCTGTTTTTCATTTTAGCCACCGCATGGCTAACCTCCAAAATATCAACTTCGGGTATTGGTCCATGAGCAGGTTCGCAGGGTATAGGATCTTCATTTGGGAATTCTTCGTTCAATAGTTGTTCATAATATTCGTACCATCTGTCCAAAATTTGAGAGTTATCCGTTAATAATATTTGGTTTTTGCTTTTTATATATTTGTTAGCTTTTATATCCATAGTGGCTCTGTGTCTACTTTTTGCAATTTTGATATTATAGTATGCATGTTTTCGGAATAGATCTTGTAGGGAGTTATAATACAAGACTCCTATAGCTTAAAAATATAAACAAACGCGACACGTGAGTCTCACCCACACGGATTAAAAGTAAAGCTTGTTAAAATATTTTCACGTAGGTAATGTAACCTTGTCTAGTAGCTACGAGTTTGGTAATACCTAAACTAAGACCATTAAATGCGTCTTTCAGGCCAGAATGTCTGATTATGCGAAATTTTACGACTGAAATACTTTTAAAATTACTTATCATATCAGACCGAAATTACATCGCATAATATTTTCATAGAAAATATAAACAAGCAGAAATTCCGTCGCGTAATTTTCATAGAAAACATAAACAAGCAGATTTCATCGCGTAATTTTCATAGAGAACATAAACAAGCAGAAATTCCGTTGCGTAATTTTCATAGAAAACATAAACAAGCAGAAATTCCGTAGCGTAATTTTCATAGAAAACATAGACAAGCAGAAATTCCGTAGCGTAATTTTCATAGAAAACATAGGCAAGCAGAAATTCCGACGCGGAATTTTCCGCAGGTCTGTGTCACTACGCTAACATAAGAGCATTATGATATAAGTGCGGTAAGTTGAAAATTACGGCCGAGGTGATATTGCTAGCCCGAGCCGCAGGCGAGGGCTACAAGAAAGCAGAGGCTGTAATTATCAAAGCGCACACGACGTATGTCATACGACGTTTTATAACATATTTGCGAGGAAATAAATAAAACTCGGACTTTCTTAAACGAATAAATTTTAAAAAACACACTTTCTGAAAATGAATTTGCATCTTTGCTTGTTTTCCGTAAGATGAAATTTTGATACGCTTGTAAGTATCTATCGGTCGATTTTTCGTGCAAGAGGCTTAGAGTAGCCTTTTTCGCTGCCTCTGAGACTTCTGGCGGTGTCGAATTAATAAATTCATCATTACTTGACGACATTTTCAAATAAAAACAATACAGTGAAAAGAAAAAGCGCACGGAATAATTTTAACTTGTTCACAAATTAGCGATGCGCGCGCATCAGCGCTTTTTTTTTAAGGCAAAGGCACAAAAACAGCCAGTATTACTAATAAAGTAAATTAATATTTTTTTGATTTTGTTACAGATAAATGGTTGTAATTTATTGTCAAAATTATTTAAATTAAAGAATTAAATGTTTATTTTTATCTCCCAAAGTTAATTTTATTCATAAAATGTTGACACTTTTCTGACATTAAAACTCTTTGCTAAGATTTAAAAAAGTACCGTTCGTTTTCGACGGAGCATCTTGATAAACCATACGTTTTACCTTATTAAAAAAAAAACTCGTCCGTTTTACATTACAATAACGCACAAGTACGTAATGACATACATTACGTTATTGAAATTGGTGAAATAAGAGACCCTTTACGAGCAAATGTGTTATAAATGTATATTACCAACGCCCTTTTCAGAGCAGACAAAAAGCAGTCCAGGCTAATATCATCACGCTAATATTATAATGCAGCATCAAAAGTTTTCTTTAGCACCTGCAACCTAACGTCTTTTTTTGTATGTAGGCAACGAGTTAATAGAACAGCTTCTATTATATTAATTCATCATCTTTACTATTCCAACAGAATATCAAAAGACCAGCCTCAAATATGACTCAGCGCTACCTATAAATATATTGACTTCTGAATTAATAACTCAGCGACTAATGTTGTAAGTGGTCTACTTTATAGTTATTTATGCAACTGACGTATAATAAGGGGTATTAAAACACGAACGTGAGTTTATCACACGAGGCGAAGCCGAGTGTGATTATAGTATCACATGAGTGTTTCAATACCTAATTATGTACAGTTGCATACAAGACTTTATCTACATCCATGTTATCAATCTTCTAAATAAGGTTCTGAAACAGTTTTTTGCAATACTAATACTCGTATCGAACATGGCGGCCAGCGTCATAGTATACGACGTGAATTCGAATAAGTTCTATTTAGGGTTCCGAACCAAAATGGTAAAAAAGGAACCCTTATGGTGTCACTCAGTCTGTCTGTCTGTCTGTCTGTCTGTCTGTCACAGCTGGATATCTCAAGAACTACTATTCTATTTTTCACTATGGCAATGGTGCCGATGTCGACAATTCTGCCAATGTCAGATGTGTTATGAGAAAACGTGCGTGTAAAAAAAAAAAAAAAAAAAAAATTAAAATAATAATTATTCTAGATTGAATTTAATGTGAGACTTGTTGACAGGTATTAGTACACTGAAACAAACACAAAAAATATTATTAATTAAATATTAAATACTAATATATATATCATGTACACAAGTGACATACAACAAACCACACAAAAATAAATATAGGTAATCATAATTTAATATCATTCTCGCGGATAAAAAACATCAAAGCCTCAAAAAGCTTTGGGGAAGAATGTGTTAGTAAAGATGGAAAGTTAATTGGGACAGGGATTTTTAATTTAGGGAGATGGCTATACAAGTCATGGGCTGGATTATTATTGGGGCAGTTAAAAAATATGTGTTCCAAAGTACCTTCATCCAACCCACATTCACAGAGCGATGTATCTCTGACCCGGATCTTGTGAAGAAAAACCGCAAGAACTACTAATACTATCAACTTGAAATTTAGAATAGTTTTAGATGACGTTGACTCAACTATTTTGCAAATAAAAAAGAAATTAAAATATTTATATTTTTTGTGTAACAGGGACTGAAAGGGGGTCTTAAAAAAATCAAAGTGGGGCTATTAGGGCATGTGGGGTATCATATGAAAGAGCGCTGTTTGCACATTCTCAATCATTTTTTTTATTTTTTTTAGGCCGCACAGTTTTCGACTTCTGATGAAAAATGTAAAAAAAAATACCGTCCGGGGGGGACGGTATTTTTTTTTACATTTTTTGTTTGAAGTTGAAGAAGATCTCCGAAGTTTGCAAAGTGAAAAATCTGAAATTATTTTATGTGATAGAAGTTTATGTAAAGATTACAGGAAAAATAAAACGATGTCTCTAAATAGCACACTTTTTCAGAAATCGGTATGGAACCCTCGGTGCGCGAGTCCGACTCGCTCTGGCCCGGTTTTTTGTATTTCAGGGCAAAGGGGCTCGATCGATCAGATTAAGCTACGCTTGCCGCGTTAAGTTGGTGGTTCGTTGTGGGTGGTGGTGGTTGGGTTCGTGGTGGGCCTCGGAAAGCATATTAAACCGTTGAACCCGGCTGTCATTCTTGGATTATTGAAAGTCATTACGGGTCGTCAGAAGCCTGGAAGTCTGACGAGTCATACCAAGGGATAGAAACGGGATTGTGGATGTCAGTCAGATAGACAGTCGCTCTATCATCTATATAAATAAAAAGAGAAGTCCTGACTGACTGACTGACTGATTGACTGATTCATAAACGCCCAGCCCAAACCCTTGTACCTGGAAAGCTGAAATTTTGCAAGGAGGTTCCCTTTATAATGTAGACAAGTAATAAGGAAGGAATTTCCGGTAGCATGTTCCGGTGGGATATTTTCCGACATCCACGCGGGCGAAACCGCGGGCAAAAGCTAGTAAAAAGAAAAGTCTTGATTGACTGACTCATCAACGCCCAGCCCAGACTATTGGACCTAGAAAGCTCAAATTTTGCACAAAGGTTCCCTTTATGACGTAGACAAGGAATAAAGATGGATTTTCGTTTCCGTGGGATACTTTCCGACATCCACGCGGTCGAAGCCGCGCGGGAAGTGCTAGTGTAAAATACTGCTAATCAGCTGCATCCGCATAGACTGGAAGCCGACCCCAACATAGTTGGGAAAAGGCTAGGCAGATTGATTGTGTGTCCAAATACAAACAAACACAGAGTTGCAGCTATGTTTGTTTTTGATGACAATAACTTTTGTATGTTCAATTAAATTCGGTAGGTTCAATATTTGAGTCATCAATTACTTATGATAAAATTATAAATAGATAGGTGTCTACATGAAATTAGAGCTTTCATTGACCATTATTTGATGACAATAATAAGGTAATTTTATGTTCAATTATAGTAGATTCACTCATCAATTATGTACGCTAACGTATAAAAATATAGGTGACATTATGAAAATAGAGTATGTTGAAATTATTTTATAGATGCAGTTGATACTCTTATTAGAAGCTGTCAATGCGTAGACATATCACAAATTTAGTTGCTTAATAATTATCTCCATGCTGAGTCATATTAACAGTAGCTTGTTTTACAATATATGGTCGCTTGAAAAGCATTTATTAGATGCAAAAGGTTAGTCGGTGACCTATTAATTCATTAGACAACTAAATATATTTGAAGACGAGAATGACATTTTAAAGAAGCTGCATTAATTAGCACCCATATTATAAAGGCGAAAGTTTGTGAGAGTGTGTGTGCGTTTGTATGTTTGTTACTTCTTCACGCTCAAACGGCTAGACCGATTTGTATGAACTTTGGTATGTAGATAGCTTATACCCTGGATTAACACATAGTCTCTTTATAACCCGGTCTACGCAGGTAAACCGCGGGCGCAGCAAGTAAAAATATAAATGTCAGCTAAACCTAAAACGCGCTCACATAAATGTAAATTACAAAGAACATTATCCTCGTTAGGTTTACGGCTCCGTGCCATTTAATTCGGAATCCTGAAAAAAAATATCCCTCTTTAATGTTCAATAAGCTTCTTGCTTTCGCGTCAAATTGTGAAATGTCACGTCCATTTTATTGTGATTGAAGGAAGCTTTTTAAAAGGTGGGGTTTTATGTAAAGCCCCAGAGGATGGTCGGGAACATTCGTTATTGACACACAATAATGTCCAGGGTCATAAATCATGACAATAAGGTTGCGCAATCATTGTTTATTTAATCATGAAAAAATAGGTGGTACAAGAATTTTATATAGTGGAATTTTTTTGAGAGGTGGTCTGATCTTCAGCCTAAATAAAGGCAGGTTTTCATTAATGTTTTACATTATTGAAAAGAGCATTTTTCATAGCCATGATAAGAGTAGGCACCTCTAAACTGCCTTGTGACAGCAAAAATATTTAATTGCGTGTCAGTCACCATGCTTACCACTCCATCATAATGCAGATTCACTACATATAACGAATTCAAGGTATTTGATTGAACACAAAAAATACCCTATGAAGTTTTGAAATCGAAAAAGAAACGGAGAACTTTTTTTTACTATCTTTCAATATGTAATGTGTAATTTAATGTAATTTAAATTGAATATAAAAGGTCAATTATAAAGTAGTTTTACATTAGCAGCGTATGCGAAGTGGTCACCCACCGCTAGCTACCCGTTTCTAATTATTGTAGAACATTTTCTATGAAAGCGTACGTTTCTATTTATTTCTCGGAAGTAACACCGGGATCTCACGCAGGGCTGCTCATTTCATTGTAAAAATATGAATTCCTTAATAAATACCTTTACACCCTCTTTCTTTACATTTGAAAAACCGGCAAACAAAAAACAGTTACCATAACTTTTGATGTTTTCCTTTAAAATTAAAAATATTTTATTTCACATAAACCCTACCTACATGAAACGTCAGAAGCTGCAAAAAAAGGCTTAAGTAGTTGAGGTACTGTAGGTATCATATATAAATTGTGCAGAAGACATGATCAATCTAAAAGTAGTTAAAGGAAACTATTTATGGTGACATAAAAAATAATGATGTTATCATCATTAGACTATTTCTTAAAATCACTCGGATGGATTTTGATGCACTTGTGCAAACTTGAAGAACCTTTTATACCCTTGCAATTTGGCATTGGCATATGTCTAAATAGTGACCGCTCTTGAACCAACTCCCATACAAAGTTGCCCACTCACTTTTAGTAAATTAACTCTTCATCGAATATTAATCAAGTTTGAAGTCCCTTAGGCCACATTTGCTGCCTAATATCGAAATACCTTATGCAATTCCATACCGATCAAGTTATGTAAGATCATTAGTGGACAGTCCGCACAACTGGGACGTTATTGCCATATCTGGCAGGACTATTAAAGCTAATAAGCTAGATATGTATATTATGTAGGAATGAATGCGGAAGCGAAACTTGACGGTACTGAGGAGAGGGCTTAACAAAACAGCTAGTTCGGCCGACCAGAAGGACAGATGGCCTGGTGATGGAAGTATGTGAAGTGTCAGTGATATATGATGATTGTGTATTGTTAGAATTAAGCGAGGTTAAGTTTGTTATTATAGGAATGTCTGAGGTCAGACATGAGTGCAGGACGGCCGAACCCGGGAATGAATGCGAACGGAACGTAAGTGCAGGACTGTGTAAGTGAGAGAACCAATATGGCGGAACGGTGTGAGTTCGAGAATCGAGATAGATTGTATTACTTACAGTGTTGAAAATTGTTTGTAATTTATAGTGATTTTATTGGCACTCGAATCCCAAACACTACATATACATTACTTATGTGGTAATAATTGCATCGCCAACTGCAATGCAGCAGAAAATCAACGTTTTGGACCACTTTCTCTTAACCTCGTCTGAATCGTCATCATTCTCCTGCGATTATACCAATTTATTGGAGTTCGGCGCAGCATGTCTTCTTCCTCCATACTACTATATCTACTAGTACAGTCATCTAGTAATCACCCCTTTCAATCCGTATCATCTTTCACACAATCCATCCATCGTTCACTTAGACAAATCAAGTTGAAGCTTTGTATGTTAAAGCCACGATTCAGAATAACTCTAACGAAGGACTCTAACGATCGATCGTTGAGATTAGATAGCAAAACGTATTCATTTTATATGCCCAAGCCGGGCAGACCTCCACTGTATGCTCCACCGTGTCCTCTGGGCGATCCACACAATAGTGACACCCGGGCGTTTCCTCCCGCCTTATGCGAAACAGGAACCTCCCGAAACAGCCGTGTCCGGTGAGGACCTGCGTCAGGCGGAAGATGAGGACGCCGTGGCGCCGCTCTAACCACTCCTCAAAGAGGGGACTTATCGCCGCAATTGTGGCATGCCCATCGCTGGGTTGCGACAGTCGCGCTCTCCATGTCGCCATGAGATCCCGCCGGAGCTCTGTCCGCTGTACCGTGATTTCTCGCGGCAGCGGAGTTACGCCCCAGCGTTTCGCCTCCTCGCGCCACTCCCACACGTGCGCGAGGACCTTTGCCTCCAGATCCCACGGCGGCAATCCGGCAAGGAGGCTCGCCGCCTCCCGGGAGACCGTGCGGTATCCCTGGACTAGCCGGATGGCCATGACCCTCTGGGACGCGTTCAACCGTTGGGCTGGCCGCAGCCTTAGGGAACGCGCCCACACCGGTGCCCCGTAAAGGGCCATGGACCGCACGACCCCCGCGTAGCGCCACGGCCCTTACACCTGGATTTTTCTATTCCTATCCACTGGAACACAAAACGGGATAATACTTAATAGTACAAGAGCCCATGACCGAAATGTTTGCCTTATGATTTACAAAAACCGTATAAAATCGATCGATTTAGCTAAAGTTATTCTGAATCCAAAAAACCTAATTTCACGACTGATTGACCATGTTTTAAAATATGTAGGTCAAAAAAAAAATATTTAACTGTTTTATAGCAATCTAAATTGTGAAAACACAATTTTCAGACAACAGTAGCAACAAACGTACCTACCTAGGCCAGGAGACTATTGAATATGACAAAATTAAAAATGAGGCATAAAATAAAACCACCACAAACCGTCTGAAAATCTTGTTATCATGTGAACATTGGTAAGTTCATACGAAAAATTTATTAAAAGTATATTTAAATAATTTTGAACGTGATGAAAAACTTTACCGATCGGTAACACAGCATTTCATCTGTTGCTGTTGGATATTTACGTACGATTAATAAAAAGCGTACCCGAAACAATCGAACTGAAATTAAAGGACTTTTTAATAAATTGGACAAAAGAAAAATGGGATAACGTTTAAAAAATACTGTTTATTAAAAAAATTCATCATTTTTAATCATTGTCGGACTCATCATCCTTGTCGTAAACTCGTGAGGGATAGGAGCGTAACAAGCACCGCGCATTTGTCGGGCAACTCCGAAACGTTATTTTCGTTTTAAAATTTAAAATGTCTGAAAACACTTTTTTTGGGAACCTCAGCACTTCAGCAGCCATAAAAAAGATTTAAAAAAAATAATCAGGTTGCTATGCGGCAGGTCGCTTAAATTTTTTAACATTATTTTAAATGCGCTCAGTCCCCTTTTTAATAAAACGGCGAAACCTATAACAGAAATGGGCCAGCATAAAACTGCTACGTTTTTAACCGGTACTGCCCCTCGGGGCAGTACTGGTTAGAAACGGGTTCAGAATCATCTAAACTAACGATGATATACGGTTTTAGCTGTTAGTTTGGCGAAGACTGACTTGTAACGATAGTTTGTAATGTATCATTCGAGGCGAGCTTGGCTTCAAAACAGCGATACACAAGACGCGGCAAACGCTCGCTTCGAGCACATGGCTTGAGCGCGCTCCATTTCTAGTTACAAAACGGCAGTTCACTCGTGGCGAACGTTCGCTTCGAGCAATTGGCAAGCATGCTACATTTTTATTCATGATGGTGGTAAACATGCACTCGCATTGCTCGCATGGAGCGGCTCGGCTCGCTGCATTGACTACTGTAACGTGTTACAAAAACTCCTCCGCCTTAAAACGATGCGACATGGTTTTGGTCGTCGGCTCACGTACTATAACAACTTTGCTCAAACGGTAGAGCATCCTTTTCTTTTGTGCCATAAAACTTGTGCCGAGTTGAATAGAGAGCTACATGAGATGTTCAAATAATACAGGGGGTGAAACTTTAATCTTTACGTTTTTGGAATTCGTTTCATTCTGTGCCATATATTTTTCGTATTATGATTTTAAGTCTGTCATCATAAACATTATGTAAATATTATCTATCTTGTTTGAAAGTAAAAAAAAGTTTAATTCAGGATTATGGACGATGACTAAAATGTTTGTTTGTCCGTCATGAAGATTATTGAAAAATATTGGTCACGTATTTTTCTTTTTGTTATCTAGTAATCAAAAGATTACGGCGATACATTCAGTTAAAATGTGGGTGACGTCACTCTTTGCTAGATTTTATATGTAGTTTCTGTTTTTTTATATTTGTATGTGTAGTTTGTTATAGTTGTGACGTAGCGAGCCTCTACTCTCCAACTTGAATGCGTTTTATCTAAGTATTTTTTTATTATAATAAAGTAAAACGTATGAGTCTAATATTTTTTACTATGTGACTGACGGACTAAATTGAATTTCTGTTTTTAGGGTTCCGTACCTCAAAAGGAAAAAAACGGAACCCTTATAGGATCACTCGTGTGTCTGTCTGTCTGTCCATCTGTCACAGCCAATTTGCTCGGAATCTAATGGACCGATTAAGTTGAAATTTGGTACACTTGTGGATTTCTGTAACCCATACACGTACGGCTAAAGTAAATAAATGAATTTTGAATATGAGAGTCACTTATTGGGGGGGCAAATAATAATATTTAAAAAAAGTTTCTCAAACTGTAACGTGTGACATATCAAATGAAAGGGCTTACTATGAGGGTCTCAAATATTTTTTTTATATAATTTTAAAATAAATCATTTTAAACTTATTTAAGAAAATAGACGAAAATTGAACACTCCCCCCCCTTATCTCTGAAACTACTTAGCCTAAAATTTTGAAAAAAATACAGAAAATAGTTATAGGTATACCTGTAGCTTACAGGAAAACCTATAAGAAGTTTGTGGTCTTAAAATAACATGGTAACTCTCTCAATAATGTGAGTACAAACTTACATTTACTGTTGGAATTTATGTTCTGTAATATATGTATGTTCTTGGGATCATTTCATCCCAACTACGGAACCCTTCATTGTGCGTAGTCCGACACGCACTTGGTCAGTTTTTTTTATCTCAGGCATCATCCCTATTCAAAAATTCAAAAATATTGCACAAAAAACATTTCAATTTGTAAAGAAATTTGCTCTCTCTCAGCTGCTTGTTGACAAACGTTGTGCCCGATACGGGTCTGTGAAATGGAAGCCTCGTGAAAGTGATAATTTGGGTGTATCAATACAAACATTGTTTTCGGCAACAATGTTCGTATTTTCACTTGGGTGAGTTTCACAAGGCTTAGGAAGATTGATTGATTATTTGATCTATTTTATATTTTCCGGGACTTTTCCTGTTTTTGTAAGCTTTTAGAAGCGTTTGAAGGACGAGATCTTGATGAACAGTTTGACAAGAAATAAATTACACCATAAGACAGTTTGTCCACCGCACCGTGAATGGGACGTCAACGAGAAACGAGATGACGGCGCCGAAGTAGTGACAGTAGATTTACTATGGCCGCGTGTACACCGCACGACGTCAACCGAGCTCCGGTATCCCGGCCCCCAATTTTCAAGAAGTTCGGCGCCCGGCGTTTGTTTTGTATAGGTATTATATCGATGGTCTCGACGACAAATGTTATAAATGCAATTTTAGTAATTTTTCAGAAGAGCACTTTAATGAAAGTTGAACGTTTAACACGTTATTACACAGAAACGTGCAGTGATAGCGTGATTATTTAGTATTTAACCATTATTTTTGAGTACTTATCTGTGTTATTTTTCGAAATCTGCACTTATAACATCGGTCTTCTAGAATCTAGGCCATTGATATACCGACCAGGGGTGGGCCGGGGCACCATGGCCGCCGGCACGATTATGACCAGATAAGAGCGAGCGACGCGTGCTCGAAAAATTTTGCACCATCTCGGATATGTTACACTTTCTTTGACATTTTCATTTTTATTCCCACAGAATCAGGAGTTAGTTAATTTTTAGACTTATGCAGAAACTTATAAGAAGCATAGCACAATTACTCCTTCGATCGTACAAAAGCAGAAGAAGTTGCGCCGGCCAAACTAAGCATCCTCCTAGTTTGTTTTATTTCTACAAAAACGCACTTACCCCGCACGACAGCGGGATCAAACTGAGCCGACGAGTTCGATCGCGGACTCGCGGTGGACAAACGATCGCTGACAACGGGACGTCGAATAATCTCGTTTCTCGTTGACGTCCTGTTAACGTTGCGGTGGACAACCAGTGTAAGACTAATCAAAGGAATCAGCTCCGTGGGTCATATCCATTTTATTGTAAAGCTTTATGTACTTCTCGAACAGCAATTCCAGCTTTTTTTATTACTTACATCCTTATTAAAGCGACAACCCTGTATTCTGGTTTCAAGAGCCCTTAATTTTACAATAATACGTTTACCTAAGTATTTAATGCTGTTTATTACGAGACCACAAGCACTAAAGAATACCCGCACACCATTTAAATATTAAAGAACATTTATTCATATGGCTTACCGTAATCAAAGGCAATGTACGTAAGTACGTCATTAAAGAAATTAGTGCTCATATTTTCAAAGACTTATTGAAGAAGATCTAGTGACCGAGAGTATTGAGATATTTTCTTGTAAAGGATGAAAATTACATAATGCGATATTAAATAAGTGGCGAAAAAATATAAATTTAAGGACATGAAAAACTGACAAAATTAAAAAAAAACCGGTCAAGAGCTAGTCGGACTCGCGCACCGAGGGTTCCGTACCATCATTTATATGTAATTTTTGTTGATTATTTCTGAAAACCTGTGCTATTAGAGACATCGTTTTATTTTTCCTGTAATCTATACATAAAACGGACGGAACGGTATTTTTTTTAAAGTAAAAAGTCGAAAACTGCGGCCTAAAAAAAAGAAAAAAATGAGAATGGGCTAATAGCGTTCTTCCATAATAATGATAATGTCATGTCCTAGTAGCCCCACTTCGAATTTTTAAGGCCCACTTTCAGTCCCTGTTGCAAAAAAACACGTAAGTATATATTTTTGTTTCTTTCTTATTTGCAAAATAGTTGGGCAAACGTCATCTAAAACTGTTCCAAATTTCAAGTTGATAGCATTAGTAGTTCTTGAGGTATCCAGCTGTGACAGACAGAGTAACACCATAAGGGTTCCTTTTTACCATTTTGGTACGGAACCCTAAAAACAGAGACTTTTCTTGTTGTGTTTAATAATAATTTGACTGCCTCGTTAGTGTAGTGGCCGCAAGCGCTATAGTGCTGAGCACGAGATCCTGGATTCGCTTCCGAAGTGAGGCAAAGTGTTATAGAGTTTTTTCATCTGGAATTTCTCAGTAGCAGCCCGGAGTTTGAATTTGTGCCCGGATTACTTAAACATAACTGGTGACATGTAGGTGTGTGGCGGCATCTACATCGCCACATACGAACTACGACTACGCATCACAATGACATGACGTCACGCAACCTGCATCGCGCAATCAGAGTTTACCGCGCGACTAGCATAAGTTTATACAACGTCCCGATATCAACCGTTGCGCAGTTGCCCACCAGACACAACACCCGTCTGGTTGGAGGCCTTTTCTATTAAAGATGAGTGAACTTTATACCCTGTTCCTCATGCCTGTATAGGTGTACTATAGATACACCTCCGCCTAACGCTTTGGGGAATACTGGCGGAATGTTATGTTATGTTGATGAACTGTCTCGTTCGCCTAGTGGTCGCAAGCGCCGAGTGTGGGGTCTGATACCGGGGTTTTCCATGTCTTTCTCATTCCAGAACCTGAATTTGTGCGCGGTTAATGACAATACTATTAAATGAGTTAGGTGAAATAATATATATTGTCATTTATTTCGGATCACACATAGAAATATATACAATCCATAGGTATAGTAGGTATTAGTAACAACGACTTAAAAACTGTGTTAGTAAAACTAACAAACTAACCTAACATCAACGTACGTGTACGTGGCTTAACACAGTCATGTTGGCCCGTGCCTTCGCACCAAGGGCTCGGATAAAGGGGCTGTCCACCTTGTATATAATGTTCTTAAAGAAAGGGTAGTATTTAAACTTCGCACATCAAAAATTACCAATTTTTTCCAACAGAATACGTACATCAAAAATACTGTTTGCACATCAAAATTTGCATGTCTAAATAAATTAAACTTAACGTCAGGTCGACGAAGCCCCGCTGCAGGGCTCCTATTTCTGTCTGCAGCGTTAAAAGGTACCTAACCATATCGAATCTCGGGGTGCTCAATAATTATAATTTGTACAAGTTTTGATATTCAATTAGTTAATTAGTAGTGCAGTCATTGATTTGGTGTACATATAAGAATATTTTTCTGGTGTGCGATTAATAATTTCCCTTAAAAAAAACACCTCTGCATCTGCCTGCCTCTGTGAATACAGTCGTCATTTTCAATCTTACTTATATTATAATATGTAAGATTGAAAGTCGCACAGGACCACGCACATGGCGATGGCGCAGAGTTGGCAGTAGGTAAGCTACAAATGTGTCAGCAACGTTTGACACCCCCCGACATTCATTGTCTCTTGAATATTTAATATTTAATTCTTCATTTTCCGTCTCCAAAGTATTATTCCAGTTTATTAACAGTTTTTATGAAAGGGTCGGCCGTGATTAAAGGGCGGCTACCGCCAATTCCTTAATTTTCTAGTGTTCTTTGTTCAAAGTTCATTTCTTTTTGTGTGACTCTTTTTGTTCATTAAAACATTTTTTTTTTAATTCAGGGAAAATAAAAAGCTTAACACAGCGTCAATGTAGATTCTGTGATTGTTTCTCGTTAAAATATCTGAGTTTCAGTTTGTAGAAGAAGAGCTATGAATTCTTTTTTCGATCGTAAATTCGTTTCGCATTTGTTAAAAAAGGGTTGACGAATGTTTCAAATATTTCAGAACTGTTGCACAGTCAGCAACAAAAGTTGATTAACACTTGTGTTTTCTAAATCTTAATTACTGAGAAAAATACTTCATTAAAATCGGAACAGATGTAGATGGAAGTCGGAGTTTTAGAGGCATGAGGAACAGGGTGTAAAGTTCACTCATCCTCCATAGAAAAGGGAGGATCCTCCGACCAGACGGGTATTGTGTCTGGTGGGCTACTGCCCGACGGTTGTTGTCGGGACGTTGTATATATGCTAATCGCGTGGTAAACTCTAATTGCGCGATGCAGGTTTTGCGTGACGTCATGTCATTGATGCGTAGTTCACATGTGGCGATGTAGATGCCGCCACATCACTCCCCTCCGGAGACCGGAGGTCGATAGTGGTCTGAGTCGTGTATCTTGCGATGCTTGCTAGTGCCAGTTGTGAGTCGGAACCGGGTGCCGCATATTTCACGGTGAGTCGGAACTGTCTGCGGTGATACCCCAGTGAGTCGGGGTGGCGCTGCGTTATGCTCCAGTGAGTCGGAGTGTACAGCGCTGGGTTGAGGCTGAAGGTGATGACCAGGAATGCGCGTCTGCTGCATGCTGGTGGTCAGGATACCTGTTGAAGCCGTGGATGCTGGCTGGCTGTGTGACTCGCCGCTCGAAATCTTGAGGAAGTGATGCTGATGACGTCACGCTGATGTAGTTGCACGAAGGCTGCGCTGACGTTCATGCTCGGGGTCACCAGTTTAGAGGCATGAGGAACAGGGTGTAAAGTTCACTCATCCTCCATAGAAAAGGGAAGATCCTCCGACCAGACGGGTGTTGTGTCTGGTGAACTACTGCCCGACGGTTGATGTCGGGACGTTGTATATATGCTAATCGCGTGGTAAACTCTAATTGCGCGATGCAGGTTTTGCGTGACGTCATGTCATTGATGCGTAGTTTATATGTGGCGATGTAGATGCCGCCGCAGAGTCTTTGGACCTGTACTTTAGTTTTTTGCCACCTACTTCCAAAAAAGTAGCAGTGTTAACCGACTTCTGTTGCTGACCGTACTTGGGATCCACAAGGTCATAATAAAACTTATGAGGAGACTTTAGTTCCCTTTTATTTATCAAAGGCTTTCCCCTTTGAGACTATTTTGCGCCAATTTCCAAGAAAATAGGATGCTCAAAATGTCTATTGGTACACCCATATTTCATTAATCAACCCTAGGACCCTACATGGGGTACTGGGGCACCCCAAAGCGGTTTATTTTCTAATTATTTTTGTTTGTGAAATATCCACAGTTTTGATCGTCCGTGTATTTTAGTTGTTCAGTGTTGACCACTAAAGTGCAACAGCGACAGTGACTCCGAGCTGACGTGTGACGAGTGACGTGGGGTGCATCGTACCCCAGTGTACGAATACCGTAAGTATTTATGATTTCTATGTATTTCAGTTTTATCAATGTAATCGTTTGTTTGTATTAAATATTTTACATAATTTTATTATTTATTGACATATTTTTGAAAAAATAGGCTTATAGGTCCTTAGTGAACATTTAGAGGAACGCCACCAAAAGCCGATTTTGGATTAGAATTAGAATATATAAGAAGAAAAAGAAAAAGAGAAAGACAGAGTTTTTTTTTTTTGAGAAGGGATATAAAAGAGTTTAAAAGATTGCAGTAACCCTCAAAAAACTACCAGAGTTTTAAAGGGCTGTTCCTGTACTGTGTACATCAGACACAAGGATAATGTGGCTTTTACCCATAGAACAGATAATCTATTTTATCTGTTCTGTGCTTTTACCCAAGGTCCAAGGATAGAAAAAGCAAAACGACGTGCTATGGCGAAGTGCAAAATACCCATTTGTTTGGAACAGCACAATAAAGTCTGTGAGAAATGTTCAAAGTAATGCTAAGTTTTTATTTTAAGATTGATTTTATGTCCAAGTTCCTATTATTTTATAATAAAAAATATTTTCATTACTTCGTTTTTATTTAAAAAACCGGCCAAGTGCGAGACGGACTCGCACACAAAGGGTTCTGTACCATATTATATGTTTAACAATCGCAAAGATAACTTTATAAGTCGTAATGATACTGTGAATTACAAGGTTATTTTTTGCAGTTGCAGAAAATGGTTCGTAGTTATCTAATAATTCTTACAATATTATGTCTTCGAAAACATGGCAACGATATGAAGAAGCAGTCGTTATGATTTTGTAGGAAATCGAGAATATCATCCACGCGTAGTAAGGGTTTCGAAAAGAGCTTTCCTCTTTCTGGCACCAAAGGGTGTTTGTTAGTACTATACTGCCAATTTAGCTGAGCATGTGAGATTCCAAATTCAAATCACATTATTGACCAGCGGGTCATAATGAAATCCAGTACAATATTATTGACCGGCTGTGCCCCCGGCCACTAATGACTCACTTTGGGTTAAGGTTGCTTGACATATAATTTGACATTTTCGAGCAGGTGGTGTGAAAAAGAATTTTCGTAGTCGGGTCATTTCAGTATAGTTATCTTTTACAAACATACAAACTTTTAATCATAATAACGCATTAAGTAACTCAAACGAAGTAAGGTAGCATTGACCAATTTTTTTTACTAAGTTCTGTTTTTTTTATTTTTTAACTTTTTTTTACATTTCTTTTTTTTAAAGTTGAAACTTTCACCAGTCCAGTACAAAAATATCAAAATGACGGGGAGTACAAGTGAGTCTGTTTTGTACCCGTTAGATAAAATCTTTTACCTGTAAGAAATATCTCATGGTGCGATCCCTGCAGAGCAGTGGGCCGCCAGAGTCGCCGGCGCAGGAGTCTCTTCGTCCCCGCCCCGCGCAAACCATGTCATCTGTAATGGCGTACTGCCAGTATGAACGTCGGCAGACGCCCTGCTGTATCGTCGACACCTGGACATAAGGAGGACCATAATTATCATCTTGTATTCTTATGAAACAGGGGTGAACCAGGTGGCTTCGCCGTGATAGACCTAGGACACACTGAGGCGATGATCTTACTGTCTGAATTAAAGACTGGCTAACTGACTGGGATGAGGGCAGCAATCGAACGCCCAGTATAATGAGCAATGGAGATGTAAATTATGAGTTTTAGGTCCCACAAACACAAATTACTTAGCATATACTATTTTCCAGTATTGCTATAAGACAGTTCCAAAAAATAATATAACCTTTTGAACATAACTTGATAAAATTATGGAATGTTTTTTATCACAATATTGTGAACCTGAAATGTTTATAAAGACATAAGCCCCTTTATATCAAAATCTATAATGGGAAATCACCGTTTCTAATCCCATTTTTTTTTTTTTTGAAAACACTCGAATACCTGCCGCCTTAAGCGAATATTTCGATTCCTGGAAAAATCACGTCAAACGATGGAGTGTTCATATTTCACGGAACCATACAGTCTATTACCACAACAGGTAATATTCACTGCCGGTAATCAATATTCCAATTAGGGTAATTGAAAAATAAGTCTTCTTAGAATTGGATAACAGTTACTTAAAAACTTATAACAACATACTTACCGAAAAAAGTATTAAAAAGATTACATGTTTCTCTACGCGAAACAATCTTATCTACGGTACAAATCTTTTAATTCATTAAACACTTTGCTATTCAAGTAAAGTTTAAATTATAAACAAAGTTAAACCTATCACGATAAAAACTTTTTAATTAATAGCGGCATGACTTTTTCGTTGTTTAACAGCCATGCAAATGCCTTAGCTATTCATAACTATGAATTTCAGTTCTCGCTTCGATAATGAAATATTTGATTGAATATTTGCTGCTAGTTATCTGGATAACATTCTATTACATATCCCTATGATATCAATGTCATACAAGAAGGTTAAAATGAAGTTGAGAGTGAATTTGGATGTGCGAGTGTGGTGTTCTTGAACAGACTATGTCCCAGATGCCCGTTCATCTGCACCCTGGACGATCTGAACAACGCGTCTAATGCCGCAATAAACGTGGTCACCTACTGGGCTCAAACAGTATAACCAACATAACGAACGAACGAACGTACTGTCGAAACGAAAAGAAGAAGAATGTATTTACTCTTAATATTGTCATGAAATATTCACAAACTGGACTGGGCAATATATGAATACAATTGTATCCACAGGTAGGAACCTTATTGCAAAGGTATTATGGTTGAAAAGGGGTTCAACTCTAATGTCCGCGGTGGAACATAAAAAACAAAACATATTGCCTATGTCTCAGTGACAAATGTACATAAAATGGGGGTTGTGACAAAGTGAATCCCGGATTAGAGCGATAAAATCTTGTGAAATGGGACAGATGAGGTTTGGGCTATTGTCCGGCAATATGCTGATGGATGATCGATTTAGATTGATTGTCGGTTTAAGCGTTACATTTCCTGCTTCGGTAAGAGTTCTGAAAGCCTATGATTATTCATACCCGGTTTTTTGTGGTCCTCAGAGTTATCTGAGGACCACAGAAACTTTATCGCTTCAAGAATAATGGTTGAGTTAATTGTTGAGTGTTAACTCAACAGTTATTATTGAAACGATAAAAGAGCTATGTTCTCCTCCAACTTAAACGTCAGAATATTTTAGGTTCTCACATTTCAACATGGATGATGTAACCAATAATTTTTAACCATTATTTTTATTTAATAAAGTGTGCATACGCTTTGGAATGCTTCATAATTCTGACTGACCGACTCCTTGACAATTCAATATAAATGGTTTGATTGAAAAAATAAATGCTTTGAATTTGAGAAACGCAACGACTGAAGGTATCGATTGGAATCAATAGCACTAACGAAAAGAATAAGGGTGCGTTTACACTGACGCAGAGCGGAGAAGAACAGTGAAAACTGGCAAGGGTTTCCACTGAAGCGGAGCGGAGCGGAGTAGAGATTTCGGTCACTGTGATTGGTCAGACCGCCCTGCTCGACTCCGTTCTGTCCGGCTCGGCGACGCGTGTTCATATATTTTAATCGAAAGTCTGCTCCGCTCCACTTACACTGTTTCCACTGACGCGGAGTGGAGATTTCGAGCACTGTGATTGGTTAATTCACGGTCCGCTCCTCTCCACTCCACCCAGCTCCGCGTCAGTGGAAAAGCACCCTTACTCCAGGATAAAGCACCTCAGAAAGAAATATACGGGGTGCAAGTAGTGTAAACAGTGGCACTCTTTTTAAGGGTCATTGTACTCATCATTATGAACAACTTTTACTATGGGACCAAACCGAAAAAAAAACAGCTGTTCAGTACATTTATGTTCGCATAATTCGTCAAAATGTACGGAACAACTGATTTTTTTTAGGGCTATTTAGGGCATTTTGTACGTCCTACACAGGCTCTGTGGATGGATTACACGCAGAAACAGTACAGCGCTCTACGCGTCCAATACAATAACGCGTTCAGGGTACTCTTGGGGCTGCCTCGTTTCTGTAGCGCATCGGGGATGTTTGCCGAGGCGCGTGTGGATTGTTTCTACACAGTCATGTGCAAGCGGTGCACATCCCTGGTGCGCAGGGTGCGGGCCAGCCGCAACAGTATCCTGAAGGCTTTTTGCTGAACGTTTCGACTGTCACTATGTGAACCACTGCTGCATGGTTCACGTACTGATTAATGTTAAGATATTGTTTTAATTGGGTTTTAATTTTAATTAGATTTTAATTGTAGTACTGAATTTAATTGTATAGTAATTTTAATTTTATTATATTTGTAATGCTGACTTTAATTTAATTTGATTTGTGATTATAATTTTAATTGTGATATTGTTTTTTTAATTGTGTTTCTAGTTGATTTTATAATATTTGTAATTCCGTTTTAATTGTATATACATATGATCCAAAGATGATTGAAATAAATAAATAAATAAAATAAATTAAAATATGACCACTGTTTACACTTTCACCCTGTATAAGGGAAAAAAAGATATTATTTCACGCTGGTCACGTAGTTTATTATCGTGAACAACTAAGCCGTTCCTCACCGCAGGCTTTCTTCGCCATTAGAGGTTCATTGATAAAATCATGCCGTTACATAAACATGTTGATAGCCCTGCAGCACTTTATCTTTTCCTGTAACTGATGCCAGAAGCTAACTAGATTGCTTGTTTTGATCATATCTATACTAATAATAAAGCTGAAGAGTTTGTTTGTTTGTTTCTTTGAACGCGCTTATCTCTGGAACTATCAGTCGGGTTTGAAAAAAATCTTTCCGTATTTGATAGTCCAATTCTTGAGGAAGCTATAGGCTTTTTAACATCACGCTAGAGGACCCTTAGGAATCGAGCAAAAAGAAAAAAAACAGAAATAACGCTAAGCGATAACGAAGTATGAGTGCGGGCAGGCAATGCGATGCAAAGGGGTGGGTCGGGGGAACAAGAAATTGCACGCCGACGAAGTCGCGGGCAGATGCTAGTAAATTATAAATTTCAAACTATATTTTATGTAGGCATTTTTAATTATTGCTGTGTTGGTTGAGATGAGCCTGGCCTTTAAACATACCCTATATTATCCTATATTCCTGTATTATCATAAGCCCATACCTACTATCTGTAATAATATAATATAAATATAAATAATATATAATTTTGCCAACTTAGAAAGTGATTAAATGTTAAATCAATCAATATGGTTCATTTGATTGTAAGCATGATGAAGAAAAAAATGATAAACTTCTATACATATAATAAAGTGAGCACAACAGACGCAATCATAAAAATCACAGATTTGACATTACACACTTTAGAATTCACCCAATAGTTTCACATAAGAATATTGCAATAATAATTAATTATGAATTAATAATATTGCCCTTTCAATTTGCATTTATGTATGAAGTTAAGAAAATAAGGAGATCTAAAGGAAAATTACTTTATGAAGAGCTCTCACGATCTTAATTAATGTAGTGACTTATTTACATAAATCTGAAGCGAAGGTACGGCTTAGATTTAGATTTAGGAATATAATTAATATTATACGTACTACATATGCGGCTTATAAAACTTGGTATTAAGTAAGGCATCAATAAGACACAAGGTCAATAAATACGGCGTGAAAATGGAGGATTTAAAGCAACCCTACATTTGTAAATAATGGCTTTACCTAACATAGGTACCTATATTATAAGGATTTTCACATGGAAATAGTACTCTTTCGTGATATACGGGATTATCCCGACAAAAGGTGAATGAGCCCCTGGGGGGATTCGTGGAAGCCTGGACTAAGCGTTCTCGCAAGAAAAGGTTTTAACGAAATTATATTTAGGACCACTAAATTCTTATTTTCGCATGAAACAGTGTAAAAAGCGAGAAAACTGGGTAATTATTATAATTAAGCAAATTATGTTTATTTAAATAAATCTGAGCATTAACTACACATTCTTTATCAGAATTAACTTCTTCATATCTGTTAACAGGATTCCATTTTAAACTTTAGACGTTTCATAGTCAAACTGAGCAAAGCTACTATAAAAAAGCTCTAATAGATCTTATTACGTAGCTTATAAAGATGCACCTAATATTTTTTATTTGACTGATGACGACCAGTAAATTATAGGAATCAGTTAATTTAAGGCCCTACCTTGAAAATAAATAGTAGCGTGATGGGCATGGCTTATTTCCCCCGCACGCAGTGGCAGTTCCATCGTATGTTCCAAGTGTTTGGTCAAAATAAATGATATGTATATAAGTCGTTTTTGTACCGCTTGGCTTCGAAACTTTTGGTCCATGCGATACCAGTACAAAAAAAAATGCAGCAATTGTTTCCTCGTTTAGTCGACGCCGCTGGTGACAAGAGGGCTGGCTCATTTCTCGCACAGAGAATAGCTATTCAACGCGGAAATACAGCCAGTGTTCTCGGCACCATGCCTCATGGACACCCACTTTTGCTAGATTTTTAAGGTTTAGTCTTAGTTTTGTATTTAAATTATTAATATAATATATAAATTTAAAAAAAATCACAAATAAATGATTTATTTATTTATTTTTATCCTCAATGGTCGGTCAGTCACCGCCGCGCCGCCACAAACTTATAAAACTTAAACTTAGCGACTGATCTATGAATAATCGAGAGTGATGACATTACTTTTGATAGGCAAAAGAAGGGATGGCGATAATGTGTGCGCGCTCGGAATAAAACAAAGTACCTATGTGCCAAATCGAATTACCGTCTTTTCTGAATAAAAAGTATGTTTTAAAGTAAACTCCATTGAATAACTCCTAAGCGTTATGCTTTGATACTCATAAAAATCATAAAAATAGATAGAACTTTGCATCTATTTTTGTATCGAGAAAATTTGATTGTATTGTAGGTATATTCCTTTTCTAGGATACTAGGCCATACAGTCAAAAACATACACCAAAATGTTAAATCCCTATTCTGTAAACTTTACAGAAAAAGAGGCACATTTTGTTCAATACCTTAAACTCAGCAATGTAATTAAATGTAAAGACGGCACTTAATGCTTAAGCAGTTACTTAAATATTCGCGAGACGACTAAAACAACTTACAGGAGCTTACAAGTTTGCAGTCTTATTCGCCCCTTGTGGTTTAAACTGAGTGTCTCGTAGATAAACTGCGTACATGAAACACAAAGTGTATCAAGTTCTTATCACTGTGTACCGTACGAGTTGCAAGAGTCAATTGAGAAGTTTGCGATCCGCAGTAACTCGTTAACTGACTATAACGTAGGTGGTGAACCACAGTATGTAGGTAGGTCTTATTAAGGTGAATGCGCTGTGGTATGCCCCCGTATTCAAATTTTCTTGCATTTTTTGCGATTCAGTGTCAGGTTATATCTTGATCAAAATACATAATTATTTTATTTTATTATGTTCGGGAAACTTACAGCTAAAGTAGACAATATCCATATACAATATGAAAATTTTAATTGAAACATAAATTAGGAAACAAATAGTACACGAGCAACCAACACAAACTAAAAATCATTTAAACACAAACGATTACTCTGTCGTAAAGAAGCTAACCAACAAATGCCTAAGCCGAGAAACATTGGTATTGAATAGGTATATCCAAATCATGTTCACCAGACATTTATTAAAACTTCTGCACGGACTAGAAACTTATAATCATAATAAGAATCATCAATACATCTCTCTAAGTTAGATTTGTTCAAAAAGTCATGATTTCCGAAATCAGATCAAAAGAACAAATCTAACTTAGAGAGATGTATTGATGATTATCATGCTTATAATTATGTAAATACAGATGTGTTTATGTCGCGGATCATATTTTGATCAAGATACAACCTGACACTGACCAGCAAATCGCAAAAAACGCAAGAAAATTTGAATTTTGCGGGCTACCACTGCGTATTCACCTTAAGATATTAACGTTTCACGAAATTGCTAGCGACATTGCTGGGTTATAAGTATACACACATAAAATGAAGATAATGGTGCGTAAGATGAATAGGGATGACGAAGACGTAATTCTACAAATAAAAAGTGTACCTACTTTGAAAAATGTGGCGAAATGTGGTTCTACCAGTGTCATACATCTCTACCTACCCGTTGGAGGACTGCAGGGTTTGTGTAGCAGTTCGGATTTATAGAACTTTATGAGCTTATCCCACGCGATCTTTCAGATGTTTGTGTGGGTATCAAAAGTACACCTGAAAATCTGCGAGTATTTTATGTTCTCCCGTTGTACTCTGCTTGTAATAATATAATTCAATCATGATTCAAAAGACACGTTGCCATCTATAATCATAAGAACATTATTGTTGTTTTCCTCGGGAACAGTACTTTTTTTCGAGATGAAAGGTACCCTATGTCCGTTTCTGTACACATGACAACGTATATATAAAATTTCAGGATGACCAGTTCAATGGTTTAGGCGTGAAAAGGTAACAAACAAACAAACAAACAAACAAACTTATAACTTTCGCATTTATAATATTAGTTAGGATTGAATCTAGCAACGTGGGTCCAACCATACTTCTATTCATGATACGATATTGCGCTAGAAATACGTGTGGGTTCACGCGGATACTGCAGTTTGAGACCATCCACATGGCCAGTTGACGGTAACGCCTTTAGCTTAACACCGTTTGTCCACCGCCACCGTCAACGGGACGTCAACGAAAATGAGATTATTCGAACCAAACGTGACGTCCCGGTGATGGCGGTAATAGTAAATGTCTTTTATCGCAACTTCGGCACCGGTTCCTCGTTTTCGTTGACGTTCCGTTGACGGTGGGGGTGGATAAACGACCTAACGGCTACAACAAGCTTCAATAGCCATTTTATTGAAGTAAATTATGGATGTGAATCGGAATCACGGCCATCGTCTAGAGACGGCAGTAGGTAGATACTTACCTGCTAATGAAATTTATGGCGCCTAAAGTCTGTTGAGCGCAAAACTTCAATCACGGTTTGCCCTTTAAAGCTGACAGTTTCTATACGTCATTTATGTCATAGTGCGGTACACGGTAGTTTATTTTGTACTGAAAGTGTTAACGATGCTGACTCTGGCATCGGCCGAAGCATCTCCGTGCTCTGAGATATGAGACAAACCTGAGCTTCATGCAGCACTCTTGTCCCGTGGACGTCAGTAGGCCTCTTCTTGCCCCAACCCAGTATAATGCAGGAGGTATGGGGCGGCAATGGCTGATGGGGTGGGGGCAAGCACGCCACACCGTGCCCCAGATCTGGTCGGGCAGGCCCCGGCAATCTGTCAATTAACAAAAAAACTAAAATATTCTTATATCTACATCACTCGCTGCTCTCTATAATATAGTCAATCTGCCTAGCCTTTTCCCAACTATGTTGGGGTCGGCTTCCAGTCTAACCGGATACGGCTGAATACCAGTAATTTACATGAAGCGACTGCTTATCTGACCTCCACAACCCAGTAACTGGGTAATACGGTACCCCTTGGTAAGACTAGTTGTCAGACTTTCGGGCTTCTGACGACCCGTAACGACTGTCAAAGATCCACGAATGACAGCCGGGACCAACGGCTTAACGTGCTTTCCGAGGCACGGCTCTCTATAATATAGAATAAGACTTAATTTCGTATCCGTTTCGTTTTTCGTTTCGTTTCGTTTCGTTCCTTGCGAATTTACGTTTAGTTTTAAAACATTTATGCTCTCACTTCACTACATAATGTAAAACATTATTAAAAGGCTTTATCGTTTCAGCAAGTCCTTTAGGTTAGCTTCTGTGTAATATTTTTTTGTTACTTTTTTAAGCAACCTATACCCATAATGCGTAGACAGATATCGTCTTGTATATTTAGCTCATAATGAATAACATATTTTGTATAAACATTAAGCTAAAATGGTGTTAGACTTCTAAACAGTACAGAAATATATTACCTAAAGTTAATATTAGGTTGGCATAATTTACGAGAAAAGCACCCGTTCCGTTATTCCTTTAATAATTTTTCAGTCCCGTATTATGGAAATTTAATTTTATTTATGGCTCCACATTTCAGTTACAGTTCGCTTTTCCCATATCATGCAATACTTCTCAACTCGAAATATTACCAATAATAACTTTATCACTGTTGAATTTTGGCAATATGAAAGATGAAATAAAATATAAACGAGATAATACTATATCATTTCTTCGCTAGAGTGGAGACTCCATCGAAGCAATTATAGCGTGTATATTATTGCGATCTGCAGAAACAGGAGAATGTTAATTGCCAGTATTTACTTATGCTCGACAAAACACCAAAAGTACCTCCAAGTAAGTTACCACCTAAGTACACATTTAGAACGCAAATAAACTAGCTTCAACTTTCTAACTAAGTAACTGACCAACCTCTTTGACAATTCAAAAGTGCCAGTAATTGGTTTAATTGAAATACTCAATCATTCAAACTCAACTCAACTCAGCTTTGAGTTGAGTTTGAATGATTGAGTATTGAAAAAGGGTAAAAAAAAACTGACCAAGTTCGAGTTGGACTCGCACACGAAGGGTTCCGTACCTCCGTCTAATATTTAACACCACATATCTTTTTAAATACTTCAGTTTAAAAAAAACACGTTTCGTGTACCCCCTTTAATTTTTAACTTTATTTCATTTTTATGAAAGTACTAAATTTATTAACGAAAAGAAAGAAAGAAAGAAAATACATTTATTACTACTTTGTACTACACTAGCTTTTGCCCGCGGCTCCACCCGCGTGGATGTTGGAAAATATCCCACGGAAACATACTACCGGGAATTCCTTCCTCATTTCTTGTCTACTTCTTCGTAAAAGGGAAACTCTGTGTAAAATTTCAGCTTTCTAGGTCCAACGGTTTGGGCTGGGCGTTGATGAGTCAGTCAATCAGTCAGTCAGTCAGTCAGGACTTCTCTTTTTATTTTTATAGATTATATTTCAACTTAAATTTTAACAAAATTAAAACAATTTAAAAAATACAGTCAATAGCGAGCTGGTTGCGGTAGACCACTATGAAAACAAAACCGCGGCATTTTACCAATAGTAGGATGTTTTTAGGGTTCCGTGCCTTAAAAGGAAAAAACGGAACCCTTATAGGATCACTTGTTTGTCCGTCTGTCTGTCTGTCTGTCTGTCAGTCTGTCAAGACCGTTTTTCTCAGGAACGCGTGGAGGTATCAAGTTGAAATTAATACCAAATACGTAGGTCTATGGTCTCTTGAACTGCTAAAAAACTCAAGCTTCTAATTCAATGCAATAAAAACATACGGCCATTTATGCGACATATTTTGATACTCGCAAGTAAATCAAAACCTGTAGGGTACTTCCCGTTGTTGTAGAACCATGAAATTTGGTAAGAAGCAAGGTCATACAACACAAATAAAGGAAAAAGTCCGAAAATTGTTAATTTGTAATTCTATCACATAATAAAAATGTTCAAGTCTGTCAGTCTGTCAAGACCCTTTTTCTCAAGGGCGCGTGGAGATATCAAGTTGAAATTAATATTAAATACGTAAGTCTACTGTCTCATAAAGTTCTAAAAAAATCAAGCGTCTCAATCAACGCAATAAAAAAATACGGCCATTTTGCGACACATTTTGATACTCGCAACTGTCGCAAGTAAATCAAAACCTATAGGGTACTTCCCGTTGACCTAGAATAATGAAATTTGGCAAGAAGCAAGGTCTCCCAGCACAAGTAAAGGAAAAAGTCCGAAAATTGTGAATTTGTAATTTTTTGACATAATTTTTTTTTTGGGTTCCCATGTTAAGTTTGTTTTTGGGATCAATTCATTTCAACTACGGAAACCTTCATTGTGCGTGGTCTGACACGCACTTTGCCGGTTTTTTTAATTAAATAACGGTTGCCTGCTTTCCTAATTTTTAAACTCGTGCCTTTACTAGACACCTCCTTCACTGCCAGACTTTACGCAGCTACCACGGCAGGCAGTCGGAACAAAATATCCTGGCAGTAATAGACGTATTGTCTATGGTTGAATTCTTCAAAATGACAACCACCCCTCGACCCTTTCCCCTTTGTCGTCAATGCAATCGACGCCATATTTGTTTGTTGTAAGTCTATGGTACCTGTGGTTGTCTCTGCACCCCGCCATACATAGTAGTCTATGGCCATACCGCCATTACAGCAAAAGTAAACAAACGCCATTAACACAATACAGATTTTTCTGATACTTTACAATTTGATTTACAATATGTTTCTTTGCTCTATCCTCTCAAATTGTCTCCAGTAGTAGTGTTATTGTAATAACAACTTGCAGTGTGTCGCACAAGTGCTATGTTGTGATTGTGGTAGTTGACGAACTAACTTCAATATTTAGTTTTCCCAAGACTGAGATTCAAGCTTTTCAAAAGTGAAAAACGTGCAAGGAGTATCAGTGTCTTAAACATTTTGTGAAGAAGTTTATCGCCCAAAGACATGTGAAGCTTAACCTTAACCTTAACCTTAGAGCTACTAAAATTATGGATTTTTGTTGTCCAAATAAAGAAATTTTGATTTGATGGGTAACCGCACCATAGCTACTTTAAAAATGAATAAATCAATATAAATTTAATTATTTATAAGAAAACCACAGCCATAACTTATTAAAAATACAACAATTGAATTAATGAACTAATTTTCATTTTCAGGAATTAATTCTACATGTATCTGCTTGTTTTGAAAACTCAAACCTTGTGCTGTGATACCACCACTTCGGGCTGTGGAAATGAAGCTTCAGAAAACCAAATCACTAATGGTAAAAGATTTGATTATTTTAATTATCATTGACCAGTAGAGTTGCAGCAAATATGGATATTGTTTCCACATTATATGGATATTTGTTTACACTACCGATGTTTGTTGCCTCAATTCCGGCTATGTAGCTAGCGTAGTGCTAGCTGTTTTTAAAAAGTCAAACAAATAATAAAGATAGTGAGAACTGTAATAATTGTGCTGGTACGGAATCTGTAGAGATTTCTGGTTTTACAATCTGCAGATATTTCTGGTTTTAAAGTCTCGTTTTCCTAACATTTGTTTTTTTTTGTCTTCATTTTTATGTGCAGATGGTGCAGTTATTCCTGAAGTTAATAGTCTCAAGAACAGAAATCTGAAGAAGAAGAAGAAGTAGTCTGAACAAGGCCTGTTGTTTTAATCCAACAATGTATGTCAGCAAACTATGCCAAGCTTTATTAAACTGTATTGTGAATTTGTAAAATCGTGGAAGCAATTTAAATTCAGTGAAAGCTTACTCAATTTATGTATTACTTACTTGTTTGTCAACTACTTGTTTCAAAATTAAATAAAAGTAAATTTATGAAGTCAAATGCATTTTATTCATTACAATCTCCAATTCTAATACTCGTGGGGGGGTGGGTGGGTCCGCTAAGCGGCTCAAAAGGCTAGTATTCAAACCAGGTCTCGACAACCCTAGCAAAAAGACTCTGTATCATAACACTACGAGTTTCAAAATAATGTGTGAAAAAATTAAAAAAACAACAAACTTCACTTTGATACCTTGCAGATTCGTATAGCGATTTTTCTTCTATGGGAGATCACCGTCTGAATACTACTTGGTCTGTGGCAGCTACTAACCACCTTATTAACTTCAAATCCGAGCAGTTAAACCAATCGACTGAAAGCCAGACAACAGTGATCTTATGAGCGTTCCCCTTTTCCATTATAATATTACAAAATTCCCAATTTCTTTAACTAAAATAAAAAAACTTACTTCTTAACTTAAATCTAGTACAGTGGAATTTAATATATTTTTCTTGATTTTTATACGTAGTAGGTAACTAGGTTAGACAATTGCTTACAAACTGATTTTATTGATATCAAATAATAGGTCGTAATTAATGGTTGAAAACGATTCTTCTATATCTATTTAACTACTTATTATAAATTAAAGTCACTTTTCGTGTCTGTCTGTGTGACTGCGTTGTTCTTTTAGTGTGCGTACGCGCAGCGGAATGTTGTTGAATTTAAAGATTTTAATTATGCAGATATTTAGTGTATGACGTCGTATAATTGTGTATGGTAAAAAAAAATTTGTGCACGCAACCATTGTGGAGAAATTCACCAAAAACTGATTCCGCTGGGCGAACGTTGTCCTGGCGGAACTTTTTTTAATCCATAGACTTTAGAAGAAAAGAGATGTGTCCAAAAATTAGTGTGTATTTGTGTGTAATTGTGTATGTATGAATAAAACTAGTGCATGCATAAACTTCGGAGAAATTCAAGTTTCCGCTACGCGAACGTTTGGCCATTAGCTAGTTTTCATATAAAGCGCTTACATAGAGAGCTGTAGATTTTTACATACGTTGTTTTGAATTTGTTTATATTTGTTTAAAAAACAGATTTAGAAAAAATCGTAGGGCTTAAAAGATAAAAATATAAACGTAAAATACGCTTATTAGGTCTTAGTTCTTAAAGTATGCACTTTGGGGTCTAGATTTTCACGTTTATACAAACCTTGTAAGTGTCTGCAACATGTTGCCAAGTATCAATGATGTTCCGTTAGTAACTAAAGAGTTATAGGACAAATTTACCATGAACAGATCACTGTTTACAAAGCAGTCAAATATCACGACGTTCTGAAGGAATTGCATGGTAATATGTATGTCAATAATTAGTGTATTCATTCAACTATTCTTATGCAAAATTTCATGTCATTAAATTCAGTAATTAAAGAAAAACAATTATAATACTGACGAAGCATCGAAAACCTACATAACCCGACCAAGTTCGGATGGCTACCAAAAAGCGGCCATGCCATATATCTTAGAAACGTTCTTAACCTTCCAATATAGTATTTATTAATATGGTACAGTTGCGTACACAAGCGTTAGGAAAAAATAAAACAATTGCATTTCTTGAATGAAAAATATTTTTTTAATAATAACGCCAGTATCTACGATAAAAACAAATCTTCAATTAACAAGTACTTCTCTATTTAAATATCCGCGTACAAAAATATTTTTAATTACATATAATACTTAATTATGTAATTATAATAACGGTAACAAACGCTTGCAATGACAGCAATGGACTTAAATGTGTTTAACTAAAATAGATTATGAACTAGCTTCTGCCCGCGACTTCGTTCGCGTGGATGACGAAACTTAGGGTAAGTATAATATTTCGAGCTTCAATAAAAATTAAAATCACATCACATAAGTAACCTATTCAGTTGTTTAGATTTGATCAACACTAAAAAAGTGCTTATAAACTAAAACATTGGTATAAAAACCGAACTTCGAACAAAATAATTCTGCATATTTTGGTGGGGTGCGGGGGAACACGCTCACATACATAAGAAAAAAAAATCGATTCAAGAAGTAGTTTTTTTTTAATTATTAGATTGTTTGATCCACTATAGTTGCAAAGGGGAACGCTCGTGCATGCCTAGTCTATTGGTTAAATAGTGTAATAAGCTACAATATGATAAATATTTACCTAAACAGTAGTACATACTTACATGTGGTAAATATTTAATTTCCCTAAGGGGTCTATAGTTAGAATCCTGATCCGTGAAATCTTCAATAGAAATTAGCTGTATGAATTTTATTTGTCTTAAATAATATATTTAGATTATATCTCAAGTCTCAAGCGCATACTTAAATAAAGTACCTACGTAAATAGTACCTACTTTCTGTCATAGTCAAATACATTTAAAAAAGTAGGTGTACAAAAATAAATGACCTATAAATTATATCGAAACAACAATTGTGTTATCACCTATACCAATTCAATACCGGTATTATACTGTAAATTTTGGGATGTTACCTAAATATATTGCACAGCCGCTTTTTTGTAGCCATCCGAACTTGGTCGGGTTATGTAGGTTTTCGATGCTTCGTCAGTATTATAATTGTTTTTCTTTAATTACTGAATTTAATGACATGAAATTTTGCATAAGAATAGTTGAATGAATACACTAATTATTGACATACATATTACCATGCAATTCCTTCAGAACGTCGTGATATTTGACTGCTTTGTAAACAGTGATCTGTTCATGGTAAATTTGTCCTATAACTCTTTAGTTACTAACGGAACATCATTGATACTTGGCAACATGTTGCAGACACTTACAAGGTTTGTATAAACGTGAAAATCTAGACCCCAAAGTGCATACTTTAAGAACTAAGACCTAATAAGCGTATTTTACGTTTATATTTTTATCTTTTAAGCCCTACGATTTTTTCTAAATCTGTTTTTTAAACAAATATAAACAAATTCAAAACAACGTATGTAAAAATCTACAGCTCTCTATGTAAGCGCTTTATATGAAAACTAGCTAATGGCCAAACGTTCGCGTAGCGGAAACTTGAATTTCTCCGAAGTTTATGCATGCACTAGTTTTATTCATACATACACAATTACACACAAATACACACTAATTTTTGGACACATCTCTTTTCTTCTAAAGTCTATGGATTAAAAAAAGTTCCGCCAGGACAACGTTCGCCCAGCGGAATCAGTTTTTGGTGAATTTCTCCACAATGGTTGCGTGCACAAATTTTTTTTTACCATACACAATTATACGACGTCATACACTAAATATCTGCATAATTAAAATCTTTAAATTCAACAACATTCCGCTGCGCGTACGCACACGTTCTTTTAAACGACGCAACGGATTTTGATGCGGTATTTACCATCATTTAGAAAATTTATTCCGAAAGATGTATGTGTAATAATAAACATTGGTATATATCAATTTAATATAATATATTAAAGAAACTATGTTTCGTCAAGTCGCAAAAATCGTGCGAAGCAAGGTACGGTAGTTTTCAATCAAATAAGTACCTAATAAAACGGTAAACAGTAAAAGGTGTGAGTCAATATTTTCACTTTCTTTTATTGGATTGGATAGAAACATAAGGTGTATTGAAAAGGGGTCTGATGTCTTAGATATTTGCCATCAAATGTAATATTTATTCGTGGCATGTTTTTGGACGCAAGCTGGGTTGAATAAATATCGCCCGAAACAATCATAGAGACACCCACATCAGTTTAAGTACAACTGTTGGTCAATATTCTGAGCCCCATTAAGGGATACTGCTCTAATTTATTAACTTTTTAATTAAACATTTGACCTACCCGTTCGTGGAATACAGCCTTGATGTATGTTACTGAAACATTAGATTACGTGTCTTTGCTTCAAAAGTCAGCTTCGTGTGAAAAAGTGAGCCCTAGGCTCAAAATCAGTCACTGGGTATAATTTGACCCTTCACACGCTACACCGACTTTCACAAATTCTAGATTCCTAACCTTTTTATCATACACTTTTTGTTTCATAAATTAGTACGTGTATCATAATAAGTTAGAACATTCATGTTAACAACGCATTTGTTCTCACCAGCTTGGTAATTAGATTTACAATAAACTTTTACTTTGTGTTTTCTGAAAAATGATTGTCGCCTAGGCAATATCGGTCAAGGGGATTTAATCTACAGTGTTCAAAGATTACATAGCGATACCTATAACTCTTAAACGCTTAAGTACAGTCCGTCATAAAATTGATAACTCCCTATTATAGCCCCTCGGTGAAAGCGATACTATGATGCTACCGCATCTTATCAATTTCGTCGTTAAGGCCCGACTGACTACGATTTTAAACGGCACACAACCCCGTAATCTATTGTCATCATTAGCTGGCTTGAAATAAGGTTGAAAATTGAAATTAATATTTGTGTTGCCGAGATGTGACTAAGCTGCGAATGTGCATTTATTTTCCGGGTTTTCTTTAGATTATTCAGGTTATACACAATAAATTAAATAATTGTCCGATTAAATTCATAAAAAAATAATGTCGTTATCGCTGAAAATACAGAGATGTTCGACGCCAAAGTTTATTTTTGTGGAGCAACTTCCAAATTTTTTATCGGAATTAACAAACTATTTTTTACTATTCTATTCGGTAAAAATTTTTCTTTAAACCCTTCTCTGTCCACTGTATTTTTTTAGTCTGATAGTTTCATTGCGTTACGTCATACTCGACAATCCAAGAAACCAGTTTCTGTGAATATTGAGCTAATACAGCGCCTTAAGACGATACGAAAAATCTTTTCAGTAAAAATGTCTATTAAGTTGTAAGCTGGCCCAAAATAGCATAGTTACAGAGGTACTCCAATTAATAAACACTTACATAAGCCTGTTTATCCAAAGCGTCAGCCTAAGGGAAATTAATCACCTCTGGTTATGTTACCGGAAAGGTCATCGGCTGTAGTCAGTCCTTTTTAAATTATACCCATCTTATCGTTAAAAATACTGAAAGCCTCTTTCACAGTGTCCGGATAAACACCAAATAAATTATAAGAGGAACGGAATTTGTACAGAACAATCTGCCAGATAAGTTACCCGGTTAATGAAAATTAACTTTCGTTTTATCCAATTTATAATTCATTGCGACGAAGAATTTTATACTTAACTCGGATTTAATGTCCCAAAAATGCGAAGTAAGTTCAGTTTACCAACCATTTAGCCCTAAATTACGGCCTAAAATAAGGGTGACGCATTATTAACTATGTAGTTTGTGAATAATTGGGTCGTGTACGAACCGCCATTGAAATACTAATGCTGTGATATTCTGGCTATTTGTAAGTGATTTGAGTTTGTAACACGATACTTTTGGGTAGCATCTTGGACGAGACAATGGGTATAACACTTACACTGTTTGTCCACCGCACCGGGAACGGGACGTCCACGTCAACGAGAAAATAGATGACGGCGCCATAGTATATGTACCGTCGCTACTGTTAAATTATACACGGTGAAATTTTAATGGTGGTTTTCCACTTAAAGGGTCATTGTACTCATCATTATGAACAACTTTTACTATCAGGACCAAACCTGAAATAGCGAAAAAAAAATCAGCTGCTCCCTACATTTTGACGAGTAGGTATTTGATGTACATAAATGTAATGAACAGCTGATTTTTTTTTTCGCGATTTCAGGTTTGGTCCCATAATAAAAGTTGTTTATAATGATGAGTACAATGACCCTTTAAGAGGAAAACAACCACTAAAATTTCAACCTGTATAAGCTTTGTATTGGCAACATTTACTTATTTATCACTATGACAAATTAATGTCTATTGTCGACATCCGTTTCCTTAACTGTTTCCGGTTCCCTTCTTCCTTGTCTCATCTCGAGCTGTACAGATGTTGACTAATTTAGCTAATCCTAAGTAATCTTAATAACAAATATATTGACGTTGTATTGTTCCATTATTTGAGCAATCAGGTGCTTGTTTTATTTACGCGTTCGGCCATCATCATAAATCTGCTACAGCTACTTCGGCGCCGTCATCTGTTTTCTCGTTGACATCCAGGTCCCGGTGCGGTGGACAAACAGCCTTATAGTTACGGTTACAGAGATCACGATACATGTTAATTGCATTTGACATTTTATTTTAATTTTGTGACCTTTATAATTTGTACTACTCATTCGTGTATTTTAATTGCATTGAAATTTTATTCTATCCTGATGCAATATTGTGAAATTTTCATTTTATTTTATTTTATGTACAGTCAGCAACAAAAATACTTCATTAAAATCGGAACAGATATAAATTTTAAAGAAAGTTAACTCTTATCTACTAAATGAAATGCTAAAAAGCAGGTAATAGTATAATTTTGTGTTAATTGAGATGATGTCAAAAAGTAGCACTGTTAACCGACTTCTGTTGCTGACCGTACTTAATTGAATTTTATTTTTATTTATTATTGCGTCACCCTTACTGTGTTAGTCATTTGGCCCTAAATGGTTTTAAACTGAACTTATCTACTTTGTATTGTTCGGACATTAAATTCGAGTTGCTTATAAGAGTCCTTACCGTAGCATGGCGACGTCATTGACGACGGTGTCAGGGTCATAGCGAGGATGGATGACGGCCTCCGTGACCTTCATCTCCAGCTCGCCACGGTTCCTGAGCAGCAGGTCGTGTTCGCCTAGCCGCACGTACAGACGCTTGCGCACGCAATGCGCTGCTGTCACTACCCACCGGAGTGAGACGAGGGTGCCGCCGCAAAATGCTTCCTGTAAAAAAAACACCTTTGTATGATTTATTATGGCTTCCCTAAAATGATTAATGTATACTCTAATATAATAAATGTGCCTCTTTTTTTGTGGCTCAACTAATACCAATTTACTTAATATTAATCATAATAATCCTAACTAATATTATAAATGCGAAAGTGAGTTTGTTTGTTGGTTTGTTTGTAACGCTTTCATGCTAAAACGGCTGAACGGATTTGTATTAAATTTGACACACGGGTAGACCATGACCTAGAAAAGGAGATTCCAAGGTACTTTTTTTCGACATACCACGCGGGCGAAGCCGCGGGCGGAAGCTAGTAAATATTAAACTATTTATTTCTGGCCACACTGGCCCATAAAAAACTGCTCCTAAAATACTACACCCGTGCGGTGGGTGTGTGTGGCGCTTGTTTTAGGCCGCACGCGTTTGGTCATATTACCAACCTAACTGGTCTGGATGGCTTAGTTTAGTTACTACGACCGTCTCGGCTCGCACCTGGTTGGTCATCATTCTAACCTAACTTTACCCATTTGGTCGGGGTGCCAGCTTAGTTACTGCGACCAACTTTGAGAAAATGCCAGAAAGAAAATAAATGTGTCTCTTTCATAGAGGCACAAAAATTTTTAAGGGTCACATTAAAAAAACCAGCCAAGTGCGTGTCGGACTACACAATAAAGGGTTCCGTAGACGGGATGAATTTATCCCAAGAACAAACTTAACATTTTAGTTGAAAAACATGGTCTCCCATACATTCCAACTGTAAATGTAAGTTTGTACGCACAATATTGAGAGATTTACTATGTTATTTTAAGACCACACACTTCTTATTTATTTTCCAGTAATCTATAAATAGGTAGGTACTTATAAAACTAGTTTCTGTATATTTTTCAAAATTTTAGGCTATGTAGTTTTGGAGGTAACCCCCTGTTATCTCCAAAATGACTGAGCCTAAAATTTTGAAAAATATACAGAAAATAATTCTATAGTAAAGAAAGAAAGAAAGAAAGAAAAACTATTTATTCCCGCGAAAAATGACGCACATACTTTCATTTTTTACATAATCCTAAAAAATAAAAAACAAATACCAATAGTACTTACCTATTTATAGATTACAGGAAAATTACTAAAAATGTGACCATAGGTTTCAAAATGTTCCTTATCTCCAGACTTATGACTTTTTTCTCAATGATAGCGCTAGTTGGCGGCACTCCTCGTCTTAAATAATCATGAAGTGAAAAAACTTTAAAAAAATTGCGCCGGTAAGACAAGAAAGAAATTTCAAAAGGCTTAAGTTTTCAAAGAGGGGAAAAGTTTCAATATTTTTTTCTTTGCAAGCTACAGATTTCTTACTTTCCCATTAAGGCCCTGAGATTGGTTTAACTCGGTGTGTAAGTGAAATGGCGTTATGGCTGTATAGTTTGACGCACGAGATAGAAGATTCTCACGCGCACTGGAATTATGTCGTAAAAATGCAAATAAAATCGTATAAAATTAGAAATTAACTATGTAATCCATCACTGGATGCAGTTTGGAATTTGACATTTCATGGTATATTTTTAATTATAATTATAATTGTTAATGAAGGGATAAACAACTGCTTTTAAAGATTATTAGGAGGTATGTTTAAAGATTTTTTTGGTGCATTAAAATATGTATAATTATGTTTTGGCTTCCATCACTGTATGCGAAAAAGACTTGAAAATATCATATTTTTTTTACATGTCAAAATTATTTACGGTTTATGAGATACACTGCTTTAAAAAACCACCTTTTTGATCGTTTTCAGGAAATCTGGGCCTTAATGTTCGGCATGAAACTTGTTAGTTCAACCGAGTTTTTCACTGGTGCATGGCCGGATAATAATACACTTTTCGAGTTGGAGCTAGTTTAGTTTGTCAATTAAGTGATTTAAACCCAAAATAAAATCTGCAATTCAAACTTTCAAGACACAAAATAGTGCTGTGCGCACAATAACTCCTTTGACTATGTTCCATCCAGGTGCAATAAATTACATTCTGCCCACAAGGGCCTTTGTGAGCTATAATAGCCGTAATAGCCCATTTGTAGTAGCTTACTACGACTTTTTGACTTTGAATGTGTTTCACATTTACCTTGATAACGTGTTAAATTGATGGCCTAGCATTTCGTCGCTAACCTAACTAACTGACGTACCTACCTGACATTTAGGACTAAGCCGACCTAAGTATAGTAAGTTTGATACATTTAATATTTATTATTAAACCAATATTAACACGATATCAATAGTAGTAATACCAATATAAAGATCTTAATCAGAACTACACACGCATGTGCTCAATTTTGTATCAGTAGAATTTATAAAGAGCAAGCTACCCTCAATCCTATGTAAACACAACTGCAAATAGCTTGCCCTGTGAAATATGCTTCGAATCAGTTACGTCACTTAGACTAGCGACGATTTGTCTAAACGCACTAAAAAATTTTTTAAAAAATCTTGAACTTTTTAATATATAACATGAAATTATCTGGTAATTTGTAAGTAGATACGGGACCGAACCAATTTACTAATTATAGACAAAAGGCTGTAAATCTGATAGCCCTTTTCCCGAGCCAACCCTTTATCAAGCGAATGTCTCACAGCGACTGCACAGTAATTATGAAGGTTCCTTACTTACCTTAATTAGTAATACGTTTGTATGGCTCTGACAAAACAGCGGCTATAAGAGATTACATTGAATTATCTCCGGTATTCCGAATTTCTCAAACAAGCTGTATTTTTATTTCCAATGAAAGTTTGTCTAATCCATCGTAATACCAGGATTTGTTTTAAGGAAATCAATTTACTGTTCCCTTAAGCCGTCTTAAAAAGTTATCGTGCTACTGGGACTATTGGGACGAAATTAGGTACCTATCTACAAATAGCAATTTATTCCGAAACCCAATTTGATATTTACTTACTGGATCTACATGTACTGCTAAGTAAATATACTTAGCCGACGTTCGCACGGACGTACAAAAATCGCGGCGGGATTTAACGCGCACTGGATTTTCAACTCTCGGTGTTGGGTCGAGCTTCGAGAATCCAACCTTACAACACCAGAGTGCATCCCAGGGCGTCGAAAAAACATACTGTTGGATTTTCAATTCTCGGCGCTAAGCAGAGCGTTGAAAATACAGTGCGCGAAAAAAAATCGCCGCGATGTTTTTACTTCCATGCGAACATCGGATTACTATCTATGAGATGAGCAATATTAAGACATTTAATTTTGAAGAGAGAGCCGAGCCTACCTCGGCTTAATTCGCTTTTCAGCGTCTACCAAGACGCGTGTATCATTTTATTGAAAGGTAATGAGAGGGCCAAATAAATTGAGATATTAACTTGTCAAGAGGGTTACATTACATAAATTATAAAGTACTAGTAATGGTAATAGTTATTCGCAGAACTCCAAATCAAGTCATGTTAGATGCACATCTAACATGACTTGATTTGGAGTTCGATTTTGAAACACTCAATGGGCGGTATTGACTAAATAGGCGGTATTGAATAAATTCTCTACATGATAGTGAAAACTGCATCAAAGTCCGTTGCATAGTTTAGAAGAACAACGCGGCCACACAGACAGACACGAAAAGTGAATTTATTTTATAACTAGCTGCACCCTGCGGTTTTACCCGCGTAGACCGGGATAAAAAGTAGCCTATGTGTTAATCCAGGGTATAAGCTATTTACATACCAAATTTCATCCAAATCGGTCCAGCCGTTTGAGCGTGAAGAAGTAACAAACATACATACACACACACACTCACAAACTTTCGTCTTTCTAATATTAGTGTGATAAGTATAGATGGATACAGTTACAGATAGATAGATAACTATTATGTATATAGGTACCTACATAACAACCGCGCTTATAACTATCTCGCGTGATTATGCAAATTACAGTTATAAACTAAATCGTGCACAGTAATTTCCAAACAAATAATTTAAACAATTAGACCAAATAGTTTTGTGCGTGACTGTGCTTTGACTGCGCCTTTCTTTTTGTATCGACTAATTACTTTTATTTGAGGTTTGGACGTACACTTGATTACAGTTCGTGACAACAGTTACACAGTCATTATTTATTCGATTTATTTGAGCCAGAAAACAAATGCCTGTTGTAACTAATAATATTATAATCTATACTAATAATAAAGCTGAAGAGTTTGTTTGTTTGTTTGAACGCACTAATCTCTGAAACTATTACCAGTCAGCTTTGAAAAAATATTTTTGCATTTGATAGCCTAATTCTTGAGAAAGGTTATTTAACATCACGCTATGTATGACCATGAAAAAAAAAAGTCAGAATGGACGGGAAGCGAAAACTAAGGACTTAATAGCACCGGTGGGCGATGCGATGCGACATGGTGGTTCGGGGAACAAATTTCATGCGGACGCAGTCGTGAGCAGAAGCTAGTACTTACCAAAATATTTGTAATCAATTTCAATTTTTGAACACAACCCAAATGCTGACCCGACTTCAGCCCACGTATAATTTATGTTCAAAAACACATGCGTTTAATTACTCTTTCATTATTCATTCGACGCCGAGATTTTAATCCTAATTCTGCCTGAAATACCTACTCAAGTAATTCGCCCAAGTCGTTTGTCTGGTAGGCATACCTATTAAATAACTTCGTACCTACTTTTTACAAAGTGATGAAAAAATTACCTACTTTAGTAATTTCAGACTCGACCCACTGAGGTCTGTGAAGTAGAAACTTTTTATTACAAAAAATAAAATTATAATTAGCGCGTAATCCAATTTGGCGTCCGAATTACAAAGACCAGCACCCTAATTGTGTAACACACTATCATTTTGAAGCTTAATGCTAATCCATTGCTTCATATATTATTTTCGAAAAATTTGTCTACTCAACAACGTAAATAACGCAATGAATGTTGTTGAACTGTCAAAATTAAACCGATTCCAACTGTAAGTGTGTTACGCAACTACCCCGCCTTCATTTAGCGGTAACAATTAGTTAAGTGGCCCTTGCATGATCAGCAAGGACGATAGACTGTCCAAATATGCGACATTAAAATACCCTCATAAAATTCGCACATTACAACGCGGTCTCACCGTGAAGTCATAGTAGAAGTGACCTTGAATTGCACTGCAGTATCTGCAACTGTGCCAAGTATTTTCTTCATAAAGGCTCCTAGAAAACGGAGCACCGCTCGTCGTGCGACACGCGGTGTTTTTGTGTCGCGTGCGATTCGCGTCGCGTGTCGCGCCTATAAGAAGGAGCCTTAATAATTTTGAATAATAAAAAATAAATAAGAATTATGTCGTGAGTTTGATAAAACTTTAAACTTTAAACCTTACCGGGTAATATAAACAAACAGTTTTTTATTTTTTTTATTAAAAAAAAAACTAAGTAATCTGTTTGTTCTAATACGAAATTCGTAATCTAGCCTAGTCTATCCACTTTAAGAAACAGTAATTGGTTCACATACATACATACAAATGTTTTGTGTACAAGCTGTGTGTAAGTGCTAGGCACACCGTTGCGCGCCGACAAAAAAAGTCTCGAACATTCGTGATGACGTAACGCGGGGGGAGTCGCGTTAGTGGCTAAAAAGTATACTTACCTACTTTTATGGTTGACGACTTGCCTTACAACATCCACAAAAATTACCTTATATCGGTTAAGCACAGCGACCTGCCAGGGCCACTTGCCAGGCGGTGCGGGCCGTCCACCAATGATGCGTACCATGTCACGCATGCGCTGTCGAAGCCGCGCAGACGCAGAACCTCGGTACCGGCCGAGCCTGCCACATGGCGGAGGCGCCGGCGTCGCCCCGGAGTCTTCAGGGTGGATCGCCGGCGCAGGAGTCGACATGGACTCTCTCTCTACTGTGTACCCTGTAAGTTGAAGAACACTTTCAAAATTTTGCGTGACATTTTTAGTTTAGCAAGCAAAGAAAGCTATACAGGGTGTTAGGTTAAACGAGGGACATACTTTAACGGAGTGTAGTACTCATCATTATGAACAACTTTTACTATGGGACCAAACCTGAAATCGCGAAAAAAAAATCAGCTGTTCAGTACATTTTGACGAATTATGCGAACATAAATGTACTGAACAGCTGATTTTTTTTTCGCGATTTCAGGTTTGGTCCCATAGTAAAAGTTGTTCATAATGATGAGTACTACAGTCCGTTAAATTATGTCCCTCGTTTAACCTAACACCCTGTATATAGTATATTACCTGGATACCAGAGAAAATTGCTCTGATTTAAAAGTTTGAAGTTGTGCGGAAAAGGGTCTCCTTAACAAGATAAACTATTTATCTGAACCCTTGAAAGGGTTTATTTCACTTTTATTTTATCGGAACTAGTTTTATACCACAAACTTTCTTATTGAAACTAAATCCCTAATCGCCTTAGACCCGTTGTACAGTCAGTTTTTTTTTTTCGTGAAAAACTACGGTTGATTCGCCGTGTTTGCAAGCTCACACGATTATTCTGCGGTGCGGCTAGCGCGCCGTGCCGTAAATAAATAAATAAATAAACCATTTATTTCAGGCGACACTGGCCCATAGATAAATACCTTAACATATACATACATATTTGATTATAAACAAAACTTGTGTTAATAACTATGTTAAGGCTTCAAACTATGTTAGTAGCACTCCTCTTTTTCTGCTATACAGGTATTCCTAGTGCAGACACCAGTCTCTCACAAACTTTGTCATGTAATTTTTAAGCTTGTTTTAATTTTGAATTCGGCTACAGATCAAGCTATACATTTCCAGTATAAGCTGATCTCGCATTGTATAGGATTTCCTTACAATGAGAGATCAGTGTAAACTGGAAATGTATAGCTTGATGTGTAGCCGTGTGTACAAGGCCAACCTTACGTTCTCGTCAAAAGATATTCATGTTCGCAATTTTTTTTTTTTGCCAAAGTACACTCATCAAAAGTGCTTACATTAAACTACTAATTAATCCAGACCACCTGCTAAAATCTGTATTATGATTATGATAAAAAAGTTAGTAAAGTTTACACACAAGCGAAGAGTAATCAATCAATTTTCATCGAGTTATAAATAATATTAATAATCATTCTGATCATCGCCATGTGTTTGCAACGCCTGGCCTATTCCCTCGTCGAAGTCTAGTTTGTTTCTCCAACAAAAGTTTGCTTACATTTGTTGGAGAAACAAGAACATTTTAAGCGCAGTTAGTTTCATGCTTACGGAAACAAAAACCACGTAAACAGGTACATTTACACAGAATTTCAAATTGTATTTCATGTTGTGTTAACAACATTTTGTAATTATATTTGCGACTTAGTAAGCTCGAGCACACCTACACACATCGTTGTTTCAATTTGTCAAGTTATTTCGCAAAGTTTAATTGAATAACAGGAACCACTGTACGAAACAATAAGTATGATTTATTTTCTGTGTTCTAAATCCAAATGTTTTTCTTTTGCAAAAGTTGCCGCATTCTACCAAAGTAGAATGCGTCAACTTTTCTTGCCTGACAACCAACTGACAACGGACAAAATTACTATCGGTGACTTGTAAATGTATATATAAGTCCTGACTGACTGACTCACTCATCAACGCCCAGCCCAAACCCTTAGACCTAGAAAGCTGAAATTTTGCACAGAGGTTCCCTTTATAATGTAGACAAGGAATAATGAAGAATTTCTACCATCCACGCGGGCGAAGCCGCGGGCAAAAGCTATTGAGTTAATAAACGTTGAGCGCGCTACTGAACAGGAATGAATTTATCCCCTACACAATACACCACAAACTGAACATAATGTATTTTCTCAGAAATCAAGTTATAATCTCTGCATGTGTCGGCTGACAGACATAAATCATGCTTCTCGCTACCACTTTGTACAAAGTTTGAAAGCGTGTGGCATTATACTGATATCATAATATCTATCTAGGTTTAAATAATTCGATGCCTCACAGCCAAAAAGGGATAAGCGATATTATTTGCTAAATCACGAAAATTAGATGAATAGACGCAGAAAAAAAGCTGATTCTAACCATATACATATGTCGATTTCGCAAAAAATGTCGCTTATCACTTTTTGGCTGTGAGGCATCGAATTATATATAAATCAATTGCTGTTCGTTTGTCTCACTAAAAATCGAGAACGGCTGGGCCGATTTAGCTGATTTTGGTTTTGAAATATTTGTTGTAGTTCAGGGAAGCTTTAAACGGTGAGAAAAATTGGAAAAGTTGTCGGTAAAATTGGAAATGTGAAAGTGGATTTTCTATGGGAATTTTGAATTATTGAAATTGTTACATGACCAACGTCTGTCGGGTCAGCTAATAATTATAGAATTCTTCTGTACGTGTATTTGTCACCTAACTCCTCCTAAACGGCTGGACCGATTTAGATTAAATTTTGTGTGTATATTTCAATTGGTTCCTGGATGGTTTGAAAATACAATTGGACCAGGTAGGTGGCGCTGCAGTCGGGTTCTAGGATCTTTCAGACAGGACAACGTCTGTCCGGTCCGCTAGTGCAAATATAATATATTGCTGTCACCCTGCAGGGCAAAGGCCTCTTCTGATACAGAGAAGGCACGAGCATTGTGTACCACATGTTTCAGATTTGTCCTTACTGACTCATCTTATTGCACCACTCCATATAAGTAGGTACGTATATAACTGTAAACCGACCCCAAAATAGTTATGCAAAGCCTAACCTCACGAATAAGTAGGTAGTCCATAATGGGTTTAGATGAATTACTAGCGGGCAGCGGCCGTTCAACTTTTAATATTCGGCGATTCAATCTCATCTGATAGGAATTTATGTTGTACCCAGTGCGAGCCTAAACCCTCAAGGTAGGAATTTCTATAACAACATTCTTACTCGGCCTACGCTAGGGAAAACGCTTATCTACTCGTCTAGGTTATTTATCCAATGCCCACTTATCGATATACCAGTTACCCAAGTTTGAACTGGATATTTTGTTCATTACATAACAAGTTCGATTTGCCTTGAGTATCCATAAAACATTCTGGTGTTGTGGCTAAGTAATAACAGCCGCACGGGTCGTTCGATCAGGTTTAGCTATGCTTGCTTGATCCGTGGATGGTTAACCATCTCTACATACAAAAAAACCCCTCCAAGCCTCAGAAAGCACGTTAAGCCGTTGGTCCCGGCTGTCATTCGTGGATATTTGACAGTTGTTACGGGTCGTCAGAAGGCTGAAAGGCTGAAAACCAGTCTTACCAAGATGTATCGTATTACCCAGTAACTGGGTTGTGGAGGTCAGATAGGCAGCCGCTCCATGTAAAATGCTGGTATTTAGCTGCATGCGGTTAGACTCGAAGGCAACCCCAACATACTTAGTTGGAAAAAGGCTAGGCAGATGATGATACCCATGAAACTTTCTAGCGGATGGTAAATAAGTTTAAAAGGAGTAATAACATTAACAATTAAAACAAACACATGGTTATAGACAATGAATATCGAAAGTAAATAAGTTCATAAAGTAACATAATATTGTTTAAAAGTTTAGAGGTTTTCACTTTTGTAGACAACAACATTGTTCAACATTCATTATTAACACGAGCCGATTGAATTTCCAAATAACAGTAAATAATTACTTTGAAATCAAAACACCCCCAAACAAAGTGATTAAGTATTAATGGAATAAACGTGAATATAGAAGCGTGGTTAATGTGAATAAATACTGTTAGCGTAGTACCTATGTGCTAGATCACCTGGGTCCTTTCTCCTCTGCATCCTGCTTCGGATCCAGACGTGACAGTAGCTGCCTTCCATGTAGCAGTAGGCTGACTGCTTCACCACTTGGCGACCACATATCGCCCGTCTTACACAGTGCCTGGGGAAGTTATTCATCATCAGTTACCTTATTAATAGATTTAATTTAAGTATCTCTAAATGGTTCTTTTACGTCCTTTTTTTATGTCTTTTAAAAACTTTAATATTTTTTTTACCTTTCCTAATTTTACTTATTATTAATATTTTAACTTTTTTAGCTTAGTTGTTAACATTATTGTGCATGCTGTGGCCGCCTGTAAGTGAAGGAGTATACCTACTGTTGCCCTTTATTTAAGTATCATGTATTGCGTACATTTTTTGTTAAATAAATTAATTAATTAGCAAGAATTCAAATAATGACGGGTATTTGATAAGTTTGTTGTGGTTATAAAAACAAAAAAAAAACGCGGCAATAATTTCACATTTCATAGAAAACGTTGTGAGATGTACAACACTGAGATAACTAAATTAGATGTAAGAAAATTGGTTTATAAATTACGGAGTACTGAGGCAACAAACATAAAACCGAAAAAACCGGTCAAGTGCGAGTCGGACTCGCGCACGAAGGGTTCCGTACCATATTATATGTTTAACAATCGCAAAGATAACTTTTTACTTATTTTATAATGATACTGTGAATTACAAGGTTCTTTTTTGCAGTTGCAGGAAATGACCCATGTTTAAACAAAATACCTTATGAATCGCCGTGTTCAGTATTGTTGATTAAATACAGTATTTATGGTACTTACATGGTATAAAGAAGTTTCAAATTCCTAATTTGTTGAATTGTTGCGCTAGAGCTCGTACAAAAAGGGTCTAAAATTTACAACTTTTATGGCCCCCTATTTCTTAATTTTAAAAGATAAAAAAAAAATGTTTGTACTCTACTCAATGAGTTCTAGACGATGACACCCCACATAACACATAATCAGCCTATAATGTTCCCACTGCTGGGACACAGGCCTCCTCTCGGTGAGAGGGAGTGGGCCGTAATCCACCACGCGGGCCCAGTGCGGGTTGGTAGATGTCACATGTCTTCGAATTTTTGGTTCTAGGACATGCCGGTTTCCTCACGATGTTTTCCTTCACCGTTTTGAGAGCAGCGGTAATGAAATAATGACATGACACCCCACATGCTAGATTAAAATTTTTATTTTTTTTTCAAAATGAAAAGTTTATTGTGTGGGGACCGACCCCTTTTTTGACTTTGCTTTATTTTTATTATTTGTTGTTATAGCCGTAATAGACAGCGGAGGCTTAGTAATTTTGTACTGGGCTGTACGTGGTTGTCTGATTTCATGGATTTTAATTTTCTTGCGCGGAACCCTAATTATTTTTCTAAAATAAAAATAGCCTAAGTTACTCCTTAAAACATCAGCTATATGCCGTCAAAATCGGTGAAAATTCGTTTGGCAAGTTTCCTAACTTGACTCAAAGTACCAAGGAGGCGGCTGACTTAGCGACACGCGGGGTTGCGATAGTCGTGGAGAGGATCCGGCAGTTGGGACTCGAGGTGGCCCTGCACAAGTCCGAGGCCATGTGTTTTCATGGTCCTCGGAATGCGCCACCGTCGGGTTCCGATATAACGGTGGGAGGGGTTCACATCGGAGTCGGGTCGACGATGAAGTACCTGGGACTCGTCCTCGACAGCCGGTGGAACTTCGTGGAGCATTTCCGACGTTTGGCTCCCAGACTGGCACGGGCTGGGGCTGCCTTGAGGCGGCTCCTGCCCAATCTGGGGGGTCCAAACGCCTCCTGCCGGAGGCTCTACGCGGGGGTCGTGCGGTCCATGGCCCTTTACGGAGCACCGGTGTGGGCGCGTTCCCTAAGGCTGGGACCAGCCGGCAGGTTGAACGCGTCCCAGAGGGTCATGGCCATCCGGCTAGTCCGGGGATACCGCACGGTCTCCCGGGAGGCGGCGAGCCTCCTTGCCGGATTGCCGCCGTGGGATCTGGAGGCAAAGGTCCTCGCGCACGTGTGGGAGTGGCGCGAGGAGGCGAAACGCCGGGGCGTAACTCCGCTGCCGCGAGAAATCACGGTACAGCGGACAGAGCTCCGGCGGGATCTCATGGCGGCATGGAGAGCGCGACTGTCGCAACCCAGCGCTGGGCACGCCACAATAGCGGCGATAAGTCCCCTCTTTGAGGAGTGGTTAGAGAGGCGCCACGGCGTCCTCACCTTCCGCCTGACGCAGGTCCTCACCGGACACGGTTGTTTCGGGAGGTTCCTGTTTCGCATAAGGCGGGAGGAAACGCCCGGGTGTTTCCATTGTGTGGATCGCCCGGAGGACACGGTGGAGCATACAGTGGAGGTCTGCCCGGCTTGGGCAGAGCACCGCCGTGTTCTCACGGAGGCGATCGGCGGCGGCGATCTCTCGCGTCCGAGCCTGGTCCAGGCCATGGTTCGGAGCGAGAGTGCATGGGAGGCCGTCACCTCCTTCTGCGAAGCAGTGATGCTCGCGAAGGAGGAGGCGGAACGCGTGAGGGAGAGGCAGCCTCACGCCCTCAGTCGCCGCAGGAGACGCCCTGGGCGGCGGGAATCGCGGGGCGATTTCCGGCCACCGTAGGCGCGGGCCTGCGGACGGTGAGCAGCGGGTAGCTCGCCGTCCGGTAAGGACCAGGCCCGAGTCGACGGCGCGTTGTGTTCCACGCGCGCCTCAAAGAGATGTCAGCAAGTGACGGGGCCCAATAGGGCCGACGCCGCTGGGGTCGCGGGTTGTCTGAAAGGGTTACCGCGGCCCTGGCATAGGCAACTGAAGGAACACGGGTGGGTTTTAGTCAGTAAAAGTCTGACACGCCCTCCCGCTCCACCCAGAGCGGGAGAAGTTATTTGATGATTTCCCACCCTCAAAAAAAAAAAAAAAAAAAAAAAAAAAAAAAAAAAAAAAAAAAAGTACCATTTTTTTAATCGGATTGCGCTTTAATATTCCTAAAAATACAAACTTTAACATACCTAAACCTCATTTGAGGCGTAGTTTTGAAAAACTAATAATGACAAACATTATTACTTACTTATGCAAGTATTTGTGCTAAGTTTCAAGTTCATTAACCAAATTAATAAGATTTTTCATATAAACTGTATGTATGTTTTCACGAACACAGATACCTAAAGAATTTCAAAAATTGTCTGGTATGTTTCCATAACTTGACTCAAACATTATTTACACCAATTTTAGAGTTAATCAAGCCCCCAATAAAATCCTCCGCTATAAAATTAACTTTTCACACCTTAGGGGTAGATTTTTGGAAAACCCTAATACACGTTAGTCTTAATTTTTGGTCTCAAGTATAAAAACTGAGTTTTGAGTTAATCGGACCGCGTGTTAAAGTTCCTCCATACAAACTTTGACACCCCCAATCCCTCCTTAGGGGGTAATTTAGGAAAACTAAAAATGATAAACTTTATAATTTACTTAGATGAATATTCGTGCTAAGTTTCAAGTCTATTAACTCAAGGGATAGGATTTTTCATACAAACTTTCATCCCCTGTTTTACCCCCTTAGGGATGGAATTTCCAAAATTCCTTCCTTAGTGGATGTTTACACTATATAAGGTATCTATGTGCAAAATTTTAAGTCTCTAGGTCGATTGGTTTGGGCTGTGCGTTGGTATATTAGTCAGTGACTCAGTCAGGACTTTGATTTTTTTATATATATAGATTTACCATGTTAGTTTAAGACCACAGACTTCTTATAGGTTTTCCTGTAATCTACAGGTGTAGAACTAATTTCTATATTTTTTTCAAAATTTTAGGCACAGTAGTTTCGGAGATAAGGGGGGGGGAATGGTCAATTTTCGTCTACTTTCTTAAATAACTTTAAAACAATAAATTTTAAAATTATAAAAAAAAAATATTTGAGACCCTCATAGTAAGCCCTTTCATTTGATATGTCACTCGGTACAGTTTACAAAACTTTTTTTTTTAATTTTCTTATTTTCCCCCTAAAAGTGACTCTCATATTCAAAATTCATATATTTACTTTAGCTGTACGTGTTTGGGTCACAGAAATCCATATGTGTACCAAATTTTAACTTAATCGGTCTCTTAGATTCGGAGCAAATTGGCTGTGACAGACGGACAGACGGACAGACAGACAGACACACGAGTGATCCTATAAGGGTTCCGTTTTTTCCTTTTGAGGTACGGAACCCTAAAAATACAACCGAATTGAGAACCTCCTTCTTCTTTGAAGTCGGTTAAAAATACGTAGGTACTGCGCCAAATAAACAGGCCTGAAGGCCTATCAAAGGATGATTAGGAACCTATACTGAAAACATGTTTTAATAATACTATAAATACCTACTAGTCCCATTTCTTCAACGTTAAAAACCAATAATTTTCGAATACGTATTTTATTATGTAGCTGACCCGACAGACATGACTGTCCTGTCCAAATTTCAATAACACATACAAAAATCCCAATGAAAACAGGACGTTTAGTTTTTCCAGAATTTGCGGGAAACTTTTCTTTCCGTAAAAACCTAATTCGGACTAAGAACATTTTAAAACGAAAAATAGCCAAATCGGTTCAGTCGTTCATAAGTGATTCACTTACCAACAAACAGTATTTTATTTTTATTTTATATTGTTGTCTTTCACCAACACGCTGACTGTAGGTACAAGTCATCAGCTTCCTCGATTGTTTGCGAAATTTAATAAACATTATACCGTAGCCACGCTTCACAATGATTAATGTTGATCTGTACCAAGAGTGTAATTTAACGTAAATTAACGAATTCTTAATTAAATATTTTGCTGAAAGGCTGAAATATTTTAAATTGATTTTATAACATAAAATCATTAATTATCTGCCGGCTGAAGTCTTGCCATTTGGTTATCGCCGTTTTCTGCCTTTCATCCTATAATCAAGCCGTGTTTAGCCAATTTTGTTCACCTACACAGGGTGTAAGTGTAAATAGTGGCAATCTTTTAAGGGGTCATTGTACTCATTATATGAACAACTTTTACTATGGGACCAAAACTGAAATCGCGAAAATAAAATCAGCTTGTTCAGTACATTTATGTTCGCATAATTCGTCAAATAGTAGGGAACAGCTGATTTTTTTTCGTGAATTCAGGTTTGGTCCTTTAATAAAAGTGGTTTATAATGATGAGTACAATGACCCTTTAAAAGATTGCCACTTTTTACACTTACACCATGTATATAAAACAGTTTTGAAAAATTCATAAGCTCATTTATACGACATGATGGTTCCTAAAACTAAATATGTATTAAGGTACTTAGTTTCTGTGAAGCAAACACTACATTTTGGGGATCGGGCACAGTTCCAGATTCCGGTCTGCTACTGAGAAGTTCCTGATAGAAAAACCCAATAACATTTTGCCCGATCTGGGAATCGAACCCAAAACCTCATGCTCAACAGTAGCGCTTACAACCACCAACAATTTATTGTGAAATTAATTATGTCACTGGGTAAGTAGTGGATTAGACCAACAATTTATTGTGAAATTAATTATGTGACTGGGTAAGTAGTGGATTAGATCAACAATTTATTGTGAATTTAATTATGTCACTGGGTAAGTAGTGGATTAGACCAACAATTTATTGTGAATTTAATTATGTGACTGGGTAAGTAGTGGATTAGACCAACAATTTATTGTGAATTTAATTATGTCACTGGGTAAGTAGTGGATTAGACCAACAATTTATTGTGAATTTAATTATGTCACTGGGTAAGTAGTGGATTAGACCAACAATTTATTGTGAATTTAATTATGTCACTGGGTAAGTAGTGCATTAGACCAACAATTTATTGTGAATTTAATTATGTCACTGGGTAAGTAGTGGATTAGACCAACAATTTATTGTGAATTTAATTATGTCACTGGGTAAGTAGTGGATTAGACCAACAATTTATTGTGAATTTAATTATGTCACTGGGTATGTAGTGGATTACACCAACAATTTATTGTGAAATTAATTATGTCACTGGGTAAGTAGTGGGTTAGACCAACAATTTATTGTGGAATAAATTATGTCAGTGGGTACCGATATAGTCAAACATTCCACTCTTATTCGATTTAAAACGAATAATTTTGTGAAAAGTTCAAAACTAGACGAGATATCCACTTTAAAATTGTCAGAGCGCGTCACGAAGCGGGCGCATTGGTGCGGACGTAAGTAGGGGAGACCGGGGTAAGATGGGATACTTAAGAGCAAAAACGTCATAATACGAAAATCAAACTGTTTATTAAAAATCTCTTACAACAAAAGCAACACTTACACTTTTAATTAACATAATTATAATCATTTATGGCGCTAAATCACAATTTTTTTTGCCAAATAGGAATTGAATGGCACATGTCAAATATCCCGTCTTGCCCCATGATCGGGGCAAAATGGGAAACGCTATGGGGCATAATGAGTACACATTTTAATCTGGTTGGCAACGTTCACATATATGTGCCTCTTCATCGTCATAGTCTACACCTGTGCAGGAATTATGGGCCCAGCTATGGCACACGCTACAAATAACCCATCCTTCAGCGGACTGTGAATATAAGTACCCACAATATAAACAAGGACAATGATTTTCAGCGTCTTCAGATGAAGCATCCGTGTCACTTTCTTTTTTAATCCTTTTTTCCGGCTTCTATTTTTCAGTTCTTTTCTTTTCAGTCTTTTTATTGTCAGGTTTCTTTTTGTCAGTTGTCTTATTTATTTTTTGTTTTTTATTTATATCTCTAATGAGATCATTTTTGTCGTCTTCTTCCCATGTTCCACGATTTGTTTTACGTTTATAATTTCTTACCATTTTATTTAACTGCAAACAAAAAATAAACTTATTGTTAATAGCTATGAAACATTTTTCTACCTACATATATGGGGCAAAATGGGATACTATCCCATTATGCCCCAACCGTTTTGCCCCAACAGACACATTTTGCAAAAGTAACAACAGTTCTAAAATAAAAAATTATTCTGCGAAAAAGCAATCAAAATTCGTTAGTTTTACACAACTACAATAAGTCTGTGGTAAAATGTTACAATAGCACTGATACATACCTTCTTGCACATCGATTCAAAACAGAAAACTTCGTAAGAATACTCCAAAAAACAGTTTTTTGTCGCCGCGCAGCCAAAACACGCAGTGATACGTACGCGCCGCTCCGACTCACGTGAGGCAACTGAACTTCACGCGAATGGCGCTGTGTTAGGTTCTGTTGTGCTCACCAGTCACGCATACAAGCATTCTTCCCATCTTGCCCCGAGCTTCATCTTGCCCCGGTCTCCCCTAATATTTACAACGCAATACAGGAAATTTGATATTTATCTCCGATAAATAAAGTGCATATTTGCATGTGCTTTCTAGAATTAATAAAATATTCTCGTGACTTGCAATCATCTAATGCCTTGCCGTGAATAGAGAGCAAATTACAGAATATGGAATCCCCGCGCATGCTAGCGGACCCTCTCGACTACGCGCGGATGTGACAGAAATACAGAACACGCTCTACGCTCACTTGCTGCCAAAAGGCATTGTGCAAGCTCTGCAGTGCATTTCCGTACCGACGCTGCTTCAACAGTATTTTAAAGTTTAAAGGGATTAAACAGCACACAATGCTACTATATTACGTTAATACATATGTGGTTTATTGACCCAACCCTTTTTGATTTTCATAATAATAGATATTCTTACCTCCGTCTTGTCGTAGTACATTTTCTAGAACAAGCGCTCCAAGAGCTCCACTGCGAGAATCCCCGGAACCTTCTCTGAACATCCTCAGCCTTCAGCTGTCGTACTTGTGGCTGTCAATACATTAATCATTATCATATCCACCTGACTTCAGTCAATCGCAACCGCAACAGCGACTGGCCAACTACGTAGGAGATTTTAATGTGTATAACTGTGAGCGTAAACATAGGTGCACTTCTTCCATCACTATCAGTGTAGTCCAATAGGACGACAATCCGATTCGAGAGATAAGGCGCAAGACCCACGGTTTTACGGTCTCTCCGAGGAGGACACACCAGATTCCCAACTGCTACTGAGAACTCAAATTTTTGGCCGTACCAGGGCTTCCTAATTAGCAGTTGTGTTTGCAACCACTAGACTACACCAACGAATCTATACTCCATCGGTTTAGGTAATTAAATAAAGGTAAACAATAAAAACCACGTGTCTGGTTAACCGACTAAACGTAATACATGTCACTTCAGTCGTCATTGCTAGTGCTACGAAACAGTTGTACTCTTCAATCTAGCTTTATAATTCATTGTATAACGTTGCTAAATTGAAAATTACAAGTATGTCATAGTATGACAACTGAAGTGACAGGTATTACGTTTAGTCGGTTAACCAGATCGTGGTTTTTTTTTTGTTATAATACAAATTATCCAACGTTCAACTCTAAACACTCTCTTATCTATCAACGACGCCTACCGGCCGGGTTACTTTAGTCAGTAAGCCTGTAAGCAATCTTTATTAGTTAGGTATTCACCGCAAATCACTTCAGACGTCTACACTGTTTGTTTTACGAATCTAGCATTATATAAACACACATGATACATGCCCGTTACACTAACGAAAATTTCATGTAAGTATATCTGTATATTATTCATACCGTCTGAAAATTATTCACAGAGAAAGACTTTGTGTAGGGAGTTGTAAAGGCAAAATTAGGCCTCGTATATTTTTGATCGCTGTGGTCTATCATTAGAGGCTATGAGGCACTCCCAGTCCTATTTATTTCAGATTAATTACTTGTGTACGTACTGCTGCAACCTTTTCTTCAGTTTGCGTTTCTGCCGGCGAGTTCAGTTGGAGTAGGCGAGATGATTCTTTACAACTGTAAACAAAATAATAGTCATAATACTCGTGCTATAAATATGAGTCAGTTTTTACCTAAAATTTTCTTAGAAAATAACGCGATTACTGCTGAAAAACGAAAGATATAATAAATAGATAAGTTTCAGATATTTGGTAACTATACAAAATGTTTGCTAGCTAGCTAAAACATTTTTTTTACGTTGAATTAGTGGTTCTTTAGATTCTGACCGTTTAAACTAGATAATCGTATCTAAATGATCTTATTCAATTCTGAATGTATCTTTGGTCGATTATTTGTAAACAAATCAAATCTACTATTACGAGGAATTTTGTGATGACTCATAACTTTGGCTTTGTTTAGTATCGACTCTATATTCAGTGGAGATTTTTGTTTCATAACATCTCATAAATAGTAAAATCTTATTCGGAAAATTCACAAAAGCTTTCGTACTGTCACATTCGGTGTACCTTTATTCACATCGAGACGTATGAAATCGTTTTGATAAAATATTCAAACATCACCTTGCGATTTCTATGCGGAGCGAGTCTCCACATATTTGACGACGCAAGCAGTGTCGCCGTCGGGTCCTGTGCCCGCCCCGACACGAGCTCCAGCGACCCCACGGAGAATATGAAGACTGCTTTAACTGTAAACCTGCAATTTGAAAAGATAATAATATCGAAAACTTCTTGATGTAACACTAAAATACATGTCGCATTTGGGAAATCGCAAAAGAAGATCTAGTTATGAGGACTTATCCTCGTGTTGATGCATAAAAATAAAACTGATATATTAAAATAATGAATGCTTGTATTTTGAACGTCTATGATTAACTATTGATGAGATCTGAGTAAAAAAAAACCGGAAGTACTCAATTCTGACCTATCTAATAATGGGTCAATGTTCCATTATTTTATTTTATTTAAAAAGGAACAACTAACAGCTACAATAAAAACATAGAAAATCAAATATACAAAACTTATATAGACAATATTGCAGCCCACATCGCTGTTCACAGATTAACTACAGGATACAAACAGTGAAAATAATAAAGTGCTATTACAATATAATATTTTTTCTTTCTTTTTTAAATAAACTAAACTAAATTACTTTACGTACTATGTTAGTAATGTGTATATGTGTAATGTGTGTGTGAGGGTGTGTTTGTTGTGTATAAAAATTATGTACATGGTACTCAAAAAATGGCACAAAAAAAAATTCAAATTAAAAATTCAAGAAAGCTCCTTAAGTATAAGACTTTTGAACCTATAGGGAGCACATGCAAAAATGTCTATATGTCCTAATGTAGGAGTCGACCATTCTGCGAACAGGCGAACGCAAACCAGAGTTGGACTTGCAAGTCTGAAAATAATCTGCCAGCGCGCACCTTTCGCCTATGGACTGTCCTAGGAACCGCATAACACAACATGTTGGACAGTTCAATGCAGTCAAATTTGTTTGTAACAATATTATATAAATTCATGGCTTCTAAATACTTACGTCTATTTTCAAGTGTTGCGAGCTTATACTTTGCAAGCAAGTCTTTATAAGGCAAATAATATCCATAGCATCTATGTATAATGCATGGTACGCATGAGTTTGTGTTGAACACGTTCAATCTTAATGATTGCATGCTATGTGTCAATCAATGATATTATAAAGGAAAGATATGCTACGTTCATACTGAGCGGCGTTCGGATATTGTTGCGTTGTTATTACAAATGTACTTACACATTTATAGGTATAAAGTAGTTTTCAACTACGATTGCGATAGATTTGCGAACGTATAGGTAGCTTGCCATTTTAGATATACTGTCACGCCATGGGCACGCTTTGTTTTGCTCGCTGCTACTAGCCGACTGAATCAAATGACAACAATTGTCTGAATTTGTGCGCGCTAGTGCCATATCTACCTCTTTATTATATAATATCATTGGTGACAAGACTAAATTAAATACCAACCTTTTTTATGTTTACCAAAATATTCTAAATCGTCAGTATCTTCGGAATAACTCATCTGTATGTTTTCATGCTGTGTTGTCACCTCGTTTTCAATCTGTAATTCATACGTCTCATACAATATATCAATATCCTAACAATAGGTACATAATAGTTGAGATAACAATCAAGTTTCCTACATGGATAACTAGGTCAATTCTTTTGAAAAGCCACAGTTTCCATACAGTCGCTGCAATCAACCAAGACACTATCAATTTGGTTGTGAGCCAGATATTTTTTTGTCATCGGAAGTGCATTGTCAGTTGCAATGCTAGTAATGGATCTAGGACTTTTAAAATTTATGGCGTCCGTGTGCAATAATGCAATATTATGTGCATTGACAATTAGATACAGCGGAAATGAAAATACTATACTAATTATGTAGGTAGATCTAAAACCGGGATCTGCATATTTACGGGTAATTTATCAGCTCCATGACAACTCGATACAAAGCTAATGTTTATTATTTTACGAGTTCAGCTGCTTTTTATTAATTAAGTACTTACTTAGTATTTCTAGGAAAAGCGACTCAAGTTTACATCTTCCTTAATCTATCACTATATCACTACATAGTATAAAACAAAGTTGCTTCCCGCTGTCTGTCTATCCATAAGTATGCTTAGATCTTTAAAACTATGTAACGGATTTTGATCATATTAAACTTACAATCTTGATGTTTTGTCAAGTCGTAAAAGCCGTGCGAAGCAGGGGCGGGTTGCTAGTATATTATAATTGCAAAAGTTTAATGACAATGAGAATATTTTATCGTGTGTAGGAAGAACAGCTCAAGTCATCCCTAGACTTCTAACCTCGCGTCACTATAATAGATCCGGTGTCTTGCACGTGGAGCTTCGCCACTTTATTTATATATTCTTAAAAACTTTACCTAGTCAGGAAGAAGTATCAATACTAGCATCGCCCCGCGGTTTCACCTGCGCAAGTCGTCCTACCCGTAAGAATATCGCAATATAAAATATCCTATGCTTTAATCCAGTTTGTAAACTATCTGTGTGCCAAATTTCATCAAAATCCGTTCAGTAGTTTTTACATGAAAGAGTAACAAACATCCATCCATCCATACATCCATCCTCACAGTTTGTGATGGACTTACCTATTAGGCGAAATAATACTCACATTGTGTCCCGGAATGGTTTCGATGATGATGATGCTAAAAATGATGACAGGACATAGCCACTTCATATTCCTCAGTCCTGGCAACTAACTCTCTGTCAAAATTCGGCATCTAAAAGATAAAATAATATCTAGACAAAATCAAAACAAGCAATTATTCTGGAAACCAATTACGGTTTTTTTTTCTTGTAATCGGGAAATGGTATTCTGATAGATAAATAATGACTGGCTTTTTCCTGTTGGCAATGTTCATTTAGCGAATATCCCATAATGAGGAACAAATCCGCAACACGTGACCTCGTTATTACTCGTTAAGGCTTAGTATTCCGATTGTTGAGGAAGTTTTGATGAAGAGCTTTAGCGTAAAAAACGTTACCGAAATGAAATGTAAATTAAATAAAATTACTACATGAATTGCTATAAGGTACGCACGGCTACAAATCAAGCTATACAATTTCCAGTATAAGCTGATCTCGCATTGTATAGCATTTCCTTACAATGAGAGGTCAGTGTAAACTGGAAATGTATAGTTTGATGTATAGCCGTGTGTACAAGCCAGGCTTTCAACTCACAACTTGAATCCTCTTTCGAACCACTTCCAATACTATCTACCTACCTTCTATACAAAGTGTAACATAAATAACGCACAACCTCTTAAGGGGTTATTGTACATACTCGTCATTATGAATAACTTTTACTATGGGACCAAACCTCAAATCGTGAAAAAAAAATCAGCTGACCAATCTGGGGGCACGGGAGTGCGGCCAAGACGAGCCAAGCGAAGCGCAAGGGTACTACCTACTTTTCTCGAAGCACTTCGTCGTATTTTTGAACCTTCTTAACTTCTTAACCAGATAAACAAAATTTTCGGGATATGATGTCAGTGGTTGACTTTAAAGTTTCAATTGCATAGCTCTTATACTTTAGATTTTATTGATATCTAAAATACCCCGATTTCGTCACTGACTCACTGATGATCATAAAAATTCTTAGGGTACTTCCTGAAGTCCTAGAAACGAATTTCCGTGCCTAATATTTTGATAGTTTAACTACGCGACCGATAGATGGCGTTGTTGGCTGTGACGTAATTTTTCTGAATCGCGGTGTTTAGATTTTGTGAAAAAAGGCACCTCTGATGTACAAGAAATACACCCCAAAAAAGAAATAAAAAATGAACAACAGAAAAAATACTCGTATAAATATCATAAGCAACTTACAAAAAGAAATGAAATCCCACCAAAAACATTTTCATGTAAAATGTTGCCAAGACGAGACCACATATAGCTCGCACTGACAAAAAGCTATCAGATCTCATGTAGAGCCAAGCTTCTAACTCTACACGCCCTAACTCTCCAAGCCCTAACTTCACAAACTCTACACCTTAGTCAAAATATGTGGCTTGGCCGTTTCGTTCATTACTTTTCTGTTATACAATAGTTCTTGTAGTAACGAAACGGCCAAGCCTCATATTTTGACTAAGGTGTAGAGTTTGTGAAGTTAGGGCGTGTAGAGTTAGAAGCTTGGCTCTACATGAGATCTGATAGCTTTTTGTTCCCTTTATTATAATATAGACAAGGAATAAGGAAGGATTGCGCGGTAGTACGTTACCGTGGGATATTTTCCGATATCCACGCGGGTGAAGACGCGGGCCAAAGCTAGTTTTGTATAAACATCTATTTTTCTACACTGCTTTCGTGTTTAGATATCGATACCCAGAAAGTCGGTGAAGTTTATTTAAAATAACCTAGTTAATTACCTATTATTGAACCCGATATACCTACTGTTCCAGGAATTTGCCCAAGTGCTAAGGGTTGGTAACATAAATGATTTATTATTCGAACGGCTGACTGCGATCTCCGTGCGATCTACTTTCAACTTGACAATTTAGTATCAAGTTAATAATTGACCCGAAGAGAAAGACAGATATTTAGAGAAATGTCAAGCAAGCAATTACTGTTGATCCCTCATTAGTTTTCAACAAAATAGCTTAACGATGTATTTGTGAACAGTTTTTCACGCCCCATTCCAAACCAAATCGCCCCGTACCGATCACCAAACTTTGATTGGAGTTTAGTCGTTAAAAATCGATTTTAATATAAGGCCCAGGAATGGAAATTGTATGAGGAGTGAAATACAAGCGTTAACTCAAAAGGGTTGTTACGATTTTCTGCGCAACGTAAAACAAAACGAACGCATTTGCACCTTAAAGTTGCTTTTTGTGTAGTTAGCATTGATTCATTGAAGAAACCCTACCCCTATGGTCCTTTGTTTTCGTCCAACAATAGAAAGTCGGAACGGCACGAAAAACAGAGGTAAACTACCGTCGAGCGTCAGTGGCGGCGGCGCTGACTGACACCCACATACTTTATTTTAACATACAACAGAGGGCCAATTCTCGTACTTAAAAAACGTTCAAATTCAAGTCGCAGTGTCATCTCAGCGACAATCAATGTCAAAAATGTAGGGAAATTAGAGGTTTTTTTGACAGATTGCGACTGGAGATTAGAATGCGAACGTTCTTAAAATTACGAGAATTGCCCCTCAGATTACACACAGTTGACATTAGACAGTTTAGACACTATTTTTGCTAAGTTTTCACGAAGATGTACTTACAAAGTTCTTTGTCCGCGAAACGTGCTGTATTTTCTCTTTATAACTTAATTGGGTGGTGGTGCAAATAAAACAGCCAACAAATGACGCTTGTGGTGCTACTAACAAGGAGAAAGAAGAGAGAGAACGACTCCTAAATTTGAATTAAAAGTGCTTCTAAAACAATTTACGAACGGCGTAAAAAATAAAAGCCTTGTCTTTACTTTATTATGTAAATGTAAACTAGTGTTCCTTTGAAATAAATGATAAATGATTTATTGCTGTAAGTAGGTTTGTACAAAGACTTTAACACGAAAATCATATTTTTCAAAACTAGATGATATCGGCGTTTCCTATCTGACTACTCTGAGAAGAAAGGCCGAATGGTCAGATCATGTGAAGACCATGTAGATAAAAAGAAGACAGAAAAGTAGGTATGTCTCAGTATTTACCTACTAAAGACTTTCTTTTTAACCGACTTCCAAAAGGAGGAGGTTCTCAATTCGTCGGAACCTTTTTTTTTTTTTTTTTTTTTTATGTATGTTCCCCGATTACTCGAAAATGGCTAGACTGATTTGGAATTTTCTTTTTTTGTTCGAAAGGGTATACGTTCTAAGTGGTCCCATGATCATCAAGTCAGGATCTGATGATGGGATCCCATGGAAATCGAGGGAAACCCTCAAATTTTATGGGCACACCTATATCGATTTCGGTATTTTTTATAGTAACTCGTGCATTTGCTCTCGGAAAGTACCATTCGGTGAGCTGGAACTGATGATGAAGACCACAGAGGGCCATCGGAAATACTCAATTATATCTAAGTATATAACAGGTTGCGATTCGATTACTTTAATATGGTTTATGCTCGTCAAAATAATGGTAATGGTGACTTCACCATGAGCTCCATTTCTCCTGGTTCTTACTAGGAGAACTCCTCAACAATTAACGGCCCTGCATCGGGAAAAACAACATTTTGTAAAACGTGATGAGCAGCTGATATTGGGTTATTTTAACTTAGATAAATTACAAACTGAACCACTAAAAAGTGAAAAATAAAAACTTTTTTACAAAAACAAAAACCGACTTCCAAAAAAAACACTACAAAGTAAAAAATAACTTTAATTTCGGAAGTCGGTGGCAAAAAACTAAAATACAGATCCAAAGACACCGACTTCCGAAATTAAAGTTATTTTTCACTTTGTAGTGTTTTTTTTGGAAGTCGGTTTTTGTTTTTGTAAAAAAGTTTTTTTAACTAACTGGCCATATTGCTGTCTCAACGAAGTACCTCTTGTTGTAAATAGTGCGATGGTCCATTCGGTCACCATTATATCGATGTTTCAAGCGAAGCCCGGTTACAATGACTCAGCATTTTTCTAACAATAAATGCCAAATAAAGGCACATTTAGCTTGACCTAGAAATTGAACCTGAGACCTCACAGTTATCCATACAGTCTAGACTAGACCAATAATTGTATTCCTGTCAAATCAGTCGTTCTATTGTGATGGCTGATAATAAAATACATCACCTATATGTCTATCATGACATCCCATAAAACGTTACCGTGGCCGTGATAGATCATGCATAACATTACCAAAATCGGTATGATCGATCGGTTCATCGCATATATATATAACACTAGGCGAAGCGATGGTAAGTATAACACCGTATCCTAAGCTTGACTGTCATTTGCACATTAAATAAAAAAGGAAAAGTTCTATTTGTCTATGTAACTTAGGGCTGATTTCACTAATGAAACTGAACGCGGTTTAGATGTCCTGATCGCGTTTAGTTTTATGAAGGAAATTCACCCTTATTGAAGTTTCAATTCACAGGGAATTGTTGTCAAAAGTGGTACGACCGAGTGGTTCGTAGTGGTACCTACGAAGTCAACTATACTTTCCTACCTATAGCACCTTCCTACTACTATATACTCAGCGACAAATAAATGAATATTGTATCCAATACCTACCGTATTAAATAATCTAGCATAACCTTGGTATATAAACAATCATCATGTTTCGCAGATCGAATTAATTCAGATACCTTCAAAGCTTTCTTCTTCTGAGCCTTTATGTAAGATTGTAGACGTAGCTTGAAGGTTTTCCGAGAAAACCTACACTGAAATAAATCAATAGATGCATTATACAGTCATATTGTATGTTGACGTACTCTTATAACTCTTAGAATTTCATTTCGCGCAGTTCTCATTAAGAAGCACTAGTAGGAACCGTTTCCGAAGAAAATAGTTGAAGTGTCAAGTTACGATTTCCTTTCCATTGTTTTAAGCTCCTTAAGTTTATTTTATTTGATTTAATTTTAAGGTAATTTTATTTTAAGGTAAGAATATTTTTAGGACTGCCTATAAACTATCATGTTGCTATTATAACTGTAAGATCTTGAGACTTAAGGCAACTTGCAACTCTAAGTTCAAAGCAGCTTACCTACTTGAATACGAATATACAACATTATTTTTTGTTTACACTAAACCTCTTAAGGGGTCATTGTACTCATAATTTTTCAAAAAATCAGCTGTTCAGTACATTTTGACGAGTTTGATGTAGTTAAATGTACTGAACAGCTGATTTTTTTCGCGATTTCAGGTTTGGTCTCATAGTAAAAGTTGTTCAAAATGATGAGTACAATGACCCCTTAAGAGGTTTAGTGTAAACAAAAAATAATGTTGTATAATAGCAAATAATAAATATGTATAATAATAAATAGTGTACAATTCTGAGCAAATTTTCTGGAAATATAGCTGAGACTCTTTGAACAGTAATTCCATATAGAGCAGGAGTACTATGTGGGTTAAACCACAGATTAATCTGTGGTTAAACATTACGGCCTTACTACAAAACGAGGTTTTTCTTCTGTCATAGTTTAAACCATCGAGCCAGTTTTTGTAATAAGAACCTAGCAGTGATAGAAATACAGTTCTTTATACAAAACTGAGAACTTAGTCCGGTACTAAGTTGTCAGTTTTGTAAAACTGACATCTTAATGTGTCGGAGTAAAGTTCGAAATTCAAAAAAGGGTAAATGGTTTAAACCTTGGTTTGAAGATGAACCTTGTTTTGTAATAAGACGGTAAAAGCCACTAAACACACTTTAATAGTTTTGACTGAGTCAAGTCTCGGAAAACTCGGAGAAATTCCAATAAAGTGGTAAGCGCTACATAAAACGTGGCTTTGACAACTACTTATTAAGAGGATACATCGAAGCGTGGTTTAGCTTGGTATGGAAGTGAAGTGGCGTTATGGCAGTCTAGTTTGACGCGAGACTCTCACGCGCACTGGAACTAAACGCGCTTCGTTTAAATGTAGATATAGGACAAAATGCTATTTTTAACTTAATAAGTTCTTAAAATATTTAAATACGTTTCTTTAAAGCAAATTTTACTGCACAGTAAGGAACTGTTTACGCATAATCGTATAAAACAGAAAATAGACGGTGTTACTTTGGAATTTTTTTAAAGAAAAAATTTCAAGTAATCGTATTTCGGTTTTAGTACCTACAACAATAGACAATATAGTCAAATAACACATAATTATGGAAAATCCAAATGATTTAACCATATAGGTAGGTACGTTAGCTTTTGTAGGAATTTTAAAAACACAAAATTTATTAAAGACGTTACTTAATATGTTCTAACCAGACCAAAAGTTATAAAACCAGCTGTTATCCGTACCTCTAACTGTGTGTACTTATAATATTTTTTCAATACACTTCCTCGAAAACTGGTTCATATCGCACTACGATTAGGTTCACAATGCAATGTATTTCACACACGTGCGATTTTTCATTTTCCCGCACGTGTGCGGGTATGAAAATTGCCACAGATAACTTATACCTACACTTAGTCCAAATTGGTTCAATGCCTCTATTCACAGCTCTCTATTCGGAGGTGAATGTTTTTTTTAATCTCGGCAAAGAGATGCGTCTTGACGGCGTTAATATTTTTTGAATATTTAAATAATGTTTATAAACAGAATATCATCAAAAACTATGATTATATTATTAATAAAAAAACGTTTATGAACAAATTAACATTTATTTGTGTTCTAAACTCGAAAATATTAGAATTTTCTATTTTTCATATTGGGCTATTTATCGGCTTTATACCTTTGCTTCTCCTTCAACCTGGCGAAAGCAAAGAGCGAAAAAAAAACAACTTAAATTAATAGTTTCGTAATAATTCATGACAAAAATATTTTCCGTTATTTTATTTTATTTCTTCAAAAGTGTATTGAAAAACGTCGTTTGATACTCGTGGACATTTGTTATTGCAGTTCTCGGCTCAAAAACAACCTCGCCTACGGCTCGGGTGTTAATTCCGCCTCGAATGCAATAACAAACGTTCTCCACTTGTATCAAAATGTATTATTATCATCAGCTGGGACGAAAGTTTTTTTGCTGTGGGGAAATCCTCATGGATACCCTCCTTTTGGAAAATACGGAGGGTTATGTCGCACTCCCACCGACTAAAACCCCACGGTTCCTACCACTATCATGAGTCGAGAGTTCGGGAGATACTCGTACATTCGCGCGCACCCCAGACCGGTATCAGCTGGCCTTCCCAGACATGCTTTGTTTCAATCTACTTGTATGTATCTCTAGTTCATCAAGATATTTCGATACATCGATGGTTTAGACGGGTTTTATTAACAGAAAAATCTTTTGCGTGTAAGTTTTATGATCTGAAATATTGCAACTACACTGATTTGATGTTCTATATGCAACAGCTACTTATACCTAATTGTTTACGACCGGCAAAACATGGTGAATAAAAGTTAAGGTTACCCTAGTTAAGGAACAATTAACTTTTTTATTTTGGGCATAACTTAGAAAATAAAAAGAACAATAGAGTGCACTAATTTTAGACTGTAAAACATATGTTTATAAAACATATGTTTGTCAGAAATGCATCTTTTGCAGTGACAGTTCTGGCATATATGGGCTGTCTGTATCTATTCTAATTCATGAACAATGCAATTAGAGACAAAGTGCTAATGGGTGTCTCAATACGTCTAACAACTCACATCTACATAGACCTTATTGGGACCCTTGCTTTTGATGTCGTTGTATTTCGAAATCCGGTGGTGAACATTCAAATGGTAATAGGTCAAGAATAAAACGATCGGGTATGCCAGGCTATTATAGTCCCACTGCAAGACAATGATCCCTTCTCATATGGAAAAGGAACGAGCAATTTGATCAGCCTGCTTGCTCGCTCCGTGTTGGCGATTAGCTACGGATTAGCAAGTCCTGAAGGCCAATTCGCGTATAGTAATCCCCAATATTTTTGTCCGAGGTGAACGTAGGCGCGAGCCGATGCGTAGAATGCAAAATTAAGTTAACAGTTGGGATCATGGAGGTGCTTATCATGCCCAAGAGGGCGATCGCACTCGCTTCAGCCCAGCCAAAAAGATTATGGGCTTACTGTACTTAAAAAACCTTTAAATTCAAGTCACAATCACAATCTCATCTCAGCGACAGTCAATGTAGGAAAATTCTCAAGTCTCAATGACTGATTGAAACTGAGATTATCAATGCAAACGTTCTTAAAAATACGAGAATTGCTCCTCAGGAATCCTCGCGATATTTTCATTCAGCTTAAAATCAATGGTGTCTAAATCAAACAAGTGGGTAGTATCGTAGTATCAATAAAGTCACATTTACCTACTACGTTAACGATAGGTAGTTCTAGTTATATTTATTTTTAATGTTTGTTATACTTTCATAAACATTTTTAAATTGTCACCTGCTTAATTCAAACTAAGCCAGTGATAATTTCATTTAAAACCTAATAAATAAATCCATTCCTGGCCATAAAATATTCAGAAGCCAATAAAGTCTTTCTTTTACGAGTTTTAAAACTAAAATGTGATGCAATTTATTCCTACATAAAAGCTTCCAACGGTACCTCCTGAGGTCATAACCTTTCTTATGAATTGTTTTTTCTTTACATTCTTGTTCGTTTGCAATTTTGCATATTGCATTAATATAAAAGGAAGTTTTAGCTCTCACAGCTTTTTTAAGATTCAGAATAATATGACTTATATTACGTAATACAGACAATGGCACAAATGGGTGCTTTTATTCTTTTTTTACATGCTTTTATTTAACTTGCAATATTCGTATGTAAGTTGTCTTTTTAGGGTTCCGTACCAAAATGGTAAAAAAGGAACCCTAATGGTGTGACTCAGTCTGTCTGTCTGTCTGTCTGCAGACAGACAGACAGACAGACTATATGTATAGACTATATGAAGCTGTGACAGATCACAGCTTCATATCTCAGGAACTACTAATGCTATCAACTTGAAATTTGGAACAGTTTTAGATGACGTTTACCCAACTATTTTGAAAATAAGAAGTAAATAAAAATATTTATAATTTATTTGCAACAGGGACTGAAAGGGGGTCTTAAAAATTTAAAGTGAGGCTACTAGGGCATGTGGGGTATCATATGAAAGAGCGCTGTTTGCACATTCTCAAACTATTTTTAATTTTTTTTAGGCCGCATAGTTTTTGACTTTTGATGAAAAATGTAAAAAAAAAATACCGTCCCCCCCCCCCTTATCTCCGAAGTTTGCAAAGAGAAAAATCTGAAATTATTCTATGTGATAGAAGTTTATGTAAAGATTACAGGAAAAATAAAACGATGTATCTAAGTAGCACACTTTTACAGAAATCGGAACGGAACCCTCGGTGCGCGAGTCCGACTCGCTCTTGACCGTTTTTTTTAAATTTAAAAGTTAAAGACCCACTTCTTGGTGTTCGATTGAGCTGAAATTTGGCATACGTATGTAAAATCGATGACAATACAATATTTTGGTACCGTCGAGCTGATCTGATGATGAAGCTGGAAGGTGGCCACAGGAACTCGGGATCAAACGACGCAACCCTATTGAGATTGTGCTCGTTTGATTCGTCTTGACTAGGGCTCTAGATATACAGGCTAATAAAAGCTTGTATAAAAAAAATACACTTGTTTCTGTTTAATGTTTGAGTCTATTTGCATGATATAATGCTGGGTAGGTATCTATGGACCAGCCCAAAAATAATCAAAGTCAGATACAAGGACGTACGGCTGCTTTCCACTGTTTCACATAATTTCTGACCTGTTTACTGGGAAATGGATAATAAATAAATAAATAAATAAATAAATAAATAAATATCCTTGGACATTTCACACAACGCCATCTAGTCCCAAGCTAAGCAACCTAATGCTTGTGTTATGGTAACGAGATGGCTGATAAACTACTTATATACATTTTTTTTTTTTGTAAATACATACATATTATAGATAGATAGAAAAACACCCAGACTCGAAACAAATACTTGTAGGTCGTACAAATATTTGTTCCGTGCGGGAATCGAACCCGCGACATGCTGCGCAGCAGTCAATCGCTCAACCACTGCGCCAACCGTGTCGTCGGATAGATGTGTGTCGTGAATGTTTAAGTTTTTGTGAGAAGATGGATGAAAGATAATTAAGTAGATAAGTAGGTATAAAAAAAACACTTGATTGCATTTTGTTTATTTTACAAGTGTTATTTTATTTGTTAATTTTGTTATTTTCCGATGTTTACATATTTATATATAAGTATATCTATTTTTTAAATTGTATTTTACCTAGCCTACTTCTGTAGGTATGCGTGTCACATTTTAATTTGTAAATTGCTCTGTGCAAAGCCTTGGGATTCTATTCTGTAATATTATGCAATAAATATAAATATAATTACTTTTCCAAATCCATTTTTACTTTTTTTTGCTAACTCGTCTATTCTACTGCTGCGATAGCTCAGTGCATTCGAAATTTTGGGGTGGTTATGCACAAAAGCATTTGTTACAATACAAAGGCATGCAGATATGCAAATGAAAAATGAAAGTTGACGAGTTCTTTGACTCTAGTCGTCTCCAACATAAAAACGCCCGTAGAACTACTGTCTCGGAGAAAGAATTGTTTTATACAAAAAAAGTTAATTAAGCTTTTACACTTTGATTCGTTTTGGTTCCGATTTCAAACAGTTCCATTAAGTCTTGTTAAAAGTATACACGGTGAGTTGCACAAAACCAACATTAGTTTAATGGAGAGTATAAATTGATGCTGTCACTTTCTTTTTGATACACAATGTAAGAGATGGCATGAATTTAAAGTCTCCATTAAACTAATGTTGGTTTTGTGCAACTCACGGTGTACTGTGATAATAATAAACTATAAATCCAATTTAATGTTTATTTTAATTTTCGTAATAAAAATGAATCAGTTTCATCTGGTTCAATGATTGTGATGATGTGGGAGCATTCTTTACACGTTAGTAATATTGACATTGATCATGGTTCACGGCAGTACGTTCCCTGACTATTAACATTGTTATAGTTTTTCTTGCCAATTCGGCTTGTCGTAAAGCTGCGACACTTTTACGAGGTTGAGACACACCTATACAAAAACTACTTTGTAACAGAATTATACCCGAAACATTCGGTGAAATCTATACCTCATTTTCGAGAACGTGATATTTCTTTTACGAGAGGGTAAAAGGAACCAACGAATTGGAGGTGACAGCTTATCATTATCATGCTGTGTAAATCGAAAACGAAAGATTTGTTTATACAGGCTTGTCCAAATAGTGACATCCAAAAGAAAAATCTGAATTCCTCATACCCAGGGTTATTTGAAAATACGAAAAAAAAAAAAAAATACTATTATGTTCAGCGATTTTTTGCAGTTTTCGAGTTTTTTGTTTCTGTAATTATTTAGAGTTTTCTGCCGGTTGAGCTTCAAAAATTCATATATTTTTTTGTTTTTTAGGTTTTTTTTTATTTTTTTTATTCTTTGTTTAATTAGGGACTTTTATAATCGCAGTGCGTATGACAGTCCCATCGTACCCTAAATACACACTGCTACAGCTTACATTTTGGGTCATGAACCTGAACAGACTCTTCGCATCATCACCATTTGGCTGAGACAGGATTTTATGGAATGGGCCTATTTCAAGTCGGTTCAAGCTCAATACCTCGAACAGATCCTTCCTACTAGACTCATATCGAACACAGTCCATCAATAAGTGATGTAAGTCTTCCACAACTCCACACTCCACGCAATTAGGCGAGTTAGTTTTTTTCATCATGAACGCAAACTTGTTACATGGAATGTGTCCAGATCTGAATCTATGAGCTGTAACAATTAATTTTCTACTTAAATTGCTATTCATAAACCAGGGCATACGAAAAGGCTGACCCTGCATGGTTTTACACCAGATCCCTTTTTCCAATGATCGTTTATCAAAATACTCCTTCCAATCTTCATAACATTTATTTTTAAATTTAGGTAAGACTTCTGCATAATCTAGTTATATTAGTTACTTTTACATTTTTAGCTGCATATTTTGCCAACATGTCAGCCTTTTCATTGCCCTGTATCCCAATATGCGAAGGAACCTATTGCAGTCTCAATTTAACATCCTTTACAATTAATTCATCGATCTTAGAATAACATAAGCTATCGATACACCTCTTTGGCAAGAGGCGCATCGAGCTAAATGTTGTAAAGAACTTTTGCTGTCTGTGCAAATAACAATATTATTATGTTGACAACTATTGCAATAAGACAGTGCTTCAGAGATTATTGCGATCTCTGAAGCACTGTCTTATTGCAGCTCCAACGTCATAATGGACGCATTCTTATCCATTTTATAGCAATTAATTTCAGAACCTATTGGTTCACTCGGTATATAAAAGGCTGCTCCATGACCTTCTACACTCTTCGACCCATCTGTAAATATACTAAACCAATCATTGTATTTTAAATGCAACTCTCTAATAACTTCGAATTTTAATAAATTACTATCATAAGATTGTTTAGAATATTTCACTACATCTAAATCCCATATAATTACTTCTTGAATATTAATGTTGGTCACCCATGTCCTCAGAGGTTTTTTTTTCTGACATGAAAGTAACATTCAAGATGATAATGTCACAAAAAAAAAACCCACTAAAAAAACTTATGAATTTTTTGAAAACTGTAAATAATTACAAAAACATTACACTCCTTTTTGGGCAGTCGTGTAAAAATAAAAATAACTCGAAAATTACAAAAAAAAATCGCGGAACAGACATTTGTTTTCGAAATTCAGATGTTTCTTTTGGACGTCACTATTTGGACTACCCTGATTATTCACTACATCTACTGCATCTACTACTGGTATTCAGTTGCATCCGGTTAGACTGGAAGCCGACCCCAACATAGTTGGGAAACGGCTAGGCAGATTGATATTTGTACCATTTGTATATATAGATTCTGATCATAAGCTATTGCCTCCAATGGCCTCCATGCGTACCTGACTATTTTTGAGGAAAAAGGATACTATTCTTTACTATTACTGCCGGTAGTAGAAAAGCTCGTAACCTATAAGTCGATAAGTAATTTATCAAATGAACAGACAGACAGACTGAGTCGCAACATAAGGGTTCCTTTTTACCATTTTGGTACGGAACCCTAAAAATTAACATCGCTGTGCAATACAAGTCTTAGCGGTATCTAAAAATAGATTTACAGACATAACAAAAAGGAGATTCATTTCACTTTAAATTGTTCGCTCGGTTTCGGATAAAGTCATTCAACTTTATGATTGATGGTTTAATAACCTCCCACTTACCATGCTGCAGATCATTATTCCGCACATTCGAGTTCATGGTTAGGTCATTGATTCAACGTCATTCAATGCGGGCTCGTAAAACTTTGTTCCCACAGCGATGGCTTCAGTAAGCTATTTGTCATTATACACTCAATACTAATTTTAAACAAATGATCATCGTCAATCATTGTTAAGCTTGAATAATACTGTTGCGAACTTTTTATATAAGTACCTACGTTTGTGGTTTTTTACTCTTTTTTCATGTAATCAAATTCGTAATTTTATTGAACTATAAAAATACAGTCCACATTTTGCCTACAAAAAAATTAATGTCCAGTTTCTGAGGAATTCTTAAACGGAGTTTAAACTCTCAATATAGTTATTGATTCGACGAAACTATATAATTAAGCGAATTCCTTCCTAATGCTTAGTTTTTGATGTCCTCAAATAAACCCTCGTTAGTAATTCACTCGACTTTTAAGCTAAATTCTTCCATTATGAAGTGTACAGAAACACGATACTTATCGAACCAATCGACTCTTTCCGCTACAAAGGGCGTAAAGACTATTTTGCGCCAAATTCACTTTTTGATGCAGTCTTACTGAGTTGACTGATAGATAAAAGACTGCACATAAAAAAGTGAATTTTGGCCAAAATGGTCTTTACACTCTTTCTAGCAGAAAGAGTCGCAATAATCACTGTCGAATGGATAAACTCCGTAACCGGCCATAAGTAGGTTATTTTGAATTGCATTTTTTATCTGTGAACTATCTAGCGAATATTTTTTTCTTAGGCACTTGTTTTGCTGATTGGAAACTGTGGTCTTGGGAAAACGATTTTTTTTAACAATAACAACCCATTTTAAATAAGTCGCATGTTGATGGTATACCTACATTCCTAAAATGAATAGGTAGAGGTATCTATGCATGTGTTTTAAAAGTTCGGCCTGTCTATAAGTACATACATATTGTGCTTATAAAAATGTTGAGGATGTATGTATCAACAAGGAAAATGGCAACGATTTTCTCTCAAGGCTGAAGAAAAAGGGACTAATTACAGATAAACAGGCCTTAAAACGTTCAGAAAATCTTATAAATCAATCTGCCTAGCTTTTTCTTAACTATGTTGGGGTCGGCTTCCAGACTAACCGGATGCAGCTGAATACCAGTATTTTACATGGAGTGACTGCCTATCTGACCTCCACAACCCAGTTGCTGGGTAATACGCAATGGTAATACGATAACCCTCGTTAAGGACTGTTTGTCAGACTTTCGGCCGTCTGACGACCCGAAACGACTGTCAAAGATCCACGAATGACAGTTGGGACCAACGGCTTAACATGGGGTCTTGGTATGTAAAGATGGTCACCCATCCAAGGACCAACCGCGGCAAGCGTAGCTTAAAATATCGTACCGTGCGGCTGTTATTACTTAGCTACAGGCCCCTCTTATTACAGATTAACAGGCCTTAAAACGTTCATTAATGTTAACGAAAATCATAAGATTCAGCAAAATATGCCATCCGTAGGAAGATTAATATTATTATATTTTAATAAAAGGAGAACATTAGAGTCAATCCCGTTCAGGCTGATTAGGCAGAAATTCGAATAAGTCACGGACTTACGGCAGAACATAATATAATATCCAAGTTTTAATAATTAATATTAAGTTTTACGTAACTTGTCGGCTGTTTAGGACAACTTAATTTTTACTTTTACCTACGATAGCCTAGTAAACCTGTTTGGTGACAAACATAAGCTTGATATTAAAACTTTTACTTAAGGCTTGTCCGTCGTAAAAAGCGCGGTCACTGTCGGACTGCATAGAAAAGAAAGAGAAGCGCGATGACACCAACGCTTGCAAAACGTGAAGTAATTATCGATTTACAAAAAATCTGTTGATTAAACTAAAAAAGTAATGACAAGAAATCATTCCTTATTAGTTTGTAAAGAACTGTATAAATTTATGAACACTTTTAATGAAAACTGTAGGAGTAATATGGTAACAACTCGAAAAAATAGACCGAAATAGACCTGGATTTAGGTTTTTTTTTTCTTAGTTCTACAAACTAAAATAGATTTCAGGACACATGAAATCACTTCTTATGTACCTATTGTAGATTACTGTGTATTTTTCCTATCAGAAAGATGCTATAGTTACTGTAAAATATGGTTACAAAGTTACTTAGTTTCGCCGTATTTAGGGAGGAGCAGCCTTAAGCAGGTACTTGATAACACGCGCCTTTAATGAAGTTCCCAAAAAAGTGTAAAATGAGATTTTTTATCTGCATTGACACAAGGCTGTGGCACAAACAGGGTAGACGTGTGTGTTCGGTAATGTCATAATATTACAGTTTTACGACGAGGCGTGGCGGCCGTATGATGTAAACCTACCGAATATCTACGTCCTCATCTAAGTACCATTCATTTACTTGGCATCCAGCTGTGCGTAAACAATGTACGTACTTATGTGTACCTAATATGGAACTAATTGCATTCGTGAGACAAGAGTGTGGTGAAATCAATAATGTTCCTAATTTATCTTATTACCATTCACCATTCACCGTTATATTATTTAAATGAGTGTACGAAATTGGAAATGTAAATTGAAAATAAATTAAAATACAATTTGGTTAACTAGGCGGCAATCTTGATTTATTGGATTTGCTTCTTGTTTGTTGTTTGCTTTCATTATTTTAATTGATTCGATTCGATATTCAAATTAGTTAATCAAGAGCTGCCAGTTCCACGCTCCGGATTCAACCACCCCATCGTTTTCGATGAGCGTCAAAAGGAGGTTGACTGGATTAACAAAAAAGAAAAATAAAATAAATAAATAGAAGAAAATTAACAACAAATCCCCTGTTTTGGCCACGCAAAGGTCAACACAACTACTTACTTCCTCTATTTGCATGAGTCTATTAGGGTTTATTCAGGGTGACATTACAAGGGTACACTCTACAACAGTGGACGAAAAGCATTGTATCTAAATGAGAATAAATGAATCGGCAGTTCCCACGTCCATTTTAAATTCTATGAGTAAAAGCTTGCCCTTAATAGGTACTTATTTTAGGTTCACCAACCTTCTTATCAGATCACGTGCAACAGATGTTACTCGTACAACTGGAACTCTATTATTAAAACAATAATAAATAGTTCACTATCAAAGGGCATTCCTTCCTACTTGTACTATCCCAGATATCTTAGATATTTTCCCGTTGAGTCATATGCTGAAAATATCTTCCGAATTCTAATATACCATCGAATATAATTGTATTGATATTTTATTCGCGTTTATGTAACGGATAAATCGAATCTTTTGGTGAACATGTGTGATATTTCTCAAACAAGGCTTATTTTCTTGTAGGTATATGTATCAGTTTTCCGGCTGTCGAGCTTTCTGTCTCTTTCTACTGTCGATGTGATTGGCATGAAGTCGTAACTGTAACTATAGCCTTTGATTTAAAACCCCTTTACTTTGTTGTGTTTATTGTCGTTTGATATACACTGGTAAATAAAATACGTTAGGGTTTATTTACGTACGCTATGGAAGTAGTCTTTGTCCTATATGTTCCCACAGCTAAGACACAAAGCCTCAAGCCTCCTCTCTTTTAAGAGGGATTGGGCCGTAATCCAGCACGCGGGCCCAGTGAGGGTTGGTAGATGTCACATGTCTTCGAATTTTTGATGTGATGAAATTAATTACACAAAGTAACGCGCCTGACTGGGTTTGAACCCACGACGAACAAGTCGTAAGTCGGCCGTAAGGCGCCGTTACTACTGGGCCACCACTGCTCTAAAGAATACCAATCTGAATTTAATACCAATCTGCTAATATTATTTCTCCAACAGTTGGTTCAAATCTGATTTATTTTTTGATACAACACAACAGGCGTGGCCAATGTGGCCATACTGTACAAATACTAGCTATAACAATAAATCACAGGCACTTGTCGAATCATAATATATGTTGTTATGCTATGCCCTACAGACCTACAAACTGCCGGTCGCGGACCATAGCGCACGCCGCGCTCCGCTGCCCCTCGAGACTCGGAACTAAATACCAACACGATAATCTGCTGAGACATCAAACCTTGTTAACTGTTTCACAAAGTTGGAAGATAAACAGCCTCTAGCTGTTCTAAAGACAAGAAGCGGGCGATAAAATTACTTGCGAGCTAATGACTAATTATTTATTCCTCATCAATTTAGACTTTAAGTTTATTCAGTTCGCACAGATTTTTTGGAAGATTTACGATTCAAAGCGTGGGTATTTGAGACCGCTGGCTGTCAACCTGTATCATACACCCACGTGTAGGTATATTTATATCCCATTAAAAAAATATACTTATTTATTTTATGTTAGTAACTCAGTTCCCTTCTCTGAAATTAAACCCTGAGGATTTAGTTGCTACTCGGGATCGGGACCTAAGCACTTGACTCGACTAGATTGTCGTAAGTCAATATTTTTCCCAAACAACTTCGGATGTAGGCATGTTTTTGGCAGACATTTCGCAGACGACCTTTGACATACCTAGATATTTCATCAAGATATACATTATATAACATACTAGCTTTTGCCCGCGGCTTCGCCCGCGTGGATGTCGGAAAATATCCCAAGGGAACGTTCATGTGGAAAACATAGGGCATATCCCTAACTTAAGAAATGCTGGGTTTCCCATACAAACTTTCATCCCTTTTATCACCCCCTGTAGGATTATGTTTTAAGACAAAAAGTAGCCTATGACCTTTCCCAGGATGCTATCTATAGCCTTGCCAAATTTTATCGAAATCCGTGCAGTTTTGTAAATTTTAAAATCAACCCCTATTTTACCCACTTAAGGGATGATTTTTAAAAAACGCTGACCCGCATATTTCTTAATTTTTTACCAATAGCATAAAATTGTTATCCCTAACTTAAGAAATACTGGGTTTCACTTACAAACTTTCATCCCCTATAGCACCCCCTGTAGTATTGTTTTTGAAAGTATCCTATGTTCTTTCTCAGGATGCTATATAAAGCCTTGCCAAATTTTGTCGAAATCCGTGCAGTTTTGTAAATTTTAAAATCAACCCTTATTTTACCCCCTTAGGGGATGATTTTTCAAAAACGCTGAACCGCATATTTCTTTACTTCCTATCAAAAGCATACATTTTAATTTTCACATCCCTAACTTAAGAAATACTGAGTTTCCCATACAAACTTTCATCCCCTATATCACCCCGTGTAAGATTATTTTTTAAGACCAAAAGTAGCCTGTGTCCGTCCCCAGGATGCTATATAAAGCCTTGCCAAATTTTATCGAAATCCGTGCAGTTTTGTAAATTTTAAAATCAACCCCTATTTTATCACTTAAGGGATGATTTTTCAAAAATGCTGAACCGCATATTTCTTCATTTCCTACCAATAGCATAAATTTGTTATCCCTAACTTAAGAAATACTGGGTTTCCCTTACAAACTTTCATCCCCTATATCACCCCCTGTAGTTTTGTTTTTGAAAGTATGTCCTTTCCCAGGAAGATATATAAAGCCTTGCCAAATTTGTCGAAATCCGTGCAGTTTTGTAAATTTTAAAATCAACCCCGATTTTACCCCTTTAGGGGATGATTTTTCAAAAACCCTGAACCTGTGATTTCTTAATTTCCTACCAATAGCAAAAATTTGTTATCCCTAACTTAAGAAATACTGAGTTTCCCTTACAAACTTTCATCCCCTATGTCACCCCCTGTAGTATTATTTTTGAAAGTATCCTATGTCTTTTCCCAGGATGCTATATAAAACCTTGCCAAATTTTGTCGAAATCCGTGCAGTTTTGTAAATTTTAAAATCAACCCCTATTTTACCCCCTTAGGGGATGATTTTTCAAAAACGCTGAACCGCATATTTCTTAATTTCCTACCAATAGCATAAATTTGTTATCCCTAACTTAAGAAATACTGGGTTTCCCTTACAAACTTTCATCCCCTATATCACCCCCTGTAGTATTATTTTTGAAAAAAATAGTATTCTATGGCCTTCCCCAGGATGCTACATAAAGCCTTGCCAAATTTTGTCGAAATCCATGCAGTTTTGTAAATTTTAAACTCAACCCCTATTTTACTCCCTTAGGGGATGATTTTTCAAAAACGCTGAACCGCATATTTCTTTATTTCCTATCAAAAGCATACATTTTAATTTTCACATCCCTAACTTAAGAAATACTGAGTTTCCCATACAAACTTTCATCCCCTATATCACCCCCTGCAGGATTATTTTTGAAAAAAAAGTAGCCTATGTCCGTCCCCAGGATACCATCTATAGCCTTGCCAAATTTTATCGAAATCCGTTCTGTGGTTTCGGCGTGAAAAGGTAACAGACAGACAGACAGACAGACAGACAGAGTTACTTTCGAATTTATAATATTAAGTATGGATTGAGCAAGTCTGTACCTACATAACTGTTATGTGCTCAAACTACGACTATCGTAAACTAACTCATAAAACAATTTTAAGGAATCGCAATGCTTATTCTTAGTAGTTTTAAGGTTGGCTGTAAACTGTAGTTCAGTGACTCTGGAAGTATGCAGGAATTATTTAAAAGAAATCGTAAGGCAAAAGAGATAAACATGCAACTGTTCTTTCATTTATGAGTGGAGATGAGGGGTCTGTCAGAGTCATAGACAAACACGATCTTTGAGGTTAGCGATTAACTGTGACCGATCTCTCGCCTCAAAGAGATGGACGACTTATCGCTTGACAACTCGTCGCGCATCGGTCCCTGTTGTCATGCATAAACTAATCACATTCATCACTAGTATCCAGTTTTACTCTAATTTGCATCACAGTCGCCCCGTGAAGAGACACTTACCTACCCTACGTAGGTATTAGTGAAGACTAAATGCCGAACTACACCGAAAAATGGTCATACAAACAACAAAAGTGTTGCGTAAAATTTTGATTATAATTGCGACATCGCTTCATTGATTGTCATCTTCGAAATTAGGCCTACAGACCTTGAAACAGAACAATACCATACCGTCACCCTCTTGCATACATTAGTCATAAATTAATTATTCCCACAACTGTACTACCTATAACAAGCTAAAATGAATTTATGCTCCATAAAATTACTGCGTATCGTACGCAAGTCATAATTTTCTAGTTAATTTAGGTATGTAAGCGTTATTAAAAGTTCTTATAAAGCTCGGCGTCTAACAAAGATATCAATGATAATAAACATTTCCAGTTAGACATCTTTATTTTTGGGAACTCGTCCATTTTATTGATGTAATTACCGCAAATTGTGTATCATTGACTTTGATTGTGTTTTCGATAAAATAGAGTCTCGTGGGTTGCTAATTAAATACTGTTATACCTTTCTTCCTTATTCCTCGACACAGATAAATGTCTAACTGATACGTCTATACCGACTAGGGAATCCAATCCCGCATATGCGGGATCCTGCACTGTTTTTGCGGGATTACACATACGGGATCCGCGGGACTAAAAAAAAATGCAATTCCATGAAAAATGGTCGACAATATCGACTTTAAAAGCCGCGTTCAAAAAAAAAACTTTAATAATAGTAGTACCATACGCAAAATACGCGCATTGTCGTGGAGTTGCGGATACCAGCTCAAATTACCTATTACCTAATAGTGCTAGTATACATTAATATTGAACTTACAAATAAAGAAATGTCTGTGTTTAATCATATCGAAAAAACCGTGCGAACCACAGCGGGTCGCTAAGGTATTATAGGTCGGTATAAAAGCTAAGTGGTACCGAGATTAAGTAACAATTCATTTAGCGTTGAACGATGCTTGGAGCCATGCCTTTTTGGCAAGCCAGCCAACTTTGATACAATATTCAGAATATGAGACGTAACATATTTTGTAGGTACTGTAATTCATTAAATTAGGTTTTCGTGTAACTAGAAATATGTTAATTATTGCGAATAGACGTGCAATCGTAGGAACGGATGTGGTGACATTGATATCAGAAATAACGTAGTACCCACCTACTTAAAAATGCTAAGTCATAATTACTAACATAACATAACACCACAAAAACCAAAAACAATAACCACACCAATACACACTTAATTCGCAAAAAACGTTTTGACTTTGACTTTGAAAGAAAAGATGTTTTTTTGAAAAACGTAATCAAATAACGAACTAGTAAATAATATTACTTACCTACCTAATTTTAAAAACACATTTCTATATTGTGTTATCTAATAAACTCAGCTCATGCAGTATTACCTGTTTTTGAAATGTGTTAAATAAATGCCACAATAAAAATGTGTTTTGAATAATTACCTACCTACCAAAAAAAATAAAAAATAAAATGTGTTTTTAATGTACCTATTAAAGTAATATTATTAGCAAGTTCGCTAATTCATTACATTTTTCAAAAAAGTATCTTTTCATTTAACATTCTTGAAAATTTGGTCCCTGTGATCGAGAGAGGTGACAAAATGCGACAGCCCTCTTAAGTATTTATATTTTATTAATTGTAATGACATTTATATATAAAATAACAATAAATATTCTTCTAAAATAAAGTAAAATGTCTCAAGTAAAAGGCACACAGCTGACACACCAAATGCAGTGAATTATTTCAGTCGTATTCGACAAGTCCCAATCGAGCAAAGTTTCAAATTAACTCCCGACCGCGAGAAGGCATGTGTTCATGTGTCAATAACGTTCCACTGTTCACTGCATTTCTAGCCCATATCTGTGTACTTAGTTAGGAACTTTGACGGTAACACAATAGTTTCGACAGCTGTTGCCGCCTCCGTCTTGAATTTGCTCCCTGTAGTGCTGAACTAGTAAACTACACAAGACTACACTAGCATATAAAGTACCCACGTTCTACAGTCAGACCATTCGCTTTTGTAATAAAAGATCGTGTTTGTTTAGCTACACGTAATGTAATACGCGAGCAGAGTTATAGTCGGCGTTCGCACGAGCGTAATAAAATCGCGGCGGGATTTTATCGCGCACTGAATTTTCAACTGTCGTTGTTAAGCCGAGCGTTGGGAATCCAACCTAACAAAAACAGAGTGCGCGACGAAAAACACACTGTTGGATTTTCAATTCTCGGCGCTAAGCAGAGAGTTGAAAATCCAGTGCGCAATAAAATCCCGCCGCGATTTTATTACGTCCGTGCGAACGCCGACTTACACTAAAACTCTACCAGACTTCACTCACTCTTTCACACCCACACCACATCTCCTTCTTCTCCTCCTTCTTCGTCTTCTTCTCTGCTTCTTCTCCTTTCACACCTCTTTCTTTTCTTTTCTTCACTTCTTTTTTTAACACACCTTATTAACATTTTTTTTTAATTTTGTAATGATAATGAATAAAGTTTATTGTTTCGTGAGTTTATTTTGGACGTAGGACAGACGCAATACTAGCAAAGTTACAGATACAAAAATTAGTAATTATAACTAGAATAAAATAGACTCGAAGGAATGATAAATACCACCGACATTATCTGCGATTTGTTATCTAAAGAATTAATAAATTTCAAAAGTCAGAACACAGAAAAGGTATTAGCTAAGTAGGTACTCTAGCTATTACAACTTCAACAACTCTTCAAGAATCAACCAACAGAGTACGCTATAAATAAGTCAGCCGCTTCCGATAATTGCTAGCGGATCAAAAATAAGCCGGAACCTAACTCCACTACCTAAGTTCTTAGCAAGAAAAGTTAAATAACGAAGTACTGAGTAACTCAGCGGGTGTGACGTAGAAGGGATTCAATGAGAACTTCGTTCGTTCATTGGAAACCATTCTGAAGGACACCGGTAAACCGCAATCTTGGCAAACGAGCGAATTCCTTCGACTGGACTAAGAGCTGAAATAAAATCTCAGTGCTCCTAGATAAAAGTAAATCGTTATATCCAGCAGTATCCCAAATCTTTTTGTTGGATTTCGAATAAGATTCACGGATTCACGTTTGCCTTTCATTTGTTAGATTTTTCACATAAATACACGGCTTTAGCCATTTCCCGCTGAGTAAAACTTCGTTCCAGGAATGTTTGTGGTTTTCGAATTGTTGAATAGGTACTAGGAAACTGTTATTCCCGGGATCTGAGTATCGTTGTTTTAGCATCTATACTATTTTCTGAACAGGGTGTTAGGTTAAACGAGGGACATAGGTACTTTAAGGGAATGAAAATGAACAACTTTTACAATGGGAACAACGCTGAAATCGCAAAAAAAAAAACGGCTTCTCCATACATTTATGTTTGCAAGGCACCGCTCGTCGGGCGATACCCGGTGCCTTTGTGTCGCGTGCGATTCGCGTAGAAAGTCTTATCTCGACAAAATACAAGGAAACGTAGAAGTTTTTTTCAAACTTAAACTCAAAGCATTTATTTCAATCAGTCAATCAATCTGCCTAGCCTTTTCCCAACTATGTTGGGGTCGGCTTCCAGTCTAACCGGATGCAGCTGAATACCAGTATTTTACATGGAGCGACTGCCTATCTGACCTCCACAACCCAGTAACTGGGTAATACGATACCTCTTGGTAAGACTGGTTGTCAGACTTTCGGGCTTCTGACGACCCGTAACGACTGTCAAAGATCCACGAATGACAGCCGGGACCAACGGCTTAACGTGCTTTCCGAGGCACGGAGGAGTCTCGGTATGTAAAGATGGTCACCCATCCACTGACCAACCCCGGAAAGCGTAGCTTAACCTGATGGATCGACCCGTGCGGCTGTTATTACTTAGCCACGAGCTCCTCATTTATTTCAATCAAAGACATTAAATATTACTTAATCGAACGGAATACGAACAAAATCGTAATCCGATACTTATGACCAGTGGACAAAAGTCTACGCCTACATTATGTCATGTCTAGAGATCGGATAATCGGATGCATATTAACCTAAAGTTAATATTTGGCTAACAAAGTATGGAAGCGGCTTCTTAGCATTTTTTTTCTTACTATTATCCCGGGATTCAAGAAAATGTGGGAATGCACAACTAATCGGATACATGGTATGGAAACGACTTCATAAATAACGTGGTTTTATTTATTTGGAAATACCGGGAAATCGGGATCACATAAATATTCCGTTTGTCACACGTGATCCCCGCGAGAAATACAAAGCTGCCGAATTAAAATGGTTGTCCCTGGAAGGTACCGTCACTATATCGGCGGGGTTGTTTTCATGGGTTTCGAGAATGTTAAAGCCAATATTGACGTGAAAATGTAAATCCAAGATGGCAGCTGCGAACATTTTCAAATTTTTCGTCATGGGTGTCGTTTTCATGGTTTTCGAGGGTTTTAAAGCCGATAGTGATGTTAAAATGTAAATCCAAGATGGCGGCTGCGAACATTTTCAAATTTTCGTCATGGGTGTCGTTTTCATGCTTTTCGAGGGTGTTAAAGCCGATAGTGATGTTAAAATGTAAATTCAAGATGGCGGCTGCCAAAATTTTAATTTTTTTTACCATGGGTGACGTTTTCATGGTTTTCGAGGGTTGTCAAACCGATAGTGGCGTTGAAATGTAAATCCAAGATGGCGTCTGCAAAATTTTCTAACTTTTCGTCATGGGTGTCGTTTTCATAGTTTTTGAGAATTTTAAAGCCGATAGTGGCGTTAAAATGTAAATCCAAGATGGCGGCTGCGAAAATTTTCAAATTTTTCGTCATGGGTGTCGTTTTATTGGTTTTCGAGGGTGTTAAAGCCGATAGTGACACTAAAATGTAAATCCAAGATGGCGGATGCGAATATTTTTTAATTTTTCGTCATGGGTGTCGTTTTCATGGTTTTTTAGCGTTTTAAAGCCGATAATGGCGTTAAAATGTTAATCCAAGATGGCGGCTGTGAAAATTTTCTAACTTTTCGTCATGGGTGTCGTTTTAGTGGTTTTCGAGGGTGTTAAAGCCGATAGTGACACTAAAATGTAAATCCAAGATGGCGACTGCAAAAAATTTCAAACTTTTTGTCATGGGTGCCGTTTTCATTGTTTCCGAGGGTTTAAAGGCGATAGTGGCGGTAAAATGTAAATTCAAGATGGCGGCTGCGAAAATTTTAAAAAAATTGTGATGGGTATCGTTTTCATGGTTTTGGGGGGTATTAAAGCTGATAGTGACATTAAAATGTAAATCCAAGATGGCGGCTGCGAACATTTCGGTCGGTTTTACAACCCTCGAAAACCATGAAAACGACACCCATGACGAAAAATTTAAAAATGTTCGCAGCCACCATCTTGTATTTACATTTTAATGTTACTATCGGCTTTAAAACCCTCAAAAACCACGAAAACGACACCCATGACGAAAAATTAGAAAATGTTTGCAACCGCCATCTTGGATTTACATTTTAATGTCACTATCAGCTTTAGTACCCCCGAAAACCATGAAAACGACACCCATGACAAAAAATAAAAAAATATTTGCATCCGCCATCTTGGATTTACAATTTAGTGTCACTATCGGCTTAAACACCCTCGAAAACCAATAAAACGACACCCATGACGAAAATTAGAAAATGTTCGCAGCCGCCATCTTGGATTTACATTTTAATGTTACTATCAGCTTTAACACCCCCGAAAACCATGAAAACGACACCCATGACGAAAAATTAAAAAATATTCGCATCCGCCATCTTGGATTTACATTTTAGTGTCACTATCTGCTTTAACACCCTCGAAAACCAATAAAGCGACACCCATGACGAAAAATTAGAAAATTTTCGCAGCCGCCATCTTGGATTTACATTTTAATGTCACTATCAGCTGTAACAGCCTCGAAAACCACGAATAGTACCCACGACGAAAAATTTGAAAATATTTGAAGCCGCCATCTTGGATTTACATTTTCAGCAGCTTTCACTATGGGACCAACTCTGAAATCACAAAAAAATTACGATGTTTGAAACAAAAGTTCTTATGTTTCGTGATTTACGGGTTGATCCCATTGTGAAAGTTGCTCATGAGTAGAACACCCTATGAAAATTTAGTGATAAAAAAGTTACCGACATTTTGACGATCGACACAAAAGTGCATTCCTTAATAGCCAAAACCTAAACGTAAGTAAATATACATTCGATTCTATAATCAGAACTATAAATTTGTGAATCCCGGAATCCCGGGATTTTTTTAATACAAAAGTACATTCCATATTAGCCAACACCTGAACGCAAGTACCTAACTAAAACATTCGATTCCAAAATCAGAACTTAAAATTTTCGTTCCGGAATCCCGGGATTTTGTTTTTTTTTTAAGTGCAATCCATATTAACTAACATCTGAACTGAAGTAATTGAATTGAACTGAATTATACATTCGATTCTTTAATCAGAAGTCAAAATTGGGCGATACCGGAATTCTGGGATTTTTTAATCCAAAAGCCCACTCCATACTTAGCCAACACCTCAACTTTAGGCTAATATGCATCCGATTATCCGATCTCTATCATGTCGCATGCATGATGAGTTGATGACAGTGCGTGTTTACCAAAAGTCACTGACACATGGAATCACAGTTTTTCTATGACATTTCTTCTGATAGCCTCTCTATATTATCTTTAATCTCAATTAAACCATTTAAAGGCAGTTTTTAACTGGCAAGAACTCGGTAAGTCAGAAATATGAAAGGAACCTATGGACAAGAACGGGCCAGAAACTCCATGGACACCCTTTTTTATCTCATAATACTCTCTCTCTACACTCTTTCTTTCATATTTCGCAGTCAGTCGATCGTTAAAGGATGTTCATTTTCCCTTCCTCCCCTTCCTTAGGACCCGATCACAGATACCACAACCACATCTCGACGACACCACGTGGACGGACGCTAATTTGTATGAAAATGAATAGTCTATTCACACGGACCACATTTCTTCGCTAAGCTAACTCAGTGACGTAACTGATTCGAAGTATATTTTACAGGGCAAGCTATTTTTCTTTTTTTTTTTTGTAAACTGTAGCACAGAATAAATAATAGTACCTACTATGACTGTAGATACATCGGTCTCGATTTTTGCATTATCATGGGAACGGTAAGGCATACATATACGCCGATTAGACAGATCAATTCGACTTGGAAAATGTATCAAATTACTATACTTAGTTAGGTCGGCTTAGTCCAAAATGTCAGATACGTCAGTTAGTTAGATTAGCCACGATTTGGTCGTCAAAATGAACTGTGTGAGCGATACCACAGAACAGATAAAAGTATCTGTTCTGTGGGCGATACCGACGACATCAAAGAGACGTCGCAGGGACACTATTCACACGAAACCACTGCTTGCCCACGTAATACCTATATTGTCGCTGCGATGTGGTGTGGTTGTGGTTGTATTAAAATGTTAATACAACTGGGGCACCCAATTGATGCAGTCCACTGTACATGTGAAAGGGCACTTAAAGTACCTATGTCTCTCGTTTACCCTAGTGTATCTATTGGCACGTGTTTGAGAATTTCCCACAGAATATCCCACACATTATGAATTCCTGATATAAGTCAGTGTTAAACTAAACACAACAACCTTCATCAAGGCTGACCTTAAAACGCTTCGATGGACGTTCGTTCATAACGGCTAACTTCTGAGCTACTGTTTGCAAAGTTCCAATAGTCTACTTTCCACGCCGATAGGGCCAGTGTTGATTAAAGTTATACGATGAGATGATTGCAAGTTAAACTACCCACCTAGTCCTGTCCTGTCACCCTAGTTGTCCTGTTGGTTATGATACCTATGTTTCACAAATAAACTGATTGATTGATTGTTTGATTGTTAAATTTACAATTTAAAAAACCCCCGAGACATCCTCATTTTTTTTTTGCTACTCCATCATCAGAACCACCTATTCATTGACACCATTGCAATGAGCAAAAACACGATACCTCTGATGTAAGTGGGTTAGGACGTTGGATATCCTGCAAATTCCATGTGCTGCTGCAGCATCAGTTCAAGTTACTATGTTATTATAATATCAGTGAAGTAACAGAATACCCAATTTCGACTCGATCAGACCTGTGGAGGATGCTCACATCTACACAACTAGATAAGAGCTGATAATCTTCAAACGACCGAATAGTATAATATATGTACATTTAAGGACACTCGATCAAGTCACCTTTCAAACAAAGCAAAAAAAAAATCTAAATCTGTTCAGTCATTTGGGAGCTAGATACACAGATACCACAGATAACTACAGATACACACGTTATAACACCCCTCTGTTTCCGTCGGGGGTTAAAATTAGGTACCATTGATGATAATTCAGAATTCAGATAATGTACTTCCATTATCCGAATTCTGATTATCTTCTCCTGATATTAGGCTGTTTCTGGTTTTCATTACGTACAATACATAAGTAGATTACTTTTGGATATTTTCTTGCCGAAGGAGTTGTATGTGTAATACTGATATAATATGAGACATCCAAATAAGCTTCGAAAGGAGTCTTAGCACTATCTACAATTAATAATGGGGAACTCGAAACTACATTTAAATCGAGCTTATAGACGATGCATACTATTATAGGGTGACTGGTAATAGTGACCGATACCTAAACAAATGATTGTGCTCATGATAACAAACAACTTTTACTATGGGACCAAACCTTAAATCGCGAAAAAAAAATCAGCTACCCCATATATTCATGTTCGCATAACTCGTCAAAATGTAGGGAGCAGCTGATTTTATTTTCGCGATTTCAGGTTTGGTCCCATAGTAAAAGTTGTTTGTTATCGTGAGCACAATCATGTGTTTAGGTATCGGTCACTAATTACCAGTCACCCTATATAACTTAATTGGAATATTATGAATCTATAATTCATGATGTCATTCGTGGATCTTTGACAGTCGTTACTGGTCGTCAGAAGCCAAGGTGTATCGTATTACCCAGTAACTGGGTTGTAGAGGTCAGATAGGCAGTCGCTCCATGTAAAATACTGGTATTGAGCTGCATCCGGTTAGACTGGAAGCTGACCCCAACATATTTGGGAAAAGGCTAGGTAGGTGATGATGATGATGATAATGATGACAATGCTCATTAAATGCATTAAAATTTATAGGACTGGTGTTAAACTTTCCAAACGTACAAACGTTTGTATTTAAATTGCGAAATCTGCAGCAAAAGGAAGTTTGAAAGTACGAAACTTTTTGCATGAACTGCTTAAAAGCATCGGAGTCGTGTGCAGCAGAGTATTACCGCGACATCCGTTTCTTCCACTTTTAATTAATTAACTAGATCTTGTTCTTTCAAAGGAATAAATAAATTATAAAAGAAAGTTCACAACTAAATCCCGACTACTGAAAAATCACGCTCTAAAAAGTATGAAACAAGAAAATATTCTCATCTGAAAGAAAAAGAAAGACAAATTAAAAATCCGGAGTCACACGTAATCGGAGCCGCTGAAATTTTGTTTTGTTTTTTTTTATATTTTTTTTTTGCTAATAATATTATATTTTTGAAATGTGGACATATTTACATACCTACTTATGTCCTTTCATATGATACCCAACACGGCATAATATTTTTTTTATTTTTATTTCATGTCTTTATGTCGGGTAGACGGCGCCATATACAATTTAATGTGACGTCACATAGCCTATACCAGCGGATGATCAAGACGCTTCCAACGATACCTCATTTGTCAATTTATGATAAGTAGTTTAGAATTTATGAGGGAACAGATGAACATACATACATACATACCCGTCAAAATCATAACCCTCCTTTTTGCTTCATAGTAGTCCGGTAGCTAGGCTAGGTTAAGTTTAATTTCAATGTGATTTCATAACTCTGAACTAAAAAACCTCGAAAGTTTAAAAAAAAAATATGGCAAATCGCGTGTACCTGCTACACAGTTACCTACCTACGTACCGATAATTCCGAGAGAACATGGAACTAATGATCCAGGTGTTCAAATAGTTACGTAATTATATCGTTCATGCATGAGAGTTTTTGAACGAAACAGACCCAAGTTTAAGGTTACTGAAGAATACTATAATCTATTTGTATCATCATGTTTATAAACTCTAGTCTAATAAAATATCTAAGTGATGTTATCGACTGTTGATCGTGACTGCCCTCGAACTCAAATGTTTGTTTTAAACATATCAAAATGTTACGTCCAAAAAAAACAGTATCTTCCCAAAAATAATTAATTTTGATTTAAGTACAATCAACTTATGTTTTGACAGAATGAGTGAAGTATATGTACAAGTTTATTTTATTGGTATCACAAAACAACAACAAGCAACAGCAAACAACAACAAACAGCGAACAACAGCAGCAGGCAACAGCGAATTTTGGCGGAAAACTAGACTCCCGCAAAGAGACGATAGGATACAATTATTAATTGCACATCAGCGTCTGTTTTCACGGCCCAATCCATTGATCAATTAGATTCGCAATGCTTTGTTTACGTCATGTCCATTGAAAAAACTGATAAAATGACGGAAGGAATTACCTGAAATTAAACAGCTCTAGGTACAGAGTTTAAAAAAAATCGATGACTTAGAACAGACTACTGGATTTTTTCTCATTTTGGTGAAAATTAATATTAAAGTTTCCTTTAATACGGAATCATAGGTATTAATATTTTACCGACTAGATAAGATATTCAGTCGCGCGTCAACACTTTCATATCAACCCACTTCAATCAATCTGCCTAGCCTTTTCCCAACTATGTTGGTGTCGGCTTCCAGTCTAACCGGATGCAGCTGAATACCAGTATTTTACATTGAACGACTGCCTATCTGACCTCCACAACCCAGTAACTGGGTAATACGATATCCCTAAGACTGGTTGTCAGACTTTCGGGCTTCTGACGACCCGTAACGACTGTCAAAGATCTACGAATGACAGCCGGGACCAACGGCTTAACGTGCTTTCCGAGGCACGGAGGAGTCTCGGTATGTAAAGATGGTCACCCATCCACGGACAAACCCCGGCAAGTGGATCGACCTGTGCGGCTGTAATTACTTAGCCACGAGCTCCTCCACATCAAGCCACTTATCTATTAGGTAATAAACGCGGAGTAAACTTAGCCAAACTTAAACCTCGAAAAATGTATGGGATAAAGAAAGATAAACTGGTTGCAACTTTAGGTACTCTACGTTTAGTTGATGAGGCAATATTTATTTATTGAAGTGAAAACTTCTTTATTCGGCGCGTTGAGCGAGTTTTGGTAGGGGGAATCTTACGGGTTCGCGTCACCGCGTCACCGCGTCACCGCGACACCTCGACACCGCGACATGCTGTGCATAGTTTTACGTTTAAGTTTTCACTTCTGTCGGCAGTCGCCATGACTGCCATTTTTTTATTATTCCTATTAACCACTATCTTTACGGGTCCTAAACTAATGCAACAAAATCTGCGAAGCTTTTTCCCAACTAAGTATGTTGGGGTTCAGCTTCCAGTAGAACTGGATGCAGCTGAAAACCAGTACTTTACTACCTATTTGACTTCCACAACCCAGTATCTGGGTTATACGATACCCTTTTTTTTGTGGATGGGAAATCATCAAATGACTTCTCCCGCTCTGGGCGGAGCAGGAGGGCATGTCAGACTTTTACTGACTAAAACCCACCCGTGTTCCTTCAGTTGCCTGTGCCAAGGCCACGGGTATCTCTTTCGAACAACCCGCGACACCGGCGGCGCGGCGGCACAGTTTCAAGTTTAAAATCATTCTATTAAAGGCAAATTGTAACTATCCTTTTGGAATAATTTGGAACTCTACTACTATTTCAATGGCTTAAAACCTACACGCGTTGCCTGTTAGGAAAACCGTAGCCAGCCACGACATTTCGTAAATTGAAAGCCCCTAAAAATCGCCTGCAGAAATTTTATAACAAGCATAATCGATTATAATGCTATGCAATGTGAGGAATTAGGGACAATCTAACATAATCGACTAAAGGCTGCTTCAAACAGGCGCGACACGCGATTATAGAAGTCGGAAGTCATCCCAAAAACTGAACTACCTACTTACGTTTAGAAGTACGTTCATTATTCTTAAATATTGCTTAGTTTGTTTTTTTTTTAATAAGTCTTAGGCATAGAATTAATTACTCTAAGGTCTTAGGTATTAGCAGAGTTATTAACACCATTCGATTTCACAACTTTCTATAATACCGATGTCTTCGAAAATATTCTGATGTTTGCAAAGTATTCACAATTTCAATACAAACATCTCAATATATTCGATCATCATATTCCATTTATAATACAAAAAGCCAGACACTATTATCACATTGTTTCTGTAGATTAATGTATCAAAAGTCAGCTATCAGAAAAAAACAATTAATGTGGATCATCTTATGTAGTACATTGTCGGATTCTAATGAGAATGTGTTCCAATAAAATTCACAGATAATGGAACCAGCTCAGCCTCCAAATCGTCAAACCTATTTTCTATGACCTTGTGCGAACTTAAACAATGTATATCTGTACCACAGATAATATAATACAACGTATCTGTACCATATAGAAATTATTATCATGCAAGTTTTTTTTTGTCTCACCAAATTATTTCGAAAACTAACTTAACCTGTAGGTACATATAAGTAACTCTAAAATTATGTATATCTAGGTAGGTAGGTACACTGTGTACACAGTTGCGCGAAATTCGCCACCTCTTGAGCTACGTTCATAAATAATTTAAAATCACTAAATATTTAGATATATTTTTAATGATGCTGATAAAAAAAACATGCGGTTGTCAAATTATCAAGTAGGTTTAAGATAGGTAATTTTGCACATGCCGCGTGGATGCCGGAAAATATCCCACGGGAACGTGCTACCGGGAAATCCTTCCTTATTCCTTGTCTACATTATAAAGTGGATCTCTGTCAGCTTTCTAGGTTCAAGGGTTTGGGCTGGGCGTTGATGAGTCAGTCAGTCAGTCACTCAGGATTTCTCTTTTTATTTATAAGAAGAAGAGTTCCCTAACGACCACCAACCGACCACGCCACGACCAAGACCTTTCAATATTTTAACTGCAAACCATCTTGTTTATTTATGTTTACAAATTAATTATTTAAGAAATCTTACGTATACCTCTCCGTTGTCTGTCCAAAAATATTATTCTTAGGATATCTTTTAAACCAAAAAAACTAAATTTGACAGAGTTACCTATGATTCTTCAAAATTATTGAGTTTGTTGAATAAACGAAGTAATACAATATTCAAGAAATTAATTAGAAACAAATTAATTAACTTTAGTTTCTAATTGATTCTAGGTAGACTCAAGGCATAAAATTAAACCTAAATAACTAAAAACTTCTGTTACTAAAAGAAGCCGGTTAAGAACACATATTTCTGACTTACAATTATTTGATTAACAGTTTAGTAATGTGAAACAAGTCTTACCTCAATCGTTCGGCTATTTATGAGATACGCACAACATAGATGCTCGGTGATAACAAGTACAACACTAAAACATATGTCGAGATCGAGGCAACGCGTTCACGACTAGAGGCGCACTGGATCTGCGCGCGCGCCGCCGCCGCTTGCCGTCTAGCCGCTCAACTCAACTAAACTATACCCCATTTGACATAACAGATCTCTGTTAACATTGTTGTTCATAAGAGTTCAATGTTACGCTTTTGCTTCATTCAATTACGTACAGCACATATCGATAATTTGATTATGTATTGTCGTGATCTATACTAGAAAAGTTTAGGTAGTTAAATAAAGGTCAAACAATCTTGATTTGTCTTTTATCATTTTTAATTTAAAACCTCAGTTTAAAAATAAAATACAACTAAAAACCAATGTAAATACAACAATAATGATTACTAAATCAATTGAACCATCAGTTTAAGCAGTAGTTAAGCGTTTGTGTAAAAAGTCACATCAAGATTGTTTAGCTTTATTAATAAAAGCTATAGAACGCAAAAAGAAAAGGCGTTTTAGTCATTTCTTTAGGGCCTTCATGCTTTTGGGCCTGCACTACACTACTTACAAAGTTGTTTCGAAGTTGAAAGCGGTTAAAATGGTTGCACGAAGCGAACCGCAGACTCTTGTATTCCCTTCTAACTTCGATCAACTTCCCGAGTTGTGTATGAATCATAAGGCTGGAGATATGGAACATTTTGAAATTTCCTATGTTCACATTTTTGAATGTATTCTATCAAAAAAATCAACACTAAACCTCCTAGGTTCCTATAGGCTCCTAGGTTTAGTGTTCATTTTTTTGACCTGACCTGACCTACCTCATCTGATTAAAAATGTGAGCATAGGAAATTTCAAAATGTTCCATATCTCCAGACTTATGATTTTTTCTCAATTGTAGCGCTAGTTGGCGGCACTACTCGCCTTAACACCACCATCATCATCATCATCATCATCATCATCATCATCATCATCATCATTTCACCATTTTATAAAAAATGCTTACATATTCGACGAGTAAAATCTAAAGTCAAGCTAACTGCAAAACTTCATGCGGCGTCAGATTTCTTTGGTATTCCCTTGTAAGTACATATTTGATATAAAACCCAAGATAAGCCCAACAAAAAAGTAGGTTTGTTTGAACGTACTAATAGTTACATAGACGCCTAGTTACTATAGATAAAGTAGGTACTCTTACTTCTTCAGTAGGTTGTCTAATGTGCTGAAAATAGCTAACGTCTAGTCTATACATAATCAGATTTCGATTAATTTTAACAAACGTACCAATTTAGATAATGTTCAGCTAGTTCGCACTAGATATTTATAAGTAATTTACTAGTAAAAATAACCAAAATAGCTAACGTCTAGTCTACATAATCGGATTTCGATTTATTTTAACAAACGTACCAATTTAGATAATATTCAGACAGTTCGTACTAGTTAAGTATAAACAATTTACTAGTAAAAAATAACCAAAATAACTATATTTTCACGGCCCGTTTTAGCACCACTAAAAAAAACTACAAGATTGTGTAATTCTGGATGAAGAAATAATAACTGTCAGAGATTTTAGTTAATTACTTCGTAAAAAAAACAGGTTCTCGGAACACACACAGAACAGTTCCGGTCTTTGATAAATCTCCAAGAAATGCTTGTAATTAATTAAAAGTACGTTAAGATAACAAAACCGTGCCTTAGCAGATTATTTCACTCACTACGGGAGGTGATAACGGCGCGGCCGGTGACCGCGTAATCAAATATTGAAACAGCTTCTACCATATGTAGGCGACGCGATTACTGTTTGACTTTTTTTTTTGTAACTCCTATTGTTTATCAAAACCAATAATTGATACCAACTAATAATCGTCGACGGTGAAAATAATGAATAGGCACTTCTATATAGGGTGACTGGTAACTAGTGACCGATACCTAAACACATGATTGTGCTCATGATAACAAACAAATTTTACTACCTATGGGACCAAACCTGAAATCGCCAAAAAAAAAAACCGGTCAAGAGCGAGTCGGACTCGCGCACCGAGAGGGTTCCGTTCCGATTTCTGAAAAAGTGTGCTACTGAAAAAGTGTGCTATTTAGAGACATCGTTTTATTTTTCCTGTAATATTTACATAAACTTCTATCACATACAATCATTTGAGATTTTTCTCTTTGCAAACTTCGGAGATAAGGGGGGGGAACGGTATTTTTTTTTACATTTTTCATCAGAAGTCGAAAACTATGCAGCCTAAAAAAAAGAAAAAAAATGTTTGAGAATGTGCAATTAGCGCTCTTTCATATGATATCCCACATGCCCTAGTAGCCGCACTTTGATTTTTTAAGACCCCCTTCCGGTCTCTGTTATTATAAATATTTTAATTTCTTTCTTATTTGCAAAATAGTTGGGTAAACGTCATCTAAAACTGTTCTAAATTTCAAGTTGATAGCATTGGTAATTCTTGAGATATCCAGCTGTGACAGACAGACAGACAGACAGACAGACAGACAGACTGAGTCACACCATAAGGGTTCCTTTTTTACCATTTTGGTACGGAACCCTAAAAATCAGCTGCTCCCTACATTTTGGCGAGTTATGCGACCATGAATATAAGGGGCAGCTGATATTTTTTCGCGATTTCAGGTTCGGTTGTTTGTTATCATGAGTGTAATCATGTGTTTAACTAACGGTCACTAATTACAAGTCACCCTATATAAGGACTAAACTTAAACTTAACAGCTGTCAAATGTCAAATGTATGGGACAGCTGATATTTTTTTCTCTATTACGATGTTGGTCCCATTGAGAATTGTTCAGTTTGACGGTATGTACCAAACCCACACCTTTCTGATACACCCTATAGAGGAAGGATAAGGATAATAATTACGTCTGTTAGATGGTAATTACTACAGGATCCATCATCTTCATCTAGGCATGTGTTCACCACTAACCACCGGATAGGTATTTAAAAAATTGGTTAAAATCAAATTTGCCACAAAACTGTTTAAATACTTAACCGGCAGTTTGAATGTTGGTGAACACAGCCCTTTTGTAGTCATCTTTCATTACTTTTTACAACACTCACGACAAGACCAATCATAACATTTTTTCGCTAGGATTTCTAAGTCGATAATTATGAGTTTATGAGGTACTAGCCGATATTTCGCCAACCTCCACTTCATTATTTGTGCGCTGAAATATCGGCTTGAATGTATTAAGGATCCCGCAGACAGGCGTGACGCGACGGCGTGATGCGACTCCGGTAGAACGATTCAATTAAGTTATTATGGAAATTGTTCCACCAGATTCGCGTCGCGCCCCGTCGCATCGTGCGTGCCTGTCTACGGGAGCCTTTACAAACTTAAATCTAAAAAGTATTGGATAAGGAGATAGAGGAAAATGAAACAACCATAGAGTTGGGAAATCTCATGTAATTGTCATCGAATTTTAATTTGTAGACGATTTCTGGTGAATGAAATACCTACCTTAAAATGACCGTTGCTACCATAACAATACCAAAACCATACCATACCAATTCAAAGTGGAATCTAATAGTCCAACTGTCCGAGCCATAATACCGACCACACAAATAGCTATCTATTACCCTAATCAAAACTGCTTTGACTCGGGTTAATGGTGGACTTAATCCGCGGTTAGTTCGCTGCCGACACTCGAATTAATCAAGGCTCTACTATAAACACAACACACATACGTACTTAATAAGTACTGTGTTTCAAACTTAAGCTTTCCGTAACCGGGTAGAATTGGAAACTGCATTTTTACATACTAGCTTTTGCGCGCGGATTCGCTCGCGTGGAGGACGGATATTTTCCCACGGGGACGTACTACCGGGATAAAAATATCCTATGTCCTAATCCAGGTCATGGTCTACCCATATGCCAAATTTCATCCAAATCCGTTCAGCCGTCTTAGCGTGAAAGTAAAACAAACAAACGTGTCAGGCGTGCCAAACGTGTCAGATCTCCGACACGTCACACATGGAGGCACTCTACTTGCACTCCATGTATAACACCACTACACAACCGAAGCTATTCAAAAATATTTCGCAGATAACATCAAAAACTCGTGTTCGTTTCAATTGCGCGGCCATGGCGTTAAAAAAAACTATGCCAACATTTTGTAACAATTTGTAAAAGTTGACTCCCAAAACCACAAATTTGTCAAAGCTAGGGTTAAAAAGTTAGAAGGGTTTGAACGTGGCCACCCCATCGAAACGCGGAGAACCGCGCGGCCACGGAGATCTCGGAAACTAAGCGTTGCACCGACCTGAAATTTTGGTAAATAACAGATTCAATTTGTAAATAATTTGTAAAAATATGGAAAAAAATCCAAGAATAATATTTTAGGAGCTGTGAGACTAAAACCCCGTGGCCGCGCCATCAAAACGGTGAAAAAAACGTGATAGCCGATATCTCGCTGAAAAAGCATCGCAGACGTTTAGAGTTTTTTGTAAAACCTAGATTTGAATTTGTCAAAACTTACAAAAATGCAACAAAAAATACTAGGTTTATATTTCAGGAGCTGTAAGACTAGAAACTCATGGCCGCGCCATCGAAACGGTGAAAAATACGTTATCACCGATATCTCGCTAAAAAAGCATCGCAGAGGTCTGAAGTTTTTTGTAAAACCTAGATTTGAATTTGTCAAAACTTGTAAAAATACAACAAAAATCCTAGGTTTATATTTCAGGAGCCGCGCCATTGAAACGGTGAAAAACACGTTGTCGCCGATATCTCGCTGAAAAAGCATCGCGGAGGTCTGAATTTTTTTGTAAAACCTAGATTTGAATTTGTCAAAATTTGTAAAAATACAACAAAAATCTTAGGTTTACATTTCAGGAGCCGCGCCATTGAAACGGTGAAAAACACGTTATCGCCGATATCTCACTGAAAAAGTGAAATCCCACTGAAATGGCGCGGCTCTTGAAATATAAAACTAGGATTTTTCGTTGTATTTTTACAAGTTTTGACAAATTCAAATCTAGGTTTTACAAAAAACTTCAGACCTCTGCGATGCTTTTTCAGCGAGATATCGGTGATAACGTATTTTTCACCGTTTCGATGGCCCGGCCATGATGTTCTAGTCTTACAGGTCCTGAAATATAAACCTAGGATTTTTTGTTGCATTTTTGTAAGTTTTGACAAATTCAAATCTGGGTTTTACAAAAAACTCTAGACTTCTGCGATGCTTTGTCAACGAGATATCGGCTATCACGTTTTTTTCGCCGTTTCGATGGCGCGGCCACGGGGTTTTAGTCTCACAGCTCCTAAAATATTAACCTAGGATTTTTTTCTATATTTTTACAAATTATTTACAAATTGAATCTGTTATTTATTTACCAAAATTTCAGGTCTGTGCAACGCTTAGTTTCTGAGATCTCCGTGGCCGCGCGGTTCTCCGCGTTTCGATGGCGCGGCCACGTTCAAACGCTTCTAACTTTTTACACGACTGCCTATTAACCATAGCTTTGACAAATTTGTGGTTTTGGGAGTCAACTTTTACAAATTGTTACAAAATGTTGGCATAGTTTTTTTTTTACGCCATGGCCGCGCGGTTGAAACGAATACAAAAAATCGACAATGTTTTAATGTAACCTCACTTTTACTATACTTCATATAACTTGATTTTGGCTTGTTATTATATCCTCTTACAAATAAGGTTAGTTTAATTGAGTTAACCGCTTATCCAACTGGGCCCAGGAAACTATGGACAGTTTCCCTTCTCCTATTGTACAAAGATAGATTATAGTCTGGAATAGCACATAGACTATTTTTTATCCCGATATACCAAAAGGTTTGAGACTTACGCTGGTTAGTTTTAAATTTTATTTTGAGTCTTAAGTTTACTACCACTCATCGGTATCCGAGAACATGAAGGTGCCTTCGGCTTCATAATAACCATAACTTTAGTCCCATGTACATTATTTAATAAATCGTATACCTATCTAAGTAAGTAAGTACCTACTTAAGCCGTGCCTGCGACAAACTTCAATCACCGTAACTTGTGTGAAAATCCTAAGCAATGGCGGTGTTTAGGGCCTCCGGGGATCGGTAAATTGCCTTAGGGTGTACCTGTACCACAGAATACATAATAGTACAAGTACAAGAAGAAACACTCCGCAAAATCATGTAAATAAATAGTGAGTCTTGCTACGACATAATAAAGTGCAATTCAGGTCGCACAGCGTTAATTACCTACAGTTATACTCACCTAGAAGTTGCCTCTCTTTCTATCGTGTAACTCGCTAACTCGTTAGGGTTGTCTTCTTTTACGACGCGGCGCGTGAGAGAGTATCGAACTAACGTGCACCTCGGCCGGCGTGCGACAGCCCACACTGAATTAGTTCGACAAGTCGAGCCCGCCGTGTACTTGTAGCTACATACCTAAAATGCGGAGTGCGCCTGGCCTACCTGTAGGTATAGTCAACATAATCAAAGAAAGCTATTGTCCTTTACCGTTAGTAAGCAGTCACCAAATCGTGTTAGAAGAATGTAAACAAAGAATAAGACGTTGTTATTATTTTATTGGGTTTTCTGGCTAACCAGAGTGATGAAATTAACACTAATAAACAAGGGGCTCGTGGCGAAGTGATAACAGCTGCACGAGTCGATCGAAAGTTAAGCTACGCTTACTGTGGTCGGTTCGCGAATGGGTGATGATAATATCGAGACCCCTTCGTGCCTCAGAAAGCAAGCCTGCACGCGTCCCTAACCCTAAAGAAATCAACGTACCCAGTATACGGGGATATCTTATTTCGGCCTTATAGAGACAAATGAACACTGCATCCAATTTGTAATTAGTTAAGTTTGGCTGTTTGTTACTTTACTTACAGTCGGTTTCTTCAAAAACAACAACAACAACAACAACAACTAAAGTAATCAGTAAAAGTTAGAGGCAAAAAACAATAACAGCAACAGCTTAAATTGAGAAGAAACAAAATTAACCGTTACTTTGACTTTGTGACGTTACTTTGGCTGTTACTTTTGATGAAGAAACTGGCTGTTCAGTCAGTTTCTTGAACAACAACTTTAGTAATCAGTAAAAGTTAGAGGCGAAAGTAACAATAAAAGCAACAGCTAAAATTGTGAAGAAACAAAATTAACCGTTACTTTGACTTTGTGACGTTACTTTGGCTGTTACTTTTGGTGAAGAAACTGGCTGTTAATCTCTTCGAAACGGCTTAGCAGATTTGTACGAATTTAAGTACTGAAAATTATTTTGAAGCTACAATCTGATGGAAAACACATAGTTCTTCAATGGATTCCATCACATATCGGAATAAGAGGCAACGATATTGTGGATCTATTAGCCAAGCAGGCCATATGTGATGGAATTCCTGTTAACTTTTCTCCTTACTTTACTAACTTTATACCTAATATCAAACAGGATTGTTATTCGCTTTGGAAAGAATATTTCAACAAAAGATCACAAGAAAAAGGAATCTGGTACAAAACGATCCAACCACATCCCTTGAATTCACCGTGGATAGATAACCAACTGTTGAACAGATGTGATACTGTTATAGCATTAAGACTTCGTTCCGGACACATTCCGTGTAATAAGTTCTTATACCTAATGGCAAAATCAACAACTTCTAATTGTGATTTTTGTACCAATTCCGTTGATGATGTTTATCACATATTAACCGAGTGTGTCCGCAACGAGGAATTTAGAAATAGCTTAGATTGTAGGATTAGAGAGATAGGTTACTGTAATAGTGTTCTAGCTGCGCCACTTTCTGATGCAGCTAGAGTACTTTACAAACTAGCTATCCTAAGAGTAAGTTAAATAGTTATTAGTATGATTTTGTTAAGCCAACCAGGGCGGCATAATCGCATGTGCGACAAAGCCCTTTCCATTTGAATAAAAAAAAAAAAAAAAGTACACAGGTAAACTCTTCCTTTGCCCAAAAATTCACCCTTGAATAATGGCTCCCGCAGACAGGCGCGACGCGACGATCAGACGCGATTCTGGAAGAACAATTGCCATGAAATTTTCATGGAAATTGTTCTACTAGAGTCGAGTCGCGCAGTTGCGTCGCGCCTGTCTGCAGAAGCCTTAACACTTGAATAAGTCATTTTATGTCCGTAAAAGTTTCCTTAGGGATTACTTACAAAGGCAATCTGTCACTTTCATTCAAGTGGACCAACTTGCGGGAATAAGCTGGGATCCTATAGAAACATATATTTTTAAACAAAGCAAGTTGTCGGTTTGTATCCTAAATCCCTTCTTTCAACGCAATTTATTTAATTAATCTTAAGTCTCTTTCAATGTCTTGGTTTAGCACTTGTAATGATAAGTTCTCTTTGTTGAGGTAAGTTCATAAGTTCGTAAGTTCAAGAGGTAACATCTTTAATGTATTACCGTAATACATTAAGGATGTTATCATTTTAATTCCACTATCGACTGTTTTCTTTCTTAGAGGGGCTTGTGGCTAAGTAATAACAGCCGCACGGGTCGATCGATCAGGTTAAGCTACACTTGCCGCGGTTGTTGTTACCATCTTTACATACTAAGACCCCTCCGTGCCTTGGAAAGCACGTTAAGCCGCGTCCGGCTGTCATTCGTGGATCTTTACCAGTCGTTACGGGTCGTCAGAAGCCCGAAAGTTTGACAACTATAATAGTCTTACCAAGAGGTATCGTATTATTCAGTTACTGTGTTGTGGAGGTCAGACAGGCAGTCGCTCCATGTAAAATTCAGCTACATCCGGTTAGACTGGAAGCCGACCCTAACATAGTTGGGAAAAGGCTAGGCAGATGATGATATCGACTGTTTTCTTATTTTAGACATTTTTAAATGAAGCCTTCGTTTTACTCTTTGTACCTACTGTATGTAATTATAGAATTATGTTATATAGATGAACATCGCATAATTACCTACAACACATAACTTAACGCATGTATTCCCCGAAGGGTTAAGCACGTACGCACGTTTCGCCAGTCGATCCGATTGCCATCAACCGGGCACAAATGCAATTCCGAAAAAAAAACGTTTAAAAAATCTATTAATGAAACTCAATTTGTAAGAAACTGAACTGCTTCGTGTTATGTTCAAATCACGTGATACAAGTATTAAATTCTGTACTCTTGTATGTTTAAATTGTTGTTTTATAAATGGTAGCGTAGGTACCACCTTTTCACAACTAATTTTAGAAAACCTTTAGAAAACGGATGAAAAAATAAAACCTTTTAGATTTTAATGATGAAAATATATCATTGCTTTAGCAAAAAATAAACAACGCCGACAATTATTCAGAATTCGAATGACAACGTTAATTTGGAATTCGATATTGTTTCTAAAAAAATACCTGTTGGTAACATTTTATCGTGAAAGTACAAAAGAAATCTCGAAAAATAAAAATATCACATAGCCAAGAGGCAACAGAAAGATAAATCCATTAATTAGGAAACAGGAAGTCTCGTCCGTCTTGTAATCTGAGTGTTAATGAACCATTAGTAAAGTTTAACATTTCCTACACTAAGGGCAGTATCTCTTTGCACACTGATACAAGCCCTAGCGTAGTTTGTATATAAGTTACCTAAAGCAAAATAAAAAAATGTATGTATGTACAGTCGAGTTCATTAATATATTGGCACTGTCAAGGATTCAAAATGTTGTGAACGTTAGAAAGCTCAATAAATTCTATAGAACCTATAGATCAAAAATATGTTCTCATGTGAACGGTTCAATAATTTTATGCTGTGCATTAGCAATATATGCTGTGAAAAAGCAGTCACATAATATAATGAATTTAAATCTTGACCACAATTTATTTATGCGCCCCGCGGTTTCACCGGCGTATACTGGGATAAAAGTATCCTATGTGTTAATCCAGTGTATAAGCTGCCTACATACCAAATTCCATCCAAATCGGTCCAGCCGTTTGAGCGTGAAGAAGTAACAAACATACACACACACACTCACAAACTTTCGCCTTTATAATATTAGTGTGATTTATTCATTTGCTCTCATGCACACACACATTTTACAAATTAAAAATTGTCGGTTTTTGTACATGAACCCTGTCAGGGCGCTGCAAAGCACAATGTTGGTTTGCTGTCGAGTTTGTAGATTTTAATTGATTAACATAAAATAAAATAACATAAGATCAGTAACATTAATTAGCATAATTTCGGAAAAATATTTAGTTGTATGTCTAGATGTTATTAAGATGTCCAAGTAACAATGAAAAACACAATAAATAAAATACAATTACACACAATAGCACAGATACAGTCTATGTATAAGTCAGGTGGTATTAATTTAGTATGTAGGTAGTCAAATTAATAATAAAGTTGAATTATGGTATGTCATTTACAATACAAAAATAAAATAAAATAAAAAACAGATTTAATGTCACTCAGCTCAGGCCGGATCTTACAAAAATATAAAATACTAGAAATATATAAAAAGTTACGAATTAAGTACCTAAAACATTGACCTACATACAAGCTACATCTATAGTTTTATCAGTCATGTATTCGTCTACCGTGTAATAACATTTTTCTATTAAAAGTGATCGTAGTTTGCCACATATTTTTTAATGATGCTTAGGTATAGTTGTCACAATATTATGAACTTTTTTGACGTTCATATATTTTTGAAGCCTGAAAGTCCAATATAATAGGTCGGGGAAAAAATTTTTTCGTATTTTATAGGTATAAAGTTATAATAAAATCTCTTTGGCTCTACTGTTTGTATCTGGCTGGTTTTGATATCATTGAAAGTTTAAATTTTAAAGAACATAATTCCAAATTCAAATTAGGAAAATGTGTGATTTTCATTTGTTTTTCGTACTGTCAAGATGAGTGAATCTAATGAAGAAATTCGATACATTTTAAAATTTTACTACAAAAAAGTTAAAAATGCAACGCAAGCCGCGAAAAAAATTGCGATGTTTATGGACCTAGTGCAGTGTCTGTGAGAGTAGCACAAATTTGGTTTAAGCGTTTTCAATCCGGTTTTGATGTCAAAGATGCACGTCGCTCTGTTCGCCCTATTACGGATAAAATGGATGCCATTTTTGAAAAAGTGGAGCAAAATCGGCATATCAGTAGTTACGACGTTGCTGAAGAACTAGGAATTGACCACAAAACAGTTTTGACCCATTTGGCAAATGACACATAAGTAAATAATAAACTATGAAAAAAAAAATGTCTTGAATTTGTATATAAAATACGAAGGAACTTTTTCCCCGATTAATGAACTCGACTGTACCATCGCAAAACTTTGCGGTGACTGTGACCTCTGAATTTGTTTCGGCCTTTCTTCTCAGAGTAGTCAGATAGGAAACGCCGACCTCATCTAGTTTTTATTTTTTAAATTATGATTGACGTGTAAGTGTTTGTACAGAAATAAAATCATTAAGTACAAGCTTTTATTTAGTTTCACCTATCCCGGTGTTTGTCTGTCTGTAATCTCTATCTATCTGGCAAGTTAAATTTGACCCACTTCTCGGTTTCTGATTACGCTGAAATTTTATTGTAAATTGGATGACAATGCAATATTGACCAGATCTGATGATGGAGCTGGAAGGTGGCCATGGGCATTCAGTAATAAAACGACGCAAACCTATCGAGTTTGGGCTCGTTTGTTTCGTCTTGACAAGGACGCTGGTCCTAGATGATATCCGGATTAATAAAAACTTGTTTTTTACAAAAAAAAAATATATTAATACACTTGTTTATCATCTCCGGCGTTTGATGGTCTATCACACTTACGTGATATTGGCAAAATTATGGTGCCTCCTCCGCAAAAGCCTTAATAAAAGTTGAAGTTTACGTTGAGTTATTTGTTGCTAATTGAGCTAATTGATTATGGGTGCTAATTAAAGCTACTTCTTTAAAATGTCATTCTCGTCTTCAAATATAATTAGTTGTCTAATAAATTAATAGGTCAGCGAGAAACTTTTAACGAATAATAAATGCTTTTCAAGCGACCGTATACTGTAAAACAAGCTACTGTTATTATGATGCAGCATCGTGATTATTTTTAAGCAACAAAATTTTTGATATGTCTACGCATTGAAAGCTTAATAAGTGTATCAACTGCGTCTTTAAAATAATTTCAATGTACTCTAATTTCATATAGTCACCTATATACGTTAGCATAAGTAATTGATGAGTGAATCTTTTGAAATAAAAATTGAACATAAAATTACCTTATTATTGTCACCAAATAATGGTCAATGAAAGCTCTAATTTCATGTAGTCTCCTATTCTATTAATGTTACCTGTAATTTTACTAGCAGACAGATGTTGAATCTCTAAAATATATAAAGTAGCTCACTTACAACATTAGTCGCTGAGTTATTAATTCAGAAGTAAATATATTTATCGGTAGCTCTGAGTCATATTAAATTGACGCTGGTTTTTTGATATTCTGTTGGAATAGTAAAGATGATGACTTATTATAATAGAGGCTGTTCTATTAACTCGTTGCTTAATGCTTACATACAAAAAAGGACGTTAGGTTGCAGGTGCTAAAGAAAACTTTTGATGCTGCACTTATAATTTCCCATTGATTATCTGTTAAAGACAAAAGAAAGCTGTCGCATATTTATGGGGTTCCGTAGGTGAATGACCAAAATTACCAAAGTGACGAAACTAACAAACTAAAGGCTTACCTTTAGTTTGTTAGTTTCGTCACGTCACCCTTTTTCACGTCACCCTTTGTTCGGTTACTATGTCAATTTTGCACCTGGTATGACCAAATTAGTCAATAGTACTTTTATTTACTGCACCATAAATTGGCATCAAGAAATAATAGTACCTCCACAATAAACTAATAAGTAAGTAATAATTAATAATAAACTAAACAAAACCAAACAAATAATAAATTCATAAACTTAATTATTAAGAATTTCAGGAAGCAAAATGGATAAGGTCAATCAGAAAGTAAACCACTTTAGGTACAAATGACCGTGGAAGAATAACATAGCAAAACTAATTTTGCTAAAGTTCATTGTATCGTTTAGTCACTTGAACAGTTTAAACCAATAGGCGGCAATAGGCAGACCGTGGTCCACATCCGTACCGCGAAGGGTCGGAACTTGGACCCCCAAATTATTGTTAAATAACTTACCTACTATTTTAAAATAATATTGTCATATAACTGCAACGTAAAATACAATTTGATTAGTTGGTTAGCTTTAGTACGTACTTAGGTAGACACATACCTACCTATTGTGTTATATGTTACTTACTTATTTATTATTCAAATAAAAAAAAAAACAACAATAAAGTATTGCTAGTTTTTATAGGGACCTCGATAAAATTTGTCAACAGTATCCGAACCCCACATAAAATTACTTGCCGACCCCCGTTTAAACAAACAGTTTAGTATACAGGGTGTAAGAACAGCCCTTTGCAAACTAACAGGTATTCAGCTCCTTATTTTCAATCATACTTATTCCACCGGATTTCTCAGGAAAAATTTCATGTAAAATTTCATTCTATGTACAGAGCACTCCATTTAAAATCAAACTTTTATTTCTTAAAAAAAATAACAGCAATGGATGTTAAATACTATAACGAACAACGCGTAAAATGGCGGGGAAGGCTCGCTTCACTGCCGTTCGCTACGTGCGTTTTGCCGGTAACGATACAACATGTGACGTAATAAAACAAATCAGGTTTATTGGATTCCCATTTACGTTCCTGAAATATTTTCATGTACCGGTAATTTTAGTATAACATAATCAGCCTATAATGTTCACACTGCTGGGCTGGTACACAGGGCTCCTCTCGGTGAGAGGGACATCTTAGTATGATATACTGAATTCACCCCATCAATCTGCGGAGGTCTGCCCCTTACACCCTGTATTAGTGTAAGAAGGTTTAGTGCCTATATCAATGGCCTATGCCTAAAACTCAGCTAAACGCATTTGAATGAAATTTAGCACACGGGTAGACCATAACCTAGAAAAAGTCATAGGTAGCCTATGACCTTTTCTAGGTTATGGTCTTTAATCGACATACCACGCCGGCAACGCCGCGGGCGGAAGCTAGTTAATTTTAATGCAATCGAAAACCTCATCTGAAATAACTAACATAGTTAGGTATTTCACGTGAAAACTAGCCTAGCTCGACCCAACTATTACTACCAATTTAATTTAACTTCCTTAACAACAGCTGCACGCAAATGGACCACTAAATTGCGAAGACACAATTAACTTTCTATATAGGATGTATCAGAAAGGTGTGGTCAAATATAAGGGTGTGGTACAGACCATCAAGCTGAACAACTTTCTCTATGGGACCAACATCATAATTTAGAAAAAAATATCAGCTATTCATTGCATTGTTTGTTGCATTTGGGTCGAGGCATTTGGGTCGAGTAGGCATTGAAGGACAGCAGCAAAATTGCGGGACAGCTGATAATTTTTTCTCGATTACGATGTTCGTCAAATCAAATCAAATCAAATAATTTACTTTATTTACTATTTTTATTACTAAATTATTTATAATATGTACAAGTGGTAAGTATAAAAAATAAAAAGTGGTGGAAGAGCTCATAGGGCATCAAAAAATTCGTCCGCATCGCCGTCAGTGGGAAAAGTGCCCAAAAGGCTGGCAGCATTGCCACGCTGGATGGCAATGCTAATTCTTTGGGCTAAAAATAGGCCAGCCCTCTGGTCCGTGTGGAGTCGACCAACCGCTTAGCGATGTCCCGAAATACTCGATGAGCACTCGGACCCCAAGGCCCTAGTGTGATAATTGATTTGCATATTATATATTAAAAAAGTGTTACAATCTAAATCACAATAAACATTATATTTGTGGTGGCATTTGCGATAAAATCAGTCATCTTTCATTTAAATAATCATTAATTGCACACTGCGCCTCACCTACCAACACACACAGTTTGCATGCCTTTTTACTTTTTATTTTATTTCTTTTGCAAGTTTACGATTTTGATTTTTATTTTTAAATACCAGTTAGCTATACTGTTACTTATAGTTTTTTTGTAGCATTTGTGTGTTATAGATAGCATTTTATAGTTAAGTCTGGAACATTTGTGTTTCTTACGTTTAGACGGGCGTTGATGGCTGCGACTCAGTTTTTAACTTTTGCAGCTATCATCGTTTCCATTGCTGTTAAGTATCTCAATTTGTTTTTGTTCCAAATAAAAACCTTTTTACTTTACTTTACTTTAATTGAATAGTAACATTTTGCAACTTGGTCCCGTGGAGAAACTTGTTCAGTTTGATGTTTGATGGTCTGTACCACACCCTTGATCACACCATTCTGATACATCCTGTATAAACAGGTACTTCCTTTGGTATGTAAAAGCCTCACCCCACTACACTTGCATAACACTCTTTCAATCACAATCCGTCGGATTTATAAGGAAATTCCTAATGTATTGCTTCATAAAATGTTTGAAAAATTCGTCTGCTCGACAACGAAAATCAAGCAATGAATATTGTTGAATTGTCAAAATGAAAGGCAATGTCATTGTAAGGCTGGCTTGCACCACAAGTAAAGGTTTATGTCAAATTTGACAGTAACTGTAACGCTGACTTTAACGGTTACTACCTCAGAAGAACAACTTGTTGTTCTTCTGAGGTTACTACGAAATGTGTACCATTTGTATTCATCAGCTTAGTTAAAGTTATCAGTGTAGGTACGCGTCTGACAGAAGTGACATAATTTAACATTAACAATAACATTAACCAGCGAAGCGTAAGCAGTTAATGTTACAGTTAAAGTAAGCTTACCAACTGTTTTACATTATGGAATGCAATAAAGAATTGAGAATTGAAACTTATGACGTCAGCTAACAAATTGACAAATGGAGCAACCCATTTTTTGTCTGACAGGTACTTTAACGGAAGGTGCGATGTTTGTTATTGTTAAAGTCAGATGGTGCAACCCACAGATCTTCAGAAGCCAGCTTCTGATGCTCCCAAGAGCATAGTTACTGCGAGCGCTTGAGCACAGGATTAGATACTTAAGCATTTAAGGAATAAAGGCGAGACTGTTGATTCCAAGAATACCTACTTGATGTCAGGTTCACCTCAGTTGCCTTGCAGAAACGTTGCCTGAAGCGGTATACTAGTACAGTTGACAAATAACTCACCTAACAAAATTAAACTTACCATAGTTGCTGGCTATGACTGCTGGCTAACTTATTTAGTATACCTCAGAAAAAGACTTGTTTTAGAAGGCACAACGTCACATTCTCATGATATCGTGAGTTCTTGAGTTTGGCTAGTAACTTCTGAGAAGTTATACTTGCTTCTTTCAAACTACTTAATTCATGAAAATCATCCATGATTTTCGTTCATAACAAAAACATCACCATCAACGTAATATACACATAAATTCTCTAAATGATACTGAAAACCGCATCAAAATCCGTTGCGTAGTTTAGAAGAATATCAGGGTCACACAGACAGACACGAAAAGCGACTTTATTTTATAATAAGTAAGAGTATAGATAGATATTTAGAAGTAAGTATAGAGGATATAGATTCACGTCGAGATCGAGATGTACCGGAAGTGTGGCCACAGCTTTAGGGTCTCCCAAAAGCTTTGCGGTAAGCTAAAGCGTAATGGATTGAGTTTTCAGACTTTTATGACGGTATTTTGGTGAAAGTTGAGATTTACTTTTGCTATAAAATCTAAAATCTCTGTGATAACTGCGCTAAGCCAAAAACTTTACGCTTATATGCTTAGTTCCGAGCGCTTCAAAAAGGTGTCTTGGGTTACATTTCATTCGCTACTTTTATTCAGTGGGACACAACAGACTCGTATAATAATACTTTTCTTCGTGTGGATAATAATCAGTCACGCATAAAACTTCGCAGCCGACATTGTAGGTAACTTTTCTTTTTGAAGTAGATTATTTTTTGCAAATATCGTCCTCTATGAAATATCTTCGTTGAAAGGCTGAGTTAGAATGCGATTAATATCTATCGAATGGGAATTTAAATCAAATCTGATAAATCGAGATTCCAACATAAAGTGCATGTAAATCAAAGTTTTGATTAACATGCACTAAACTACATTTGCGATCTAACTAGTACAGTCAGCAAAAAAATTCGATTAACACTTGTGTTTTCTAAATCTTAATTTTTGAGAAAAATACTTCATTAAAAGCGAAACAGATATAAATTTTAAAGAAAATTAACTCTTATCTGATAAATTAAATGCTAAAAAGCAGGCTATCGTATCATTTTGTGTTAATTTAGATGATGTCAAAAGTAGTAGTGTTAACCGACTTCTATTGCTGACCGTACCTCTTGACCAATAAGTTAGCACTGGTTAGAATTTCATGCAAGATTTACAACCAGTAACACCACTCCTTCACCCGATAATTATGACTCTAGGAAACGTAAGTGGCTTCAGTTTCTTATTTATTTGAAACTAGCTTTCGCCAGCGGCTTCGACCGCGTGCATGTCGGAAACTATCCCACGGGAAAAGTTATCCTATGTCCTAATCACGGTCTAACCGTGCCAAATTTCATCCAAATCCGTTCAGCCGTTTTAGCGTGAAAGCGTATTATCAAACAAACAAATGAACTCACTTTCGCATTTATACTATTAGTTAGAATAGCGACCAATGAATGGTCTATAATAAATCATGAAATCTTTGATGCGCCAAAAGTTGCTGAAACTTCGAAGTACTTTTTTCATTTGTGTCACTCAACATATGTCGCTCACAATCCAATATACCAAACATTGTTTTATCGCAATCTCGCAAGTCGCAACTATTTTTCATCAAAAGATAGTCTTACCATTTATAAGATACCTAGATCAAATGAAAAAACTTAAACCCACTGATCGATTGTCATAGTACTTAGTCAAAGTTATATATTGGTAATGGATTCTTACAAGTCACATCACATTTAGATATACAACTCAAATAGCTATACAAGTAAAATACAACCGTAAATTCAATAATTACCGCCTTCTGATATAATCTGACCCTTCGGTATTTACATGTAAAGGGTCTTTCAACAAGGACGGGTCGATGTTGAATTTAAATAAAACAAGCTGTATGTGAGATATTAAAGAAATTATTTTTTTTATTTGAAAGGCTCATTTATGCCATTATTTATGAAATATGACAGGCGGCGTCATTGGTCCGCACTTTTTCAAAAACGATGACGGCGAGGCCATTACTGTCAACGACGAGCGCTAAAGATCAGTGAATAACAATTTATTGGTGACGTGAATTGGTCACAAAGATCGTGCGATTTGACCCCGCTATACATTTTCTTGTGTGGTTTTCTCGAGTCGCAGGTCTAAGCCAATAATCCGCAATCAACCGATGCCCTGAAAGTCAACATTACGCAGGCCATCGCTGAGATTCAGCCGGATCTATGCAGTAGAGTAATTGAAAGTTGAAAATAATTTCTTTAATATCTTACATACAGCTTGTTTTATTTAATTTCAACATCGACCCGTCCTTGTTGAAAGACCCTTTATAAGTATACCTAAAACCAGTACCTAAGTACCTGGTTAACCTAGGACCTAGGTACACTAGTATGTAGGGTCTTCGAATGCCGGTCGGAGGACTTGTCATCAATAAAGTTGGGTGACAATAGTAGTATATCGTTGTGGTTAAATGGAGTGCCATGCAGTGTTGTCGGGTAGCGAATAGTCCACGTGCCAATTACGTTACGACTACAGCAATAATGTGCAGTTCATTAGGGAAATACAACCGTTTTGACACATTCACACGGGACGATTTTCGCCGCACGTGTACAAGTTGCCTACCAAAACGCATCACAAGGCCACAATTAGAGTTTTCCTGAAAATTCACGCCACCAGTTGGCGCCACTTTGACAAGAGGTCTTACATTTCGATAATGAATAAAAAATAGAATAGAATAGAATAGATTAATTTATTTGTTAAACGTAGGTAATACATAAAAAGATTTAAAAAAATTAATTAGTGCGCTATGTTTTGCCAATATTGACATACAAATGATGATACGATGATATGATTACGTTCATCATTCATTACTTCATAATTCAGTCACGACTAAAGAAAATATAGGCGTTTTGACACTTTTGACTGGTGCCTGACGGGATCTGACGTCTCACAGTCAGTTTCTTCAACAACAACTAAAGTAATCAGTAAAAGTTAGAGGCAAAAGTAACAATAAAAGCAACAGCTAAAATTGTGAAGAAACAAAATTAACCGTTACTTTGACTATGTGACGTTACTTTGGCTGTTACTTTTGATGAAAAAACTGGCTGTTCAGACAGTTTCTTGAACAACAACTAAAGTAATCAGTAAAATTTAGAGGCAAAAGTAACAATAAAAGCAACAGCTAAAATTGTGAAGAAACAAAATTAACCGTTACTTTGACTATGTGACGTTACTTTGGCTGTTACTTTTGATGAAAAAACTGGCTGTTCAGACAGTTTCTTGAACAACAACTAAAGTAATCAGTAAAAGTTAGAGGCAAAAGTAACAATAAAAGCAACAGCTAAAATAGTGAAGAAACAAAATTAACCGTTACTTTGACTTTGTGACGTTACTTTTGATGAAAAAACTGGCTGTTCAGACAGTTTCTTGAACAACAACTAAAGTAATCAGTAAAAGTTAGAGGCAAAAGTAACAATAAAAGCAACAGCTAAAATAGTGAAGAAACAAATTTAACCGTTACTTTGACTTTGTGACGTTACTTTGGAAGAAACTAGCTGTCAGTGCTGCCACCTAGTGAACGAACGACATTTCAGAAAACCCTAGCGACCTTAATTTGTTTTGAGAAAAAATGTTCTTACATGTGGTGAACGACAAATATCGCTTGCTGCCACATTTACTACTAGCTGCCTACTTCGAGCCACCTGCGGCTTATAGGCTTGTAGGTACGATTTTGTATTTAAACGGCCGATTAGTATAACTCCTGTGCTGCTAGAAATCGACCCGTGTGTGCCGCATTAGTAAAATTCCCACCAACAGAGTGGGTTGCATATTACTAGGTAATAATAATATTGTTTCCTAACTATTTAATTGTCCTCATTTTGTGCGGGCCACGGGCCACTGCAGTAGTTCTACAGATGGAATTTCCACTTGACCACTACAAAATTGTAATTAATTTGAGGTATTTTATCAAAAACACTGCGCGGGCGCGGGCGCGGGCGTATGAAAACGGTGCTCAGACCAAATAAAAAACCGGTCAAGAGCGAGTTGGACTCGCGCACCGAGGGTTCCGTTCCGATTTCTGAAAAAGTGTGCTATTTAGAGACATCGTTTTATTTTTCCTGTAATCTTTACATAAACTAGCTTCTATCACATGGAATAATTTCAGATTTTTGTCTTTACAAACTTCGGAGATAAGGGAGGGGGGGGGACATACGGTCCTTGGAGTCCTAAAAAAATCAATCTTCTGAGTCAACGCAATAAAAAGATACGGCCATTTATGTGACATATTTTGATACTCGCAAGTAAATCAAAACCTATAGGGTACTTGCCGCTGTCCTAGAAACATGAAATTTGGCAAATAGCAAGTTCTCATAGCACAAGTAATGGGAAAAGTCCAAAAATTGTTAATTTGTCATTTTATCACACAAAAAAATAATTTTGAGATGTCAGTCGGTCAAGACCCTTTTTCTCAGGAACGCGTGGAGGTATAAAGTTGAAATTAATATCAAATACGTAAGTTAATGACCTCTTAGAGTTCTAAAAGAATTAAGCTTCTAAGTCAACGCAATAAAAAATACGGACGTTTATGCGACATATTTTGATACTCGCAAGTAAATTAAGACCTATAGGGTAGTTCCCGTTGAACTAGAATAATGAAATTTGGCAAGAAGCAAGGTCTTATAGCACAAGTAAAGGAAAAAGTCCGAAAATTTTTAATTTGTTATTTATCACATAAAAAATATTTTCAAGTCTGTCAGTGTGTCAAGACCCTTTTTCTCATGAACGCGTGAAGGTATCAAGTTGAAATTAATATCAAATACGTAAGTTTATTGTCTCTTAGAGTATTAAAAAAATCAAGCTTCTAAGACAACGCAATAAAAAATACGGCCATAATATAAGCGACAGATTTTTATACTCGACTATCAAAACCTATAGGGTATTTCCCGTTGACCTAGAATCATGAAATTTGGCAAGAAGCAAGATCTCACAGTAGAAGTAAAGGAAAAAGTCCGAAAATAGTTAGTTTGTAATTTTATCACGTAAAAAATTTTTTTTTTGTTGCATTCTCCCAACGGCCGTCTGGCCGTTGGGAGAATGCAACAAAAAAAAATTTTTGGACAATTTCTAGGATAAGGATCAAATTCGCAAAACACATTTTCTTTAGTATGAAACTGACAGGTGTCCAGAACGCATTCTCTCGACGACCGGACTGGGGCCGTACTACGACTTGAAAAAGATCATGGATCCATCATGATTCCAGTGTGAGAGAGAGACGGGGCTATACGACCTATAGCGCCATCCTTTTTTCTCAACGGTATCATGATGGATCCATGATCTTTTTTCACGTCAGTACGGCCCCTGCAGTCAACAATGTGGTAGCGGGGACGACGGGCCAGGGTGTGTCAGACGTGCATAGAATTATAGCCACTGCAAAAATTTTTTTTTCGCCTCATAGTTGAGCCGTTTCACTGTGAAAAATACCCCAAAAACTGTGTAAAATGGAGTAGACCGCATATTTAAAACGGTGACATATGTAGGTACATCTTTTCAACCATCGTGGCCTGTTGAATCACACACAGTGGAAGATATTTCGTATACTGTTTAACGACTTATTTTAATGAACCGTGTCGCCGATGCCACTGATTACCTAATGCCTAGATATTACGTAAGCTAGACATTAGATACATGGGTATTAGACAACAATCTGTTCAAATTAACAGATTGTTAAATTGAATTTTGTATAGGCTTGTTAAATTAATCGGTGTTCGTATGTGATAAGCGACAAACCCATCACATATATCTTGTTACGGCAATTTATGCATGATTACCAGTAGGTTACAGCTCCAACGTATTCGTTTTATAAATATAATTATGTACAGAAACCAGCACTTCAAGCTACTACAATCTGTCAAATTTCTTTAATAGATTTTCATCTTTATCGCTTAAGCATTAGGTTCAAGGTTGATTGGGATAATTTGACAGTTTCGGGTGGCTTGACCTGCTGGCGTCTGTACTTATGTAATTAATGCGGTTATTTTAATTAATTATGTATTGATGTCAGACATCAAGTGCATCGGCGTTACTGTACTCACCAGTCGAATAAAATTACGTGTAAAATACATATTTAAATATAGATATTAATGTAAATATTAGATTCTAAGTACTTACCCATTTTTTTTGTGGAAGGGAAATCATACAAATGACTTCTCCCGCTCTGGGCGTGTCAGACTTTTACTGACAAAAACCCACCCGTGTTCCTTCAGTTGCCTGTGCCAGGGCCACGGTATCTCTTTCGAACAACCCGCGACCCTGGCGGCACCTAAGTACGGTTTCCGCCTGCGACTCCGCCCGTCTGGAAAGTTTTCGACAATCATTCAGAAATCTACTTCAGTCTGACATTTGATTTCAATCCGTTCAACCACTGCTACAGACAGATTGAGTAACAAAGTAACATAAATTCCAACTTTCTCATTCAAGTATAATATTCATGAGTTGGTGCTGAACTTTGGTGAAGTTCTTCTCTAATGAAAGAACAGTGGCTTTTATAAATTGAAGAGTTCAGTCACTTTGGAGAACAGGGATAACTAAGATGTTTTCAAGAAGTTTGCTGGTTTTTTTTTATTAAAATACATTTCTAGGTATGTCGATGTCTCTAACTAAGTAGGTAACTTACCTAGTTTTATTTAATGAAAATTGTCGATATTATTTTATTCATAAGTAAATATCAATTTAAATCTTAGGCGAAATATCTTCGTTAAAAATACTTAGGTAGACACTTACGAAATACCAAGAGCCAAGAGTGAAGAGATGCTTGAGAGAGAGCTCCCCCTCCTTTTGCGGATACCATTAAACAGATTTTAATGTCACTAAAATCATAACGCCGGACACGTCGCACGAATGCACCCGGAGAGATGGGCAAAGATCCGCCGCCGCGCCGTCGAGGCAAAACACCACGGCGAAGGTGGTGTGACGATCTAATATGGTTTGCAGGGTCAACATGGCCCCGCCGGGGTCGCAGGTTGTTCGAAAGAGATACCGTGGTCCTGGCATAGCAAACTGAAGGAACATGGGTGGGTTTTGGTCAATAAAAGTCTGATACGCCCTTCTGCACAGAACAGATAAAGAGGTTTATCTGTTCTGTGCCCTTCCGCTCCACCCAGAGCGGGAAGAGAAGTCATTTGATGATTTCCCATTCACAAAAAAAAAAGGGTCAACATGGCCAGAGATTGCACAAGACGGTTTGATGAGAAAAGAAGGACGCTTTTGTCCAGCAGTGGGACACAACGTAGGCTAAAAAAAACATCGATTTTCAAGTAGGTAGGTACTACACCAGTCCAGCAGTCAACTCCTACCGCAATCCGCGTTTAAGAACTTCTTTACAAAAATAAACAGAGTTAAGAATTACTAAGTAAGTCCATAAATAAGTGGTTTTATATTACTAAAGCTACTTCTGATGACTGCTACTTCATTATGCAGCAAAGTATGCCGTCCCCAATTCACTGTAAGTACGCTCTCATCCCGTAATTTGAGTGCGAACAGAATACAGCCACAATATAATAATTTTACAGTAGTTTATCTGGGCCGCTCGTAGATACGTGTTACCTCCCGCGCGCTCGAACTGTTGCATACTGGTACTGACTGAGATTTCGAAGCGCGTCGTTACGGTCGTTTTTAGGGTTCCGTACCAAAATGGTAAAAAAGGAACCCTTATGGGGTGACTCAGTCTGTCTGTCTGTCTATCTGTCTGTCTGTCACAGCTGGATATCTCAAGAACTATTAGTGCTATCAACTTGAAATTTGGAACAGTTTTAGATGACGTTTACTCAACTATTTTGCAAATAAGAAAGAAATTATTTTTTTTTTTTTTGCAACAGGTGGTCTTAAAAATTCATAGAAAGCTGGTCTTAAAAATTCATAGTAGGGCTACTAGAGCATGTGGTATCATATGAAAGAGCGCTGTTTGCACATTCTAAAACATTTTTTTTTTCGACTTTTGATGAATAATGTAAAAAAAATACTGTTCCCCCCCCCCGGCCCTTTTCTCCGAAGTTTGAAAAGCGAAAAATCTGAAATTATTCTATGTGATAGAAGTTTATGTAAAGATTACAGGAAAAATAAAACGATGTCTCTAAATAGCACACTTTTTCAGAAATCGGAACGGAACCCTCGGTGCGCGAGTCCGACTAGCTTTTGACCGGTTTTATTATGAAGATAAACTACTGTATAATTATTATACTGTGATACAGTTCACAGTAGATAGTTACTGTAGTGAGTTTAATTCATTGTTTTCGCACTTTGTTAGCTGCTCGAATCTTGAACTTGCTTCAAAGCTTTCCAGTTTGGATGTTATAATGAAAACTTATTACAATATACTTGAGTTTGCCTTGTTACACACAGTATAGGTACATTAATTCAGGTCCTTACCAAATCGCTGAGTATATACCAGGTGGGCCAAAAGAAATCACCCTATTGCTTTATGCTCTTATTTTTGCAAATGGCGGCCAATGTCAAATCTGTTTTGACATTTGTGGACTAGACAGATGTAGAATACAGGCGAACAAGCCATGGAGCGATACACTAACCAAGAACGCGGAATAATCGTGTCTATCGAGGAAGTGTAGACAAAAGAAGTGAAGTGATTTGCACTGAAGTGTGGCAAGATCGCCCGATTTAACCGTTTCAGACTTTTTTTTGTAGGGTTTTTTGAAGTCGTGTTTACGTGAATAAGCCCGAGACCCTGGACAACATTTGATACGAGTGCGAGAATCTGTCGCCCGAAGTTCTCGCCGAAGTAATGAAAAATGCCATAAAACGAGCCCGTATGGCAATCAATTGTGACGGCCGATATCATCTTCTCAACTTGACCAGTAAAATTCTAAAGGTTCAAATAAACATAATCAAAAAACAGAATCGAAGTTTGTCATTTAGAAAAAAAATGAGAGCCAAACAACATCGGATGACTTCTTTTGGCCCACCTAGTATGTACAATAATACAGATGGGTATACAATGTGGAGACTAAAATACGACAGTAAATGAAAACACTGGCAATACTATGTATGGAGTATTTGGAAACTATCAAATAAATCCTAACAGTCTAAATAGTAGTGATGGGGGCCGACTATGGGGTTTTGCAGGTTTTTGAGTAGCTATACTGAATAAACTATTGAATATACCACGTACCACGTGAGACAAATTTTTTTAGATTTTTCGGCTTTTCCTTTCGGTTTTTCCTAATTTTCTTTTTCCTAAAAGAAAAAAAAGTCAGTATTGAGGCGAACAAAATAAAATTATTCAAATCCGTCGAGCCATTTTAGAGGTTTTTGCGAGACTAATAGCAAGGCAATTGATTACTTCTTTGTTTGAATTTTTGTATGCAGGCTGAGAACGTTATTTTATATACGAAGTTTATTTTAATATCGTATTGACGTCCCCACCATATTTCGCGTCGAACCCACGGTTTCTTTGACCACGTTGTTCTTCTAATCATAGTAAGTAGGTACCTACAGCATTCTCGAAAAATCATCCCTTAAAAAAGTACTTTTATGAAAAATTTACTGTTCACAAAAATTCAGGTTCATTAACATAAATCCGTGCGTTGCTGAAGCTTAATCTAATTGCCAATGGTTGATTTGATTGGCATTTAAAGCCTCTTAATCAAAGGAAATAAGTCCATTATTAGTTGCCTCATTGGAAAGGATTTCCTCCATTTCAGTACTAGCCTATTAATCCCGGATTAAATTCTGTGCTTATACACTTAATTGACGATTCAATCAATCTGCCTAGCCTTTTCCCAACCATGTTGGGCTCGGCTTCCAGTCTAACAGGATGCAGCTGAATAACAGTATTTCACATGGAGTAACTGCCTATCTGACCTCCACAACCTAGTAACTTGGTAATACGAGACCCGTTGGTAAAACTGGTTGTCAGACTTTCGGGCTTCTGACGACCCGTAACGTCAAAGATCCATGAATGACAGCCGGGACACTAAAGCACTAAATACAATATACTTTTTCATATTGTCAAATTAAAAACCTATTGCTATAGGTACACGAGCGTGTTATGCAATTTGGGCGTGAGTCGGTTACAAATAGCTTGTTTAAGGTATTGTGACTGTACCCCAAATACCCAAGCCGATAAAAATTTCGTTTTTCCTAAATTATCCTAACATTAGTGTTTGGGTCGGTTCCCCCTATTGGGGAAAGGTAGCGCTTGTACCTGACATAAGGCGACCAGATGCTGGACCTCTTTTGTCACTTGAAATGCTCTCTAAATTATTGCATCCGACTTGTCATGGCCGTCAGTTTTAGGACTTTACCTCTCATTAAATAGATAATTTATGTCTCCAAGTGACTTAATAGATGCGCTGGTTTAAACAATAATATAATATTTTGTTATTAAGTTGAGGTAAGCGGCTAACAGTCACAGTATACTTCAAAAATATAACAATTTTTGAAATTAAAACTTCTTCTTCTTCTTCTTCAGGGGGATGAAGTTGCTCGCGTCCGTAGGATTTACCACCTTATCCTAGGCCCACCCTACACGTGTCCCCCGGGTGGTGCTAAACGAGCAACAATGCCGAGCAACAGGCGGCAGTCAAATAACCTGTCCAAGTAGGCCTAACCAGTCTGCTCCGTGTGGGTAGGAAATGACCCTCACAAACGTAGTCTTGGCTTAATTGTCTGGGCTAAGGAAGGAAGAAAACCTCATGAATAACAAATAAATCACCCCTATCCGGAGGTGGGAGACGTGCCAAAGGATACTCAATCATTCCATCTCGATGAGTGGCTAGTGGGAAATCTAGTCTCTAGCGCCAACCTCAATGGACCAGGCTATCGTTGAGTGTAAAAGTGCCTTCTTACAGGAATGGGCGTCACCCTGTAAGTGACCGGTTATATCGACCCTTCTCGTGGGAACAGAAATGAATGAACTAAATAATAAAATAAACAAACAAAATGAAAATCAAACCAAGAATCTAACTCAGCAAATATTCCATAAGAGCCTTTTCATAAGTAGGCCTCGGTCTCAATCTACTAGTGATATTACAACACTAAACAAAACAGCAAATGAGAATGACAATTGCAATCAAGCAACTGTCAGCGAACAAAAATCTTCAGAAACCTGGACTACAGTAAATGAAAAAAAACGCTTTAGGTCGAGCCCCGAACACAAAAATGAACATGCTCAAAAGCAGCCCAAGCTCAGTACCTACTGGCTCAGTCAACCAATACCGACATCAAACAGATTTGATGAACTAACTGTTGAGACAAACCAAGAAAATACTAAGCCGGTTGAAGAAAAAACCCCTAAACCACCGCTAATATTTGTAGACAAAATCGAAAACTTACGACCTCTACAGCAACTACTAGAAGAACATGGGTCTACTAATTACGAAATTAAAGTCCTTAATGATAATAGAATAAAAATTCAAACCAAAACACCTGATATTTACAAAGAAATTATAAAACAACTAGAATGTAAGGAAACCGAGTTCTACACATATAGACCTAAACAGGAACGGTCATTTAAGGTAGTCTTAAAAAATATTCATTCGTCTACCGACACAGAAGACATACATCTAGCCTTAAAAGAAATGGGTCACGACTCTTTGAACATATGGAACATGAAACAGAGAATAACAAAAAAAGCCCTGCACATGTTCATCGTAGAACTGGCACCGAAAAGCAACAATAAACAAATATATGATGTCAAAAGTCTCCTTAACTGCCGGATAAAAGTAGAACCACCAAGACCAGTACGTAACATACCACAGTGCGCCAACTGTCAACAGTATGGACACACAAAATCGTATTGCCGCCGTTCACCAAAGTGCATTAAATGTGCAGGAAACCACTTATCCACCGATTTTAATCGCAAAGAACGATCCGACTCCGTCAAATGTATCCTATGCGGTGGGAATCACCCAGCAAACTACAAGGGATGTCAAATATACAAAGAACTGCAGAAGCAAAAATACCCACCACTTCGAATCAAAAAAATGGTAGACCAGCCCAATCTTCAATATACTAATAAATCTGCGATACCTTGTGACAAAACCGACCAACCAAATAATAAAACCTATGCTGATACCCTGAAATCAAATAATAAAGATGCAATTAACCATTCCTCCGAAAATATTGATCAATCTAACGACATGAAACAACTAGTAGAAATGTTCAAACAAATTATGAACCAGATGTGCACAATGACAAATTTGATTATAAATCTAATGTCAGTAATGTCTAAAAATTCGACCAATTAAAATTAGTCATTTGGAATGCCAATGGCTTGTCACAACACTTCTTAGAAGTAAAAATGTTCCTTGAGACAAACGAGGTAGATGTATTGTTGGTGTCAGAAACGCACTTTACCAATAGAACTTACTTTAGCATCCCGAAATACAAATTGTATCACACCATGCACCCAGATGGTACAGCACATGGGGGCTCGGCTATACTAATTAGAGAAAAAATCAAGCATTATACAGTTGACCCATACTGCACAGAAAAAATACAAGCCACCAACATAGTAATTGAAGATCCCAATGGCCAATTATTGTTGTCAGCTATATACATCCCTCCTAAACATAACATGAAACAAGATGATTACACTATCTTCTTTAAAACTCTTGGCCATCGATTCATAGCTGGAGGAGACTATAATGCAAAGCATACCGAATGGGGATCACGACTCGTGACTTGCAAAGGACGTGAACTGTTGAAATCAATAAAGTCTCTACAACTTAGTGTTGCGTCATCAGGAGAACCCACATACTGGCCTAGCGATGTTAATAAAAAACCTGATCTTGTAGATTTTATTATAAGTAAGGGACTACCCCGATCTTCCATACAGTGTAGCTCTTGCTTCGAAATGACGTCAGACCACTCACCTGTAGTGACACTAGTTGGATCTCGTGCCAAAAAAATCTCTAAAACATGCAGGCTCCACACCAGACAGACAAACTGGCCATACTTCCAGGAGTTGGTTGAAAAATCACTAGACTGCCAGATACCCCTTAAATCAGATGAAGACATTATACAGGCTGTAGAACACTTTAACAAATCAGTACAGGAAGCTGCGTGGACTGCGACACCATACCAACCCGACAAAAACCAATCTGACTTTCATTACCCGAAAAACATATTGGAATTAGTAAAAGAAAAACGTAACGCCAGAAAAATGTGGCAGGAAACAAAATATCCTGAACATAAGACCAAGTTTAATAAATTAGTACGTGATCTCAAAGAAGCCCTCACAATGCACAGAAATAATGGCATGGAAAACTATCTCAGAAGCCTAGACGCAACGCCAAACAGTGATTACTCTCTCTGGAAAGCCACAAAGAAACTCAAGAGTCCGATAATACACAGTTCCCCCATCAAAAAACCTGATGGTTCTTGGGCGAAAAGTGATGATGAAAAGGCCAAAATATTTGCTGATCACTTGTCAGGTGTCTTTACAGCAAATGATGACAACGGTTCCACCAAAAGTGATGAAATACAATCTCTACTGGAACAGCCGCACCAGATGGAGTTACCCATTGAGAAATTCACCAAAAGGGAAGTGATAAACGCCATCAAAAGACTCCACATCCACAAGGCGCCTGGGTATGATTTGATAACAGCTAGAATACTGGTAGAGTTACCAGACGTTGGCCTCACATTCCTAACTCAAATTTTTAATGCATGTCTGAAAAGAAATTTCGTACCACCGCAATGGAAGGTTGCAGAAATAATACTTATCCCAAAGTCTGGAAAAGATCCTACCGACGTTAAATCCCACCGTCCAATCAGTCTTCTCCCAATTCCATCAAAGGTGCTAGAAATACTTGTACTCAATCGCATGGTTCCGGAAATCGCAGCTGCTAAGCTAATACCAGAACACCAATTTGGCTTTAGACAGGCCCATGGAACAATTGAGCAAGTGCATAGATTAGTGGAAAAAATCAACTACGCCTTCGAGCATAAATTATACTGCTCCGCTGCCTTTCTGGATATTTCACAAGCATTCGATCGAGTTTGGCATGACGGTCTCCTGTACAAAATTCACAAAAACTTGCCCTTAAATTACTATCTCTTCATAAAAGCCTATCTTAGTGGAAGACATTTTTACGTCAAATACGGCGATAGCATTTCAAAGCTCTGTGCGATAAAAGCAGGTGTCCCACAGGGTAGTGTGACGGGCCCAATGCTCTATCTTGTATATACCTCAGATCTGCCAAACACGATAGATGTACTTACCGGGACTTTCGCTGACGATACCGCAGTGCTTGCAGTTGACAAAACTGCTGAGGGTGCTTCTACAAAACTGCAAAACAACCTAAATCACATCACAAAATGGTTAAAAGATTGGCGCATAAAAGCGAATGAAACCAAATCAGTTCATGTCACTTTTACCCTGAAACGGGATACTTGCCCAGAAGTAGAACTAAACCAAATAAAAATACCTCAGTCAGATGATGTTCGATATTTAGGCGTTTATCTGGATAGGCGACTTACCTGGAAAAAGCACATATCAACCAAAAGAAAAGCTCTTGACCAGCAATTAAGAAAGTTTTACTGGCTTATGGGACGCAAGTCTCAGCTAACTCTAGAAAACAAACTGTTATTGTACAAGTGTATCCTTAAGCCTATCTGGACTTATGGCTTGCAGCTGTGGGGCACAGCATCCACATCGAACATAGAAATTCTACAACGTTTCCAGTCAAAAACTTTACGTATGATAACTGGAGCACCATGGTACATGACCAATAATCGCATTCACCACGATCTAAAGATAAAAACTGTAAGAGAAGAAATCAAAGACTCACTACTGACGTACACTGAACGAATCCATAAACATCCCAACCAACTAGCAAGAAACTTAATGGAAGAGCAACCAAAGAAAACGTTCAAGAGACTTAAAAGACGAGCCCCTCAAGATCTCCTTTAAAACAAGGAGTTTGAATGGATTATATGGACGTAATCACTGGATACTGTACCATGCACGATAAACCTCCAACTACATAACTCCAGCTTAATGTCGACAAGACAGCTCGCAGGAAAAAGAAGAGATAAAAAAAAAAAAAAAAAAAAAAAAATTAAGTTGAGGTAAGCGGCTAACAGTCACATTCCCACTCTGAAAATCAGACGCGTGACGCAGTATAGCGTGTGAGCTTTCACAATAAGGTGAGCTCTGTCCTCAAATGGCAGCATTATAACTAGAATATTCAGGTCTGCTAGGTTAATCTACTCAAATAATGAATTAATAAGTGTTCCAGTTGGAACATGAATCCAATCCAATAAGAACGAATCCAATAAGATAACAATAAGATGTAACGTCTGCTATAATTTAGTACTGTTTCGCGGAAGCATCTTCAACCGATGCTATAATTTCTCCATAGTATTAATTTGAACTTATTCATCTTGAAAATACTCTTATCACATTATTCAAATTACTTTACCGCGCTTCTAATAAGTCCCGAGAACCTGTGCATGCTTATAATGTAGTTTTACATACCAGGGTCTCTTCTAAGAGTATTTGTGTTACTGAGCCACGTTACCCGGTGCTCCTGTGTTCTAAACTCAGCCTATCGTAGTCGCCACTGGATATGCAGTCGCATCCAGGAGTAGCTGAAATAGTCCGCACATGAACATATTAGATTAGGTATATTCCAATTGGACACCCCCCTCTGATTCTAAAAGGTTAGAGCAGTTTCGAAATCTAATAAGAGTCGGAAAGATACTGATTAGAAAATATAAGTAGGTATTTTTGCTTATTAGCAAACAGTGCTGTTAACTGCTTCAAATTATAAAATGTTGACAAGAACAATCTCTGGCATCTTTGAACTGATAACATAGCCCTAAAACATAAACCTATAACATTTAGTGAGATCACAAGATAAGGTTAGCTGAAGTGTCTAATAAACGTGAAACTTAGCTTCGTAACAGGAGTCACGCTCCAGCCGTGCTGTTGAAGTCAGCCGATGTCAGCTGATTCAGGAGAAACTTTAAACCAGCGCGTCCCACGAATCAAAGGTTGAGACATTGCGTAGTCGCAGTCGACGGAAGACTTAAATATCCTGGAATTTGAAATACGTCCACACGAGTATTCATTCTAATTTAAGGCATAGGCTGCTGATTGCAGAGTTGGAAAGATGTATGTTTATATACCTTCTTGGTACCTATCTTTTTCCTTTTATAAAATATCATTGTTGATGATACTTTATTCACATTACAATCTAACTTAGTAGCTAATAACTAATAAGTAATATAAATATAACTTAAATTGCTAACTAACCATCTTTAACATTATGAAATCGCCCAGTGGCTTCTTTCCTAATTACTTCACGTAAACAGTAGACACGTGATTCACGTGCTCTTCACTACTTTCAGCACTTACACTGCAGACTTGGTATATTGAGTGTCCTTTTATAGCTTTACGCTTCGCAGTTCTTAGTCACTAATAATATTAGATTTACCTATAATATGGGTGTGTCTTATATCTATTCTCATTCACACACATTCAAATTGGAAACATCAAACTTACATTGGAATCGAATCCAATAGCACTAGAATCTGGACCAATAATTAACAACTCATGCGGGAATCTAACCCACAAACCATGACACAGTAATCCAAGCGTGTCCAAGCACTTATAAACCAAAACAATACATTAAGCAGGAATTGAACCCACTATTATAAGTTGAGAAATTCAACTTCGATAATCAAACCATTACCTAATTTAACAAAAGTTATTTTAGCCGTTGTAACTCTTGTCGTCTCTAACAATTAACAGAACCTTAAAATTACGTTATTCAACTACTTATAAAACAATACATCAAGCAGGAATTGAACCCACTACTAGTAGTTGAGAAATTCAACTTCTTTATTCAATTCCTAATTTAACAAAAGGTATTGAGCCGTTGTAACTCTTTTCGGCGATAAAATTAAGTTATCCGAGTACTTATAAAACCAAACTCCAAGCGGGAATTGAACACACTAGTTAGTTGAGAAATTCAACTTCCATAATCAATACCTAAAACAAAAGTTATTGTAGCCGTTGTAACTTGTCGTCTCTAACAATTAATAGAACCATATAATTACGTTGTGTTTTTATTGTAGTAACCCTTATGCTGTTCTTTCTCGTTGCACTGAAGTGAATCAGTACATTTAATGACGAGAATCCTGGTCACGTAGCACCACATGTGACTGTACCCCAAATACCCAAGCCGATAAAAATTTCGTTTTTCCTAAATTATCCTAACATTAGTGTTTGGGTCGGTTCCCCCTATTGGGGAAAGGTAGCGCTTGTACCCGACATAAGGCGACCAGATGCTGGACCTCTTTTGTCACTTGAAATGCTCTCTAAATTATTGCATCCGACTTGTCATGGCCGTCAGTTTTAGGACTTTACCTCTCATTAAATAGATAATTTATGTCTCCAAGTGACTTAATAGATGCGCTGGTTTAAACAATAATATAATATTTTGTTATTAAGTTGAGGTAAGCGGCTAACAGTCACAGTATACTTCAAAAATATAACAATTTTTGAAATTAAAACTTCTTCTTCTTCTTCTTCTTTAGTCGCGTTGAGCGATTTTTGGAAGAGGAAAATCTTATGAGTTCGCGTCATGCATCACGCGACATGCTTATGTGACGTGTTGCGCTGACAAGTTTTCACTTCTGTTGGCAGTCCCCATGAGTCCCATGACTGACTTTTTTTTCCAAAAGTTCCTTTTATTGACCGGACCATCGATCAATCTGCCTAGCCTTTTCCCAACTATGTTGGGGTCGGCTTTCAGTCTAACCGGATGCAGCTGAATACCAGTATTTTACATGGAGCGACTGCCTATCTGACCTCCACAACCTAGTTACTGGGTAATGCGATACCCCTACGTAAGACTGGTTGTCAGACTTTCGGGCTTCTGACGACCCGTGACGACTGTCAAAGATCCACGAATGACAGCCGGGACCAACGGCTTAACGTGCTTTCCGAGGCACGGAGAAGTCTCGTTATGTAAAGATAGGTCACCCATCCACGGACCAATCCCGGCAAGCGTAGCTTAACCTGATGGATCGACCCGTGCGGCTGTTATTACTTAGCCACGAGCTTCTCCATACCATAGAAATATAAAATATATCTACCGGACCGGACCGTCCAAAAACTCCAAAAGTCGAAGCGATTTGTAATCCTACTAATATTATAATTGTGAAAGTTCGTGTGTTCGGAAGTCTAAAAATTAGAAGGTTTGTTACTCAATTGGAATTTGGATGAAAGAAGAAGGGTCATCTGTTACCCAAGCCCGGCGCAAACCAAACATATCTCACTTTTTTTGTTATTTTATGTATTTAAATAAATAGATTTTATTTTTTTCGATTTTAGTGGCTAACCTACTTAAATTGTCTTCGTAAGGCAAAATATTATTTTTTAACTAAACCCGCTTTTTCAAAAATGTGATATCAATTGAGACGAGTTATTACCTCCCAATAACTACAGAATTCAATATAAGTAGCTACATTATACCTATAGCTAAGTTTTAGTTACAATAACAATGGAAAGAACCATTGTAGCGAGATAAAATGATCGGCTATTCGACTTATCTCGCTAGTGTGACACACAAAGGAACTAGCACATGCTATCTCACTACTGCACTCCCTAAAAGAGCGAGATGTCTATATTTGGGTTTTTTACCACCACATAACGTACGCGATTTACCTATTAAATCGCGTTCGTTATGTACAACCCAGAGATTGAGAGCCGAAACGCTATTCGGGAGTACTATTGCACATGCAATCATGGAAGAGGAACATAATAGCTCATGCCATGCTCATGCTCATGTCATGTCGTAAGTGTGGTTTATTACTTAGGGTGGGCTAGACATCGAGATGACTTCTAGCATCCCGCACTGGGTATGGACACTATACTTATAGTAATCATGATTTGATTTAAATATGTTAGTATTTATGATTTACAGATTTATGTACAATCGCGTTACTTCCCGGTGATACACTTTTAAAAACAAAATGCTTTGAACGACTCTACGCTGCATAATTGCGCGTGTGTGCGTGTGGCTCTGCCTACATTAAGAGCAAGAACAATTATGTTATTTCAATCAGAAAATAGAGCAGTAAAAAAAAACTTCCAAATTAAAAAATTACGTAAGTTGCTTCTTTTTTGACATGTATTCCCAAGTATAAACACATAGAAATATAGTTATTTACTTTTCAATATCACTGCACAAGTAAAAGGTGCCTCTCATGCCGATTAAACACAGAAAATGACAATATAAAGTAAACATTTTTTGTATTTATACACATTACCTACTCACATACTAAGATATAGAGAAACACAAAAAGATGCGATGCGCTCAAAACAGCATGAATTATAAAAAATATTAATAATAAGATATATTTTCTTGAGAACACTACGCATGCACACTGATTCTCAAGCAGAAATAGAAATTAACTCGTAATAGCTTACCAAGATTTCAACTAACGCGCATTAAGTTTTACGTAAAAACCAGTCTTAAATGGGCGGGTAGCAGTCTGCGTACGGACGCCACCTGCGCTGGCCATGCAAGTGATTTTAACCTTATTGGTGGTCGACCGGAAAGTAATGCCACTGTACTTACATGATTACATAGTTTAAATATTATATAATTTCTACATCATGGGCTCATGGTGGGCCATCGTCAAGTTGTACCATCACTTTTTGAACTTATTGCTATAGGAATAAGGTTCATTATGATTTAATTGAAAATAAAAATATCTAAACAAAAAACCTAATTCTAATCCGTCTAATTTCCAGAAAAACATTATGTTTTGTCTTACACAGGCAATTTAACTAATCTAACTTAGCAAAAAATCCAAATATATAATTATATAATATAATATAATATAATATATATAATATAATTATATAATATAATATAATACTCGCTCTTTTAGGAAGTGCAGTATTCTTGTATTTTTGTATCTCACACTAGCGGGATAAGCCGAAATGCCGATCATTTTACGACCATTATCTCGCTACAATGGAACCTAACTTGGTTTTTTCCATTGTAATTGTCTTTACTAAAACATAGCTATATAATGTAAAGTTTCTTATTTTGAATTCTGTCGTTATTGGTAGGTTTAATAAAAATAATATTTTGCCTTGTGAAGGCAATTTAAATAGGTTAGCCACTGAAATTGAAAAAAGAAATACCTGATAATTGATGTACAATAATGAAAAAACTAAAATATGTTCCGTTTGCGCCGGGCCTGGGTAAATTTTGTATGGATCGTGACCCTTCTTCTTTGACACACAGATAGTTTATACCTGAATTAATGCATAGATTTCCAACACACACGCGGTCGATGCCGCTGGCAAAAGCTAGTGTAATATAAAATTAAGCAAAGGCGGAAGATAATGTGAGTTTAGACCCTAACTCTTAATTAAAATATCCATTATAAACTTGTTTGTGTTACTAAAGTTTACACATCAGTAACATACAATTAAAATGTATGTAAGTACTATCTTCTGTACTATAATCACGGGCCGTTGTTCTAAAACTAACGAACTTAACGAGCTGGAAATAATAAAATACGACTATGTACAGTTAAGGGCCTGTGCACACGGTGTTTTCGCAAAACGTTTTTCGAAACATAAATAAAATACATTTGTACCCGATACATTCGCAGTGGTGCAGTTTGTATAGGTACCTACCTTTGCACATGTTTACACTTCCAGTCACACGATCTCCATACCTACAAATACGTTAAAACGATTCGGTCAGACGCACTGTACAATTTCAGAACCTATCAAAAAAGAAGTCACTCGTAATCTATATCTAAGGCCCTTACATGACCTGTGATTCCGGCTTTTCCATTGTCCTGCGGAACAACATGAGTCATGACACTTCCAACGATACCACGTTTGTTAAAATACAACGAGTAGGTCTACTTTACGGAGTTATTAGGGAACAAATGAACATACATAGCCAATTAAATCATAGCCCTCCTTTGGCTTTGCCGTAGTGGGGTAAAAATGCATACCTACACGCATTTGATTTTATCGGCAAAAACGCAATTTAATTGTAAAGACATTCAGAATTAATAATAGGTAAGTATTAGATTATGGTTTATATCAATGCTCTATGAAACTTTCTGGCCCCCGGCAGTTGAGAAAACTCCCGCCGGCCACTCATAAGAGAACGTACAGACGCCAGCAGGTCAAGCCACCCGAAACTGTCAAATTTTCCCAATCAACCTTGAACCTAATGCTTTAGCGATAAAGATGAAAATCTATTAAAGAAATTCGACAGATTGTAGTAGCTTGATGTGCTGGCGTCTGTACATCTTATGAAAAGGCCCTGTGAAATCTTATCTACGCAATCAGCGCTTTGTGAAAATTATACGCTTGATAAAAATCAGCGATGCGTGATAGATTACCAACCTCAGTGATTACCAACCTGTTAGTCAGCGTATACCCAGCGTTGACCTATGAACTTAATGACGTATGTATAACTTGATCCTACTGTGATGATAGACATAGGCTCAGTTTATAAATGGATAGCGTCCAACAGTAAACTGCTATAGAATGATGAAGCAATTTTTAATCACGTCGGTCAACAGCCTCATAATTACGTGATATCTTAATTTCTATTGTTTCAACAACTCTATTTTTGGGGCTTAGACAAAAAAAAAATGATAAAAACTGGTTAGAGCGAGGCCACCCAAGTAGAGCGATAATTTTATCTGTGCGTGGATGGTGATTAAAAACCGATAACTGAAGGCTCTAACAATACTCCTGACCCAATAACCTGGTGAGAGTTATCTCGGCTAACGTCTGTAACATGTATTATACCTCGTTAGTGGAGGTATTACCGCGTCACGTGGGTGACTAGGTGCTACATTCTAACCCACGCTAGTCACTGCCTTCTAAAGACAGAAAGTGGCGTTAAAGTTAATTAATATAAACGGTACAGTTTTAGAGATAAAACTAAAATTATGGACCATTAGCTTGTCCTCGAATCGCTAGATATGGTAAAATTTCGATAAACACAGTAGCTGTTTGTTGATAATTGAGAAGCTGGAATCAACATTATTAATATTATTAGTATAAAAACCCGTCAAGAGCGAGTCGGACTCGCGCACCGAAGGTTCCGTTCCGATTTCTGAAAAAGTGTGCTATTTAGAGACATTGTTTTATTATTCTTGTAATCATAACGTAAACTTCTATCACATAGAATAATTTCAGATTTTTCTCTGTGCAAACTTCGGAGATAAGGGGGGAACGGTATTTTTTTTACATTTTTCATCAAAAGTCGAAAACTATGCGGACTAAAAAACCGGTCAAGTGCGAGTCAGACTCGCGCACGAAGGGTTCCGTACCATATTATATGTTTAACAATCGCAAAGATAACTTTTTACTTATTTTATAATGATACTGTGTTGTGTCATTGTGTCACCCTATGTAAAATTTCAACATTTATATCTGTAATTTTTATGGTGTGCACAATAAAGAGTATTCTATTTATCTTCTATCTATAGGTAGTGTGAATTACAAGGTTATTTTTTGCAGTTGCAGAAAATCACCCATGTTTAAACAAAATACCTTATGAATCGCCGTTTTCAGTATTGTTGATTAAATACAGTATTCATGGTACCTACATGGTATAAAGAAGTTTCAAATTCCTAATTTGTTGAATTGTTGCGCTAGAGCTCGTACAAAAATGGTCTAAAATTTACAACTTTTGCGGCCCCCTATTTCTTAATTTTAAAAGATTTAAAAAAATATGTTTGTACTCTACCCAATGAGTTCTAGACGATGACACACATGCTAGTTTAAAAGTTTATTGTATGGGGATCGACCCCTTACATTTTTAACTTTGCTTTATTTTTATTATTTGTTGTTATAGCCGTAATAGACAGCGGAGGCTTAGTAAGTTTGTACTGGACTGTACGTGGTTGTCTGATTTAATGGATTTTAATTTTCTTGCGCGGAACCCTAATTATTTTTCTAAAATAAAAATAGCCTAAGTTACTCCTTAAAACATCAGCCATATGTCGTCAAAATCGGTGAAAATTCGTTTGGCAAGTTTCCTAACTTGACTCAAAGTACCATTTTTTTAATCGGACTGCGCTTTAAAATACTTCTATACAAACTTTAACATCCCTAACCTCATTTGAGGCGTAGTTTTGAAAAACTAATAATGACAAACATTATTAATTACTTATGCAAGTATTTGTGCTAAGTTTCAAGGTCATTAACCAAATTAATAAGATTTTTCATATAAACTGTAGGTATCTCTGTTTTCACGAACACAAATAAAGAATTTCAAAAATCGTCTGGTATGTTTCCATAACTTGACTCAAACATTATTTACACCAATTTTAGAGTTAATCAAGCCCCCAATAAAATCCTCCGCTATAAAATTAACTTTTCACCCCTTAGGGGTAGATTTCTGGAAAACCCTGATACACGTTAGGCTTAATTTTTGGTCTCAAGTATAAAAACTGAGTTTTGAGTTAATCGGACCGCGTGTTAAAGTTCTTCCATACAAACTTTGACACCCCCAATCCCTCCTTAGGGGGTAGTTTAGGAAAACTAAAAATGATAAACTTTATAATTTACTTAGATGAATATTCGTGCTAAGTTTCAAGTCTACTAACTCAAGGGATAGGATTTTTCATACAAACTTTCATCCCCTATTTTACCCCATTAGGTATGGTATTTCCAAAAATCCTTCCTTATTGGATGTTTACACTATATAAGGTATCTATGTGCAAAATTTCAAGTCTCTAGGTCCATTGGTTTGGGCTGTGCGTTGATATATTAGTCAGTGACTCAGTCAGGACTTTGATTTTTTTATATATATAGATTTACCATGTTATTTTAAGACTACAGACTTCTTATAGGTTTTCCTGTAATCTACAGGTATAGAACTATTTTCTATATTTTTTTCAAAGTTTTAGGCTCAGTAGTTTCGGAGATAAGGGGGGGGGAATGGTCAATTTTCGTCTATTTTCTTAAATAACTTTAAAACAATAAATTTTAAAATTATAAAAAAAAATTATTTGAGACCCTCATAGTAAGCCCTTTCATTTGATATGTCACACGGTACAGTTTACAAAACTTTTTTTTTTAATTTTCTTATTTTCCCCCTAAAAGTGACTCTCATATTCAAAATTCATATATTTACTTTAGCTGTACGTGTTTGGGTCACAGAAATCCATATGTGTACCAAATTTTAACTTAATCGGTCCATTAGATTCGGAGCAAATTGGCTGTGACAGACGGACAGACGGACAGACAGACAGACACACGAGTGATCCTATAAGGGTTCCGTTTTTTCCTTTTGAGGTACGGAACCCTAAAAAGAAACAAATGTTTGAGAACGCGTAAACAGCGCTCTTTTATATGATACCCTTACATGCCCTAGTAGCCCCACTTCGAAATTTTAAGTCCTTTTGTCCCTGTCCCTGTTGCAAAAAAAAATAATATTTTTATATCTTTGTTATTTCCAAAATAGTTGGGCAAACGTCATCTAAGACTGTTCCAAATTTTCAAGTTGATGGCATTAGTAGTTCTTGAGATATCCAGCTGTGACAGACAGACAGTCTGAGTCGCACCATCATAAGTGTTCCTTTTTACCATTTTGGTACGGAATCCTAATTACTTACCAAGGGGTGTTACGTATTACCCAGTAAATGGGTTGTGGAAGTCAGATAGGCAGTCGCTCCATGTAAAATACTGGTATTCAGCTGCATCCGCTTAGACTGGAAGCCGACCCCAACATAGTTGGGAAAAGGCTAGGCAGATGATGAGTATAAATACTTGGTATTAATTAGAAGCAAAGGCAAAACTGATAAACTGTACACGAATTTTATAGAAAACTAGCTTTTACCCGCGGCTTCACCCGCGTGAACGTCGGAAAATATGCCACAGAAACAAAAATATTGAGATAGCTTCTGCCCGAGACTTCTTAAGCGTAAAATTTCATGCTCCCCCAACCCACCCTGTCGCATCGCATTGCCTTCCCGCGCTATTACTTCGTTTTCGCTCAGCGTTCCTTCTCACTTTTTTTTGCTCGGCACTTAAGGGTTCTAGTGTGATATTAAATACGCCTATAGCCTTCCTTAAGAATTGGGCTATGAAATGCGAAAATAATTATTAAAGTCCGACTGGTAGTTCCAGAGATTAGCGCGTTCAAACAAATAAAAAAAAGCGTGTGTCAGCTCCGTCGCACGACTGGAGTTTACTCCTGTTTTTTGTGTCGTTCCGAGTTTCTGACTTTCTATTTTTCAGTAATTTCTGTCGGGCTGGGTTTCTTTAATGAATCAGTGCTATACAAAAAGCAACTTTAAGGTGTAAAGTCACAGCTCCCTCTTCCCCCTAATCTCCCTTTCACCCCTCCTCTGTCTCTAACCCCTCCCCTTCCCACACTCTCCCCTTCCCCTCACTGCACTCTTTCACCCCCCTCACCCTCTCCATCCCCCTCTCCCTATCACCCCCTCACCACATCCCTTTCCCGCTAACCTCCCCGCCCCCTCACACCTCATCTCCTCACCCTCTTCCCTTCTCCACACCCTCCCCCTCACTATGCTCTCCTATCCCTCGCCCCCATCATCCTCCCCCTCAGCCTCCTCCTCACCACCCCTCCCCTCCCTGTCTCACACCACACCCTCCCCTTCCCCCTTTACCTCCTCACCACTCTCTTCCCTTCCCCTTTCCCTCCTCACCACCCCCTCCCATTCCCACCTTCCCCTTTAACCTATGGGAAAAAAACTATTAATGACAAACTTTATTACTTGCTTACTCACAATTTCAACTTAATTAAGCAAATGAATAAGATTTTTCATATAAACTATATTCCCTGTTTTCACCCCCACAGGGATACAATTTTAAAAAATCGTTTGGGAGATTTCCGTAACTTAAAAGAAAGATTATTTACACCAATTTTCGAGCTAAGCCCCGCAGTAAAACCTGACCTGTAAAATTGACTACCCCTTTTCAACCCTTTAGGGTTGGATATTCGAAAAACCCTGTTACACGTTATTCGTCATTTTTGTTTTCAAGTATAAATACTGAGTTTCGAGTAAATCGGAACTCGCGTTAAAATTCTTACATACAAACTTTGAGACCCCCAATCCCTCCTGAAGGGAGTTTATAAAAACTAAAAATGACAAACTTTATAGTATACTTAGATAAATATTCATGCCAAGTTGCAAGTCTATTAACTCAAGGACTAAGATTTTACATACAAACTTTGGACCCCTGTTTCACACCTTTAGGGGTTGAATTTTGAAAAATCCTTTCTTAGTGCACCCCTAGACCTCATAAGGAACCTACGTGCCAAATTTGGAATCTCTAGACCAAGCGGTTTGGGCTGTGCGTTGATACAAACTTTGACACCCCCCAATCCCTCCTGAGGGTGTAGTCTAGAAAAACTAAAAATGACGAACTTTATAACTTACTTAGATAAATATTTGTGCCATGTTTCAAGTCTATTAATTCAAGGAATAAGATTTTTCATACAAACTTTCATCCCCTATTTGTCCCCCTTAGGGCCCTCGCCCACGGCGACTTTTTGTAGCGATGCTGTCGCGCGTTTCGTAAACGCGCGACAGCATCGCTACTCAAATCGAATCGTGGTGTAGGCGAGGGCAAACAGATAGCACCGCATCGCGACTGTATCGATGCAAACGCGCGACGACATCGCTACTGCGTCGCTACAAAAAGTCGCCGTGGGCGAGGGGCCTTAGGGATAGAATTTCCAAAAATCTTTCCTTAGTGGATGCCTAAAGATATGTGCAAAATTTCAAGTCTCTAGGTCCAGCGGTTTAGGCTGTGCGTTGATATATCAGTCAGTCAGTCAGTCAGGACTTTGAATTTTATATATATATATAGATTAGCTAACATTCGTTCAGAGGAACTTCGGATCGCGTGATCAATCGCTCGTTTAAACTGAATTGAAGTCTATAAACACTAATAAAGCCTGGCCCTAATACCTTGCTACGCTTTCGGCTCGCACCGTTCCTCCGAAAATCACGTCCGATAAATCTTCAATGTAATCGTACATATTTACGTAAAATGGCCGCTTTCTATAGAACTGGTTCAAAGTGAGCCCAGATATATTGGAACATAAATATCTACAGATCGTTACACACACCGGCTGCCGGCAGTGTTAGATAATAGTGACCAAAACTAATAGTACTGTACTGTAACTTTTCTAACACATTACATTTATTAGAACATGATATTCGCAATAGTATGTTACAGGCCGATACTACAGAACAATGAAAATAAATCAAGTAGGTACCTATTAGAAAAACTAAGCATTTACGTTCCATTTGATCCCAGATTTTCCAAAAAGACATTTAATACCTAGTTTTGTTTTTAGGATTCCGTACCAAAATTGTAAAAAGGAACCCTTATGGTGAGACTCAAACTGTCTGTCAGTCTGTCCGTCTGTTACAGCTGGATGTCTCAAGAACTACTAATGCTAACAACTTAAAATTTGGAACAGTTTTAGATGACGTTTGCCTAACTATTTTGCAAATAAGATTTTTTTTTTTTTTTGGGCAACGGGGACAATTGTAATTTGGACAGTGGGAATTTTTAAGACCCCTTTCAGGGTCTTAAAATTCGAAGGGGGGCTACTATGCCTGTCATACCATATGACAGAATGCTGTTTGTGCATCTCAAATGTTTTTTTCTTGTTTTAGGCCGCATAGTTTGCGACTTTTGATGATAATGTTAAAAAAAATACCGTTCCTCCCCCCCTTATCTCCGAAGTTTGCATAGAGAAAAATCTGAAATTATTCTATGTGATACAAGTTTATGTAAAGATTACAGGAAAAATAAAACGATGTCACACACACACACATCGAAATGGAACCCTCGGTGCGCGAGTCCGACTCACTCTTGACCGGTTTTATTTATATGTTTTTTGTAATCTATAAGTTTTTTTCATGAATTCAGTGTGAAAGACACAGTTGAAACTATGTCTTTCGCTGTATTATCAACCTTACTGACATACAATTTATTATTAAAATAACATTAGCTCGGTTAGTAGGATATGGAACGACTTGCCATTTCAGAAGCTGCAGGCGTTATTAGCAGTTATGATGGCACTACTAAGTAAGAGCTGAGGTAATTACCTTCATGTTCTAACCCCGACATGTATTACATATGTACAGGCTCACAACAGCACAGCTCACTTAAATTTAATACCTGAAACAGTGTAACTTCATACCTGCCGTTCGTGTCATACAGCTATGAAATGTATGAATACGCCTTGCTAATTACTATATCGACGGCTGTTGGTCTGAAGCGAATGTTCTGTCACACAACGTGTTCGTGTTGATATTTGTGTTCACAGTTCACTCGCTTTTTAACCCCCGATGCACAAAAAGAGGGGTGTTATAAGTTTGACCGCTATGTGGTTGTGTGTCTCTCTGTGTCGGTCTGTGGCACCGTAGCTCTTAAACGGGTGCACCGATTTTGATGCGGCTTTTTTTATTTGAAAGCAGGTTTTCTAACGGTGGTGCTTTAGATGTTTTATTAAAATCGGTTCAGCCGTTTCAAGGTCATCCGCTCTTTTGTTAGCTGCGGTAGGGATCTTAGACGCATAATAGTACAATTTGATACAAGTGGAGAATGTTTGCATTCGAGGCGGAATTAACACCCGAGCCGTAGCCGAGAACTGCAATAACAAATGTCCACGTGTATCAAACGACGTTTTTCAATACACTTTTGAAGAAATAAAATAAAATAACGAAAAATATTTTTGTCATGAATTATTAGGAAACTATGTTTTAAATTTTCTTTTTTTTTTTCGCGCTTTGCTTTCACCAGGTTGAAGGAGAAACAAAGGTATAAAGCCGATAAACAGCCTAACATTAAAAATAGAAAACTCAAATATTTTTGAGTTTAGAACAAAAATAAAATTTAATTTGTTCATAAACGTATTTTTAAATGTAATAATTATGGTTTTCGATGATATTCTATTTATAAACATTATTTAAATATTCAAAAAATATTAACGCCGTAAAGACGCATATCTCGTTGCCGAGATTAAAAAAAAACATTCACCTCCGAATAGAGAGGACCGTCTCGCGCCAGTTTCATTTTGGCACTTGGCACCGGCAAGTGCCTAATGAAACTGACTCGAGACCGTTGTGAATAGAGGCACTGAACCAATTTGGACTAAGTATAGGTATAAGTTATCAGCGGCAATTTTTATTCCCGCACACGTGTTGGAAAATGAAAAATCGCACGCGTGTGAAATGCATTGCATTGTGAACCTAATCGTAGTGCGATATGAACCAGTTTTCGAGGAAGTGTATTGAAAACGGTATTTACTTTACATTCAAATATATTTATGTGTGACCTAAAATTTGAAACACTATGTATATGCTACAATATAACTATGCAAGATTATGGAATTCTTGGTCTGATGCTGCATCCAGGATATCCAGCACACCTAGTACACACTCTTAAAAAAAAGATATGTAGTGTTTGTATTCGTTTTTAGGGTTCCGTACCTCAAAAGGAAAAAACGGAACCCTTATAGGATCACTTCGTTGTCAGTCTGTCTGTCTGTCAAGACCCTTTTTCTCAGGAACGCGTGGAGGTATCAAGTTGAAATTAATATCAAATACGTAACTCTATGGTCTCTTGAAGTCCTAAAAAACTCAAGCTTCTAAATCAATGGAATAAAAACATACGGCCATTTATGCGACATATTTTGATACTCGCAAGTAAATGAAAACCTATACAGTACTTCCCGTTGTTTTAGAATCATGAAATTTGGCCAGAAGCAAGGTCTTACAACACCAATAAAGGAAAAAGTCCGAAAATTGTTAATTTGTAATTCTATCACATAAAAAAAATGTTCAAGTCTGTCAGTCCGTCAAGACTATATTTCTCAAGGACGCGTGAAGGTATCAAGTTGAAAATAATATCAAACTCGTAAGTCTATGATTCCTTAGAGTTCTAAAAAAATCAAGCTTATAAGTCAACGCAATACAAAAATACGGCCATTTTGCGACACATTTTGATACTCGCAACTGTCGCAAGTAAATCAAAACCTAAAGGGTCCAATGACCTAGAATAATTAAATTTGGCAAGAAGCAAGGTCTCATAGCACGAATAAAGGAAAAAGTCCTAAAAATGTTAATTTGTAATTCTATCACATAAAAAAAAATTCAAGTCTGTCAGTCTGTCAAAACCCTTTTTCTCAGGGACGCGTGGAGGGGTGGTGGCGGTGGTCTATGGTCCCCGAGTTCTAAAAAAATCAAGCTTCTATGTCAAAGCAATAAAAAAATGAGGCCATTTTGTTTTTACTCACAACTGTCGCAAGTAAATCAAAACCTATAGGGTATTTCCCGTTGACCTAGAATAATTAAATTTGGCAAGAAGCAAGGTTTATCAGCACAAGTAAAGGAAAAGTCCGAAAATTGTGAATTTGTATTTTTTTTTTTGGGATCCAAAGTTAAGTTTGTTTTTGGTATAAATTATTTTCAACTACGCGGCTACGGAACCCTTCATTGTGCTTGGCTCGACCCGCACTTGGCCGGTTTTTTTTTTATCAGTATTTAATTCTATTTACAGTACGATGTGGCATCAGGATATATTAATGTTTTGTGTAGAGAAACATAACATTCTGTAGTAATATCAACGCATTTCTATATTTTTAAATTGCGTTAACTTTTTGACATACATACCTGAAAATTATGACTAGCTATAAATAGTATATTATGCAATTAATGAATAAAGGACGGATTTAAAGCGAGGGCCATAGATGAATCACGAGCTAGTGAAGGATTCTAACGATTGAATCACGAGCGAAACGAGTGATTCAAGTGTTAGAGTCCTGAGCGACGCGAGTGATTCATGGCCCTCGATATAAATCCGTTTTATTCAAGAGTTGCATACTATACTTTATACCATGACTACGAGAAAAAGAAAGATCTAAGTGAAAATAGACATACTTATAATGAAGAAAAAGGAAAGTTAAATTGGCTTTGATGAGTACCTAAACCAGCCGTGATTTTTTGGGTAGCAAGTTTTCCACTATATCGGCCGCCCTCTCTTTCATAAACTCAGGTGTTAACACATCTTCATCACTAGAATGCATTTTTAATCGATTAGAACAACACTAAACAAACACAAAATAAAAGATTAAAGTAACACTAAACTTTGTGCTCGTACAACTTACAGTATTCAAAATAGCGCCAATTAAGGACAGCAAAGAACATTATACAGTTTTTATTCTAATTGTTATTCTCCTTGTCGAAAATGTCGACCAATCAAATTGAATTTAGAACACATCAATGTAGGTCGAATACAAAGATTACACTACACTAGATACGGCAAGCCATCCGACCAAGCGTGCCCTGTATGTACGACTGTTCCTACTAAAAAAAGTCTGTTAGCTCAGTGACGCTTAGCGATTGAAACAATTCTGTTTACTTTGAGCACATAACTAAATGGCTGGGGTGAAGTTATCGTAGGTATAAAAAAGATGACACGTTCGGTTTTCATACTATCTAATAACATGCCGTATCTAGCCTAGGTACTCTAAATCTGTGGTCGAATACATTGGTGTGTTCCATTTTCAAACATCAAAACAGTGAGTAAAAGTGCTTTTTATTCACTGTTTTCAGTGAATAAAATAAGCTTTTTAGAGGGCTTTTTAGAAGCTTCTTAGACAAGAAAGAAGACTCGAATTTTCGAAGGATCCATATCCTTCGAAAATTCGAGTTAGGTATTTTTTAATACGAATTCCGACGCGGAACTAACGCGGCAGTAACAGCTCGCAATATCAATGTTGCGTTTGGAGAGGGGACTGCTAATGAACGCACCGTGCGGTTTTGGTTTAAACGCTTTCGTGATGGAAACTTTGATTTGAAGAATGAACCACGTGGAAGACTGACAACACAGGTGAATAACAATGAATAGATGGTGGAAACTCTACAGGAACTGCAATTAGAAACCATTCGTCACCCTCCGTATTCGCCAGACCTTGCTCCAACGGACTACCATTGTTTTTCGTGATTTGACAATAATACGTGATAAAAAGTTTTCTTCTCAGGAGGCAGTACAAAATGCTTTCACACAGTTTGTCGAATCTAGATCACGAGAGTTCTATCGCGAAGGCATAAATGACCTTCCTATTAGATGACAGCAATGTAGGTATAGATAAAACGACTTTGCTCTTTTGTTGCACAAATAACTATTGATTAAATAAATATGTTAAATTAAAAAAAAAACTAATTTAAATTTTTCAGTACAAATCGGCAATTTCATACTTTAACACCTAATATTATTGAGATAAAGCTTCTACCAAGCTTACATACCATAAGACCCCTCCGTGTCTCGGAAAACACGTTAAGCCGTTGGTCCCGGCTGTCATTCGTGGATCTTTGACAGTCGTTACGGGTCGTCAGAAGTCCGAAAGTCTGACAACCAGTCTTACCAAGGGGTATCTATTGCCGGTTACGAGTTGTGGAGGTCAGATAGGCAGTCGGTACATGTAAAATACTGGTATTCAGCTGCATCGAGTCTGGAAGCCGACCCCAACATAGTTGGGAAAGGCTAGGCAGAATAATTTTGGTAGGTTAAGGTACCTACATTAAACACCTATGAGTGCATAGCAATTTTAACTCAAAGATGGTTTCCTTTTATCTCATTATTCTTAAACGTAAGTAATAGGCTATAACAAAGTGGTATAATAAAGTACATCTATGCCCAACCCTTCTGAGAAAACAGGCGTCATGTTATGTTAAGTTTGTAAATATGTACCTAAGTCAAGAGGTATTAAAACTACATTTGTATGCACTAAAACTCGCATAAACTGACCTTTAATCGCTCCTATACACGACAACAAAACAATTAAAAAATTGTGTAAATTGTGTGTGTGTGTTGTATGATATTTCTGTAATTAAGTAATTACAGAAACAATTAAAAATCCATTGTGTCACGCGTAGATCTGCGTTCCAGCATAGCATAATCAGCATATAACTTTCCCATTGCTGGGACATTGGCTATTGGAGAGGGAGTGAGCTGTAAACTTGAACGCGGGCCCAGTGCGCGTTGGTAGATGACACTACATGTCTTCGAATTTTTGGTTCTAGGACATGCAGGTTTCCTCACGATGTTTTCCTTCACTGTTTTGAGAGCAGTGCTGTGGTGATGAAATTATTTACACAAAGTAAACTGCCTGGGTTCAAACCCACGACATACCACTCGTAAGTCGGGGCCGACACCTGGCCACGGACCACTGCTCTCTTTCATACCACTTCGTAAGTCTCAAGGACAATGCTAACCGGGGAGCCGGGCGCGGCAAGCAAGCATGAATTATAATAGTAACCTAACTTGCACTAACAAAGTTTAGCTTCAAGCTGGTTTCAATAGTTTCCTACTGTCAAGACTGTTATTTAGATAAATCAATGTTGTTAACCGGAATGAATTATTATGTTTATTATTTATCCGTCATAATTAATAACTTGGTAAGCCAACATCAACCTTTAAGGACAGGCAAAACAAGGATCAAAAGGATTGAGTAAAAATACCTCAAATGTGTTACACATCAAAGCTCGTTTCGGCTTTAACCACATCAAAGGTTACGAATGCCTGGTTAATCGTTTAGTATGTAATAGGTATACCTAGGTACCTACATACTAAACGATTAACCGGGCATTCGCTAGTATACTCGCTTTAGGTGTGCTGCGTATTATTTGCCATTTCAAACATAGTATCAAAAATATAATATTGAATATTTCGTGCCTCAACCTGGGTCAAAAAAAAATTTTCTTTATTTTTTTCTTTCAAATGATTAAAAAAAAAAAATTAATAAATGATGATGATGATGATGATGATTAATGAATGATTTATTAATTAATGATTGATTTTTTAATCAGCCTATAGCGTTCCCACTGCTGGGACACAGGCCTCCTCTCGGTGAGAGGCAGTGGGCCGCAATCCACCACGCGGGCCTAGGGTTGGTGGCAAATGATTACTACTGCGTTAATAATTCAATAGGTACTTAAATGGCGCGCTCTTAGGACCCTTTATTTGTAAACTGCTAAATCGCAACATACACTAACTGATTTTCTTTCAGCTTCGTTCGTCATGTTAGTCCCCGAAACACGAAAAAATCCAAAACATAGTTGCCATCATCCTTTAAAAATGTTTGTGCATCGACTCGTCAAACTTTGGAAAATCCGTTCCGGTTCTGAGTTACCCGGACCATCGAACCAATTTTGAACGTCGCGCGCTGCCAACGGATGCGTATGATACGGAAGGTCTTTTTTGCTGCTCTTTTTTGTTGCCTGCAGCAGAGGAATAACAGAGACATTTTTAAATTTTATTTTATTAAAAGTTGCTTCACACTACGAATTTGTGCTATATTGTGTTTGGCGCTGATAAAACAGCCTGAATAACAGACGGATCAACTATCTGTACCTACGTTACACAAATATTTGTTCAGTGTCTTAACCGAACCCGTGACACCTAGTGCTGCAACAAATGGCTGAGCCACTACATCAACCGAGAACCGATCCGTTATCTTGGCCACAAATAATACCCACCTACCAAATGCGCAGCTTCCCTTCAGTATTAGGTATCTGAACGCAAATAAACGAGGCTCTGCATCTGATTTGTTAATCTCAAATATTCTCGATGAACTAAGCCCTTGACAGGGAAAAGCCAGTGTACAGTCGGCTGCATCAATTGGGTACCCCTCAAAAGACATGTGGGTTCAAATCCGCGATAGTCCGAAGTTGGTTTTTGTATTTTGCAAAAACATTTTATTATAATTAATGTATTGTTTTTGTGAATAAATAAGTTTATGTATTAAAACACTTCAAAATCAACAGCAAATCGATCCACCAAAAATTTAACAATTATTGTCCCCCGTGCGACCCATGATGAAACTTACGTTTTTGGCGGAAAATCACAGCACTAATAATCACACACCTGCAACTGCCGGCGCACGACTGAGAGATGCGAAATAATAAAACGCGATTGATCGCACACGCACGAAACATCATGTTATAGTAAGTTGAACAAGTGCTACCAAAATTTAGATTTTTGCTGGGACAAACTTTGATCGAGTGTCCTGGGTTTTTAATTAGATTTTCTAATATGGTTTAATTGTTTTTAGATAATGTGTCTTATGCATATACTAACGACATTGTTTTTTTTTTATTATACCTTAAATTGTTACTTTCGTGAATGCAATTACATCAAAAAATGGAGCTGGGACAAGCCACTCAACTTGAATTTTGAGGCGATTTTTTTTACCTGATTATTTATATAAACTTATTTAAAAAATATATATTGCCCTAATTGAACCAAATTACGTAGTTCACTATAAAAAAAAATCAGAAACATACTATCATTTAACACCTCGAACGTGGACAAGTAAAATATGCCGCTGGGATATTCACCCATATACGGTTTTTTTATAATTTCTGATTATCGAAAAGGTGTCTGATAATGATAAGTAATGTGAACACCTTTTTTTATGATATATTTTTTATCGTGCTACGCTAGGCCAGATCGAACACCACAGACTACAGACTCGCTTTCGACTAAATACGCGCAGTCCACCTAAGTATTGCCCCACTTTAACCATTAATTGAACGCCACTTATTGTGTCCCACTGCTGGGCAAATGTGGGAGACATTTGACCATCTTTTTCAATTCAGATAACTATGGACGAACGCAATATCTGCCCACGTATGCCCTGCAAACCTATCCGGGAGGAAAAATATATTCCCTCGTTCATACATATTTGCTTAGTTACGCAAACCGTACTATTTTGGAAAACAATGTGGGTGTGCCTACAAATTATTCTCATTTCAAGAAACACCCTGACCCTGAAGCCTTACAGGGTCGGGTGTGTAGATAAGAATGCTAGGAAACATGCTGGTCCCGCTCCATAGGACATTCTAGAGCACGGATATCTATGATCTAGAGTCTACAAAATAATCTGGTTGCTAATTTAATTATATATTTATAATTTATTATTTTTATGACATTTATTTTACATTCTGTGATTACTTTAACTCATACACAATTTATTACTTGTAAAGTATTTTAGGAAAATCATATATTTTTACGATGTTTGTAAATATTGTGATTCCCATGTATCGATTAATTTATCTGTCATTGCTTAATTTTTAGGGTTCGTACCTCAAAAGGAAAAAAACGGAACGCTTACTCTTTTCTCAGAAACGCGTGGAGATACCAAGCTATCAAATACGTAGGTAGGGTCCCATGGATCCCTAAAAAATCGAGCTTCTATGTCAACAAACTTTTTTACCTATTGTGGATAGTAATTTCAGTGGTGTGTTAAGTTGAAGATGTGTCATGGTGAGCCTATTTCGTTTTCATCTATTTGCATGAACTTTCTGACAATTCGACATGTATTTAAAATTGCAGCTTTTTGTAGGGTGTTATAAGTAGAGGGTTTAGTAGTTTAAGGTTATGAAGAAGATGATTCGGGATGACGTCTGATGTGGAGAGGACTATAGGGACCACATAAACTTTTTGTTGGGGGCCTACTCTAGTTAAGTACTTCATCTTTGAGTTCTGCGTGTTCACAATTTTTTTCAGGTATTGTCTTCTGAATTTTGTGTGTGGGAACGGCAATATCTATTAGGTAAGTAACTAAAGGCATAGAACAAAATTGTAAACAAAATTGACTCAAAGTTGGAAAGGCCTGGCCTGACATTTGCCGATGGTCTCAGACTACGATGGCCTACATCTCAGACTTTTTAAGCCCAGAATCATCCATCTGATTTCTAAATTAGTGAAAACTAACTACTTGGCTAAAACTACTACTACACTACTACTACTTGGCTACTTGGCTTGGTTTAAACGTTATCTTTTGTAAGTAAAATCAGCAACATTTTACATCAAAAACTCTTATATCAAGAACCACTACAGAATTTTATGAAAATAATCGTGAACATTAAGAATTTTCTCATTCAAATATTAACAACTGATGCTGTCAGCCGCAGAAACAATTTTTATCAGCGGTATTAATCGGGAACGTTTTATTCCGGTCTAATAGTTTTATAGATTCATTTATTGCTGAAAATTAATGAGTGTGCTAACGTTACATATTTAATTAAACCTTTTAAGAAAAAGTTTTGGACGATCTAAATTATTATAAAAGTTTCATTAAAATTTTCCTCCTTAGGTGGGTAGTCTGTAGTTGGCAGGTACGTGCTGTAAATCGGGACTGAAAATAACCAGTCTCGTAATTGAACGCTTCCAAGCGATTTGTGTGCTTGTCCAAAAACACGTCTATACAACGTGTAACGTTAAATGCGCAAAACCTAGTAAGGGGTCATTGTACTCATCATTATGAACAACTTTTACTATGGGACCAAAACGAGAAATCGCGAAAAAAAAATCAGCTGTTTATGTTCGCATAATTCGTCAAAATGTACTCAACAGCTGATTTTTTTTTCGCGATTTCAGGTTTGGTCTCATAGTAAAAGTTGTTCATAATGATGAGTACAATGACCCCTTAAGAGGTTTTGCGCATTTAACGTTACACGTTGTATATCAAGCTGACTAGCCTTTTTCCAACTATGTTGGGGTCGGCTTCCAGTCTAATCGAATGCAGCTGAATACCAGTATTTTACATGGAACGACTGCCTATCTGACCTACACAACCCAGTAACTTGGTAATACGATACCCCTTGTCATGATTGGTTGTCAGACTTTCGGGCTTCTGACGACCCGAAAGGACTGTCAAAGATCCACGAATGACAGCCGGGACCAACGGCTTAACGTGCTTTCCGAGGCATGGAGGAGTCTCGGTATGTAAAGATGGTCACCCATCCACGGACCAACCCCGGCAAGCGTAGCTTAACCTGATGGATCGACCCGTACTGCTGTTATTACTTAGCTACGAGCTCTCAAAACACGTATATCTTGGCTGAATATTCTTCATTGGCCATGCTGGTTTAAGTTCTGCTTATAGCTTTAATGGCATTCGTGGTACAATCATTCCGTTTCACGCCTTATACTGCTCTCTATTACTGCATATCTCAACTTTGCCGAAACTTTGTCACAGTAGCTATAATACCTACATAAACCGGAACTGGAACATTTACAATAAAAGCTCCAGTTATCTATCTATATATATAAAACTAGCTTCTGCCCGCGACTTCGTCCGCGTTAAATTTCTTGTACCCCCCACCCACCAACCCCGACGCATGGCATCGCTCGGCTCCTAAGGGCCCTAGCGTGATGTTAAATAGACTATATCCTTCCGCATCGCCTGCCTGCGCTATTACTTCGCGCTCGGCTCCTAAGGGTCTTGGCGTGATGTTAAATAGCCTATATCCTTCCGCATCGCCTGCCCGCGCTATTACTTCGCGCTCGTCTCCTAAGGGTCTTAGCGTGATGTTAAATAGCCTATATCCTTCCGCATCGCCTGCCCGCGCTATTACTTCGCGCTCGGCTCCTAAGGGCCTTAGCGTGATGTTAAGTAGCCTATATTCTTCCGCATCGCCTGCCCGCGCTATTACTTCGCGCGCGGCTCCTAAGGGGCCAAGCGTGATGTTAAATATCCTATATCCTTCCCCATCGCCTGCCCGCGCTATTACTTCGCGCTCGGCTCCTAAGGGCCCTAGCGTGATGTTAAATATCCTATATCCTTCCGCATCGCCTGCCCGCGCTATTACTTCGCGCTCGGCTCCTAAGGGCCCTAGCGTGATGTTAAATAGCCTATATCCTTCCGCATCGCCTGCCCGCGCTATTACTTCGCACTCGGCTCCTAAGGGCCCTAGCGTGATGTTAAATAGGCTATATCCTTCCTCATCGCCTGCCCACGCTATTACTTCGCGCTCGGCTCCTAAGGGTCTTAGCGTGATGTTAAATAGCCTATATCCTTCCGCATCGCCTGCCCGCGTTATTACTTCGCGCTCGGCTACTAAGGGCCTTAGCGTGATGTTAAGTAGCCTATATCCTTCCGCATCGCCTGCCCGCGCTATTACTTCGCACTCGGCTCCTAAGGGGCTACGCGTGATGTTAAATAGCCTATATCCTTCTGCATCGCCTGCCTGCGCTATTACTTCGCGCTCGGCTCCTAAGGGCCCTAGCGTGATGTTAAATAGCCTATAGCCCTCCTCAAGAACTGGGTTATAAAATGCAAAAAGATTTTTTCAAATCCGACTGGCGTAGTTCCAGAGATAGCGCGTTCAAACAAACTAACAAAAAAACAAACACTTCCGCTATATTCCACCGACACTTTGCACAACGCCAGCTATGGGTAAATTGATAAAACGTCCGCTCTAAACATGTTTGCTCAAGAGGAACCGGTATGAATTAAAGTTATTTTGCGTTTTAGTAATTTTATATTATCTCCGAAACTGTATGACCAATTGCCATACTGTAAAGGCCAAATCTTATCTCCATGATGTCCTTGTGATCATAAAATATCTTATTTTGATAAGCATTAATGTTTTGTTGTTTAAATAATCATCCAAACGTAAGTATGTCTAAAAAATACTTTTTTAAAACAATAAAAGATGTATAAAAGATAAAATATAAAAGATAGAAATATGGTGTCGCGGACTTTTTTGTAGAATTATTTAAGACGGACCAGACTGCCATACATTGTTCTCAATTATAAACAACCGTTTAGGCAGCGCATGCAAAAAAGTCTGTTTAAAGTGGTATTTCTTTCCGACTTGTTAGACAAAACTTGTGATAGCTCGGCTAATATGCATGATATAAATATAATTTATAGCCTATAGCACTCAGGAATAATGTAGCTTTCTATCAATGAAAAAATTTTTAGAATTGGATCATTAGTTCCGGAGATTACCCCCTACATACAAACTTACAAACTTACAAACTTACAAACTTACAAACTTACATACAAATTTTACCTCTTTATAATATTAGTATAGAAGTATAGATTCAAAGTCCTGACTGACTGATTGACTGACTGATATATCAACGCACAGCCCAAACCACTGCACCTAGAGACTTGAAATTTTGCACATAGATACCTTATACAGTGTAAGCATCCACTAAGAAAGGATTTTTGGAAATTCCATCCCTAAGGGTGTCAAATAGGGGATGAAAGTTTGTATGAAAAATCTTATTCCTTGAGTTAATAGATTTGAAACTTCGCATGAATATTTATCTAAGTAAATTATAAAGTTTGTCATTTTTAGTTTTCCTAAACTACCCCCTCAGAAGGAATGGGGGGGGGTGTCAAAGTTTGAATGGAGGAATTTTAACGCGCGGTCTTTCGTAAATCTACGTCTAAAGGTGTGAAAAGGGGTAGTAAATGTTACAGGGCAGGTTTTACTGCGGAGCTCGATTAACTCGAAAAGTGGTGTAAATAATCTTTCAGTCAAGCTACGGAAATATCCCAAACTATTTTGAAAATTCCATCCCTGTGGAGGTGAAAACAGGGAATATAGTGAATATGAAAAATCTTATCCATTTGGTTAATTAACTTGAATCTTGGCACAAATGCTTGCTTGAGCAAGTAATAAAGTTTGTCATTAATAATTTTTACCCCAGAGAGAAGGGTAGAGGAGGAGGGGGAAGGATAGGGGATGGTGAGGAGGGAAAGGGGTAAGGGGAGGGGGTGGTGAGAAGGGAAAGGGAGAAGGGGAGGGTGTGGAAAGAGAGGCAGGGGAGGGTTAGTGGGTGAGGGAGAGGATGATGTAGGGATGGGAGAGGGATAGGAGGGTGCAGTGAGAGGGGAGTGTGTAGTGAAGTGTGGAGAAGGGAAGAGGGTGAGGGGAGGAGCTGGTGAGGGTAGAGGGAAAGGGGACAGCGGTGAAGGGGGTGTGAGAGGGTTTGAAAGTGTGAGGAGGAGGATAGCGGGAAGATGATGTGGTGAGATGGTGATAGGAAGAGAGGGATGGAGAGGGTGAGGGGGTGAGAGGGGGTGTTGAGGGTGATCATGGGGAGGGTGATAGGGGAGAGAAGGGGAGGGGTGAGAGGTGTGAGAGGGGGATTAGAGGGAGGGGTGAGAGGTAGGGTAAGAGGCGGGGGGGCGAGTGCCTTTATACCTTAAAGTTGCTTTTTTAACCGACTTCCAAAAGGAGGAGGTTCTCAATTCGTCGGAATATTTTTTTATTTTTTTTTTTTTATTTTTTTTTTTTATGTATGTTCCCCGATTACTCGAAAATGGCTAGACCGATTTGGATTTTTCTTTTTTTGTTCGAAAGGGTATACTTCCCAAGTGGTCCCATGATCATCAAATCAGGATCTGATGATGGGATCCCATGGAAATCGAGGGAAACCCTCAAATTTTATGGGCACACCTATATCGATTTCGGTATTTTTTATAGTAACTCGTGCATTTACTCTCGGAAAGTACCATTCGGTGAACTGGAACTGATGATGAAGACCACAGAGGGCCATCGGAAATACTCAATTATATCTAAGTATATAACAGGTTGCGATTCGATTACTTTAATATGGTTTATGCTCGTCAAAATAATGGTAATGGTGACTTCACCATGAGCTCCATTTCTCCTGGTTCTTACTAGGAGAACTCCTCAACAATTAACGTCCCTGCATCGGGAAAAGCAACATTTTGTAAAACGTGATGAGCAGTTGACATTGGGTTATTGTAACTTAGATAAATTACAAACTGAACCACTAAAAAGTGAAAAATAAAAACTTTTTTACAAAAACAAAAACCGACTTCCAAAAAAACACTACAAAGTGAAAAATAACTTTAATTTCGGAAGTCGGTGGCAAAAAACTAAAATACAGATCCAAAGACACCGACTTCCGAAATTAAAGTTATTTTTCACTTTGTAGTGTTTTTTTGGAAGTCGGTTTTTGTTTTTGTAAAAAAGTTTTTTGTATAGCACTGACTCGTTGAAGAAACCCAGCTCGACAGAAATGACTGCAAAATAGAAAGTCGGACTCGGAACGGCACAAAAAAACAGGAGTAAACTCCAGTCGAGCGTCGGAGCTGACACACACACTTTTTTTTGTTTGTTTGAACGCGCTAATCTCTGGAGCTACCAGTCGGACTTTAATATTTATTTTTGCATTTGATAGCCCAATTCTATAGGCATAATTAACATCACTCTAGGACTCTTTGATGCCAAGCAAAAAGAAAAAAAAGTCATAAAGAACGCTAAGAAAACGAAGTAATAGCTCGGGCAGGCAATGCCATGCGACGGGGTGGGTCGGGGGAACAAGAAATGTCACGAGGACGAAGTGGCGGGCAGAAGCTATCTCAATATTTTTGTTCCTGTGGCATATTTTCCGACATCCACGCGGGCGAAGCCGCGGGCAAAAGCTAGTTTACAATAAAATTCCACGACAGATAAAGGATCTTAATATTAATATGTTTAAAAAGAAACTGAAACAATTTTTAATTCTTAAATGTTATTACTCCACAACTGAATTTATGGAGGACACCACTGACATTTAGATAGATATATTATATTATTTTGAAATTGGTAATTTATTATTATTTTGACATTATAATTGTGTATTAGTACGTAAGGAATTGTGTGTTATTATGTAATTGAGTTTATTTCTTTTTAAATGTGTGTCTGCTGTTTCGACACAACGAACTCTAGTATTTGTATGCTTTCGAGCAAAATGTAGCGAACAGACCATCTTATAACATCATATTGTATTGAAACCTACATTTACGAATAAATTTGATTTGATTTGATTTGATTTTCCAGCTTATCCGTTACGGATGACGCTATTACTCTCCTCCAGGAGTATAGTAGACCCACCACTCAGACAACCGTCCACCTGTCCTCGACGCCGCCGCCGCGCGAGCCAGAACGCGCCGTTGAGCCCGTAGATTTAAATTCGTCCAATTAATAATAATCCGATCCAGCCTGCCTCCTGCTGTCTTCCCCCTTGCATCGCCCTAAGCCGAGGCCCGTACCCCTCAGGGGGTGCCCTTAGCGAGTAGTCGCTTAGTTTTTAAGTTTTATACCCTGACTGGAGGCCTTAATTTATTAAAATAGGCAGAAAAAAAAAATTGCCCGCTCATACATTAATATACCAACGAACAAAGTCGAACATAATGTCAGAAGTAAGTACGTAAGTACTTCACCACATAAGTTGAAAGCTAAGATTAGTTTGCTAAATGATGAGTTGCGGGTAACTGTGGTTAGCGAGCAGCGCCTCACTCTTTCAATACCCCTTAACTTAAAGCTTTCTACGATTATTCCAAACTTTATTCATTTTGTGCAAAAATTTTCGAGAATAGAAGTTTTTGAACTTTTTCCGATGAATTGAAGATTCGGAGGAAAATGTTGTGAGGAAAGTTCTGAGTATGAATGTCGATCGTTATAAGAGTAGGGGAAGACCAAAGGAACGATGTATGGACTGTGTGAAAGATGACATGGCTAGAAAGGGGGTGACTACCGAGATGACGACTAATAATAGAGAAGTATGGAAAAAAAGGACATGTTGCGCCGACCCCAAATAGATTGGGTTGGCTTGACGACACGTTTGGCGCAGTGGTTGAGCGATTGACTGCTGCGCAGCATGTCGCGAGTTCGATTCCCGCACGGAACAAATATTTGTACGACCTACAAGTATTTGTTCCGAGTCTGAGCGTTTTTCTATCTATAATATGTATGTATTTACAAAAAAAAATGTATATAAGTAGTTTATCAGCCATCTCGTTACCATAACACAAGCATTGGGTTGCTTAGCTTTGGACTAGATGGCGCTGTGTGAAATGTCCAAGGATATTTATTTATTATTTATTATTGGGATAAGGGCAGGAGAATGATGATGAAGATTCGGGTCTATTTTACGGTTATAATTTAAGATACTTATCTAAATAGATCTGTCCATGTACATTGTAGGTAAAACTGCAATCCGACCCCAGCAAAATTAGATGTCCTTACGCTTGTCTTTGTCTTTGATGATGGTTAGCTAATTAAGAATACCATTAACTATCGCCAAATAGGCCTTTATCATCCGATATATTAGACCTAATAGCAATTTAATCAGATCTGTAGCTACATTGTCACCAAGAACCATTAACATGACCAAATTAATTGCTTTAAGGTACACAATACCGCACAGTGCCGCTACAATTTCAAGCACGTCAAGATAACAGCCATTACAACAATAATCGAGTATCCGACAGAATATGAACGATTTCAAATAATACAACATTCATGCCCAAATGTTTCGTAATTATTGGATTTCATATTTGACTCCTGTTCGGATTTGTACCTACTTAAATATTTGCTCTTCCGCTGTAAATAAGCATTTCATAAATTCAGTTTCGATAACACAGCGGAGTCAGATACTTAATTAAATTAGGTACATTAATTAACAATCAATCTGCCTAGCCTTTTCCCAACTACGTTGGGGCCGGCTTCCAGTCTAACCGGATGCAGCTGAATACCAGTATTTTACATGAAGCGACTACCTATCTGACCTCCACAACACAGTAACTGGTTGGGGCGATACCCCTTGGTAAGACTGGTTTGTCAGACTTTCGGGCTTCTGACGACCCGTAACGACTGTCAAAGATCCACAAATGACAGCCGGGACCAACGACTTAACGTGCTTTCCGAGGCACGGAGGAGTCTTGGTATGTAAAGATAGTCACCCATCCACTGACCAACCCCGGCAAGCGTAGCTTAACCTGATGGATCAACCCGTGCGGCTGTTAAGTATTCTTAGCCACGAGCTACATTAATTAATATCGTCGTATAATTACGTACCTACTTATGTGAGGCTTTTAAAATGCAAAGTGCAAAGTCGTCTATTTTTGGCTGTCTTCGAAATTTTCACTGTCATGTAAAAAGATTAGAAAATAATGCTTTTAAACTCAAATCGGCTGAAAAAATTTATAGTCAAAGAAAATCAACAGAAAGCACTTTAGGTACTTACTAAGCAATTAGGCTTTCAATTGAAGACGTTTATTTACTTAAGACGTTTTGCGCACCCTTGGAGTTCATTCTTGACTCAGTTGCTGAGCTGACGGCATTATGTGCTGGCTACGAGCGAGAAACCTGGCTTCTAAAAATTAAAAATGGAAAGTCACCTTATGGCTGAGACATAATTATAAAACACGACCGGCCGCCGTCATAACTGACCAATTCCCATTCATTTTCAACTTGTTCTCAGGAATCCGTCTCTTATGCATACCTACCTACCTACGGTAATCCAATTAAGTCTTTTCAAATCACCAAAGTTGAAAACCAAACAACTTACCAAAGTGAAAAGGATCACAGCGAGATCTGGAGTTCATGTGAAAAATTATCACTGCAACCCCATTCACAACTCTGAGCTCGTGACATTTCCATGGGTTACCTACATACCTAAATCCTTTTGACTAATAATTATCCACTTCACCGGCGCGACGGTTATAGGTTCACCACACGAGTGACTTCGCTCAGTTAATGATAAAGTCATACATTTATCAAAGTCAGATTATTGTGGGCTTCATCACGATAATACTCTCAAGGACCAATTTGTTAGAGAGTTGATAAAAATAACTCCCACCTTATTGATACACGCTTCATTTTTAGATGATTGACGAACGAGTGTTGTATTAATTAGGGCCCTCGCCCACGGCGACTTTTTGTAGCGATGCTGTCGCGCGTTTACGAAATGCGCGACTGCATCGCTACTAACGCGCGTTAGTCGCATTTGCAACGCGCTACAGAAGCGACGCCAACGCGCTACTAACGCGCTACAGTATCGCGACTGTATCGATGCAAACGCGCGACCGTGTCGGACGACATCGGGGAGAGAACAGAGGGAGGGTGGCGCGTGAGTGGAGAACCGAGCTTTCGTTGCCTATGCTTCGGCTACTTACGTAAAAGCAGCACCAAAGACAACGTGACTAATGTTGCCTCAACGGAGTCCATCTTGCAACTGTTGCGATCGCAGGTATTTTTGTGCCGTTACTGAATCGCGTTTGCATCGCAACAGAAGCGCAGCAGTATCGCGTTTGCATCGCGACTGAATCTGGGCCCGTGGTTGAGGGCACACAGCTAGCGACCGCTTCGCGACTGTATCGATACGGACGCGCGACAGCATCGCTACTGCATCGCTACAAAAAGTCGCCGTGAGCGAGGGCCCTTTTATGACAATAGCGACGAACCAATCGACTTTTCAGTCTAGGCCAGTTTATTATTCTCGACCAGCGCCTTCTTGTTAGGTTTGTAATGCAAGTTAAGTACAAATGGTAAGATAAGCACTTCTGAAGCAATTAATAACGCAATAACATTCTTCAATGCTTTCAAAAATTACCGCAGTCCTCGTAATTTCAGAACTCGAAGTAATTCCAATGTTTTCACACAATACCACGTCGTTACAATAATTAGTCTGCATGTTGGCTCCCTCCAGAGATATATTCGAATTCTTGTTTGGCAGGACACAGTAGCCGCAGTAATTCTAGCAGACATAGGTATAACAGTTACGGCTCGTAACTCATTCAAACATAGATAGCATTTCTTCAATACCTACATTCGAAACTCGAATCTCCTAGGACTTAGGTTTTGTCGAAAATTGACTACGGAATTTTCGACATAATAAAATCGAGGATTGCTGTCTTAAATTCGATTTATTGGTATTGCTGAGGTCACATTAGTTCGTAGGTCGGAGCTCGTAGCAAACGCGTAGCTACGAGCTACGAGGCTACGACATGATTTTAGACGTTTCTAGTTTTGTGTTTTGTGGTACCCTGATTGTTTATTTATTCGTAGCACGTAGAGTGTAGGAGAAATATTTTTGATGTAGAATTTGAGTCAGATCATCCCCCCAACCAACAACCGTTCAACCAACCGACCAATGGTTTGAGATGTTTGATTTGAGATTTGAAGGTTGATTTGGGTTTGATTTGGTTGTTGGGTGGTTGGTTTGACATTGTATCAGTTGTACACACATACTGTTACCGTGTCGTATTACACTGACAGGTGTAATGTCCAACTGCCCATCCACCTTAGGTAGGGTAACTGCTATAGTAATCATTAGCCACGCTATAGTAACTGGCCACTTATAAAAAAGAGGTAGAAACAAGGAGAAGAAACATGAATCATGAATAAAAAGGACGAAAAAAATTTTTTTGGCCTTTCATTCATGAGCTACTAATATAGCAGTTATCCTAAGTGTTCAAGCATCATCGTTATGTTCTTTGTAACACACTGTCTCATATCATCATATTATATACGCGTTTAAGAGCCTTATATACCTACCTCAGGTTTTTATCTCGCTCGCACGATACTGCTCGTGGACTGAGTGAGAGCGAGACTGAGTGCTGTGCTGGGTGCCGATAGTTTAGGTAATTGCTTTTTAAGGTTTGGAGGTTTGGACTTTGGAACTTTGGAATTTTTTCTATCGAGAAAATTTTATGGAATCGTTTTTTCGTCAAACACAGTACTTAAAATTAATACCTACTAAACTTTACCATATTTATTTCAAAATTAATGCTGCAGTATTTTCGACATAACGGAGGAACATGCTAAGCCATTTGAGGTAGTATACGGGCTGAAATTTAAAACATGTGCCTAATTGAAATGGGAGATGGTACCTACTCATCATTATGAACAACTTTTACTATGGGAACAAACCTGAAATCGCGAAAGAAAATCAGCTGTTCAGTACATTTTGACGAGTTTGATGTAGATAAAATGTTGAACAGCTGATTTTTTTTTCGCGATTTCAGGTTTAGTGCTATTTAGTTATTCATAATGATGATTCAATCTCCCATTTCGATTTGGTACATGTTTTAAATTTCATCCCGTATATAGGCTCTTAATTTAGAGAACAATATTAAGACAATTATGATTGGCTACTTGACATCAAAATCTATATAGATAGTACTAGCTCTGTTATTAGATACTTACCACGTGTTGAAACTGTAAATTATAACAACACTTCCTCCGCAGCTGTTCTTTGTAGAGCTCTCTCTAATAAATAGGCAATGTTCAGTTGATACACCAATTATTATTATAACCCCAATAGAATCCCATTCTTGGCTCGCAAACCTTGTGGCTACGCCTAATGAATATAAAACACACATTTACCTAATAACTTGATTAAATCAAATTACAATGTAACCAACAATATGAGAGATTTCGGTTGAAAACCAACAGAAGCACTTTCAAAGCTTTATTACAAAAGGTTTTGATTCTATTGACCTAATACTATACGAAGTATACACCCTGGTTTGTTTAACAATTAATATAATATGGTAACTTTGAACACAATACGTCAAAATGTTCTTACATCCATACTCATATTATAAATTCGAAAGTAACTCTGTCTGTCTGTCTATCTGTCTGTCGGTCTGTCTGTCTGTCCGTCTGTCTGTCTGTCTGTCTGTCTGTTACCTTTTCACGCCTAAACCACTGAACGGATTTCGATAAAATTTGGCAAGGCTATAGATGGTATCCTGGGGACGGACATAGGCTACTTTTTTTTTCAAAAATAATCCTACAGGGGGTGATATAGGGGATGAAAGTTTGTATGGGAAACTCAGTATTTCTTAAGTTAGGGATGTGAAAATTAAAATGTATGCTTTTGATAGGAAATAAAGAAATATGCGGTTCAGCGTTTGTGAAAAATCATCCCCCAAGGGGGTAAAATAGGGGTTGATTTTAAAATTTACAAAACTGCACGGATTTCGACAAAATTTGGCAAGGCTTTATATAGCATCCTGGGGAAGGACATAGGCTACTTTTTGTCTTAAAAAATAATCCTTCTGGGCGTGATATAGGGGATGAAAGTTTGTATGGGAAACTCAGTATTTCATAAGGATGTGAAAATTAAAATGTATGCTTTTGATAGGAAATAAAGAAATATGCGGTTCAGCGTTTTTGAAAAATCATCCCCTAAGGGGGTAAAATAGGGGTTGATTTTAAAATTTACAAAACTGCATGGATTTCGACATAATTTGGCAAGGCATCCTGGGGAAGGACATAGGATACTATTTTTTCAAAAATAATCCTACAGGGGGTGATATAGGGGATGAAAGTTTGTATGGGAAACTCAGTATTTCTTAAGTTAAGGATGTGAAAATTAAAATGTATGCTTTTGATAAGAAATAAAGAAATATGCGGTTCAGCATTTTTGAAAAATCATGCCCTAAGGGGTAAAATAGGGGTTTATTTTAAAATTTACAAAACTGCACGGATTTCGACAAAATTTGGCAAGGCTTTATATAGCATCCAGGGAAAGGACATAGGCTACTTTTTGTCTTAAAAAATAATCCTTCAGGGGGTGATATAGGGGATGAAAGTTTGTATGGGAAACTCAGTATTTCTTAAGGATGTGGAAATTATAATGTATGCTTTTGATAGGAAATAAAGAAATATGCGGTTCAGCGTTTTTGAAAAATCATCTCCTAAGGGGGTACAATAGGGGTTGATTTTAAAATTTACAAAACTGCACGGATTTCGATAAAATTTGGCAAGGCTAGATAGCATCCTGGGAAAGGACATGGGCTACTTTTTGTCTTAAAACATAATCCTACAAGGGGTGATATAAGGGATGAAAGTTTGTATGGGAAACCCAGCATTTCTTAAGTTAGGGATATGAAAATTCAAATTTATGCTTTTGGTAGGAAATAAAGAAATATATGGTACAGCGTTTTTGAAAAATCGTCCCCTAAGGGATACAATAGGGGTTGACAAATATTTGTGTACCTACCTCTTTTTAAGGTGTATAGATGCCTCGATGACCTTGCGCATCTGGGCGGAGCTTAACCACCACCCCCGTTCATACGTAAAGCGAGCGCGGTGGCGCGCTACACTAAAACGAATGTCAAAGAATATGCAGGGTCGCAGAGATACGCACGTAGGGCGGCATTTTTGCGTACGATTCCAGAAGGGAATGCAAGGCTGATATTTGTTACGCAACTACTTTAAGTTTTTACGGGACATTATTTTTAGCATGTAAGTAGTAAGTATGTGGTTAAGTATAGTAAAAATATAATAGAGCTACTTGAATTAGCACTAGCCATTAGGATGTAGAGTGGGTTGCATCAATTGGGTATTAAAATTTTAATACAACTGGGGTACCTAATTGATACGGCCTATTGTACACACGGCTAGATATCAAGCTATCTACAACGTGTAACGTTAAATGCGCAAAACCTCTTAAGGGGTCATCGTACTCATCATTATGAACAACTTTTACTATGGGACCAAAACTGAAATCGCGAAAAAAAAATCAGCTGTTCAGTACATTTCTGTTCGCATAATTCGTCAAAATGTACTGAACAGCTGATTTTTTTTTCGCGATTTCAGGTTTGGTCCCATACTAAAAGTTGTTCATAATAATGAGTACAATGACCCCTTCAGAGGTTTTGCGCATTTAACGTTACACGTTGTATACATTTCCAGTATATGAGAATCTTAAAACAATTCTGCAAAAAAAAAAAATCTCTAAAAAAATAATTTTGACACAACTAAAATCGAGTCCCGCGACAAACGCGGAGTCGCGAGAAACGCGATTCCGCGTGGTACTTGTTTGCCCTACCCTGAGAATGTTTTTTAGAGACCGAGGCGCGCAGGAAGGGCAGCTTAAACGTGTTTTATATGGAATTTTCCCCTTTTTTTGGTACACACGGTTACAGATCAAGCTATGCATTTCCAGTATAAGCTGATCTCGCATTGTATAGGATTTCCTTACAATGAGAGGTCAGTGTAAACTGGAAATGTGTAGCCATGTGTGTTGATGTGTAGCCGTGTGTATGTAGGTACCTGGTAGGTAGTTGGAAAAAGGCTAGGCAGATTGATTTTTTACATAGTAAAAATTTTAAAATATAAACAAAAAAAAATTTCCGTAGTAAATATGAAATTCCCGTGCGGCTTCGCCCGCGTGGATGTCGGAAAATGTTCCACGGGAACAAAAACCTTTTTTTTTTTATACCTACATGTTGAGTTCTAGGGGTTTATGGGTTTTATAAAGGGGGCCAAATTTTCATTTATTTTTGCGATAGAACACACCATTTTCGAGATATATTCAAAAGAAAATTAAAAAATGCGTGAGTGTCGCGGAACACTCGGTTGGAACGAAGTTATCAGCGCCCTTGAAAACCACGGAAACAACACCCATGACTAAAAATTTTAAATTTTTCGCAGCCGCCATCTTGAATTTTGATTTTGACCTCATTATCGTTTTCAACGACCTCAAAAACCATGAAAATGACACCAATGACGAAAAATTTGAAAATTTTTGCATCCGCCATCTTGGACTCAAAAACCATGAAAATGACACCCATGTTCCTTTATTTCATTTTATATATTTATGTTGTTGTTGTGTTGCTGCTGTTGTTGTTTGTTGTTGCATGTTGTTGTAGTTGTTTGTTGTTGTTTATTACTATTTGTTATTAATATGATAAATAATAACTAATTTTAATCCAAACCTTTTTAATAGCGATTAAAAACAGTACTGTATCTTTTTTTCTTTTTTTGCTTATATCTCGAAAACGGTGTGTCCTATCGCAAAAATAATGGAAATTTCGTCCCCCTTTATGAAACCCATAAACCCCTATGACTCAACAAGTAGGTATAAAAAAAAAAGGATTTTTGTTTCCGTGGAATATTTTCCGACATCCACGCGGGCGAAGCCGTACGGGAAGCGCTAGCTTCATATTTACTACTGAAATATTTTTTTTGTTTATATTTTAAAATTGTTGATGAGCTCGTGGCTAAGTAATAACAGCCGCACGGGTCGATCCATCAGGTTAAGCTACGCTTGCCGGGGTTGGTCAGTGGATGGGTGACCATCTTAACATAATGAGACTCCTCCGTGCCTCGGACTGCTATCTGACCTCCACAACCCAGTTACTGTGTAATACGATACCACTTGGTAAGACTGGTTGTCAGACTTTCGGGCTTCTGACGACCCGTAACGACTGTCAAAGGTCCACGAATAACAGCCGGGACCAACGGATTAACGTGCTTTCCGAGGCACGGAGGAATCTCGGTATGTAAAGATGGTCACCCATCCACTGACCAACCCCGGCAAGAGTAGCTTAACCTGACGGAGCGACCCGTGCGGCTGTTATTACTTAGCCACGAGCACCTCTCTAGAATTGTTACAATGTAAAAAAAGTATTTATAAATGCACATAAAAAATAGTCAACAATAAAGCGCCCACGCGCGCAATCGAATTGGGACCTCTGCAGCGAGCTAGTCTATACACGCACACTACTACAATAAGTTCGTAAATATTATGCCCCAACACATACGTATGAGCATTTCGAACGATAGCCGGTGCGGAGTAGCGAGCGACACAACCCTCCCGTCTCAATGCTAAAGCAAGACTGCCGCCCGCGCCCGCGCAGAGCTCCTCTGAACCTCTATCTCAAAATGGGAACATTTTCTTTGCAAATGTTGATTGATTTACAAAAGCTCTAGCAAATTTGTAGCACTTCTAACCACCAATTTTTTAGTGTAAAAATATTTCCAAACACCAAAGCCGTTTAGGAGGAGTAGGGATATGAGCCAAAAAATAGCGTTTTGGTAAATATTTTTTTAAGGCAAAAGTATAGTAGCCATACGAAAAAATCCTGTTGCAAAAATGTTGTTAATGAATCTATATCAAACATATATTTTTTTCAAATCTTCTAAACAAGCCGTTAATGAGAAGTAGGCTTGATGAAGTGACCGTGTTATGGTATTAAACGGGAGTAAGGCCCTTAAGAGATTTAAGGGATTGGAAATGTAGTCATAGTTCGAATCTTGAGGTAACATTTAGTCTTTATTTTATTCGACGTTTTTACGAGGACATTATTTGAACGAGTGGACACTCGGACAAAAGTTATTTGTTATTAGAGCGTGACTGGTATAATAAATTTTAAGTAATTAACAAAGTCCCCCCGCCGCGTAAGTTTGTCTGTTTGAAATGTTTGAATGCGATAATGTCAAAAAGTACCGAACGGATTTTCATACGGTTTTCTCCAATGAACGGAGTGATTCAATGTAATTAATTATTTTTTGGTTGAAATTGGCTGAAATATGACGACGACTGTTGAAGATGTCGGAAAAAATCATGCCGACTGGTAGCTTTATGCCAGTATATACACGGTAACGATATATCGTAGCGATTTGAGTTTGCACAGTTATATCGGACGGCCCTATATTTTCCACATAAACGTTCCCATGGGATATTTTCCGACATCCACGCGGGCGAAGCCGCGGGCAACAGCTAGTTACTATATGGGTCGGTAAGTCGGTAACCCAGGACTTCGTGTTCCAAACTTCTAAGTCCCAATTCTAGGCAACAATGAAGTAGCTAACTGTTAAAGTTTGAAGTGTAAATACGCCAACCTAAAGGCTGTTTTACATTGACCGGGTATGTGGTCGCATTTGATGTATTCCACAGTGGCTTTATATAGAAGAGAAAGTATGTACAATCGACAAACGCCAGCCCTTTCTAATTTCGAAACAATTTTGCTTGCAAGTGGCATTTGTTGGTCAAACAAAAGACCAAAGGGACAGGGTGAATCAGTGTATACAGAAAGCAGCATTAAGGTGTAAAGACGTCCGTTTTGTCGATAGTACGTAATTATCCGCTAGAGGCCAAAATAGGTAGTAGAGTACGGATACAATACATTTTAAATTGAAACAGTTTCTTCCATAGCCGTCTGAGAGTACCTATCAAACACCCACAATTCAATGCATTTCTGGTGTCTATGAAAATAAATATAGTTTGGTACCTACCAAAATGCTTTTATACCTACGTGTACCTACACGTAGGTATAAAAGCATTTTGATATAGAAACATAGATACCTCTGGTTATCGGTAGCTCCAATAATTGGGTTGTGGACTTCGGAATAGGGTAAGGTGGTGCAAGAGTGCGCGGTCGGTAAGAGTGCGCATCTTTCCCACGTCGAGTACTGAATGACATTTGTAACTAACTTCAGTCGTATTTTGGTGTTGAAGTGAACGCCGTTGTGCTTCCGAAAAATAATTTGTGTGAGACTATTTACGTGGATTTTAGGTAAGCCAATAGATTTTTACTTCTTTTCATGTATTTTTTTTGTGTTTTCCATTGAATACAGTTCGAAAAATATCCAGGAAACATTAATGAAAACTTTTAGATACAAAACTTGGTGTCTGTTCAAACAGTTTTAAAGAGAAAATTACGATCTTTTTCAAGAGATGTCGCTAGTGACACGTCATTCCACGTTAGGCCGATTCGTGTAAGAGTGCGCACTGTGACGCGTGTAAGAGTGCGCGCGTACTCTTATACACCTGAGGTTTCCAATGTAATAATTTTCAATAATTTTGGTAATCGATTACCAACTTTAAAGCTTTATTATTTATTTTCAGCACTATGTCTAGGAGAGTGAGAAAGACTGAGCGACAGAATTGTCAGGCCAAAACAATGGAGGAGGCTCGGAAGCTTATAGAAGAGGGTAAATCAAAAAGATCAGTTGCTGCCACCCTCGGTATGGCAGAGTCAACTTTGAGAAAACGACTAAAGAGGTTGGAACCTGCCACAAAATTGGGCAGGTACGAAACAACATTTACTGAACGTATAGAAAAAGACTTTTCTGAAAAATAGAGCAAGAACCTAAAAAACCAAAGACTGTTCCAAAAAAGAAGAACTGGCGCTGTGTCGGCTGCCAGGAAATATACAAAGAGCTTATAATAGAAGATTGGATTGAGGGTTCAGACTGCAAAGAATGGTGACACGAGAATTGTACCGCCTATCTTGGCCAAGGTCTCTTTAAGTGTGACTTATGTGCTCATAATTAAAATGCGCACTCTTATACACCTTGGCGCGCACTCTTATGCGACCGGTTGTATAAGAGTGCGCATTTCTATTTTTTTTTTAATGTGATACTTAAACTTTAAATTACAGCAATAACTTGTTTAACTTCATGTTGATTTGTTCTAAGATATATAGAGATTTAAAATAAATTAAGTTGATTTCTTTGACTATGATACTCTTTCTATTACAATGCCTCATTTAAAAAGTGCGCACTCTTGCACCACCTTACCCTATGGCTGTCGTGATATACTCCGCCGCAGCTGGGCAGATTGAAGGCCGGACACAAAGTTAGTTAGGAATAGCCTAAATGATAACAGATCGGTATTTCCGATTGGTTGAAATGTAGTTCTAGTAGGTAAATAAAATGTCTCTGTAAATAATACACAGATACCAGTTTTCAGTACTATGCGTGCCAAATAAGAATAGTACTATCAAGACGCCATTTTGTTCCGCAATAGTATACGGCAATACTCGCAAACTTCATTAGTTCATTACCAATGCGTACCTACTAATTTGACAGCTATCGTGTGAAGTTGAAGCAAGCGCGATCCTATTCTTATTTGGCACGCATAGTACTTACTTGGTACTTACCTATTATTTAGCTACTTAGAATAGGTACCAATTCCACAAAGTTGTCTAAATCACAGTCTATTAGATAATTTGTGCTAAAGGTCGTACACCACTTAATACAGGCGATGTATTCGACTTTCTGTATCGATAGATCTTGGTATACCTACAAAGTCATTGTAGTGACTTTGTATATTTATGTACAACCTACAGACTACAAAACGCTACAGTAGTTAGCATTAAAAAGTTATATCCATTTACATTGTGTGTGTGGGCGAACAATTTTCTTGCCCCACTTACAAAATAAGTAGATAGTTGCTTGAATATTATTAAAATAATTTTAGAATAAGAATGTTTATAATTCTCAGTACCTACTTATTATTTTAATATAAACAAGCTGTTTGTTTCACAAGAAATGTAAAGTCGAAGGAATCGTTTTGCTGTTGCAAAACTTAGCATAAAGTTTTCAGACTATTCGATGAGTTCAAACTCAAAAAGGCAGGTATACAATAGATGGTCAGTTTTACCTTCAGCTCCGTCTGACGCTGACATCATCAAAACTACTAAACTGATGAGATTGCTTCGCGTGCATGTGTTCACAGTCACAGATTAATACAGATGGGACACTCCGCAGTTTAGGTATGAAGCTACAAGTACGCGGCGGGCCCCGTCCGCGGGTCTAATTCAGTAGGTCAGAAGGTATAAGAGTTACGCAATAGAAAGAGAGGCAACTTGTAGTTGAATAGGTATAACTGTAGGTTGTGCGATCTGAATTGCACTTTATTGTGTCGTCGCAAGAGTCGCTTTTTATTTAAACGATTTTGTGGAGTGTCCCATCTGTATTAATCTGTGGTTCAGTTCTGTTCAAGTTGATCTCTACATTTATGGTAGCCTTAAATGGGTCCAGAGTCAGTACGTTCCTTGAGATCTATCAAACTAACCATACCTATGTCATTACTCTCTTATCCCAATTTATTTGGGGTCGGCGTAGCATGTCTTCCATCATTCTCTATTATTAGAAAGTAGTCATCTCTGTAGTCATCTCCTTTCTAGCCATAGGTATCATCTTTCACATAGTCCATCCCGATTTTCTTTCCCCTACTCTTATAGACATCCACATTCACATCTACTCAAAACTTTCCTCGCAACATTTTCCTCAGTCCTCCACATCACACATGATAACCGATTTCCACACAACTTTAGTCACCGGTGCCACTTTCAGACTTCCTCTTACGAGTATAATACTCATTTCCTATTGTATACATTCGTGTAACACCACACATCCCTCTAAGCATTCTCATCTCAGCTGCATGCAGTTCACTTTAATTCTTCCCCTGTGTGGCCCAACATTCTGATGCTAGTATATTTTCCACAGTATGTAATTAAACGAGTCTCTCACTCACGCCCTCTCGATCGCCTGATACCCACACCGAACGCCTGACACCCACGCCTTAGCTCGAGTCTATTAATATATGAAATTAATTAAGTGTTGAAAATAACGAAGAAATATGTGTTCACTCGGTTCTCCGTAACTCACGACTGACTACAATTCACTGTTAGGCAGGTACTTTAATGTTATAGGTACACACCGGTGTGTTCAAATTATACTTACGAATGTTTTTCATATTACTCGCCCATTGTAAAATTCGAATAAATAGGTACATAATTTAATTAGATTCTATATCTATCTATAGGAACATCTTTATAAAACTTGGATGTTCATAATTCACTTTTGTCAGAGTAAAAAAATCCCAAAATGTAAGAAATACCGATATATCATCGACCCTTTGGAAATATTTTAGAAATAAATTATGAGTTATTGCTCTTGTAATTTGAATTTATTATTTTTTTCGAGAATGTTCATTATTTAAAAAGTAGCAAGTTAAGGGTCGCTTTTCATAAAGGAGGTCTATTGTGAGATGAATACCTACATAGGGTAGTATTTAGTACATGTCGTATTATATCCTTTATCTGAAAAAAGGGCTACCCATGGTGTTTGACTGCAGGGACAAGCAACTCATAATTTTCGTAATATTAACTTTTGCCCGCGGCTTCGCCCGCATGGAGGTCGGAAATTATCCCACTTCCCGCAGGTAGGTAGGTACTACCGCGATAAAAAATATTCTGTGACCTAATCCAGGTCATGGTCGGTGTACCCATGTGCCAAATTTCATTCAAATCCTTTCAGCCGTTTTATCGTGAAAGCGTAACAAACAAACAAACTCACTTCCGCATTTATAATAATTATTAGGATGATATGGAAGCCAAAGGATGATATGGATGATGCCATGTGAAAGATATTAAGTAATATTAAGCAGGAAAATGAGCCTTTTTTCCTGTGGAAATCCTCGTGAATGTCCTCCGTAATACCTATACGATGTGATATTTACTTTTTAACTTAAGGTTCAATTCCTAAATTAAATGCATATTATCTATCATCTCAAAGAGCATATTTATCATCATCACTTCTTGTTTGATTAATTACTCATCGGGGCGTTTCCGTCGCCGTGTATGCAAATATTATTTTGTCGAACAAACATCTCCACAGAAAGTGGCTGCCATGACTGGCATTTTTTTAAATATGGTATTGCAAGGGGGAAGAAATTGAAAAAGGGATAACATATCAACGTAAATTTTTTGGCAACGGAGATTCTAAAATCAACTAGAATGTCTACAATAATTAGGTAAAAAAATATATAATACAAATAGTAGGTCATCATCATCATTCATATATCCCAATCCCAATATATTTGGGGTCGGCGCAACATGTCTTTTTCTTCCATAATTCTCTATTAGTCGTCATCTCGATAGTCACTCTCTTTGTAGCCATGTCATCTTTCACACAGTCCATCCATCGTTTGTTTGGTCTTCCCCTACTCTTATAGCCATCGACATTCGTAGGTACTCAAAACAATATAGTAGATATAACTAAGTTTTACAAAACAATAAGGTTGCAAAAACTATAAAATGGCCAGTTAGGTACTTACTTACCTACTTATCCACTCTTGAAAGTTCTTCGATAGTTTACTCAAGTTAAGGTTACAAAATACATATATAATCCCTATGCATTAGGGGTACCTGTGCATTAGGTATTGATGTAGTTTACCTTAAGATGAAATCGAAAGGTGGATATAGGTATGCCAAAGCTCGCTCTCACAAGTTAATTAGGGTTCCGTACCAAAATGGTAAAAAAGGAACCCTTATGGTGTGACTCAGTCTGTCTGTCTGTCTGTCTGTCACAGCTGGATATCTCAAGAACTACTAATGCTATCAACTTGAAATTTAGAATAGTTTTAGATGACGTTTACCCAACTATTTTGCAAATAAGAAAGAAATAAAACTATGGGGGTCTTAAAAATTTTAAGTGGGGCTACTAGGGCATGTGGGATATCATGTGGCGGCATCTACATCGCCACATATGAACTACGCATCAATGACATGACGTCACGCAAAAAACCTGCATCGCGCAATTAGAGTTTACCACGCGATTAGCATATATACAACGTCCCGACATCAACCGTCGGGCAGTAGCCCACCAGACACAACACCCGTCTGGTCGGAGGATCCTCCCTTTTCAATAGAGGATGAGTGAACTTTACACCCTGTTCCTCATGCCTCTAAACTGGTGACCCCGAGCATGAACGTCAGCGCAGCCTTCGTGCAACTACATCAGCGTGACGTCATCAGCATCACTTCCTCAAGCTTTCGAGCGGCGAGTCACACAGCCAGCCAGCATCCACGGCTTCAACAGGTATCCTGACCACCAGCATGCAGCGGACGCGCATTCCTGGTCATCACCTTCAGCCTCAACCCAGCGCTGTACACTCCGACTCACTGGAGCATAACGCAGCGCCACCCCGACTCACTGGGGTATCACCGCAGACAGTTCCGACTCACCGTGAACTATGCGGCACCCGGTTCCGACTCACTGGAACCACAACTGGCACTGGCAAGCATCGCAAGATACACGACTCAGCCCACTATCGACCTCCGGTCTCCGGAGGGGAGTGATGTGGCGGCATCTACATCGCCACATATGAACTACGCATCAATGACATGACGTCACGCAAAAAACCTGCATCGCGCAATTAGAGTTTACCACGCGATTAGCATATATACAACGTCCCGACATCAACCGTCGGGCAGTGGCCCACCAGACACAACACCCGTCTGGTCGGAGGATCCTCCCTTTTCAATAGAGGATGAGTGAACTTTACACCCCGTTCCTCATGCCTCTAAAATCATATGAAAGAGCGCTGTTTGCACATTCTCAAACTATTTTTTATTTTTTTTTAGGCCGCATAGTTTTCCACTTTTGATGAAAAATGTTAAAAAAAATACTCTTATCTCCGAAGTTTGCAAAGAGAAAAATCTGAAATTATTCTATGTGATAGAAGTTTATGTAAAGATTACAGGAAAAATAAAACGATGTCTCTAAGTAGCACATTTTTCCAGAAATCGGAACGGAACCCTCGGTGCGCTAGTCCGACTCGCTCTTGACCGGTTTTTTTTTCTTGAAGTGACAATGCTTTTCGCTTAATTGTAGTCACTTTTTAACAAACGCAGATATAATATACGAAAGTAAACAAATAATAGACAATGAATTCAGGGCGTGCGACACAATATGTACGGTCAGCAACATAAGTCGATTAACACTGCTACTTTTTCACATCATTTGTAAATCATCATCATGTAATCATGTCGATGCCTCCCACGTACGTTGTTGTAACCCATAAACTGCAATTTTACAGGAGAGCGTTTCAAAGATACTATTGGCAATAAAAACTGCATTTTTCAAGTAATCTTTATAAAATTCAGTATGTGAATATAGTTAGCAATACTTTAGCGTTTACTGCATGGCTTCATATAAAAATACCAAAGGTTTCAGAGATTTTGCTGTTACAACACTTTACCGCGGCTTATGGCGCTTGCAAATTGTTGTATTTGTCACTTACATTAATTTACACTGGAACACAAGACTCGCATTTAGACGTATAGGCTAGTTACAACAATTTACTCCGAATGAAAAAAATAAAAGGGTCTGGTATGTACCGTACGTATAGCATTTTTAGATATTATAAAATAAAAATATAACCTTTTTTTCTGCGAAATTTAGTTAATTGTCCCTACCTACAAAACTGTTTCGTGCATACGTTACTAAACCAATAAAAAATCGTTAAATAACTAAAAACTTACTGCCGAAATTATTGAGAGGCATCATACATTTCGACCATGATTTTTGAGTAAAATGGCCAACTGTGGCGTTTTTATTCGGAGAAACTGAAATACTCTGACCACTTTGACTTATTGAGTGGTGGGGAATAGTTATTAGTATAGTTTATAGCTGTCTCGCTTTTCGCAACTTTCTTATCTATATAAATAAAGCCGATGCAGCCGTATGTACTATTTATGTTTACATTTTAAGAAAAAATGTTTTTTCGAGCACGTGGATTGACTACTGTGAAATGAAAAATATATAATAACTAGCTTTTCCCGCGGCTTCGCCCGCGTGTATGTCGGGAACTATCCCAAGGGAACCTGCTACCGGGAATTCCTTCCTTATTCCTTGTCTACATTATAATGGGAACCTCTGTGCAAAATTTCAGCTTTCTAGGTCCAAGGGTTTGGGCTGGGCGTTGATGAGTTAGTCAATCAGTCAGACAGTCAGTCAGGACTTCTCTTTTTATTTATATAAATATCTCTGTAATTATGGTTTAGTTCATAGCGGCCTCAGAATTTTTGAAATATGTATGGAATAGCTATAAAAAAATCCCATTCAAAACCAAACCCACTAAAAACGCTCAGAAATGAACTGTAAATTTCTCCTGTACCTATTACATTAATATTATTACGTAAAATTTATTCCAGAATAAACGTTAGTTCATAATAAATTAAAACTTCAAACTTTAAACAAAAAAAAATAGAATAAAACACTCAAAATAAACGTTGCTACAATTGCTTATTGAGGAGTGGAACAGTCTGAGAACTGCGCAAGTGATTGCTGACCACTAGCTCAGCAATCACTTGCGCAGTTCTCAGGCTCAGATTTTGACTCAGTTCTCAGATGGACCCATATTAGTCTTTGATCTAATATGGGTTCATTTTCTTTATCAAAGTCATACGGATAAAAACGGATGTCACAGTCGTGGTTAAGACTACAGTTAGGAGATGGGTGAGCAGTTTCATGATAAGAGTGATCTGTAGTATCAGTTTCTATAGTTGTTGCGAAAAAGTCATCACCTATTAATGAAACTGAGATTTTTGAAGTGGTTAATATTAATTGGTTAAAATTCAACTACAAAGATCTCAGATTCATTAAAATTTACTGGTAAGGGTGATTCTGAAACAACGCAATATTGCGTTTAAATAAGATGTGAATAATGCCAATAGAGTAGAAAATCTCATAATCATCCTTAAAACACCCACGAAGTTCAATGATTATTATGCGTAAGTTTGATTACATCTGGAAATCGCAAATATTACTTACAATACAACACAGGTGTGTCTGTGATTGGCGACGTTGATTGTGGTATGTATTACTTATTAACCATGAAACAGTTAATATGCCAACGTAAATCATTGTATGTCATCTTACAATTTAGTTTAGTACAACTAATTCCAAAGTAAAATGTTGTATGTATTACTTAACATAAAATACATCTAAATTCAGCAACGTATATTGCTGTATGTATTCTATACCACATTTTAAATCACCATCACTATAATTACTAAAAGTATTGCCATAAAGACACAAAATTTTAAGATACCTTCAATACTTCGGAAAAATGAATCATGGAAATCGATATGTTCAATTTGATTTATTGTGATATCGTCATTTTCGATGGATTTCCTCAATGTATCTTTTTTGTGGGTTGACATTTTTGACCATAGCATATAGTTTCCGTCCTCTGAATTGTATCTGATAACGTTTCATTATGCTACTATAAGAAAATATTTAAGTGATAGTGTTATTATGCAAATATTATATAAACAAAAAAAAAAACGCGCATGAAGTACAGCCGACAGCGAGTTCCAGCGTAGTCTGTTTTATGTGACACATACGCGGTGCGTGCGCGCTCTTCAGCCCTCCCACCGCCCGCCGTAAGCCATTGCAAGTAATAATACAGTAATCTGCGCCGGAATAGTTTGGAACTTACGACATTATACATCTCAAAACTACCTAAAATTATAGTTTTTTGCATTTGATTTATTTTGAATACGATAATATATATATAATTAGACACTTTTGCGTGAAAAACACAAAATCGCAATTTTGTGGCTTACAACAACTTACGTGGAAGGCATCGATGTATTAAGTAAGTCATCATCATCATGTAAGTTAATACAAAATGATTTGATTATATCCTTTTTTCCTAAAATACATAGGTAACGAGTCTAGTAGATCTTTAAATTATTTTACTTCCGTTCCGATTTTAATTAAATAACTTGCTCAATAATTAAGATTTAATAATCTGAAGTGTTAATCGACTTTTGTTGCTGACGGTACCTACAGCTACCTAAGTCAAATTGTACAGATGACGTAACGGGATGACGAATCGTATTATACGTGATAATGTGTATGAAAACATGCTCAAGTTGCAGGGACTGACGTGAAATGGCAATAAGCGGGTTTTACTGTAATATTGCTAGAGCTGGCTCTCACGAGTCACAACATTACTTTGATGTCAATTTCCAGAATATGTCTTTGTACATAATTCTCCCATTCCAGGTCTTTCAGGCTATTTTGTAAGCTGCATCATCCTGTTACTTTATAATTATAACAGTTCGAGTTTAATTACAAACTACTTACATACCTACCTAACACAAAGTTTCGCCCACGTCAATCAATCTGCCTAGCCTTTTCCCAACTATGTTGAGGTCGGCTTCCAGACTAACCGGATGCAGCTGAATACCAGTATTTTACATGGAGCGACTGCCTATCTGACCACCACAAACCAGTTACTGGGTAATACGATACCCCGTCTTAAGACTGGTTGTCAGACTTTCGGGCTTCTGACGACCCGTAACGACTGTCAAAGATCCACGAATAACAGCCGGGACCAACAGCTTAACGTGCTTTCCGAGGCACGGAGGAATCTCGGTATGTAAAGATGGTCACCCATCCACTGACCAACACCGGCAAGCGTAGCTTAACCTGACGGATCGACCCGTGCGGCTGTTATTACTTAGCCACGAGCTCCTAAGTTTCACCCACGTACCTACTTGAAAGGTAAGTACTTAGTTGCCGCTTACATTGATGACAATTATTAATGTTCATTTAACTTAACTACCTACTGTTTAGTGGTACTGTAACAAACTGGCAAAGTAGATAGGCACCTACAGATATAATATAGGACCGAATTTATTTATAGAACAGAAACTAGATCGGAAAAAGAAATTCATTTATTTCTTTGAACGATTTCTAATTCTGTGACACACATAAATATAACTTTTCTCATTTTGTTCCATGTGGAATTAATGAAAAATCTGACGTTTAGTCATTGATATAAAAAGTAAAAATCTGACGTTTAGTCATTGATATAAAAGTAATATATAAAGTCAATGCGTTTAGTAAAACTTGCGAAATATTACTGAAACTTCTCAATTCCATCTCAGGTTTTTGTTGTTCCGTACAAGTTGCGAACTGCCTGAGTCGAATAATACTTAGTTTGCTCTGAAAATATTTGAAGGAAATGTTTTTATTCATGTACCTACCGTCGTTTTCGTCGTCGCTATTATTTTATTGTGGATTGTTAAAGTTGTAAAATTCAGAATAAGTAGAAACGGGAGTCTGCTCTCTATCAAAAAGAATACTGTTTGAATTTGCCTGAACGCCTGAATTGAAATAATTGCTATCGTAGATACGGTAGATACATAACATACTCATTTGTCTGTCTGTCACCCAGCAGACACTCGATAACTACTCAGCCTTCGAAATAAATAGAGCAAAAGTAGATAGATACCTATTTACTGCTCAATCTACCATAGAAGAAGAAGGAAGGATTTATTTGGGTCTTGTAAGATTGAGGGACCCCAATTTATTTTGTCCATCAGTTTTATGTAAACCTAGTGTGCAGTATCTATGTGACACCCGAATAAACGAATGTTCTTACATAAAGCGAAAAGTAAAAAGATTTTGGCCGAAAGAGTTTTAACTGGTACCTATGTGCCCAACGCAAGGATAATTATTTGTTCTTCGGACAGCCTCGGGAAGTTTTCTAGCTCATTAGCTTCCAAACGTTGAAAATGAGCCCTTCGGGTATTTAATCGCATCCTTTCTACATAATCGTATAAGATATTCGCCGAGTCTCTTTTTGCTCTTATTTGAGTCAAGAAATCTTCTGCAAGTGCATTATCTGCGATAGGTACGTGGAAGTGTTTTAAAATCCTTAAACATGTTATTGAGGGGTTGTACCCCGTATCATCATTTTTAAGTAATTTTTGTTGATGATTTCTGAAGAACTGTGCTATTTAGAGACATCGTTTTATTTTTCCTGTAGTAGGTACATAAACTTCTATCACATAGAATAATTTCAGATTTTTCTCTATTCAAACTTTGGAGATAAGGTGGGGGGAAGCTATTTTTTTAAACATTTTTTATCAAAAGTCGAAAACTATGCGCCCAAAAAAAAAAGAAAAAAAAATGTTTGAGAATGTGCAAACAGCGCTCTATCATATGATACCCCACATGCCCTAGTAGCCCTATTTCGAATTTTTAAGACCCCTTTCAGTACCTGTTGCAAAAAAAATATATATATTTTTATTTCTTTCTTATTTGCAAAATAGTTGGGCTAACGTCATCTAAAACTGTTCCAAATTTCAAGTTGAAAGCATCAGTAGTTTTTGAGATATCCAGCTGTGACAGGCAGACAGACTGAGTCACACCATAAGGGTTCCTTTTTACCGTTTTGGTACGGAACCCTAAAAAGATAAGAAAAAAAAAACTCCATTCAGGTGTCCGGGAGGTCTAGTTCTTTTTCTTTTGGTCATGCGATACCTAAAGGTGTAGTTATTGTAAATACTATCTGAGGGTCTACATCAAGAGAATAGCAGCAAGCAGCTGCATTCTGGCTAACTATAACGACCTATTGCTCTGATGTGACGTGGTTGTGTTACTGAAACGTTAAGTAACTACACAAAACATAAAATCACGACCGTTTTTCTGAAAAGCTTAGGCAGAGGTGTACCGTAGACATTATATATTTATAATTATGGTACTTAACCCAAGTTGAGCAGGCATCCGAAATGCGCCTTTTTTTTACAAGAAAATACGTGACGTTGTGATGTTTCCCTCTGACAAAATCAAAATCAAGTTTTAGACAAAGTAAGATCCACTGGTATTTGTCCAAATTGCAATATGCAAAGGCATTGCAATCCCGACAACATTGTGTTGTGATTGAAGCCCCTCGTTTGTTTCGGACGCATCCCTTTTGATTTCATAACAAACCTTTTGACGGGGAACGGGGCAATATTTGCCGTTTTATCACGATTCCTCTTTTTCACTTAGTTAGGTAGGTACGTGAGGATCCGGAAGTTAGACCCAAATCGGAACTTTATTTTACTGACTGAATACAAACCAAAATATTTTTGGAATTTGATAGAATCATATCGCACAGCCATATCAAATAACTAGAAGAAATGCAACAAATCAAAATAAATAATGATATCGTTCATAGTTGCATAAAGTTAGTAAAAGACATTAGGTATCTCAATAGCTATTTTGAGATTACTTAAAATAAGTATTGCTATCCAACGAACAGGTACCTACTATTATAGGTACCTACTTACCTTCCTAGTAAGTACCTACTTACTAAATAATTCCACACATTCTATAGTTGTCTAAAGCAACTTTAAAATCATATGAAACACTGGTAAACAACGGGTAGTATATTAGTTTAATTTCAAACTGGCACAAAGTTCTCCATACTGGTAATTCGTTCCATATTCCGCGCTGAACAAAATCCGGAACACGGCATTGTAACACTCCTACATATAGGTGGCGATCCGGTATACGTCCTTGGCGAAACACCAGATTACCGCTGTTTACGACTTATTGTAAAATATTTACACACATGCAATAGGTACTTCAAACGTACGCGATCGGATACGGAAAAGACGTACCTACGTATGTCGCATATCTAAGTGGCAAGATACTTAAATGCGTCGAACAAGTTTTTCCGCAGTATTTTTCCAGATTAGTATTCCTAATGTATTACATCAATCAAGATAGATCAATCAAATCGATCCATCGAAGATCATGATCGTGACTTCTTCAGCAGTATCCTTCCTGATCCATATCGGGATCAGGTAGGATACCTACTGCTCTATGAGAAGTCCTCATACAGTATTCAGTCCATCCATCTGCCATAGATCCATCGTCCATTCCCATAACTATATTGAGAAGAATTTATTATATTATTAGAAGCCAGTTGGTACCAAAGGTAATGCAATTCTGCATACAATAACACTTCCTCTTTCTAAATATTTTTTATAGAACGGAGTACTATCAGGAAGATTAGCAACCGGTAGATGCCTTGTGACAACCATTCAAAAACCACATACTTACCTACCTAATTATTTACTAGCTACTTTCTAGTATAAGCTGTCCTCTCCTTGTACGGAAATCCTATACAATGCGAGATCAGCTTATACTGGAAATGTATAGCTTGATACATTAAACAACTACTAATTTAATATTTCGTTAAGTTACACAAATGTTTCGTAACTTAGCATTCCATAGACAATACATTTTCAGACTTCCAAATTACTTGAAGTAGGTACCTATATTATTTCATATCATAATATAATTATTTTATATCAGTCTCTCGTACATGTTCTTATTGTTAATTTAATGAAGCCGTCACGTTCGACCTTTGGTAAACAATTTATTTAACACCTCCAAGTTAGGGACTTCGAAAATATCCCTGACAGACGACAGTAACAAATAATAAATGTCTATGCCTTTAAACGAAGTCCCGAAACTGAGTTTGAAAGTTACCGAGGGTACCCAAATTGCGAAGATGTTGCCTGTGTTACTTCGTTTAAAAGACATTAATTTCAAATGACTCAATTTACGCCTGATTATTTTTAACGGATCGTTTTTGTTACCGATAACCAGCTGTTGGTATATTATTGAGTAACGAATTCTTTGACAATACTCAAGAAGGTTATCTTACCATTCATAAGAATTAATTAGTTCTCCTATGTTAAGGGGGAAACGCCAGGACAGCCCGCGTATTTTTTTTTTTTTACGTTTTTTGCAATTTGCAAGTCACTATTGGGTTATTGTATGTTGATTATAGTATGATTCGCGACCGTAACACAAGACAAGTAATCATTAGAACTCCATAACTTAGTATAATCCTCAAATGTCAAGACTACATGAAATACGTAGTCATTGAATAGGATTATTTGGTCTTAAAGAGTTGTATTGATGGCTTTAATGATTATAAATTCTGTAAATACATACTTGTTACGGCCGCGAATCGTATTTTGATCAACAACCTACTGACTAACTACTGACTTGCAAATTGCAAAAAACGTAGTAAAATTTTAATTACCCGGGCTACCCTGCCGCTTTCGCCTTAACTCTAAAGGAAACATAATATTTGCGAAGATGGAAAAGTACCTATTCGTATTAACCCATAAAGATCGATATAAAACAAACGACAAGGTTAATCGATTAAATTGTCTACTTGTGTGAAGTGGCACCTGGTAAATAATTTTCCTCTTCAAGAAAAAGAATCAAACTATAAAACAATATCAGTACAGTGTATTAACCAATAAGCTTTGTGATATAAAAAGTAATACATTAAATTATTATTATTTAAAATTAAATTGTTGTCATAAAATATTTAAGCATAACAAAAATTCACAACGTGCGTATAGTCATTAGTTTGAACAAAACAAAATATATTCACAATCAAATTTGTTCCCTCGCGACATAATCTAAGTTCGTCATAGTTGCTCTTCAAAAAAAAAATGAGACCATTATTCGAAATTGACCCAAAAACTTTTTGGTATCCCTGGTTGGCGGAGACACTCATTCCAACTGTCTGCGTAGGCGGATTTGTCGTCTATCGTCGCTTTCCCCAAGATTTCCTTCTTCGCCATTTTGGTCTTACACCCGAGGCTAATATAAATACTGACTTTATTCAGACTGGCCTTGAAAACTGTCAGTTTCACTGTAGCAGATTTTGGGTCCCACCTGGCAGATATTGCGGGCGCAAATCTATCGCTTTTCCAATAACATTCAGCTTTGTTCGCCTCTAATATCGTTGCTTTCAGGTACAGCGGGGCTGAAAACAGAAATTTGATAAACGTTTAATTGATTCAAATATTCGTATATTGTTGTATTTGCTGAAACTTTATGTTTAATGTTTTATATGAATTTTACATGGAATTGGACATAAAACGGTTTCAGTGACAGTTTATGTCCGTTTCTGAAACATGAACGCAGGGTGATAAATAGCTGAAAAGCTATTTTCTACCTACTACTCAAAGTAACATAGAAATTATGTATTAAAGAATATATTATAATAAAACACAAAACGGTTTATTAGATAGTTAATGGGTAAAAATGTCGTAAATCCTTGTTATTAATTTACTTTATCGGTTACTGAATTGGAACATAATATTTTACGCAAGAAAAGGGTCGTAAAATAATTCTTTCACTTGGCTTTGATTAACGTGCCATGGTTTATAACTTCTACTTGAAATTGGTTGAAAAAATTCCTATCAAAAAGTTGCCTACGATCTTTTAATGAGCATCGTATTTTACAATTCTTTTGTAATCAAACTCCGCTGTCTATGGATATAAAAGCGAGTACCTCTATTACACTTCATCAAGCTGGTATTTTTCGAAACCAGCAGAGATGTATAGTAAAGCATACATTTCATTAGTTATGTTTTATGCCGCATGTCCGGGGCGAGAACGCATATCATGATCTAACCTACTCATACTTTTTATGGCGTATCACGTAGTTCACGACACGTATACGTATTGATGGTTGATCGCTAGAACCCTTATAAAGAAGGGCTAAGAATTATCATATGGATGCAACTCCATCTTGTGCAGAAGCCCCATCTCTGCCTGCATCCTGATGAGTTTAATCTTTAGGATGGGTTGCACCAAGGGCTACGTTATAGTTTCCGTCAAAGTTAATATTAACAGTAACACCAACGTGTTGTTGCACCGTCACACAGTGGGCCCATACTGAAAATTAGTGGACTTAGGCAACAAAGTTCCTATATCGATGCGATTTTTTTTTATATGACGTGTTATATTATTCCTGACAACTTTTATTCTTATAAAATTTCTTCTAAAGTTGATAGTTTGTCTTGAAAACAATTAATTAGATTTTTTTGTATGGAGCGAATCACGTTTAATTTTTTTTCTTCAATTGTACTAATATGTTGAGTGTGTGGCGTAAGTATATGATAGCTAGGGTCATTCTCTATCCATGAAAAAAAAATCAGCGCCGGCCATCTGCGGCAGCGCGAGTAATCATTCGGTAAAAAAAAAATGATTTGAAAGAATTTTTTTGTCATTTAAAATAAATTCAAAGCATATTTTTTGTCTCATTTGGCTGTTTTCACCTTCTTTTTAGTTAAATAAATAGTTTTAATAGCGCATACGTACTTATAACTAGTAATTCTGGTAGAGATTTAGTTATTATTGCATGTTATCGGTAGCACCTGCATTGTGATTGATGACTCATTTGTTTGTGCACTCGGCTAAGCGCATAACTAATGAGTCATCGAAAAATGCTCGTCTCTGATTGGCTGAATAATTTTCACTCACTGTTATGTCCACTACTTGAGTAATTAACACTAACTATAAATATAAAGACATTCATTAAGTCCATCTAGTTTCGCTCTTGTCGCTTGTTTGTGAACACAGTGAAATACTTGTATTTTTATATTAACATTAGAACTATGGCTGGATTTTGTACCAACCTAGATCTTTTTGTGAAATTAAGAAGTGGCGGTGATCTGAAAAATCATATGTTTCTGTATGAAAGTATCATTTCTGTCTTGACTACCGAAGTTTCTGAAGAAGACAAGAACCGAATCAAGGAGTTCTGTCGACTTTTTTGTGTAAATTTAAATAAAAAGTGGATAGAGTCAAGTAGAAATCAAAAAACTTTTATGAATCGTGTAATTAATCGCAAGTGGTTGGAAAAAAACATCAACTGGCCTGTTTGTGACAGTGTTGATCTGAGAAGTGTGATGGGCTTTTCGGACGCAGCCTTATCTGAGCTTGTGGATATAGATTGCCATGTTCCTACTCTTGCAGTATGTACTGCGGAAGCGGGAACATCTACAGAATAGGAGCACAGAAAACCGTTCGAAGAGTTAAGTAATAAGCAAAAGAAAAGACGTTCTACTTCCATAGTAGAAGAAAATTCCGAGGTAGAGTTGCAGCACTGGTACATAACAAAATTGAAAGACAACGGCAAAACGAATCTGGCAAAAGTGGTCGAATACCTTTCCAGTAATCCAGATGCGCTATCCGAAGTAGAAGAGAGACTATTCAAAAAGCAGAGCTTAAGTACTGTCTCTGAAGATAAGTGTTTAGCTCTTTATACATCAGTTGCGCTCTCGAAATGGAAGTACTTAGCTCTTCGACAATTTCTGAAAGAAGAAAACTGTGCTGCCTTTCCATCTTATCCAAAGCTTGTAAATGCCAAGAAAAGATGTTACCCACCACAAGAGAGTATGGAGATTACCGAAAACGGAGCTCACATTAAATTGCAAGCGCTATTGGACCACACTGTGGAGAGGATATTACTTGATATAAATACTGTTGATAGGTCTCAAAATGAAGAACTCAAGTTGACCTGGAAATGGGGACTTGATGGTTCTTCGTCGCAGAGTAACTATAAACAGAAAACGTCAAACACAGCTACAGAGTTCGATGATTCATCAGTAGTCATGATAAGCATCGTCCCTCTTCGGCTAGTGTCTACTAGGCCATCATCTGGGAATGAAAATCTAGTTTGGGAGAACCCCACACCTTGCTCAAGTCTGTACTGTCGACCAGTGAAGTTCACTTTCACTTCGGAGACAGCTGACTTTATAAAGTCTGAAGAGTCTGAGATGAAAAAACAAATTGATGAACGAATATCTACACAGTGTGGAAATATTATTGTATCACATGAATTGCATATGACCATGATTGATGGAAAAGTGGCCAATATTATTGCTGGAGTACCATCATATGCAACGTGTCCATTTGCTTAGCAAAACCGAGTGAGATGAATAATTTAGACGCTTTGACTTCTAAACCACTTCGTGAAGAAATTTACAAACAAGGAATTTCTTCACTGCATATGAAGATTCGGTGTATGGAATGTCTTCTCCATATATCTTATAATCTGGATTTTCAACGATGGACTGCTCGCGGCGAACATAAGGCTTTGAAACAAGCTAAAAAAAATACCACACAGCAAGAGTTTCGTGAGCAAACTGGAATGCTGATTGATATAGTCAAACAGGTTTGTATTTAATTTTCGCTCTCTTTATGTTGTTTGTGAATTATATCTCTATGTATTGTATATTACAGTATTGTTTTCCCATTTTAGGGTTTTGGAACTACAAACGACGGGAATACAGCGAGGCGCTTTTTCCAAGATTACAAAAGATCTTCCAGAATAACGGGAATTGACGAAAATCTGATTTTCAGATTTTCCGTTATTCTACAAGCCATATCATCAGGCAAAAACATTGACTGTGAAAAATTTAGAAGATAGTGTAGAGAAACAGCTGATGTGTACGTGCAACACTATTCGTGGTACTACATGCCAGTTAGTGTACATAAACTTCTAATGCACGGTGCAGACATCTGTAACCACTTTGGTGTTTTGCCAATCGGTAAGTAAAAAATAAATATAGTTTGATGTATTATTTGACTCGATTGCGTTTTGAAATTAAAATGTATGTACTTATTCGTTTTAGGTACCTTATCTGAAGAAGCTTCGGAAGCCCGTAATAAGGACTTCAGAAACGTCAGGGAGAGGCACACTCGGAAAACGGGGAGAATAGCAACAAACGAAGACATCCTCCATGGACTTCTAATAAGCTCTGATCCCCACATATCCTACATAAGGCCTAAAATAATGAAACAGGTTCATAATGAGTTGTTGCCTGAAGCAACTCAGTTGTTACAGACTACTGAGCCTCCCTGTGACAGTGAAATTATGGAGGAAGAAGAATGCCTCATAGCAGAGTCCGAAAATTTGCCGGACCCACTAGCACTTCTGGAACAAGAAATAATGTGATCCGGCTCTAAATTATTCCCACAAATGCCCATCAGGGTTAGGAATATGACAAACAGCCCTTTTCAGGGCTACAATTACTTCACAGTTTCATATTGATCATACGTACGATAACTTATACTATAATAATATACATACAGTTGATTATGTAGATAATTATCAACGACTTGCCCGTACAAATTTAAATTATTTCACCTATCATTAACAAAATTAGTATAACCTGAAACATTACGATATATTTATTCAACAATAGATAACGTGCAGTTAAAAAATAACACAGCCAATCAGAGACGAGCATTTTTCGATGACTCATTAGTTATGCGCGCACAAACAAATGAGTCATCAATCACAATGCAGAGCACCTGCATTGTGATTGATGACTCATTTGTACCGATAACATGCAATAATAACTAAATCTCTACCATAATTACTAGTTATAAGTACGTACCTATGCGCTATTAAAACTATTTATTTAACTAAAAAGAAGGTGAAAACAGCCAAATGAGACAAAAAATATGCTTTGAATTTATTTTAAATGACAAAAAAATTCTTCCAAATCATTTTTTTTTACCGAATGATTACTCGCGCTGCCGCAGATGGCCGGCGCTGATTTTTTTTTCATGGATAGAGAATGACCCTAGCTATCATATACTCACGCCACACACTCAACATATTAGTACAATTGAAGAAAAAAAATTAAACGTGATTCGCTCCATACAAAAAAATCTAATTAATTTTTTTCAAGACAAACTATCAACTTTAGAAGAAATTTTATAAGAATAAAAGTTGTCAGGAATAATATAACACGTCATATAAAAAAAAATCGCATCGATATAGGAACTTTGTTGCCTAAGTCCACTAATTTTCAGTATGGGCCCACTGTGCGTCATGTCAAATGAGTTCAGAGCAGGGACATGGTATTCGACGCGTCTGACAGAAGTGACAGATATTTAACAACTAGCTGCGCCCCGCGGTGTCACCCGCGTAGATCGGGATAGCAAGTAGCCTATGTGTTAAGCCAGGGTATAAGCTATCCACATACCAAATTTCATCCGAATCGGTCCATCCGTTAAGAAGTAACGAATATACACATACACACACACACTCACAAACTTTCGCCTTATAATATTAGTGTGATAACACGAAGCGCATGGGCGGTTGGAGCGAGCGCGCACTGCGGTGCGTTTCCGGTAGTTCTGCCGCACTGGGCGGGGCCTACAGTAACAAAACGCATGACCGCAGTGCGCGCACTTCAAAGACATTCCATACTTCACAGACTATGCGGTAGAAAAACGCACCGCAATGCGCGCTCGCCCTTAAGGTTACAGTTAAAGTTATGACGTCAACTAACAAATTGGCAAATGGAACAACCCATTTTTGGTCTAACAGGTGCTTTAAAAAGCGTGCACGTCACGCCTTCTGTGCGTTGTTTCATTGTTTGTTATTGTTAAAGTAAGATGGTGCAACCCACCCTAAGTCAGTCACAGATAAAGAAAAACGAAAAACCTAATAGAGGTGTTAAACCTAACATGAATCACGCAAAGATAAAGATCTAGATTTCTAGGGATATCCTCCAGACACACTCCGATTTAACTCTGTTTAGTTTCTGAACACGGAGAGTGAATCTTTATATCCCATATTTTTGAAATCGCTCCTAAATGGAGATAAACTTAACTTCGACATGTCAAGTTTCTACTAAAATTAAACTCGATAATGAATCGAGTTCCTAATTAAGGGTAAAGATTTCAATCTAGGGGTTTCTTAAAGTAATGGATATGATATAAAAACACTCAATTTAACAATAATAATACCTATCTACATCATCTTCCTGCCCTAATCCCATGTTACTTGGGGTCGACGCAACACGTTTTCTTCTTCCATTCTCCCCTGTCAACCGTCACGCTCTCATTCACTCTTCTCTTTCATATCATTCCTCACACAGTCCATCCATCTTTTCTTTGGCCTTCCTCTGCCTCTCCATCCATCAACTTGTATATTCATCACTCTTTTAGTCACATGCGTTTCGTCTCTCCTCATCACATGCCCATACCAACTCAAACGATTTCCTTTCAACTTTTCTGTCACTGGCGCCACTTTCAAACTTCCTCTTATATACTCATTTCTTACTTTATCCATTCTCGTCACTCCACACATCCATCTCAACATTCCCTATCTACATATAGTTTTATAGAAATTCTATTTAGTTATTGAATAAGGAAAGTAAATCTACAAATCCCGACAACGATGTGAATTATTTTTTATATAAGTAACTACTAAATTTATATTCGTTTATATAATCCATCAAATATCACGCCTGTAATGCCCAAAGGGTTAGGCAGAGGTGTACCTATAGTACATACATTTCGCTAGATTATGTTTAAGTCCTGTAGAGGTATAAGCTATAGTCAAACCTTAGCATAAGTAATACCTACTGGCTGACATTTCGATCATTCAAACATCGAATTACTCTTAAAGAAAAGTGAAGCTCGTTTTTCTTCAAGAGTGACAGTTAGATTCGATTAGGCCTTCGCCTAGGGAGTGAATTACTTTAAGTTTGGGGCAGATAATTAATAAAGAGGCCTACGGGCCTTAGCCCATTTACTTAAATCTTTCATAGGTAGCCTCCCACTGTTGAGGTTCGAGTCCTCACAGTCACATCATCACATTTAATAGGGGGCGATCCTAATGCCATCAACCGAGCACAAATACAGACTCCGGGCTGTTACTGAGAAATCACAGACGGAAAAACCCATAGGTAACACTTTGTCCGACCCGGGAATCGAACCCGAGATCTCATGCTCAGCAGTAGCGCTATTTTCATCTAAATAGTACGCACGGCTACAGATCAAGCTATACATTTCTAGTATAAGCTGATCTCGAATGGTATAGGATTTCGTTACAATGAGAGGTCAGTGTAAACTGGAAATTTATAGCTTGATGTGTAGCCGTGTGTACCTATTAACAGGCACATTGGTCCTCCTATCTTTAACGTCACGTTTGCCTCGTGAAACCGCGCGCGCGCTGTACCTACCCTCCCTCGTACCCTCCCTAGCCGCCGTAGTCGTAATTGAGATACCGGAGTAATCGTAACCTCACATCATCCCTAATTCCATTGATGTTGTATGTTACTGATCATGACGAGGATTGAGTCCTGTGTGTAGATTGTGGCGTAATCAACGTGACTTTGTTAAAGTGATGCAGGTAATCAGCTTCCCTGTGCAATTAGTAGTATCTATACTGTCAATTAATTTGAATAGTCTCAAAGTACACACGTACCTACCATTTAAAGCGATTGTGAATAATCAGGAATGATGGAATACCGAGAATCTGTTTAGAGTATTAGCTTCTTGTTCTGAAGGATTATTTACCACTAGCACAGATTAATACAGATGGGACACTCCGCAGTTTAGGTATGAAGCTACAATTACGCGGCGGGCTCCGTCCGCGGGGCTAATTCAGTAGGTCAGAAGGTATAAGAGAAGAGTTACGCGATAGAAAGAGAAGCAACTTTTAGTTGAATATAAGCTGACGTTCGCACGACGTAAAAAAATCGCGGCAGGATTTTATCGCGCACTGGATTTTTAACTCTCGGTGTTGAGCCGAACTTCGAGAATGCAACCTAACAAAAACAGAGTGCAGAGTGCAGAGCACGACCAAAAACAATCTTGGATTTTCAACTCCCGCCGCTAAGCAGAGTGTATTTATTTGTATATTTAGTGAGTCATTTACTTTAGTACCTAGTATAGTGTTAATTTGTATATTGTTTATAAATAAATAACTATACTAACAAAAAAAGCAGTGTTGGAAATGCAGTGCGCGAAAAAAAAAACACCACGATTTTTTTACACCCGTGCGAACGTCGTCGGCTAACTGTAGGTAATAAGCGTTGTGCGACCTGAATTGCACTTTACTGAGTCGATTATTATTTAAATGATTTTCCGGAGTGTCCCATCTGTATTAATCTGTGTTTATCTACTTGCGTCGATTGTCTTCTGATTATTTGTTGACATTAGGCTTGTGCACGTGTCTATAAATTTTATACACATGTGCAATCGGACACGCGCGGTATGGAAACATGCGGAAGCTATTCAACGTATAGGTACAGACGGGTAGCATAATTATTATGGCAGCGCCATAGGATGGCACCTAACCGGTGTCCGGACAAAAGCCAATAAGGTTCGGCTCCATTCAACCTTAAAATGAACCTTATATGAATCAACCTTTACTTACTCGGTCATGCGTAGCGAATGTAACCTAAGTAACGGATAAAAATGCTAAAAATGTCTGTAGCAAATGTAAGTTTTTAGAACCTTTCGCAACTGTAAACGTGGCCTTAGCTATTTGAGTTGTGATTCAACGCACATTCGTCTTGAGCGTAACTCTCTCCTCTTTAATAAGCAAACAGCATTGCGTGGGCGCCGCGTCGCCTCGAGTGGCTGTCTCTATAGATAAATAATATTATGAATGAAGTTTAGTTACGGACGCGGACCAGTGCCCGCCTGATAAATCTCTAAACAGGTCGAGGTTCAACTGCTGGCATATTCATGAAATGTGTCTGGATACTTATGTATCGAAGCGGGACAACCCAACAAAAAATTAGGTCTTTACACCCTGTTTGGAGGACATTTTTTGTTTGTTTTCGCACGTCAAAAAATGGCTCATTACTCATTCTAGTTCTTGCTTGGCTGACAGAAAGTAGCTAGGTCCATTCTAAGTGTAATTATGTCTAAAGTTGACACCTAGACGACCCAGCAATAAATTATGGAGAAGTCTTAACTTAGACCACGTCCCAAATAATAATATCGTGCGTTGTTCCAGTTATTCAGGTCACCAGTCAGTCACTATATATTTTCGTAGAACAAACAGAAGATAGTATATTTCTATACTATTAAGTACTTTGTAAATATTACACCTTTCTCATATAAACACAAGTGGGGTTCCCTCATTTATGTTGTATACGTAGGTATATCTGTAGATCTCCACATATTTATCTACGTTACTTTTGGACAGAAAATGTTTCCAGTATTCTCGTGCTAAACTGCTCCATTTTTATCGTGACAACAATCTGAGTTTAGGGAAGCACTTTTTGCATGATATTATGTATTATGGGGGCATTTCTTTTTGCTTAGGATCCTATTTATATTTTAAAGTTACCGTATGAAACATCTATCTATCTAAATATCTATTTAGTCTAACATCAGTTGCCTGTAAATGTATTCAGAACGTAAAGCCTGCAACCCTCTACTCAAGTACATTGTTTCTCCAAATAGTTTGAAGAGGGATGTGGTATAGCATAACCATATATCTTAAGGACTAACGATAGCTCCCTTCCCTCGATATCATTAGGCGAGGGTACAAGATACATGGCATATTAAGGCACTACCACTCACGTGCGAAATTGATTGAGTCGAAGTGGCAGTTATTTTGCCCTTTTTCCTGTAGTTACATAATGTAACACGATAAGTACTACATAATGCCGGTTAACATAAAACGCCGCTCGTTTCGGAAACTAACCGAAATGTGTCTAATTAGCGACGTGTTATCGACCAATGCGTATCGGTGTAGTGTGTTACTGCTATTAATTAGAGATCATGTTGTGATACGCGTCTATTCTCGGGATATTTTCTGTTATGGAATCAGCAGAGTCAAAACAACTGGTTTAGATTACCGAATCTACGTTTTGATGTTGCTTGAATTTTGGAGACATAGCGGCGACGGTGTAGCTACGTCAAGTCTATGCTTACTGAGTAAAACCAGCATCTATTTACTAGCTTTCGTAGATACTGAGAAACAGTTTTTAAATACGCAATACAGTGTGAGTCTTCATAATGTGCACATATCGAAATTAGGGAAACAATGCTTAATTTTATCGATGAAAAAATTGTTTAAAAAAACCCAAAAAACAAAAAAAAAAGTGGCTACTTGCTGTAGTATTGTACGTAGCAGTGTGCAAGGCCTTTCTTTAACAGTTCATAGGAAATGCTGTGTGACTGAGTTTTAAAGTGGAATTTTTACTTTCATGAAGCTAATACGATGTAGAATAATTTAAAGTAATAAAACAAGGTAGGTAAGGGGGTTTTATTGAGAAATTTTAAAATTATTGTAAAAATTGGGGAAATAATACCAGATTTTTTTTTAAAACACCTTATTTCTCAATTGAGGGCGGTTTTTTTCTTGAATTTTTATTTTATGAGGACGCCCCGCTATTTCCAACCATTACTGAGTTTATTTCATCGTGATAGATCGTTTAGTTTAAAAGTTATACTGTTTTGTTTACACAGGGGTCACAGCAGCGAACAAGAAATTAAAAAGTGCTAATAAAAAACTTTTTACAAAAAAAAAACAACCGACTCCCAAAAAAACACTACAAAGTGAAAAATAACTTTAATTTCGGAAGTCGGTGTCTTTGGTTTTTTATTTAATTTTTTTTTTTTTGCCACCGACTTCCGAAATTAAAGTTATTTTTCACTTTGTAGTGTTTTTTTGGGAGTCGGTTGTTTTTTTTTTGTAAAAAGTTTTTATTTTTCACTTTTTAGTGGTGCCTACCCCACACAAATCTGAATACCACTCTGCAAAATAAATTAGAGCATCATCCACATAGACTAAAGGCTCTAACAGACAGAGGCGATATCGCGAGCGATATTGCGATATTATAGCGTCGCAACACCGCTACGCGACACGTCCCGACACGTCGCGACGCGATATCGCCTCTGTCTGTAAGAGCCTTAAATGGGAAAAATACGTATTAAATTATTGAAGCTAACTCAAAAGCCACTCATAAGAACTTGAAGATATTTTTATGCCACCATCTCAGGAGTACCTATACCATTTGAAATAAAAACTTTGCAAAAAGGCAAATACGTCGCGCTAAGTCGTGTCAGAAGTTTTGGTAGGCATAGTTTTAGTTGAGGGAGATATAACGAGGCTATGAAATCTGCCTTCTGACAATCAAGGCCACACATAACATACAACTCAAGTAGCGCAATTTGAAGCAGCATATAATTACCATTAAATAATTTATAGCCACAGTGCACCTCATGACAGCTCTAATAAGCCCAAACACGGCTAAGATACATTGTTTTATTACTGAGTTCCGATGCCTACCTTCCGGCTTCTTCATCAGATCGGTTCGATCGTACGATTTTGCACTCTGGCTACAGAGTGCACCTCATGACAATTCCAATAAGCCCAAACACGGCTAGGATACATTGTTTTATTACTGAGTTCCGATGCCTACCTTCCGGCTTCTTCATCAGATCGGTTGGATCGTACGATTTTGCACTCTGGCTACAGAGTGCACCTCATGACAATTCCAATAAGCCCAAACACGGCTAGGATACATTGTTTTATTACTGAGTTCCGATGCCTACCTTCCGGCTTCTTCATCAGATCGGTTCGATGGTACCATTTTCATCAGAACCATTTATTTAAAGCTTCGTCATAGTCACTTAACTATTTCAATCTTATCGCTATCCGTGAAATACTTTTCATCGTTGAGGAGTTTCCGTGGCCATCTGTGGTGTTCTTCATCAGTTCCACTTCACCAGATGATACTTTTTGAATGCAAACGCTTGATTTGTTGATGAAAATACCATAATCGCTATATGTATGCCTATAATATTTGAGGAGTTCCCTCGATTCCTCATGGATCCCATCATCAGAACTGGATTTTGATAAAAATGGGACCAATCTGGAAGTATACCCTTTCAAATAAAAAAAGAATTTTCCGAATCGGTTCATAAATGACGGAGTACTGAGGTAACAAACATACAAAAAAAAAAAAAAACATACAACCGAATTGAGAACCTCCTCCTTTTTTGGAAGTCGGTTAAAAAAAGTTTTTATTTTTAGATTTTTTTAAATATTTTTTCCGTCGATAAAATTTAGCATAGTTTCCCTTATTTCGATATGTGCACATTATAAAGACTCACACTGTATAACCTAATTACACGTTATAAGCTGGCAAGTAATTATAACTTCGTTTTTCTCATGTGCAAACAAAATTGGTCGTCATCATCTTTTTTGATTACTGCAAAAAATCGTGAATGTTTTTGCAGTAATCATAATACAATAGTTAGTAGTTACCTTTATACTGTTCTTGCTGCTGCATCGTCTGCACACTGCAGCGTAGCCTGCTGACCGTCAGCTGCACTATATCGTTCAGCCCGTCTTCGCTTGCCGTGTACAGTAACGTCACTTCTAACTGGCCCTTCTTGTTTTCCCGCTGTAGACACAAATTACACGGTGTTCATGCTAATTGCCACAGATTAGAGGCCCGCATGGGCAATTTATACACAATCAACCATATCTGAACTGCCTTGGAATCTACCGAGATGTACATATATACCTATATAAGATGTATTTTACTAGACCATCGAGAAAGGAAACCGGGCAGAGCTCCAAATACAAATAAAACAAGTATGAATAAATGGAAGCGTTGTGTTACTAGTAGTAATAATATTAGTGAAATGGTATAAAAACTGCATGATCTCATGTTCGTGCGATTCAAACAACGAATTTTATTATCCTATATTTGAGAACTGTTATGTAGCTAAGTACCTATCTATATAATTTTTCCTTAGTTGTTGTTTAAATAAAACCAAGGCTTAAGCCGTGTGGGAGCCTTTATCTAAGAAACCGATTTTCTTCAGGTTTTGTTCGGACAAGATAAGACACTGATAACGCTCAGCGTAATGACAGTGTATTTTTTATTGCATTTCTTGTAAAAAACCTAGTTACGTAATATCTATGGAAATTATTGTGACGCGATTAGTGCCTCGTATTGTACCGCCGCCACCGCGGCAAGGTTTGCTAGACGGCCATTAATTGGACCCTTTATCATGGTTTTCTGATACCTATTTAGTGTCTATCGTACAGTAAAATACACAACGCATTAGGAATTAGGACTATTTAGGGTCAGAATCGTATCCCATCTTATCCAAGGCTACCACCAGCTCTTTACCTATATACCTACGTATTGCCACATAGTAGGTAATCTTGAAAGCCTAAAGACAAAGACATAAACGGCTATATCAATTTTATTTTCATTCTTCCGACCTAATTTTACTAAGTAGGTACTTATCAAGATTTTAATCAACGTTATTACAAGAAAGCTCTTAAGGCGAAAGCGCCAGGGTAGCCCGCGAAATTCAAATTCTCTTACTTTTTTGCAGTTTGCAAGTCAGTAAAGTGATCAATACAAACTCTTTAAGACCAATAATCCTATTGAATGACTATTTCATGAAATCACGACATTTGAGTATTATAGTAACAGGAGTTGTATTACTGATTCTAATGATTATAATTTTGTAAATAGGTACAATGCGTTTCAACTAAGAATAGGAATGACCTTGCGCCATATTGTGAAGATTTAGCAAAACAGCACCTCGTTTACACATTTGCAAAGTCAGTGACATATTTTAACAAAAACAAATTCCATAAACAGAACTAAAATGGATAAGGATAACACTACAAAACTTTGCAAGCCTTAGATTTCTAGTTTCAGTTAGAGGTCATTGACGTTCCTATTCTTAGTTGAATCGCATTGTACATATTTGTTACGGTCGCGAATCATACTTTAGTCAACATACAACCTAATAATGCCTTGCAAATTGCAAAAAACGTAAAAAAAATTGAATTTCACGGGCGGAATTACCCTGGCGCTTCCCCCTTATGTATCAAGATCGTGACTACGGCATCTGTTACCGGGGTGAGCCACCACTAATTAGTATAATTTTTATGTTTGCAAATTGGCCTAATTCAAAGTGCCTCATCATTCCACATCTAGCTCGATATGTAAAGTAGATATATAGGTACTTAAGCAATTGGCAAGAGAAATCAAAGATTTATCAGGGTATATTAACATCGATAAAACATAATTATACCGAATTTCTGTGCACGAAGATGTAGCATACTTATAGCCTTACATCATCGCAATAAATGTAGGTAGACGATCAGATGGGGACCGGCCGAGGTCAAAACTATTCTATTGTACTGTACCTACTGTATTAAGATTTTATTCACACGAACATGTTCTTCGCGTATTAATCGTTATACGTAACCATGACTCAAACATTAATTGATATCGTTATCTTCAACATAGAAATTTTTCTATTGCTTCCAATCAAGATCATTTTTAGGGTTCCGTACCAAAATGGTAAAAAAGGAACCCTTATGGTGTCACTCAGTCTGTCTGTCTGTGTCTGTCTGTCTGTCTGTCACAGCTGAATATCTCAAGAACTACTAATGCTATCAACTTGAAATTTGGAACAGTTTTAGATGACGTTAACCCAACTATTTTGCAAATAAGAAAGAAATAAAAATATTTATATTTTTTTTTGTAACAGATGCTGAAAGGGGGTCTTAAAAATTGAAAGTGGGGCTACTAGGGCAGGTGGGGAATCATATGAAAGAACGCTGTTTGCACATTCTCACACATTTTTTTATTTTTTTTTAAGTCACATAGTTTTCGACTTTTGATGAAAAATGTAAAAAAATACCGTCCCCCCCCCCCCCTCCCCCTTAACTCCGAAGTTTGCAAAGAGAAAAATCTGAAATTATTCTATGTGATAGAAGTTTATGTAAAGATTACAGGAAAAATAAAACGTTGTCTCTAAATAGCATACTTTTTTAGAAATCGGAACGGAACCCTCGGTGCGCGAGTCCGACTCGCCCTTGACCGGTTTTTTTCATAATAGCAATGGTGGTAATTCCTCTGTATTCATCACTTGATATTTATTATACTGACAAAGGACTCCATTTTGAGACCCTTTTTATGACACCAGGGAAAATTATGTGGCAGTATTTTTCGTAGCAACGTCATTAGGTAATTAATTAAAAGAAAATGAAGCTCTCCCGTTCTAAACTATATTTACTGAAGTCTTTGAAGTCATCATTATTTCTTACTTTATTTAATACTTTGTAACAGAAATAAAGCTTCAACACGAAATATTGATCTCATTTATAGATACATGCTTTACGAATGATGAAGTTTTAATACATTTTAAATAAATTATTCCTCTGTAGGCAATCGGCAGTTATCAAGATCAAGTTTAATAAGAACGGAAATAGGTTCACCATAAAGCGGCTCTGTATTTTACAAGCTTGCAAATTCACGACTATTTTTATCATCCAGTGATTAGCACCGCTCGTGACAGTGACTTATAATGTTGCTGTTAATTACCCTACACTTGAATAGTGTGTACGTACCCGTGAGTCAGCCGCAGTGATACCACTCGTGATTGCATTGATTGGCCGCCAAATGTCAGGAGTCCCAGTCAAACCGTTCTTGAGGTCGTTTTGAAACAACTTTGAGTCGAAGTTCCACGTCGCAGCTCCGACTGTTCTTCGTTTCTCCAAAATTGACTTTTGTGCTATCGCTTCAGCTTTCGTCGACTTGAAACTGCTAAATGTCTTTTCAAAAAATCCGGTCTTAGGTCTTGGTTCTTCCTGTTCGGCCACCTTGGCTGTTTTTTTCGAGTCTAATGTTTTGCTATTTTTTCGTTTATCTGAATCTTGTTTTGGAGGTTCTAATATAGCATAAATGGTAAGCGACAAAAAGTGGCCGGCGAGCAAACTTTGAAGGTCGGTTTTTTCTGCTCCCTTCTTCGCATCTTTTTGTTTCAATTGGAATTTAAAATCCTCGTTCCACACGGGCCACGAACTCTCCTGTAATGATGTCTCAAATCTGCTATCGCCGGGAAATACTTTGACCTGAAAAGATAAAAATGCCGTTATTTACACAAAACATAACATCTCGCCTGTATTCCGCGACGGGGAAAGAGTAGTACCAGTAGCAGAGCCCAGAGACCTAGGAAAAATATAAATATTTTCGGTAAAAGAAGTGAAAGACACAAATATAGCACTAGAAATAGGTACCAATTAGTTCAACCAGGTTTCAGACTGTCTAAAGTAGACTCATCCTTCAGGGGGTTAAAATGTTACAATAAAATAGCTCCCCACATACTCCAACTGAATGAAACGTTTAAATCTTGTATGAAACACACACTATGGAGCCAGGCATATTATATATTGGGAGATTACATCACTTACAAAAATGCTTCGCTGGTCCTTCTCCACATTAGTTGATTAGCATTCGAAAATATTGTTGGAGCTGCTGAAGATTAAGAAGAGAAAAAACTATCTTTGCATTGTTTAAATTCAATCTCTTATTGTATAATTGCGCACATGTGTGAGCACAATGTAGCTACTATAAAGCTACCGTTTACTGGGTACGTCTTTCATTGCATTGAATGTGCCTTGGCGGCTGAGAGTATGTCATGCTCACTAAAATGTCTCGCAGGAGATGGTGGCGTGTGTGTTGGATCATTAAGTTCCCTTCGAAATGGTTGAGCTAAATGGTGCTGATCCATGCATCATGTTCGTAAACGGGCGCCGTCAGTTGGCTTATTTTTAATTTAGTTGTTTTTAGTTTTTATCTTTTTATTACGGAAGCTTTTAACGTGCACGTCTTTCTACATTGTTCTCACATGTGTATTTTCAACATGAATGATTTAACCAAAATTTTGTAACAATATTTTGATTTAAAATAGTGTCCGTGGAGTTTCTTGCCCGTTCTTCTCCATAGGGACCTACTACGCTTTGGAATGGGCCTTCATCTTTCTGACTGACCGACCCAAAACATCAAATGACTTCTCCCGCTCTGCGCGGAGCGGGAGGGCGTGTCAGACTTTTACTGACTAAAACCCACCCGTGTTACTTCAGTTGCCTGTGCCAGGGCCACGGTATCTCTTTCAAACAACCCGCGACCCACCGACCCCATGACAATTCAAAAGTTCCTTGTAATTCCTTTATCACACTAATATTATAAGGGCGACTTTTTGTCAGTGTGTGTGTATGTTTGTTACTTCTTCACGATCAAACGGCTCTCACATTTAATTGTTACAGTATTTTCCATAGACTGTTTTAGGGTTCCGTACCAAAATGGTAAAAAAGGAACCCTTATGGTGTGACTCAGTCTGTCTGTCTGTCTGTCTGTCACAGCTGGATATCTCAAGAACTACTAATGCTATCAACTTGAAATTTGGAACAGTTTTAGACGACGTTTACGCAACTATTTTGCAAATAAGAAAGAAGTAAAAATATAGATTTTTTTTTTGTAACAGGGACTGAAAGGGGTCTTAAAAATTTAAAGTGAGGCTACTACGGCATATGGGGTATCATATGAAAGAGCGCTGCTTGCAAAAATCTGAAATTATTTTACGTGATAGAAGTTTATGTAAAGATTACAGGAAAAATAAAACGATGTCTCTAAATAGCACACTTTTTCAGAAATCGTAAAGGAACCCTCAGTGCGCGAGTCCGACTCGCTCTTGACCGGTTTTTTTTTATATTTCTATGGTATTTTCAATATAATTATGTAAGCAAAACATTTTCGTTTTCTTATAAGTACTTACTTAATTATAACTTTGATAGCCATATAGTAAAATGGCCCCGGATCAGTCCAGGATAAAAAGTATCCGGGAACATTGTTAGTGACGGATAAGCCTCAAAAACTGGTACGCACGTAACTTTTCATCCAGAGCAAAAAAAAGCCGTTTAGTAGGAGGACAGGACAAAAATTTATTTGAATGTTAGGGTTTTTTGTTTTTCTGCCATATGGTAGCAGTTCGTTGTTTTCAATATTATGTAAGACCGGTTTCCGAGTTTTTTTTTTATAACTAGGTAGAGATAAACCATCATCATCACCTTCCTGCCCTTATCCCATGTTACTTGGGGTCGGCGCAACACGTTTTCTTCAAGAATTTTCGTTTTCTTTTTGTAAGAATATGGTTCGCGGTGCTATTATGTGAATACTTTGAACATCCATTGAAAACACACATTGAATATTTTGTTGACCACAGGGTCATAACGACCGAAATTGCCAGCAGTATAGAAGAATCAACAATCCCTAGACCCGATTGCGGTTCGAATTTTAGTGAAAACACATAGACCTAGAAACATTGCTTCAAACTATAGCAATACAAATTGAAACCTATTGATTGCCTTTGACACACAAGCCATTCAGGAACTCGGAGTCAGGCCATTTGACCCCGCTCATTTTACCAGCAAATTGAATTTAAATTAATGTCCCATCTCTATATAGTTGTATCAACAATACTCAGCCGGGGAAGGGCCTCTATTTGAGTAGGATTTTATTTAAGGAAATCATGTCGTCTTCTCCAATAAATGATTAACATCTGATTGGGTACCTTTTTGTGCAAATACTTAATATGCTTACCTTCAAGAACTGGGTCCGTATACCTGAGTAGTTACATAACATTACCCCTGAATTTCCTGAAGGATTAGGTACAAGTGAATTCTGTATAAACTATACATAAAGTAAAACTTCATTTTTAATACGAGTGCAGGCTAGATTGACTGCGCCTAAATCGAATACATGACTACTTCAGGTGACCGTTCGGTTGTCAGGTGTACAGAAACGGACGTACTTACACTTTTCATCCCGAAAAAAAGTAGGTACCTACTGTTCCCGAGGAAAACAACAATAACGTTCTTATGATAATAGATGGCACCACGTGTCTTTCGAATAATTATTGAATTGTAATTACAAGCCGAGTACAACCCGAAATGCTTGTCCAATTTTAAATTAACGCAAGCGAAGCCGCGTGCAAAATCTAGTCATTACAATATTGTTACAATGAGATGGTTCAATTATTGGCTGGGTTGCCAATCATCAAACCCAGCAACGTATTTGCTACCAGCGTTAATATTCAAATTAATTAATAGTTAATTACATGTATGTTTAATTATCTCAACTATCTACACGTGTATTGTGATTATTTGGGATGTCAACTTACCTATTATTAATTAAAGGAATATAATTTATTTCGATGACAGATTTATTTAACTTTACGGATACAATTAATTTTAATGATATTGAATGAACGAAATGTACCGACCCCAGCGTGGCTTGACCAGACTCGATTACTCGAATGAACCCAAAGATTCACACTAGCCCCTGTTGCCTCATGTTACATGGTGTAAAAAAGACTATTGCATATCAAGGAGAACCTAGACCGGGGGGGGTGATAATGGTCTGGAAAGATGTGCCCTTGGAATATGAAAGGAATAAAGAGCTTACCGAGTATACACCATAGTAAGCAATGGAATGGTGGAGAAACAGGTGAGCTTTTATTGATTACTAGCTGCGCCCCGCATCAGTTTCACCCGCGTAGACCGGGGTAAAAAGTACCCTATGTGTTAATCCAGGGTATAAGCTATCTACATATTAAATTTCATCCAAATCGGTCCAGCCGTTTGAGCGTGAAGAAGTTACAAACTCACACACTCACGCACTTTCGCCTTTGTAAATTAGTGCGATGATTTTCGACTTGTGCTTTGATTGATCAATTGATAAACGTAAGTTTTGCTGCGCTTTGTTTTATTTGTACTATGTCTACAAAATACATAACATACCTAACATAACATAATCAGCCATTAATGTCCCACTGTCCCACTGCTGGGACTCAGGCCTCCTCTCTATGAGAGGGAATGGGCCATAATCCACCACACGGGACCAGTGCGTGTAGGTGGATGTCACATTCATGTCTTCGTATTTTCCTACGGTATTTTCAACAAAAGCACGGAATTAAATAGTAGCAATTTATTTTGTAGCACGGACTTAGAACATGTCAACGCCAATTTAAATCATTTTTACCACAGGTATAATGTAGGTACTTAATGTAACTCGATATGCCCAAAGGAAAATTTGGAGTTACTGTCCCGTAAAATTCTCAATATTTTCGTATTGCCCTTTAGGGTAATAAGTATGATAGGAAAATTTGGCTGTGATTCAATAGGTAAACCTCACAAAATTGAACAATTTGTCAAAGGTCTTTTACCAGTTTAACTTATTTCTTCGTGTGGGAGACTTTCAGTTATATGACATTTCATAATCTAAGTATGAGCCATTGAAATAATAGGCTATGAAATTGCCGTTTTGTATGAAAAAATTTAAACGAATTTTTTTCATGTATTTTTTATTTGTATTAATCGAAGTAATCACCCATGCAATCAATGCATCTTTGCCAACGCAGTGGCAGTTTATTGATGCCCTTCTTAAAGAAATCAGCTGGTCGGGAGGCAACAAATTCTTCAAAGGCATTTTGTACTGCCTCTCGGGTATTGAATTTTTTTCCCGCCAAGAAGTTATCCAAATTCTGGAAAAAGTTGTAGTCTGTAGGCGCAAGGTCTGGTGAGTAGGGCGGATGACGGAGAGCTTCCAACCCCAGTTCTTGCAACTTGGAGACCGTCTGCTGTGCAGTATGAGGTCGCGCGTTGTCGTGCAGGAGCAGCGGAGACGAGCGATTGACCAATGCTGGTTGGAGATGTGCCAGCTTCTCCATCAGTTCTTCACAGTACACATCTGCAGTAATGCTCACCCCGTTTGGTAAGAAGCTGTGATGAATCACACCGGCGCTAGACCACCAAACAGTGACCGTCACTTTTCTAGGGGTATGTTTTCGTTTAGGGCATTGTTTAGGTGCTGAACCAGGATCCAACCAACTTGCTGAGCGCTTGCTGTTATCAAACAGAATCCATTTTTCATCGCAGATAACAATGCGGTTCAAAATTCCTTCATTTGTGTGTCTGTTGAGCAGTGCAAGGCACGTCTCGACGCGTACTTCGCGCTGGCGATCATTGAGTTCGTAGGGCACCCATTTGTCAAGCTTTTTTACCTTGCCAATTTGACGCAAATGGACCAATATTGTTTTGACGCTAACGTCGAAAGCTGCTGCTAATTCAGCCGTAGATTGTGTATCATCAGCTTCCACAATCGCCTTTAATTCGTAATTGTCGACCAAAGTCTTCGGACGACCGCGAGGTTCATTTTTCAGGTCGAAATTTCCAGAACGGAAGCGAGCAAACCAATAACAGGTGGTGCGTTGGTTTGTAGTGTTAGCTCCGTAAACGTCGTTGATGTTGCGTGCCGCTTGTGCCGCGTTGCTGCCACGACGGTACTCATATTCCATAATTACTCGAATTTTTAACGTATCCATGATGACGAAAAAGATTGAAATGCGATGAAAATGTAACACTAATCAATAAACAAATGACTACTTTTGGAAAAAAAATCCATGTTTTTAAAATAAAATTAATTTGAAATTAGAATTCTTAGCCAAACAAAAATTATTTTGATTTGAAATGGCCAGTACTGCAGAACGGCAATTTCATAGGTAAAGACCTAATATGTTCGATCCGAAGGCCACACAACCTTTTCTATGTACCTACTTATGTATTACTTTTTGATTTTTTGCAAGTATAATGAAACCGCAATTAATACCTATGCTCAGGCATTTAAATAAGCTTTGATCAAGTTTATTTGCTTTATTCGCACAAAAAAGAATTCTAAGATATTAGTTGGAATTTAAAGAGAAATAATGCCATTTCTCTTTAAATTCAAACAAATATATTGAATTGCCTATCGAAGCCTATCGAAGTTGATAACTACATAACAATGATTTCAGGTGCATAGCAGAAAGATAACAGGGACGATAACCATACTATAACAAGAACTGGTGACTTTCATTGATAATAAAAACCGGTGAAGAGCGAGTCGGACTCGCGCACCGAGGGTTCCGTTCCGATTTATGAAAAAGTGTGCTATTCAGAGACATCGTTTTATTTTTCCTGTAATCTTTACGTAAACTTATATCACATAGAATAATTTCAGATTTTTCTCTTTGCAAACTTCGGAGATAAGGGGGGGAACGGTATTTTTTTTACATTTTTCATCAAAAGTAGACTATGGGGCTTAAAAAAAAGAAAAAAAAATATTGAGAATGTGCAAACAGCGCTCTGTCATATGATACCCCACATGCCCTAGTAGCTCGACTTTGAATTTTTAGGACCCCCTTTCAGTCCCTGTTGCAAAAAAAATATAAATATTTTTATTTCTTTCTTATTTGAAAAATAGTTGGGTAAACATCATCTAAAACTTTTCCAAATTTCAAGTTGATAGCATTAGTAGTTCTCGAGATATCCAGCTGTGACAGACAGATAGACTTAGTCACACCATAAGGGTTCCTTTTTTACCATTTTGGTACGGACCCCTAAAACCGCAGATAAAACGCCCATAAGTACTCATAACGTTGGTCGCACTTATCGGCGATAAAGGCTCTTACAGACAGAGGCGATATCGCGTCGCGACGCGATATTTTTCTACGGATATAATATCGAAATATCGCGTCGCGACCGCGATATCGCCTCTGTCTGTAAGAGCCTTAATGCGTAATGAGTGCCATTGACTTTTCCTTAAATATTTAGACTGCTCTTAACTAGATACACCCATTAGTGCCTAATAGCTCGCAGAATTAGCAGCTTGAAATGATGACAGTGTTGTAGGACTGATGGCTAGAGCAGACGAATTCTTGATTAAGAAGAAAAAAGTTGTTGGACGAAGACTTGAAGGTGGGTGGTGCAGATAGCATGCAGAAGATAGGGGCTCGGGCGGGAGTTATATCCACTGGTCTGCTGGTACTATGATAAGCTTCTTCTTCTTTGTGTTTATGATTCCATTTTAAAATTTTATAGCTTCGACCAGAATTCGGCCCGTTCAGATTCATTTAGGTACATTTGTATAACACTATACCACAGGTTTATGGTATGATTGTAGTTTATACATTGTACTGTGTACATGTGTACCTAACAAGTACACAGTACCTACACTGTATAAATTATATTAAAACCATAAGAGGTGTGAAAATTTTGGTTACAGTCATGTGCATTCAATAAAATATTAAGGGGAATCAAAAGTTATTTAATTTTAAAGGTGAATGTTGCTTTTTGTATACGTAAGTATGACGACATTTTTTACCTGATCCAAAATGGATTTGTCCATACATTGTTAATTCACGGACGGGACAATCGGTTATTGATTAATTTTAGTTATAAATAAAAATGCTGGTACCATACTTGCAGGCAGGAAGTACATCCACCATGTTACAGAAACAACTTCGTTATTTTTTACTAGGTTTCTTTTACGATTTTTACTATGCGCTGCTTCTTTTATGCACCGGAGGTATGTATGTATGTGAGACCTTAATTCATTAAAATTACTACTTTTGGAAATTATTCAAAATAGCCGGGCATCATGCCTCATCTTCACACAAATTGTTACATTTTCTCCATTGATAACATAGATGATCACTTCTAGGTATATTTTGTTGTGATTACTATGCTCAGCTGTACAGACCTACAAAATAAATAGGCACCCGTTTTATCAGCACCCATAAATCATTAAAACAAACATTCTATCAAACTACCTATTTGGTGCGTGCTAAGAATATCGACGCACCTGTTAAAAAGGACAAGCATATGGCTGGCTTACAACATCAATGTTTATTGACACGATGTCTATTTGTAGGTATGAGGGGCTCGTGGCTAAGTACCTACTAACAGCCGCACGGGTCGACCGATCAGGTTGCCGCGGTTGGTCCGTGGATGGTCCATCTTTACATACCGAGATTCCTCCGAGATGCCTCGGAATCCGGCTGTCATTCGTGGATCTTTGACAGTCGTTACGGGTCGTCAAAACCCCGAAAGTCTGACAACCAATCTTGCCAAGGGGTATCGTATTACCAAGTAACTGGGTTGTGGAGGTCAGATAGGCAGTCGCTTCAATTAAAAATACTGGTATTCAGCTGCATCCGGTTAGACTGGAAGCCGACCCCAACATAGTTGGAAAAACGCTAGACAGATTGATTGAGATAAACAAAAAATAAATGCATGCATGAACATGGACGAAGAGGTAAATAAATGTAAGGATTGTAACACGAGGTCTTGTGTACTTCCAACCTACCCCAACCCCTTGGGAAAAAGGGGCGAGTTTCTGTATATTCACGTGCCAATCACAAACATAGGAAAACAATACTGTGGTGTTCGTATGGTTCCACTAGTGATTTCAGGAGGGATTTCTAGTTAGGGTTTGATGCCAATGCCATCAACGACAATGACATCAACAATTTATATATCAAATTGATGGATTAGGTACCTTTACAACAACTTAGACAAGTCTTGACGATCGGAGACCCTCGGGAACTAGAGACGTGACACTGTGACGAGAAGGTTTGGTAAGTCCTATACATATTATCTACTTAATATATTGTAGAAATACCTAAGTTTTGTAAATGGATGGTGATGGATGTCCCGGCATCAAAGGTTAGATGCACGTGGGTTGACTTTGCAACTTTTAGATGTGCGCTACCCACCCTACCTAAGACCTGGCTAACATTGAATTTTATGCATCTAGCTCAGCTTTGATGTGCGATTCCCAAACTAAGGCTTGGCTAACATTGCATTAATTACGAATCTATCTCTGCTAAATTATGTGGTAGGTACAAGGTGTGGACGAAATATAAGTAAAGACCTCATAGTAATAAAAGTTGTTCATAATAATCAGCACAGTGCCTAAAGAGGTTTTCAGTTACTTCATTTGTACCTATGCAATAAGTGTTCCCCAATTTCTTCGAAGTCTATAAACCTTTATGAGGAACGACATCAGTTAAACACTAATACGAACACTACTCCGACTTACTCGTACCTAGCTGCAGTTTTCGCCTCAATATCAATTAAGTGCAGATAAACGAACGAGTTTGCCGCGGTAGCGCCGGGTTGGCCTCAATTAGGAAAACAATTAAACGGATGTTAAATAGTAGATGTAATGTAGGTAGACGCAGTGTCAGCGACCAGCGCTCGTATGACACACTGATGAAGATAGTGTTATTAATTGCAAGATTAACAAATAATGTACCTACGTCTCACGGCTTGGTCAATTAACGCAGTCTTCAAACTAGGCACCTAAGTACCTACAAAGTCAAATCTTTTATTTCAAATAGGCACTTTTGAACGTCAAACCAAAAAAAAAATTGTATTTATTCTAGTCACCCGCCCCTTCCAAAAGGTAGTTTCGTATGGATAATAATGGACAAGAAACTCCACCGTTACTCTTTCAAAACTGTTTTACAATATTTCGTATAAATTAATTATATTATATCATCATATTCATGATTCAAGAATAAAATTGCTATACCACAAAGGTAGAAAAAAATAATAATTAAGCATTGACAGCTATAAATTATTATTATTCCTATGAAAACCGTTTTATTAATAAATTCAAGTTTTTCTAAACTCAATATGATGTCACATTCGCTACTTGTAACATTTTTTTTTTCATTTTCATTTAGTACATACTTACCAAAATATTTACCGTAAACCAATCTTGGACGTGAAGAATAGAGTTATTCACGTCGTCTAGATTTTGTGAACGTCGGTTTATTTTAAAGAACAATGATGTGTCATCTGCAAATCACACCATCTCGGTTGATTTTCAAGTAATTGGGGTAAATCGTTAATAAACTGAAAAGAGGAATGGCCCCAATATCGAACCTTGAGGAACGCCCATTGCCATTACAGACCCTAATGAGTTTATGCCGTTTACTTGAACTTTAACCTTTCTATCTTTCAAGTATGATCTAAGTAAATCAAGAGCTGTATTCCTAATACCATAGTGCTTTAGTTTCATCAGAAGTGTCTCATGGTTTACGCAATCAAACGCCTTAGAGTTTTTATTAAAGCGACGGACGTAACTTTTGATTGAGCATCAACTTTTCAAAAACCTTACTGAGAACTGGCAGTATTGACACAGGCATTTAATTATTCGCTTCTTTACTATCACCGGATTTGAACAATGCTTTACGCACAAACGATCAATTCTTTACGACATTTCAGACAGTAGGTAACTTTGAAAATAGTGCTGCTGGGATCAGTGGCGTAACTATACCGTTCGGGGCCCGTGGCAAATTCATCGGATTTTTGCTAAATGTGTAATATTAAAAATGTTGGGAGTTGGGATTCTCCTCTGACCGAGGGCCCCTTCCGGCTGGGGGCCCGTGGCATTTTGCCGACTTGCCACCCTGTAGTTACGCCACTGGCTGGGATGACAGATTAGGGTAGGTGGACAAAACATGAATAGTTAACGTTATCATTTGCTTTTGGGACAAATTAAAATGAGACTTGCACTCTAGTGAATATCTACATTTCAGAAATCGGTTTTGGTGGATATTTGCTACTTGTGTAACATTTCAAAGCAGCAATATTTTGTGAACCAGGAGGTGAGGTTAGGTACTTAAAATCTCGGTTTAACGCCAATTAAGTGACAGACAGCCTGTGAGCCTTATAGGTTTGTGAGATATTAGGTAGGTATGTGTTTTGACCTGTTTTTATTACAAAGGTAGGTATTTTACATATATATTTGTCTACTTACCTACTAATATTAGCTGATTAACAGCCGGTACCTAGGTAGTATTCATTATGTAGGAAAATACCAAGATAGTACCTAGACAGTATTCGGAGGAAAACACCAAGGTACGCATGGTTTACGTTTGTTAATTAACGACATCAACGATACTAAATTGATACCATTGGCAGAGCTAATAGATAGGTACCTACCTATGGTAAAGATAAAGAGTGGTACCTCTACCTACCTCTAATATTATTAATTAATGTTACCCTATCTAAATTTTTTTCTTTGTTTTTATTCACAGTACCTATGTAAATTCCTAAATTAAAATTCGGAAGTTTACCTACAATTAAATTGTCTTTGTCTCTGGTAATTTTACAGTAGGTGCCCATCGAAACAATTATTTAAGGCCTAGCATTTTGTTAGTATCTAAGTATAAATAATGGTTGAAAGTTACCTTAACAAGGTATCCATGGGCGCGACTCAACCCAAACAAGGACGGAAGGTGCCGGGCGCCGATAACGGTCACATATAAATTTTTACTGATTGGATGCAAGGCCAACTTGAATCCTATCTCCGGTTCCAAACTACCACTGCCGGCCAGCTGGCTGTCCCGATTCGTATTCAAAATGTTCTTCAATTTATTAAGTGAAAATGCCATTGTAAACAAAGTCTTGTCGCTGCTAACTATCGCGTATCACACTCGCATTAAACCGGTTTTACTGAATAATTAATCACGCAATACGATCGATATCGTACGACCTCATCGTTTCACGATCACAAATACTCGCTGTCACTTATCAAGTTGTCTGAAAAAACACAACACAACGCCGTAAGTTTAGGACACCATTGCACGACAATAATAAAAATCACTCAATGAAAACCCATACAACGCTTTAGCTATGTACAAGTATGACTGACTTACGATGAGCGCATACCCACCGTAGATAGTGTCACTGTCCCACTATCAAATTGTACTTGCATGAATGAAGCATTCATGTGTCTTAGAAACAATCGGATCTCTCTTTCTAACACTGGCATTCCGCCATTGCACTAGCGCCACAAAAAAGAGACATGAATGTGTTAACCCTCCAATAGCGTGTGGCATGAGTGCCATCTGTTAGTAGACGTAGGTTTATTACTTTGTTACAACAGATGGCGCAACTAAATCGATAAACCTGGTATTTAACGATCTAATAAAACGCTAATATGGTTTGAAACGATAATTGCCTGGTATATATATTTTTTTTAATTTAGTAGACCAGGTGTGTAAATAGTTCACTGTTCAATTTATTTCACTGGATGAAGTTAATAAGTACCTATGAGGGCAGGCCTCACAAATTAAGTAGTATGGCAGGCCTCATAGATATTTATAAATAAAAACTAAAACTCAACTCAGTAAATAGAAATATCAATTTCTTAGCCCGTAAGGTTTGAACCCGCACAGTCTCTGTATTTTACAAACCCATAGGAAGTGAATAGGGCAGCGTGCCCTCATTTAAACTAGGTAGTCTATGAGCGTGCCAAGATGTCTTAGCGCAACTAGAAACGTTGTAGGTACTCAATAAGTTATCTGACTTTGTAACATATGCAGAGTGAAATTTTAATCGTCTTTATCCTCTTAAGGGGTCACTGTACTCATCATTATGAACAACTTTTACTATGGGATCAAATATGAAATCGCGAAAAAAAACATATACCTACATCAATGGTTGCCCCCTACATTTTGACGATTTTGATGTAGGTAGATAAATGTAGGTACTGAACAGCTGTTTTTTTTTCGCAATTTCAGGTTTGGTCCCAGTAAAAATTGTTCATACTGATGAGTACAATGATCCCTCAAGAGGATAAAGACGATTAAAATTACACGCTGTATTTAACTTTGATAAATAACGTAATAACACGCGGACGCGCCAGTATTCCCCTCGAAAGGTTAGGCAAAGGTAGGTATATTGTATTATTGTTACATCTGCATTTCAACAGTTATGTTTTTTTTTTTGTGACATATTTTGTAGTGTAAATCGTGTGCGTTACTCCAGCCAGAAAATGTCGAATATCGTCATTAGAATTTTATAGATAATTAGTTCCTCGGCTTCTATAATTGTACCATCGATTTTTAAATTTGTACCTCTAACAGTTTTTTAGTTATTTGACAAAAACAGTTCTGGCTGCGGTAACGTTACCGTAGCCAGAAGTTTTGTTTATTAATGGGTATATTGAAATAAATTCTAGCCAAATATTTAGTTCCTAAAACGAGGTAAATGTACCAACTTAATTTGTATTTGTACCTATCTGTTATGGTTGCCAAGATATTCAAAATCCTGCTGCGGTAACGTTTACGTGTTTGCTGGATCTCTGAAACGTATAAGCGCACTTTTATAGTATTTTGCACACGACTTCTTATAAGTTAGCATGAATTTTTCCATCATTAATAAAACAAAAAAATTGGTAAATAGAAATATGCTTTAATCGATCCTAGCACTTCGAATAGAAGGTCTAAAGACTTACTTGCAACGTTATGTTATAGCTTATAACTGCCTTGAAATGTACCTGAAGTTTAATTTATTATCCTGTAAGCAATTAATAAATTATGATGAAATTTAAATTTACTTCGGGACATGATGCGCAGCGGTTTTTTAAACCGTTTAACCGAGATTCTTGTAGATTTACGAAGTGAAAGTTATATCAATCATTAGTCTTTTTATTCAATTTTATGCCTGTACATTTTCAACCTATTCCACTCAATAATTAACGAGATAATCGAAAAATAGTCACTATGATGTGTGTGACCACGGTAACCCCGCCAAGTTTAGATGGTTACAGAAAAGCGGACCTTTAATACATTATGCTAACCTTCTGAAATTTACAGTATAATAGTCTTATAATTTTGGTACAGACGCGTACATTATGTTTTGAGTGAAAAATATAACCTTCTACCTAATAAATAATAATGAACTTTAAATTCAATAGTTTTATTTATTTATGTAGGTACCTTTTTATTTTGTTAATTTATAGAATAGACTAAGTGAACCTTTGTGAAAATAAAGATTACTATTACTATTACTATACTCTTGGGTGCCTAAAGAGTATCTTCTGGCATCTACAATATTTTATAACCCTATGATAAAAAATATAATGTTAAAAGCAAATAGTTTAACGAAGAGCTCATTATTTCAGAACGAAACGGCGGCTGCCAGTGTAAGACCCGCTAGACCATAGATTAAACACGGATTAAACACTTACGCCAGGGGGCTTACTTGAGTGTATAACTTAAATACCGTAATAATATTTATTTTACATTTTAATAATAAAATTGAGCATATTTTAATAATTTTAAACATTAAACTAAATAAGATATTATTTATGTACCTACTGGTCTTTTTCTGTGTTATATATGTGGCCTCTTTGCTTCGACTTTATTTATTTCTTTATAAATTATGTCATGTCATCCTGTTTGTCACTGTCATATGTGTCATAAGAATAAAAATATTGAATCTTTAATAAAATGATTATAATAATTTAACTCAAAGATACATAAACAATAAACATAAACCGTTACGCATGTGCTCTTTGAATTTATTCAAAGGCGTCACCCAGATTAGAACAGAAACCTTCGGGACAACCAGATCTTTCAAAGATGTTTGGAACAGATCAGGAGACGTGATCAACTTCTGGAGGGAGGTGGGCTGGTTGGAATATCCACCCACGGCCGCCATGGCTCACGATGGTCCACTCGAAGAACTAAGTTCAGAAACCAAACCCAAACACAGAACATAGATCTTAGGTACCTAATAGTTTTATAACTATGGTCTCTTTGTCATTCAGTAAGAACCTAACTAATAATAAATAAATAATAATAAAAATCTTTATTTATCGAAGAAACATACAGAGTTCGACATACAGTTTGACATTTGGTTTAAAAATATAATAATCTTAACCATAACTGTACCTATGTAGTTTTTTGAAAATTAAATATGCACAATATTTGACCTGCGTGTGGCTCAATTTCCTTGTTTCATTTTTCTATGAAAGACTAGCCTACATGTATTGACAGTAAGTCAACCGCATATCAATGGTAACAAAACTAGTAAAAGCAGATCCTGTCCTCTGTGAAACCTATTATATTAAGCCAGTTCCGCTGAAAATTGATATGCGGTTGCGTCAACTAATGTTCCATCCAGTACCTACAATCATGGACGTATAAAAAAAAATCAGCTGCTCCCTATATTTTGTCGAGTTTGATGTACGGAACAGCTGATTTTTTTTTGGGATTTTAGGTTTGGTACCTATTATCTAGCTATACTGGTTAGCTCGGATATAAATTGTAGACGGCGCTATTGCGAATGTTTGCATAAAAATACCGTAAGAAGGCACCATCCGCCCTATTTATTAGTTATACTCTTTGAGGCAGACCCATATATTCAAAGTACTCTGTGGGCAGACCATCGCCAGATCGCCAGACTAGTACTTTATATAGTATATTACCTATGCGCCAGACTATCTTTGATCGTCGACTGTGTTGCGTGTATTCTTCCGTTAAAGAAAGCGAAAATTACACCTAATGTAATTTTCGCTTTCTTTAACGGATTTTTGTTACTCTGTTGGACATTTGATCTCTGCTTTACCCTGAAAACTCTCGACTTCTACCACGGACTTTTGAATCTCACGCTTATCTTTGACTTTGTGCTTATATTCTCGACACTGGATTTTGATTTACGAATTGGACAATGAGGTGTATCAACTGTGACCTCAACCATTCCCGTCGTATACTTGAGTCTAACGCACCGTATCCTAGAGTATTGCTGTAATTGCATAGTTTGTCGCCGAACGATCGGTTGTTGTGCCCATGTTGAACAGTTGTTTGGTATTTGGGATGGGCAAGGTATCAGGATAACATTTTACTACCAGCTCAACATTTAAAATCATGTTTTTTGTAGAAGAGAAATAAAGACAAATATCAAGATGTTGTTTGTTTGTCAAAAGCTAGTACTTACAATAATCCTCTTATCTTACCCGTAGTGAGGTACCTAGGTACATTTATACCCTTTTTCACCCCAAGGGGTCGATATCGACCACTTTGGGAATCCCTGTTTTAGAGGGTGCTGAAAACGATACTGATGTCAAAATGAAAATGCAAGATGGCGGCTGCGAAAATTTCCTAATTTTTCGTCATGGGTGTCGTTTCCATGGTTTTAGAAGGTGCTGAAAACGATACTGATGTCAAAATGAAAATCCAAGATGGCGGCTGCTAAAATGTCCTAATTTTTCGTCATGGGTGTCGTTTCCATGGTTTTAGAAGGTTCTGAAAACGATACTGATGTCAAAATGAAAATCCAAGATGGCGGCTGCTAAAATGTCCTAATTTTTCGTCATGGATGTCGTTTCCATGGTTTTAGAAGGTGCTGATAACGATACTGATGTCAAAATGAAAATCCAAGATGGCGGCTGCTAAAATGTCCTAATTTTTCGTCATGGGTGTCGTTTCCATGGTTTTAGAAGGTTCTGAAAACGATACTGATGTCAAAATGAAAATCCAAGATGGCGGCTGCTAAAATGTCCTAATTTTTCGTCATGGGTGTCGTTTCCATGGTTTTATAAGGTGCTGAAAACGATACTGATGGCAAAATGAAAATCCAAGATGGCGGCTGCTAAAATTTCCTAATTTTTCGTCATGGGTGTCGTTTCCATGGTTTTAGAGGGTGTTGAAAACGATACTGATGTCAAATAGAAAATTCAAGAGCCACTGCGAAAATTAGGTATGTTTTTGTTTTAAATAATACGTGAGAAGGAACTTCTTTGCTGACGGGAGTAAAGAAACTGGCTACCCGTCTGTTACTTGGCCGGGCCGCATATATACAAAAAACACCAACTAAGCTTTGAGCACGGCCTCTGATTGGTTGATTGATAAACGCATGTAACATTATATAATCCCTTTGTTTTTTTGCTCCAGGATACTCGGTAAATGATCTGGAAGCTGAATTTAACAAAAAAACATGAATGTCAATAAGGTCTCAATTCGCTTGACACCATAGAAAGTGTCTAGATCATTATGCACATAATTTCTAAGGTCTCAAGCTAATTTCGACCTTATTGGCATTTTACAACCCCTTTGTTTTTTTGCTCCAGGATACTCGATAAATGATCTGGAAGCTGAATTTAACAAAAAAACATGAATGTCAATAAGGTCTAAATTCGCTTGACACCTGAGAAAGTGTCTAGATCTTTATGCACATCATTTCTAGGGTGTCAAGCGAATTTAGACCTTATTGACATTCATGTTTTACTCCCGTCAGCAAAGAAGTTCCTTCTCACGTATTATTTAAAACAAAAACATACCTCATTTTCGCAGCCGCCATCTTGAATTTTCTATTTGACACCAGTATCGTTTCCAGCACCCTCTAAAACCATAGAAACGACACCCATGACGAAAAATTAGGAAATTTTAGCAGCCGCCATCTTGTATTTTCATTTTGACCTCATTATCGTTTTAAGTGTTTTTTTTTTACCTCTAGTGTTATATCCTTAAAAAAATTCACAAGTTCCATGATGGAACTACTGATAAAAATTCACCACTAGTTCCATTATTTTCAGATTCATTCAAAATGGAACTAATGGCAATAAAAAATTATCACTAGTTCCATCATGGAACAAATAATGGAACTAGTGGCAACGAAGCAGCACATCTATTTGCAAAAGTTCATTTCAACCCTGTTTACATTTAAAATGCTATAATAGTAAATTAGAAATTTGCCCTGTACACACACAATAAGGTATTATTTAAATGTTACAAAAAATATTAGAAAAGAAATAGATAACTTAATAATTACATACAAAAAAACCAAACTATAATGCTTCTTCTCTTGCTCTAAGTAGATGGATAAAAATTACATTGAGTGAGGCGGGTATAGATACTTCTACTGGGTGTAATTTTAATCACCGCTATCCTCTTAAGGGGTCATTGTACTCATTATTATAAACAACTTTTACTATGGGACCAAACCTGAAATTGCAAAAAAAAAATCAGCTGTTCAGTACATTTTGACGGATTATGCGAACATAAATGTACTGAACAGCTGATTTTTTTTTCGCGATTTCAGGTTTGGTTCCATAGTAAAAGTTGTTCATAATGATGAGTACAATGACCCCTTAAGAGGATAACGGTGATTAAAATTACACCCTGTATATTTACCGCGCACATCACTAGACATGCTTCTACTTCAGCAGCAAGTAGGGCTGGTCTCAGCATAGATCTAATTAGAAAGACGGCAGGATGGTCAGGGACATCCTCAACCTTCGCTAGGTTTTATAATCGACCAGTAACAGAAGACCCCCTAGCTTTTAGTAATGCTGTTTGCAGTACTGTAAATAGAACCTAGTACCTAAATACCATGTGTTCATTCCTTAAGATACTTATAATGGTTTTGTAATCCCAAATAATAATGTTTTTCGATTACAACAGCCTTTCATTCACAACATAACTTTAAACATCTACTCTGTTAAATCGTCTCGGACAAGGAGAGAGTATGAATTATGAAATTAAACGAACTTACCTGTAAGTGAAGTTCTATCTCAATTATACGAAGCTCCTTGTCCGAGACGGGACCACGGGACTCCCTCACAAAGTTAATTTTTAGCCCCCTAATTAAGAAATCTTTGTTGTTCATGAAATGTACTTTAAACAAAATGAAGTTAACAGGTTCGTCCAGAAATACGCAGTTTTTTGCTTTGGATGGGATCTTTAAATATTGTGAAGCGCCGGGGCATGATAGTCTTAGACTAAACTACTATGCCAAACTGTAACAAATCTACTTGCCTAGAGAAATAAAAGAGGCTAAAGAATTAGATTTTAAACTATATTATTACTAAAAGATAAAAAATACAGACCGAATAGAAAAACACACTTACACACTCAGAGGATACTAATGTTTGTTTTCTTATTGGATTTGGTTAAGTGAACGTGTAGAATGTTTAGGAAGATGAATAGATTATTAAGTCGCTTCGTTATTTATAATGGTTATATTCAATAACCCTCCTTTTGGGCTTGACAGCAGTCGGGTAAGTTTTTAGACGCAAGTCACTGATTTCCCGGATGAAGAATAATATTTTAAAGGAGATGTTTATTTTTAAACTTCCGGAGCAGAACGCCAAATGCCAATAGTCAATGCTTGAAGCGGCCAGAAACATACGTTGAAAAATCTCTTGAGTGCTGTGGATTAATTTTATAAACGTAATTTAAGATACAGTGGCCATGCCAGTGTCAGTCACACAATTAGCGACAAATTTTTCATGTTGTCAAAATTAAAATCCCTGATGGTGGCCATGCCACTGTCAGTCACACAATTAGCGACTAATTTTTCATGCTGTCAAAATTAAAATCCCCGATGGTGGCCATGCCAGTGTCAGTCACACAATTAGCGACTAATGTTTCTTTCATGTTGTCAAAATTAAAATCCCTGATGGTGGCCATGACACTTTCAGTCACACCATTATCAAAGCTTGGACATTTTGGGAGTTGGACATTTTGGGAATTGGACATGGGATTTGGACATTTTGACACCGTTGGACATTTTGAGAATTGTATATTTTGACCCTGAACGATAATTATGTTGAGTAAAGGTTGATCTGAGAACCTATATACCTTATTATCTAAACAAACCTACGCATTTTTTTTTTAATGATTATTTTACTTATAAGTAAAAATACTTACCTACTCAAATAAACATGTTTTTATTTAACACTTGTGTACGCGTATGTACCAAACCACACCTCACTATCCTATAAATTTCAGAAGGTTAGCATAATGTATTAAACGGCCGCTTTTCTGTAACCATCGAAAATTGGCCGGGTTACCGCGGTCACACACATCATAGTGACTATTTTTCGATTATCTCGTTAATTATTGAGTGGATTACGTTGAAAATGTACAGGCATAAAATTGAATAAAAGTTCTAATTATTAATATAACTTTCACTTCACAAATCCTCAAGAATCTCGGTTAAACGGTGGTTTAAAAAACCGCTGCGCATTATGTCCCGAAGTAAATTTAAATTTCATCATAATTTATTAATTGCTTACAGGATATAAATTAAACTTCAGGTACATTTGAAGGCAGTTATAAGCTATAACATAACGTTGCAAGTAAGTCTCTAAAGCTTCTATTCGAAGTGCTAGGATCGATTGAAGCATATTTCTATTTACCTAAATAACTTCTTAACGGTGCAATTTTTTTGTTTTACTAATAATGGACAAATTCTATTTACCTAAATAACTTCTTAACGGTGCAATTTTTTTGTTTTACTAATAATGGACAAATTCATGCTAACTTATAAGAAGTCGTGTGCAAAAAGTGCGCTTATCCGTTTCAGAGATCCAGCAAACACGTAAACGTTACCGCAGCAGGATTTTGAATATCTTCGCAACCATAACAGATACAAATACAAATTAATTTGGTACATTTACCTCGTCTGAGGAACTAAATATTTGTCTAAAAATTATTTCAATATACCCATTAATAAACAAAACTTCTGGCTACGGTAACGTTACCGCAGCCAGAACTGTTTTTGTCAAATAACCAAAAAACTATTATAGGTACAAATTTAAAAATCGATGGTACAATTATAGAAGCCGAGGAACTAATTATCTATAAAATTCAAATGACGATATTCGACATTTTCTGGCTGGAGTAACGCACACGTGTAAATCCTAAAATAAGCAAATAAAACCTGAGATAAGTAAAAAAATGTTATTTATTAAAATGCGACAGTTCAAATTACACAATGAGTCTGTACATAAAAATAAGTGTTAAATAATTGTATCTCATACATAATAAATCAAAATTGCAAAAGAAATTCAAACAACGAACCTTACTCACAACAATAATAAGTCTTATAAGCTTCATTTATATAAATAAAATATATTATTTCAAACTAGATTTGGAGAAGAATTTACTGAAAACTTCGTAGTAGTGTATGATGATGGAGACAATAAGAACGAACATGGCAAAACAAATGCCTGTGATATACATAAACTGGCTAGCTTCCTGAGGCGTCGCCAGAAGCTCTTCGCTGCTCGCATCCCTGTCTAACGCATCGAATTCAGATGTATCTGGGAAAGAAATACCAGTTTAAATACAGAATAATAAAAGTACACCAAAGCAGCTACAGTCAGCAACAAAAGTCGATTAACACTTGTGTTTTCTAAATCTTAATTATTGAGAAAAATAATTCATTAAAATCGGAACACGTGTCAATTTTAAAGAAAATTAACTCTATCTAATAAATGAAATGCTAAAAAGCAGGTTATGGGATCATTTTGTGTTAATTTTGATGATGTCAAAAAGTAGTAGTGTTAACCAACTTCTGTTGCTGACCGTACCAAGGCCTGTCTTGAGTTACATGATTTTGTATAAATAGCTTAACAGAATTACCTAACTTATCAATAACTGAATATTTTGTCTTAAACCAGTGAAGAAAAAGTGAAAGATTTATCAAATACGTGATTAAGTCAAAATAATACGTCTTGTATTTCTTGTTTCTATAATAAACATAGAACCATCAATATTTACCAGCAGGAGTTTCCACATCGCAGACGACATCAGCCTCCGTAATCTGCAGGTCTAACAACTCTCGCACTGAGAGGAGGGCCTCGGCGGGTGCCTCGCCGGGAAACAGATAATCGCAGAGGTACAGGGCTCCCACCGGGACTAGCACTCGGCGTGGTGGCTCATTAAAACATACCTTTTCTGTGATCAAAAAGAATAAATCAAATTACTTAAATAAAATTGAGCCATAAAGCTAAGGTTAACATTTTTGTTCATATTATGCTGCTCATTACTTTTTCAGTACATATTGCAAAGCCACAATGCGCTATTAAAGAATGCCCTAGTACTGCCTATTCTTAAATCAATCAATCTGCCTAGCCTTTTCCCAACTATGTTGGGGTCGGCTTCCAGTTCCAATCGAACTGGATGCAGCTGAATACCAGTATTTTACATGGAGCAACTGCCTATCTGACCTCCACAATCCACAACCCAGTAATTGGGTAATGCAATACCCCTTGGTAAGACTGGTTGTCAGACTTTCGGGCTTCTGACGACCCATACGACGACAACTTTCAAAGATCCACGAATGACAGCCGGGACCTTAACGAGGCTTTAAAGTGCTTTCCGAACACTAGGAGTCCCTAATTATTTCTTTATTTCTTACCTTCTGGAAGTAAATTGTCATCAATCAAAGCATCACAGTGCATTGTGAACCTCGATGCTAAAGACCTTATTATGTCTTGTTTTACAGCTGCAATAGTTTCGCTAACTGTCGCCTTGGGGTACATGAACACGCTTGATGATACCACCCCACTGAAGTGTATGCTGCCATCACATTCCAAGTATTCCACTGTTTCAGGGAGTGAGTTTTCCTAAAAGGTATAGACAAGTTTTTATAAGAAATGTTAATATGTATGTGTGTATACGTTAGTCCTCAGACCAAGAAAAAAAGGTAGACAGCGCGCCGCGAACATTAAAACTGAAGCCACTTTTTTTCTATGTGTGCATCGAAGGGTTGTCATTTGTTAAATTTTTTCCCTATAATTTGGGGATATTTGTGTGGGTAGGAAAGTAGACATAGAGGATGGACTGCGATACCTGTATGAAATTGTCCACTATCTAGAAAGAGAGAAAAACAACTATTGACATGTATACAATGAACTTAGATACTAATATGGACTGGACTGTCCATTAACTGCCTAAATTTGCCTATTCATCCATACATCTATCTCTTTCCTATAAGGACATGGATAATACCCTCAACTATTTTTCTCTCTTTCTAGAGAGTGTGGCATTTTTATTTGACATTATACTAGGGAAGGTGCAGTCCATTCTATAAGTGTATGGGTAGGAACTAGGATAATATTGTACGAGTAAGATATTGTTGAGTTTGTTACGCTACGGTGTAATAGAAGGACCGCTGAGACTATGCGACGCCAAGACGGTGTGAGATGAGGACGTGACACCGTCTAACATTACACTAGACGTCGACGCAGCATATTTCGTGCGACCGGAGCGTAGCATCCGTTCCGAAGATTTTGCATTCTCGGTACAACCATCGTCCGATTATCTTCTAAAATTAGACCTAACTATTGTAATTTTTATATTTAATTAAACTAGGTTTATGAATAACTTGGTTTTCTTTACATCCTCCGGCTTCAGCCTTCGTAATTGGCGCAGTCGGTAGGATACTCGCGGGCCGGTTCGCGAGAATATATGCTAGGATCGAGATAAGTACCATACGCGACTCGCGGGTCACCCGGGTGGCTACCAAGCACCGAACGAGTATCCGAATCTACAAGAGCTGCGGCCAGGAGGTGTATCAAGAAATAGATACCGCAGAGGGACCACTTATGTATATGTAAGTACTCTAGAATAGTTCTTGAGTTGCTTCCTTTTATCCTTACTGTGTTAATATAAATATCCAAGATTTTCCATCCCAGGCAATCGAGGACCATTAGGTTAGATAGACCATTAAGTTCAAACTTATTAGATTCATTTAGGCAATTAGATATTAGTGAATATATAGAGCCTCTAAGTGAAATGGCGACAATAGATGATATATATAAAGCTTTGCGTGTGGTTCCCGAGTTCGACGGGAACACGAATGTCCTTACTAGATTTATCAAGCTATGTGACCAGTTAGTTAATGCTTATGTGTCAAATGAGCCAGGACATCAATTAATTAACTTAGCGCTCTTGAATGGCATCCTTAATAAGATCACGGGACCTGCAGCACGTTTGATTAATACTAACGGCGTTCCGGAAACCTGGGAAGGCATACGTAATTCACTAGTGAATAATTTTTCTGACCAGCGAGATGAGACCTCGCTTTATAATGACATGGCATTATTAACTCAAGGCTCTTCTACACCTCAGGAACTTTACGAAAAGTGTCAAACTTTATTTGCTACTATCATGACTTACGTTACATTGCACGAAACGGTTCAAAGTACAATAGACTCAAAGCGTTCTCTCTATAAAAAGTTAACCCTACAATCATACCTGCGAGGCCTTCGGGACCCCCTAGGCTCGCGTATTAGATGCATGCGACCGGACACGATTGAGAAGGCGCTAGAGTTCGTTCACGAGGAGATGAACACCCTCTATTTACAACAACGTAATGAACACTTGCCGGTTAAGAAACCACCACCTCAGTTACCTAATTTTCCGTTGAGATCATATTTTAATCCTGTCCTGCCGCATGTTGCTATGCCTATGCAGAAGCCATTCAATTTTAATATGCCCGGTCCTACCAGACCAATTTACGCTATGCCTCCCCCACAGCAACGTTCACCGCAAATGTGGAGACCAGGTTTTAATCAACCTCAACAGTTACAAGGGCCGTCGCACACGCAACAAATATTTGGCGCTCGTCCTTTAAATTACAATCCGCAAAATAATACTTTTAGGAATTTACCTAAAGGACCAACTCCAAATGATACACCAAAACCTATGAGTGGTGTATCCCATTTCGTACCAAAACCAATACTATTCCGCGGTCATGATTGGTCCAGGCAGGGCAATCCACCCCCTTCTAATTATTTTAAGAGCAGGGAAATGAATTTTAATGAGTGCTATGAATATCCCTACATGTACGAGCCGTACTACGATTGTAGCCCTGAAGAGTATATGTATGTTATGTACGATCAACCTGACTATACTTACTATGAACCGGCCGTGAACCAGCAACAAGCCGCAAGTCCAGATGTAAATTCTATAACCCTCGAGGAAAAATCACCTGCAAATTCAGCGTCTTCTAGCAATGAGGATTTTCAGAAGGGACCGACTATAAGCGAATTAAAATAGAACTTAACTTACAGACACAGCGCTACCTACCTTACATAGAAATTTCAAACCCACCGTTAAAATTGCTTATAGACACCGGAGCGAACCAATCATTTATTAGTCCTGAAGCTGTAAAAAAATATTACCCCTACTTACCTTGCAATTATGACCCTTTTGAGGTGACAAATGTGCATACTACCAGCCGTAATGATTATTCTATTAACTTACCCTGTTTTCAGGAATTCAATGATGTCAGCAACTTAACGTTCTATATTTACAAATTTCATGATTACTTTGACGGTTTGATTGGATTGGATCTATTAAATAAATGGGAGTCAAATATTGATCTTAAGAACAGTAAATTAGTAACGAAATACGCGGTTAATTCGATAGTAATGTATAACTCACGTAATTGCAATTTTTATGAAGATATGATTCCAGCGAATTCTTCAAAGTTGGTTAGAGTTCCAATTAACATAAGAGATGGTGATGCATTAATTCCCGAGCAGGTTATTTCAAATTGTTACATAAACGAATGTATCACTAGCGTCAAAGATAATCGCGGCTATTTAGAAGTTTTAAATCCAACATCTAATGATTTAATTTTTTCCATGGACCAACCCGTTAGGGCAGAGATAAATAATTTAGGGTGTACCAGACAACCTATTCAATCCCGTGTAAAGGAAGTATTATCTCGGCTACGGACTGATCATCTAAATGAAGAGGAGCGGGCTAATCTGAAATCCTTAGTTTCACAATACGCTGATGTATTTTATATAGAAGACGAACCACTTACTTTTACTGACAAGATAAAACATAGCATTCGCACTACGGATGAAATCCCGGTTTATACAAAAACTTATAGATATCCGTTCATACATCGCCAAGAGGTTCGCAGTCAAATTGCAAAGATGTTAGAACAGGGTATAATTCGACCTTCGGAATCAGCTTGGAGCTCACCTATTTGGATAGTTCCAAAGAAGGCCGACGCATCAGGTGATACCAAATGGCGAATTGTAGTAGACTTCAGGAAGCTCAACGAAAAGACTATTGATGATAAATACCCTATCCCTAATATAACAGATGTTTTAGATAAATTAGGAAAATGTCATTATTTCACAACCCTCGACCTAGCGAGTGGATTTTATCAAGTTGAGATGAGCCCAAATGATATTCAAAAAACCGCATTTAACGTAGAGCATGGCCATTTCGAGTTCTTACGTATGCCAATGGGACTAAAAAATTCACCATCTACTTTCCAAAGGGTAATGGACCATGTTCTTAAAGACCTTCAAAATTCTATCTGCTTAGTATATTTAGATGATATAATCGTATTCAGCACCAGTTTACAGGAGCATATTGTTAATTTAGAGAAAGTTTTTAAAAGACTCCGAGACTCCAACTTTAAAATCCAGATGGATAAGTCTGAGTTCTTAAAACTCGAAACAGCCTATCTTGGACACATAATCAGTAAAGACGGCATTAAACCGAACCCTGATAAAATCACAGCCATTCAGAAATTTCCAATTCCTAAGACAGCTACAGAGATCAAAAGATTTCTAGGGTTAATAGGGTATTACAGGAAGTTCATTCCCGATTTTGCGAAAATCACAAAGCCGATGACTCAATGTCTAAAGAAAGGGGCAAAAATCACGTATGATGATACTAACTATGTTAATTGCTTTGAAATATGTAAAACACTGCTAACCAATGATCCGATTCTCCAATATCCCGACTTCAATAAAGATTTTCTGCTTACAACAGATGCATCAAATTTAGCTATAGGAGCCGTACTCTCACAGGGACCGGTAGGGTCGGATAAGCCAATAGCCTATGCTTCGCGTACGTTAAACACTAGCGAGATAAATTACAGTACAATAGAGAAAGAGCTTTTAGCTATAGTCTGGGCCACTAAATATTTTCGTCCCTATTTGTTCGGCCGCAAATTTAAAATTATTACGGATCACAAGCCACTCCAGTGGATTATGAGTTTGAAAGAACCCGGCTCGAGATTAACTCGTTGGAGGCTTAAGCTTAGTGAATATAACTATTCAGTAATCTATAAACAGGGTAAAAGTAACACAAATGCAGATGCATTATCGCGTGTAGAAATCAATAATGAGGAAACTAGCTCAGTAGAAGTTAACGTATCTGAGAAACCACCATCTCTGGCCGGCTCCTCCACACTCACAGCCCATACCAGCGCTGAAAACCCAATTTTAGAAATACCGATTTCAGACGAGCCCTTGAATAAGTTCAATAGGCAAATATGTTTTACAGTAGTAGGAGATATTAAAAAACATCCAACAGTTTCTAAGCCATTTGAGACTCATACTCGCACTTCCATTCAACTCTCAGAGTCTAACCTCGAAGAGGACGTAATAAACGCTATTCAAGAATTCGCAAATCCTAAAGTTAAAACGGGTATTATAATACACCCCCCATTAGCAATGTATAAAATAATTCCCATAATCCAAGAAAAGTTCAAAAGCTCTGCTATTAATCTTGTTTTATCCAAAGTCGAAGTAGAAAATGTTAAGGAATATCTGAAACAGCAAGAAATTATTCAGAAATACCACGAGGGTAAAACAAATCATCGTGGTATTAGTGAATGTTACCTAGCCCTGTCCCGAAAATTCTACTGGCCTAAGATGAGAGAGCAAATTTCTAAATACATCAATGATTGCAATATCTGTGGGCAAGCCAAATATGACCGAAACCCAATTACGCAAAGATTCTGCGTAGTTCCACCACCGTCAAAACCTTTTCATATAATTCATCTCGATTTGTTCACCGCTCAAAACGAGAAATATCTAACTATTATCGACGTTTTTTCTAAATACGCCCAGGCATACCATCTTAGAGACGGCACAGCTGTTAGCGTAGTCCAAGCCTTTTTGAAATTTTTCTCTCATCACGGCGTTCCCATATCCATAGTTACAGATCAAGGGCCCGAATTCACTAACCAATTGTTTACAGAATTTACCCGAGTTCATAGCATTCACCACCATAAGACTATGGCCCATACTCCCAACGACAATGGGATGGTTGAACGCCTACATTCCACGCTGTTAGAGCATTTGAGGATTTTAAAATTACAACACCCTAGTGAACCGATTGTTAATCTTATGACATACGCAATACTGGCGTATAACAGTAGTATACATAGTTTCACAAAATGCAGACCACTTGAAGTAGTCACTGGCCATACGGACCCCCGCGACCCCTTGGATATAGATTTATCTGTGCACTTGCTTCAACAATACGTGCAGGAGCATCGAGATAAGATGTCCAAGGTATACGAGGTTATTAATGAAACATCTCTACATAAGCGTACGGAGTTAGTAGACAATAGGAATAAGGATAGAGAGTCCGAAAAGGAATACGAACCAGACCAACAGGTATTTGTTAAGAACCCATTAGCTAGCAGACAGAAACTCGCACCCCGTTACACACCCGATATAGTACTTGCTGATCTGCCTATCCATATTTACACAAAAAAGAAGCGTGGTCCCGTTGCCAAATCACGTCTTAAAAGAACACCTAACACGAAACAATTGTTTCAGAATACTACTGATGATATCGCTACACCTGGTCCGAGCGGAGGACATATTACTTGAGCCCCTAGAAGACGGACCTGGATTACTTCCTTTTAAATTGGGAACAACAAAAGTTATATCCCATTATCATTCTTTTCTCCTTTACATTGATCTGGAAGACATTCAGTCAAAGATCGATTTAGTTAAGTTACAATTAAGTGAGTTTAGGTTATTAGTTAACAATAAGACGTCTTTTCTTTTTGAACCCCATATTAGTTACCTCGCGGACAAACTTGAAAAGGTATCCTTACAGTTAGAAAGTTTTAAGCCTAGTCGGATTAAACGAGGACTCATTGATGGTCTAGGATCAGTTATCAAGAGCATCTCAGGCAATTTGGATTACACAGATGCAACAAAATATAATAATGCCATCCAGGTTTTAGAAGGTAACGACCATAAACTAGAAACAGAACTTAATAGTCACATAAGTTTAACTAAAGAATGGATGTTAAAGCACACGAATGTACTAAAAAACATCGTAGAGAATCAGAATATCATTGCTAAAAAATTGAACCATATTATAAGTCAGGATATCTCCAAACAGGCAGATTTAGTCACTATTGCCCATATCGCGCAGCACCTTTTCATTTCAAACGATAATATAGAGACATTATCAAATGAATTAAATAAAATTGAATTTATGATAGCATTTATACATGCCTCAAGTGCTACCCATTCTACGATAAGTTTAGTTAATCTTAAAAATATGTTAAGTAAATTAACGTTATTATATTCGAAAGAGGAAATCATTGATATTGATCTTCGAGAATATTATAATATTTTAAGGTTAGGTTTATATTATACTGATAGTAAAATAGTTATAGTCATAAAGGTGCCGATTGCCTTACCAAAAACCTATATCCTATATAAGTTGTCCATCGTTCCTAACAAAAATAATTTGGCCCTCATCCCTTCCTCACCTTATATAGCGATTCAGGGATCATATTCTATGTACATAGAGACAGAATGTCCGAAGCTGAGCTCATGGTACCTCTGCGAAGAGAAAATTGGATACAAAATTATGGATAAACCAGATTGCGTACAACAGCTCATCACTCAACAGCATCTCAACTCTTGCACATTGACATCAATTATCTTACACAAGCAAGCCCTAGAACAACTTGACGAAAGACACTACACATTAAGTTTCCCGGCCCCAACAAGAGTACAGACATCCTGTAGACAGGAACAATTCAGAACACTTCAAGGAAGTTACCTGGCTACAATACCAAAGGACTGCTTCATAAAAACGACGGAGTTCACCATCGATAACCTTAACAACCAAATTAAAGGGCAAGTACTTAAAATCCAATCACCACCGGATCTGAAAACTACATCAAGGACTGAAGAATCAATGGTACAGCTCAACTCAATCAATCTCGAGAGTCTCCATGATAGTTACAAGAAAATTTCAGTGCAGCCTCCAGTAAGACTCAACCAGATCTCTGATGACAGTATCTATCATACTACCATACCTATATATCTATTACTACTAAGTGCAGCCGTACTTACTATTGTCTTCACATACCGGCGATATTATGCGAGAAATAAAGGTAAGAAGATTAACACCACATCCCCTGAAACAGATGGAGCCCAGGACATACATCCTCAAGTAGAACCCAGAAGGAACTTAAGCCCTGCTGAAATAATAATCGACCCGAATCATCTTACACCAACATTTTTAACAGCAGTTAACAAATAGTTACTGTTCTACGGGGAGAGATGTTACGCTACGGTGTAATAGAAGGACCGCTGAGACTATGCGACGCCAAGACGGTGTGAGATGAGGACGTGACACCGTCTAACATTACACTAGACGTCGACGCAGCATATTTCGTGCGACCGGAGCGTAGCATCCGTTCCGAAGATTTTGCATTCTCGGTACAACCATCGTCCGATTATCTTCTAAAATTAGACCTAACTATTGTAATTTTTATATTTAATTAAACTAGGTTTATGAATAACTTGGTTTTCTTTACATCCTCCGGCTTCAGCCTTCGTAATTAGTTTGCTATTGTACCTCAATTGTTTCCAAAAAAAAACTTATATTTTCAATCAACTTTATTACATTCAAAAAGACTACCACAACAAAATCACTGACTTAAGAGAAAAAAGTAATATAAATTATATAGATTTTTGTATTTGTATTTTTTTATTTGTAAACGGTAACGAACAAAAAAATGTTTCCTTTTAAAAATCTTGTTGTTGAGTCAATTTTTTAAATTTAAATAGTTAATTTTTTAAATAGGAATATAACTGGAAGTAATAAATCATATTTATTTAAAATCATAGACTTATAAAAAAAGATGGACTCCGCGCCATGCATATCGAAAGTGAAGCACAGTAAGTATGCCGGATCGTTTGTACAAACACGCCTCGCGCACACATTTACATCATAGTATGCCGACCGGCCGCCATTACGTGACACGAGCGACGGCGTCTTTGCAGGTACTAAAATCATGCACACATAGATCGGTACGGTGCTTCACTTTCGATATGCACGGCGCGGAGTCCATCTTTTTTTATAAGTCTATGTTTAAAATATATTAATCGAATGGGAAATTTTAAATCGTATTATGGCAACACCCCTACTTTTCGTCACTGCTTTCGTTTGTTGAGGTTTTTTGTTCCAAGTAACCTAAAATTCACAGTTTAATAACAGAGAAACGATGTTATTTCAAGTACTTACAAGTGAAAAGTGATTCCGTGAGACTTTTTATGTGATTTGTTGTTGTTTTTGCAACTTTTCACTACACAGGAAGGCATAATTCTATTTTTAAAATTTAAGTTTACTTGACGACAACTCGTGACGTACTAAGAGCGATGAGCATGGTTTTAGTGTAGGTGTGTGCGTGAGCGTGTATGTTTACTTGCAGGAGCACGGTTTTATGGCTTCACTTTTGATGTTCGCGGCGCGCCGTCTATCTTTTTTTCTTGGTCTGAGCGTTAGTCCTAATGAGACTATTTAAGTGCATAGTTAAAATAACACAGCTAACTAATTCCTTTACTATTCACCATAGTTACTATTCACCATAGCTGAGAACTAAACATAATAATGCATTCATCTTTCAATGTAAGATTAGTTCTGAATGCCATGCATAACAAATAATGTGATGCATGAAAGATGAGAGAGCAATGAAAATAAATAATAATAATGCATTGTTTTCACTTACAAATGGCACAAATAAAGAAACATTCATTGATTTAGGTAGTTCTTGTTGCTGCATTTTGGAACTGCTTTTAGGTTTCTTCTTTTTAAAGAGTTGTTCAAGGACCTCTGCATTATCTTTCAGTTCACCATCTATGAACATGATGCTGGATTCAATTGTTTTGTGAGCCGACTCCAGGATTTGCTGAAAATATATTAGTGAACATGTTAACATGGGAAATACAGTATCCATGCATTTTTATTAATTGAGATGATAATTACAAAAATACAACATGCTGATGGTAACAGCAACATTGAAATACAATTTTATATGACCGATTTGGATATTGAAAATTATCTCCATGTAAAATATTCATAGGCTAGGTTACCTGAAACTGTTGTTTAACGGATATACCACTCTTCTTCACTATGACAGGGTAGACATCATCAAACTCATAGTAGCAGTCTAAACTCTGCCACTGTTGGGCTTTAGGCAAGAACTTCCATTCAACGGGCTTGATAACTGTGCTCTTGACAGGCATACCTACTTCAATACTCTTACAAGTAAGCACTTTTGTACTTGTAGACATATGTAATATAAGTCTTTCATTTGAATATGGACAGTTCCCAAACATGTACTGATTGGCACTCATAACTTTGTATATTTGATTCACAACAGATTTCACTTTACTGAAACTATTTGGGTCCTCAAATATGTCTTCGTCGCTTGTAATGAAGATACCTGAAATAATTAAATAAGTTGGTTTAGGTCCAAACCAAATTGTCATGCAACTTAATTTGGTTGAGTAATAAAATCCCATATCCTTAAGTGCATGTAAATCACTCATGGTGTGCATAATATAATAATATAAAAAAAAACCTACTTTGTTCATGATGTTTAATTATTCAAAAAATTCTCAAATAAATGCCATCTTACCTTGAACAAACATGCCTCCAGGAAGCATTCTAGTAACATGTTTAGCATGGTCGGCGACCCATGCCTCAGACACATTCAATAGTGTCTTTGATTCTTTGTCCAACTCATAACTGGCTTCTGATACGTTTTCTGAGCTTTTCTCGTCGGGTGTCCGAGCCAGGTGAATCACATTCTCCCGAGCGGCAGTTGTCTTAAAATTATAAGCACATATTAAAGCATGCCTTAGTATTGCTTACATGGTGTATTTTACAGAGTACTAGCTGTGCTCCGCAGTTTCACCCACGTAACCGGGATAAAAAGTAGCATGTGTTAATCCGGGGTATAAGCTACCTACCAAATTCCATCCAAGTTGTTCCAGGCGTTTGAGCATGAAGAACTAACAAACATACACACACACACACAAACACAAACTTTCGCCTTTATAATATTAGTGAAGTGTCATACTTTGTGCATCTAAGGTATAATGAATTGATAAGACTTTCTAACGATTATGATTTACAAAAGCGGCAGGCTTATTAAGTACCTACTTATTAGTAACTTGATAAAGCGTGTAAAAAAATACATATTTTTAGAGGTTTTTCAATATGCACAGGAATTATATATTGTAGGAACACTTGTTCTTACTATATAATAAGATTATAGTGGCTTACCTGACCGAGAATTAATCCTATTACGAATATTTCTTTAGAAGCATATTGCTCTAAATATTGTAAGCAATATTCCGGAGAATAAACTGTCCGGACCATCTTTTACAGTTTATATTGATCTTATTGCATATGCTGCCACAACACGTATGAGATTTTTTGTTTATTTAGCTTAATTTTAATAATAAAAGTAAATTGCAAGCTTTGTTTTGTCGTGTCAGAGATTTTTTTACATGTCTCTCTTCTCCTTCCTTCCCTAAACTATGCCTTGTCATTGTCAATGTCATCTCTCAAATAAAATATGTCACTCACTAATGTCAGTGTCAACATACGTTTATGGTGTATTTTTTCTTTTGTTCCTTGTTGAATAGGCTAGGGTCAGGGACCATGCTGCCTAGTCATCAGAGTTTATGGTTTATGGTGTACTATATACACAATAGACGTGTTTTATCTAAGTCGAAAGTAATCAGTGATGCCAGATTGGGGGTATTCCCCCCAAATGTGGGGGTTTTTTATAGTCATGGGGGGACAATATTTTTGGGGGGATAGTTGGAGGGAAAAAACCGGGAATGGGGGGATTTTTAGTAACCAATCTGTAATCTGGGAAAAGTCAGTCGGTCGCTCGCTTGGTCGTGCAAACAGGTTTTTACCGTCAATCGCCATTATGGTCTGTTAGAACCACTTTTTCTTTACTCCGTGGTTAGAACGAAGTGATTAAATCATAGAAAAGAATAATAGAATAACTTGGTCTTTGCGCCTTGGTGTTTGTTAATGGCACTATCACAACAAAAAAAGAAACAACAACGGCATAGAAAGAAGAGAGAAAATGACCCAATTAACAGTATAAAGTTATTGTAGTTATTCTAACCTAGATGAAAGCATGTCTCAAGTTTTATTTACTTAATTGTAGCTCTGATTATGGTACCACTTGGACTTAGACCAACGATTTACACATCATGTAGGTATGTCTATAGAGTTTATTGGTAATAATGTCGGCAATCAATTAAGGAGATGTAGGAAAGGTCATTTGCAACCAAATAACCCCTTATGACAAATATGCAAAAATGCAAAATACAAATGGTAATTTTTTTTTATTTCCCTTTGTGGGGGATTTTTCTTTCAAAACCTGAATTTTGGGGGGATTTCGGAGAAGGTTTGGGGGGAATGCGAGATGGTCATCTGGCAACACTGCGAAAGTTGTTGTCGTTTCCACGTTTACTTTACCCCAAAGAGTAAAGTAAGTATTGAGAAAGAGTGACAACTCTGTGGTAAAATTTGCATGTATGGAAAGTGCTGCCACCTTACGTTTGGTGGGTGAACTAAGGGTCTAATGTATACCTATACATACTGAGTAGGTACTCATAGTATACATACCAGCTATAGGTAGGTACCTATCTATATAACTCGTACGAGTTTGTAAATTATGGGCAAACGGGATATAATATAATTTTAAAAAACACGTATGCAGTTCAGGAAAATGTCCGTTTATTATTACCAATCAATCAGTCTTGAATGTGGGATCAAAATGGTGATCACTGCTTTTGTTCTTAAAATCTTCATACAATCACTTTCTGTAACCTCGCCGCCAACAGCCGCTATCCAAGCAGCGAACAAATCGGGCCTCGTAGTGGTTGTCAGGGTTTGGGAACCGGTGAAGAGGTAGGTACACAGGGGTGTATTTACCCTAGGGCCAAAAGGGCCATGGCCCGGGGCGGCAGGCTGCGAGGGGCGGCGCAAGCCGCACCTCGCGCTCAACTTTGTGCGACTTTCTTTTAGACTTTATATGCCTGAAGAAATTTAAAAAAAGTCTACCTACCTAATTAATTAAATAAAAAAATTAAAGGGGTAGTCCAGTCACAATCGACACAAAAAATGTAAACATCGTAAACGCGCATGTACGCACGGCTACAGATCAAGCTATACAATTCCAGTATAAGCTGATCTCGTATTGTATAGGATTTCCTTACAACGAGAGGTCAGTGTAAACTGGAAATGTATAGCTTGATGTGTAGCCGTGTGTACCTAACTACGATTCTTTCCTTTATATGTTGTTAGGTCCCCTGAGAGTTGTCTATACAAGTTTGTACCCAAGTTTGCAACACTGAAAACTTGTGCTACTCCCATGGTGCTCGAAAAACTGCGAAATTCTGGGACTTGCATCCGTTTTTTTTTAATTTTTTTTTTTTAAATAAATCTTTGTTCTTTATTTTGGTGAAGCAAACTAAATTGGGTACAATTTGAGCCTAACTCAAGCACTCTAGGTCTATTGGTAGCAAAGATAGGTATATACAGTCAAAGATGGACACTTTTTCCAAAAAGTGAAAAGTTATCAATAGGGTCATTTCCCAAGACCTGTACCCGGCATTGCCACTAAAGTCATTATAGAACTCGTTGAGTAGAGTACAAATATAATTTTTATATTTTTATATCTTCAAAAATAAAAAAATAGGGGGCCGCAAAAGTTGTCAGTATTAGACCATTTTTGTGCGAGCTCTATTGCTACAAGATAGGATAGGAATTTAAATTTTCTGTATATCATGTACGTAGTTAAATTCTGTACTTAATCAACAAATACTAAAAACGCCGATTCTTAAGGTATTTCGTTTAAATATGGGTGATTTTCTGCAACTGGCAAAAATAACTTTGTAGTTCACAGTATCATTATGAAGTACAAAGTTATCTTTGCGATTGTTAAAATTTAAGATGTAAAATATTTTTTGTTTCCTTTTGTTTTTTAAATATCATTTAGGTACTTAGTGCAACGACCACATAACCCATGGTCGTTGCACTTGGTGTTAAATATTGTAGGTACGGTGCACAGTGTTGCAATCGATAAAAAAAATCTCCCTCTGCTGTTTAAGGTAAATTTATCGATGAAGAGCATGATGCATTTAAAATGAACGAGTAAAACTCCCACGTGCCAATTTGAAATGCTTTTTTTTTTAAATGATGAAGGTGACCTTTTCATGAAAAAAATTAAAATAAATTCTGAAAACGTAACTGTCCAAGATATTTATTTTGTATAAATATAGTCTGTTAAAGCATCTTTGGGTGCATATTTTTCAGTTTTTATTTTTAGAAAATCACCTCCGGATACCGAGAAATATTTTTTTTTCTGATTTTCGTTTTTATTTTTTTTCTCCTTAAAACCTCAAAAGTGCGACTTGTCATTAGCACATAAATATTTCTCGTAACAAGGCCTATCACTGATAAAAAAATCACCAGTTGAGATGAGTTTTTAGCGAAAAAAAAAATAAAAACAAAAATCTGACAAAAAAAAATTTACTCGGTACCTATACGGAGGTGATTTTCCAAAAATAAAAACTGCAAAATATGCGCCCAAAGGTGCTTTATCAGACCTTGTTTATATAAAATAAATATCTTGGACAGTTACGTTTTGAGAATTTATTTTAATTTTTTTCATGAAATTGTCACCATTTTTATAAAAAAAAAAAATTTAAATTGACACGTGGGTGTTTTACTCGTGCATTTTAAATGCATCCCTTGATCGATAAATACCATAAATAGCATTGGGAAATTTTTTGATCGATTGGAACACTGTGCGGTGGTACGAAGCCCTTCGTGTGCGAGTCCGACTCGCACTTGGCCGGTTTATTGATTCATTATCACTATTCTCAGCCCGCATCAACGCACTGCTGGATTTTATTTTATAATTAAAAGTTTTTGCTATATTCCGTTAATTCATGGGGCGGCAAACCTTACAGGCCCGGGGCGCTGAATCTTAAAATACACCACTGTAGGTACACCATATGCCACTGAAATTGGAATGAAATTAATGAATAGCAGAATAAAGCTAAATAAAACTTTTTCTTGCTTTTATTAAAGGTTTACGGTACGGTACGGTAGTAAACACTTACCTAAAGCATCACAGCCAAACATACAATATCTTCTTGGGGGTTCACTCATTATTGGGAGTTCGTTCAAAACAACTAATTTGACTAATGAACATTGCTAACGGAAAACAAAGTATAACAATAATAGGAATAACCGGAAGGATCTGTCGACATGTTGGATAGATTACAAGAAGGCCTATGACTCGGTGCCACATACATGGCTCATTAGGGTGCTGGAGTTGTACAAAATAGACGCAACTCTACGCACCTTCCTGATGTCGTGTATGGGGCAGTGGAAGACGGTCCTTCTCTATCCAGGATGTCGACGGATCCCAGGGATCGATGAACCAATCAGGATTGAGCGGGGAATATTTCAGGGCGATAGTTTGAGTCCGCTTTGGTTTTGCTTAGCCCTGAATCCTCTAAGCACACTGCTGGAGGATTCAGGTCTGGGCTATCGGTTGAGAAGAGGTGGTCAGGTAATATCTCACCTCCTTTACATGGATGACTTGAAACTTTTTGCCCCCAACAATTTGCGACTGATGGAGTTACTGAAGGTAACAGAAAACTTCAGTAGCGCCATCAGGATGGAATTTGGTGTGGACAAATGTGCAGTCATGCATGTAAAGCGAGGGGAGATTATGGAATCCGTGGGAACCCAACTCTCGGATTCCATACACCTTAGATCCCTCTCCTCAACCGAAACCTACAAGTACTTGGGTATGTCGGAAGCGTTGGGCATCAATGTTGCTGACATGAAGCAATCGTTGAAGGAACGCTTCTTTGGCCGCCTGAAGAAAGTATTTAACAGTCTTCTATCAGGTGGAAACTGTTGTTATTTCAATAAAAGTAGGTTTATTTCTTAATAGACAAATATGTTTTTTTATGAAATAATATTATGTCACTCTGTTCTTCTTTCTTCTCTCTTGTTATCATATACGTCTCTGTACGGTTTATTAAATTATATTCTATTATTCTAAAATACTCCAAGTCTTTCTTTCCAGTACTGATAACTTCCACAATTTACAACTGGTTATGGGCCCGGTAATTCAGTTTATCAGCCTGGAAGAAATATAAAACCGTAAGTTCTACAAAATAAAACGTTTTTTCAAAAACGGTTTTCGAGCTACGGGTGAAAACAAAATGTAGGTTTCAATATCGACCAGTTCAAAATTTAACGGCGAAAATTGGCCGTTATGGAAGTTTGAAACACAAGTGGTTTTAAAGGGTCGAGGATTGTATAATATTGTTTCGGGGATCAAGACAAAACCTAAAGATGACTTATTAAAAGAATGTGAAGAGTGGGGTGCGCTGGACGCCAAAGCCCAAGAACTTATTGTCACGCGAATGCAGTATGGGCCACTCGCACACATTCAGTCGTGTGAGACATCAGCGGAGATGTGGACGAAATTGAAGGCAGTTTATGAGAAGGAGTCTGTCGTAAGTGTCCATCTACTCCAACAGAAATTCTTTACCATTCAGTTTGGTACGGATTCAGTCTCCACATTCATATCAAAATTAGAAGACATTCGGGCCAGACTAAAACAAGCTGGTGATCCTATTGATGACAAATTAGTCATCACCAAAATATTAATGTCTTTACCACAAAGATTTAAACATTTTCGCTCAGCATGGGAGTCTGCCCCGGATGAAAAACAGACACTTTTAGAGCTAGTGCCACGTTTGCTGCTGGAAGAAGAACGAGCTAACGCTGAAGACGATGTGGCAGTTGCACTTGTGGTACAGCAACGAGGCAACGCGAGCAGAGCGCTGACTGAGTGCGCCGTGTGCGGAAAATCTGGCCACTCTAAAAAGGACTGCTATAAAACCAAACATTGCAATTATTGTAAAAAGATGGGTCATCCGACTAAAAATTGCTTCTTTAAAAATAATAAAACGAAGAAAAAGAATGATGATGTCGAACAAGCTCTATTAGCTTCTGTTTTCAACAGTCCGCACGACATATGGTTTATGGATAGTGGTTGCACTCAACATATGTGCAGAAACCGAGAAGTCATGTCAGAATACAAAGACTTGGATTACGATCATTTTGTGCAGCTTGGTGATGGAACAACTATAAAAGCCCTTGGCATGGGGAACATCCGGTTGCAGGCTTATAATGGCACTGAATGGCCGATCGTTAGTTTAAAGTCTGTTTTATATGTTCCAGATCTGCATGTAAATCTTTTTTCTGCAACGAGTGCACTAGATAAAGGCCTACAGATGGTATCTGACCAAAACATTTGTAAGTTTATTAAATACAAAGAGGTTATAGCTATGGCAAGGCGCGATGGCCGTTTATTTAAAATGCTATTTAAAAATATTAGCACGTCTAGAGCCTTGTCAAGTCAAACTGACGTACTGACGTCGTCAAATGTGTGCAATAATAGAGACTGTGAATTCATGCTTTTTCATAAGAAACTGGCTCATCAAAATTTCGCATATGTAAAGAAAATATTGCTTAAAAATAACGTGTCGCTCTCTTGCATGAAACAGCATTTTTGTACTGCATGTGTAGAAACTAAACATTGCAGGACGCCGGCTTATTCTAGCTTTTCGAAAACGAGTAGCCGAGGCGAAATAGTTCATGCTGATGTTTGTGGCCCTTTAGAGGAATTATCCATTGGGGGCTCACGCTACTTTCTGCTACTGAAGGATGACTATTCGCGTTACCGATCTGTATATTTTTTGAAAGAGAAAAGTCAGGTAACTTCAAAAATTAAAATTTATCTCGCTCTTTGCGAAAATGGAGGAAACCCTGTTAAGATATTGCGCACGGATAATGGCGGTGAGTTTGTTAATGCTGAATTGAAAAGTATTTTAGAGTCGAAGGGAATAAAGCACCAGACGTCCATCCCGTACACTCCTACCCAAAACGGAAAAATTGAACGCGAAATGCGAACAGTCATGGAGGCCGCTCGTACACTAATGAAAGCGAGTCAAGTTCAAAACAACTTATGGGCGGAGGCTGTAAATACTGCTGTCTACGTTATTAACAGAACAGGAGTAAGTTCGCAAGAAAATAAAACGCCTTATGAGCTCTTTTATCAGAAACAGTTTGATGTGTCTTATTTAAAATGCGTTTTCGGCTCTGAAGTATGGGCGTATATTCCAAAGCAACGGCGGCGAAAACTGGATAGTAAGAGTAGAAGAGGTTTATTTGTTGGATATGGCGAAACTACAAAAGGCTACAAGATATTTTATCCTGAGAGTAAAACTTTTTCCTTGGAAAGAGAAATAATTATATCGCCACACCATGAGCCAACTAATCTACCAGGAAAAGTAGTGGAACATATTGCCACGGTGAATATCGATGTCACTGATCTACGTGCTGCTGCGTCGGCAGTTTCATCAAGTTCAAACACGTCCGTTTCCTATACTGATGCTGAGGATGTACCTGTTGATAACGCCGAGTGTCGTGAAAGTGACAATATGGTTCAGAATGAACCAACTATTAATGACAGCGCTATTTCAAGTGTAGCGGACAGTATGGATACCATGGTTTTGCGACCAAGAGCAAATATAAAACCACCTATTGCTTTACAGGATTATGACACTTCATATTTTACCTTTTTAGAGTCTGAGGAACCTAAGTCCTTAAAAGAGGCTAGGTCTTCCCCAAGTGCCTCAAAATGGAAGGAGGCCATGAAGTTGGAAATGAAGGCTTTGACCGATAATCAGACTTGGACATTTATTGACAAGTCTGAAGACGGTGTGTTGACTGTAGATAGTAAGTGGGTATTTAGAATAAAACGCAACGAAAATAATGATAAAGAGTATCTATACTTAAAGTTGCCTGAAAATTTTGACATACCGGTTAACAAAACCAAGTTTAGGTTTAAGAAGTCATTATACGGTTTAAGACAAGCGCCACGTTGTTGTTATGATAAATTTCATGATTTTATTATCGGTCAGAATTTTCAGAAAACTTGTAGTGATCAATGTATGTATTGTGTTTTAAAATGCTAGAGATCTTTTGTTTAATGGATGTTAAGTACCTACTGTGTTATATTTTCATAGATGCCTGTCCTTATTAGTTTGTCTTGGTGTTTATGTTATGAAGTTAGTTGTGTGTTAAGTTTTTTTTTTTAACATGTTTTTTTTGTACTTAACGTTTACTTTTATTGAGGGGGGCTGTTGTTATTTCAATAAAAGTAGGTTTATTTCTTAATAGACAAATATGTTTTTTTATGAAATAATATTATGTCACTCTGTTCTTCTTTCTTCTCTCTTGTTATCATATACGTCTCTGTACGGTTTATTAAATTATATTCTATTATTCTAAAATACTCCAAGTCTTTCTTTCCAGTACTGATAACTTCCACAATTTACAACTGAAACAAGGTGCGCGCCTTCAACGGTTGGGTCATGCCGGTTTTGATGTACTCTTTCGGCGTACTCAAATGGACTCAGACCGAACTCGACGCCCTGGATAGGAGGGTCCGTACGCTGCTGACTGCGTATCGAATGCATCACCCACGGTCATCGGTAATGAGACTGTATATCCCGCGAAAGTGTGGAGGTCGAGGCTTTTTAAATGCTAAGACCCTCCACAATCGCGAGATATGCAGTCTCAGGGAATATTTCCTAGAAGCCGACGTGGGGATGCATCGAGATGTGGTCGCGGTGGACAAGGGCCTCACCCCACTCTCTTTGGCGAAAGAGAACTGGCGCAAACCTGCAGTACTTGATACTAACGATCGTAGGGAAGTATGGCAAGGCAAAGAGCTTCACGGACGCTTTTTCCGGGCCCTCCATGGGCCTGATGTAGACTTTTTGGCGTCTGTATCCTGGCTACGTTTCGGCGACCTCTTCGGGGAAACCGAAGGTTTTGTGTGTGCAATTATGGATGAAGTTATCATGACGAATAATTATCGAAAATACATTGTCAAAGACGGTACGGTTGACATCTGTCGGGCATGCCACCATCCCGGTGAATCAATCTGACATATTGTTTCCGGTTGTTCTCGTCTTGCTAACGGCGAATACTTGCACAGACACAATCTAGTGGCTAGGATTATACACCAGCAACTTGCCTTGCAGTACAACCTTGTGGAGTCCGAAGTGCCATATTACAGGTATGTGCCCGACCCAGTTCTCGAGAATGGCCAAGCCACATTGTACTGGGATCGATCTATCATCACAGACAGGACTATTGTAGCCAATAAGCCTGATATTGTGGTGATAGATCGACGAGAGCGCCGTGCAATTATTGTTGATATCGCTGTCCCTCATGACGAGAATCTCGTGAAAGCTGAGAAAGATAAAAAAAATTAAGTATCTTGACTTAGCACACGAGGTTGTCGACATGTGGGACGTAGACTCTGCAATCATTGTACCGATAATCGTTACGGTTAATGGCCTAATAGCACAGAGCCTCGATCAACACCTCAGGAGGCTCTCATTGCGCGGCTGGATCAAGGGCTTGATTCAGAAAGCAGTACTCCTGGACACGGCACGCATAGTGAGGAGGTTCCTCTCTCTAGAGCCCTGACCACCGGTAGCTTGGACCTTGTTCCCGATATCGGTGGGCTACTATTTTTATATTTTTAAATGTTTTTTTTAAATTTTTGTTTTTATAAAAATATAAATGATATGAAATGAAATATAGGAATAAAAACAAAACTCAACAAAACAAATAACAGTAACATGATACAATTTTAACAGAATTAGGTGAGATAAACTTGAAAAGCGCATCAACAACGTCGGGAACGAGTTGACAATGGGGTTGGCTACTGTCAAAGTGGCGCTAGCATAGCTTTAACCAAAATTATATTCATTTGTATGAAGTATTTGTTTGTTTAAGATTTTACAAAATGCCTAATAAATGTGAAGTGCCTTATTGCAAAGGAATAGGTGCACACCAATTTCCGATAGCTGTAGAATTTAAAAAAAGTGGTTAAAAAAAGTAATTCAAAAAAAGTGGTCTAATTCGGCTTTTTGTAGTAATATATAATTGGCGAAAAGTATTATGAAATGTATACTTCCTACAAACAAAACTGTTTCATAAATAAAATAGCTTGATGTATAATTTTAAGAGTATACCTTTCAATAAGGTCTGCTTTTCTTCCTTGTATAGAAGCACCTCATTTTTTTCAGTTCAGCCTTTACCTCGCTTATTCTCCATGTTGAGTACATGTTTATCTTATCATCCATCCTGTTATTTTGATGAAAAAAATTACAAAACCGAACACACAGATTAAGTAAACAAATGTGACAGGTGAAAGCTATGCTAGCGTCATAGTATAATGTACTCTGTGGCTGTGGCTAGCGTCATCTGCGAAAAGTTTTAAGGAGCCAACCCCATTGCCGAAAATCCCACAGATTATATAGCTAGAAAATCTGAAATGTTTTTATGACAAGCAAGACAATATGGCTGCCAAGTTTTGTTATCACACCAAACTCCAGATGTCGCTGTCATCTATGGAAATTGATGACAGTGTTAAGTGTGCCCCCCCTGCTTTAGGCCGCGTTTCCACTGACGCGGAGCGGAGCGGAGACGTGCAGGAATCGTCCAATTACAGACGAGACAAGAGACGCGATGAGGATTTCAACCATTATGATTGGTCGATTCCTGCACGTCTCCGCTCCGCTCCGCCCAGCTCCGCGTCAGTGGAAACGCACCCTATCCCACCGTCAAGCTCCGATGGGATGCTATTCACTCATCCAATTAAGCTCTATTAAGCTTAACCGCCACTATAATGGGCTAATATCCTGTGTGGGTTCCACTCTGGTGCCCGATGGATGGATCACGTCAACGCGTCAGATATATACCTAACCAATTATATAACTGATTCAAAAACAAAAATTACAGAATGATGACGTCAAGAGACCTATTACGAACTTTTAAAAAACCAGGCAAGTTCCAGGCAGTTTTCAGCAGACATTGGTAATGGGGAAGGTCGTGCAAAGCTAATTCTAGATCGCGTGATCCTAACTAGGCCTAAAAAACACTTTTTAACAAAAAAAAAAACCGACTTCCAAAAATCACTACAAAGTGAAAAATAACTTTGATTTCGGAAGTCGGTGTCTTTCGTTTTTTATTTACTGTCTTTTTTTTTTGCCACCGACTTCCGAAATCAAAGTTATTTTTCACTTTGTAGTGATTTTTGGAAGTCGGTTTTTTTTTTGTTAAAAAGTGTTTATTTCTCGCTTTTTAGTGGGTCTGTTTATAATTTGTATAAGTTACAATAGTCTAATGTCAATTGCTCATCACATGTTACAAAATATTGCTTTTCCCGATGCTGGGACGTTAATTGTTGAGGAGTTCTGCTGGTAAGAACCAGGAGAACTCCTCAACAACCACTCACCACACGCATTGTGTGACGAGCGGAAATTGCTTAGCAACCATATTAAAGTAATCGAATCGCAACCCGAGAAATATTTATCATTGAGTAGTTCCGGTAGCCATCTGTGGTCTTCATCATCAGTTCCACTTCACCAAGTGGTGCTTTCCGAGAGCAAATGCACGAGCTACTATAAAAAATACCCAAATCGCTATAGGTGTGCCTATAATATTTGAAGAGTTCCTTCGATTTCTCCAGGATCCCAACATCAGAACTGGATTTTGACAAAAAGGGGACCATTTGGGAAGTATACCCTTTCCAACAAAAAATAATTTTTCAAATCGGTTGGCAAGCGACGGAGTTAAGCGCGAACAAACATAAAAAATAAAAAAAAAAAAATAAAAAAAAAAAATAAAAAAAAAAAAAATACAAACATCCGAATTGAGAACCTCCTCCTTTTTTAGAAGTCGGTTAATAAAAATAAATGACAGTGGACACCCAGCTCCGCTAGGTGTATAATGCTATAAGAATAAGAATAATTTATTTGCTGAAAATATAGGTTTTACCAGATGTAAAAATTGGTGGTGTAAGTATGTACATTCCATATTTTGCCTGTTTAGGGCATGCAAATTAGTTCAATAATTAATAGGTGCAACTGCCTATGTAGGTACTTACTTAATAATTTATATTGCAATACACACACTCCAAAACTATAAAACATACCTAATCTAGTATACTTAAATGACAAACTTATCAACCTTAGTTTAAAATATAATTTAGTAAATGTGACACCTAAAAAAATAAGCATTTTTAAAACGCACTAAAAATATCCCGGAGGTCATTAAATAAAACTGTTTACGTAGGTATCTAAACTGAGTAAAATATTTTTTCTCACTATATGAGTTTTAGGTGGTGAAATAAAGGTAAACAGTCTTGATGCAACTTTTTACACAAATGCATATTAAACAAATAAACTACTGCTTAAATTAATGGTTCAATTGATTTAGTAATCATTATTGTTGTATTTGCATTGGTTTTTACTTTTTAGTATAGTTAGTTAGTACCTACCTAGTGTAAATAGTTTTAATTTGTATAATGTATATAATATTAGGTTAAAAGACGCAAATAAAAATAAACAAAATACTTACTTTTCAAAAAAAAAGTTTTTAGTTGCATTGTATTTTTAAACCGATATTTTAAAATAAAATAAGATAAAATAAAAGACACATCAAGATTGTTTACCTTTTTTCACTACCTAAACCATTCTAGTATCGATACCGTTATTTAATAGTATTATTGACTATAATAACGTGAGTCTTAACAAAAGGTATGAGCCAGAGACACGACAAAGACGACCATAAAACCTGCGCTCGCTCACTTATTACCCGCCCGCCGTACTCGTGTGCGTTTCAACCGCGCGGCCATGGCGTTAATCATAAAAAAAAACTATGCTAACAATTTGTAAAAGTTGACTCTCAAAACCATGAAATGTTTGACAGTTACGAAACCCATGAACATTTTGTATTGGAATTTTTTTTTTCCTTTATTTAATTTTTTCGTCAATTTTCCAATGTTTTCAATAGTTAGTCTGCTATTCGGGACGGAGACAAATACAACAAATCAAAAACCATGAAAATCGGTCCAGCCATTTTCGAGTTCTAAGTGTTTGAACAAACCCGAATTTGTTTTAAATATTTATATAATTATTTTTATGTACGAAATTATACAGGGTGAAATTGAATAGATGCGACAAAATTTAAGGGGGTGTTCTACGCATCAATATGAACAACTTTTACTATGGGACCAAACCTGAAATCGCGAAAAAAAATCAGCTGTTCAGTACATTTTGACGAATTATGCGAACATTAAATTTACTGAACAGCTGATTTTTTTTTCGCGATTTCAGGTTTGGTCTCATAGTAAAAGTTGTTCATATTGATGCGTAGAACACCCCCTTAAATTTTGTCGCATCTATTCAATTTCACCCTGTATGCATAAATGTACTGTATCTCCAGCATTTCAAAGCGGATTTTTATGATTCTCCTTTTCGTTCGTATTGGGTTTGTACAAACCCAATACGAACAAAATAACACATTATATTCAAGTAAAAATGGAAAAAAAAATACTTTAAAAAAGTAAAAACAGACTTCTAAAACCTAAAACAAACAAAATAACTTCCATAAAAAACTTAACAGCTTCTGAAGTCGGTGTCTTCGACTCTTCAATACACCTTAGCTTGGCACCGACTTCAGAAGCTGTTAAGTTTTTTGGAACGAAGTTCCATAGCGGACTAGGCGAAAAAAATTTAAGATTTTTATTTATTTATTTATTTATTAAACCTTTATGCACAAGTAAAAAAAAAAAAAAATACCGTACAAAGGCGGATTTTTCCGTCACGAAATTCCGTCACGACCCTTGTGTGTTTTGTTTTTATATTCTAATATTTAAAAATGTTAACATATTATGTATAAAATGAAATAAAGGAAATAATAATAATAATGACATAGGTGTCATTTTCATGGTTTTTGAGTCCAAGATGGCGGATGCAAAAATGTTCAAATATTTCGTCATGGGTGTCATTTCCGTGGTTTTCCAGGGCGCTGAAAATGATAATGAGGTCAAAATGAAAATCCAAGATGGCGGCTGCGAAAATTTTCTAATTTTTCGTCATGGATGTCATTTTCAAGGTTTTTGAGGTCGCTAGAAACGATAATGAGGTAAAAATTAAAATTCAAGATGGTGGCTGCGAAAATTTTAAAATTTTTCGTCATGGGTGTCATTTCCGTGGTTTTTGCGGGCGCTGAAAATGATAATGAGGACAAAATGAAAATCCAAGATGGTGGCTTCAAAAATTTTCAAATTTTCCGTCATGGGTGTCGTTTTTGTTATGGGTGTCGTTCCATGGCAGCTGGAAATCGAAATTGTGAGCTCCATAAGAAACCATATTTTTCATCATATTATTAATAGGAACTTCGTTCCAACCGAGTATTCCACGACACTCACGCATTTTTTATGAAAGTTATTTTATTCGTTTTAGGTTTTAGAAGTCTGTTTTTACTTTTATATAAGTAATGTTTTCTAATAATCTTCTACTTGATAGCCACCATACACACGGAGGTAGTCAAAGCTATGGTTAAAAAATTAGAAGAGTTTGAACGAGGCCGCGCCATCGAAACGCGGAGAACCGCGCTGCCACGGAGATCTCTGAAACTAAGCGTTGCACATGCCTGAAATTTAAGTAAATAACAGATTGAATTTGTAAATAATTTGTAAAAATATAGAAAAAAATCCCAGGTTATTTTAGGAGCTGTGAGACTAAAACCCCCGTGGCAGCGCCATCGAAACGGTGAAAAACACGTGATAGCCGATATCTCGCTAAAAAAGCATCGCAGACGTCAGTTATTTGTAAAACCCAGATTTGAATTTGTCAAAACTTACAAAAACACAACAAAAAATCCTAGGTTTATATTTCAGGAGCTGTAAGACTAGAACCTCATGGCCGCGCCATTGAACCGGTGAAAAATACGTTATCACCGATATCTCGCTGAAAAAGCATCGCAGAGGTCTGAAGTTTTTTGTAAAACCTAGATTTGAATTTGTCAAAACTTGTAAAAATACAACAAAAAATCCTAGGTTTATATTTCAGGAGCCGCGCCATTGAAACGGTGAAAAACACGTTATCAACGATATCTCACTGAAAAAACATCGCAGAGGTCTGAAGTTGTTTGTAAAACCTAGATTTGAATTTGTCAAAATTTGTAAAAATTTAACAAAAAATCCTAGGTTTATATTTTAGGAGCCGCGCCATTGAAACGGTGAAAAACACGTTATCTCCGATATCTAACCTACCACAAAACACAAATTTTCATACAAACAAATCGATATAACTAAGTTTTTCTTTGAAGACACATTTTCAATTCGCACGGAAAACTGAAATTACACAATTGTTCCCAACGAGTCACACTGTAACATGTCACAGTGTGACTGTGAAGTTGCGAGTTTTACGTGTATTAAAAAAATGGTGGGACTATTTTAAAATAGTAGTAGTTATAGTAGTAGTATATTTGCCAATCGAGGTGCTCGCCGCAGTGTGACTCGGGAACAGAACGAACAATTTTTCCCAACAAGTCACACTGTCACATGTTACAGTGTGACTCGTTGGGAACAATCGAAATTACAGAGCTACTTATTTCAGGGAGTTTTTCATAAAATACAAAACAAAAACGCTATCTCAAAATTGTCGTTTATTTAATAAGAATACAATGCTATTGTACTAAAGTTCACTTAATATACAGATTAAGCAGCTAGACCATGTCACGAATGCGTTTGCTCATGCAACGGAAAAAGGCGTCCAAAGCCTATAAAGTAATCACATCATTATGGTAGAGTATCCGGGCGTTTCATTCATAGAGCTTTATTAAGCCTGAATCCCAATGAGTCACAGAGAGGGCACTACAAAGACAAACTTTTCTAAAACTGCCATATTTACGGCCGGGTATTGTACGTTAAGTTAGCCGCACCGGCCGCGGCCTAGTCGTTTAGAGCGCCATCTGTCTTTATGCACTCTTATGAATATTAAAAAAAATTGCAGCAACCGCAAGTCATCACGAACGCGAAATGAAAAAGACAAAAAAATATTATATTAATTGTAAAATTAAATAATTTTGTTATAGGTAAATTAAACTTGACATTAGCGTCGCAAATTATTGAAGTAAGAATGTAACAGTAAGTGAGTGAATCTCCTATTTTGTTTAGTTGAATTTGCATTTTGAGAAGTCCATTTCAGGATGCTGTACCATAAACCTGTGAATAGAGAAAAAAAAACAAATTAGAAGATTTTATAAACCACCGATTTTGTGAATTCGTTTACCTATTGTTTCTCCGTAAAATGTTAAATATTTTTAAACAAACATAACTAGTGTAATATAAAAAAAAAACACTTACACATCAAAATTAAATTAGCTACGTTTTAAAACTAATTGAGTTTGATGTTTCATAACTGACTATTCTGAGAAGAAAGACCGAAACAAACTCAGAGATGACTCTCAGACTCTCTTAAAGCCAGACATAATGTTGGTCAGGCTGAGGCCAAATGTGGACCATGCAGATTAATGTCTGAGATGGTCTTTTGAGGAAAGGACCACACAGATTTGAGTGGACCTGTCCAGTCAGTGCAAGCATTTGTCAGATAGTATTCAAATTATCCAATCTGCATTAATATAAAGTATGCAGTCTGCATACTAGGTGTACTGATATAAGAACCAGCTCCACTCTATAGTAAACACTAGAGAGTTTGTTATGGCTACACTACTTCTCGACACGTTTCTGTCTGTACTAAAACTGTTTTCGTCTGTAAAACATCATTCTGCGATAACCACAAATCACATCTTCCGTATTAGGTATTTTTATTAGTACTTTTAGAGACTTACTTTTTGAGCACGTCTTGTTTCTTTTGTTCATCGCTAGTGGGTAGACCCATTTCCTTTTGTCGTTGATCGTACATCATTTTTTCAACTAGGCCGCGGGTCTCGCCGTCCAAATCTGACAGTTTCGATGGTTCTGAAACATTTGATTACTAATTAGTCTGGAAACATTCAAATCTTTCCTATTAACATCTCCTTGAAATTAAATTGCTTCAACTTTGAGTTTAAAAATAAAACTTCAATTTCCCGACAGTCGTATCTTGAGGTCACAGGTATATAGGTATGTATAACCGTTAAATTGGCAAATTGAATGCTGTTTCCGGAAATACTCAAAAACAATAAGTAAGTATATAAAACAGACTCCATTATTTTAACTACTGTCTATTTACCAGTTAAACTGGCGTATAAAACACCACGAAGTACCGAGCAAGTTCTGCGTGAGCAATTAATTACCATAAATACAAGCTTCAACTTCACCAAAATGCTTACCTGGGTTGATCTTCCTCGTGGATATTTCCGGGTCGGTAGTGACTAGTCTTCCCCACCAATTCATTTTATTGACCTACAAGATATAATAAAAATTTACAACATTATTCACTAAGAAACTCATCATTACCTTAAATTGGTTTCTACAAAAAAAAACACCGTTTTACGTTACATAATGACAACTTCATTAAAATGTTTAAATAATTGTACAAAGCAATTTTAGAAGTGTTACAAGGTTTGTTTATGACATTTTAGAAAAAAAAAAACTCACGCATTAGCATTAACAATGTTTGGCTCACTTATTTACTGACAAAATCAATTATGGACTGAGACGAGCAATGGATGGTTATTGGTTACTAACAAAGATCAAAATTCAAACTATGAGTACCTTCTTTTCGTCCTCCTATTCTATCCCTTTGAAATCCATTTAAAAATGTTCAGCCATGTTCTACTGTTCTAATACTATATGACAACATTTAGTACTATGCTTTAATCCCAATCGTGGTGTTTGAAGCAACGTTTAATCAAAAATGATCATTATTAGTAATCGTCCCTCAGTCTCATTATGAAGCCAATGTACAGCTGATTATTACAGCCTGATATAGCCAAAATCAACATTGCCAAATATACACTCAGCCTCACTCAGGGGCATATTTAACCGGCCACCTACATTTTGTAATTTTTTTCAAAATTCTATCGTAATTTAATTAATTTTGTTATAAGAGAACCTTTACGAAAAAAAAAATTAATAGTGTAACTCTCTTAATTAAACCTCCACAAGGTTTAATTAAGACAAAAAATAAGTATGCAGTTTTCTTATAAAAAATATAAATTAGCAAAATGTTATTTTAAAATAAAAGTGTGCCCTAAATTATCGGGTTAATAATGTGTATCTCCTCTGGCCCTAATGACCTCTTGCAACCAATTTGAAAACCCGTCCATTATGTCTTGGATGTCGCTTAGGGGAATGTCCCAGTCCTCAACAGCTGTAGTTTTTAGCTCACTGATGGTTGTAGGGGTCTCCGGATCCGTCTTTTAAAGTTGTCACATACATGCTCTATCGGGTTCAGGTCAGGACTCCGAGCTGGCCATGGTAATCGCTGAATATTGACGGCATCCAAGTAATCGGTGACAACTCTCGCGGCGTGCGCATGAGCAATTGTCGTGCATTAAAACAAAATAATCCCCAATTAACGGCGTAAACAGAATCACATGTGGTTTTAGGACTTTTGTCACGACGTACCTGTGAGCATTAACGCTGCCTTTATCGAAGACGACCAACGCTGTACGTCGCTGGCGTTGCAACAAATGCCACCCCACACCATTATCGAGCCTCGCTCGTAGCCCACTGTTCCAACCCCATTCAGCAAACCTTTCACCGCGGCGCCTATACACGCGCTGACGTCCATCAGGACCTCGTAAAGCGATTCTTGATTCATCAGAGAAGAGAACTGCCTTACATTATACCGAAGTCCAATTTAAATGTTTTCGAGCAAATCCAAGTCTCGCTTTTCTGTGAGTTGCGGTCAGTTCTGGGACTCTAACTCTAAACTCTTTGCTAACCTTCTTCTTACTGTTTTTAAGCTCACACTTACATTTCGTACCTCAAACAAGCGGTTACGAGCCTCAGAGTCGTTGTGAGCCAATTTCGAAGAACGTTCGAGACTATGTAACGATCATCTCTCTCTGATGTACACCTTCTACGACCTTTCCGTGGCCTTCTAGTGTAGGAACCGGTCTCTCTGTGACGCCGGATAGCATCTTGTATAGTGGTTCGTAGATAACCAAGCATTCGTCCAATCCGACGCTGGCTAAACCCAGTGTCTGCAAGTGCCACAGCCCTGGCTGCTCCAGCTGCGTCCAGTGGCATTTTTCACGGGGTGCATCACGGCACCTCAACACATCCGCTTTATTCGAAGAAATGATATCACAAAGTTTTAAAACAAATGTATCCCTCACACAAAACGAGCGACGAAAATGTCAAATATCGACTAAACTTATTATTGTTGAATTAAAACCACAGAAGTAAACAAAACGCGAATATGATTGTTTGTTTATTGCAGATATACCTACCCACTTATGAAGTTACGCCTAGTCAAAGTGTAAGTAACTTAAACGAACGATATGGAATTTGAGATGAGTGGACGGTTAAATGTGCCCCTGAGTGTAGATTTAAAATTAGCAAATGCTGAACGGTAAAATCAACACAATATTGACTTAAAATTACCATTTCCAAGAGCCAGACGATTGAATAAGATTAACTTATATTACTCATGTCTAAAAGTACATTCACGTAGAGCTACGCACCTTTTCTATGTTGATAAGTAAGTTGCGTCCATCTTGCAACACCCACGTTGACTCCTCAATCTTGACTTCGGCATCCAGTTCGCCGTCGATGATAAGCGGCTGGCCTTTGATGCCGACTTTGAGATGCTTCTTGGTGATGATTACCGATAAGTCACGTGGCCTCAGAACTTGACGCAGTGGTACTCGAAGCTGTGAATAAAGAAAACTTGGTAATTATGCAACACCTGAATCAATTGTTTCAAAGTTAATTAAATGGATTGGTAAAAAGATTTGCAACATTCTTGGCGTCCAAAAATGCATATATAAGCATAATCATAATCAGCTTATAATGTTCCTGCTGGGACACAGGCCTCCTCTCTACGAGAGGTAATGGGCTGTAATCTACAACGCGGGCCCAGTGCGGGTTGGTAGATGTCACATGTCTTCGAATTTTTGGTTCTAGGGCATGCCGGTTTCCTCATGATGTTTTCCTTCACCGTTTTGAGAGCAGTGGCGATGAAATTATTTACGCAAAGTAAAGCGCCTGGACAGAGAGAAGTGGAAAGAGAGTAGGGAGGCCTTTGCCCAGCAGTGGGACAATGGCTGGTAAAAAAAAAAAAAAACGCCTGCCTGGGTTCGAACCCACGACCTACAACTCGGTAAGTCGGCGCCGTTACCACTGGGCCACCAATGTCTAAAAAATAATTATTCTAAATTAATGAGGCAGTCTTTTGTCACAAGTACCGTAAGTAGGTAATATCAATCTATAGTTATTATAAAATTTTAATAAAGTCGCTTTTCATGTCTCGTCTGTGTGGCCGCGTTGTTCTTCTAAACTACGCAAAGGATATTGCTGCAGTTGTCACTATAATTTAGAGAATTTATTCCGGAAGGCTTATATGTATAATACCATACACGTACTTCGACGCCTAAGTGTCCTTTTGTTTTTGTATTCATTTGTATATTTAGTTAGTCTTTTACTTTAGTACCCAGTATATATAGTGTTCATTTGTATATTGTTGGTATTTTTAATACATTAATATTTAACTTATATAATTATAATATAGAAACCTTCATGTTTTGCCAAGTCGTAAAAACCGTGCATAGCAGGGCCGGGTCGCTAGTAAAATGTATAGGTAAATTCATAAAAAACTGTCTAGTCTAGAACTATTTATAAAGTCGTTGCTAAGATGATCGTTTACTGGCATAAATTATTTTCTGCGAAGGAACACCGGTGTCATTATGTATTTATTATACAGTTACTAAGTTCCACGCCAACGGACCTCCAGTCCTACGCGGAAACCTAGCAGCCAGTTTAGGGTAAGACTTAGCCGAACCAGTTAGTTGTTGCAATAAAACTCGACTGAAAGGTACAGGATATTGAAGTAGATACAATTAATGTAAACGACATACCTCACATCGTCATAATTGTCATTTAATTGGTTATTTGCGTAAACGGATATAAACAATATTATTAAACCAGTGGGGTTTCATTCACTATACGTACAAAAGTAAAGGTCAAAATGACACCTTAACATTTCAACACATGGAAAATGTAAGTAACACGACAATTTCGTTGCGTTGCGTCATAATTAAGAATATTATTTGTGACGTCGTTGGTAGGTACTCCAAAATTAACCATATTAATTTGTATCAAGAAAATAATTAAATTACGAGTGTTTAACCCAATTAAAATACTTAGGTACTTTCACATTATTTCACATTATTATGCGTTTATTTCACATTGTTTTAAAACTTAACGTTATGTCCTGTTTGGGACAGAATCGGATACAAAATTAAGAAACTGCAATTTTGAATGTGTAAAGAACTGACAACAGTATTACAAAACATCAATTAAAGTAAAAATGAAAGTCGTGATTTTCCTATCAGGATATTTATATTATAGGTACCTATCGGAGTTCGTCCATAGAAAATTGTCATTGAGCATCCTGTTGAATTCGTAGCCTAATAAACAAAATTGATTTAGGGACAATCCAGATATTATGTAAGTATATCTTTTAAACAATACATTTTTATAGTAGGAACCAGAAATGAGACTTTATGCAATAAAAAAACAAGCTATTTTTCGGAGACTACCTACTTACTCGAATAACAAAATTATAATGTTTCGAAAGCACAGACGGCTGCAAGACCGATACAGTATCTCATAATCAAGTAAGTAGGCATCCCGGGTTATTTGCTTGAAAAATAAAGCACGAATAGCAATAGATGTTTTTAGGGTTCCGTACCAAAATGGTAAAAAAGGAACCCTTATGGTGTCACTCAGTCAGTCTGTCTGTCTGTCTGTCTGTCACAGCTGGATATCTCAAGAACTGCTAATGCTATCAACTTGATATTTGGAACAGTTTTATATGACGTTTACCCAACTATTTTGCAAATAAGAAAGAAATATTTTTTTTTTAAGAGGTGCTGAAAGGGGGTCTTAAAAATTCAAAGTGGGGCTACTAGGGCATGTGGGGTATCAAATGAAAGAGCGCTGTTTGCACATTCTTAAACATTTTTTTTATTTTTTTTAGGTCGCATAGTTTTCGACTTTTGATGAAAAATGTAAAAAAAAATACCGTTCCCCCCCGAAAGTCTCCGAAGTTTGCAAAAGGAAAAATCTGAAATTATTCTGTGTGATAGAAGTTTACGTAAAGATTACAGGAAAAATAAAACGATGTCTCTAAATAGCACACCTTTTCAGAAATCGGAACGGAACCCTCGGTGCGCGAGTCCGACTCGCTCTTGACCGGTTTTTTTTCTTTGGATAATAAATAGAACATTATGCTATGAAAGTCAAAATCCCTGAGGTACTATAAATTATGTACACTTAGGTACCTACGAGTCGCGTAGTAAACCGTTTAAGTACAATTATCAAGCTAGGTTGCTAGGCTGGGCTGAACAGGACAACTCGCTAAGTAACAACGTGCTGGCCGCGAACTGACATCATAATGACATGCACAGAATACGGAATGAATAAGTCTAAAAACAACAATAATTATGTTTCACAAGAGGACCGCCAAGACAGAACGCGTTCTTCGAACGAAGGCGTGATGACCTCGCATTCCTGGCAAGGACGATGTGCATGGATATACCAGCGTCTGCGCACAACCGGACCGGGCCGGACAATATACCTACGTTCTTTGTGAATCATTAACGTGACCCCATAATGACCATCAGTTGATATTAAGATGCCGAAATGATGACCAGCTGCTGCGAAACAAGTTTTAATGCAATTTTACATTTTCCTACTTGAGCTTCGGACAAGTTTGAAGTCTGTCTGTATTTATAATGGCTAGACGTCCAATAACATAGTGTAGGCATTTTAGTTCTTTGGTGACTCTAATTATAATTATTTCAACGCAGCAATTAAATTGTAACATTGCTCTAACCACTTTTGGAAGTTATTTTTTATTGAAAATTAAGTACGATTATATTAACCTTGGCCTTGACAATTTGAATAATGAAATCTGCGTTGACACAAAATATGTAATTAGTGATTCGGTCTATTAATATCTAAAATAAACAACATAATGTTTAGGTGACCCGTGGCCATGATCATTATTCAGATATGTAAAGACGATGCATAATAAATTGATTAAGCGTTGTTGATACGACCCAGTTCAATGTTAACCTTATCTAGAAACTCTGTGAGCTACAAAATTATTCTCAATTCTGTATGTTTTTCCCCAAAAACCATTTACAAAATGCCTTTGCATAAGGCAAAGGCAAAGTATTGTTGCAAAATCTTCAGCATCCTCAAATTAAGGCGAGTAGTGCTGCCAACTAGCGCCACCATTGAGAAAAAAATCATAAGTCTGGAAAAAACGGCCGTTTTGGCGTTAACTCCTATAATTTCCGAACCTAGGCGGTTTAGTGTCGTTTTTTTTTATACAAAAAATTCTACCGCATCTGACTAAAAATGTGAGCATAGGAAATTCCAAAATGTTCCATATTTCCGGACTTATGTCTTTTTCTTAATGGTGGCGCTAGTTGGTAGCACTACTCGCCTTAATGATGTCAATCGTCATCATCTGCCTAGCATTTTCCCAACGATTTTGGGGTCGGCTTCCAGTCTAACCGGATGCAGCTGAATACCAGTATTTTACATGGAGCGATTGTCAATCGTGCGATATTAAATATTATGATGTAGTGAGCTTCTTATTTACAATGACAGAATCAAATCAAATAGACATATTATCTTATGCTACTGTTTGGAATGTTTAACTATTTTGTTATTAAAGTAAATTCAAATTACTTATGTTAAACATTAAGATATTGACATACGATAACTTAGAACAAATTGGTACTTAAATGTTTGCAAAACTTTGCTCCTTTAATCATTTGATGTGTCAAGAAGTGGACGTTATCAGAACTCATAGCGACTGATAATTGGGCAACGATACAGCTAACTAAATGATATAATTACATTCCAATTAAGCTGGAATCGTGCGTGCGACTGAGAAATTAAGCAAGCCTTCAATCCTTTGTTGCTTTAACGAATAACTTCTTATAAGAACCTTGCGGTAACTGCGCTCAATAGCGTAGTGTTATAATACCTTCACACGATTACGCGCCGATTACGGCCCCGTTCTAATGGAAGCCGAAGTCTCGGAGTCTCTACACCAAACACATGATAATAGTATTCAACCCGAACCGTAATTAGGCGCCTCGTTGTCGCCGCACGAAATTCTCAATAGATTAGATATCAACGTGCCTTAATATTACTATTTAATATTTAAACGACGACGAGACGGTTGTCTACTATAAAATATGTCTTCATTTCGGCCTGTTGAGTCAATCGATATGATACATTTGGAATATTTATAGACTTACGCAATAGTTGAAGCAAAACAAATCTTAAATTGTCGGTAATTATGTAGGTGTTTTAGCGTAGCATATCATATTAATATTTGAAGTTTAACATCTTCAAACCAACAGAACAGGATGTTAAGAAAATTGGTCGAAATTATAAAACCAGCTATTTCATGCAAATTGAATGAGAAACAAACATTCTGTATTCAATACAGTTAGGTATATCCTAGAATTTATGGACATAAAATATTCTTCATTAGTGATTATCTCGATTAGGCACTTATAATTAAATGGGAATATAATGAAAGCGACTGCCTCTCCATGAAATTATAGTTATGTTTGTTTTAGAATTTAACTCTGAAATAAATAATTAAATTGTCAACATGGTACATACCAAGTTTAGTACTGTTACCAAGTTGCACATTAGGGGAAAGCAAACAGCGGTACATGGTCAAAACTTATGATATACTTCAGCAGTCAATCAAGCCCCTCCAGCATTAATAGCATTACATTTATGATACTCAGTACATGAGTAACACAAATGACTTGGAATATTAATTGGTAGTTTCGTACATAGTGATAACGATCATTCCACACAATATGACAATGAAACGCTTGAAGGCACTGTATGCTGTAGCAATATCGTATAACTTGTAATATCATTGAACTCTTGATTCCCTGAGCAGATTTATTGCAATACGTCATGGTCATGGGAGGTCATTACATACAAGCGTAAACTTCACACCTAAAGTAATTACAAAATCACTACTACACGCACGTTTCTGTACGTGTGAGTACCTACTACCAACATAGAATAAATAAGCACTTTATTCTCGTTTGTATGTGCATATTAGTAAAGTATATTTGCTCTTTTCAGATTTGGAAACCTAACTAAACCAAGTCATGGAAGGAACCGCTTGATGTTTCGCCTCGAAGAAAGAATTTGGTATATAGTCTATACACAGAAGAATTGAGCAAGCAAATCAGTAGACGGCATAATATAATAATCAGTCTTTCTTCTCTTTAATAAATTGTAAACTAGAAATAAATCGAAAGTTTTTATTTATAAATCTCTTCTGAAAACCCGGATAGTGTTTACAAGTGTTGCTGCCTGTACGAAAACTCTGCCTTCCTTCTAAAATACCAGCGTGAAGTGTGTGTGAAACATGTATGTGAATACTTAATTACCTACATTCTAATAATTGTAAATTATAAAACTAATAATGGCCACACATTCTAATAATTTCACTTTTATTGCCCCGCTACGCCGCGTAGCTCGTAGCTGCTACGACGTTTTTAATTTTGTTCAAATATTAAAACATATCAAAAAAGAAAAACCGGTCAAGTGCGTGTCGATCCACTTAAAGTGAAGGGTTCCGTAGTTACGATGAATATTTACGCATGCACAGTACCTATTGATGCTACCGACCGCAAAAATAAGTGTGCATTTCATAGTAAGTATTGTATTTTAAATCAAATCAAATCAATCAAAAATTTCTCGAATAAACTATAAAAAACAAAGTTATAATTGCGGTCGTAGCCCATATCTAAACACTATTGTCTTAAATAAAAAGGTTGCTTAGGAACACCATAATCTTTATACTTACATAAGTACATTGATTTTTTTTTCATCCTTGGATTAAATGGAGAACCCAGGAGAACCACCCCTAATTGTTTTTTCGTTATTTCCCTACACCCTTGGTTAGCGGTGCACAGAAATACACCCTTACAATTTTCATCGATATAATTAGTGCAGATAGTCTCCGACTAAATTGCTGTAACATCCGGACGGACGGACATGACGAAATTATAACGGTTCCGTTTTTGCCATTTGACTACGGAAGCCTAAAAACGGTGACTGACGGTCACCTCACCTGCTCTGTCGTCCTGTGATAAAAGACAACGACAGCCTACAAGCCTATGCAAAGAAATAAATTCAATCTAAGTATACTAAAAACTAAAACGCTCTATAAACCTATTATAGTCACAGAAGTGTTTTGTCAATTTCTTTCGAATTATGATTTGAGTTTGAAAGAAGAAGACAAAACACTTCTATAACTAAAATAGGTTTATAAAGCGATTTAGTTTTTTATGCATAGTCTGTAGGTTTCTGAATGTATTGACGAAATCATCTTTTATACTAGTACAGAAAAAAGAGCCTATGCACAGTTTCGACAATCATGTTGTATTGTCTCATCCATTGACTTAGAATTCTATAGACTGCTGGTTATCTTCCCTTGCATTCACACTAGAAAAAGAAGAATATATTAACGTCACTAGCATACAAAAGAGACAGAGTAAAAATATTTCTGTCCTTTATCGCGTGCCGGCCAAGACCGTCGACGTGCGCAACAAGTTTGACGTTTTTGGCGATTGCAGATTGAAATCCAATTATTTATTAATAATTACATCGAGATTTTACACAAAATACGTGCCGTTTCGTGCTCAATTCTTTAATACCATCTGTGCAACTGTGCAAAATGGTTAGGTGCAGTGTATTACATTGTAAAAGTGATAGTTTGATGAAGATTGCCGGATTGTCCTTTCACACGTAAGTATTCCACCTTTTTATGTATTTTATCGCTGTGTGTGCTGCTATTTCTAATCAAATAGTCGCAGTAATGTACAAACTAATTTGTATTTGTGTTAAATATCAAAAAATAGTGATTTGCGCAATATTTTTATTTTCTTACCTGAACATTCAGTGTTGCCACTTTTTGACGGGGAATTTACCCTTTAATAAGGGTAAAACTGATTTTATAAAGCAATGTCTTTAAAAAAATATTTTATTTCAGACCTTGATCCATTAATATTAGTAATACACACTTCTCATAAGATATTTTAGTAACAAACGTAATAAAAGAGTTTAATTCATATATCTGCACTCACTTGATGCCCCGCATTGGGTACATGTTGTACTCACGGCTACAGTTTAAGCTGATCTCGCAATGTATAGTATATATGCAAATCCTGGAATTGGTTTTTGGAGCCCAATTAGGCCTATTAGTAGCAGCAATCCACATGTTTTTTATTTCGGGTTTATTTGGAAATCTAGAATAATAATAAATCGGGTAGATTTTTTTATTACCTTTCATTTTAACCAGTGATCTTGCTTTCCATGATTTTTTTACTTATATATTTATAGTATAGTAGTAGCTATATAGCATGCAATATGTTAGCCCACAGGTTGCACGTTGTACACCAGAAGTAAAAATAACTCGATAATGCGTTTTGCCAATCTTTGTACATGTGCACTCTGTGGGATCGATAGACGCAGACGGCATACGACATCTTCAGAGTTCAGTATATCAATACTTTCTGGATGTGGTTGAGGCTTCCACGTTACTGCAGTGCATCAGGAATGTTTGCCGAAGTACATACTGATGGTTTTAATACCATCTTGAGTAAAAAGAATGCTTCCATGATGCGCAGAGTACGTGGGAGCGTCAACGACATTAAGGTCATCAGTAAACAGCCGTGCTGCACCATTATGACGCATTATGTACATGTACACACGGCTACACATCAAGCTATACATTTCCAGTTTATACTGTAAGGAAATCCTATACATTGCGAGATCAGCTTAAACTGGAAATGTATAGCTTGATCTGTAGCCGTGAGTACAACATGTACCCAATGCGGGGCATCAAGTGAGTGCAGATATATGAATTAAACTCTTTTATTACGTTTGTTACTAAAATATCTTATGAGAAGTGTGTATTACTAATATTAATGGATCAAGGTCTGAAATAAAATATTTTTTATAGACATTGCTTTAAAAAATCAGTTTTACCCTTATTAAAAGGACTTCTCCATAGGGGACAACGGTTTGGAATGGGCAACTAGCTTCATCTTTCTGACTGACCGATCCCTTGACAATTCAAACGTACGTATGATTAGTTTATTTTGAAATAAATATTTTTTTTTATTTTGCTTTGAGTTTGAGTTTGAATAAACCATTGCAGTCGCATCATTACTCATATTTTTTTATTTTTCCTGAAATACAAACCTCATTAAAAAAATCTTATTTTTTGAAGAATATTGGGTAAAATGTACATCACCTGGTAACCCTAAACAAAAGATGTACTTTTTTTCTGTCCCTTTCGACGGCACGGATTCCATGAGTCTATAGAATTCTAAGTCAATGGTCTCATCGCTAGTAGCATTATGCATCACGAATAAAGACCGGAATATGCTGGCGTGACGTGTGTTGGTGTGGGCTTATTAAGGCGTTTTATTTCCTTCCTAGTAGTGGAGAATCTAGATCGTTCAGTAAAGTTATTCGTCGATAGTCGATACTGACATTATAGGTAATGCGCAAATGCATCAGTTTCCTCTAACGTCATTAGTGTCGTCCTCTTGAAACTTATCAGATTGATATATAAAACATTTATTTTTTGAAAAAAAAAAAATGAATACCTGTAGATATTAGTTTATTTTATTATTAATTAGGGTTCCGTACCTCAAAAGGAAAAAAAACAGAATCCTTATAGGATCACTTCATTGTTCGTCTGTCTGTCAGTCTGTCAAGACCCTTTTTGTAGGAACGCGTGGAGGTATGAAGTTGTTTATATCAAATACGTAGTTATATATTATGGACTATGGTCCCTTGGAGCTCTAAAACAATCAAGCTTCTAAATCAACGCAATAAAAAAATACGGCCATTTATGCGACATATTTTGATAAACGCAAGTACTTACATCAAATAAAATAACAGTAAACTTGGTAAATATCCCGTTTGTGTTAATAATAATGTTAGTGACCATTACAGTTTAAAAACTTAAATCAAAACCTATAGGGTACTTCCCGTTGACCTAGAATCATGAAATTTGGCAAGAAGGTGTCACAGCACAAGTAAAGGAAAAAGTCCAAAAATCGTTCATTTGTAGTTTTTTCACTGCCTAATAAAAATAGTTTTTTGCGATTACTAAAAATTTACCGTGACGTACACTTGCGAGCAACCAAATCGACTCAACTCGTAATCACGCATTTCGACTCAAATAGCAATTACTCGAAAACAACTAAACAGATTTTAATACTTATTGTACGTACCATCGAAAAGCTGAAACATCAGGCTTTGAAAAAAACCTTTTTCATAAATGGGACAAGAACTTTTTGAAAAAAAAAAAAAACTGCTTTGTATGCACGGGTCACGGGTTGTATGTGGTTGAGTCGATTTGATTCTCGCGAGTGTATATCAAACTGTAATGTTACGTTTGTTTTTGCAATGCTTTATTCAGAATTAAATTATTTACGTCATTAACAACTTATACCTAATTAATTAATTAAAATTACAACATTATTATCCTAATTTAATTACTTAAACTATTCACAAACAAAAATATGGCGTCGAAAAATTCGTCTGCGTCGCTGTCGACTGGTAACGTACGCAAGAGACTGGCGGCATTGCCACGTTGTATGGCAATGCTTGAAAACTAAAAAAATAATTAAATTGCCTCTGGTCAAGGTAAAAGTTTTTTGGGATAAATTATTTTCAACTTTAGGACGGAACCCTTCCTTGCGCGTGGTCCGACACGCACTTGGCCGATTTTTTTTTTAGTTTCTAAACCTATGAATAGTTTTTAGAGCTTTCAAAATGTTCATTGGACCTTTTTTGCAACCTTTTAGTCACTGATTATGATATTTTGAAACTGTGTTTAAATGTTCATTTCTGTTAAAGTCCCGAAAAGTCAAACGAGCCTCTCGTAGTAATAATCCTAATAGTACCCACTATTAGGATTATTACTACGGGAGGGCTGAGCTGAACACTATATCAGTTTTTCTAATCAAGACTGAACCAGACAAAGATCATAAAATCGCAGATAAGATGAATGATGACAAAAAATCTTTAAATTATAAAACATTGGTACTACGTACTAAAAGTAGTAGCATAAATCTAAACTACAAGGAACAAATATCTAAAAAAAAAAACTATTATTTAAGAAAAAACCTCCCAAAACTTTAATGGCTTTGAATTGATATCATAATTGACTTCTTCAAAGTTAATCGAAGGTCAGTTAGTCTAAAAAATTACACAAATGAAATTGGGAGATCTATCACCATTAGCGGTGTAATCAGTTTTCCAATAAAAAACTTGTAAGAATTTCGTTGCTTAGCGCAATGTCCGGTTGATGTCGTGATCATGATTAGTTTTTTGGCGATCAGAATAGGTGTAGCTGAGTCATCGGAGTCCTGTAATGAAATTCCATGAGCAGAGAGTTCGTCCGAACAGAGAGTTCGTCCTCGCGATCGCGAACGATTACGCAACTCCTGGCATCGGTAAAGGATACGTCATAAGGACTTGCCACAAACCGATGCACACAACGTGACATCGCCACCGTATTGCTTCTTTACTATTTTCCTGTGGGCTAAAGGCTATCGACAGTCGTCGTACATGGTCACACGAAAATTGTCCTGATCCTGACCACTGGTCTTGTGTTTTCTTGTGTATTTTTTATTTAATTAATTTGATGTGTTTAAATTAATGTAAGCAAAAACTAAAAATTGAATTAAAATGACAGTGGAAAGACCTTTACTGGTAAGGACATGAACACCCATCAGCTGCACAAATTAAGGTTAATGTTGCTATTTTTCTTTATAATTAGTTTTTGAAAATTACTTTGAGTGTTGTGGTTTGCTATTTGATTGCATTTTTATTTAATTTAGGGAAAATTTTTCAATAGTCAGATAACTTTTATCTGAAGAATAAATATGACAGTTGGACATAATTTGTATACAAAAGCTGTCAAACTGCCATATTTATTCCATAAATAAAAGTTATTTTGCGATTGAAAAATTAGACCTTAAAGTTTTTATAGAAGATCCATTTTAGGAAACTAATTAGAGGTAAGTATGTACTTTTAATATTTGTTGGTGATGATTTAAAATCATTAAAAATATACTAAGATATAAAACTAACATAAGTTTCTTTGAAACATTTTTTTTTCATACAGTGGCAATTTTTTATTGTTTATTAGGCGCTCCTAGATGAAGATCTACCTTGATCTTATAAGCCGATAAGCCTCTGTGCACTCACTGCTGGCGAAACTGATTGTTTTATTATTGCTGATTCCATACTACCTAACGTTTGATATCATCCTTTACAATAGACTCGTCAATTTATTATTTAACAGCAATATGCATTTTTTGTAAATAAAACGCATCTTGAACACCGCAAACATTTAGAGCAGATGACGAGCTCGATTTCAAAGTAAGAAAAAAAAGACAGCAACCTTGATTGATGATTTTTGGAAATACAAGAAAGTAGTCCGAGACCTAATACTATTACCAAATTATAAAAAAAGCAATATTTTTCAAAATACTACGAGAAAAAATCAGTATACAAGTTGGCAGCGTGCAACCTCATATATAAACCTTGGTGATTGTTGCAACACTCTCAGTACGACTCTAGTCGCTTTGCCGCTTGGAGCAGGCGCGTTACACGACGCCGGCCACACGGAGAGGGCGAGAGAGGTTTAACTCGAAACTACAACTTAACGCAATTTTGACAGACATGTGGACCGAGTGAATGCAGTGTTCAGTGACGTAACATTAGTGAACAGCTCTTAAGAGAACAACAATAATACAGTGGAGGTGGCACTAGTAAACAATGGATACCAAAAGCACGGTAAGTGATGCATGCAAGTTTTTTTAAATTAAACAATGACTTGTCTTGATGATTATCCCACAAAGCCGGTAGATTTTTGTTAGAATAGTAGCTAGAACTAAGCAGCTTTTGTTATCAATCTTATTCTGTGACGTCTAAAACTTAATCAGCTGATTCACTCTTTGCAAATCTTTAGCATATTTATTGCCTTGCTTATCTGAATTACTGAACGAGTGAAGTAAAAAGGATCAGAAGACACAAAAATATTGGTGTTACCGCGTTAGTAAGCAGTAAATATGAACAGGTTTACTAAAAAGGATTTAGGATTCATATAAGAATAACCCACTATCGCACAAGAATGCCATATAAAAACATATGTTTTTGGCAATTGAGATCCGCATTATAAATAATTTATCACTATACTATACCATATCAGTTTTAAAGTAGTAGTAAAGTTAACAATAAGCCTGTATTGTAATCAATTTAAAACAAACAAGTGAACTTTAGGTAGTGGTTTTTCTGATTAATGATTATAGCTTAATTATATTAGCATAAAGGATATAAATAGTAAAGGGTATATTAAGTACCTAGTGATCATTTCCCAGAATAATCACAAGAAATAACCTTAAATGTACCTAGCATTATCGGAAAATGGATAATTGTGGTTGACATCAACAGTGTTGATATTATTGTAGGTACTACTTACCTCTTATAAATATACCAGATTCTCACTAGAATAGATATAGTACGTGACCTTTATTTAATATTTAGATAAATTACACTAATACTAATTGTTGACACAGAATATTGGACTAAGAGCTTTTTAAGATAACATAGCACAGTAGCTAGTACTTGTAAAAACTTAAACCAAAATTAACATTCAACAAATATTATGAAAAAAAAAACTAAAATATTGAAATCGAAACAAGAACAAACAGCAATACTTGTTGATGCAAAGTTTGATACTGCTTTTTGCTGTTAGGAAAACTTATAGCGTGAATATAATTATTAGTTTTCCTTACCAATATGGGTGGAGCAACACTTAGCAAAGCTGTTATGTCAAGGTCACCAGGAACCGATTCAGCAGCTCATCGGCTTGATAAAAAAGTGGATTGTCGTAAACTTTGGACAAATATTTGGAATGGCATTATAGGTGCGCGCAACATTTTGATGGCATATTATAATACTTTATCGTTTCACAAATTCTTGAAACAAATCCTCGTACCAAAGGTTACAACAGACCAGCTACTTAAAACTGTTAGTGACATAATGTGCTACTGCCATCGTAGTTAATTTGACAGACTACGCTATGACAAAATGAACTTTACAGTCTGCAATAGCCAGCACACATTGAGCTACCGTGATGGATCAAGCGTCGTTTCTACTACCGAGTCAAACTTTTTTTTAAATCCTAATGCCATACCATGCTGCAACCATTGCATGTTGTCCATGTGCAATAATATCTACGCCGTTAGTTTTCCTTTTCAATATATATATAGGTACGGTCAGCAACAGAAGTCGGTTAACACTGCTACTTTTTGACATCATCTAAATTAACACAGAATGATTCGATAAACTGCTTTTTTTTCGTTTAACTGTTAAAAGTTAATGTTCTTAAAATTTTGAGTACTTCTGTTCCGATTTAAATACAATATTTCCCATAGTAATTAAGATTAAAAAACTGCAAGTGTTAATCGACTTTTGTTGCTGACTGTACCTATAATTTATTATGATACTCATTTTCCTTTATTCAACCTCTAAATTATGTATGATTAGGATTACGAACTGCTGCTATAAAAAAAGTTAGGCATAGAAGACATCGATTAGTTAGACACATTTTTAGTTGATTGCCCCAGAAAGACGATTTCTACATAATATTCATGAATTTACTTATACGTACAAACTATAAGTTTCACTATATTATTCTATGTACAGTCAACCAAACATCAATGGTAAAAACTTGGCATTTGTCATGGCCAGTTTGGCGCCATGTCGTAGCATTATGGGAGATTTTCGTAATGAAAGTGATGTGCGGTTAAGTGTACAGGATCTCTAAGATATTATTATTATTAGTTCCACTGCAGAGTGCAAAGTTCTATCTTAATTAATTTTATCATGACCATCCTTACCATATTTGAAAATAATGTATGAAAATTGACAACAATCATTTTCTTCCTATCAACAAACAGAGTTGGTACCAGTATGCTCCCTTGAGAGATACCATTCTTTTGACAACACTATTAGCGTTTTTTCATTAGGTGCAGAAGTGCAACTTCACACAAAACTTCAACTAATATGCGCTCAAGATAGGTAAGTTTATGCTAGACTTTCAACTTTACCGAGGAGTCATTGTATCGTAGGCTGCCGAAAGTATGCTGTACCGAGGAATGAGGGGAGAGGGAAGGGAGGATGAAAATAATTAAAAATCCTAAAAAACGCCTTTGTTATGTCTTGCATAAAGCTTAAGTTGAAACCTAACCTAACCTGTTAATACGCTGACACACCACTTTTGCCATTTAAAGATAACGATTTCCTTAATGTTTTTTACTTTATTTGATTAAATTCAGAATCTAGAAATATATTTTTAACATTTTCACTTAGTATAAAGTCTAGGTTTGTAACTGAAACAATTTTTTTTTTTAATAAAATATTTTTTAACGTTGCTGTAATACTGTACTATGCACTTGTATCCATAGAATCACCAAATCTTCTTTGATTAATGAATCTTTATTTTCCCTTAAAAGAGCGAGCAGTTCTTAACTGCCATCCATTTAGCGACAATAGCGTCACCATTTATTCCACAGGTGGTTGCCGAGTCTATAACCTAATAATTATATATTTATTACGAAATTACATTGATCTCTTTCGACAGTCATTAAAGATCGTATAACCTCTAAATCACGAACGGTCTATATCTATGAACGTAATTATAATTATAAATAATTATCTAAATTCAGCCTCTCAAGCAGTAAATTGTTTTACTGGTATCTAAGTTTGTTTGACTAAGCCATTTTATAAAATAGACATAGGTACGTTTCAGTCCCCATATCCTATGATTATATCTATCAAGATAGCTTTTAGAATGTGATTGAACGTAATTACGTCTGCAATGAAACTATTTGATGGTCGCCGTTCAGTGCAATTAAACAAAATGTTTTAAACAGAAACCGTATGCGATTTTCTTTCAAACGATCAATCTTGGTCCGTGTGTGGAAAGAATGTAAAGCCTTATAGGATTCTCATTAACATCAATTGACTTGCATGTCGTATTACATCAATGTAGCTCCTTATTACCTAAATCAGCAAATCAACTTGGAAGTACATAGAATTGACGTATGCTAATGACGTATTAATGATAAAAAATAATACTGTAGATCCTTTATCTTCTGAACTATAAAAATGCAATAGCATTTCCTCCTTAGCCATTTAGCGACTAAAGTTGTTTGGCAAATACATGCTTATATGTAAATTACTATTATATAATAACTTCTGTGAATCACTTCAATTGAATTGACAACAATATATTCTTACATAGTATATCCTATTATGAAACTGAAGGTTAAAAGCCCGGAAGAATAGTCTTCATACATCCCTTCCGCGTGTTAGAATAACTAAGAACTGAAATGTCGTGAAAAGCGACTGAGCATTCATTCTAGAGATTGCATTTTATATCTTGTAGTGGAATATATTCAAAATGATAAAAATTACCGGACAATTAGTATTGCAATCTGGTAAGCACTTGGGCTTTTCAATATGAATGCCTGTAAAAAACCGAATCGAGTCTCGATGGCTACGTGCGCCAGGGCTAGTTCTATTAGTCCGAGGTAAATGGCACAGGGACTAACAACTAAAATTGCCCTCGACGCGCGGCCTTCACATTTCACAACACCCGGACTTAGCGTACATCCAGCCGGTCCGAACGGTTGTTGAGCATTCATTTGTACAAAATCTCTCAACAGATTGAAGGATATCGAGAAGTTCATTGTTTAGCATAACTTGAACAATAATTATGTAGCAAATAGGATCATATTCTTAGAGAGTTGATCTGTGAAATTTCAACATTTATATCTGTAATTTTTATGGTGTGCATAATAAAGAGTATTCTATCTATCTATCTATCTATCTATCTGTGAATGCTTTAATGAAAAAATTATATATATTATTTTATATTTTTTTAATAATAACTTTTTAAACTTTCGCGATTTGTACACATTTTAATGTTTCGTTTGCATAATGTTGGTAGTGCAGAACGTGACAGGTGGCGCTTGAACCGTCGCTTATTAAAGTTATGAGCTAACTTTAATATTACTGGCAATCTAGGTAATTTAATTTTCTTCCCGATACTTACATATTCTACGTTTACATAATTATTTATTACGTGCAAAGTAACAACAGTCCATGGGCTACGTTTCCTGGTGATTTTCGTTATGTTTCAATTTGGGTTGAACCGGAACTACAAGGAGAGATGCCTAAAAATATTCACGTTTTAAATATACCTATACAAATAAATATTTACGATTATATTATACCTTATGGCGGAAATTTCCGTTATGCTAATTTTATAAGTCAGCAGTGTCACAGCGACCTAATGAAATCTTGGCCACACTGTATTATACTAGTTCATGGTCAACTGTTTGCACAACAGCTAATGAATAATGACCCGATAACATTATAATATTTCTAATATTCAAAGCCTCCAGAACATCTTATGTTGTTTTGTATTATTTTGCATTTGGATCGTTGTAACGTAGGTAGCTCTAGCTAGGTAGTGAGTAAAATATACGTGTATACAGTCACAAAATGACATGTTGAAATCCTGAGATTTTATTGATCCCTAAGGCAAACACATCTGAATTCAAGTGTCTTAGTAGAATGGCCGAAATATTTCTCACAGCACGACAAGCCTAGAACGAGAATGGCGTTTGAAAAAACTTTTTAGCAAAAAAAAAACCGACTTCACTACAAAGTGAAAAATAACTTTAATTTCGAAAGTCGGTGTCTTGGATCTGTATTTTAGTTTTTTGCCACCGACTTCCGAAATTAAAGTTATTTTTCACTTTGTAGTGATTTTTGGAAGTCGGTTTTTTTTTGCTAAGAAGTTTTTATTTCTCGCTTTTTAGTGGGTCTGTTTATAATTTGTATAAGTTACAATAGTCTAATGTCAATTGCTCATCACATGTTACAAAATATTGCTTTTCCCGATGCTGGGACGTTAATTGTTGAGGAGTTCTGCTGGTAAGAACCAGGAGAACTCCTCAACAACCACTCACCGCACGCATTGTGTGACGAGCGGAAATTGCTTAACAACCATATTAAAGTAATTGAATCGCAACCCGTGAAATATTTATCATTGAGTAGTTCCGGTAGCCATCTGTGGTCTTCATCATCAGTTCCATTTCACCAAGTGGTGCTTTCCGAGAGCAAATGCACGAGCTACTATAAAAAATACCCAAATCGCTATAGGTGTGCCTATAATATTTGAAGAGTTCCTTCGATTTCTCCAGGATCCCATCATCAGAACTGGATTTTGACAAAAATGGGACCATTTGGGAAGTATACCCTTTCTAACAAAAAAATAATTTTTCAAATCGGTTGGCAAGCCACGGAGTTATGCGCGAACAAACATAAAAAAAATAAAAATACAAACATCCGAATTGAGAACCTCCTCCTTTTTTAGAAGTCGGTTAAAAATGGGCATGTATCAAACCTAATAATAATAATTTCCAACAGTTAGGAAAAAGCTAGGCTGACGACGAATCGACTGTAATCCTGCATCTCACCTTAGATCCAAAGAACTTAGCATGAAAAAATAGGTTGAGATATACCTACCTACGATTGTAGGAGGCATATTTTTAGACCAACGAGATAATTTAGGAACTCTATTTCGGAATAAACGAAAACAACCGACACAACAAGACAAGGGGAGGGGACGGATCAAATAAGGCACAGAGAATGTGACGTAGTAGATAGAAAAACCTTAAATAGCATTTTCAATGTTTATTCACGGTTCAAGTCACTTTTTATTTAATACACAAAAGGCGAAACCTCATAATGACCTCTTGTAATTTGTTAATATATATCTGAGCACCACGCCCCCAAATGGGAGGTAAGATATTACGTCACACGCAACGTATTGCTCAAAACGTCATTGGGCCACATGTCATAAGTTTATTGTAAGAGTAGGTCAGGTTAGCAACAAGTCACATTAGCCTTTATCCTTCGCGTGATAAAAGGACTTCATGTTTTTTGCATCGAGATCTGTTAGATTCATAAAGCAGTTGTGAATCGTGCGAAAGTCAACGACATTTTATTCAAATAAGATCCTAGTCACAAATGTAATGGGTAATAATGGGTATACTTAGGATTTCCCACTTAGAAGCGGATATAACAACAAAGTCTTGTATGATGTAATTGATAACAGGTACCTATTTATGAAGCCAAACTACATGGCTTAAATAAACACTTCTAAAGAACTACAGTTAATATGCTATGTGCCATGCGCACTTGTAACATAAATGTTCTTTTTATAAAGAAGTAAGGTAGATATTGGTATTGGTGTTTATATTTTTATCTCCGCACAGTGGTTCGTAAACTGTAATGACGACATCGTACGGAACAAGTTTCGGATTACGAAATAATTGGTAAACAAAATTTTTCGCGCCGCTGAATGTTCTTCACACAACAAATAATTAAGGTCGTTCGATTTACTTGGCTTTATTTCCGAAATGTAAAATATTTTGGTAATTTATTGTGGGGCCCGTAAAACAATCATCATAGTCATCATAACCAGTTAATTATTATATTAATAGTTAATTACAGAAAAAAGTTAATTTAAAAAATCAAAAAACCCGACTGCGTGAAAAGTGAACTTTAAAAAAGATGGAATGGACTGCATGAGATTGTTTGGACATAAAATAGGTCATCTTGTTTCCATCTTTTTTAAAGTTCACTTTTCACGCAGTCGGGTTTTTTGATTTTTTAAATTAACTTTTTTCTGTAATTAACTATTAATATAATAATTAACTGGTTATGATGACTATGATGATTGTTTTACGGGCCCCACAATAAATTACCAAAATATTTTACATTTCGGAAATAAAGCCAAGTAAATCGAACGACCTTAATTATTTGTTGTGTGAAGAACATTCAGCAGCGCGAAAAATTTTGTTTAAATTAACTATTTTAATTTTACATTTTTTAGTTAGGAAGGATTTATCTTTTGGTAACGGTCGTCTTGTCTTTCAAAGTAATTCAATTTTGGGTTTGTCACTTGATTATTTTTTAAATCATACGTGAGAAGGAACTTCGTTCCTGACCGCACATGCACGTTTCTTTATTCAAACAAATTACATTTCAACATAGAAGTAATTTGTGTATATTTTTGTAATCACCTTTTAAAACCTGATATGTTTGAGAGATTTTTTTTTAAAACATACATTTTGGCGGCAAACATCCGCCATTTAGATTTTTACCCGACTGCGCCAGAAGGAGGGTTATGTTTTTCGAGAGTATGTATTTATTTATTATTTTAATATACCTAGTGACACTCACGCAACAAAGACGATTCTAGGGGTATATCATTCATCAAAATCGGTCAAGCCGCTTAGGCTTCAGGAGCTCACAATGGAACAGACCTACATACATACAGATCAAAAACATAACCCTCCGTTTCTGGCTTTGCCGCAGTCGGGTAAAAACAGCATTAATGACGGTAAAAGCTGAAAAATGTGCAATACAAAAACAGGAATTTTAACCGGTTGCATTCAAGAGACAGACGAAATGTTGGATTTCTGTAATTTATAAGTAACGTTACGAGACCTCATTCCCAATAGCTGTGATTTGGTATTTTCCAATTTTTTATTTTTTGTAGACATACCTATCTATCATTGATAGTCACAATAGAGGGAAGCAGGTTACCATCAAACTGTCTGTCTTTATGCAAAGGGTCGAATGTATGACACGAACATTTTACATAGGCAGTTACCGTCCAAATCAAACACTCGTACACGTTTGTTGTGTTTATAAAAATGTACCATTCATTGATATATTAGAGGTAGATATGTTACGCGCTAACATCGCAATCACTAAACCTGGACTCGGCGCACGACTACATGCACCGAAACGCCAGTTCGATTGTGACTAATGTCAATTGTGTGCGTAACACAATTTATGCGGTCCACGTACGAGGAGCGCGAACCATATCTACCTTATTTATACATCAATGGTACCATTTACCAAATTACGATTGATATTTACCAATATTGACCTTACACTCAATTGACACAAGTAACAGTGGACGATGTTATATTTGTCATACAGTTAACATCAAAGACAGGAAGCGATTTTGTAGCTACAATTTTTTCATACAGTCCGATCTGTCAAGGTAAAAAGCTTTGGCATTAAATTTGTCATATCCATAGACTTATAAAAAAAGGAGGACTCCGCGCCACGCATCGAAAGCGAAGCACACTAAGTAGGTATGCCGAGACCGTTTGTACAAACACGCCTCACGCACACATTTTCATCATAGTATGAAACCGGCGGCCATTACGTGACACGAGCGACGGCGTCTTTGCAGGTACTCAAATCACGCACACATACATCGGTACGGTGCTTCACTTTCGATATGCGTGGCGCGGAGTCCTCCTTTTTTTATACGTCTATGGTCATATCTTAAAAAACCTGATAGAAGTAGGTGTATCTACATCTGTGATGCGTAATGATTACGCGTAGGGATCTCCAATCACGTAGTATAACAGCAAATCATGGACGTCAGCAAATGATGTCATCGTAACGTAGGTACTTAAATGATAGGAGAATCCGGCTAAGTAACCTATCTCATGGCCACTTTTTCTATTGAAACATCCTACTCGCAGTATAGACCATAGGTACAACAATCTTATAGATAAGTAACAACTTGAAGAATGCAGTAATTACTTAACACATACAGGGAAGAATACCATAGTCATTAATTAATTAATTATATAATAGACTCCGGAAAATCTATTTCGAGCCAAAGTTCAATCAACCTACAATTTTTTTTAACGACTGATAGATTATATCGACGTCTTACATCAAACAAAGTCTATAATTATAATAAACGCTGATTGGATTTTTTTCTCGATATTTATGTAGGTACTCATTTCACGAAACTGTTAGATCAGTTTTTAACTTGTTTTGTAAAATATGAAAAAATGAAATATCCTCTGCGATTTGCATTGACACAAATCCCGTTAGCTTCATGAATACAAGCAATTGAGTTCAAGGACGAGCATAAGCATCATGTAGCGTGAACAATGAGTTATATTGCGTCCTCATGCAATCGCGTATAAAATATGATAATTGGATGCTCAATAACACGTCTTGCTTCAGTCGACCTAAAGTCATAACTGAACTTCGCATTGTCAAAGACAATTAGACGGCTCATATTTTCGAGGGCCATGCCGCTTTTTAGCATAAGTGCTGATACTCAGCGATGAATGCAAATGGACTACTTACTCATTTATTACTACACAAAGCTCAGTAAGTACATACAGAGGCATTTCAGGAGAAACTAAACACAGTTTGCAACCTGACCGTATCGCCGGTAGCGTTGATACAAATCAATATTGCAACGCCATAATTCAGTCGCCTGACCACAGAGAGACGTGAAATTAAAAGTATCGAAATCTTGGACCGTAACCCGTTATCCATTGTGACATTTGCAGTACCGAAAGTATTCTAAGAAGAGCCATGCATCAGGAATGTACGCTTTCTCTTGTAAGGGGAACAGTCTAGTTAGTCTTTAACTGATTATCATAGTAAGTGTAGCGACTATTGTTCGAGATTATGAAAGTTGTCGGAGGCGTCAATTCTCCTTTTAAACGAAGTCCATCTTAAAGAAAAACAATGTTGTGAATTCGTGACTCTAAAACACTTAAAGCAAGAAGTTCAGTTATTGAAAAACTTGTTAGTAAAACCAATTATATGGGTACTAATTAAATTTTAATTACCTCCTGCAAAAAATGCAATGTTTAATGATGATATAGGCAGATAACGTACTTAAATCTACGGTACATATTTTACTGTAAACCAAGAGTGTCGTGAGATCTAAGGTCCGTATTACAGAAGGAAACTCAAGCACTGATCTTTGTTTAAATCTAGTTTCAACCAATCAAATGGCTTGAATCTAGTTTTAAGTAATGCTTGAGTATTGAGTGACGTTCTGTAATACGGACCTAAGTGTTACAAGCTTGGGTTATGTCTAATGATTTCCGCGATTACAATGAACCGTTATGTTATGAGCACGCAGCGTGAGCACGCATTGACTGTTGATTCGTAAAGATTACATGTTGCATAACCAGAGCGTCTCGTCAACGACCGCGACGTACCGAACTTGTTCTACGACTATGCACCTGTTGTTAAGGCGCTAACTGGTTCGTTACCGTTAATTATGCACAATTACAGACACTGAACATAATGACACATATTAAAAATACTTTTCAGTTAGCAGAACTTTGAGGCAATCGTTTTCAGGGACGTTTACTTTTAAACGAACGAAGCATACGTTACCTACATGATCGCCCTACAAATGAACCAAATTATGCTGGATACTCTGAAGATGAATGGTGCGATAAGTCAAGCAGATTGTAAAGATAAAAATAACGAGATGAATCCAAATACGACAGAAGTGTACTTGCAGTCAGATTTACCTTCACGGTTTAATGACATTAACGTCCCAACTGAACATAACAATCGCTTATATGGACACAATGTCGTGTCCGAAACGAATTTATCCGACATTAAGTTTGATGTCTTCATTAACTTCAGAACTAATGAACAGGTTGATATGTATAGCCACCACACCGTCATTAAATAGGTTTGATCACAATACAATACAAGACTATACAATACAACTCAACAACAAGAACCACAAAAAATGTTATTAATAGTTGAATGTCAAAACAGAGATGAATGATTCGTATGATCCCAACCCAACATTGCTAAAGATGAACAAATCCTTCTTTGCTGCATCAATACACGTTATTTTGTAATTGGTATGACAAATAATGGTTATGACTTGAGCATACAGCACAGTACATGTCAGTAAGCACGTGCTTCTACACACGTGGACGAGCAGACGTACGAATAATAACATTTTAATATAAACGTTTATTCAATACTTGTTCTCACGGTGTTCTTAACGTGTGCTCACCACGTGTTGATAGCAATTAAAAGTTGATTCATGCGAGCATATCCGTAATGCACGTGCCCTCACTGCAACACAGAACGCTAAATACTATACAAAACACATTATATTCAAATGAAGTGAGATAAAAAAGACATCGACAGGAACTAAATCAATATTACTTTATTCACATATTATCACGTGGAATAATGCTTTTAGATAGATAATACATAAGCAATTCTTTAGAATTGAAAAACATTTAACTCTACTTATATTTTTTAATTAATCTATAGCTAATATAATAAAGCTGAAGAGTTTGTTTATTTTAATGAGCTAATCTCTGGAAATACAAGTCGTATTTGAAAAATACTTTTTGCATTTGATAGCCCAATTCCTGAGGAAGGCTGTAAGTTATTTAACATTAGGTACGCTGCAACCCTTAGGAGCAAGGAGCAAAAATAAAAATAGTCAAAAAAGACGCGCTAAACAAAAACGAAGTACCTAATAGCGCTTGCGGGCGATGCGATGCGACGGGGCGTAAATATCACGAGGACGAATTCGCGGACAAAAGCTAGTTTAAAAATAAAGTAAGTAACTATCATGTTGACTAATACCTGGTAACATTCTAATTAGATACCATTTCCTCATAGGCACACACAATAGAACTTAAACAAATCGACCGAGTTCCCACTTGCTACATCTTATCATAATCTACTTTATTTTGTAGTGCAGAATGAATTCTCACACAAAGAGCGAAAGTGTATGCATTCTGCATGTTGTCAAGACATTGCTGAACACTACAGTGTAACAACATCGACGTAGACCCCGGAACCGGTTCTTTGCATTTGGCGAAACGTTTTGCAACATCGCCCACCGCCTCCATCGCCGATCTGAGACGAAGCTCTTGTGCCGACAGCTGACTGAACAGTATTGTCCGAAATTTTAACAATGAAATCCGTGAACTGCACAAAGTAAATAGTTCAGCAGACACTTCGTAACCCTCAGTTAAACAAAAGATTGTTAAAATATCACAATAATGACACGACCTTGCCTTATAACAATAAAAAGTAAAACGAATTAATGATATGACTACCTAAAATGCTTATCCATCATGTTATCAGAGTAACAAAGAGGACCATGAAGCCGAAAGCAAAGCTAAGACTTATTGCATCAGAGGCCGACGAAACGAGACCGCAAATAAAGAGAACATGGACCTTGAATACCGTATCTGACAAAATCAATCGGACTTCGAGCAAAACTTGACCTAAAATATAATTGATGGAACTGAATAAGATCCTGTCCGTAGAACAATCACAGGAAGTTTGTTTTATATCGATTATGTAAAGGAGCTTCTCAGATCATATATATCAATTAATATAACGGACAGCATTTCAAAAAGCTCTATTTGTGTAAATCATTTTCATAGCAGTTACATAAAGAGATGTAAGTATTGAGATTGAAAGGCGATCTTAAGATGAAACTAATCTCCAAAGACGCGACAAGGAAGAGTGCTGCAATGATTTCCGTACGCATTCAGTAACACCCAGACAAAGTTGCACAACACAACGACACTACAGAATGTGTAGATGTATGTGCCTGTTACTTTTATGTCGACGTCTTTGTTTGATGATCAATAGCAGACTCTTTAGTCGACGAAACAAGGCATGAAGCAGTTTTGCAAGAGCCAGAATACGAAAATTATAAAACGTGACAGCTGCAGCTTTGTACTGAAAAGAATTATGAATTTTAAACAATTAGGTTACCAACACTTATATAGGCTTTTTATGCAATGACCATTAAGTAATGTAACGGAAGATACTAGTTGTCAACTTTTCTTCGATTTACTGTCAATAATCACTTATGAATCATAACGTGCGAAGGAGCCCAGTCAAAAATAAATCAATCAAAAACATTGATTGAGTTGTTTTATTGTTGTAAATGACGTTCATATTTAACTGCAACAGAATTACCTAATTATTTGTTTAAATATAGTTACCAAATACGTATGTTCAAATACACAGACAGCTGCAACAGCTATTCTATAGCCCAGGGTCATACAATTCTTCTACGAAGCTTATAAAAAGCCCTTTTTTACAATTTGTCTAAGTAAATTCTCGTCCATTGTTAGAATAAATGTAAATGTTTATAACTTACGCGCTGATCAAGTTGATTTGCTAGCAATTAAATATGCATTTGAAGGTATTTGCCAAGATAGAAGGAAAGAGAATGTCGAACATGTCGTCCTTTTACTGTAATATGAATATGTATGCAAGGACCAGCACAGAACACAGACATTAAAATCGTTTTAATACTAAGTAAGAATGCTACGTCATTGCTCGTCAACTAGACGAATAGATAGAAACTCAGACTATCTATTGGTTTGAATATTTTAAATATACTATGACACACTTGTGACCACTCGACCTACTTTCTGTTGCAGTGTTTGAACCAAACAGAACTTATTATAAAAACATTTCTAGCTTATCATGTAGATAATGAAAGTTTTAAAAACTGAAAGTACTTTCATAAATCAATGTTTAAAATGTATTCAGAATAGGATTATGCTGATTGAGCAATTTTATCGGCACAGAACTTGCGATGCGTCGGAGATATTTATAAACATGCATGTAAGAAAAACTATTTCGATTGAGCAGATCTAGTTTTGCCTTATTTGAATCTGATTTGTGTTTAAAATGAGGATCTCATGTTTATTAATGTGAACATTTCAGATCTCATCACAAGAGTGGCACATACCGCGGCCATCTCTGTCGGGCAGCAGCGCTGCTGGGAGCTTAAGCGATTCGAGATCTCGTGGTGGCTCCGCCTCCAGCCAAGGCTCAGCAAGCAACCACAGTACCCACGTAAGGCGACCTTCTAAATCGTGCGTCACAACGATTACACACAAAGTTTCCGCTTCAATTATTAAGTCAAGAATCACGCTGTGTTGATGAAGAAGCAGATTCAATATTTTATGTGCCAAGATTTTTTTCAATCTCTTCATGACATTCAGTTAATCGTAACAAAAAAATGCACGCTGCACCTTGCAGCTTCATTACTAAGACAAACTTTAGAAGCGACAACCACTTAGTAACAATAAAGTCATTTTTTATTCGAAGAATTAATTTAATGGTGTTTTTGTATACAAATTAGATACACATTTGATAATAGACGGGGTCAAGAAACTGGTTGATATTGCCGTGTCCGGTACAGGATCCACTAAACTTGTACGTTCTCATACAGCATTCCAAAGATTGCTTAACTTGAGCTGACAACTGTTGCAAGACTGACACACGAAAATGTCGTTAACATGTTTTTGATAACAAGTATTGTTGGATATTGGATACATAAAATAAATGTTAAATATGCAAACAAAACACGTTATTAAAATATCATCAGCTTTGTCACACACGGATGAAACATTGTTTTAAATCACGTTACACAGTGGCTTCTTACACAGAAATAGCTCATCTGAAATTGATAATAATCGCATTTATTTGATAGCTTAGACTCTAACTAAGATGTGTAGGAATACATATCAGAAATTATACTGTTCATTGTAGTTTCCTAATTAATCGATAAAGTTAAGGATGATGCGCAGTGGAAGCCCATGAAATTCATTTTTTTTTTTTGGTTTTTTTTTTGCAATTACAAGATACAACCTGACACGGACCTGCAAATTGCAAAAAAACCCAAAAAAAATTGAATTTCGCGGGCTACACAGCGCAATCATCTTAACAACAAAAATATAAATAGAATATAAAAATAGAACAAAAAAATATCAGAATTTGCTTACTGGCATAGCATCCAAATTCTGATATTTTTTTAGCAGCAGCATTGAAGAGAAATTTTCAGTAAAAATTAAAACAGTATTTAGCTAGTTTATTTGCACACAATAAGGACACCATCGAAATCGTCGCTATTTTCTCTAGTTATAATAAAATTACCCAGAGTCGTTTGTAAAATTTAGATTCGCAAAAAGGTTCTCATACACGTTTTCCATTAAATCTTAAATTCCTGCTTATCGTGGACATTAACATATACCTAATACCAATTAAATTATTATGCGTATTCTGGTAGCATTAAATAGTTAGCTATTTTGATAAACGTGTAGGTCGAATGAATTTGAATTTCATTCTATGGAGTAATATTTCGCGATTGGCGAAACATTTCGTCGTGTGAAGAGTCATACTATCGTGTCGTCACTAAAGTTTTGAAACTTTTGAAATTGCGTTTTATTTTATTTTTTAAAACACTACGGAATAAGTTTTAGTACATGTAGTTTTTTTTATACGTAGGCTCCCTGATTTTTGCAACTAGAGGTCTCGTCATTTAGCGCTCTAAGCAATTTGATTCTCATTCATAGAAATCATACACGTCGTTGGCGTTTTTAGGGTTCCGTACCAAAATGGTAAAAAATGAACCCTAATGGTGCGACACAGCTGGATTGATAGAAGTTTATGTAAAGACTACAGGAAAAATACCTGTTTTTTTTTAATGTGGCGAATTAAGCAAGATGCGTGTTAGCTAATTGATGATAGGTGATTTGATGCAGAGACCATGAATTTATGCGGGAATTAGATAATAATATTGAGAGCCATTAAAAGATTTTGTTTTAATTCAATAAGTACTTACATATTAATATAAAATGTAGATTATAATGTTAAAACGATAATACGCACAAACTGCAGAGAGTTGGTGTTCGAAGTAGTCTAACCAATTAAATTCTGAAAATTACAAAACTCGTTCTCACCCAAATTATTTCAAACGAACGAAGAGACTCTTCGCGTTGCTACGATAAGTTCAAAGTTCTCGTTGAAGAATCGTGACATAACCAACACATAGTAACAACGTCCCACGCAGCACTTCATAGCACTTAATGTCGACGAGCTCAAATCGATTAGACAATGAAGTTACTTTTACTACGCACGCGTTTGTTACCGCACAATATGTCATAGATAGGCCTACCTAGTTTAGAATAAGTACTTATAGTACTGCTCCATTTTTGCGACCAATTTTATACCGAATAAGTCATTTCTAGTAGTTGTTTAATATTTAATAACCATGAATGTGAGAGTTAGCCACCGCACACCAACACAAAGTTGTAAAAAAACTTCATCTTCTACCCAAAAAAAATAGTCAGCGGAATGAAAGTGGGGGAATATTATGTCAGTCGCGTAAATGAACATAATTTATGCGGGGCTAAATTCGAAACTATGGGTAGGTAATGGTTCATTTACGCGACTGTCATAAATATTCCCCGCACTTCCATGCAGCTGACTATTTTTGTTGGGTTGAAGATGATCCCAATAACCGTCCTATAACGTTTTGGCGAGGTATGAAATTACTTTTTTATAAGTTTTTTTACATTCGACATGCTCTAACTTTGGACTACTGGAGCAGCTGAGGCTCAGATCTCATAGGCACTAACGAAAAACAATTATTGGTATGAATTTCAGCCGGTACAAAATAACTTTTTCAAATTAACGCAACCTCCCGTACTATTTATCAAGTTATTGTAAGATTCAAATGAGTTAACATCTTTATTTTAATTCCAGAGTGTATCGTCCGGCTCACTGCTACTGAGTGCGGCGCATTTAGCACGTATGCACGGCAGAAATTCAGAGCAAGACGATCTTGGCAGCTACAACACCAAATTTGGAAGCTATGGGCGCAAATCTGGACATTCTGAGGCAGTAGTCGCCATTCCTGAAGAGACGCACGAAGGTTTGGATTCTGTTTGGAATGGCGTTAAGCGGAATTCGGGGCCTGGGCAGGACACGCAGTCAGTGGCAAGCTCGACCCACTTCACTGTCGTCAACGGATACACGAAGCACCGAACAGGGAAAGAAACCAAATCCTGCTGTTGTGATCATTCGCACCAGATAACAGTTCTGGTTATATCAATGACTATACTGTTTTCCGCGTGCATACTCGCAGCCATATGCTTCGTTGAAAGTGAGTATAATTTATTAGTGAAGTTTCCATACAATACAAGTCAGAATTAAGGAAAAACCCAAAAACCAATGTATTCTTTTTGAAAGTTTTTAGTCTTTTTAAGGTCACGTGTCAATAATATCTGTCGGTAATAATTAAATGGCTGGTTTCGGTCGAGATTTATACCAAAAGAAAACAAGGACAAGTGCCATTAGCGAAAGTAATAATACTGTAGCCGAAAATTATTGAAAAATGGTCCATAACTGTGTGATATAAAATTATAAATATTAATCGATTCCTTTTTTGTTACAGTGCGAATGCGTAAGGAGACCGGAATGTACAAATATTCATAGAATCTAGAAAATCAGAAGATGTGAGAAGCATAAAGTATTAATTGTTTACAATTAACTAGCTATTTTTAATGTTACTTATTATGTTAGTAACAAAACATTCATTTAGCGAGATACAGCTATTATTTAAAATTGTTAGGCAATTTGTTCTACATTCAATACCAATAGTTAGACAATAAAATACATAGTGCAATATCTTTCTTACCCAGTACTTTAAAACTAAGAATAATATAAGTATTCTAACATAATACTATTTATTTTTTATAAGTCTTTTAAGCTATTAAGCTGTGATGTTCATATTATTTTTTAATAATCTGAAGGCTAAATTGATTTCCTCTAAATTGTGTATAATATTAATAACATGAATACATAATCAAATTATTTAAATGATTTAAGTGAATTCTGTATAAGTAATAAATTTAGAGATCGGATAATCGGATGCATATTAACCTAAAGTTGAGGTGTTGGCTAAGTATGGAGTGGGCTTTTGGATTAAAAAATCCCAGAATTCCGGTATCGGCCAATTTTGACTTCTGATTATAGAATCGAATGTATAATTTACTTAAGTTCAGATGTTAGTTAATATGGATTGCACTTAAAAAGAAAAAAAATCCCGGGATTCCGGAACGAAAATTTTTAAGTTCTGATTTTGGAATCGAATGTTTTAGTTAGGTACTTGCGTTCAGGTGTTGGCTAATATGGATTGTACTTTTGTATTAAATAAATCCCGGGATTCACAAATTTATAGTTCTGATTATAGAATCGAATGTATATTTACTTACGTTTAGGTTTTGGCTATTAAGGAATGCACTGCACTTTTGTGTCGGTCGTCAAAATGTCGCGATTCCGGAATTGATAAATTAAGTATTTTTTGAAAGGGTAACTTTTTTATCACTAAATTTTAATAGGGTGTTCTACTCATGAGCAACTTTCACTATGGGATCAACCCGTAAATCACGAAACATAAGTCAGCTGTTTCATACATTTTGGTCGAGTAGGTATTGAACTTTTGTTTCAAACATCGTAATTTTTTTTTGTGGTTTCAGAGTTGGTCCCATAGTGAAAGCTGCTGAAAATGTAAATCCAAGATGGCGGCTTCAAATATTTTCAAATTTTTCGTCATGGGTACTATTCATGGTTTTCGAGGCTGTTACAGCTGATAGTGACATTAAAATGTAAATCCAAGATGACGGCTGCGAAAATGTTCTAATTTTTCGTCATGGGTGTCGTTTTATTGGTTTTCGAGGGTTTTAAAGCTGATAGTGACACTAAAATGTAAATCCAAGATGGCGGATGCGAATATTTTTCAATTTTTCGTCATTGGTGTCGTTTTCATGGTTTTCGGGGGTGTTAAACCCGATAGTGACACTAAATTGTAAATCCAAGATGGCGTATGCAATTTTTTTTTTTTTTTTTCGTCATGGGTGTCGTTTTCATGGTTTTGGGGAGTACTAAAGCTGATAGTGACATTAAAATGTAAATCCAAGATGGCGGCTGCGAAAATTTTATAATTTTTCCTCATGGGTGTCGTTTTCATGATTTTTGAGGGTTTTAAAGCCGATAGCAACATTAAAATGTAAATCCAAGATGGCGGCTGCAAACATTTTTAAATTTTTCGTCATGGGTGTCGTTTTCATGGTTTTCGAGGGTTGTAAAACCGACCGAAATGTTTGCAGCCGCCATCTTGGATTTACATTTTAATGTCACTATCAGCTTTAATACCCCCCCCCCAACCATGAAAACGATACCCATGACGAAAAATTAAAAAATGTTCGCATCCGCCATCTTGGATTTACATTTTAGTGTCACTATCGGCTTTAACACCCTCGAAAACCAATAAAACGACACCCATGGCGAAAAATTAAAAAAATATTCGCATCCGCCATCTTGGATTTACATTTTAGTGTCACTATCAGCTCTAAAACTCTCAAAAACTATGAAAACGACACCCATGACGAAAAGTTAGAAAATTTAGCAGCCGCTATCTTGGATTTAAATTTTAACGCCACTATCGGCTCTAAAACTCTCAAAAACTATGAAAACGACACCCATGACGAAAAGTTAGAAAATTTAGCAGCCGCTATCTTGGATTTACATTTTAACGCCACTATCGGTTTTACAACCCTCGAAAACCATGAAAACGTCACCCATGATAAAAAAATTAGAATGTTGGCAGCCGCCATCTTGGATTTACATTTTAACATCACTATCGGCTTTAACACCCTCGAAAAGCATGAAAACGACACCCATGACGAAAAATTTTAAAATTTTGCAGACGCCATCTTGGATTTACATTTTAACATCACTATCGGCTTTAACACCCTCGAAAACCATGAAAACGACATCCACCCATGACGAAAAATTTGAAAATGTTCGCAGCCGCCATCTTGGATTTACATTTTCACGTCACTATCGGCTTTAACATTCTCGAAACCCATGAAAACAACCCACCGATATAGTGACGGTACCTTCCAGGGACAACCATTTTAATTCGGCAGCTTTGTATTTCTCGCGGGGATCACGTGTAACAAACGGAATATTTATGTGATCCCGATTTCCCGGTATTTCCAAATAAATAAAACCACGTTATTTATGAAACCGTTTCCATACCATGTATCCAATTAGTTGTGCATTCCCACATTTTCTGGAATCCCGGGATTTATAGTAAGAAAAAAATGCTAAGAAGCCGCTTCCATACTTTGTTAGCGAAATATTAACTTTAGGTTAATATGCATCCGATTATCCGATCTCTAGTAATAATAGTTTAAATTATAATGTGATTAATTTATGAATTAAGTATTATTCAGATTTCAGGATTGAATGTGTAAAAGTTGCAAATTTTCGTAGGTCTCATGAAAATCTGCATCTTTAGTATCTGCCTATACATCACTACTTTTGTTATAGGAATATTTTGTAATCAGGCAGTGGCATAATATTATTATTGCAATTAATTTGTTTTTTTTTACAGTAAATTAATTCAATTGTTATCGACAAACTGTGATAATAAACGACAAAAACGACAAGTTCCATTCATTTTTCCCTTATCAGCTTGCAAGTAATGAATGACTGTTTCATGAAATCTTGACATTTAGGATTATATTAACTTAAGGAGTTGTATTACTGATTCTAATGATTATAATTCTGTAAATACATATTTGTTACGGTCGCGAATCATACTTAAATATACTTACAACTTAATACTCTTGCAAATTGCAAAAAACGTAAGAAAATTTTGAATTTCGCGGGCTACCCTTTTGCTTCCCCCTTAACATTTATTGAGGGCCTACCTTGAGTGACGATGGTTAGACTCCCAGAGCCTCCTGGGCAATAAGGCCTACTACCAACCAGCTGCAGTGTTGAATAGTTAATCATGAGAAATGAGCTGATTCATATAACTTGTGCAGAATCATATGAGAAATGCCTTGTATGGTCTGTCCGAAAAGTATCTGATAAAAATGTAAACAAATGGAACAGAAAACGTACCTGTGGTTGCCAATTTGTAGTACCACTTCAAATGGGTCGTGGGGCTTTCGGGACCGGGACCGCGGTCCCAGATTCTAGCTTTATTAATTTAGAGTAGTATTTTGGGACCACAAGAAAAAATAAGTTAAAGTACAGTTAGCAAAATTCGTGTTCCAAGCAGGATTTAAATATGCTCTAGAAATATTAGAATCTACAGCTAAACATTTGCCATCGGGTAGATTCGAAGTTGGTCTATTGGGCTTAGGCGCAAAATGTCGCTTTCGCAAAATGACTACTGGTAGTAAAATGTCGCTTTCGCAGAATGTCACTTTCGCAAAATGTCGCGTTAGTAACTTTGAAAAAATTTAGCCAGGTTTAAAAAAAAGGTTATTTTTTTCCAATTTCTTATTAAATGTTTACAAGTTTTACAACATTATAAGCTATTTTTTTTTCTTGGTTTATTTCTGGGTATTTTTTTGTTTCTTGGTATTTTTTTGTTTTGTCTTGGTTTTTATTTTTGTTTTTTTTATGGTGGTTCTAATTTAAAAATGAAATTTGAAGCACCAAAAAAAAAACTTTTTTACAAAAAAAAACAACCAACTTCCAAAAAACCACTAGAAAGTGAAAAGTAACTTTTTTAATTTTGGAAGTCGGTGGCAAAAAACTAAAATACAAATCCAAAGACACCACACACCAGACATCCAGATTTTTTCGTTTTTTCTTGGTGGTTCAAATTTCATTCAATTTGAACCACCAAAAAAAACCAAGTAAAACAAAATATAGCTATTATGTTGTAAAACTTGTAAACATTTAATAAGAAATTGGAAAAAAATAACCTTTTTAGGGTTCCGTACCTCAAAAGGAAAAAACGGAACCCTTATAGGATCACTCGTGTGTCTGTCTGTCTGTCCGTCTGTCCGTCTGTCACAGCCAATTTGCTCCGAATCTAATGGACCGATTAAGTTAAAATTTGGTACACATATGGATTTCTGTGACCCAAACACGTACAGCTAAAGTAAATATATGAATTTTGAATATGAGAGTCACTTTTACGGGGAAAATAAGAAAATTTAAAAAAAAAGTTTTGTAAACTGTACCGAGTGACATATCAAATGAAAGGGCTTACTATGAGGGTCTCAAATATTTTTTTTTTATAATTTTTAAATTTATTGTTTTAAAGTTATTTAAGAAAATAGACGAAAATTGACCATTCCCCCCCCCCCCTTATCTCCGAAACTGCTGAGCCTAAAATTTTGAAAAAAATATAGAAATTAGTTCTATACCTGTAGATTACAGGAAAACCTATAAGAAGTCTGTGGTCTTAAAATAACATGGTAAATATATATATATATATAAAAAAATCAAAGTCCTGACTGAGTCACTGACTAATATACCAACGCACAGCCCAAACCAATGGACCTAGAGACTTGAAATTTTGCACATAGATACCTTATATAGTGTAAACATCCACTAAGGAAGGATTTTAGGAAATTCTATCCCTAGGGGGATAAAACAGGGATTGAAAGTTTGTATGAAAAATCCTATCCCTTGAGTTAATAGACTTGAAACTTAGCACGAATCTAAGTAAATTATAAAGTTTATCATTTTTAGTTTTCCTAAACTACCCCCTAAGGAGGGATTGGGGTTGTCAAAGTTTGTATGGAGGAACTTTAACACGCGGTCCGATTAACTCAAAACTCAGTTTTTATACTTGAGACCAAAAATTAAGACTAACGTGTATTAGGGTTTTCCAAAAATCTACCCTTAAGGGGTGAAAAGTTAATTTTATAGTGGAGGATTTTATTGGGGGCTTGATTAACTCTAAAATTGGTGTAAATAATGTTTGAGTCAAGTTATGGAAACATACCAGACGATTTTTGAAATTCTTTAGGTATCTGTGTTCGTGAAAACAGAATACAGTTTATATGAAAAATCTTATTAATTTGGTTAATGAACTTGAAACTTAGCACAAATACTTGCATAAGTAAGTAACAAAGTTTGTCATTATTAGTTTTTCAAAACTACGCCTCAAATGAGGTTTAGGGATGTTAAAGTTTGTATAGAAGAATTTTAAAGCGCAGTCCGATTTAAAAAATGGTACTTTGAGTCAAGTTAGGAAACTTGCCAAACGAATTTTCACCTATGTTGACGGCTTAAAGCTGATGTTTTAAGGAGTAAGTTAGGCTATTTTTATTTTAGAAAAATAATTAGGGTTCCGCGCAAGAAAATTAAAATCCATGAAATCAGACAACCACGTACAGCCCAGTACAAAATTACTAAGCCTCCGCTCCGTTACGGCTATAACAACAAATAATAAAAATAAAGCAAAGTTAAAAATTTAAGGGGTCGGTCCCCATGCAATAAACTTTTCATTTTGAAAAAAAAAAAAATTAATCTAGCATGTGGGGTGTCATGTCATTATTTCATCACCGCTGCTCTCAAAACGGTGAAGGAAAACATCGTGAGGAAACCGGCATGTCCTAGAACCAAAAATTCGAAGACATGTGACATCTACCAACCCGCACTGGGCCCGCGGTGGATTACGGCCCACTCCCTCTCACCGAGAGGAGGCCTATGTCCCAGCAGTGGGAACATTATAGGCTGATTATGTGTTATGTGGGGTGTCATCGTCTAGAACTCATTGAGTAGAGTACAAACATATTTTTTTTTATCTTTTAAAATTAAGAAATAGGGGGCCGTAAAAGTTGTAATTTTAGACCATTTTTGTACGAGCTCTAGCGCAACAATTCAACAAATTAGGAATTTGAAACTTCTTTATACCATGTAAGTACCATGAATACTGTATTTAATCAACAATACCGAAAACGGCGATTCATAAGGTATTTTGTTTAAACATTGGTGATTTTCTGCAACTGCAAAAAATAACCTTGTAATTCACGGTATCATTATAAAATAAGTAAAAAGTCATCTTTGCGATTGTTAAACATATAATATGGTACGGAACCCTTCGTGCGCGAGTCCGACTCGCACTTGACCGGTTTTTTTTTTAAACCTGGCAAAAAATTTTTCTAAGTTACTATCGCGACATTTTGCGAAAGCGACATTCTGCGAAAGCGACATTATGAGAAAGCGACATTTTACTACCATGCAGTAGACATTTTGCGGAAACGACATTTTACGCCTGAGCCGTCTATTGTGGCATAACGACATCCAGAAGTACTTACCTGACAGCTACCTTTTTTTTTTTTTTTTTTTTTAATCATCAAATAACTTCTCCCGCTCTGGGTGGAGCGGAAGGGCGTGTCAGACTTTTACTGACTAAAACCCACCCGTGTTCCTTCAGTTGCCTGTGCCAGGGCCGCGGTAACCCCTTCGGACAATCCGCGACCCCAGCGACCTGACAGCTACCTGCATGCGCTGTCAAGATTTTTAGGTTTAGAAAAACGTATGGCACGTGGCGCCAATTTTAAATAGAGTTACTGCGGTTTCATAAATAATAAATGTTGGAAAAAGAATAATTATAAGAGTGCCTTGCGTTTTATAAAAATAGTTATCCGATGATGATGATAAAAAATAAATAGGTAACTATAAAAAATAAAAAAACACGACTGCCATGCCAACATAATGTAATATTTGAATTGAAGATTTTTTTTTTCATATTTGAAAATAGAGCCATACTGCCTTCATATTGATTTTTTTCAAAACAAATTATAGACAGTGTCACTGGGAATGATGTAAGGATTCTCTAACGATACCTCAACATTCAAATTCGGGCACTTAAAAGTTATAGTGGAATAAAGAAACTCACAAACATACATGAACGCTGAAAACATTACACTCCTTTTTGGCAGTCGTGTAAAAATAGTTTTATTTGTATAACTTCTAAATTTTTGGGTTGACCGTACTTTCCCAAGACATGACTTTGTTTATTTTATTTGTGGTCCCAAAATACTACTCAAAAATAATAAAGGTGGAATCTGGGACCGCGGTCCCGGTCCTGAAAGCCCCACGACCCTTTCAAATTGAGTGCTTTGATTTGATTATTTGAATACTTAAACCTAAAATTCTAATTTTTATTCATCTTAAAGCTGTATTTCATTTGTCAACGTCATTGATATATTAGAGGTAGATATTATTATGTGACGCGCTAACATCGCAATCACTAAACCTGGACTCGGCGGCGGCGCACGACTACATGCACCGAACCAGTTTGATTGTAACTAATGTCAATTGTGTGCGTAACACAATTTATGCGGTCTACGTACGAGGAGCGCGAACCACATCTACCGTATTTATACATCAATGGTCAACGTAGATTAATTTGATTTAATTTGACCCTCAATTTTGATTGATGATTTTTCCATAAAAAATTTAATAATGCTATTCAAACAATAGTTTGTTGGAACAAGTGGTGAGATATAAAGTTGAAAACTTATAAATATAGATTAATGTGTTGCAAATTCCCTTTAGTGAGTTATCGCGTAAGAATTTAACCCAAACAGGGTTTGTTTACACTTTAATCAGACACTTTTGAAACAGACTATAGTTGTGCACCACGTGATTTGATGCAGTTGAAAAAGCGGACAGGATCGATATTCTGCGTGGGTGAGCTTCTCACAAGGTGGACCTACATCTAGCAGATTCTCGACCTCTACTTGGTCGTCTAGTATAGGTCGAGCGAATCTACAAATGCGGGTATTGCAACATCGGCTGCTGTAGCGACGCTTAGCGGAGACCTATGTACGACGGGACTTCCTTCGGCTGACATCATGATGGTGATGATAAGTCTACATCGGATTCCGTGATTTAGTAAAATGTCACCAAAATTATGACAACACTTACCTCAACTTCTTCTAGGGTCTGGGTCCATCTGTAGTTTTCAAGATCACAACCGTTGCCAGCATTGGGCTTCAGTTTGCCTTTCTCTTTGGGATCATCTTCTTCCTCAGGTACTGGCTCTGGGTCACCTGAGCCTGAGGTACCATCTCCACTACCCACTTCAGTTTCTGTTAGGATTGAAAATAATATAATTATGATTTAGAATAAGAGGCTTATACTCGTAGAATAATAAAAACAATAGCAAACTCAGTTTATTATATTGAGGAAAAATGACAATTCCACAAGTGCAGATAAAGAATAGCTATTAAAAGGCAAATTAAAAAAAAACATGCACAATCCTATCACAAAAAACATGCAGGGACTGTCCAAAGCAGGAACAGACAACCAAGAAATGTATGCAGTGTTAATGTCTTATTAGCTAAACCACTATCAGCCCTGCAAAGCAATTATTGCAAGACAACACTTTATAATAATTAATTGGAAATGCCATTTTCAGCAGAGGCAATTATCATATGTGATATTTTGTAAAAACAACCAATTTCAATGATAAAATAAATGCCTAGAAAATATTTAACAGCAACAACACACAATCATGTGTGGTACTCAAGTAAGGGGCCATAATTAAATCATGAAATTTTTTAGATCATTGTTTGTGCCTCGTTTGCAACGAAATAGACGATAAAGCACGCGCGTTTACATTCATTTTTTGAAGCACGACATTTGAAAAGTATTGTTGTACCGGCAATAAAAATATCGCCAATGCCGATTAAATCGGGATCAGTACCGGTATCGGATGCACCTATTATTTACTGCACTTGAAGCTTTATGCACTAAGATATAAAAGGATTCCAGGCTGATTTAAACAACCCCTAATTTAAATAGTTACTCACTAGTTTTCTTTTCTTGATCAATATCTTCTTGTATTTTAGCAGCCTCCTGCTCTGTTAATTCAGTAACAGAAGCAGGTTCAAAGTCCTGGGCCATTCTTTCCTGATCCTTCTTCTGCTGGATTTCTTTCAACCTCCTATCGGCCTCTTCTTTTTCTTTTTTAATTCTGTCAGCCTCTTCCTTTGCTTTCTTGGCATGAGCATAAAATGTATCTTTTACCACCTGTAAAATAAATAAGTAAATTACTGAGAATTGAATTGGCCTTCTGTTTCCTTTCAATACTGAGTAGTATTAATTGTGAGTTAATAAGCAATGGCTAATATATATGTCGAACGATACGATATGTTGAACGATAGTTTAGCGATAGTACGTCACTCAGTTGATTTCTTAGTACAAGTCAAGCTTAGCTCTGATTGGTTGTTCGTTTAGTACGTACGGTGAACGCTGTGTGGCGCCAGTATCGTTTGGTCGCCGCATGTGGACGGGGTCATTGGGAGGTGTGCGAGGATACTCTGTGGAGAGACTGAATCGAGAGCTCGAAAGAGGCACACGCTACCATCGAACCTATCAAGTTCACAGTACCTATACCTAGTCATTACTTCTGTATACTCTTCAGTAATAGTCCTGCCACAGCATCATATTGGTTTGCCTGAGTAACCCACGCAATGGAACCCTTACCACAGGGTCGGAGAGATGAACCACCTATCTTTGTGCCCACGTTCCCGCCGTCATATAGATAACAGTAACTGGCTAGCGGAGGTAATATACTGGTCAGCTGATTCTGGTTAGACTGGAATCCGACACCAGCATAGTTAGGAAAATGATAGGCAGATGAGGATAAAGGAATATTAATGATGACTTACTTGCTCCCATTCACCTCCTTTGCCCCCAGTGAAGAAGTCTGTTTTCCTTGAAAGAAAGCTGACTATTGTAGCCAGCAACTGAAATAGACATGAAACCATTTTTTAATAACAAAATACTCCTACAAATTAACTATTTCGGTGAACTTTTAGCAATGTACCATTGGCATTGTGGAAACTTACATCTGACCAATTTGAAAACAAAATCCCGTGCACACAATGATTACATCTATTAGCAAGTGTTACTATAGCGGTCGAGCGCTGCAGGCAAGAATAGTAGTTACAGTGTATAGATGTAAGTTTCCTAGATAGTACATGAAACAGTCTCCATGTGAAAATGTCTCATCTCCAGTCTCGATGAGTGAAAATAGTGTGCCACTCAACCCCACTGCTGTGCAAAAGCCTTTTTATAAAATGATTAGTCATCAATATAAATTATTTTTCTAGAATGTCCCTATAACTGATCTGAAGCATGAAGTTTAATGAAGTTAGCTTCAGTTGGTAGGTACTGTCTTAGTAAGTCACTTCAAGCAATGACCAATACCTTTTACTCCCAAACAGCATTATACGAAGTATGGCATATAACATTATTTTCAACCAGTTTGTTGATGGGTGAATATTTATACTTCTGTGGAAGAGGTAATAGAACGTAACACAAACATCACACCTGTAATCCCCGTAAAGGGTTAGGCAGAGGTGTACCTTTATTACACTCACATTTCACCAGTTATGTTTAAGTACCACGTAATAGGTAATATAATAATATAATATATATATAATTGTTGTAATCTAATTTTTATTATTATTTATAGACATGGGCATTATTGCTATTTTATAAAATCTATTGTTTAGTAAGGAGACGAGTGTGTGTAGCCACAATTGAATTGTAAGGAAATTATTCATATGAGCGTTTTGGATGGTATGTCTGTTAGCTCGTAAGACCAATTGAAATAAATAAATAAATAAATAAATAGGGGGCCAGCCTATTGCCATCAACCGGGCACAAATCCAGACTCCGGCTGCTACTGAGACATTCTTGATTAAAAATCCCAATAACACAGTAGCGCTTGCATCCACTACCTAAGGCAGTCAATAGAAATCCTAAGTAAAAGTGGTTGCTAAGATATATTTCTGTAAGGGATTTCTTAATTCCTTACAGATCTTAATCTTAATAATTTATAATTTACTGGCACTGGCAATACACAAGTTTCTTTAATTTAAATAAATAAATCAATTAAAAATTCCTAACTATTCTACACGTTTGTTTTATTGTACTCGCGCGTTTTACTGTGTTATTCAATAATGTTCCGGTAACCTAGCAAACCAGATTGTTGAGTCACCATGTGATCAATAATCGAAGAGAACTTCGTAGAACAATCGAGAACTCAAAATTACTTATAACTTGGGGGTAATCAGGGGTACATTGAAAGTGCAGCTTTTAAATGAGGTGAAAAGAAACGAAATCAGGTTTATTGCTAAATTACTGTCATACTTACATCTTTTACACCACCTTCGTGCTGTTGGGCCATCGCTAACAGCATGGAATCAAATCTTTCAGGATCGTTAGCCATTGCAAAGCAATATTAGTTATCAAGATTCTATAGGGATTTAAATCAGACAAAAGAGCCTCACGAAAACAAAGATATTGTTGTCTTTTTGTCTTCACACACGAGTCACGGCGTCGCGAATTTGGTCGCGAACAAACAAAATTTTTTGACAAAAGGATGACATTGACAGTAATTTTTAAGGGTACATTCCGAATTATGCCATAACAATAATATAATCGCCAAAGAGGAGCTCGTGGCTAAGTAATAACAGTCGCACCGGTCGATCCATCAGGTTAAGCTATGCTTGCCGGGGTTGGTCCGTGGATGGGTGACCATCTTTACATACCGAGACTACTACGTGCCTCGGAAAGCACGTTAAGCCGTTGGTCCCGGCTGTCATTCGTGGATCTTTGACAATCGTCACATGTCCGTTTGCCCCGCACGGCCCCCCAGAATTTGCGTTTTGGGTGTGCACCAATGCAATGCTCGCCTCTAGGAATTTATGTAGGTACCGGTTTCTTTTTCAATGTACCTCTGTACTTTGAAGAAATATGAAAAAAAAAAAAGGGGGTCGTGCCAGCCAAACGTTTTCAGCTCGGCCCCCGTGTAACTTGAAAAATATATAGCGTATTAAAAAGTTTCTTAAACTCAAGGAATGTACTCTATTAACACGTTAAATGTGCCGCAACAGACATTGTGAATTCGTAATAATAAATAATTTATAGATGTGGATAGGGGGTCGTGCTGGAAAAAACAATTATAAGAAAATATCTAAAAAAGACAAAACACCCTTATCCAAAAACTATTAGAAAATAATTGATGTGCGGCAAGTAACATATGTACCGCTTTGGTTTCTCATAAAACTTGCTAAATTTGAAAAATAAACCAATTTTAGTTTATTCAGCACAGCCCTCTATAGTTGCCTATATCTTTTTAAATGTGACATATTTGTTTACAAAATTCGACTTCCTGAATTACTTATAGGAGTACATTCATTCCAAATGAATTGCGATTCTGCTGTATTATTACTTTAAAGGATAAATTGAATCTAAAATATCATACATTATAACTGATGGGGTGACCATGATTCCATATATTAGGTAGAGTGGGCTGCATCAATTGGGTACCCCTCAAAAGACATGTGGGTTCAAATCCGTGTTAGGCCGAAGTTGGTTTTTGTATTTTCAAAAACATTTTATTATAAATTAATGTATTGTTTTTGTGAATAAATAAGTTTATGCTAGTATTTATTTTTAACTAAATCTGTTTTTATTATTGTCTTATTCAATAAAACGTTAATACTTCTAATATTTGACATTTACGACAGGGTTGACATTTACGAAGAGTTATTCAACGTCTAAATAGATCAGAGGTTTTCCCCTTCTGTAGGAACGTCGAGTCCGTACCTCTGTCGCTGGTCGCCTTCTGCTGGGCTTCACCCATGTAGATGGGGGTTCCACCTGGTAGGGGCTGACCGCCGGGGTACGGTGAAGAAAGCGGCGCTGACTAGCAGCGTCGTGGCGTGCCTACAGACACAAATATAGCATCTACACACAGGGGCGCGAGGCGCCCCATAATCCTAGGCCGTGTTAGGCCCACAGAATGAGGGGCCCGTATTTACGGGCCAACGTGCTGCATCCGCGGACAGGTGGCTATGCCCCGGAGCCGCACGCCACGCCCCCTAGGGGGCGTAGCAAGTATTAAGTTCCCTTCAAAATGGTTGAGCTAATTGGTGCTGATCCATGCGTCATGTTCGTGAACGGGCGCCGTCAGTTGGGACTGGTCGTCTCTTAGCTGCCACGGCTTATTTTTAATTTTAGTTGTTTTTAGTTTTTATCTTTTTCATTACGGACGCTTTTAACGTGCACGTCTTTCTACATTGTTCTCACATCTATATTTTCAATATGAACGATGTAACCAATATTATGTAAAATATTTGATTTAAAAGAGTGTCCGTGGAGTTTCTTGCCCGTTCTTCTCCAGGATCTACGCTTTGGAATGGGCATCTAGCTTCATTTTTCTGACTGACCGACCCAAGACCGACCCTTTGACAATTCAAAAGTGCCTGTAATTGGTTTATTTGAAATAAATGCTTTGAGTTTGAGTTTGAGTTTGAACATCTCGACGGCGGTCAGAGGTTTCAAGACCGCTCGCCGTGCATAAGATTGGAGGTTCAAATCTTAGGCACGAATTGTGTTTTTTATCATACATTATGTATTTTTTTTACTATAAAGTCTTTTGTATTTTAAGTACCCATTTGTTTTTTTTTAATTTAATTTTAAAACAAGAAAAATAAAGCACTGTAACTCTTTAAACGTCGATTGACACCCAGGTGTGCAGATAACAATAAAAAATCTATTGCGTCTGCTAATTGGCGTGCGACGGGTTAACAATCATTTAATAATATTTAATATTGATATTATGTAACAAAAGTACAAAAATTTATATTTTTCAATAATTTGGTTTGATAATTTACAGTTACCTTAGACATATTTTGCCAACTGAGACAAACGGGTTCCTAGACAAATGCGAAAGGTGAATCAAAACTAGACTCGTCACTCGTCAGACGGTAACTTCATTATAGGTTAGTAAAATATAATGCATAACTACCCTCAACTATTCATTCACTACGATTTCGTATGTAATGTATGATATTTTAAATTCAATTTATCGTTTAAAGTACTAATACAGCAGAATCGCAATTTATTTGGAATGAATGTACTCCTATACGTAATTCAGGAAATCGAATTTTGTAAACAAACATGTCATATTTAAAAAGATATAGGCAACTATAGAGGGCCGTGCTGAATAAACTAAAATTGGTTTATTTTTCAAATCTAGCAAGTTGTATGAGAAACCAAACCGGTACATATGTTACTTGCCGCACATCAATTATTTTCTAATAGTTTTTGGATAATGGTGTTTTGTCTTTTTTAGATATTTTCTTAGAATTGTTTTTTCCAGCACGACCCCCTATCCACATCTATAAATTATTTATTATTACGAATTCACAATATCTGTTGCGGCACATATAACGTGTTAATAGAGTACATTCCTTGAGTTTAAGAAACTTTTTAAAACGCTATATATTTTTACACGGGGGCCGAGCTGAAAACGTTTGGCTGGCACGACCCCCTTTTTTTGCATATTTCTTCAAAAGTACAGAGGTACATTGAAAAAGAAACCGGTACATATACTCCTAGAGGTGAGTACATTGCATTGGTGCACACCCAAAACGCAAATTCTGGGGGGCGTGCGGGGCAAACGGACATTACGAACCGTAGGTGTAGCCACCACTACGGCCATGTTTACTACGACTCCGGCGTTGAAGGGCGATAACGGTAGCCTACGGTTATCGCCCTTCAACGCGATAATCAACGGCGATGTCCGTATAGTGTAGCCCCGGCATAACAGTGCACGCTCAACGTCAAACCAAACCTCCGTGGTCAAAACTTATCCCCAAACCTTGTAAGTACACACATCAACACGGTCTAGGGATATTTTTAAAAAAGCGCATTACTATCAATGTGTTAATTATTTATATGACATGTATATATTTAAAAGATACGTTATTCTATATTATATTTAATTCTACCATTTTTTATTAATGGTTAAGGTACTTAGATTAAAATTTCAGGATTTTATGAAAAAAAAAATGAAGCATAGACGGAAACCGTATATGAATGGGGAGCCACACGCAAAGCTGTTTGTAGATGGCGCTCTGAACGACTGTACATTGTTTTACAAACAAATCCATACAATTTGACAATCGTTCGTTACGTCAAATCGTAGACAGAGAATTGTCTTCGCGTCAAATCAATGAAAAAAGTACAGTCGATCATGTGCCACCTAGCGTGATAAAAAGTTAGTTTTCCTCCCCATTAACTTTTAATTTGTGAGTAAAAACTGAAAAAAATAGAAAAATCATTTAATTTGTGTTTATAAACTTGAAGTTAGTAGTCTGAGAAAGCGCCCATGATGTTCATAACACATCGGCAACGATTCGGCATGCTCAGAACAAGGTTGTCAATGTCTTGCTGCGGAATATTGTCCCACGTCCTTCTGAGGTGCGCAAAAAGTTGATTTTCTGTAGCCAGATTTTCAGGAACTTCCTTCAGAGCATATCCCACGCATGCTCAATGGGATTTAGATCTGGCGATTGAGCAGGCCAGTCTAAGGCCCTAACATTGTGTGTATGTAACCAAGCTGCTACCGTTCTCGCGGTGTGTGCCCGGGCATTGTCGTGCATGAGCAGGAAATCTTGCCCCATTTGTGTTCTGTGGGGCAAGATTACGGACCCCAGCACCTGTCGGACGTATCGTTCTGCCGTCATATTGCCCCGCACCCAAACGAGATCCGTCCGTCCTCCAAGACGAATTCCTGCCCAAACCATAATTGTTCCTCCTTGGTATGGGTGAACTTCCTGAGGGTTCTGAAGACGGCTCCATCGTCCAGGAACTCGCCAAACACGCGTCCTTCGTGAATCCGGATGGAAGCCGAACCTGGATTCATCCGTGCACATTGGACCATTGCTCACGGCCCCAGTTCACGTAGTTCCGAACCCATTCTAATCGTCGTCCACGATTGCCTCTCCGTAAAGGTGGGACCCGGAGTGGTATACGAGAGCGTAGATTGCTTTCATGCAGTCGCCTTCTTACAGTTTGGTCACTCACAAGCACTTGGTGTTCCACTCGCAGCCTTTGGACCAATTGAGTCGCCGTTGCATTTGGTTGAGCTCGCGCAGTAATTTGCAAAAATCGGTCTTATCTGGGGGTAGTGATGCGACTTGGCCCCCGGTGCCTCTCCGCTACTTCACCTGTGGCACGATAGCGTGTCCACAATCTTGAAATTACATTTTGGTGGGTCCCTATGGCCTCAGCAACATTACGCTGAACAGACCCAGCTTCCAGCATTCCCACAGCTCGTAACTGTTGAAACAAATAAAACCGGATAACACGAATAGGTATTTAATTACACAAGTGACAGCTCAAACATATATTCAAAAGGTTCCTAACAACATAAATCAAAAATGTGACATGAGGACCATGAGGTTACACAAATAAAGGTTGTATCCTCTTTGCTCCAACACTCCTCCTTAATCTCATGTCCATTCACATGTCATACAGTACCATACATGTTTATCAAACACACACACCCATACCTCTCACACACCACTCAAACTTCACTTTAGGAAGTGGTTTTGTTAAACCATCTGCAACCATGCATGCAGTCTCCTTATATTTCAGTATCACCTCATTATTTACAATTGCCTCACGCACAAAGTGATACCTAACATCTACATGCTTAGTACGTTGGTGATGTACTGGGTTCTTGGCAATAGCGATGGCAGACTGACTATCAGAGTAGATGGTCATGGCTTCATCCAATTTGTAGCCCTGTCCATCAGTTACTTCGGCTATAAACCTTCTCAAGAATATTGCTTCTCTAGCAGCTTCTGATAGCGATACATATTCTGCCTCTGCTGTGCTAAGAGCTATAGTTCTTTATTTCTTGCTCTCCCAGCTGATCGCGCCACCTTGCAGTATAAAGACCAAACCAGAGTATGATCTCCTATCAAACTCTCCAGCGTTATCTGCATCAGCATATCCTTCAACAGGTCCATTTTGTCCTTTTAAAAAATTTCAGACCAAGACTTTTAGTCCCTTTAAGATAAAGAAGTACTCGTTTTGCTGCAATCCAATAACTCTCGTCAAATGAACTGTTAAATTGACTCAAACTGTTCACTGAATGAGCAATATCTGGACGTGTGCACACAGCAAGATACATAAGAGAACCTATCAATGCTCTGTATGGTAGGTCATCTCTTGATTTATGTTCTGATGGAGGCTTCTCTAGCCTTTGTCCAGTAACTTCCGGCGTTGAAACTGTCTTTGCATCTTCCATTCCAAATTCTTTAAGCAGTTTCTCGATATATTTTTCTTGAACAAGATTGATACTATTCAAATTTTGTTTAATTTGAATACCAAGCATCAACTCTGCCTTGCCAAGATCTTTCATCTCAAATTTTGCTATAAGTTCTTTCTTCACTACTTTCATTTCTGTTAAATTGTTCCAAAATAGCAGAATGTCATCTACATAGACAGCCAAAATTATTATATTCTTTCCTTTAGTTCTAGTGTAGACACAAGGTTCATTTAAGGATCGCTTAAAGTTTAGCTTCCTTAGTTCCTCATCTAATTTCATGTTCCAACTTCTGGGAGCCTGCTTCAGTCCATATAATGACTTCTTCAGAAGACACACAAAGTCCTCTTTTCCTTTTTGTTCGAAACCATACGGTTGTTTCATATAAACCACTTCATTTAAGTTTCCATTGAGGAATGCAGTCTTAACATCCATCTGATCAATTTGAAGATTCAGTTTAGCTGCAAGAGCTATTAAAGTTCTGAGTGAGCTGTGTCTCACAACTGGTGCAAAAGTCTCATGGTAATCAATGCCTCTCCTTTGACTATATCCCCTTGCTACCAGACGTGCCTTGTACCTTTTTCCTCCCACCTCTTCTTTGATTCTAAAAATCCATTTAGAATCAACGATGTTGTAGGGGCATGCTGGTGGTTTGACCAGTGTCCAGGTATTGTTTTTTCGTAGAGCATCTAACTCCTCCTCAATTGCTTTTCTCCACTTCTCTTTATCCATACTAGATAAAGCCTCATCCACTGTCAGTGGAAAAACACTTTCAACAGCTTGATATGTAATATGATCCGGAAATTGTTTCGGTTTTCTCTCTCTTAACGGATATCTTCTCTCACTAGGAAGTTCCGGTTCTGGTTGTAGTAATTCTTCGTCTCCTTCATCAAGGGATTCCCATTCATCACAACTTTCTGTTACATTCCTATCAGATTCTTCATTTTGATCTAAATCATTTGTAGTTATTTCTCTTACAGTCTCATTCTGTTCTTGAAGTTCTTCTTCACTCTCTATTTCAGGGTTTGTTGGCTCAACTGGTGTATTTTCATGTTCAAAGACAACAGGTACCTCATCTTTCTTTGTTTCTGAACTTCTCTCGATGGGTTGAAATTGATTTTCAAAGAAAACAACGTCTCTTGCTTTGTGTACCATTTTGGTTTCTGAATCAAACAAACGATATGCTTTCGAGTCTTCACAGTATCCAATAAGAAGCAACTCTTTGCTCTTCGGATCCCATTTGGTGCGTTTCTGTTTAGGAATGTGCATAAACGCTTTGCATCCGAAAACTCTGATAAACTTCAGATTTTGTTTCTTTCCAGTCCAAGCTTCTTCAGGCGTTTTATTCCTAACTGCTTTCGTTGGTGATCGGTTTTTCAGATAAACTGCTGTCTTCACAGCTTCCGCCCAAAGCTTATTGTCTAATCCGGCTTCTTGGATCATGCTCCTAGATTTTTCAACGATTGTTCTGTTAGCCCTTTCTGCTACACCGTTTTGTTCAGGTGTATATTCCACCGTTAATTGATGTTTGATTCCAAACTTCTTCATGAAATCATTCATCCGAGTATTTACATATTCCTTGCCATTATCTGACCGTAAATTTTTTAACTTGTGTCCAGTCTGTAATTCCGCAAAAGTCTTGAACTCTTCAAGTTTATTAAATACTTCACTTTTACATTTAAGAAGATATACGAAAGTTTTACGCGTATAATCATCTATAAACGTTACAAAATATTTGAATCCGCTAAATGACTCTTCAGCCATTGGTCCACAGACATCTGTATGTACCAGCTCAAGTACACTGTCTGCTCTGCTTGTTGGACTGCTTTTCTTGAATGGTTGTTTGGTTTGTTTTCCTTTCAGACAAGCTACGCACTGTAGTGTAGTAGAATTGTTAGAAAAACTCACCCCTGTCGCCATGATATTACGTAATAGTTTAAGGTTACGTACTCCAAGATGACCCATTCTTCTATGCAATAAGCCCATCTCATCTCCACTGATAGTAGTCGCCAGCGCTGTGTGCTTTAAACTTTGCTTTAGTTTGTACACACCATTTTCCTCTATACCTATAAGTCTTTACTTATAGGTATAGAGGAAAATGGTGTGTACAAACTTGACAGAGTAGTAATTGTGAAATAATTGGCGAACCTTTGTTCGCCAATTATTTCACAATTACTACTCTTTACTACATTAAAGCCTCCCTTGTAGAATACTACCTTAAGATCTTTCTTAGTAACAGCACTAACGCTAAGTAAGTTTGCAGCTAATCTCGGAACATACATGGCATTAATTGTAACATTTGGTTTTGTACATACCACTGTACCACTTCCAATACCTTGCAGACTTTCGCCATTTGCACACGCTACAGTCACTCCCTTTTCATACTTCTTCAAATCATGTAACCATTGACGCCTTGAAGTCATATGATTAGAAGCTCCAGAGTCAACAATCCAAAAATCTTCTGAAGTTGAAGTCGCCATCGCCAAAGCAATAGAAGCTTCATTTCTCTTCTTGCTAGGATTATCTGGACAATCTCTCGCTTTGTGTGGTCCATTGCAAATAAAACATTTGAACTTTTTCGGTTGTTTTGGTTTAAAAATATTCTTCTTGGACATTAGGGCGTGATTACTTCCACTCGTAGCAGCTGTATGTGTATCCTCCATTTGGTAAAGTTTGGTTTTCATGTAATCCGTAGTAATTTCAATATTTGAATTTTCAATTGCCAATCTCATAGCTTGAAAATTATCTGTTAACCCTTGAAGCATTAGGGCAGCCAATAATTCGTCATCTATTTCCTTTCCTAGATCACAAAGTTTTTGTGCAGTCGTAATCAAAGCCGAAATATACTCTTTTATAGTCGTGAACTGCTCAAGTTTAAGACTAACTAATTTCGACAGCAATCTGCATCGATTATTTAGCCCCTTATCTTCGTAAGCTTTTTCTAATGCTGTCCAAGCTTCTTTCGCTGTTTTCGCTTGACGTACATGGATTAGGCACTCCGGTTTAATCATCAAGCAAATTTTGCTCCTTGCTTTCTGATCTTTCTTTCTGCCTATGTCGTCAACGGGAGTGGTATAGGTATATTCCCACAAATCATCGTGTATTAAATATAATTCCATAACAAATTTCCATGAACTATAGTTAGTGGCACCATCCAGTTTTTCAATTGACGCCATGCTCAGAGAATCGTTCTTACTTACAGTTACTGCTGACTGTTGTTCGCCGTTTCCACTCATTTCGCAGTGTTTCTCAGTGTACCTATCTTATGTTTTAGATTAATAAGTACGTAATCTGTTGGTCTGGGACCCATAACCTTTGTTGAAACAAATAAAACCGGATAACACGAATAGGTATTTAATTACACAAGTGACAGCTCAAACATATATTCAAAAGGTTCCTAACAACATAAATCAAAAATGTGACATGAGGACCATGAGGTTACACAAATAAAGGTTGTATCCTCTTTGCTCCAACAGTAACATCTCCGCCCTCGTCAAATGTTGGCGTTGCATGGCTACAATACCTCAATTTTAACTTTATCTTTCGTTTAAAAATGAAAAAAAAACTGTAACTAAACGTAATTCGTATTGTTTTCTAAAGAATCAAGGCAATGTCCATAGATTAATTTGTACAAAAAAAAGTGTTCATTTAGAGGGTTCAAAACATTTTCCAATGTTGAGAATACATTGTGGGGAGTAGATTGATATACTTATCATATTTTTAAAAACCCGGATACTTAAAATATTTCGAAAGGAAATTATCAGTTTTTCGTTGACCATTTTGTATTTATAAAAAAAAAAACGAAGTGACAAGTGACACTACCGGATGACCGGATCTATCAAACTGACAGACAAGTCAGATGTGTTTTCTTGTTTACAGTTGAAAAAGTACATTGAAATCCGTTGAAATCATTATTTGTGACATTTTTCATAAAACGATGATGACTTGCGTGACGACACCAACCCTAAAGATACCTAAAGATTATGTCTACCGGTGGAAGACGTCAAATTAATATCAAGCTTGTGTAAATATTGATGTACGAATCTTAATCTGTTGAAAGTGTAATAAGTTCATATGAAGTGATATAAATAACACCAGTTTAGGTCTACTTAATAAAAAAAACAACATCTTGATATTTGTCTTTATTCCTCTTCTACAAAAAACATGATTTTAAATGCTGAGCTGGTAGTAAAATGTTATCCTGATAACTTGCCCATCCCAAATACCAAACAACTGTTATTACATGGGCACAACAACCGATCGTTCGGCGACAAACTATGCAATTACAGCAATACTCTAGGATGCGGTGCGTTAGACTCAAGTATACGACGGGAATGGTGAAGATTGAGGTCACAGTTGATACACCTCATTGTCCAATTCGTAAATCAAAATCCAGTGTCGAGAATATAAGCACAAAGTCAAAGATAAGCGTGAGATTCAAAAGTCCGTGGTAGAAGCCGAGAGTTTTCAGGGTAAAGCAGAGATCAAATGTCCAACAGAGTAACAAAAATCCGTTAAAGAAAGCGAAAATTACACCTAAGCAAGAATACACGCAACACAGTCGACGATCAAAGATAATTGATGTACGAACCTTAATCTGTTGAATGTGTAATAAGTTCATATGAAGTGATTTAAATAACACCAGTTTAGGTCTACTTAATAAAAAAAACAACATCTTGATATTTGTCTTTATTCCTCTTCTACAAAAAACATGATTTTAAATGCTGAGCTGGTAGTAAAATGTTATCCTGATACCTTGCCCATCCCAAATACCAAACAACTGTTATTACATTGGGCACAACAACCGATCGTTCGGCGACAAACTATGCAATTACAGCAATACTCTAGGATGCGGTGCGTTAGACTCAAGTATACGACGGGAATGGTGAAGATTGAGGTCACAGTTGATACACCTCATTGTCCAATTCGTAAATCAAAATCCAGTGTCGAGAATATAAGCACAAAGTCAAAGATAAGCGTGAGATTCAAAAGTCCGTGGTAGAAGCCGAGAGTTTTCAGGGTAAAGCAGAGATCAAATGTCCAACAGAGTAACAAAAATCCGTTAAAGAAAGCGAAAATTACACCTAAGCAAGAATACACGCAACACAGTCGACGATCAAAGATAGTCTGGCGGATAGGTAATATACTATATAAAGTACTAGTCTGGCGATCTGGCGATGGTCTGCCCACAGAGTACTTTGAATATATGGGTCTGCCTCAAAGAGTATAACTAATAAATAGGGCGAATGGTGCCCTCTTACGGTATTTTTATGCAAACTTTCGCAATAGCGCCGTCTACAATTTATATCCGAGCTAACCAGTCTATAGCTAGATAATAGAGGTACCAAACCTAAAATCCCAAAAAAAAAAATCTGCTGTTCCGTACATCAAACTCGACAAAATATAGGGAGCAGCTGATTTTTTTTTTATACGTCCATGATTGTAGGAATTGGATGGAACATTAGTTGACGCAACCGCATATCAACGGTAACAAAACCATATTCAGCGGAACTGGCTTAATATAATAGGTTTCACAGAGGACAGGATCTGCTTTTACTAGTTTTGTTACCATTGATATGCGGTTGACTTACTGTCAATACATGTAGGCTAGTCTTTCATAGAAAAATAAAACAAGGAAATTGAGCCACACGCAGGTCAAATATTGTGCATGTTTAATTTTCAAAAAACTACATAGGTACAGTTAGGTTCTTACTGAATGACAAAGAGACCATAGTTATAAAACTATTAGGTACCTAAGATCTATGTTCTGTGTTTGGGTTTGGTTTCTGAACTTAGTTCTTCGAGTGGACCATCGTGAACCATGGCGGCCGTGGGTGGTTATTCCAACCAGCCCACCTCCCTCCAGAAGTTGATCACATCTCCTGATCTGTTCCAAACATCTTTGAAAGATCTGGTTGTCCCGAAGGTTTCTGTTCTAATCTGGGTGACGCCTTTGAATAAATTCAAAGAGCACATGCGTAACGGTTTATGTTTATTGTTTATGTATCTTTGAGTTAAATTATTATAATCATTTTATTAAAGATTCAATATTTTTATTCTTATGACACATAAGACAGTGACAAACAGGATGACATGACATAATTTATAAAGAAATAAATAAAGTCGAAGCAAAGAGGCCACATATATAACACAGAAAAAGACCAGTAGGTACATAAATAATATCTTATTTAGTTTAATGTTTAAAATTATTAAAATATGCTCAATTTTATTATTAAAATGTAAAATAAATATTATTACGGTATTTAAGTTATACACTCAAGTAAGCCCCCTGGCGTAAGTGTTTAATCCATGTTTAATCTATGGTCTAGCGGGTCTTACACTGGCAGCCGCCGTTTCGTTCTGAAATAATGAGCTCTTCGTTAAACTATTTGCTTTTAACATTATATTTTTTATCATAGGGTTATAAAATATTGTAGATGCCAGAAGATACTCTTTAGGCACCCAAGAGTATAAAAATTTAATTCCAACTTCTCTACAAATCTTTATTTTTTTGTACAAATCATGCCATCATTCTTTCGCACAAATGAAAATTCCCTTGAAGACCTTTCAGATTTTGTTTCTTAGTCGATTACACTATATAAATCGTGAAAGTCGATTGCCTTATCTATCACATTACTAGAAATAGAATACTTAGTCTATGGGCCTTCATAGACCAAGCATTTTGCAAGAAAGTGAAAGAAAAAGACAGTGTCAAGCGTATGGAGGTCATGCCTTGCATTTTTATGCATTTTACATACTAAGTTATTGAATCTTGAAACAGCAAAATTTAACTAAAACTAATGTTTTCTTTTACTGTAATGACAGTTCTTCCACAGGTTTGTAAAAATAATATATAACGTGTAGTTTGAACGGTTTCGTTACAGTGTCATTTGTCAAAACTAGAAGTCAGCATAAATAATTTTGTTTTGCAGATTATTATACAGAAACCATAGGATGGCTGATCAATTCTGTTTACGTTGGAACAACTTCCAGTCAAACATAGTGAGTGCCTTGGATTCATTGAAGTGTTCAGAAGATTTGGTCGACGTTACGCTCACCTGTGAAGGCAGAAATATCAAGGCCCACAAAGTCATATTGTCAGCGTGCAGCCCGTACTTCAGGAATGTGTTCAAGGTGAATGACTTAGGACATTAATAACCTTCATATTTATACCAATGAACATAACATGTACACATACTATTAGTTTCCTATTCTGTTTGACCCTATTAAAATCGTGCTGTTGCATTAAAATGCAACAAATATGTCAACATTATAATATAGGTATATAGATTTCTTACAGTCAGGACTATTCTAAATAAGATTCATTGAGTAGTAAATAGTAATTTGCAATTAAGAAAGTACTATTATTCATTGTAAGTACTATTATTGCAGATTTATTCATTGAAGTGCTTACAATTTCAGGAGAACCCTTGCCAGCATCCAGTAATAATACTAAAAGATGTATCGGCTGATGATATTGTCAGTCTGCTATCATACATGTACCAAGGAGAAGTGTTCATTGAAGAGAGTAAGCTGTCTTCATTCCTGCACACAGCGGCACTTTTACAAGTGAAAGGATTAACTGGTGTGACACAGCAGGTAAATAAGGTAGTAAATAATAATAAGCAGGAAGGTATAGTTTGATTCAAACTTAATGGTGGCTCGGGAGTTAGTTGCAAGTGCCGACCGTGCAGGTACAGTCAAGTCAATAATAATTTTGGCTCTATTTAGTTAAGCTCAATTAATATATTTTTAAGATTTAGCTCTTTTAAGTTTAAATCATACTTTAACTGCACTCGCAGCTAACTTCCGAGCCCCCATTAAATTTGATTTGAACGGCAAATAAAAGTATGCAGAATTTGCCATATTATGTAATTAAACTTGTGTTGGAAAATATTAATTTTTATTCAATTTTACTTTGTTCTTTACAGAAAGAAAATTTCTCATCTCCTAATACATCAAATAAACTATATACACAACTGACTATTTCATCAAAGCCACTTTTTGGTGCTGCTCATAAGGAAGCGAAACTGCCCGCTTTGAAGAAGAGACGAAGTAGTACTTCTGACAAACCTAATGACGTTACTATTGGGGAGGCCCCCAAAAAAAGTAAACTTTTAGAAACTTGTGATATTTATAGTAGAAGTAATCTTTCGCAAACAACTAAACTTGATAATCAAGTGTTCTTACCAGAAAATAATATTGACAAAAAATGTGAGGGCAAGATTGAACCAGCAACAATAACAGCCAATGGGAAAAGTTCTGCATTATCTCAGGTAATATTTGTATATATATTAGTTAGACTATGATTAGTGTTTTGTTAATAGGTTGAACTGCTACATAAATAAAATATTTTCAGGGGTTCTTGTGATTCTTGTCAATTTCAATTGTTACAAAAAATAAATCCTGAGTTTATTTTACTCACTGATTTCTATTAATTTTATTTCTTAATCATTTTCAGGTGACTGCTCAAGGAGATAACATTCCGATAACAATCAAAACAGAAAGGATAGATGACAACAACTCGCCGCCTTTATCAATAACTGCCAACTCTGAAAATGATGATAGTCTTCCTGATTATGAAAACAGCATGCTTGCCAGATCCCTGCTTTCAGGTTTGTTGAAGTTATTCACCAAAATTTATCTAGATTTAGTTCTCATCAGCTGTTTTAGGGTATTTTTACAATAAAAAGCACAATTTTATTTTTGTAATTTCTTTTATGTGTTTTCATTGCAGGGATTAATCCATCGAAAAGTGAAGCTAGTGCCAACAATTCAACTCTCAAGAAAGTGTCAAATGTCATGGTGGATGTGCACTGTTCAACACGGTCAAAAGATATTAACACAGACACAGTAACATTCACCAATGCATCATCTAAAAGTCCTATTAAAACTATATTTACTGAAGAGCTACATTTGAAACCAGAAAAGCAGTCACCAAAATCTGATGTGGAATATGAACCAGAAGTGTTACTGTCAGAACATCAAGATGGTGCAGATTCTGATAGTACTTATAATCAAGATCAATCTCTTCTGATGCTGGCAGGAATATCGACAGTGCCCGTGCTCGGTGGCGGCGCGTCCACGTCGCAAGGACTCGCGCACCAGCAGTCGAACCACGCCGCCATCTGCGGCGACTGCCCCCACTGCGGCATGAAGTATTCCAACCAGTCAGCATTAAAATATCATGTCAGATTAATGCACTCTGACTTAACCAATAGGCTGTGTTGCTACCTATGTCCAAGATCATTCACTATGCGTGAGACATTCAAAGAGCATATGTGGACAAGTCATGGTCAAAGAAATTAATTTTCGTTTATTATCCTGGAAATAATGTGCCTTATGTTATTTGTCAATTGTGGTAATACATTGGATAGGTGATGTGGAAAGCTAATGTGCCTTGTTGAACGAAAATCAATGCCTTGCTAAAATACTTTAAGTCAAATTATGCTGTGGAAGAGACTGATAGCTTTTGCTTGTTAAAAAGTTGAAATTTTTATAACATTTTAAAGGACTGTTTTCGTCCCTTTAGTATCACACAGTTCAGTATTTTAAGAATAAATCAATCAATCCTGTGCAGCTCTGTACACATGAAAATGGATGACTATAAAAAAAAAAAACAATAATAACTTGAAAAATAATTAGTTTTGGAAGTCTACTGTAAAATGGTGGCAAAACTTCATTAACTGTTGTGTTTGTCATTAATCAGCACATGAGGTGCAGATGTTGATATCATAGTGTCTCTTTATTAGATTCATTGAATTAAGTGATATTATAAATATAATTGGCTGTATTTAGTTTAAGGATACCTTATTTCGAGAGGTTATCTAGTACAGCCCGAGACGGATAAATTGTAAGGCAGCATTCTCATATTGGTCAACAGAGGCGACAAGATAACGAATGCTTTAGTTTATAATTAAAATATCTTAGTTTTATAGTTTCAGTTAAAATACAGTTTTGATGTTGATTTACAAATATGTTAGCGTAGAAGGAATTTTTTAGATTGTAATTGGTTGAAAGCTGATACAATATCAGTGATCTTTATTGTTATTAAGAAAAGTGTTACTGTTGCAGTTACAAATAAATAGGTGCTTACAATTGGTTGAATCTTAATATGAATTTCATTGTTGTTGAAGCAGTAAATGAAGTCCATATTGCCAAACAAAAATTGTTAGAGAATGTTTTCTTAAATCTTGTTTGATATTCCTTTACTCCTAAGTAAGTAAGTTGTCCTTTTATTGTTGATAAATGTTTAATTAAGTTATTACTTTCGAATATAATTTCGCCACATACGCTGTGGCTGTTCTATTGATAAGTATATTGTAAAAAAAATAAGGTATGTATTTTGAAATTTCTTTTATTTTGGTGTATTGTGCCAAAATGTATTAGCCTTTTTAAATAAGTTATTAAATTAGTAGGATTATATTTGGAATTTTAATAAGTTACCTACCTGTAATTAATTCTGTGTCGATTCATATTATTATTTGTTAGTTTTAATGTTAGAGTTAACTGAACTTCGTAAGTAGCTATGACAAGTCTATAGTTCTCTACTTACTGTTATCTCAAATATTTTTATAGAATGAATTTTATTGTTGATTTGAATTACTCCAGCGAATGCCATTAGTGAAAATTGTTGATTACTTATTTTACGGAATATTACCTATTGATTTTAGGTTTACCGAATCTAGATAGCTATAGATATATTTATAGTTAGTTTAAATTAAATATTATATTTGCGTTGATATAATATTGTTGGATATTTTATTCAGATTTTACACGATTTACATGATTTTAAATTATGTTATAAATAAAAGTATGCTTCATACACAAAATGTATTATTTATTCTATTTCCTAGCCGTTTTCGAAGTCTCGTGAGAACTATTCCTGATACTGGGATCGTCACCGTATCGCCTTTCGCCTCGCCGTCAAACAGCCGTCAACCTAACATAAGCACGTAACCAAAGCGGACCACAAGCTCCGATACGTCGACTCCATGGACCTAAAAAAAAAGGCGGGCGCCGTCTCCTTTAACAATAACTGAAGCACCCATAGTAAGTCAGTGCGCTAATGTCTACAAGCCAGCACGCATACATTCACACCATAGTAAGTCTACCGGCTGCCATTACGTTACACGAGCGACGGTGTCTTTGCAGGTACTCAAATCACGCACACATAGATCGGTAGGGTGCTTCACTTTTGATATGCGTGGTGCGGAGTCCATCTTTTTTTATAAGTCTATGCGTCGACTCGCCTAAAGCTAGGCGTCGCCGCGCTTACGTCAAAAACAGATATTGAAAAAAATTAAGCATGATCAAATTATACGAACTAGAAAAAATTGGTGGAATAGGTTACAACAGCAGAAATGTACTCTGTGAGAATAGTGTGCTGCAGGCAGGCCGCGGGAGTGGTGAGAGAAGCAAGGGTGGACGGAGAGTCGTAAGCGCGGCGAAGACGAGCCGTAAGCGCGGGGACCACTGGTTGACCACGCGCCACACCGCGGTTCATGAGCTTGTCGAGCTTGTCCCGAGGCGAATCGTTTACTTTACGATTCCGATTAGTGTGCTTTTCAGTAGGCATACAGAGAATACTAAAAGGCTCGAGTTACGTTCCGTTTCCGAGTTGATATGTGTGATATGACCATTAGTCAACAGCTTACCGTTTTTAGGGTTCCGTACCAAAATGGTAAAAAGGAACCCTTATAGTGCGACTGAGTCTGTAATAGTAGATTATTAACCAAGGGGATAAAGCAGTGTCTTCTGTCGCGGGTGACGATTTAAATCGTGAGCGTAACGAAGGACTCGAGGTTTACTCCCGAGCGTAGCGAGGGTGTTAAAAACTTAAATCACGAGCGAAGCGAGGGATTTAAAACGAGTCCTGAGTGTAGCGAGGGATTTAAGTTCACCCAAGACTTAGACAGCTTTATCACCGAGGAAAATACTCTACTTTTCGTACCATTTGCGAAAAAATTAACACAATAATAATAGGAGATAAGCATTTACTAAAAATAATGACAATTAAAAACTTTTTTACAAAAGAAACAACCGACTTCCGGTCGTGGTCTTCGAAGATATAAATAATAGTAGTCTATGCTTCGAAGTCGGTGGCAAAAAACTAAAATACAGGTCCAAAGACACCGACTTCCAAAATTAAAGTTATTTTTCACGTTGTAGTGTTTTTTTTGGATGTCGGTTGTTTTTTTTGTAAAAAAGTTTTTATTTTTCACTTTTTAGTGGGTCAGTTTGTAATTTATCTAAGTTACAATAGCCCAATGGCAACTGCTCATCACTTTTTACAAAATATTGCTTTTCCCGATGCAGGGACGTTAATTGTTGAGGAGTTCTCCTAGTAAGAATCAGGACTGACATGGAACTGGAGCTCCATGGTGAAGTCATCATCACCATTATGCATTTTGACGAGCACAAATTACTTAGCAACTAAGTATATTAAAGTAATCGAATCGCAACCCGTGAAATACTTATAAATTGAGTAGTCCCGATGGCTATTTGTGGTCTTCATCATCAGTTCCACTTCACCAAATGGTGTTTTCCGAGAGCAAATGCACGAGTTACTATAAAAATACCCAAATCGCTATAGGTGTGCCTATAAAATTTGAGGGTTCCCCTCGATTTCCATGGGATCCCCTGATCAGATTCTGATTTGGTGACAATGGGACCACCTCGAGAGTATACGCTTTCAAACAAAAAAAGAATTTTGAAAATCCGTCGACAATTTTCGGAGTATTCGATGAACAAACATACAAAAAAAAAACATACAATCAGCCGAACATAGTACCTACCTCCTCCTTTTTGTGAAGTCGGTTAAAAGTAAAAGTTAACATTCGAAACATTGGTCCAATTATTGATAGAGAGAGTTACATTTTGTTTGGTACATTTATTGTTGACTAGCTTTTGCCCGCGACTTCGTCCGCGTTTCCGTCGTTTTTCGTAAAAAAGTACCATATGTCCTCCCTCACGGTTCAGTGGTTTTGATGTAGCAGACAGATTAACTTTCGTATTTTAGTAGGGAAATATAATATGTCAATCCACAATACTGTTGAAAAATATCGCAAATGCCGTTCGCGGTCAGCTGTAAGCCGTAATTCTCGTTGTGAAGCAGTTTCAGCTTCTCGGGATAACGCATGTTGTTCTCGGTCAATGGTACGCCTTAGCTCTCATTGAGAAGAGCTTTGAGACGGCCCGCCCGTGATGTAGCTCGTCTCGCTCTGTCAGCTGCTAATCGCATCTCTCTCTCTGGAGAGCTTTCATTGGCTCGAGAAGTTGAGGCACTAACTCTCATACCGTCTTATTACAAAAAAATGCTTAAGTACTGGTTTAAACCAAGACTAAAAGGTCTAGGATTGTTACGGTATTAATGCTAGTACCAGGACCAAAATGTGTTCCGATTACAAAACGAAGACTATCGGAGGATCAGTTAGTACCATGGTTAGTACCAATGAAGGTCCATGCTGGTCCATGCTTTTAAAATATCCACAGATAAGAAACAAAAATGGCATTCTTTCATTCGTTCCTACAGTATTTATTTGAAGCAACGTTCCGTTTCTCTAAATATTGATATAATAGTATCACTTGAAATGTTTAAATAATTATTTATCAATACAAAAATAGGTCAAAAATTGTTCTTTGTCTATGTTACAGTATATTGAACAAGCACAATTCGTACTTTTGACGCGCTTTTTATAAACAAGTTGTCATATTTTTTAACACCTCTAGCGTGAAGTGGAGCGACATATATTCGGCGAGCGACGCATGTAATTTGAGAGTTGAGAGCCTTGAGACGAATGTTTTTGTTGCGTCCTATAATAATAAATACCTGGATGAACTACTTATTTTCACTAATTGTTTTTAATATTACTGTTACTGCTATGTGGTTTGCTCGTGAGTTGTTGTGTCTGGTTAAATTGTGAACTACTAATCGTAAAAAATGGAAAACAACAAAAGAAAAAACGGGTTGAAAACTGGATTTCTGAAGAAAAAGTTAGTAAAACATGGATTTTAAATTATAATTAGGTAAATAATAACCATCTTATTTCGACTACCTAACGCGATGTTCTTATATTCTTATTATTATATTAGTACCGCAGTTAGTCCAATAGATAAACTAGGGGTCTCTGTGGTTTTACTTTAGTACCATAGATAGTTCATGAACTAGTGATAAACTTCATTTTATAATAACGTTTTATTTAGTCATGGTTTAAACCTAGTAATAATCCCAGTACTATATTTAAATCGCGTTTTGTAATAAGACGGATAGAGTTTAACCAATGTGCTCTTTCCTCTGCCGATTCTTGAGAACGCGTAATTCTCATTCTCTTAGCTTTACTCGAAGTTCGAGATAAAGATAATCGTTTTTCAGGTGGCATTGTGTATTTTATTTTTAATCGACGGTAACGGAAAGGCTGTCAGTTACCTAACAAAATAACCTACGTTAGAGGTCCTAACTATAGCTACCTTTCACTTAAAATCTAAGTGCCTATTTAAACTAAAATATTCTAATAGAATTATACCCAGAAATATGTACAACTTACAACAAAAAAAGAAATGAAAATAAAGCTGAAACGCCTGAGCAATACTACCTACCTATACCTACTTCACTTAAAAATAATTAGGTACCTATAACTGCTATAATTAATAAAAGTATGATCTACGCTTTAAATTAGCCAAAACTTACCTATCGGTATCTAAAAATCTATGCGTACTACTTCTACTTCTACTACTACTTCACCTAAAAAGAAATAAAATGCAAATTATTAATAATTTGTAATTTAATAAATATTTAAACACTACCAAAACAACTAATACCTATTTTATAAAATAACAACAAAAGAAATTCAAATAAACTAAAAAGTCGCGCTGATAAGCACGGTTTGTTAATATCAATTTCTGTCAAAACGCATTAACAGCCAAATGTTGAATCACAGAGTACCTCGCGCTCGGACCTCCCGCCTTTTTATAACCTACCGCCATCGCCACGACACGACCCGCGTCGAGCGCGGCAACCGTTACGCAAAAATAATCCTTATGGCATGATTCAGTGTTCACGTGCGACGGCGCGATGGCTTATTAGCGTATTTCATGTATAAGTTTGGTGTTTCTATACCGATTACTATGATTCTTTTTTTTATTGAATAGGTAATAATATTAACTTCTTTTAATAAGGGATGAGTGAGAGTATTATAACCGTAAGAGCAAACAAATATAATCAGAAAGCTCCGAATTGCTAAGCTATCGGGAGTTACACGTGTTATTGTGAGTCAACCATAAAAGATAGACATATGCTGTTGTGGAATATTTTTTAGATAATTTTATGTAGAACATTTCCGTCATAAATGATTTCTATGTAGTTTTAACCATTAAGGCTGAACACGCGACGGAAGCTTAAAAAATGGAGCAACTTCTCCCGTTTTCCCAACATTTCCCTTCACTGCTCTGCTCCTATTGATTGTAGCGTGATGAAAAGTATACTATAACCTCCCCAGGAGTATGAAGAATAATTGTACCAAGTTTCGTTAAAATCCGTCGAGTAGTTTTTGTTTCTATAAGGAACATACAGACAGACAGACAGACAGACAGACAGACAGACAGACAGACAGACAAAAATTTTACTGATTGCATTTTTGGCATCAGTATCGATCACTAATTACCCCCTGATAGTTATTTTGAAAATATATATCATGTACAGAATTGACCTCTCTACAGATTTATTATAAGTATAGATGAGTTGATTTGAGTATTTCTCTGTTCTTGCGTCTGAGGAACTTGTGTTTCATTGTAGATAGTATACGTCGGAGATAGTGGTGGTGGTGCATCGTGAGTTACGGACGAAGTTAAGATGCCGGAAGTTTGGAAAAGCAAAGGCGTCAAGCTCATACGGCCTCGTCGGTTTTCGTAATTTTTAACGTCGCGCACGCTGGCAACGTCACATTTCCAAAGGTTTTTCGTGATTATTTTAATAAATTTAAATCATAGGACAATTTCCTCTCTCAAATTTTTAGATCGTTGGTATTTATAAGTATGTATGCTATTTTTTGACAGTAATTTTGGTATTTACTATTTAGAAAATAGAATAATAGAAAATAATTGACAATATTTCATTTTCTAAGAGTAAATACCAAAATAACCGTCAAAAAATAGCATACATACTTATAAATACCAACGATTTAAGAATTTGAGAGAGGAAATTGTCATTTGATTTAAATTTATTAAAATAATCACAAAAAAACTTTATAAAATGCGACGTTGCCAGTGCGCGCGACGTTAACGCTCTTAATAATCTTAACTGCATAATAAATGCGTAAGTATTCCTTTTTCAAAAAGATGTATAATGCTTTATATACAAACTCAATGGTGTAAACACAGATGTAGTTCAGTATCAATTTCGGTAAGTATTCCAAATTTAAATCACATTCTCCTCCCCCTAGAGGTGAATGAAATTCAATACAATTTTCTTTCCCTGTTTTGAACAGATTAAAAATGACTATTGTTATGTTCGCTTTTTGTGGCATAGAATGTCACTTTTTTGAGCAAGTGGTACGAAAAGAACTACTACCTAATGCTATCAACTTGAAAGGAGACAGTTTTTTTGTTTGGGGAATGGGCCCACCACAAATTGTGGCATTTAGAAATGATATGCATTTTGGTTTATTCCTTATAATCTCTAGATTACAGTGGTAATATTAGCAAAACTTTATGTAACCGGAATACTGTGAAATACGACATTCAAAACATGACTCTCTTAATAACCTAAAATCTCACAAAAACGATTGTCTAATGAGTGGATAGGTCTCATGGGTATTTTAACTTAAAATAGTACACTGTTCAATAATAAATAGTCTAGTATACTTAGTGGTGTATGGTCAAGTGGGTGTAACTGAAAAAAGTAGGTAAGTAGGCAAGTCATAACTTGACAGGATCTGGTCAGTGGGTCGTCTTAGGGGATCTAATATCACATAGTAAAGTGTCTTAAGTAAGTGATATTAGATCACCCAGCATGAAAAAAGTGGTGTGCCTATAACTCACAATGTAGATTGTAGTACAGTACCTTGCCGGTTAGTTTATTTACGCATCATCTTATTGCATTTTTCACTATTTTAGGTGACATTAATCATGTCAACTTTCTGCTATTCTACAGGGTTTTGCATTCTATACATTTCAAATAAATATACATAATTAAATTCTTCGCATTTTCGAAGCTGTAACCTCAGATTAGAGAGATTAAACACTCATCTCGCGAGAAGTCCACAAAACACATATAAGTTAGCGCACGTCTGCAGCTGTCTCGGACAGTAACTGTCGTCGCATATTCCGATGTAACAAAAACAACAACAAACACAGCATTTTTGTAGTTTTTTATTAACAGCTTTGTGGATTATTATTATTGATTCTTTATTTCAAGTAGCTTAGGCCCATAAAACACAATACATAATATAAGTATAAAAACCAATAACTATAAACTAATACATATTTTATGCAACAAACTTAAAAACTACTGCACACGAAGTGACGGCGTCGTGTTACGCTGCAAGGTGTTGCGTAGCTGGCTGCGGAAACGCCGATACAGCACACCTTTAATTTGGGCAAAACTCATCCTTGAGGAAGGTCACCAAATGGTGTTATGGCGCGCCTCCAGCTTCTCCACCTTCAAGGTCTAGTTGGTCTTCACCCGTATGTACTCTACGGTGTCGTCAGTCTTCGTAGAGTGGTGCAAACGAGACGCGTACAGCTGCGTCGTCGGTACTGCAGGACGTAGCAACATATTAGATCTAGCCGGCGCCGTCCCACACTGCTTGCGATAAGTAAACTTCCTCTTCTTTCTCTCCACCTTGATGAAGCCGTCCTCATCGCATGTGTTCTTCTGTGGGCGTGGTATGTTACGCTGACGACACGCTGGTCCTGGCGCAGGGGAGGTCGCACCAGGCGGCGGCTGATTTAGTGACACGCGGGGTTGCGATAGTCGTGGAGAGGATCCGGCAGTTGGGACTCGAGGTGGCCCTGCACAAGTACGAGGCCATGTGTTTTCATGGTCCTCGGAATGCGCCACCGTCGGGTTCCCAAATAACGGTAGGAGGGGTTCACATCGGAGTCGGGTCGACGATGAAGTACCTGGGACTCGTCCTCGACAGCCGGTGGAACTTCGTGGAGCATTTCCGACGTTTGGCTCACAGACTGGAGCGGGCTGGGGCTGCTTTGAGGCGGCTCCTGCCCAACCGGGGGGGTCCAAACGCCTCCTGCCGGAGGCTCTACGCGGGGGTCGTGCGGTCCATGGCCCTTTACGGGGCACCGGTGTGGGCGCGTTCCCTAAGGCTGCGGCCAGCCCAACGGTTGAACGCGTCCCAGAGGGTCATGGCCATCCGGCTAGTCCGGGGATACCGCACGGTCTCCCGGGAGGCGGCGAGCCTCCTTGCCGGATTGCCGCCGTGGGATCTGGAGGCAAAGGTCCTCGCGCACGTGTGGGAGTGGCGCGAGGAGGCGAAACGCCGGGGCGTAACTCCGCTGCCGCGAGAAATCACGGTACAGCGGACAGAGCTCCGATGGGATCTCATGGCGACATGGAGAGCGCGACTGTCGCAACCCAGCGCTGGGCACGCCACAATTGCGGCGATAAGTCCCCTCTTTGAGGAGTGGTTAGAGCGGCGCCACGGCGTCCTCACCTTCCGCCTGACGCAGGTCCTCACCGGACACGGCTGTTTCGGGAGGTACCTGTTTCGCATAAGGCGGGAGGAAACGCCCGGGTGTCACCATTGTGTGGATCGCCCGGAGGACACGGTGGAGCATACAGTGGAGGTTTGCCCAGCTTGGGCAGAGCACCGCCGTGTTCTCACGGAGGCGATCGGCGGCGGCGATCTCTCGCGTCCGAGCCTGGTTCAGGCCATGGTGCGGAGCGAGAGTGCATGGGAGGCCGTCACCTCCTTCTGCGAAGCAGTGATGCTCGCGAAGGAGGAGGCGGAACGCGTGAGGGAGAGGCAGCCTCACGCCCTCAGTCGCCGCAGGAGACGCCCTGGGCGGCGGGAATTGCGTGGCGATTTCCGGCCACCGTAGGCGCGGGCCTGCGGACGGTGAGTAGCGGGTAGCTCGCCGTCCGGTAAGGACCAGGCCCGAGTCGACGGCGCGTTGTGTTCCACGCGCGCCTCAAAGAGATGTCAGCAAGTGATGGGGTCCAATAGGGCTGACGCCGCTGGGGTCGCGGGTTGTTTTAAGAAGATACCGTGGCCCAGGCATAGGCAACTGAAGGAATACGGCTGGGTTTTAGTCAGTAAAAGTCTGACACGCCCTTCCGCTCCACCCAGAGCGGGGAAAGTTATTTGATGATTTCCCATTTCCCACCTTCAAAAAAAAAAAAAAAAAAGTGTTCTTCTGTGGAACCTGCTGTGTGGTCCATAACGTGGTTCGTAGTCATCGCACTCGATGCTGAGTGACTCTGCTATGCACTGTATACAGATGTTTTATTTTCATAAAACTCTCAATAATTGTAGCTCAACTAAGGAAACAAATAATGAAAAATTGGAAACAACAATGTTGTCGGTCAGTGTCAAACTGATTGAAATTCTACAAAGGGCCACAGAGCATCTACAACGGGCTTATCAATTAAGTTTCGTTCTACGGTCATTTGTAAACTATTCTACGCGATATTTGCGTTAACCGGTTAATAACAGCATTAAAAAAACAAATTCACCAATTATCTCTTTAATCGAATTTAAAGCCGATATTATTACCGCCGCGCACCGTCATAACATTTTTTTTATTTTCACTTTAAAATAAACCTAAAAAACGCTCCTAAACACGATTTTTTTGCCATAACACTTTTTAGTGTTATTTCATTATTCCGGTTAGGTTTTTACATAATTTTTGGTCTATTAATTATAATAAGTTGATCACTTTTTATATGTGCAATATGAATTATAAACGTTACCGTTTAATGGTGGGCCCAAAAAAAATTGTCTCCTTTGGAACAGTTTTAGATGACGTTTGCCCAATTATTGAAAATAAGAAAGAAATAATAGTAGATTATGCACTATGGGGATAAATTAGGTAGTGTCTTATGTAGCGGGCGCCGTATGCGCGAGGCACTTTAAAAATCCTGAGTGTAGAGTGGGATTCAAGGTCGCCCAAGACGAAGGCACCTTTATCTCCGAGGAGAATACTTTAGTTCACACCATCTTTATGACAATAAAAAGCAATCAAAGTATTTATCAAAATTATAATTACAGATAAGTAGTCTACTAGACCTATTTAAACAATTAAAAGTTAAAGGTAATGTTTGATACATTGGACAAGTTGTGGAAAGACAATGTTATGTTTTTATTCGTTTAGTTTATTTGATTATTACTGTTAAAGTAACTTGGGTTTGCTGAGGACCATTTTGGATCGTGAAAGTTGGTGAAGTTGGTGCTTGAGGCAGCGGGCTAGATGAATAGTGTTTTGATGTGGAAGGTTGTGGTGACAAAGGTGTCCAAGGATCAGTTATCAACGATGTTTTTAGTTTGATGTTGTCACCAATGCGGCAGCTTACATATTTTATTCATAATTTTGTACTTATAGAATTTTCAATGTAGCCCTCAGCTACTAGGTACATCAGATTTCCAGCCACCGTGTCTTTTAATCTGGGTCATGTCTGCTCCTGAATCCACCAATAGAGTAGCCGATGTTCTCCTGAAACAATGGCCCGTGTGTGTTCGGCATTTGTCAATTTCAGGTATTTCGCAATTTCTTTCGGCATGCTGCTGTTCTTATTTTTTCCAATGACTTGCCTGGTGCACTTGCCATTATTATAAGCTACGAAAAATCTATTAGTGTTTAGGTATATTAGAGGGGCGTACAGCGTGGCCTACTTTTCGATAATTCTTACGTATTCTCCAAGTCCAAACCCCCCGGACCGTGTTCTTTCTTTGATTTTGTATCTGGCAAAACCAGCAACAAATCTGAATGTTTTTCGATATCTTCGATTTTAATGTTTATGAGTTCATTTTCACGACAAGCGCCCTTCACTCCAAAAATCTATGCCGCCTGTAACAAAAATAGGTAGGTAGGTTAGTATTTAATTAGGAAGGTAACTTACGTAATGTATTATTTTATGTATTAACACTAGATTATAAGTCTTTCTAATATCTACATTATCTACTAACAAAATATGGATCACTGTTGTCCGAATTAAATTAAATTTAAGCACAGGCTTAGGAAAGCACCATTTGGTGAAGTGGAACTGATGAGGAAGACCACAGATGGCCTTCGGAACTACTCAATAATACTTATTATTTCACGGGTTGCAACTCGATTATTTTAATTACCCTTATAGTCAAATCAATTTGAAACAGCATTAACACTAAAGTAGGTACACTACTACATCAGCTCTGTTCTTAGGGCCCTCGCCCACGGCGACTTTTTGTAGCGATGCAGTAGCGATGCTGTCGCGCGTCCGCATCGATACAGTCGCGAAGCGGTCGCTAGCTGTGTGCCCTCGCCCACGGGCCCAGATTCAGTCGCGATACAAACGCGATACTGGCGCGCTTCTGTCGCGTTGCAAACGCGATTCAGTAACGGCACAAAAATACCTGCGATCGCTACAGTTGCAAGATGGACTCCGTTGAGGCAACATTAGTCACGTTGTCTTTGGTGCTGCTTTTACGTAAGCAGCCGAAGCGTAGGCAACTAAAACTCGGTTCTCCACTCACGCGCCACCCTCTGTTCTCTCCCCGATGTGTAGCGCGTTGGCATCGCTTCTGTAGCGCGTTGCAAATGCGACTAACGCGCGTTAGTAGCGATGCAGTCGCGCATTTCGTAAACGCGCGACAGCATCGCTACAAAAAGTCGCCGTGGGCGAGGGCCCTTAGACCTTAGCAAAGCTTTCGATTTTGTTCATCACTCAATTCTACTCTATAAATTGAATAAAATCGGTATCCAGCCAGGTAGAATGGTTCAAATCATATTTATCGAATAGAAGCCAAATCACGAGGATCACTAAATTCGAAGAAAAAGCTAACAGTATCTCCAATTTGAATTCCCAACCTAGACATAATTACCTTGGTGTACCGCAGGGAAGCATTTTAGGGCCATCGTTATTCCTCGTGTATGTTAACGATCTCCCTCAAGCAGTGAACACGATTGTGTCATTTTTGCTGATGACACGGCGGTAATTATAGATTGTAAGATCTTTGAAAACTACGAGTCAGACATAAACAATTATATAAAAATGCTTTAAAAGTTAACGTAGAAAAAACTAAAACATTAAATTTCAAAACGCAGAACAGTAAATGCCTCCAACTTAAGAATATCTCATAGGAACCAATTAGTCGAACAAGTACATACTCGTACAACTACTTTTCTCGGAATAACACTCACGTGGAAATAACATATTGACGAAATATGCATGAAAATAAAGAGATTTGTATATGCTTTAAGAAAAGTTAAAGATGTGACATCCAAACCAACTGCGATGATGGTGTATCACGCCTATATCTGTTCCATTATTCGGTATGCTATTATTGTTTGGGGAAATTCTTCGGAAATCTCTAGAAAAAAATTCTCTCGCAAAATTTGTTAAAATTAACTCTAAACTCTTTGAAGCGAAAAACAATTTTAACAAACGAAAGGTCACACAGTATTTATTGAAAATCCCTGTACCTAGGATATAACTATTCAGGCGCAGTTGTGTGTCTATGGCGCCACTTATATATAACTCACTACCTAACTGGATAACAGAACTACCTTACAAAAAAATTTGCGTGGTTTTGAAAAAATGGTTGCTATCGCATAGTTCGGCGAATTTCTCAACAAAAAACATGTCAGTCCTACCACTCCAGGAATGCATTGTGGATGCACTTATATAGGGTGACTGGTAATTAGTGACCGATACCTAAACACATCATTGTGCTCACGATAACAAACAACTTTTACTATGGGACCAAACCTGAAATCGCGAAAAAAAAATCAGCTGCTCCCTACATTTTGACGAGTTATGCGAACATGAATGTATGGGGCAGCTGATTTTTTTTATATATATTATTATTATCCATTTGCATGCCAAAACTTCATGGCGGAATGTGTCTGCACTAAATTTTTTAAGTAATATCTTTTGTACCCACCACATTTTATGCAAATAAACGATTTTGATTTTAAGCAATTTAGGCTTGTCACAATGCATATGGTGAAGTGGAGCTGATGGTGACTTCACCAGCAGTTCCATTTCTCCTGGTTCCTTACTAGGAAAACTCCTCAACAACGTCCCTGTATCGGCAAAAGCAATATTTTGTAAAAGGACGAGTTTTGTAAAAGATGAGTAGTTGACATTAGGCTATTGTAACTTAGATAAATTACAAACGACCCACCAAAAAGTGAAAAATAAAAAACTTTTTTACAAAATAAAAAAAACAACCGACTTCCAAAAAAAATACTACAAAGTGAAAAAATAACTTTAATTACGGAAGTCGGTGGCAAAAAACTAAAATACAGATCCAAAGACACCGACTTCCGAAATTAAAGTAATTTTTCAGGTATTTTAGTATTTTTAACCGACTTCCAAAAGGAGGAGGTTCTCAATTCGTCGGAACCTTTTTAACCGACTTCCAAAAGGAGGAGGTTCTCAATTCGTCGGAACCTTTTTTTTTTTTTATTTTTTTTTTTTTATGTATGTTCCCCGATTACTCGAAAATGGCTAGACCGATTTGGATTTTTCTTTTTTTGTTCGAAAGGGTATACGTCCCAAGTGGTCCCATGATCATCAAGTCAGGATCTGATGATGGGATCCCATGGAAATCGAGGGAAACCCTCAAATTTTATGGGCACACCTATATCGATTTCGGTATTTTTTATAGTAACTTGTGCATTTGCTCTCGGAAAGTACCATTCGGTGAACTGGAACTGATGATGAAGACCACAGAGGGCCATCGGAAATACTCAATTATATCTAAGTATATAACAGGTTAGGTTGCGATTCGATTACTTTAATATGGTTTATGCTCGTCAAAATAATGGTAATGGTGACTTCACCATGAGCTCCATTTCTTCTGGTTCTTACTAGGAGAATTCCTCAACAATTAACGTCCCTGCATCGGGAAAAGCAACGTTTTGTAAAACGTGATGAGCAGTTGACATTGGGTTATTGTAACTTAGATAAATTACAAACTGAACCACTAAAAAGTGAAAAATAAAAACTTTTTTACAAAAACAAAAACCGACTTCCAAAAAAAACACTACAAAGTGAAAAATAACTTTAATTTCGGAAGTCGGTGGCAAAAAACTAAACTAAAGATCCAAAGACACCGACTTCCGAAATTAAAGTTATTTTTCACTTTGTAGTGTTTTTTTTGGAAGTCGGTTTTTGTTTTTGTAAAAAAGTTTTTTTGGGTTCCGTATCAAAATGGTAAAAAGGAACCCTTAAGGTGAACGTCAACTGGTCCGCGCCGGCCGCACCGCACGCACGGCACGCAACGGATTTCGGTTTGCTATGTATGAATTTATATAGCACTGCGTCCACTATCGGTACCGGCCGCACCGAACGCGGCCGCTCATATATTAGCCCGATTAACAATAAAATCTAGCTTATTATTTTTATGCAACGTGCAGGTTAGAAGTCAAATTGATTTAACCACTATTTTTCAATATTTTCTTTTTTTTTTCACATCCAAAATAGCGTTTTTCTGCATGTTTTTAGTCTGCATGTAACCAACAATATCCAAATCGAGTACACAACCGCAGGTTGAGAAAGCGGGGTCAATCAGTAGGAAAGTATCACGAAGTCCAGGGACGGAAGCAGCCTATGGGTCAATCGGTGAACAAAGTATCAGGGTCGAAAACAGAGTTAACAGTAAAGCCAGTTCTCACAAAATCCAACAATCAATGCAAATCCCACACGACGTTTGACGACACGGTTGGCGCAGTGGTTGAGCGATTGACTGCTGCGCAGCATGTCGCGGGTTCGATTCCCGCACGGAACAAATATTTGTACGACCTACAAGTATTTGTTCCGAGTCTGGGTGTTTTTCTATCTATAATATGTATGTATTTACAAAAAAAAAATGTATATATGTAGTTTATTAGCCATCTCGTTACCATAATACAAGCAGTAGGTTGCTTAGCTTGGGACTAGATGGCGTTGTGTGAAATGTCCAAGGATATTTATTATTATTATTTAAATCTCTCGAGAAATCCGAAAATAGTTATAAGCAGTAACGAACGAACGACAGCACGGAAACTTCAAAAAACTTTGAAATTTGAATTGTGTCAAGTGCCAATCTGTCATCTTGTTATTGCAAGTTATTATTATTAAAAGCTCCATCTATCAAGCAATAGTATACTTTTTATTAAAAGTTTTCAAATCGTGAACTATGGATGTCGCCACCTTCCATACATTTAATATTTACTGTCAGATGTATGATGGTTTCACCCCCCTGGCAACTGCAGTCATCTTTTGCGAACAAGCAACACTGATAATCTTCGTCAATCTCCATGACAACGCGCGACGTCTACTGACAACAACAAAAACACTCAGAATAAATAAAAATGGTGGACGCATGACACCGGCAAATCCGTTCCGGCCGGCCGGGGCGGACCAGGTGGACAGTGGACGCATGCCATCGGCAAATCCGTTCAATACGTTGCGTGCCGTGCGAGCGGTGCGGCCGGCGCGGACCAGTGGACGCTCAGCTTTATAGTGCGACTCATTCTGTCTGTGTGTCTGTCACAGCTGGATATCTCAAGAACTACTAATGCTATCAACTTGAAATTTGGAACAGTTTTACTCTTGCCCAATTATTTTGCAATAAGAAATAAAAATGTATGTATTTTTTTTGCAACAGTGACTGAAAGGGGTCTTAAAAATTCGAAGTTGGGCTACTAGGGCATGTGGGGTATTATGAAACAGCGCTGTTTGCACATTCTCAAACATTTTTTTTTTGTGTTTTTAGGCCGCATAGTTTTCAACTTTTCATGAAAAATGTAAAAAAAAATACCGTTCCCCCCCTAATCTACGAAGTTTGCATAGAAAAAAATCTGAAATTATTCTATGTGATAGAAGTTTATGTAAAGATTACAGGCAAAATAAAACGATGTCTCTAAATAGTACACTTTTTCTGAAATCTGAACGGAACCCTCGGTGCGCGAGTCCGACTTTTTTGTAAAAAAGTTTTTTTATGAGTAATCTAATATTTTAAAATTTAATTTATATGTACATTAATGAAATAAAGGAAATAATAATAGATAGGTTAGTAGGTACTCGGTAATAACTAGGTACAGATAGTGCGAACTCAGACTCACACCTCACAGACATCGTTGATTGTGAGGAAAAATATATTTATGGTAGTTAGGTTAACCGACGAGTCTGCACAAAATGAATTATGGATGTAGAGATAGACAACTGAATGTATACATACCATGGAAGGCTATGTAGGTACCTATGCATTCAGTTGTATCTTGTATACCCGGCACGGAACCTCAGCCGCTCGATTCTCTGTCTACACCCCAAAGAGGCTGGCTTGGCTCGTAAGCAAGTAAGCCATTTCGCTGTTGGAGTAGGTATTGGCATAATGGATAGGCACCTAACTAATTATTGGGTAGGTAATGTAGGTACTACTTACATTATATTAAACAGCATAGCCATGGTTCTAACAAGCAAAAACTGATTGACTATTTGTTTTGTATGAATAACGTGGTGCACATATTTAAAAATCTGTCAGAAATATTATTTCTGACAGATTTTTATTGTTATTTTCGTATGAATATTTTTCTGCGGCATGAGCAAATTCCAAAAACTCGGAACTCCCACCTTTAAGATACTAGTAACGCCATCTGTTGTTTATTTGTAACACTATATATTGGAATGTAGGTAGGTATAGGTAGTAGATTTTGTTCTGAATAAATATTAATTTAAAGACAGCTTAAGTGCACCCTGCACCCTAATTGCGTAATCAATCGGAATCGGTTTCATTGATACAGGTCAACAACATTCATTGCGTTATTTACGTTGTCGAGCAGACAACTTTTTCTATATTAAGAAGCAATGGATTAGTAATTTGCTTCAAAATGATTCAGATTTCGATCGATAGTGTGTTGCGCAATTAGGTTGCTGGTTGTCATTAAACAAAGTTATGGTGTATGACTCATCAGTCATTTCCTTTATCAAAAATACAGTACAAATCAGGTACTTACAGAAGATTTGCAGAAATAGAATCTATACAAAAAGATGAGTGCACATTATGCCGACCTATATAGGGTCGCATTGCGGTTGCGGCACAGGAATCTGCACAAATCACTTTCTCAGTTTTTACGATGATTTTATAATAAACGAATGTGTACCTATCTACCATACTTATAGTAGTCGGACACATTGCATAAAAAGTATCAAAGCGTGGGATCCTGCCCGCCCCTCTTGTCGACGGTACAATGGTTAGGAAGGGAGGTTTTCGAATCAGCACGCAAAAATACAGACAGTCGCAATGATGACATTCCGTAACTGAACAACCCGCTGATCCGCCACACGTAATGTAGGTACCTACCTTAACAGTGTAGTAGATATATATTGACGGATTGCTAGGATTGCTAGCTCATCACTTCAACGCCAACAACTCATTTCCCATAGCTATTTGTTACAACTTCCGCGAGATGGGATTCTGCTCACACACTAGGTATGTTTTCATTCCATTGCTGTTGATCAGCTTGGGAACTATGTTTAACTATGTACCTGACTAGCTTAAATCCTAATCGGATTTCAAGATCATATGTTGTTATCAACGGTTCTGATTTAGGGTCTGTTTTGTGAATGGTTTTTCTTAATAAGTTAATCACCTGTGGTAATTAATTGATAGCGCTAAGATTTTTTTTTCTGCTCTTCATTGTCCTACCTTTGATATTTGGTGCGTATTAATGGTCTTTGATAAAAATATGAACGTCTATAAACTACTTAGAGACCCCTAAAACTTAGATTAATAAGTCCATAAAGTGGGGAATGAACTCGATAGTAAAATTAGTAACTACCCTGCTTCAGGTTTCAGCTCGCAAAACCAAAATCATAAAATATAAATTATCGCTGAAATCTATAATATTCACACGCGTTCGACACAAACAGTCGGCACATTGGTCGTATTGTAACACTAAGTTATGTACGAAGTGTAGGTAGACTGTGGGTAGGTGTAAGGGCGTTCGAGGAAGCCCCTTAATGCGGAGACAGCTCCACTGGGACGCTATTGATCGTCATCCGCCGTCAGTGGCCGAGGCGCCCCTATTGATTCGCCGCAATCTGCATGATAACCCGCGCCTGGCTTCTCTACAGTTACTACACAACATACATTAGAACACAATTACCGAGACACATTTACAGACGACATTCATGATACGTTATCGAAGCGAAGCACTTGTACTGTTATGACAATTTTTGTTTCCTCATATTGTTGCTAACTGCGGGATGGCTGGCTGGCCTTCAGAGACAAATCTGTACATGAGTAATCTGTATCTATGTATGAGTAATAGTTCTATTAAAATCACTTTTCGAAGAAAAGCGGTCTTTACTGAAGTTTATTGAAAATCAACTTTTCCTATTTTGAATTACCTACCTACTCGCAGCAATTTTCGCTTATCAGATACTTGATATGTTTCATATCGAGAACAAATAGCATCTTGCTGTTACTTATTAGTGATTTCTTTATTAGAACGAATATTTTAGGAACAATCACTGTTGAAAAATGTTTGGCGTAGCAAGTCTACGAATTTTGCTACGAGAATGCTACGCTGCACACATTATTCGGTACTTATAGGTTTATAACTCAAATTCTTTACATACCGAAGGGAAACCATGTGGTGGACTTAGCAAATACATAATAATGTATTAATCTATTACCCTTTTATTCCTAGTAAAACAAGTTTAAAACTGTAAATACGCGCCTTAGAGGTCTGGAAGAGAATTTTGAATGTTCGCGCCGGCGTAGTTGCCACATGGTGTGAACTCACTCCTGTAAGTAACATACATAGGTACTATGTATACATAGCTTTAGAAGGATCTATCACACAGGCGACCGGCCTACGTACTATCACGCTTTTTTCAATGTGGAGTTGCGCAGAACTCAAATATGTCGATTCAAACGATTTTTGGTAGTTTTGTCTGGATAATAGTTTATTAGGTGTCATTTATTAGTTTTTTGACGCTTAAACGTAATGTTTTGCAAAATTTATAAAATATCTGTTTCCAAATATTGATTTACCCCTAATTTAGAGTCATTTTATAAAATGTGTGTGTAAATTTTATAAAACTGAACATATTATTATAATACACAAAACATCAGCTATCTAAGTATGTGATTCATAAAATCATGATTTATTGAAACATTATTTTATTTTTTATCTTCACGGTAGCTTATTTACAGGGTTAGCGCAGAAAACTCTTCGTCAACGCAAAAGTTAACGCGTCTACATACTTTTGTAACTTCCTCCGTCTATAGATTCACAAGTTTAGCTATCTTTGACATAAGATTGATAAGCTAACTGTAAAGTTAATGTTCTTATAGTTAAGTTTAAATGTTAAATTGTTTTGACCTTATGGCTAGGAGTAATTTAAAAACTCAGTTAATTTTAAAATTATAAATGTGACCCGTTTAGCTCATGTAGCTATTGAATAGCTTGAAAATAAATACTTATACAATCTAGTACGTGCAGGAAATTAATTTTATTAATATTTTTCTTCCATGTGAAGAAATAATTCCTTTTTATAGTTAACTTTGAACCGTAATAAAATTGTTCTCACTTTAAAACATAATCATTAATCGGGAACTAAAAAAAATCATATTGTGCAGTAAGGGAACTTGCAATAGGTTCCTATATGATTTGGCTGAAAAGGAAGTGATTGCAATGATAAAAGAAGTAAGTAGGTACATCAATAACGTCCGATTTTTATTGAAAGTTGTCGGTGGTGCTGGTGGCGGCTGTGGCAGACGAAGGACGAAGGGCGGGTGATGCGCCACATGACTGTGCGATGTGGGTCACTGCCGCCTACGCGCAATTCGATAAAACTTTGCAAGTATCCACGTCCTGACTACAAACAGAGCGCAACTCTCGCAACACTAATATTACAAGCTAAACCAAACTTTTTTGCTCGCAAATTTAAAATGTACCGCATGAATCTGCGGAAACACCACTTTCAGACATCAATAACTTTAGCGAAACCATGCAGGAAGACTTCCAACACTGAAACTTGAGTAAAGTGATTAGAAAGTAGCAACAAAGTGAGCGGGTATTTTCCCTCGGGAATATTTAGTGAAAGTGTGTAGGTACTAATTAATAGTGCAAAGTATCGATCAATCGTTTCACCATGGTTCTAAATATAAAATTCCGTCGGGGAAGACAAAGTTCGCGCGCAATACGGGCGCAGGCAGGTAGTGCGGGCGGGAGGGCGCGCGGCGGGCGGCCGCGGGCGGCGGTGGCGTATCGATTCCGCGGCGCCTTCAGTCGGCGTCCGTCGAGCGCCGCGCTGCGCCGAGCCGCCGGCGAGCGGGCGTCGCCCCTCCTCGCGGCCCGCGCCCCGCAACCGCCCTCGTCCATCGAATCTCTCGTCGTCGCCGGCAAACTCGAACGACCTCTTTTCGCTAACTAACGTCGCACCCGCGTCCGATTCCCGCCGCGAAACTGCGCTCGATCTCTACGCGTAGTCATCGCACTCTGAAATATTTTTCAGAGTTCAGCAAAACTATTATAGAGAAATTTTGATTGAAAAGTTTTATTTAAACGATCGTAGATTTAATGTAATATTTTGTTTGTTTATTGGGAGAGTGGGTTAATCGTCATGGACTTTGCGAGTTTTGTTGAATAGTGGTAGAGTTGTTGAACGTAAGAGTGCGGTGATGTGGCGGTGCGCAGCCTTGCGAGGATGTCGGACGTGGCCTGCGCGTGCGCCGGCGGGCGCGTAGGGCCGGCGCCATGGACTGCTGTAACTACGGCGAGTACCGCGGGGGCGCAGCGTACGGCGCGGGCGCATGGGACGGCTACGGGTATGCGCCGCTGCCCTACGCGCCCTACGCCCACGCGTACTACGCGCCGCACGCGCACGATCCCTACGCGCGCTACTACCGCTATGACTACCCCAGCCACCACATGCACCATGAACATGTCATGCCTATGGGTTGGTATATCTATGTTTCAGGTATTTACAGGTAGAAAACACTACTTTATTCCAGTGCACTTTTATGTAGGTAAGTCTGAAGTACCGAATCGCAAACTCTACATTCATGACGTTAAATTTAAGTAATAAACTACTTTTTTTATAAACCACACAATTTAGTGCAATAATCTACATAATTGTACAATTTTTTATAATTATGTAGAGTATTGCACTAAATTACGTACGCGATATAAACGCCATTTAAATCCTTGTACATAAGTACCTAACTCTTTTAATAAAATCTACTCTAGATTTGTATTTCAAAATAAATAATGCATAATCAAATAATTAGTAATCATTAAAACTGGTCATGTCCTTCTTTATCTTATCTTTTCGTACTCTTGGGAAAAGTTTCGTACGTTTCAAAGCGACGAGCGAAGGTGTAAAATTAATATCACCGAAACATTTTTATGAACCACTGAAATTGAAAATTATGGGATAAATTGCTCCTGAAAATTATGTCCTTGAATGTCTGTTACGTTGATGTAGTTAAGTAAGTATAATGTTTCATTCCTGTGTAAGTATTGGCTAAACTTGGGGTTTCCAACAATATTTTTTAAATTATTGATCGTTTTCCGTACTAATTAGTTAGGTAATAGGTAATACGGGCTGGTATCCGCAACTCCACGAAAATGCACGTATTTTGCGTATGGTACTAATTAGTTAATATTCATCACCAATCCGTTCCTCAAGTGCGGTGATTTTGGACAGCCACTAAGGATATTCATCCCCAGTTATATCACAGTTTATGACAGTGCATGGTTTTTGAAAGGCTTACGTTTACTTGTGGTCGTTAAGGGGCTGAAAGATTCATAAACAAATAATTTACAAAATCAATAAATTGGACTTTACAGGGCGACGTTATCGCTCAGCGATAAAGCCCTTAAAACTAAGAATAAAAAAAAATTAACTAGGTACCTACATCTATGCTTCTTTCTTTTATATACTTTTCTTAAGACCTATAGGGTCGGTCTTGAGAAAGTTTGTTACGTTTGGACGTGATAGGGTAAAATTAAAATCATATAATTTTTTTTTTATGAACCAAACAATTGAAAATAATGGCATAAATTTCGACTGAAAATGATTCAAAACCTATATCGACCCAAATTCAAAATGCAGACAGAGTTTCATTTCCCAAAAATACCTACTTTTTAAATTATAATTGATCGTTTTAAGTAGGTACTAATTAGTTTATGGTGATTACAAATCCCTTCTCCAAGAGTGGTGATTATCTGTGACTAATAATACTGACCTCTTATCACCGTTAATGTCAGAAGTTGTTGGAAGACTTAGGTACGTTTAGTAGTGGGCGATAAGGGGCTGAAAAGATTTTTTGTTTGTTGTGTAGCTGTAGAGTCTTTAGATATGGAATGATATTCATTGAACTAACGCATAGGAAATGCTTTTTCTAGTTCAATTCAATAAATAAGCTGGCATCTATTCAGAATATTTTAGATTTCCACGAAAATGTCACGTAGGTACATGAAAGTAGTGTTGCAGGAACTACTACGTTTAACTCGCCCAGTTAGAGGCTCTTTTTTTACTGAATGACTACATCATACATATAGTAATTTTACTTTTTTTTAGTTAACCTATCCTATCCCACAGCCGGGCAAAGGTTTCCCCCCCATATTTTTCCAATTGTCTTTATATTTGCCTCCTCGGGCCAATCGGTTAGGAATGAGTCTAAATAACATGAATTATGAAAAAGTAAATTTGTTCTCATTTTGAGTCTCAATAAAGAGTCAATCGGAAAACTACCTCTTAGTTTAAAAGTTTATAAAAGTTTTTACAGTATTTTGTGTTCTTAATACTTTGAAAATAAACCCTCATAACTCAGGCACATAATATGTGCTGCAGCAAAATATATGTACCTAACTAATTCCTTGAACGTAATTGAATTACAAGTATTGAACTATTTCACGTATATTACACATAACAGTGGAGCTAGTAAGCACAATAACATGCCTGGCGACTTCACGTAGTGTGCGTCGACCTGAATTTGTTTACCAATACGAGAGAGATCGGAATCCGCGCGCGTGGCGCGAAGCGACATTCTGAACAATGAAGAATGAAGTAAGAATTAATGTTTACGTTTGGGCGGATTTCTCGGTGTCTACGTCACGTGTCGATGTCAGAGGCCGCGGGGGCGAGCGGGGTGCGCGGAGAGCGCTACAGGTGGTCGCTCGCCCCCGCCTCGCCCCGACCGCCCGCCCCCACGCCGCAACGCGATTGATCGCCTGCACAGCACAGCCACTCTACATATTGACCGGGGTACTAACACCCGTGTCGCTATCCACGCTCAACTCCTTATAAATGCTACGTAAAACATGAAACGACTTTCGCACTGACGCGACGATAGAGGGCTGTCATCAATTTTAATATAACTTATTGCATGTAGCCTACTTACAAATGTACAGTGCAAGCAGAAATTGTCTTGTTTACCAACTACATAGTTTATACATTCGTCATTAAAAAAGTCGTCATCGCCAGGTCAGCGATTAATGAATATGCAGATCGAGTTCTTTGCGCAATTTAACCCGACAACAAACAATTTGTATTTTAATTTTGTCAAATTAATTTGCCAATTTGACAGCTATGCGTAACAGTTATCATTTACATTAATGTTACGCGTACACAATAAAACGTAAGTATACAAAGTTAGGATAGGCAAGTATATTTTCGGAAGTTATTTATAGTTATACCTTAAGTTCTGATTATAGTTTCTTGGATTATTTGAAAAATAACTGCTCGATTTCTGAATTTATAGCGAGTTTTAGTGATGTTAACGATAGCGTAAAAATAAAATAACTTTAGTTATTACTAGTCCAGAGTAAACTGAGCTAGTGTCATCGACATGAAATTATTAATGTCGCTAGGTAGTTTTACTTACGTGGAGCAATAATGTGATGTTTACAGATCCGACAGTTTACAACCATTTAAGTATACGATTGTTGTCAATAATCACGTCACTTTAGCAGATAGATTATTTTATAACATCATGATATATGCATGGCATCTTGGTGCGTCATTATAAGTAGTTTTTCTTTGGTTTCTAGCCTATTGTGTGTACCTACATGAAGTACTAGTAATTGTTGTGATAGTTTTCTTTTTTTCGCGAGTTTTCTGATGATTTTCTGAAGATACTAAAATGTGTAAGACGATAATTATACACTCTGAATCACAATTTTCGATTCTTGCGTTGATTTGCAAAAATTATAGGTATAGATCTCGTTCAGATCGGTCTTTCTGAGAGTTAATAATTAAGCTGCATTTTTCGCGCTCATGTTTATTATGGGTCGGACACTGTTGTAGACAGTTGGAGTATTATTTCTGTAGAACCCGTACTCTATACTTATTATAAAATAAAGTCACTTTTCGTGTCTGTCTGTGTGGCCGCGTTGTTCTTCTAAACTTCGCAACGGATTTTGATGCGGTTTTCACTAACATTTAGATTTTTTTTTACGGAAGGTTTAAATGTATAATACATTAATATTTAACTTATATATAATATAGAAACTTTCATGTTTTGTCAAGTCGTAAAAACCGTGCGAAGCAGGGCTGGGTCGCTACTTGTACAATAATTCGTTTCGGTTAGCCGCAAACTCGTTTGTCAATCTCTCTCATCAGGGGGTCTACTCCCTAACTCTATCAACGAAGCAGCGGGCCCGTCCGATAGTCCGATAGTCCAGTAGACGTCTACTACTGAATATGAATCTTTCGATAACCTCTGCATTCACAAGGTAATAATCACAGCCTTTGGCAGCATGCTTAGCAATATATTTTGTAGGTGTAGGAAACTGAAAAGTTTAAATTGCAAATCGTTAAATAGACCGACCCTTTTTATAAATGTGTCGTATTTAATTTACGGTATATTAAAGTTTTTCTTATGATACTTGTAGTATAGTTTTTCTGTGAACGTTGCTTATTTCAAGAATATCTGACTTCAGTTTACAAAGTCATAATAATTATGTAGGACGGTCTGAGTCAGCAAAATTAGCAAATGTCGAAGTAGCAAAATATCCGTCTTCTATGTTCAGGGTCACGGTTTCGCTTACTATAGCTGCATCGCTACATACATAAAACACCTATGATCGATTTTTAAATGGAATGGCACCTAGTGTGACGTAGATGTCGTGAGTGGTACTTCAGCGAAGTCAGTACGAACGTAAACTAAGAGTAGGTCTATACATTACGAGTCCAGTGTTTTTCGAAATTTTTGTTTGTTTCCGTTACTTGTGTTTATACTTAAATGTTTTTGAGGGACGAAATAATGTGGTGGAGAAAAAGTAATTACTTATATTATTATTTTATTTTATGTTTCTATAAAAATATTTATAAATATAATAAAAGATAATAATAATTGTAATAATGGCGTAACTTGCTGAAAATGTCAGTATAACCTGTTGACTTTTGTATCGTACAGAGATGAAAGGAATTTGTCAGCCGATATGAATAACGTTGTTGATCAATATTGACGCATGCTTAATGAGTTGGAGAGATAATGATAAACATTGCTTGTTTAGATTACGGCGGGTACGCGTCGAAGGAGGCGCGCGTGCGACGCTCGCTGGCGAGGCGGGAGCAGCGCGCGCACACTCCCGCGCAGCACCTGCCGCTGCCGCCCACGGTGAGTAAGGCCTTCATGTGACTTTTATATAATTCAGATGAAACCATATCATGCACAAGTAATTTGCCTGAAACTGTTACCAGACTGGAAAGAAAGGTATCGTTCATACGACTTTTGAGTTATATTTATACCCTCTTACTAATAAACAAAGAATAAAGTTATTCCAAGTGTAAACCTATGAAAATATATGGTTATTCCTTTGTTATTCCTGGTATAATTTTATTCCGTTTTTATTAGTAAGAGGGATAGACGTTTAGGGGTGTATAAAGGGGTTCAGTCTTATACTTGTGGTATTCGAATAGATTTAATTTACACAATTATAATATCAAATCTGTGTTTCATCGTTTGTATACTCTTATTTCACCGTAATAGAATATCTATCGTATCTGGGCTCGAATGTGCACATTCTAAAGTTAGCCTTATTACATAATAACGTTCACTTTGATTGAACAAATTTCAAAGCTGGTAAAACTGAATTAATTTATTCTGGGAAATGATCCAAAAAATTGTGTGGTTTTAGAACTCATTAATTAAGCCATGTTTATTTACAAATCAATCTGCCCAGCCTTTTCCCAACTATGTTAGGGTCGGATTCCAGTCTAATCGGATGCAGCTGAATACCAGTATTTTACATGGAGCGACTGCCTATCTGACCTCCACAACCTAGTAACTGGGTAATACGATACCCCTTGGTTGTCAGAGTTTCGGGCTTCTGACGACCCGTAACGACTGTCAAAGATCCACAAATGACAGCTTTCCGAGGCACGGAGGAGTCTCGATAGGTATATAACGATGGTCACCCATCTCCGACCAACCCTGGCAAGCGTAGCTTAACCTGATGGATCGACCCGTGCAGCTGTTATTACTTAGCCACGAGCTTCTGGGTTTATCTACAAGTTTATCTACACGAACATAAAAATATAATAACAATGCCGTAGACAAATCGTGGGCGTGTAGTGACTCTTAGAAAGCCACTCCAGAACTGTTCGGGGATGCGGCGTGACTTCAATGTCACTTAATTCGCAAGGATAAACGTACTTTGCGGCAATCTTGCGGAAACCTAATAATTAGTTAGCAAGTAAAATTATCAGCTCAGAAAACTGCTTGAAATGAAAATACGTACCTATATAACGTATTTTATGAACTTAACTACAATAAATGCAAAACTTTCCTCTTGTCAATGCAAGTTAGTATAAATATAATATTGGTTACGTTTACTTCCTCGTGAGTAAGCAACACTAATAAGAAATCTTTGCCGTATTGTGTCGAGGTCATTTAAAGTAATGCATAGACAGATAAGAGAATTGAATTTGAATAGAATAGAACACAAACATCGAATACAATAAAATGCCCTATTCCCCTTTACTGATCTTTACAATATGCTCAAGAACGCCAAGCTACTGATACATATCTACGAGTATTATCCAGTCAGTCTAGAGCAGTATGTAAATATTTTCTAACTTACAATGAACTATGGAAATTATGAATGTTAATATTACATGAAATAAATGAGGACTTATCTCGTACCTTACGCGATACCGTTTGAATGCTTTATGATGCAAAACAATCATTATCTGCGCTGGTATAAAAATAGAAGCAGTCAACGGTAATTTAAATAAGTAAAACATCAGAAGACTTGATTAGTTACTTAATCACATTAACACTTTAAACAAATGAGTTGTCTTGAACATGGTTTGTCCACCGTTTATTGAATTACGGCGGAATAGGTCATCGGCATACAAAAAGACTAGTTAAAATTATGTAGGTCAGTGTCAGAGGACAGTTGACATCCTCATTCGCTACTAACGCTCACTCCTCTGCAGTTCTATACATACATTATCAATCGTAAGCAAAGCAGATAGAGTTTAAATTCAACCGACACACTATAAAATTCAGTCAGGGAAAGTTTGTTGTGCAAATTCTGAAATGACTGCTCATTGAAAACAAAAGTTTGTTGTCATTTCTACTCAGACGTTACAAATTAGGTAAATATTTTACGTGGTAATATATATAATATTGCGGATATGTTACGGCCGTTTTAGAGGAAGTTTCAAATAGTTTTCGTTTTGGTTGTCGCAAGTAGGTAGATAAATTATAAAATAAGCTAAAATCAAAGGTCATTTCTGATTTAGGCAGTCAACTAGTTAACGAATAATCGAGTTGTAAGTGGTATCATTACGGCGTCATATTACGAGACAAGTGAGCGTCACAAAGGCGCTAATGAGGGCGGGGAGGGGTGGCGCGGCGTGTTTGGGGGGAGGGGGTCGTGAGTCGAGAGGTGGAGGTGGCCTATGAAAGCTGTCAGCGGTTGATTTTTCCGAGTGTCGTGGGCGCCGCGCTGATCGATAAGTCACGTGGTTCGCGCGCTCGCCGCTTGCCGCTCGATAGTTAGTTAGCCTCTGCAAATCTCCCGTCACTATTCTACTTCCCCCACACATGAACAGTTTTCAGGCCGTTACGAGTTTATATAACGTCTGAACGATTGAAAAACCTAGCGTGAGGATTATTTTATGTACCTACATAAAATAATCCTCACGCTAGGTTTTTCCGCTGCATGTTTTAAGCACTACAAAGTACCTACTTTGTAGTGCTTAAAACATGCAGCGGAAACATATTTTAAGGACATTTTTTGTACGTTTATTTGTAAACATGAACTCATGTGGCAAAATATTAAAAAAAAAATGTTTTCAGGGTATTTAACTAAAAATGATATTCCAAAAAAAAACTTGACCGGTCAAGTGCTTGTCGGACTACGCACAATGGTTCCGTAGTTGGGATTAATTTATCCCAATAGTTGAAATACCTACATGTCCTCGCATTCATTCCAACTGTAAATGTAAGTTTGTACTCACAATATTGAGAGATTTACCACGTTATTTTGAGACCACAGACTTCTTATAGCTTTTACTGTAATCTACAGGTAAAGTTCCTGTATTGTTTTCATAATTTTAGGCTCAGTAGTTTGGAGATTTTTTTTAAAGTTGACCATTGCCCCCCTGGCAATGGTCAACTTTAAAAAAAATATTTAAAAATTATAAAAAAAAATATTTTATAAAAAAAATATTTGAGACTCACATAGTAAGCTCTTTCATTTGATATATCACACGGTACAGTTTGAAAACTTTTTTTTATATTTTATTATTTGCCCCCCCAAAAGTGACCTCCATATTCAAAATTCATTTATTTACTTTACCCGTCCGTGATTGGGTCACAGGAAATCATAATGTATACCAAATTTCAACTTAATCGGTCCATTAGGTTCGGAGCAAATTGGCTGTGACAGACGGACAGACAGATAGACACACGAGTGATCCTATAGGGGTTCCGTTTTTTCGTTTTGAGGTACGGAACCCTAAAAATTCTTTAAATTTATGCAGATTCAAAAAGAACCCTAAAGGTAAAAACCGTGTAGCAGCGCGTAGCGCCGTCGTAGCAGCGTAGCACTACTTAATTGACACAATAAATAATAAAAAATGTGAGATTTTTTAAAGATTATTTGGAAACGATGGCCAGGGACATTATTAATCTAGGATTGACTTTTAAATACCTAGTAACTGTTGAAGTTAAATTCGCGTAGCAGCTCGTAGCACTAGCGTAGCACCGTAGCACTATTGAAAATTTAACAATGCCAAATGTTTAAATATTCTTTGAGATCGATTGCTAGGAATATTATAAGTATAGGATTAGTGTCAAATTAAAAACGTAATGATTAGGTGAAACGTTCGTGGTTGTGACTCGTCAAGGTAACCCGTATTGGTGATGTGTGATGATGAATGCAGTTGGTGCAACGCAACGTTGCACAGGGAGCAACGGACATCGATCGGCGGCGCGACCCCTCCTCCCCCCCGCGCGCCACCCCTCACACCCTCACACCACACTAAACATTATCTCGTATACAGGTTGTGCATATATTTCAGCACTAAATGTAAATATTGACAAACAAAAACGCCGTCGCGGTAACTCGTCAACAATTTTGTATAATATTTTATGACAAATAAATAAAGTTCTTACATTTAATTTTTAGATTAAATTTCAATAGGTATCATTAGTTATATTTTTTTTTTACAAAACGTTTTTATATTGTCATAGTTTTATGTCTGAGTCGTTCAGCGAGACAAGTTTCCGTGATACAGACGCCGCGGTAATAACCACCTGAAATTGTATCACACGTTACTGTAACGAATCTGTTTTAGATGCTGTAGACACGCTCCATTATAATCGTCGCGTTTTGTAGTCCGTTTGATACAAAATATCTTATTTTATTGGACGATTACGTAGAAACATTAAGTTATGTATCTAGTTGAGATTTATTTTGTTTTAGGTACTTCAGACAAAACGGCCAGTGGCCAATTACATTTTTTAATAAAGAGAATATGATATAAATATGGTTTTTTTCACGTAAAACAAATTAATTGAAGCTCGGTACGCAGAACCCCTTGCCGTATCAATATCAAGGACTACGCCACACTGAGTGCTAAGAGTATGTGTAGCATATCATATACACAGGGTTTTTTTTAAAGTTGATTGATTTTTCATTAAGCATATCGAATGTATGTATTCTGAGATGAAACGGTTTAGTTACGAAAAGAACTCGAAAGGTGAAATAATTGTATATCGGAATAATACATAATTTTGCTGCATGAATATTATAAAAAAAAACCAGCCAAGTAGGTGGGATGAATTTGTCCCAAAAACAAACTTAACGTTGTAGTTGAAAAACATGTTCTCCCATACATCGATGTACGGTCATGATCAATTCTCCAACTGCAAATGTAAGTATGTAATCGCAAAAAAAATTTTGAATGTGAAAAAGTTTTTCGGACTTTTTCCTTTACTTGTGCTGTGAGACCTTGTTTCTTGCCAAATTTATATAGGTTTTGATTTATTTGAGAGTATTAAAATAAATGTCGCATAAATGGCCGCATTTCTTTATTGTGTTGACTTAGAATGTTGATTTTTTTAAGGATTTTTTTTTTGTGTAAGGGACAGTTGACTTACATATTTGATTGATATTAATTTCAACTTGATACCTCCACGAGTACTTGAGAAAATGGGTCTTGTCAGACAGACAGACAGACAGACGGACAACGAAGTGATCCGTTTTTCCCCTTGAGGTAGAGAACCCTAAAAAGTAAGATGAAAAGCTGAAAAAGGGAGACTTACTTTGCAGACCGTAAAGTCAGGGAGTATCGGAAGCAATCTTAGTGTCAAATTCGCTGTAAGCGGTCTGTTACCGAGCTGTCTGAATCGATAAGTACGCGTGGGACAGACGTTCCCCTAGTCAGTAATAAATGACGCTCAACTCTTTTTTTATTTTTGTAAAATAATAGGCGAACTTTTTCAACAGTTAATTAAGGCGCAGAATATATGCCTTGAGTAGTTAGCCTGCTAACCACTAGCAACGCGTCGTACGTAAGGAGCGCTGTCCCAAATTAAACAAGAGAACAGAAAGTATTTTAATAAAACTAAAGTAATATAAATGAAATACTAAAAGATAAATAATTTAATTATCTATTAAGTGGTGTTCAGGTTTCATAAAAATACTCTTAATAGACGATAAAATGACGTGATCTTCAGTTTAAAATTATTAAAAGTCGGTTATCGTCGCCTTAATGAAGCGGACTTTCATGATAGTTTGAAGAGTAGCGATATATCGTCGCTAATCTAACTAAGTGACGTAACTGATTTGAAGAAAATTTTACAGGGCAAGCAGATTTTCTTTTTTTTCGTAAACTATAGCTATATCGGTCTCGATTTTTGCATTATCATGAAGACCGTAAGGCATAGGTACAGATTCGCCGATTAGACAGATCGATTCGACTTGGAAAATGTATCAATGTATGTGTGTGTGTTGTGGCTTAGTCCAAAATGTCAGATACGTCAGTTAGTTAAATTAGCGACGATATTTGCAGGTAGATTTTAAAGTAGAATAAAAAGATCTGTTGAAAACCTGACGAGCACTATAAACATTATGTAGGTACACCTAATATATTTTTTACGAACTAGGATTAAAATATCGATGTCGTCTATTTTAATAGCGTAGGTACCTTTTCTCTGTAATCCTAAACAAATCCAAGTGACTAATTTACTTTAATTTAACTAATAAAGTAAAAGAGTGTTAATAAAATTGTTGTTTTCATTTTCAGCCACCGCTAGAATGTGGTATGAGCGGCCGGGGTCCCGCGTACTGCGAACCGCACATGTGGCCACATTATCAGGTATAACATCGTTACTCGTGTTCTATCCTAACTAATCACACTAATATTAGGGTATAAAGACGAAAGTTGCGAGTGTGTGTGTTTTTATGGTTGTTACTTCTTCACGCTCAACCGGCTGGACCGATTTGGATGAAATTTGATATGTATATAGCTATTATACCCTGAATTAACAGATAGGCTACTTTTTATCCCGGTGTACGTGGATGAAACCGCGGGGCGCAGCAAGTATTGTAAATGCGAAAGCGAGTTTGTTTGTTTGTAATGCTTTCACGCTAAAACGGCAGAATGGATTTGCATAAAATTTGTCAAACGAGTAGACCATGTCCTGGAAAAGGACATAGACTACTTTATAACGACATACCACGCAGGCGATGCCGCGGGCGCAAGCTAATAGTAACTTATAAATATCAAGGTTGGTAGGTAAACAGTAAACTTAATAAACTATTAACTCAGCTTTGAGGAACATTAGAACATTTATATTTACAATATTATTTCAAGTTTTACTTTAGATAAATCTAAGGGAAACCCTGTTCTAGTTAGATTAACTGTTATAGCGATAAATTATACCATTCTTAAACGTGTTTTTGTTATATTTTATAGCAGATGGGTGCCATGGGTGGCGGCGGCTGGAGTGGCGCTAACGCAGCCAACGCCGGGTGGGCCCCGCGCAGCGCGTGCTCGCGTGACCACATGCGGTATCCTCCCGAATGCCGACCAATGAAGGTTACTAATGGACATACTCTTTAATATATGTACACATTTCTACACTGCAGGTAGTGACAAAGACGACGCTGTACAAAACCTAACTTTCTCGAAATCTTGACGAGCGGCGCTAAACTCAAAATATTAAAAGGACATGTTGAGCTCGAACAGGATATCCGGATGTGTACTAAATGAATAAAAATAACAAACCCGGTTTCCACGTAAAGTTTTCTTTGAACAAAAGACAATATTTTCCTTATTGTTGCACTTGTTTTATTTGTTTCACACGATCTATAGTCGCCATATATATTTTGCTTGGATACATGACTACAGCTCTGCACCAAGCTACGAGTATGTCATAAACTTAAACAACATGTTTTGTTATATTTCAGGGTGCTCATTTGCACAGTCAGAACCAGGCATGTCAACAAGATGGGAGATCGACGCCTTATCCTGTTTATGAAGACTCACCTTTCAGTGGAGAGGTTGCCTCGAGGCAGAGAAATACGCCCGAATTCCCGCCCAGCGTGACGCAGACCGATCCTACCCGCGCTGCTCGCGATCGCTTCCCCGTCACCGAGCCGCGTCGCTCCCCGCCTGAAGAGAAGCGTCCGCCGCGGCCGCCTGTCGTCCCGCTACCCGCATTCCAGCAAGCGTTCGGCTCCACAGAAATCGGGAAGTTCGCCGAGGCGTTCAGTCGGACCGAGATCGCGGTTGATGACACTCCCGCCGATAACTTTATGTACGACTCGTTTCCCGACTGGGACGGGCCGGCTGAGCCGCAGTGGTCCTCCCAGCCTGCCTCGCAGCCCACCTCACGGGAGATCAAATGCGAAGATAATTTTTAAGTGGTCTTCGCCCTAGTTCTAATTCGTAGGCAAATATGCCTTTTAGTTAAATTAGAGAAATTGTAGTTCCACCACCATGTTGCCAAAATGAGTAGAGTTGAGATGAGGAGTTGAATGTCATAGGACTATTATGATGTGATGTCAAAATTACTAAAGTGTACGAAAATTTAATCGACCGGATAAAATAGTGGTGTGACTTTTAATTCATATATAAAGTAGATTATAAATTAGTTATTCCCTTTAACTAGTTCTAGGCCGAACTTCAAAAATGAGAAATATTATGACGAAGAAGTGGGATGGTTAGGTACTGCATATAGGATAACAAATGAATCATGACTCAATGTGCCTTTATTCGGAGAGCCCGGCCGCTACTCGCGCGGTGTCGTCCGCCCCGTTCTGCGTTGCTATGTACGACATAAAATTACAATAGCAATTATAGGGACCAACGTTTAGACAAATATACACGACCCGGTCGCGTGCACACTCGATGCGCAATAAGCTCAACGAAATACTTTATGAATGTTCTGGGATTTTAATAAAAATTATAACAACAATAACTTATAAATTATAAAAAAAACAATAAAGACAAAACAGTAGCTTGTAATTATCTAAATAAAATAAATAAATCTTGATCTTTCAAAACTAACAAACAGTTCCCTTAAATCGATGTCAACTTTCTTAAGCTCTCGTTTATCATTTTGAAATTAAACACAAGTTTATCATGTATTGAAGTAGAAATTATTCGATTTTTTTTAAAATCTGTTATAGGTACATATAGTATAACTTATAAAATATTCATGTTATAAGTATTTAAAGGGGCTTTAAGACGCCGCGCGGACTTATTATAAACATTCGAAAATTTTCAGGAAGTAATGAAACAAGTCATGTGTGTAGGTTTAAATAGGTAGTTAAATTTGATAAAATTTTTAAAGAGATTACTTATGAATAAAACGGCTTTTTAATTGAATATTTAGGGGTCCAACAACGTTGATGTAAAGTGTTTGTCGTGATTTTAATTTCCCATGTAGAATCATAACTACGACAGTAATACATATATCGTGTAGATAAACATGAATGGTCCTCGGTTACTGAGTACCTACCTGATTTAATATTTCAACATAATATCTGTTATTTATAATTAATCAGATTGGCGTCGCAAACCAATGTCGTTTCTTGTTTTGAAACTGAGTATATACTTAATATTATATTGAGTTTTGTAAATGATTAGTGTCTGTGATAGAGTTGTTTGTGTATGTATATGTTTAGTATAGGTTGCTATGTAAATTATGTCCTACATAATTAAAATTTTGTATTTTTGTTGAAATTTTGTAATTTATTAGACATCAAATTATCCACATGCAGATGATTTTATTTATCGGTGAAGAGCTTTCGTGATCCTCTCTGAGGAAACTAAATTAATGTAAGAGTAGATAAACCTAAACATTCCGAATTATTTCATACCCGTTTTGAGCCCACAACGAATCCAGCTGTTGCACCAATAGGACATGTTGTGACTACGTTTGTATAGCGCCTGTCAAATTTGTTGTTAGATCTGTTCGATTGATACTCTTAACAGAAGCTACAGTTGATGTTAGTTACTTTGTTTCGAGCTTAATATTTAAATAAATTTATCTTATAATGTGCGGTGCATGAATAACAGTAACTTCCAGTGGTCTTCATTTTTATAGAGGAAACTTGTGTGACAGTATTTTCGGTCTTTTTCGATAAAAAAAAACAGCAAAATTAAATGGAGTGCCTTACGTATTTAATATGATATGAAATTAGGATGGATGAATTTTATTCTTAGCATAATTTGATGAAACACCATAATAAAATATAATAGCGTAATGAAACTTCTTTTAAATCGAGTATTTCATTAATTGATAGATATTGTAATGAACTTAATAAGAGTTATTAAATGATTATCTTTACATGTAATAATATAAATATCTATTAAATATTTAAAATAATCGTGGTGTGCACTAAAAATATTTTATTGCAAAGTATATTAATTTAAAACATTTTGTTATTTATTACTGGTAGTTGAAAGAAACGAAGTATGATTTAGCGTCTAGTGTTTATTACTAAGATTAAATTATTAAACTTATTCCGATTGTATTTGTTCATAAAGTGCAATCAATATAGGTATGACTTTGTGTAATTAGGGTGTACACCATTTCTTCCGATTTCGAGCGTATATAAGGTGCGTTATACTTTCATTCATACATAATATATTCATGCAAGGCTTACATTTAAAGAAACTAAGTATGAGCAAATGTTGAATAGTTTAGTCTTGAAAGCCAATAACAACAGAAATACCCAGTGAAGTGATCATCAGAAATATGATAGTATAATACCTACATATGTAGCCAGTGCCACATAAATTATGTATTTTATGATATATACATTTCCTTAGATAGTCCTATTGTTATTGTTTAAATAATAGAAAGGAATATAATTTCTAATGTAGAGAGATGTAAAGATCGTAATATAAAGTTAATGCGATATACATTATATAGGTGTTCACAAATAGAGCTTCCCGAGTAAGTAAATCACAATCTTGTCTACCATGAAAGTTTTTGTGTGTTACCTAATCTTGAATCTATTACCTTTGAACCTACCGCTTCTCGAATTAATATTCTTTTGTAAGTTCCTTGTGCATTTACGTTTTAGAATTCCCAATTCAGCTGTCATTGGCCCCTTTGTCCGTAAGTGTGTACCTATTATTTTTTTATTGCACTGATCTATGGAATTTACATAGGATTCAGAACTAAATCATTGCTAAAATAATATTTTTTAATCTTACCTACTTGCCACAAATAGATTTTAGAGCATTTTTCACGTAGAAGTTTTTCAAAAAATATTTCCTTTAATTTTACAATCAAATAGCTAAAATCTTTATACATAAATAATAAACATGACTGTGTAATGAACTTAAATCGTTTAAAATATTGTAGTTATTAGACCTCCATAGTTTTTTACCTAATGTTGAGGTCAGGTATGAGTGAATTGTTCCTTAAGTTTTCTTAAAGATTCGTTAAAATTTATGCCAACAAAATTTAGATGCGTAAGTTTTATGTAAATTGGTTGAGGCAGTTAAAATTACTGAACAAAAGTATGTTATGAAAAAATATTGTGTACCTATCTAGTTATAATTATTATTAACCTTGTAAATACATAATTATATTATATTATATTTTGAATGTTTCACTCATATCAATTTAGAAAATCTGTTTTATTAGCAAATTGTAAGGTTTTGAATCCGGAAACACTGAAATGTTTGATTTATGAACGTCGATGTACGATTTAATAAACACATTGTACCGATTATATGCATGCGTTTTATTAATTGCCATCTATAGAGGTATAAATAAAAAACTTTTTTTACAAAAACAAAAACCGACTTCCAAAACAAACACTACAAAGTGAAAAATAACTTTAATTTCGGAAGTCGGTGTCTTTGGATCTGTATTTTAGTTTTTTGCCACCGACTTCCGAAATTAAAGTTATTTTTCACTTTGTAGTGTTTTTTTTGGAAGCCGGTTTTTGTTTTTGTAAAAAAGTTTTTATTTTTCACTTTTTAGTGGTTCAGTTTGTAATTTATCTAAGTTACAATAACCCAATATCAACTGCTCATCACGTTTTACAAAATCTTGCTTTTCCCGATGCAGGGACGTTAATTGTTGACGAGTTCTCCTAGTAAGAACCAGGAGAAATGGAGCTCATGGTGAAGTCACCATTACCATTATTTTGACGAGCATAAACCATATTAAAGTAATCGAATCGCAACCTGTTATATACTTAGATATAATTGAGTATTTCCGATGGCCCTCTGTGGTCTTCATCATCAGTTCGAGTTCACCGAATGGTACTTTCCGAGAGCAAATGCACGAGTTACTATAAAAAATACCGAAATCGATATAGGTGTGCCCATAAAATTTGAGGGTTTCCCTCGATTTCCATGGGATCCCATCATCAGATCCTGACTTGATGATCATGGGACCACTTGGGACGTATACCCTTTCGAACCAAAAAAGAAAAATCCAAATCGGTTCAGCCATTTTCGAGTAATCGGGGAACATACATAAAAAAAAGGTTCCGACGAATTGAGAAACTCCTCCTTTTGGAAGTCGGTTAAAAAGAGAAGTCCTGACTGACTGACTGATTGACTGACTCATCAACGATCAGCCTGAACCCTTGAACCTAGAAAGCTGAAATTTTGCACAGAGGTTACCTTTATGATGTAGTCAAGGAATAAGGAAAGAATTCCCGGTAGTACGTTCCCGTGGGATATTTTCCGACATCCACGCGGGCGAAGCCGCGGGCAAAAGCTAGTAGGAAATAAAGGGTGATCCAATTCGAGGTTCCTAACTTTTATTTTAAAAAATACACAACATGTAACAATTGTAACATAATACAAAAAGTGTAACAAAACACAAAAACAAAAGGGTTGTGGCTAAGTAATAACAGCCCCACTTAACAAGGGGTATTGTATTACCCAGTAACTAGGTTGTGGAGGTTAGATAGGCAGTCGCTCCATGTAAAATATTGACATTTACCTGCAACCGGTTAGACTGGAAGCCGACCCCAACATAGTTGGGAAAAGGCTAGGCAGATGATGACACAAAATGTAGCAATATCTTAATTATTTTTTCTTTAATCGAATATCTAGTGTTATTAATTAATTATGGAAAATGATGTCAGGCAAATGGCCGCTTCTAGACCTTCTGCAGCAGTTGATTCTTTCCAGCTAATTTTCGATGATTTTTCGCAAATTCCGTGGGTTATCTCTGCAACAACTTGGCGGATATTGCAGGTGTGTTGGTACAGACGCGACTCTTATGAAAACTCCACAAAAAAAAAAAATGCAACGGCGTTAAATCGCACGATCTCGGCGGCCAGTTGACGTCACCGTAATGTGAAATAATGTGAACTCTGAACGTTTCACTCATAACATATAACGTTTCACGTGCTGTGTGGCAAGTGCGATTCATTTTGTAAATGTATTGTTACAAACTAAGATTTGACGTTTGAAACACGCGCCGCTGTCAAAATTACAATGTTGACAATATAGGAACCTCGAATTGGATCACCCTTTATATTTCCATTAGGCGACGTTCGCCTAGCTCAAATTTACATTTTCACCTCACAATCAGTTTTAATGGCTACTTTCTCGGCGAGTAGATAAAGAAGTATGGATTTAATCACCAGGACCTAAATACATCTAGGAACCTACTGGGAAAATGCAACGGGGTAATTAAATGAGTAAAAATATTATATCATATTTTATGTTTATTCATAAGCAATAAAAAGTAATTTCCATACGTGTCACAAAATTTAACATATCAAATACTTATGAAAACAATAAATACATCATTAGAATTGTAAATTAGACTAGTTGTTTTGGAAGCCACTAAAGGATATTAGAATTAACACCATTTCCCATTTAGCAGGCATTGACAAACTACTTCAAAGATTTTAGTATATTCATTCATCTATGAAACTTAAAACACACGTGCACGTTTTTTTAAACATGTGAAGGCACTTTAAATTTAGGTGATCGAACAAAATGGTTACCTAGAAATGTGACGCGATTAAGTAAATATATTCAGTCCAAGTGATATAAACGATCAGTTATGTGGTGACTACAAAATAAATGTTTCGTATAGTTGAAACTAAACTAAGAATGAAAGAAGATATGATTAGTTAGGAATACATTCGGGTAATACTTATAGGGAAATCATATTTAAACAGTGCACGAAAGTGATTCATTGAGATGTGAAGGTCCGTACTTCAAATCTGTAAAATAGTTTGACAACGGTAATACATACCTAACATTGTAGTTGTATACAGGTGAGATTATTCTCGACAATATACTGACAGAAAGTAATGACAGAACAGAATTAGCAAATCATATCAACAACAAATTATAAAAGTTCAATACTTATTATAACATTAGTTACTTTCGTATTTTACTTCAATAAGTCTTTCTAAATATTCATTCATTTTCCTACTTTACTTTCAAATGTCATTGAAGTATGAAATACAATCGCAATTAATGAGTTCATCCTTCATTTAATTTTCACTCATATTTGTTTATTCATTTTATTAATTATAATTTTCTTAGTATAATAATAATCTATAAATTGATTGTATAAGTTCGTAATTATTAAATTCGAATATTTTAACATATGTATATTAATAAACGGTTTTATTTCAATAAGTCACAAAACAAACACTTAAACAATATTTAAAGTTCAAAATATAAAGTGGTCACAATAATATACATACATATAACACAGGTATTACCTAAACATCATAGTGCATACTGTGCATACATACTCCTGGTAACTGCAAAATACTTAAAACAATAAACAGTTACTAGATCACGAGAAAACTTATAAGCTGAACGAGATAGCTCCACCGCCGTTGATATGTTCCGACATGAAAAACTACCAAAGTGCTACGAGACACTCGACTTCGCCTAACTACATCGAGATGTCGATATCGTCACCATTTTCATAATATATTATTACTAGTCGGAATCTTTTATCAACATTTCCTTTGCCAGTATAGATCAGTAGTTATTCATACATTTACAGAGAGTTTCAAACTGCTGTCCATCTGAGCCAAGTTCCGATAATAATATATTAGAGAACGCGACGTCGCTCGTCGCCGTCGTAGCGGTCTAATATCACGGGTTCAAAGTATTTCGTCGATCCAGTTTACAGTTTTCCGCGACTGCAGTCAACACATTTACAATATATTACAGCAACTAAACAATCATACATATAATTATTATAATACATTCAATTATAGTAAAATTAAATTTGTGGATACATGTTATATCATTCACCTAGCCTATGATAGAACTTTCGAATTTGATCACGAAGAGAAATTATTATCAAAACTACCTAGTGTATATTTCCTTTTGGGTTAGTGCATTTTGAACTATAGGGTAGTGAGTTGCCAATGTGACGAAAATGAAACGCAAATACATTACAGCTAACTACTCTCACGATATATTTATTTATTCAGGAATATCTTCACGATAAGTATTCAAGCACAAGGAGTTGTAGAGAGTACCTAATTTGGCACAGAGCAGTCCGTATGAAACGAATCTATAGGATATTCGCATGCTTAAACAAGTAGATATTAAAGGAATGCCTTAAATAAAGCTAAAGTAGAAAGTCTTTACGAGGATAGATGTCTCTGTATAGTGGTGGCATCAGTGGCACGCTGAGTGACTACCTTCAGTGTACAGTTCACTGTTTCACGGTGTGGCGCTACTACGAGTTTACGTGCTAAGCGAAGGTAAAAGTAACATGTCCAATAACAATTTATCACTGAAACTAATTATGTAATGTGACTCAATAATTTTCTCGACTTTCTATTGATATTGTCATTTATTTGTAGTTATAAAATAGACCTACCTAAATAAACGTGTCATGTAGGTCGATTTTAAATAAAACTTATTTTCTATTAATATGAGGTTTACTTTCATATCCAGCGGATACTTATATTCTGAAACAACAAATTATATTCGACGTGGAAGTCAATAACAGGATGTGTCACTGTATTGTAGCGCATTATGAGTCAACATGTTGATTTAAATTTCAAACCCCATAACAAATGCATTGCGATATATATTTACGTCTTATCAATTACAAATGAATCTTCAGGGCACATGTCTATACCTGGTAGAACCTTCAGGTAATTTTCGATTTTCAGACGAAGCGTCTGGTTTAAATTTAATACCTACTCGTAGAATGCTGTTATTTTACAAAAGAGGGATCTCACGAAATCATGAGTTGCATTAACGAGGATATTGTCAAATTATTTTTAATATAATTAGGTAGGTACACTATACCTCACAAAAGAGCCGCACGCAGTCTTATTCGTTACGGGCACAGGATTATGCACCTAACACAAAAATACTTTGAGCGCAATCAATGAAAATATAATGAACGGTCGACTGATTTAAACACAGATTAGGTAATATTTGAGCTTAAAAACGTAAATTGAGGGGATATTTAGGCAAACTAATAGGTATAAAACTGAGGGAAACTTGAAGGAAAGACGATAAGAGGTACACAAACATCAAACGGTCAAGTGAGTATTGTGGGGTCAGTAGGCGGCGGGTAACAAAACTCGGGCTCCTGTCGGACAGCCGGAGGGTCGCCGGTCGCGACAGTCGCGGGTGCAGGTCGCACGCGCGGCTAGTGGCGGTGGTCGGGCGCCAGCGACTTGCGGCTGGCCGACAGGTGGTGCGGGCGCGGCGCCGCGCGCGTGGAGCGCGGCAGCGTGGTGGGCGCCGCGCCCTCCGCGCCCGCGCCCCCGCCCCCGCCCGCAGAGCTCGACATGTCGCGCGGTTTCCACACGGGCGATCCTACAACACACCAAACACCGAACTCTTTAGAAAGCCCATATCACACATCACTTGCTCCGAAGATAATTGTATGCGGGGATGCCACAGTACAGTAACGACCTCTGTCGTTGTACCGTAAATGAATTTGAAAAAATGATCATGAATAATTGTCTGATTCTCACCGTGTCACAAAATGTGGTATGTATCGTCAAGTAGCAGAACTTATAGACGTAAATAAACATATTATTTTATAAAGTGATTAAATTTTGTAAAAATCTCCGTGGTATGTTTTACTGTACTGTGGCATCCGCGTATGCAATATCATGGAAACATGTGCCGTGTGATCTAGGCTTACATCATCTCGCAGCAGAGGGCGCGCGGGGCGCCAACGGAATTTGGACGAATGGGACCGATCGCCGGGAAAGCGCGCGCGCGAGCAAAGAGTTGAATGTTTGATGAGTGTGTGGGGGCGGGGGCGCCGCAGTCGCGTGTCATCGAACATTCAAGCGGTTGAAGGGGGCTGGCAGAGCTTTTGCGGCGTCCACTATTTTAGATAGAACATCTACTTACTTTACTTAAGCAGTAGCCTAGATACACACAGTGACGATAGAATCTACGGTGCACCGATCCATTATTTATGCATTGAATATATTTACTTTACTCACTATTGATTAGGTACTTATATACGATGACATTCATTTCTGCTTGTGGGTGCATCATCTAATTTGACAGAGAATCTGTGCACAGCTACAGAGGTAAGGTAAAGCACTACGTGAACAAAGAGAGTGTATTTGCCTACATTGATTTCGTTAGATTATAATTTGGATACACAGCTAGCCTATTTATTAGTAAATTGTATAGCATTATATTTTACCATTTATGTCAATATCGTTTATTAATGCATATAATTATTATTATGTAGTCCGACGAATACTTTAAATATAACGGTTTACAATGATTCACTACTCGCATAAAAATCTGAAATACTTTTTGGCTACTTGACAGTTCCAGGATACTAGGTTCAATTACCTACTCAGTTGTAGAATGTATCCATAAAAGTAGTTCAGTATTTTACTAGTAGAGTAAGATGAACAATAATAATTGCTGCTAAGTATATTTTGCTTCGATAATACAATACACAACCAGCCTATAATGCTACAAAGCTTTGAAAGTTGGCCACATTAATATTTTTTTAATGTATTAGTGCAAATATTTGAAAATAACCTATCTATCTTAGACAAGGTGTAACATAAATAACGTACAACCTCTTAAGGGGTCATTGTACACATCATTATGAACAACTTTTACTATGGGACCAATCCTGACCTCGCGAAAAAAAAAATCAGCTGTTCCCTACATTTTGACGATTTATGCGAACATAAATGTACTGTACAGCTGATTTTTTTCGCAATTTCAGGTTTGGTCCCATAGTACAAGTTGTTCATAATGATGTATACAATGACCCCTTAAAAGACTGCCACTGTTTGCACTTACACCCTGTATACAGAGTGGAACAGTACGATTGACATTCCTTTAAATCACGTAAAGAGTATCGTGTTCTTTACCCTTACACAAAAAAAACAATAAAATCCAATAGATAATAAATAATTTAGCCACCAGGCTCGTTTCGTGATTAAAAAATAGGCGTGTGCTCTCCTCAAAGGGCGCCGCTGGTCTCTCCCTAGAGTAAGTATGTTTCTTGCGCTGCACTGACTGACCTAATTCCGACCTGAGTCCGAGACCTTTTGCCGAAAAAAATCCGCTCACACACTCACTCGCAATTGTCTATGCACCACTAATTTAATGCACAATTTGCGTAAGTAATATTTCTTTTCTTTCTAATCGTAGGATTTTGTGGGACTAGACGGGGCGCGTCAGAGTGGAATCGTATGACACCTTTCTATCTTTCAAGCATATTGAGACGCAGATAATAGAATCATATGTTTTGTACAGGTTCTTGACCTTACAATATTTACCTATTATTACGGACTTACATCATGTTGAAAAATAATAAAATTAAAATTAATTTCCTGTAGTTATAGTATTCGTTGGATTTGATTGATGTTTTGTATACGGGTAAACAACATGATACTCTTTACGTGGTTTAAAGGAATGACAATCGACCTGTTCCACTCTGTATATGTATATATATTCACCAACAAAATAATCATGTCATAAATAATACTAAATTATTACATAGAGCGTACAATTGCATGTAAATATTGTTCGGATTGTAAAATATTTACGGAATGTACTTAATAAATTGATAAGTTTAATACTAAATTGAGCAGGTACTGAAGAGATGCGAGAGGTAAAATAAATTAATATTATTACTTATACATACTTAGAATTGGAAGACTTAATTAACGATACAAATCCATGGCCATCTACACAATAATACATTAAATCTATCGGGATGTATAATAACAGTACAAATTAACAAGAAGAATACTATGACGAAGGTGATAAAAGGATTAACATCAGTACGATACCACAGCCATTATTATGTAACACTTAGCACTTGGATTTATCTAGAATTAGGATTTGATTAACTTTAATATATTATGCTATAATATACGGTTTTAATTATTATTGTGTCTACTTATATTTTACGGAGGTACATTTATTTCTACTTTGAGAGTCGTGGAATTACTCTATGTGTCTAGTATAGTTTCCTACAACTGACATTGACTTTACGATGATTTTAAAATTTTCACGTATACATTTATTTGAACGTCTAATTGATTGAATCTTGTCTTGGGGTTCTAGAATGTAATTCATGCCTTATTTATTGATTTAATGTTTTGGTATTCACAAATCGGTAGAACAGTCTTGTAAAGTGGTGTATATATTTGTCATTATAATATGCTTGATTCCTAAAAGCGTTCAAGAAAATCCCACTAAATTAAAGTCTTTTGCAGTAAATGTTACTGAAAAACCTTATAAAGCAGGATTGTATGTTATTAATGGAAATTTTATTGAAAACTTTCAGAAAAAATGTATGATCCGAGATTTTCATTGTCCTGGTATTATTTGGAGCTTGTAGAATTTGATTATACATGTATTTGATCATAGTCATATCTCTCGTGATGGCGAGTGGGCGTGACCCGCACCCGCTCTTGGGGCATGTCGTCCAGGGTCTCGACGCTGCTCCGGTCTGATGAAGTTAGAATCGATTGAGCAGTCATTGACTTCCGTCGAGATTTGGGCGACTTGCCCTTTCCCTTATGCTAGGAGATTTTGCTCTGCTTTTTTCCGGAAAGGTAACATTGAACACAAGTTGGGTGCTCAATAGCCTTAGCAATCGATTCTGTTGATTTCGAGACAACGATGCCCATTTTGATTGCTTTATCTTCAGCTTTAGCTAGTTGAGAGTAGTGAGTCATTCTATCCAGCGAATTCGTCCCAAGTCGCGCTAATTTCTCTCCACCGGATTTAGACGACCTCCGGCTTAGATTTGGTGACTTGCACGGTGATTTATCAAAACTGGCCTGCGGGGTTCGCATTATTCCCTTTTTTGGTGCAGGTTTTGGTGATCGTGAACGATCGACGCTATTTTCACGTGATTTCATGATGCTACCGCGCGGTGATCGAGATCCATCAAAGCTCTGCTGTGGAGATCGCGACTTGTCGATGGATCCTCGGGGAGATTTTGTTTGGTCCAAGCTTCCTCTCGGGGACCGATGCAAAGTTTTGGTTTGCTTCAGGCTCGATTTATTGGGAGACTTACAAACGATCACTTTTGTGACACGATCCCGATCCGGTGAGGTGTCGTCGACGGACCGTTTGGGTGACCTATCTCTATTGATGCTACTGCCGCTGCAGGATCGTATGACTTTGATCCTCCTCTCGGGTACCGTGGAACTTTTCCTTTCTGGAGAAGATTTGAGAGACTGCGATTCGTGCTTACCTAGTTCCTTAACCATGGTGGGTTGGTACTGGGTGGGCTGATGTGACGACTGGATGAGCCGGGCCTGGCTGCCCGTGCTGCCTGCGCTCAGCGTCGACGTCGTGCTGTGGAAAATACAAGCACTTTATTTAGTACTCTCACGGCTTTTTTCCTGCATAGGAAATTGTTGAGTGGATCATCAATTTTAATTAAACTGCCACCGATTGACTATAATGCTCGTCAGCCTTCCCTTCCCTACAGATAGTGTATTAGGCCACGTGTACGTACCTGAGCGTGAGATGGTTGGGCGTCCTGCCGAGCCCGCGCTTGGCGGGCGGAGGCGGCTGCTCGTCCTCGCCCTCGGACTTGCACCCAGGATCGCTCCTGCCGGGCTCGCACCTGCTGGGGTCGCTCCTGTCCGCATCGCGCGTGGGTGGCGGCGGGGGCGCGCGCTTCGCCACGCTCTCTGTTAGTGGTGCCACATGCTTTTGTTAGAACAAGCAACAAATAGGAGGCTGATTATTCCCGAACTCCCGAGGCGTTACAAGATATATCAGCAAGTAGATTTGTGGTGTTAAAAAATGAACTATAACAACTTTGCTTTCGACCATCGAACTAAATACTACTACTAACACTAAACACACACTAACACTAATACTTTTACTTTGAAATCCCGAAAAAAAAATTATCTGTTGCCTACATTTATGTTCGCATAACTCGTCGATTTTTTTTTTCGCGATTTCAAAGTTGATCCGATAGTAAAAGTTATTCAGTTCAGTGGAATAAAGCACTCCTTAAAGTTTTTAGAGTTCATTTTTTAAAACCTTATATAATTTGAAGTTAATGACGTAAGCTGAAGATGTAATTTTATGCTCACAAGAAAATAATGTTAGGTACTTTGTTAATCCATTATTGCTAAGTACATCGAAGTATTGCTTCAAAAGCGGTTATCAGATAAGTTAGTATTGCTTCAAAAGCGGTTATCAGATAAGTTATGGAATGACCCGTTACTTTGCGGATATACGACTATGTAAATATTTTTGCACAACATTTTAACTGTACCAGGCTAGAAGAAGCTAGTAGATACTAACCGGTGGCATCGCCGAGCGTCTTGCTGCGGTGCCTGAAGGTGGGCTCTTCAGGCGGAGGCTCTGGCGGCGGCTCCTCAGCATCCTGCGAGTTCTCGCGTGATAGGTCACCCACCTGCAAAGGGTATGGTATTTGTATGAGTTTCGCAAATAGATTTAAGAAGTCTTTTCGGAGTTTCGCAGTTTTTGTTGTTACTAATGGTAAAGCTAAAATATACGCACTGTAGTAAGTGCTTAAATAAACTAAAAAATTTATTTCATTTAAATTGTTACCTAAAAGTTTGGAAATTGAATCAGAGATTGAAAAGTTTTAAGATTAATGAGGACAAACTCGGGAGGATCAAACACGTACCTCAATATTTCCAGCCGACAGTCGTTGCCCAGTGATTTTAGGCTTCTTAGTTTTGCCGAGGGTTTGTGATCCTTGCATCACTTGCACCTGTGCAAACATTACGTCTTTTTAGGACCGAAACATTAGCATCCAAACGAAAGGTGAACTGTCAGGTAGGTCATCTGCCGGATGATGAGATGGCATTGTCAAAAAGGTCATGAAACAATCTTCATGACCATCTTCGTACACATGGCACAGTGCGCATCCATTCGTATGGCAAAGAGCTTTAGAAAAAGTTCGGTTTTATACAGGGTGTATCAGAAAGGTGTGGTCAAATTTAAGGGTGTGGTACAGGCTGTCAAGCTGAACAACTTTCTCCATGGGACCAACATCGTAATAGAAAAAAATATCAGCGGTCCCATACATTTGGGTCGAATTGAAGCTTTGTACGGGACAGCTTATAATTTTTTCTCGATCACCGTCGTCCCATGGAGAAAGTTGTTCAGTTTTATGGTCTTAAATTTGACCACACCTTACGGATACCTACTCACTGTAGAGATTATAATTATTATATCTATGCAAGTATCGTTCTCAAACCTGATGTGCTATATGAAAGCCGGGTACTACAGTTATCTTTTAAATATAGAGGCAATCATGACGTAATGGTACCATTATGTTAATAAAAATATTATTTCCTTTCAACAAACCACGATACAGAAAAAAACCAGAGCAAAGTTTAATAAGCATGTCAAAGTTACCTGGTGCTTAGGTCTATCGCGATCAAGCGTGTGTGGGGCTCGCGGGGGCGCGGGCGCGGGCCGGGTTGTCGGCAGCGACATGTTGCGCACCGACTCGCGGATGATCTGACGGATCGTCTTTAGGAACGCGTTGCGGAAGTCCGCCGTGCTATAGGGAGATAGCCAGTGATAAGTATGGAATAATATCTTGATTTTTAGGGTTCCATACCTCAAATGGAAAAATCGGAACACTTCATTGTCCGTCTGTCTGTCTGTCAGTCTGTCAATACCCTTTTTCTCAGGAACGCGTGGAGGTATTAAATTAAAATTAATGTCAAATACGTAGGGTCTATGGTCCCTTGGAGCTCTAAAAAATCAAGCTTCTAAATCGACAAAATAAAAAACGACGGTCATTTATGCCACATATTTTGACACTCGCAAGTATATCAAAAACTTTAAGGTACTTCCCGTTGACCTAGAATCATAAAATTTGGCAAGAAGTAGTAAGGTCACAGCACAAGTAAAAGAAAGTCATTAATTTGTAATTTTATGACATAAAAAAAATTTTTAACGTTAATTTAATATTTATTTATATTTTATTTTATTATACGGAACCCTTCATAGTGCATGGTCCGACACGCACACGTGGAAGGACGCTGCAGTAGGATTTTATAACCCGTATTAATTAGTGAAGATTGCTAAGCTTAAGGTGAATAACTTTTATAACTTTCGTTTCTTGAGTGTAATTTTAATAACCTTTCAGAAGCTCAATTCTAAAAGAATAAAAAACTGGCCAAGTGCGTGTCTGACCACGCATAATGAAGGGTTCCGTAGTTGAAAAGAATTTATCCCAAATACAAACTTAACATTGTACCTAGTTCAAAAACATGTTCTCCTATACGTAAATTTCATACGGTTCCGTTTTTTAGGGTTCCGTACCTCAGAAGGAAAAAAACGGAACCCTTATAGGATCACTTCTTGGTCCACCTGTCTGTCTGTCTTTTTGTCAGTCTGTCAAGACCCTTTTTCTCAGGAATGCGTAAAGGTATCAAGTTGAAATTAATATCAAATACGTAGATCTATTGTCCTTTGGAACCCTAAAAAAATCAAGCTTCTAAGTCAACGCAATAAAAAACTACGGCCATTTATGCGACATATTTTGATACTCGCAAGTAAATCAAAACCTTTAAGGTTTTACCGGTGACATAGAATCATAAATCAAAAAAACTTTTTTTATGTAACAAAATTAAAGCAGTTGGAGAGTTAACCGTGACGTACTTACATCAATGTATGGGAGAACATGCTTTTCAGCTACAATGTTAAGTTTGGTTTTGGGATAAATTGTTTTCAACTACAGAACCCATCATTGTGCGTGGTCTGACACACACTTGGTCGGTTTTTCCTTTTGAGGTACGGAACTCTAATAATATAAAAGCTTGAACTTTAAAAACACGAACCAAAACAACTTTAACTCAAATTGATTATACAACACGACGCCTCAATCCATCATTAACATTTAAATAGTTTCAAAACTAAGTTCGACTGGAATGGTAATCGAATCAATCATAGTTTCAAACTCGCACCTGTTAGACAGTACGTAAACTTTCTCGGAGCGGCGTTGCAGTTGGCTCCGCAAATGTATGAGCTCCCACAGGAAGTGACTGTCCATGTCTTTGGCAGAGGAGGCCCGGACTTGCACCTCGGTTACTGGTATTAGTACCTGGTACCTAATGATTTCTACCTCGTTGGAACTATTCTTAGATGAAACACCCTAAAAAGGTTTTGAGAATTAGTAAGTATTTTGGAGTAAACATTGTAAAAACTACCCGCAGTTAAATGAAGGTAAGGACTGCATACCATAAGCTTCTTCTTCTGTCTCAGTCTTTCTTTACAGAGGAAGACAACAGCCGATTTAAATACAAAGCACATTGCGTGCAACTCCAATCCTTTTTTTATTTTACCTAAAAAGTCTGAAATATTTAACCATTCTACTCCACCGTAGTACAACAAATCACCTGAAATATAATATGAGTTCAGTACACCGTCCATAATAACAGCATATTTTATTCTATAATGTTTTCATTTGAGATACAAACCAGGACTTAGATCTATAGGTTGCTTGCAAGACTTTTGATGTTGTCTAAACAAGTGATCAAATATAGCACCATATTCTTCATGTATTCGTTGCATTTCATTGATGTGCTCTGCAACTTTTTCCATGCCTTTCAGAGCCTCTGAAATTATTAAAAAATAATATAGACATAATTCATAAATCCTAAGAAACCCTTACAATAAATAATGAATCTAAATGTCAAGTTCCTTACCCACTAAATGGAGATGCTCCTCCGAATTTACATCAGTCAAATTTCTCAATTGTTGAAGTAACAGCGGATATTTTAATATCCGCTGAATGGGTTTTATTAAGTACGACTCCAATGTTGATGAATGTTGCTGTTTTGGATTTCGAGCCGCAAGAAACTCTTGTAAAGCTTGATTACCTTCATCTATAATACGACGCCGAAACAAATTATTAAACAACTTCGAAATTTTATAACAAGTACCTACTGAATATACGTATACTTACTTGGATGTAACACTTTCTGGGCTTTACTGTGACTGGCACAGAAAGAACTGTATAATTTGAAATGGTTTACGTAGTACAGGAAAGCATTCCCAACTGAGAAGAGCACATTCTGCAAGAAATAAAGGCGCTGCAGAATACTGAGAAAAATTACACGTTAATACTACAAAGAAATGGTTATTGTGTACCTTAAACTGGTTTGAAAATTCAAAGTGATGGAAGTTAGGTTCAGCCTCAAGCGCTTCCTCTAAGTTTTGCAGGAATTGTCTTTGGAAAGTCACTATCTCCTGTATATTGCCGAACAAAGCGTTGATCTCGGCGTTTGATAAAAAAGTTTCCTTCTTGAGCGGCTCCAGGTAGTTTTCCAGTAAGTTGTTCAGATGCTGGAAGTAATAACGCTCCGTGTTATATTCTACGCGTGTCTGAATTAACATTTAAACTTTTTGTTTCAAACTCGATTCAACCAAGTATTACAACGTTACTGTGTTGTGTACCCTGTAAATACGTTTTAAATTGGATCAGTTTACTATCCAGTGTTTCCATGTATTACGTACCTATACCAAGAGCTTGTTTGAGACTTAATACTGTACTCGTATAAAGGGTTGCCTATAATAATTAGTGCTTTGATATTGGAGAACCCTGTTTCGTATAGCAATTAGTATGAAACCTATATATGGCCGCAGTGGACTACATAGTTGCGGTGGTATTATTGCATAATGTCCAGAATTTCCATATATTCTCTCGAGTAATGAGAGCTTGTTTGACATCTGAAACTTCGTAATTTCTTGTGATAGTCTACAATAGTATTCTGCAGTTGAAGATCAGTTTGACCGTTTTTGGTATTTTTAGTACTAAATTGGTATATTTGAGGCTCCGAAGAATGACGATAGCATATTTTTAGTAAACTAAATATCGGTATAATATTGGTCACCTGGCAACAGCTGAAAAGGAAAATACGTAGGTTTATACAATTAGAAACGGTCACACTGTTGAAGATCCTTGTGTTGTAGGTACTTACAGTAATTAAAATGGTGCTTATGTTTATGCTAAGGAAAGACTTAATCTCTTGTCCATAATACCATCATGTTTGTAAAATCTATCATCATTCAAAGAATATAGGCGAGAAGATGACGCTGAGCTTAGAGTCTACCACAGAATTATTACGACGATATTAATTTATTTATCAGGAAATAAAAATAAATTCTGAGATTAATAGCTTTACTTCTTCATTTACCCCATCCATTATTTTTATAAGCACCTTGGTTGCGGTTAAAAGTTTTTTATGAATACCGCAATGTACCTCAAAAATTTTGGATTAACCCTATTTAGAATTTATTTTAAAAGTAACTTTTTAATCGTGAACAGGTAGTTATATCGCTCAGCAGGTGCGACCAGGCTTACCAAGTTTTAAATACGTTTTATAAATCCATCAAAACTTTTGGCCGGTGATGAATATTTATATGGAAGAAGATGACTTTTACTATTGCTTTATCTTTCATTCTATTTGAATACGAAGATTGAATCGTGCGGCAGAAATCTGATTCAGGAATCGTAACAGCCGTTTATTAAGTTAGGAAGGAGCCTACCCGCAGCTGAAGTTATTTCAGTTCATGAGTTCCGAATGAACTACGAGTAACTACTCGCGAATGTGTCTTGAAGTTGTTACTTCGTAGATATTATAAGGATAACTAGTTGTGGAGTTAGTGCAGTTAGCTTGAATTGGAACCTGAGGATACACATCTAAACGTTGCAGAGTTGAAAAGTTACCGTGATTTACTGGATAATTATCAAAACCTTGGAGGCTGAAATGCTGAAAACAACACATAGTAAGTACTAAGTACTTAAATAACAATTTTGTAGATCCTAATTGTAGTAAGTAAGCATACCTAATATCTTGGGATTCAAGGATATGATTAAATATGATTTGTATTGATATTATTCAATTTCATCCGTAAATATGCTTAGGATCCGATTGAAAGCTGTGAAGAGGAGGTACTACCTATCTATATTTAGTTCTCGGTCCTGTATCTATCCACGAGACAAGCTCGACCTGATGTAGAGTCCACAAGTAAATACAAAATATTAAAATTATGTTCCCTTTGTAACAATAATTTTAGGTGTAGAAATAGAAAAAAAAAATGTATATTGTAAGTACAGTAAGTAAGTAAGTGTGTACAGTAAGTAGGGACATGGTAAAACACAGGATGAGACAACATGAGTAACTTAAAATATTACCTACAGCTAGGTTACAAAGTATTATCTGTCAGTGAGTCCCAAACTAGACAGTTAGTCCGTACCTATCTTGCGGCTCGGGATTCGATTTCGAGTAGTTTATTTGTATTCGTTTTTAGGGTTCCATACGTCTGAATGAAAAAACGGAACCCTTATTGGATCACTCGTGTGTCTCCGCCTGTAGTTTTTGATTTTTTTTTCTCGATATAAATTCATCCCAACTACAACCTTCATTGTGCGTGATCTGATCTAACACGCACTTGGCTGATTATTAGAAAATGTCAGATTACTTTATTAGGTTAATAAGCGATTTATTATTTATTACCTTGACATAGGCTCGTTCGGTGTCGACGAGCTCGAGCAGCACCTTCCGCAGCTTGTCGGCGTCGGAGAGGTGCCGCGACGGCGTGCCTGCCGCGGCGCTGGCCACGCTGCCGGTCGGGCTGCCACGCCGGGTCTCCGCCGGCGACCGGCACCAACCCGTCACCTGCTCCGCGCTCTGTACGGGCACACATTACTGAAACGTGCTACGACGGCATTATGATCATTTAGCCCTAATTTACGAACATTTGCATGTGTGGTATGTACCTACATACGTTTAGCGTAAACTGTTACCCTTTGTACCTACCCACCCACAAACAAAATACTAATTTCAAGATAAATTAATCATTGACTCATGATCTAGAGTAAATGAACTTGAAAGATTATGATACTAAACAAAGAAACACTTTCGGCAATGATAAAATCAATAGATAACTATAAATTCTTAAAGGTAGAGGAAGGGATATAATAGGGGACGCTGGCTGAATCTCTAGAGACGATTATTATTTTCGAGAGAGACATTACCATGCGGGTACGCTAACGAAATAAAACGAGAATATTCTCGAAGAGCTAGATAATTGAATCGGGGATTAAGTCGCAGAGGCGTGCATGTGACGAGCGTAGTAATGTAATTTTTTGTTATTTTGTAAAATACCTTTAGTAGATTTTCGATCTCGAACGAGTTAGTTCGGGAGCTGACTTTGGGCGGGCCGGTGTTGACGGAGTCGCCGCCGTGGGCGTCCGTGTCCGGGCTGTACAACTCCTTACCTGTGCCGGATTCAATGTTAAATGTTATGCAAATCACATTCCATTAATGACTTGGGTAACTGATTTGTAAATTCGGAAGTATGTTTTTCTCAATTCGGTACCATATTTTTAATTTTCAAATACTTTTATTGTTGATACATTACAGATCTTAATAACACATAAAACCTTAGTATTAACTGATCAACGTAAAGACTATAAGTAATTATTAAAACTATTTATTTCTTGGCATACCTACCTAAGTTTACCAAATATCCGGTAAACGTAGGTAAAAAAAGAAAATCCGTTCTGATTCCGTGGAACTCATTGTTCCAGGTATTCCGTGGAACTCATTGTTCCAGGTATGTAAATCTCGGTTTGCAGTCGTATAACAAACGAAGAAATTGCAAAAGTTTTATGAATATCCATCATTCAAGTAGATGGATACAATGTAGGTAGCATTACTTCGGCATGATAAATACGGAAGACTTTATTATAGTACAGATGCTCCGACGGAGTTTTATTATATTCTAAACCGAAATTTTAAAGTTTGTAAGAGCTTCCGCGAAATCAAAATTGAGAAGCTAATTTTGTACATAGGCCTGCCCTTACTTTACCTTTTATTTTAAATCATATCCCTTATCTCTTTAATATTTGCACTTACCCGATATAGATCTAAGCAGTAAAAAATATGTCCTTTGGCACACATACTCACACAGAATTATATGTCAGTCAATATAATATTAACGATCTCTCCACAAATCCTCTTTTATTACGAAAAGATTAAGAAATGTGAAATCAAAATGTTCAATAAAACTGGTTTGAAAAGAGATGCTCAGATTTCAATAACATGAGAGGAAATTACACTGTTCGTGATGAAACTTTCATGTAAAGGCCGCTTTATGACAAGAAGTCACACAATGAGTTTTTGGCCGCGGTAAGTCAACATCGGGCACAAGCAAATAGCCCTAGGCGAGGTCGTGGCCTTTATTTAGAGAGCCGGTATTTTTGTTGCAGAATTAGCACAACACTGTAAGTTGTTATTTTTATCTGTCAATGTAGATATAATGAAGACCTCAGCACTTTTAAAACTAACAATTATGTTGCGAACATTAATGCTTATATGGGATTAAATTGACATTACGAATATAAATATGAGTAACATTTCAACACTTACGTATGGGTACGTACAAATACCTAAGTAGTTTTATAATGTAATGTAACAATCAGTACTTATAATAATCAGGAAGTTTCTCATGAAGAATTTTCCGTAACATTCTTCAATAATGAAGTATTTTTCTGTTCACATTTCCATTAAGTGAGAAGAGTAGTTTCATTAGTCGGGAATGTCGTAATAAATAATGTGTTTGCGATAGTGAAAGCCTCCCATCGCTACGACCACCCGCGATTCGAAGTCAGGCCGCGTGAAGCCGCACTCTGATACTCCTATAGCTGTCATAAAACAAACAACAACTGCACGTCGAGTCAATATGTCGTCATAATTGGCTCTTGTACGGCTGGAGCACGAGCCGTGAAATAAATTACTGCAAACCTTTAGAGAGGGCAGCAATTTCGGATCGGTAACTTTAAATAATGACCGGGCATGGCATAAACGCCTCGAGCCAGAAATAAGGATGAAAAAGGGGTGAAAAAATATCGTAAGGAAATAATAACTCTCAATTTACCTACTTCTTTCATAAGGAAAACCAGGCTGACTTTCTCAAAATGAATTAAATTTAAATATGACCCAAACAGAATTTAACTGCCTTTTTGGGGATTAAAAATGGTCGTCCTGTGTTAAATAGGACTATTAATATAGATTAAAAATATTAATATAGCTTTAGGACTATTTAATATTCTTAATATGTACAATGCATATATTCGGTCACCATTACGTATTTGTAAATGAGGTGGTTACTGTGAACTCGAGCGGAAGACGTTCTACCTATATAAACTTTCTATTGTTCCAAAGTTAATAACACACAATCATGACGAGCGAGCAAAACGTTCAATAAGCGTACTGGCATATCTTCCGTTTACTACGGCTTGTAGAGATTTATTTGCTCCATCTACATCGCTATCGTATCGCATTCTGATTGTGGCTTTCAGAGCATTTGATGACTGCGTATACGGTAAACAATGCCTTCGCATAACTAGCATAGGTATAAATAACAACAATAAGCGGGAACCCGGAGCTATAACGATGATCGATAAATAATCCGCATCGTGCGATAGTAGGTAGTTGTTATGCACAAAGCATTACTGGCTGACAGCCACAATTCGAAAATGAAGATTCAGGGAGGTTCCGCAACGATGCCAAGTATTACGTAAAAGGAAATACTGAAGAGTTGCTTGTTAGACGCTATGGCACAACAAATAAATAATAAGTACCTATTTATGTCAATTTATTGCATAATTCCATTACATTATTTGACACAAGGTCTGGTTATGCTAATTGGGTAGCCCTAGCTTTCCGAAACATAAACGATTGATGGAGCTGTGCATCGAAAAATGTAAATGAAATTAATGTGAATGTTTCATGAAACATAACCGCTGTTTCTATTAACCGACGAATAAAGAAGGTTCTCAAGTCGACACGTAATTTTTTTTTTCAATTTTTTTCTCATTACTTTTTAGTAGTAGTCCGATTTGAAAAAAAAATCATTCGAGAGAGTATACCTCAAAGTTGGTCCCATATAAAATTTATTAACATTGCTTCGGTAGTTTTTGAGTTAGTTTCAATAATACGTATTTTTCCCCACTTTTTCTGTGGATGATATTCTAATTTCGTTTGCTGGTATTAGAACTTGTGTGGGGTTGGTACCACAACTAAAAAGTGAAAAATAAAAAGTTTTATACAAAAAAATACAATTACTGACTTCCATAAATAACACTACAAACTGAAAAATAACTTTAATAAGTGGCAAAAAACGAAAATACATTTAACCAGACACCGACTTCCAAAATTAAAGTTATTTTTCACATTGTAGTGTAGTTTTTGGAAGTCGGTTGTATTTTTTTTGTAAAAAAGTTTTTAAATAAACACCTTTCAAAAGGTACTTATTACTGCATTACTCAAATTATCATCGTGACGTTGCGGTTACTTTTCAATATTTATTCCATAATTCCATTACATTATTTGACATTGGGTAGCCCTAGCTTTCCGAAACATAAACGTTTGATGGAGCTGTGCATTTTAAAAATTTAATTAATATTTGAAATTATAAATGTAATTTATGTGAATGTTTCATGACACATAACCGCTGTTTTTAAGTATACACCTTTCAAAAGGTTAATACAGCATTACTCAAATTATCATCATGACTTTGCAGTTACTTTTCAATAGCGAGTCATAGAGGACGTAAGCTAAAAACGTTTCGCTAAGCAATCTGCGTCGTCATCGAAAGTGAAAAATAGGCTGTGGGTCGCATCAAAACATTAGGAGTGTTCATAAATACACGATATCATGTTCATTCTTACTTGTACCTATAAAATTAATTTGAATATTTAACCAAATCATCCCCTATTAACCATTTTGTGTATGGATGATTGATGAAACGCACAATATACAAAGGCACAAGGTTGGTATTTACTGCTGGTTTTAAAATAGATGAAGAGGAATGTGGTTGAGTACTCACTCCAGGCTGGTGCGGGCACGATGAGGCCTGATATCATGTCATCAGAGATGACTGGCGGCTCGCTGGGTGGCGGTGGGCAGACGAGGGAATCGATTATGTCGTCCGTGGCCGCGCGCATCACGCCCGTCAGCTCCGGAGGCTCCGTGCGAGACGACCTGGGTATAAATCGCTGCTCAAACCGCTATCTAAATAACAATCTTCTTCCCAACAATAAAACGGATTACTCGATTTACCGAAACAACACGTGATGTGTTTACTCTAGATTTTATATGAGCGCCTCGACACTTCAAAGGAAAGAAATGCTGGCACAAAAGATAATATCAAACTACGAATCACTCGTAGCCAGCGTCGCGATCATCAAAATGAAACGAAAACGATTTATTTTTCTGATGAAGACATGAAAAGCTCAACAATTATCAAGTCAACGGCATCGCAACTACCAAATGAAAACGGTATCGAGAAAGCTTTTATATGTAGTGATATACTATTTCTAGCAAAAATGTTAGGTAAATTGTATTTTGATATTGCTTTCACTGTTTGCCTTTGCACTATTTGGGATGGAAATGTTTCATGATAAGGTAATATGGATAACATGCAAACCTAGGTGTGTAATGTAAGTTACGTAATGCTTTAATTATTCGCATAAACTTCACCAGGTCTAACAAGACAATAAAAGCGAGCGCCTTGAAGCCGGAAAGGCTTTATATGAACGGGGAGATGAAACAACTCACAACAATAATAATATCGTGTCGCGAGTGCTTGTTTCGAGATGACATTTGTTGGGGAGCATTATTTCACGCGGCGCGGATGCGGTAACGTCGAGAGGCTCAATTGCGGTCGTTCACAATGGCTGCGGCACGGTGGCGCGGTGACGCGGTGACGAGCGACGGAGAGGCTGCGAGCCAGGTGGAGGCCGCCGCAGAGCTGCAGGCGGCCGACTATGTAGGTCGCACCGAGCGCTTCAGTAAACTTGTCGCGGCCGCGAAAGGTCAGGTGTATGAGGGCGGGAAATGCCGATGAACAGGCCTTCCACCCTGCCCCGGCTGCGCGCTCTTTAACTTCCGTTTTATTAGGTGCTAGGCGCCCGCTTTCCTGTTTGTCAGTGGTACTTCGAACCTCGCTAAATGGGAACGCTGTTCGAGCTTTTTTATATTAAGAAATATTCTCGCTGCTGTCTGCTATGAAATATTCTATTTTAACGAGCCCTCGTAGCTTGGCTCGTCGATTAATGAACACAAACTGTTTCTATTGATGTATGAAAGATTTTCAAAAAGTTTAAAATAAAATACTGGATCACATTATTGTGTTTATATTAGGTACGTTGTTACAATAGGGCGAAAATAAGTAGGTGTATGACCACACACTGAAGGCCACAGAAGTAAAAATAAACAGCGTCGACGTGTATAAATACCTCATCATCATGACGAGGGACAGTTCCTCTTGCAGAACGCTCTCCAGGTACATCATATCTAGGTCAGATACGATCGCTCCGTTGATTACCATTATTTCGTCGCCTTTGATTATACCTGACAGAAAAATGAAAAAGACTGTACTCGGAATGAATGTTCTTATTTTGTTCACATCAGGGTTTCTAATACACAATGTGGATTTAAATTTCAATACCCGCTCCATATGATTTTAATCTTTTGCATTGCTGCGAGTTGACAGTGGACGTCATTTAAAATGCATCAATCCGCCTAGCCTTTTCTCAACTATGTTATGGTCTGCTTCCAGTCTAACCGGATGCAGCTGAATACCCGTATTTTACATGGAGCGACTGTCTATCTGACCTCCACAACCGAGTTACTGGGTAACATGATACGCACCTGGTAAGACTGGTTGTCAGACTTTCGGGCTTCTGACGACTGTCACCACAACCGAGTTACTGGGTAACACGATACGCACCTTGGTAAGACTGGTTGTCAGACTTTCGGGATTCTGACGACTGTCAAAGATCCACGAATGACAGCCGGGACCAACGGCTTAACGTGCTTTCCGAGGCAAGGAGAGGCCTCGGTATGTAAAGATGGTCACCCATCTACGGACCGACCGCGGCTAGCGTAGCTTAACCTGATCGATCGACCCGTGCGGCTTTCATTACTTAGCCACGAGCCCGTCACACTAATTTAAAATGCATATGCATTTTATATATTTAGATATATTTAGTTAAAAAAAGAACATGAGATTTATACGTAGCGGAATGCGGCTAGTGAGCGGCAGCGTTGTCTGAAAATATATTATGCAAGCTACAGATTTCGTAGAACTTTTACCACAAGAAATATTATGACGCATTTTATTTATAAACTTCAGCGAAATGCAAGCGGTAAAGATGGAAATATAACGTTGAACGATGATAAATTACCATTTTGCATGGCGACGCTCTTGTCTTCAACCCGGCTCACGTAGCAGCAGAGTTCGTCTTGCCGCTCCGCGTTCTCAATGAGCTCGGCTTCCACACTGAAGCCCCACATTTGCTCCAGAGTTGTGCGTTGTAATTCTACTTGATACAGGATCTTGGCGCACACTTCCACTACTTCGTGGGTATGCAACTATATAACAATTAGATTGTAGCCATTAGATATTTGCTTAATGAATAATTTCCTATTGTGTTCCAAAATAAGTTTTGTTCAAAGTAAAAAGTGGTACTTTTGACTTAGCCACACAAATTTTTTATTTGAAATGTGGATTGTTCGTCATTTTATTCTAACTGCAATTCAAAAGGTTAGCTTCAGGATGATAGTTTAAAAACATGTGTCAAACGCGGGCTTATATAAAGCTTCTCTACTTCATAGTAGCTCACACTGGACAAAACAAATAGCAAGAGCACAGTTGCATTTAAGAACAGTTGTGTTTATTTTAAAGCAAAGTGACAACCCGTCCACATGGAGCACGGTCCGAAAATTGATGATGGGCTTACATGGCCCCGTGGGACACACGAGATAATTAGACGTAGGTATTCCTTAACAGAATATGTGAGTATATGGAACAAATATAACTTTAACTACCTACATTGTTTTCGCACAGCAAAAGGAAGAATATACTAATTCATTTGAGAAAATTTACATTTTCTTGCCCTTTAATAATTTTTGTAAAATTTGGTGACTTTGCATTGTTTGTTTGTAGAGCTCGTACCTACCTACTTATTGTAATTTATTCGCTTGAAAGTATTTAATTGTGGGGTTCTGTTTTCATTATAAGCTGGTTATTATGTCATTATCTTTTCAAAATATCACCATTATTGCTTGTAATGAAAGAAAAACCCCGTGTTTACAAATTTTTAATCTGAGCCTCTTTTTTTAATGGCCTTTTGTTTTAAAACAAGATGAGGGAGAATTACATGCATGGTAATAGTATAATAAATGTAATCCTCATACTGTCGGACCTTAATCAGGGCAAAGCCTTTCTCGTACAACTAAAACGTTTTGGTTTAAAATATAATTATGTGGATTAAGCACCACTTTCTTATTTTGTAGCCACAAATTAATTATTTTATCATAATATAAATAAACACAGCTAAAGTTAGTCTGAAAATAATAATAATTCCTGTCTCTACAAATTTTGTTGCGCTCAGTTCCACCTTCCACTCAAAGGATTACGAGATCTTTCCACAAATGGAATTCGTCGAACAACAAGCAAAATGGGATTTAACTTCGTCATATGCATTCCGCATTTGTTGATCCTAAAGTAACAGTAATATAACTTTTTGATAACCTCTCTACGCTGTGTCGCGCAAAGCCTGTGATGGAATGGCCACTGTCAGACCCTACTCGCGTCAACCTCGGTCACAAAACATTTATACATTTATTTGCGCTTCCATGAATGTATGGCATATTTGTATAATTTTAAAGTAACCACACGTTTATGTTTAACACTATCGTGATTTTAAATAATAAAATTGGTTATCTTAAATGGTATCTTGTATTATTTTTGAATACAAATAAGGTTGGCTACGAAATCGCTACGAAATGGCTACGAACATTTGAAGCGAGGGAGGATTTTGTTTCGTAGATTGTTCGCTTGTTTGAATGTTCTTGTAGTTTACAAAGTGTTTATGATAGAACTATTTATAGATGAGAACATTACTTAGTGTCTCTAACAATATTATATCTTTTGACTAAAACATGAACTAACGTTGTTTTAGTTCGTTTTAGTCAAGTCTTCCTCTCATACACATTATACACTTTACAAAAAAAAAAAAAAAACAACTGTGACTACAAACTTGTGCTCTTTGAAAAGAATTTAGCAAATGTTTTGAAAAGGAAACGCGTTTATTAATATCTGGAATAGCAATAGTCCATTAACTGTAACACAATGGTATGTAATTTATAGAAATGTTTCTGAAATAATATTTTTTTTCAAGTTCAGACACTACTGGGAAATTGTACAAGTTATCCCGGTGGACCGAAGTGCGAGTCCTAATTTGAAATCATCTATGTGACGTACGTACCTATTGGTATTGCTAAAACATTTTTCAATAATGTTACAAATTCTTCTAAACCTTAACGTAACTGAATCTCGAGGATGGGATAGTATAAAAGGTTATAAAAAATGGTATAAAAGGTACTTACGTAAGTTTCAATGAGATCGCTGCGATGGGGAACGAAATAGTTATGGTCTTCCATGTCGCGCCTCTTCTTCACCCTGACGAAGTGTTCGAGAGCGTTGAGCGAGCGCCGTGCACATGCGGCAGCGAGGAATTCTTCGACAGACATGCCCTCGCGCACGCCCACCGTCGCGGTTGTACCCTCTGGAAGAGACACGCGCACCGCGGCCTCGCCATCCTCGCGGGACATCTAACACCATATTATTGTTGTTTTGTAGTTCGGATTGCAATTGGTTGGTACCTGACAACCAGCCATATGTCTATTTTTTTATAAAAGCCGTTTAGCCGTTTTGTTGATAAAAGTAAACTTCATTGCAAAGTTTGACTGACAACAGACTATTTGCTTAACTCCTATTACAATAAAAAGTTATTCCTTTCTATATGAAAAGTTGTCTTCGAATTTTGTGTTGAGAAACTATCTCAACAGAAAATTCGAAGACAACTTTTCGAAGACAACTTACTTAGAACAAACGTCATTACTAAACTGAATCAACACTTGGAAGCAAATCCCTATTTCAAATTAAATTATAGCGAGTCAGGGAGAGCAAATCTCGTGCTCTGTTCACTAGTGCCGACACTTCTATTCAAATAGCCCCGAGCTGGGGTTAGATTGGACCTATAAGAGTTTTGTTTTGATAGGTACCTATGTATATAAATTTGAATAAGCAAATTATTTATTTTGCGATAAACTTCACTCACCTAGCAGTATAATTTATTTTATGCAATAAACAAATGTATTAAGTTACTTTCATAACATGATTTTCAGACACAATAATAACAATGTTATATTCTCGAAAAGTTACATTGTTTTTCATTTCTGACTTCTGTAATGTATTATTAACAGAAATATTGAATAGGTAATTCTCTATATTCACGGATGAATAAATACAGAATGTATGCGAGGTAATCGATGTAGGCAAATTGGTAATTTAACCATTTAGCGTTATTGATATTACTTTTATTTCAATGTATTTAAATGTACGAATATAAAACAAATATTAAAACATTCCAAAATTTATTGATGAACTTATCAAGAATTGTCCATGATTTCGATAAGTCTATCTTCGGAGGATTAATAACGTTATCCAATCTGCTCGTCAATAATTAAATTATTACGTTTGGATTGCTGAAACAACAACATTAAGTAATGACAGGCAGAAGTAAGCAGCGAGCAGTTTGTCTCGAGTAATAGTCTTTTTCCGTGACGTCCTGTATTAAGTCCTCGCCAAGGATTAGGTGACACGCCACATCGGCATTTCCAATTCGGAAGCTTTGTTGTGGTTTTTATGTTATTTCTTTATGAGACAATAAAGTAGGTACATTAATAAGTAAATGTTTGTTAACTTTATGTTACTATAATACCGAAGTTAATAACAATGAAAAAAATATAACCGAAGCATATACAGGGTTACTGGTAACTCGACCACTTCCTTGCAGGACGTCATAGTATGGCTCAAATGCTACAAATTAAGCCACCAAATGTTCTACCGAAATTCAGTTTTTTTTTGTAATTTTTATTTTTATCAGACAAAAATTACAAAAAATAAAATGTTTAATTAGTGATTTTTGTCAAAGTTTTAGGCATTTTCAAACTTTTAATTATTAGCAAAGATCTGCTACTGCATCAGCTAATTACTAACTTAAATTCCAGTATAGTTCCGCCGTAAATCATTTTTAAATTGGATTTTTCAATAAAAATTAAAAATCGAGGTAACTCAAAAACTACTGAATTTCGGTAGAACATTTGGTGGCTTAATTTGATGCATTTGAACCCTACTATGACGTCCTGCAAGGAAGTGGTCGAGTTACCAGTAACCCTGTATATTATTTTTTTAATTGTTGTTAATTTTTGCATCATCTACTTGCATTTAATGACATCTTTCTGTTTAACAAATCGTACTAAAAGATTCGGTTGACATTCCCATTCGTTTTATTCGTTCCGTGCTCTCCTATAGCTATTAAACAGAGTAAATGATTACGAAAGCACATTCGCTATACATGTGGCTTTGTACGAGGCACGTTTGTACACTTCCAAATGAGTCAGCTACCTGAGGGAAAAGCGCTCACGTATATTACTTACGGCCATATTCAGTAATACAACTGCTTTTATAGCTCTTTAACGTACGGAGCGCTTAGTTTCTTTCTTGCCACACACAAAGCTAAGTTTATTACCAAAATAAGTATCTTTTGTGGAAAAACTGTACTGGATATCTTACTTATAAGTTGTAGTTTTGCAATTAAAGCGTCAAATCATCCATGGGTTATGATTTCCAAGAATACATAATATCCGAATACCTACACTCAAACTACTTATAGAATAAAATAAAATATTTTCTGAATACAATACAGTAATTTACAGGTCGTTATGTGTGTGCTAGTTAAGTTGCTACGGCTGCGTAGAGGGTTCTACGCAGGCGTAGCAATTGGCGTAGCATGGTCTACGAAAGAGTTCACGAATTGAAACGTTTTATTTCCAGGATATTTGATATAATTTCTGCAAGTAGAGTATGTTGTCGAAATACCAATATTGCATGGTAGTAGATTTTCAAGAATAATTAATTTTTAGCGCTATGAATATTCTTACTTTGTTCAATGGGTAACAAGTGTCGAAATATTTGGGCAAACTTTACATATTATATTCATATAGTACTATTGAATAATTACTGCTTCGAATAAAAGTTATTACTATTATCAGTATTTAGGTCGCTAAGTACATAAGTCATCGACACAAGAAGTTTAAGGATTAATTGAATAGTATTCCGATTAAAGTTTTTCCCATGAATGTACCTTTGATGGAGATATTAAAACCTAAAAAAAAAACACTTCAGAAAACACAAAATTTTATAAAAATGGGCCTAGAAGAATGTCATAGGACTCTTTAACTATTTCAAAAACTGACCTGCATGGATCGTCTGCTGGATCCAGAGTTGGATCGCGACAGTTGTGGCGCTCGTCGCTTGGTGGCGCCGCGGCCGGCCAGCAAGTTGTTTAGCAGCGACGGCGAGCGCGCGCAGATGAACGCGTGGAAAGACGACACGGTGAACACGCCTAGCTTGTTCAGTGTACTCTTCGTGCCGCGGGACACGTGCGTCAGCAGGGACTGCCACAAACATCTCTATGAGTATCCCACTTGTAACATTAGTAGGTATCCAGGCATAGGAAATAAAAAACTGGCCTCTAAAACCTGTGTTATATACTTTAATGGGTACAATAACTACCATAGAGTCTATGTTGCAAGTTCCATTATTTAATTTAGTTCGTATCGTTTGCTCATAACATATTTACATGGATATTTTTATCCTCAAAAGGATATTGATATATCCGTTAATCAAACCCATTTCTGTGCAAAATTGTAAGCAACTTTTATTATTCGCATGTTGGGGACCATTATGACGTCCCGTGACATGGGTCGTGGCGTAACAGATTCCAACCCCGTTCCCCGGTCAACGGAACTGTCAATTTGATAGCGAAGCCAACAAATTTCCTTTCTCTGTCACCTCGATGAAATCACTTGACAATTTCAACACCCCTCTCTTGTCTTATTATCGAGTGATAAATTACGATCAGCGCGTTGTTTTCGTTATAATATTTGGAAAACAGGATTATGAACGACCGGTGAGTTAGCATAAATAAAATTCAATAGACATGATTTATCGAGGTGAGCATAGAAAAATAAAACACTGGTGGTGAGGTATATAAATATGAGTAACGTCGAATAAGTAGGTAATAAATAAAGTCAATTTTGTTAAACTTTTCATATTCAATAAAGAATAGTTGCGAATCGCAAGAATGAATACAAACTACTGCTACAAACAAAGTTGTTGTGGGCCAACACCAAATAAAAAGTTATGGAGATTTTACTACTTCATTAGGTAAGGTCACTTTTGTAGGGAGAAACGGAAAACTCAATTTCGTTGAACGTTTACCTTGGGGTTGGGGAGTTCGCCGCTCTGAAGGCTTGCCATGTAACAACGCAATCGGAACTGTTCACAATGTAGACGTTCGAGATTTTCTTCCCATTGGAGCATTTGGACAGCCAGTTGTGCCCGAGTCTCGGGATCAGAGACTACTGATTGTTGCAGGTCTGCCATATGCTTTAGCTTGTGATCCTGTAATTGTAAAGAGCGTTACTTATGCAAAAAATGTGTTACTTACAGACAACTGGGCTTAAACTTAAGTATGCGTGTAACATATTTTGAATAGTCCGGACGCGGTCCTCGAACTCGCGCGAGGATGACGTGTGCTATGAATATTAATGAGCGCGTGCTCCCACCTGCCCGTGATAACTATCACGGTGATAAAATAGATTGTTTCCAACTACAAGCATGTGTTCCCAACCTTAATTACGGTATCTATTTTGAATATTTTGCAACACAAGAAGTCATTTGAAATTCATAAAGTCGTAAAACTTTGTGGTTTGTAATTAAGATGGCAAATTGCAACTATAGGTGTTATTATTTTTCAGACCTGCACCCTATTTGCGTAACACACTTTAAATAACAATGTGAGAGTTTTGCCATACATTGCTAATCCATTACTTCATAGGTTTAAAAAGTTCGTCTGCTTAACAATGTAAATAATCCACTAACCGTGCGTGCTGAACTTTCAAAATGTGTGTTAGGTTGAAAATACACATGCCTATAGCTGGTACAAAACTATGCAAGTAGCTGGCATGCCGTGTGCTTTAACAGCTTCTGATTGGTGAATGTCACAATGGCATGCCAGCTACTTGCATAGTTTTGAATCAGCTACAGGCATGTGTATTTTCGCCCTTACGCAATTACCCCGCATTTAGCGTTAAGCTTTATAATATTGAGTTACATTGTGAAACTAGTTTAGTTTAAACTGTAGTGCTCTTTGATTGCATCTTAACCAATGCGATTCCCAACACTGCAACCCGACAATCGTATTTGCTTCATTTCCGTTACAGTTAATCGAAAACATGTCTGACAGAGCATATTCACATGTGGTAAATATGTAGTAGTGTGAGATAGCTAGAAAGGCTTTGATGCGTGCTGCGGTCACCCGGTGCGGGTCAGAAATTGGTGCGATTTACTCGACGAACGTTTCGAACCGCACGCCGCCGACTCTGGCGCGAGCCTACATTATGTATTCAGCTAATATATAATATCGCTAGTACCTAACTAAAGAGAAGAGCTTGCAAGTGACATGCTGCTGTCCTTTGAGCTTGTGTTATGTAATGCTACAAACCCTACAGCTTTTGTATGACTTTCAAAATAAAAATCATACAACTATTTTCTTTAATGAGAAAACCTCAAAGGCGCTCCTGTAAAATGTTACGGGTTTGTAGATTTTTTTTCAAGACTCCTTCGTGGCTCGAAAAGCAATTTAAGCCGTCAGTCCCAACTGTCATTCTTGGATCTTTGACAGTCATTACGGGTCGTGAAAAGCCTGAAAGTCTGACAACCAGTCTTACCAAGGGCTATCGTATTACCGTTACTGGGTTGTGGAGGTCAGACAGGCAGTCGCTCCATGTAAAATACTGGTATTCAGCTGCATGCGGTTAGACTGGAAGTCGACCCCGTGGGAAAAGGATAGCCAGATTGATTGTTGTTCTATCAGTCTAGTTTAACATAACATAACCTAATGTGTGTGTGTAACCTAGTGTTTGTCCTAACATAATGTCAGTTAGTTGTTATACATTTATTTTACTTAAACTGTATACCTATATATAATGTCAAATGGCGACTATAGTTTTGTTTTTCATTGTCAGCACTGTATTGTATCTCGCTATAAGGTATGAGTTGATAAGAGTTGTTCATTCACGGAATTTGTGATTAATCCGGGATTCACAACACAAAAGCGCGGTGAGGCACGTGAAATTGGTCTTTATGACTATGTGTGTTATGGCCAGAGCGTGAAATCGCTCGACGAAAGTAGATTCATGGTATTCAAACAATGGCCTGTTGGTTTAGGTCATGCGATGCGCAGTTTGGGTCGAGCGGTGCATAATTTCCCTGCGAGTTCACTTTGTGCCTCAGCACATTTTCATTTGTTCAGCTGCGAACAATATTAACTTAGCGTTCAACTTTATAGTCCAAGATCCCAGAGCCGCCAGACCTTACTTATTTTCTTATTAACAAAATGTATGGGATAGAGTAGTGTTAGTATGTACTTTGAACGTACGCATACCTGCTAGCTGGGACCGACGGCCAATTTTCAGGTATCAGGTACCAAAGTTACGTAAAAATATTACTCTCTTTTCTTAAAGTTTGACTGCTGATTTTTATGTGTGTTTTATAGAATATAATTATTAATCAATAGTGTCAGACACTTCCCCTCGGCGGTTTTTTTCCGCCAGAAGCATTAAAACTCGCAAAAAATGTTGTCATCTTACTCATAGTTTTAGTCCTAATTTTTACATAATGATACTCAGGGAACTATTTCAATACTATTTGTAAGCAGCCAGATCAATCGTAGCTGTCAAACTTCCCCCAGGCACAGTTAATTGTGTCTGAGGGATGTTTGACAGTCTGGGGTATGTTTGTCTGCTACGATTGATCTAAGTGTTTGTCACTTGATCTATATTTAAAGAGACACAAAACTTAGTAAACGAATACTAGTATTCAGCTGCATCCGGTTAGACGGGAAGCCGACCCCAACGTAGTTGGGAAAAGGCTATGATGACAACCTATTAAATGAATGTGCATTGTATTTACTTACAGATTCGATAGCCTTTTCAAGGCGGTATATTTCCTCCTGGAGTAAATGAAGCGTCCCAGTCTTGCCACGGTGACGAGCGAATGCAGCGGCACAAGCACTATGTATGCTGTTCACCCAGTTTTCGAGCTCAATCTACGAGGTAATTTATTATTACGATCAAATTAATTATGTTGAATTAAGCTTCCGAAAAAATGCTGAAAGGTTTTTTCAGTAGATACTTCAGTACTACAAAACTAAAGTTGAAAACTTACTTGGCACGGTGCTTGGAACAAGTAAGCGTCACCGAACGCGGTACTCAGACAAAATATGTGGTCGCGTTTGGGGTGCTCAGGAATCGGCTGCATGATGGCTCCATCGACTATGATCAGATGCTTGGGAGCCGCCTCCACGGAGCGTCCTTCGCGGGAATCGCAAGGATAGAAAAGCAGTGTAGTGCCCTTCAAGCACACCCAGTAGCCCTTCCAGCCACGTTTGCGTGCTAATTCAATCTGATGCTTCTTACGGAGTAGCCATTTCTTCACACTCAAAAACCTAAACAAAACGTAATCCTTATTCCAGTTCCTATTTGCTACATTCCAGCAGAGTTAGTAACGCTGTATTGTGGTTTGCAGAACAGTACCAACCAAGATTTGTAAATTATGTGGTATTGGTAGTCATTGATTATGGAGTAGTAAGATAAATAGAAAAAAGAATCAACTTTTTTTTAATATACATAACATAACATCACGGCTGTGATTCCCGAAGGGTTAGGCAGAGGTGTACTATAATAGCAAACACCTGTACCAGTAGTAGTATTTTTATTATTCTTTTTAAAAAGCCCTTTGACCTGAATTGCAAAAAAATACCATTTGTTATATCTAGTACCCAATTATTAATTAAAATATTAACTAGGACATAAATATACGTAAGTAATATCAAATACTTAGTACGTACGTGTATGTTAGAACGCGTTTACCAAAATTTATACGATGCGAGCCAGTATACGGGTAGTCGGGCTCGTATCAGTAACTAAGTCATGGCTTACGGCTAGAAAGTTTGATAATGAGTTTACCAGTAACGGGTGACAACGTAATAACAGGTGACGTGCTAGAGGAAATTGTTTTAAGTCTTTTTTTTCAAAAAACAATTTCCTAATATAAAAAAAAAAAACTAAATACTTATATGATTTTCATATTGCAATTGGTTAAATATTATTATTATAAAATAAAGCTCAATTGCAATTTAGTAAAACGTGTACTAAGTTTTATTTTGCAGACTAAATGTATTCGTTAGTGATCGAAGTAGACAATAATGTAATCACAACTCTGATAACTACTTACTAATTCAAAAATAATAAAAGTCTATGTATTAAGGTAACAAATCTTGGAATGTTATCCTGGTTCATTTCCGAATAACAAATAAAAAAACCAATCAAGGAAAGCTTCGGAAATTAATCATCATATTTTGATAGGTAGCCAAGAATGATTGCTTCTTATAAATATTTATAGACTGAGTTCGTATTCATTGCAAATATAATAAAAGTGCTACGAACTAAGCTTGGTTCATTAAAAGCCAAATGCTTAGCATGCGTTATTGTAATTGCTGTGCAATACTAAATAAATTAATGCTTTTGAAAATTTATTACAATTGGATTTAATTTACTGCGAATGAATTTTGAACATAAATCATAAGTCGAATAAAAGAGAATAGGAAGTGAGAACAAAAAGCTGTCTCAATGTCCTGGTCGGATTTGTAAGGATGCTGAGTAGGTAGCACCACCATCTTGTCTGCTCACTCTATACGCGTTTACGACGTTGAATAGGTCACGGCTAAGATTTCCCTCCGGTCATTTGGAATTCATGGAAGAGGAATTGTAGCCTCAAGGAACATAAAGGACGCCGTAGGCTTTTCCTAATAGAGACTATGACACTCGACACAAGGCGCCCGACACACGACGTCATCTCCTTTCCTTCGCTTCACATCTCGCTTACATTTATTAAGGCTTCTCGAAAATGATACAAAGGACAGGTGTTAATATTAAGTCTTTGTTTTGTTTATACAAGCGCTACAGTGCACAATGAAGTGTCAATGTAAGCACACGATGCGAACGGTGAATACATGTTACATGTGAATTATGTACGATGGTGGAAGTAATTTTATCAAGTAGGATACAAGGAAATTGTTTGGTATTTATTAAATTGTATAGTTTTTTAATGAAGACTTCAGTTGTAAAAGTAGATGGAAAGCGGTTACAAAAAAGACAGAATATCTAATGTCTTCAGAGGGAAGCAAATGCCTATAGTCTATTGGTTCATTTGACTAGTAGTCTCGTGGGCATTATTGTTACAGGAGAGCTTTGACAAATCTTTGCCTTTTATCTCTCATCTCTCTACGACTCAGAAGAATGCATTTTTTTATTTAAAAAAATGTTTTAAATGTTCTAATGCGTGAGTTTCATGTATAGATTTTATAATAAAGACATAAACCCCGTACAACTTCAATTAGGTACGGACCAAAATTGTCCGTCGCGAAATTGCGGTCCACCAAAATTTAACTATGGTATGGTAACCGTAGTTACCGAGTAATAAATTAAGTCATACATAGTATAATATCTTATGTAACATGTTCATTCTCATGTTCCCCATTTATTGGATTATAAATATCCCTAGACTTAACCGAATAACTCAGACACCGTCTTGAAATATTACTGCTCACAAACTATATCTTCGCTCCCATAATATATTATGCAGATTCACATAAATTCTATATATATATAAGTATTTTATTGGACATTATGTATATTGAATTTCCGTTGAGCAAAGAGGACCTTGGCAATAGTCCGGAGGAACGCGGAGACGAAGGTTATGGTTTCATATTATGTATAGATTTAGCATGTACAATATTTTAGCGTGCGCTCTTCCGTTCACCGTAATATATCATTTTTATTTTAGCGAACCCTGGTTCGATGGAAGTTTGCTTGGTCTCAAACAGTCGGACAAATGGTAACATTGCTAACTTATGTATAGGTAAAGTGAAAATAAATATATGTAATAATGTATATTATATATATTTTCATGGAGGAAAATTAGTTGCGAGTCGCAAATAAGAAGCGGATCATTTAACTTAAAACAGCGAGATATGAAACCTCATATTTTTGAATAGAGTTTATACTGACCCAAACATTTCCTAAATTTAAATTTAAAAAAATTTCGGATTATTAGATAAGTTGAGTCTCTGAGTATCTCGGTGATCATTTACTTCATTAATTTAGGCACGGGAAATATAAATGGGATCACAACTCATAATTAATTAATAGCTTTATTTCAAAAGGGAAAATTATGAGAAGTCATGAGTTAGATAATTAAGACTCTCAATATATCAAAATTAGTTGGGTCACAAATATTTTAGTGACAAGTGATAAGAGACAATCGTCAATCATAATTGAGTAACTTTAATAAAAAAATTAAGATTGATTAGGAAGGTAGATAAAATCTTAATCTATGATTTTTTCACATTCAATCTAGAGTGAAACAGACTAAGTCCATAAGCGAACTCTTGCTCCGACCGGGATAACGCTAAGTAGAAAATTACATTTAGATCTTTGTAAGGCTATAGAAGTACTTACCCGGCTTTCCTGACAGCTCCGGTACAGTTGAAGGATGCGGCTGCAGCGCCCGTCTGCTTTCCTTTGTATGGAGAATTCATAGCGCTCTCGCCGGGGTCCTCTTCGTCAGACACCGCCGTCGTTAACGACATGCGATCATCATCCGATATCTATACACAAATTAAACATTTAATTACGAGGAATTTTTATTTAGGTGTAATTAGTTAATACAGATATCTTATTTAGCGTTATTATTACTATGGTGGTTGTAAATATCAGCCTGCTAGGACTGTACTAAGCCGATTTGTTGATTTATAAATAGGTGTCCTTTACTGAGAATTAAAAAAAATATTGTAATAATGATACTGAATAATGATTTTACCGAAACAACGTTCAGTTTATTTTAAAATGTTAAAATATGGTGGAAATGTCTGCTCTGACGTCATTTAAATCTCGCGCAAACAACATAAGTTCAAGCTTGGACACTTTCAACATTTTACAATGTAATGCAGTTTTCACCCCCAGACCACCCTCGTTTCCACTTTTGAAATTGTTACCTCGCCTCTCAGCTACGAGGCTGGGTGCACAGTGGTGCAATGCACAAGAACGAGTGCTAAACGAGACTGTTCCATTACTTTACCTGGAATATTTATTTTGAGACGAAATCTACTTTTTAATAAGTAATTGGACAACTTCAAAGTAATGTTATCAAGTTTTTTGTAAAATTGATTGCTTTTAGGATGAATTTTATTAATTCAGTTATATTTAAAAGCCTCTTGGACCACTTAATTTTGCTTTATATTTACCCAAACGGACGTGACTGGCTGTAAATAGCTTCGACAAAATAAACAGTGTATCACGTACCATATAAGGTACCTAAAGATAGAAAGGGTGACTTACTCTTCTGTAATGATGTAGGAATTTTAGCAAAATTATCGATGTTTAGTGTGACATACTGTACAATATGCAAAATAGTCGGGGAATCTTCAAATTGTAGCATTTTATGAGATAATTATTATGCACTACCTGCGCCCCGCGGTTTCACCCGCGTAGACCGTGATAAAAAGAAGCCTATGTGTTAATCCAGGGTATAAGCTACCTACATACCAAATTTCATTCAAATCGGTCCAGCCGTTTGACCGTGAAAATCATACAAACACACACACACTGACAAACTTTCGCTGTTAAAGTACCTACCTATTAGTGTGATTAAGTCGTTATCCAAGTTTCCAACTACGAATCGGATTCTGTTTAGAGGGCTGCTATAAAATTTTATTGTAATGTAGTGTCATTACATAGGAATGAATATTTAATACTTCTGGGTACTAATCAAAAACAAGTTTTATATTGTATTTGATAATTCTTGCATTTATTACTAGCGAACTTTTAAGTTTGTGTAACAAACTTTTCAACATTGTTTTTCTCCCTTTCTCTCATTTAACCGAAGGCCGATTTTGATGATCAGCGAACAATAAGGTGACATTATAATTTTATAAAATACACTTTGTGATGTTGTGTCTTGCGCTTTTGATCACAACACAGTATACAAGAAAGAGTTGCTTTGAGTCGCATGCGGACCGCGGTAGCGCGCTCTCGGCTCGATGGCTCTTGAGGCCGCACAGCGCTCTTGCCGCCGCCTTTCACGAAAAAAGAAGACTATATGCCACCACATATTATAAAATATACAATAATTGAGTCATGTTCCTTTGAAGCAGACCTATGCTTTGATATGTTCCCTCAAAAGTTCACAATTTCTGCACGATGAACCTCCTAAGAGCAAGGAGTATTTACAAATCTAGTTCTTCTGCGGCTTTACATTTTTGTAGAAATGCTGATCAAAATTTAATTGAAATTCATCTTAGAGTTGAAAATAAACTGCAAGGTTTGATGTTGTGAGTCGGACAACCGCATTAAATGAAATTGCATTTAATATGAATTCCTTTTTGGCACCTCAAAGCGCTTACTACCGGGTAACTCCGCTCTATCTACATATAATACTTAATTGCACCTCGCATAGCTAACTGGGAATCGCAACTCCGGAACAAACTTTAACTTTGGTAGCGTAATACCTACATAGTTTGATAATACGTCCATCTGTCGTTTCTCGTTAAAGGTAGATAATAACGTTACTTAGGCCAGTAACTTTTTCTATTTGAGTTTTTACTATATCAGGATATTTAGATGGCTAGCCCGAAGTGTGTTTGAACATATAAGAATGTTAACTATCTACAAATATCTTAAATATCGCATTTAATAAGTACGAAAGCTTACGTTTCGCTTGAATAGTTTTTTGTCCCACTTTTAATATGATGATCGACTTTTTGTACTTCGCGATCATGAAAGCAGAACATTACGAAGCGCATAAACTGTAGTTTTTGTGGCCAAGCTATAAGTAGATACACACAAACGTAGAAACGAAAAACGGAAATCTTCTTCGCATGTGCCTTTTTTTGGAATTGGTATTTTATTTGGAACTAGCTGACCTAACAGTCGTTGTCCTGTCCAAATTTCAATAATTCATACAAAATTCTCATAGAAAATGCACTTTCAGTTTTCACGAATTTTACAATTTTCCTAGCCACTTTTCCAATTTTTCTCTTCATAAGAACTTCCCTCGGACCTCAAAAAATATTTAAAAAAACAAACAGCCGAATTGGTCCAGCCGTTCTCGAGTTTTGCGCTTAGCAACACATTTAGCCATTAATTTTTAATTATATCTATACTTATAATAAATCTGTAGAGAGGTCAATTCTGTACATGATATATATTTTCAAAATAACTATCAGGGGGTAATTAGTGATCGATACTGATGCCAAAAATGCAATCAGTAAAATTTTTGTCTGTCTGTCTGTCTGTCTGTCTGTCTGTATGTTCCTTATAGAAACAAAAACTACTCGACGGATTTTAACGAAACTTGGTACAATTATTCTTCATACTTCTGGGGAGGTTATAGTATACTTTTCATCACGCTACAATCAATAGGAGCAGAGCAGTGAAGGGAAATGTTGGGAAAACGGGAGAAGTTGCTGCATTTTTTAAGCTTCCGTCGCGTGTGCAGCCTTAATGGTTAAAGCTACATAGAAATCATTTATGACGGAAATGTTCTACATAAAATTATCTAAAAAATATTCCACAGCAGAATATGTCTATCTTTTATGGTTGACTCACAATAACACGTGTAACTCCCGATAGCTTAGCAGTCCAATACATTAACTTAATAACATACAAGGAGTTACACGCTGACGGAGTCGCGGGCACAGCTATTAATAATAATATTCTGCGGTTCCTTATTGCGATATTTTTCAACAGTATTGTGGATTGACATATTATATTTCCGAAAGTTAATCTGTCTGTTACATCAAAACCACTGAACCGTGAGGAAGGACATAATGGTACTTTTTTACGAAAAATGACGGAAACGCGGACGAAGTCGCGGGCAAAAGCTAGTAGATAATAAAAGCAACAAAATCTAAGCAATATTGCAAGAAAGTTACTGAATAATTAGACTGTAGTTGACAAATTGCTACATTTCCCAAGCTATCATACTCATTATCTTCACAAAATGTGATTTTTACAATCAATATTAATTTATACAATATTATATTAATTTAGACATATTTTAAGAATGTAATTATAATAACGACAGTAAATAGAGAAGGGCAACGTTTTATTCTAATGAAATGAAAATACGTGATGAATTGTTGTCATCACAGTGACTACGGTCCCCAACCACCATTGTTTTGCAAGGACTCCTTGCTTGGAGATTTACCTAGTAAACACATTTCATGGAAAATTATTCTTCAAGATATCCTAGTTAAAATGGGTAAAGTTTACTTAATCTAAATAAATGAATATGTGTGAACAAAGAAAAAATACTACAAATTAATGTAAAAGAAACAATACCCACAAAGCCTTATAGCTCAAATAGAGTAAAGAAAATAAAAGCCCTCATTAGCAAAAAGGAAATTGCAGTTTCCACTAAGAGGAAACTAAAATAAGGTCAAAATGTTAGGTATCTTCACCGTATTTTCTTCTCAGCCCTATTGTTACGTCTTACTTCCAACGTTGTTATTTATTACAATACGAACCATTATACGTTATGTTGGTTTATTTATGGTCAAAGTAATTATGATGTTAATTTTGTAAGGGATCTAATATCTCACCTTTCTGAGAAATGCTTCATTGCAGGTTTGCGCCGTTCCTTTCCAATGATAATGTCGAAATCTCACATTTCCAAGCAGTCTTGTTCCGCGCAGAATTGATACATCATACACTATGCGCCTTATGTTGAGCACATCAGTGCGTTTCTTGTACTTGTTCAGCTTACGCCTACGTACCATGCTTTCGTCTGGCTCTGAATATTCACCTGTGCTTGTGAGACCCTCTTCAGCTGCCCAGGCACTCAGTACGCTCTCTATAAAGCTAAATAACTGTTGCACATTAGGCTCTAACTTACTAGGTATATAGAGATAAGGCGAAACGGTTTTTTTTGGAACAATGGCCTTTTCATCGGGCTCATCTTCGGGCGGTGGCGCGACGTCGTGATAGGGACAGCTGTGAATTTTATGGTGATGGTGGTGGTGGTGGTGATGATGTTTAGATTTGCGTTTTGGCTCCTTCGTCACTGAACTGCTGCCACCGCCATCCCCTCTATCTCCAGTTTCACCACCGCTCGAATGCGAGTCAACACTGCGCTCTCTGCGTGGTTTCGGTCGACCGCTCGACGTTAACGCTACAAGAGCTCCTGCGGCTAGACAGCAATGATGGGCAACACAGCAAAAGTGGGCATCGCCTTTACCAAGTCCTGTATGTGCTTTGTGGCAAAACGAAACATCGGGAACCCTCGCTCCAAGCGCTGCTAGATGGGCGCGGTCAGCGCAAACTTGCATCAACAAATTTTCGCCGAAGTGAACAGTCTTGTGTCGCCGTCGCCGCAGGTGCATGACAGTTCCGCTGCCAGCCAGCGAAGGCGGCGCCGAGGCTGAGGCAGGCTTGCTGCGAGCCTCGAGCGCGCGCGCACATCGAGGCGGCGGCGCGCGGTGCGTCTCCACCATCATTGGCAAGGAGCGGCGTCAGCGGCCGGCGCGCGAGCGTCACCTCATCACGCGTCCACCACACTCCGCTATTCTCTGCGACCGCCTACTCCCCAATTTTGTAATTTTCTATTTTATTATTGCAAACATTATTAATGTACTTTAATTCTTTTTAAAGTCATTTTGAAGATTGATCGCAATAGCTTCACGATTCGAACTTCAAATATTTTCACTAAGCACAATGTTCAAAGTTTCATAATAAAGATACACGTCATGCTATCTTTAATCGTCTTTTTTATATTTTTATCATTGTCGGTTATGTTTAGTGAATTTTGTAATAGAAAGAGAGTTAATGAGAAGAAGTGTGATATGAAGGGCAGTAATTCAATAGAATTGGGTTAGTTGAAGTTGTTTGCATGTGAAACAGCCTATATATTTATGTTACATAAGCATGTTTTATAGATATACACAATTTGTACAAAAGGCTCTGCTCTCCGATGAAAGAAAGTCCAGGCTAACATCTAAAGTAACTTATTTCCACGAAAATTATACAACCGTAACGTTCTGATTGATTAACAAACAGAAAAACTACTTTCCATTACTTAAATAAGATTTAACACAACTAGCTGGTAGTACCTAAAAGATTTAGTGTCCTCGCGGTTGGTACGACAGATTTATGGGAGAATATGGAAAGCATATAATGATAAGTAAATAGGTAGGCGTTTATAATAGAAATCCGATAAAGCGTTCTGCGTTTGAAGTGGCTTGTTACCGGCAGAGACGTTAACAAGCTGTCAGAATAATTGTTAACCAGATATTTTTATACCATTTTGTGGAATATTGTCCTAGTTAGATTTATTTCAACATTCATGGTCAGGCGATATATCAGAAGATAAAAATTAATGTACACGTTGAGCAACAAAAACATTATTTTTAATAATAACTTATAGTTTTGTACTTGCTAAGCAACCAAGACGAAATTTTTCGAGGCCATACAGTAAGTTTTTCTCTTAACAAAATATAAGTTGGACGTATTCACGGCATGGTAGTGATGAATCTTTTTGTAGCGTTTTAATTACGCTAATAGCTGGCGCGAACTTTTCCAAGTGAAGTAGGGCGTGACACACCACAGCAAAGCGACATGCCGTTTGGGTGATGGCTACTGGGCTATTTTATAAATTGAATAGTAAAAATATGACAAATTGTTATATGATTTAATTGTCTGTTATATACTATTTTATTATGTATGTAATTATACCTAGTGGAAGTGTCAAGTCAAAAAAATAATATTTTTTCCGATTCTAAATTTATAAAAGTTAAGTTATGAATTAAAAAAAAACAACTGCTGAATATGAGTTTCGAGTTCGTTTCCCAGGTAGGTTATTGGCTTATCCTTCAGATTTTTTCTGCCCGCGGAGTCTGGATTTGTGCCCGGCTATTGGCAAAAAGTGGCTGAAATGTGGGTGTACTAAATACTTCTGCCTAAACTGCGATATGGAACTGAAATATTTAGTAGCCGATAGGTTGTAAGAATTGTGTTGAACTGAGTAGCAAGTTATAAAGGTACTCTTTGCTCAACCATAACGATTTAATAAACGTTATCTGCCTAGCCTTCCCAACCATGTTGGGGTCGGCATCTAGTCTAACCGGATGAAGCTGAGTACCATTTTACACGGAGGGACTGGCCATGTGACTTCCACAAGCCAGTTACTGGATAATACGATACTCTGGGACCAACTGCTTAACTTGGGAGCTCGGTATGTACTGGATGATCACCCATCCGTCGACAAACCTCGGCAAGCGATGCTTAAATTTGAAGACCTATTATTGATAAACATAATAGAAAAAAAAACTTTGTTGATAATTTTTCAAAGGATAACACGGTCATTACGTAAACCTGATATTACAGGTGTGTATTATTCAATTAATAATACTTTGGCGACCGTAAGCCTCCCCAAAGAAGCAAATGAAACACAGTATTTAATTCTTAATTAAAACTTAATAAATAGAAAAGTAGTTACTGAATCAATTTTGAAAAACCTTACGAAGGTAGAGCCGTCTTATCATTGAAATGCGCCATGTAATCAACACATCGGTCGGTATTCATTTATAGATCTAACGGTAACAGCCATCGCAACAAATCACTTGAAAATTACGCAAAGCGATAAAGTGATGGAATTTAATCTCCAATTTGATCTGATAGATTGCCCTAGTTAAGTCGTTACCTTCTGTTTGCTATTTTTGTTATTACTGAATCCATTAAAGGAAAAGTTTTTGAATAATTGATAGACAAAGCTCTTACTGCTTGCCATCTTGTTTCAGACTGAGATTAATTTTTAGTAATCGTCACTGAACAAGATAAACAATGACAAGCTCTTTTAGAGATGTTTTATGGATTCTTTCAAACTAATTGTCATAACTTAGAATGAATTTACAAATGATATAGCTGAAAACCAATGAAATATCAAACAGGTAGTATGTTTATCGCTAAGTAGGAAAACATATAAATATTAAACGTCGGTCGTCGACAATAGTAGAAGTCGAAATACCAACTTGGCATTGACAATACCGCAAATCGTATCTAGCGCTTGCATTACCGTTCAACCCGAGAACGGTATGAAATGTTGAAAATAGAAAATATCATGTTTTATTGAATCTCCTTTTGCTTCTACATTGAGCTCATATTGTATCGTATTCAAATATATAAAGTATTGCAGTTTTTCTCTCCCCATTCCGACTGGAATATCGGTAAACACAAAATGTATGATAAAATCTTTTCTACAATGTTACATCGTATGAAAGGATTTAGATGTATTGCCGAAATAGTAATTCCTATCGACGTGTGTACAATACTCGCGTGTGATTGAGATTGCATTGAATGTTGAATCCACGAAGCAATTATGGATTCGGAATGAGTCACCGCACCTCGTGGACGTTCCCATCCAAGCGCCCTGCATTGCGCCAAATTCAGTTTGGTTTGATTCTATTTGTTCTTTTAATTGGAACAACAACGACAAACGTGACCTGCCATCTATATTTCTGTTGCCTTGTTCAGCTAAGTGTCAATAAGTTACGCTGTTCCATTATTCACCTGACGTTCGTCACGTTTCATATTTATAATCCCTCAACAACAATATTATTCTTTGACAATATTTAGAACAACTGCCATAAATATCACACTTCAAATAATCACTAAGGTTTAAACATTTTTTTATGTGTTCTGTTTAATTTGTGCACTAAATGCAATCGAATATTTTTAAGCAAACGATAAACCTGTACAGACTTTCAATCGCTTCGAGGATAGGCGTACACATCACTTTTGCACACAATACGTAAATGGAGAGCACAAACATTAATATTTATTTATTTAACCATTGTTTATCGGCACGCCTGCAGTGAAGGCACGAGTCGATTTGTTTAAGTTAATAAATAAATAAGTTTTTTGAGTTACATAACCAAGCACTAGGCACACACAGAGCCGCTCCAACGCCCTGGCGGCCCTCGCTGCGACTGGAGCCAGCACGCGTCAACGGAGGGTGGTTGCGATCGTCGAACTTCGTTACGATTCGGAATGAAACGATCGTAAGTCCTCGGGCGCTCTCGGAGCAAGCGCGCCTGCGGGCGGGCGGCGCCCGTGTGCCCCGCTCTGCCCGCCTACCACACGATATAACAACCCACTGTTTAAATTTATTTCTACTAGAATTAACGGATATTTCTCGATAAGTGTTGACATTGATAAAGAGATTAATAAAATTATTGGAGAGAACAATAATGTGGATGGTCATAAGTTCAGTTTAAAGGTTTTTGTGATTTTCTTGAATATGGCTTGAGTTTACAAGATATTTATACGAAAATAAATATATAAGGAAGATTAACATACCTGAATGTAGTCCAACATTATTATATTTTTTATAAGCTAAAACTTATTAGATACTAGCTGACTCGACAAACGTCGTCCTGTCAAAATTTCAATAATTTATACAAAATTTCCATAGAAAATGATTAACTTTCAGTTTACCCGAATTTTACAATTTTCCCGGCAACTTTTCAAACATTTTCTTCATACAAACACAATAAAAAAATGATTATAAATAGTTGCAACCGTTCTGAGTGTGTGCGTACATAGATTTGGAAATTGATTTTAATTTATTTAGATTACATCGGAAATGTGAGAGTGGCATCCAAAATTACTAAAGGTTTACTCTTTATTTCATTATTTTAATTTACAAACGGATGACTAAGTAACATTTTAAATGCAGATTTCCTTATTTGAATAGACTAAGATATAGGCTAAGTAAATACATAGTATTATGCAGACGAAGTTTTGCTCAGTGCCGGCTTAATCTAATTAGAGTACAACATAGCAGAACGTTATCGCGCGCCTGTCACGCTTGGCTACCGAGTTTTCCCACGCGGAAAATATTCTTGCCATCTTCGTGTTACGCTGAAGAAGTAAAAAGACATAAAACGTGTGCTTTATGTCTACATCTAGTACATGAGGTGAATGTACTTCCAGCGGTTATTTACTCTGTGTGTTATTAGTAGGGCACGCCATGGGATTTTATTGATTGATATCATTTTTTCCGCTTTGATGTCGCCCGTATATTTCGTTAATATCAACAGCGAAGTACGGTCCGTTAGTGATAGATAGTCGTCCATCATTTTTAATATTCGTTAGCGGAGCGTAAAACTACGAAAATAAGTTACCTCGAGGCAATTTTTACGTTTTGATAGCGGCTTGTGTATTGAAGCAAATAATAATGTGTCTGGGGATGGCAGCCGCAGGGGTTCTCGGCGCCTTCTTCCTAATTCACAACTTTAAGTATTTATTCATGTTCTTTTGAAACTGTTTACATATTATAAGACTTACGTATGAGGAAGTTTACTGTAACATTTATTTAACGCGCCCTTGTTATGCTGCGAAGATTGTGTTATGGTATAAATACCTACTTGTAATAAATCTTGAAACTTTATTAATTTTTAAGGTTCCGTACCTCAAAAGGAAAAACGGAGCCGGATTACTTCGTTGTCCGTCTGTCTGTCTGTATGTCAAGACCCCTTTTCTCAGGAATATTCTATTTTTAAATTTTATTTTCATTTCAACCGTGACCCTTATGATTTGTATCCACTCTTTCGTTTATTTTAATTTTGTGACCTTTTTAACTGTACCCACATAACCGTTTATTTTAATTGCATGTCTTTTTATTCTATTCTGTTATATTCTATTGCAGTATTGTGAAATTTTATTTTTATTTTATGTGATATGGGTTTTGCCTGAATTAAATGAATTTTATTTTTTTTATTTAATGAAAAAATACGGCTATTTATGCGACAAATTTTGTCCTAGAATTATGAAATTTGGCAAGAAGCAAGGTCTCACAGCACATATAAAGGAAAAAGTCCGGTTTTTGGTATTTCTAGTTTTTCAACTACAATGTTAAGTTTGTTTTTGGGATAAATTATGTTATATTAATAATTACCTTTTCTTTATGCAACTATAACAATATTTGATTTATTTTAGGAACCAAATCATTTCCAGCCAACCGATAAACCTTACAAGACAAGCCAATAAACAATACATAATCATTATACTACATTGCCTTTTCTTGATATTTTCATACCGTCTCTAAAAGAGATCTTATGCCCATAAATTATGTACTTCTGAGTTGTAATTACAATCTCACAAACAAGTACTTAAGTGTATGAAAACATGTCATGTTTTAAAACATCGACTAAATTACCATCAATAATGCCTGTTCGGTAAGCGGCCACTCATTGACTCCACAAACTTCAGCCGTGCTCGTAGACTTGCAAAACAAACGACCCAGGGGACGACGGAATGGTTAATGTCATAATCTTGGAGGTAAGGTTTAGTACTATCACCAAACCAACTTACCTGCCCAGATTATGAGTAGGCCTTAGTATCATGCTCCTTAAACCCTAGGTATGCGGTAGCAGGTTAGGGATAGATCTATTGTACTCGTCGTAATCGATACTGTTTTAACTTCTTGCTACAGATAATTTTGTCTGATATCTTTTGTCTTTTATTAAACAAGATATATTTTGTATTTTATTATTATAATATTTGAAGATCTAATATTCTAATATTTTCAAGAATTAATGCTGGCTGTTAGATTGAACTAATATTATAAATGCGAAAGTGAGTTTGTTTGTTTGTTACAGTGATATACAGGGTGTTTGGCAGAACGTTGAACATAGGAAAATAGTGGATATTTGGGGTCATCTGCTACCTACTCAGCCCTAATTTATTTGGTTCTGGCCCCCTGGATATTAAAAAAAAAAAATTTTTTTTTTTGCTTTCTTCTAGTTTCACCACTTTCTTAAGTTTAAAGTGTAATTTTTATTAAAAATGGGTAAAACCGGCAATATTTTTTAATCTTTAATGTTGGCAGATTCTTATAAAATTATTGCTTTATTCAGATGTTAGCTACAAAAAAAGTTATGAATCCTCAAACTTACAGAAAGATGTAAAAAATACTTAAATCTTAATTTCAACTTGCATTTAAAAAAAGTATCTAGGGGGCCAGGGCCAAATAAATTAGGGCTGAGTATGTAGCAGATGACCCCAACTATCCACCATTTTCGTATGTTCAACGTTCTGCCAAACACGCTGTATAAACCACCTACCATCGATTACCTAATGAATGTCGATAGTTTTCATGTGAATACTGAACTCTGTGTTGATTATGGATTCTTCTCGTCAATCTTTCAGTAGCTCAACACTTTCATTTAGGTTCAAACTGTGGGTCTTCATAAGCAGTAAATGGAATTCGTGCCTACATGAAATCCTATTGAATATATTTTTTGTTTTATTTAGGGGAGGTATGGAAACGGTCGACCTTTTAATACATATATTCAGAGTCATTGTACCTGTATTGGGGTTGAAAAGGGCACATACTATAATCCTACTGATTAGGTATTCTCCCCATAATATATTACATTGGTATTGGAGAGCAAGAAAATATCGCGCCAATTTCGAACAAGTAGGTAGTTAATTAATTTGTGAGACATTGGTAAATGTGCGGTAATATAGACGAGCCCGTTTCATTGTAAAACACGCGGTGTGAAACTAATAACATTAGCGGTAATTGAACGTTATACCAGCACACAACAATCTAGGCGTTACCAAGTCATGAGTGTATCTTATATTAAAAGACTTCTTATGTATTATATTAGAAGAAAAAGATAAGAGTTCTTACTAAAATTACAATTTTTGTTGTTCTTCAATGTGGTAGATTTATTTTAGAATTATTTGTCGACATGAGCTTGTTTACTATATAAATATCCTCCATCATACTCGTAATTGTCCAGCGATCAATCATCAGCAAACAAAATGTCATCAAAGCACTTCCCCCCAAAGCCTGCTGGCCGCCTGGACCTCACACCCTATTATTTTTTATGTACTTCACACGTGTTACAGAGAGAACGTATTTTGTCATAGAAGTAGGTAAACCTATTGTAACTAACTAAGTTTATCCATTTCCATAATGAAATGCTATGGCGAAGTTGAGTAAAAACTTAAGTTAAAATTATTAATTTATTTCCCCATTACGCAACATCTTCAAAACACATTTAAACTTAATCAGTTAGAATAATTGGTAGCTAACATTTCCATCGTCTATCTGTATTTTCGAGGAAGTTGGAAAATCACGCAGTGAACAAGCAAAGTTAATTAATCATAAATTATGATTGCTTCTCTGGCTGAGCATCGCAATCGATTTAATGAACCTCCTACCTTTTCAAAATTTATCGGACAATATAAATGACTAAGCTTTTATGAACAAATGTGATTAACAACGTAAGTACCTATGTACATACCAATATTTTATGAATACCATTCAAAGGTAAACGAGTATTGAATGCTCGAAGCTTACCATTCATGTGAAACTGTAGCTAAATCTAAATTTATGAATAGCAACCTGTAACTATAATACGTTCCATCCTAGCTTCGATAAGTTAAAGATAATTGACCTAGCAAACGAACCAAGAGTATGTTACAAGAGGATAAATGGCGCTGGCGGCAGGGCGCAGGCGTAGGGCTTTACAGTCCCCCGCGCGTCACGCGTCCGCCCCGCGCGCCCCGCTACCACTTCGCTTGCTACGTGCATTGGCCGATGCACGTAGCAAGCGAAGCGAAGCAGAACTTGATGCGACATCGAGGCGAGTGACCGAGGCGACCGAGGGCCATCGCCTGCAACAAGACCTGACATGGCCAGCGCACGACGTGTTCTCAATTTGATTTCCAACGAAACGTGTGTTTCGCCAGAATTTTGAGACTGTCCAGGCTATTCAATTACGGAATAATGACGGCGAGTACGATCGATGCAACAATCTCTTCTGTACGAGCTTCGTTTCTGAATTTAAACTAGTTATACCTACCCAGCATACCTGATCCTACCGGCTTACGGTATACTACAGGTTAACCGATAGATGATAATGGTACAGTGACAAACGTAATTAACAATCAAATGGTATGGACTCCTTAACTTCTGGCTTTTTACGAGTCTAATAATATTTTTTAATGTGTGTAACCCACCGCAATATTGCTAACTATTGTTTTCATTACAATCTATCTATATGATTTGCATTGATATTTTGTCATCATTTAAACAATCGTATCTACATGTACCAAGATCCTACTTGATAACTTGGTAAGATTTAATTTTAATGGCTCCAACTCTATAAAAACTTGCTCTAACAGTACTTGAAACCCAAGGGCAGGGAAAAAGGAGAGAACGTATTTTACAGTAGTTGCCGTGGGGTAGGTATAAAATAAATAGCAACAATATCAGACGGGCCACTTTCGCGAAATGGCTCTGAAACGTATTTTTATACGGACCGTATTTGGGAAAGGAAAGATCTATGTTTTTTTTCTTCTATCACTGCAATTACACTGAGAAAGCAATTTCTGAAATGTTTGTAGTTATGCCACACGGTGAGCTTACAGTAATAGTGCCTTTAGTAGGGTTTCAAACTTGATTTTGAGGTTGTACATATCCTAAAATGATTATAACAACTAAGCCTTAACTATCTATAGGTCTAATGCTCGAAAAATTAAGTTGTAAAGTTATTGAGCTATTTTATGGGTGACCAGTGTTTTTGCAGCTCAGGGCGGCTCTACATGAAAAAGTTATTTAGGTCAGTGCTTTGATTTTGTTTCCGATGTTAGTAAATTTTGTTCATGTTTATGAATGAAGTGATAGAAAAAATGGTTGTTTTTCAAAAGTTTTACGAAGGTACCTACGGCCTGCTTATTGACATAGGTACCTACCTACCTAATAAACGTTTCCAACAGTTTCCAACAAGAAAGTTAAAAGGTAAACCCAGTTAATTAATACCAGTCAATTTATCAAGACGTAAAACAATTCTGAAACTAAAACATCCTGAACAAGCAATTACGTAAATGTCTTTTTTTATTCTTACAGTGTTTCTTCTTTTTCGTCGTCAATCCATGCTATGAAACTCTATATTATATTTTGCAATCCCCTCTTTGATCTGTAACTCTCCATTCATACGGTGATGGATCAGTACGATCTTTTACGGAAAAAGTTGGCATCACACACAAACGTCAATATCCCACCGTTCATACTGTTAAAAACAAATGCAGTATGAAACAAAATTGTACAGTAAAATTGCCGTGTGAATTCCAATCAAACTTTTTAATTTTCATAACTAAATATTATATTATACCTAAGTACTTACCGCAATGTTGAGTTCTGTAGCAATAAATTAAAAGTGACTTACCTGTAACAAAAAAGTTTTTATTAATAAATTGCTCTACATTTACAATCATCTTTGATGGTTAATTTTCAATGGAAATAATAAACTTGATAGTCAAATTTTTGTTAAAAGAAAAACGCTGTAAGTTTATGGAAACCTCTAAAAGCTTTCACAACAAATGGGGTTGCGTTACCTACGATATATAACCTGTCTTCAACGTATTACATGTTTCCTGCGGATATACATCATGTTGAGCTGTTTTCTCAGCCATTTATTTAGTCACTAGCGAAAAATGTTTCATATTTGCCGTAAAGGCACTTCGAAATGTTTTTGTTATCATTCTTGTGCTATTTTTATGTCGCATGAATAATGACATCTACTGTTTTATGATTTGACTACAGAAAAAAAAAGAAACTACGCTGTTTTATGAGCAACAGATTAGAATCTGGAAATATTTATTACTGGGTAAAATAAGAGGTTTATTTTGGAAAGATGCCATATACAAAATTTTGCCTATTTCACCGATTTGCATGATTTTGCAGACGTAGTTTTACAATCAAAATACTGTATTTCTATAAGTTTTAATGCACAACATAAAAGATCATTTCAATTATGATCTAATCAATGAGCTACTTTTTAGGGTTCCGTACCAAAATGGTAAAAAAGAACCCTTATGGTGTGACTCAGTCTGTCTGTCTGTCACAGCTGAATATCTCAAGAACTACTAATGCTATCAACTTGAAATTTGGAACTTGCAAATAAGAAAGAAATAAAAATATTTACATTTTTTTGCAACAGGGACTGAAAGGACTTAAAATTCAAAGTGGGGCTACTAGGGCATGTGGGGTATCATTATGAAAGAGCGCTGTTTGCACATTCTCAAACATTTTTTTATTTTTTTTAGGCCGCTTATGTATCGAAGTTTAATGAAAAATGTAAAAAAAAACCGTTCCCCCACCTTATCTCCGAAGCTTGCAAAGAGAAAAATCTGAAATTATTCTATGCGATACAAGTTTATGTAAAGATTACAGGAAAAATAAAACAATGTCTCTAAATAGCACAGAAATCAGACCGGAACCCTCGGTGCGCGAGTCTGACTCGCTCTTGACGGTTTTTTATTTTGCGTCGAGTTTATTATGCGAGAATTAGGTTGTTTTTAAAGGTTTTTTAATGGCAAATGTTTTTAAATTTTTGAAATTTATTTCTGTTGTTTTAATTTTATGAACGAGAGTTCTAAGTAGCCGAAATTAAAAGCAATTCTTTGCCAATTTTCTCAAAAATTTGACTAAGTTGAATATGTTTATACTAAAAATTTTACTTTAATATAAAATTTCTTGTTATGTGACTAAATATACATTGTATAGACAACTTTCACAAAAATACATTGTAATTTTTCCATGCTCTTTAGACGTTTAAACCTCTTTGCAGCGAAACTTCACAAAGCAGTCACCGCGCCGGTTTAGGTCGATTAATCAAAATTAAATAATAAAAAAAAAGTAGCTCATACATTCATATCATACAGATCATAATTGAAATGATCTTTTAATTATGATCGAATAAATTAAAACTTATAGAAATACTGTATTCTAACTGTGAAATCACGTAAATCAGTGAAATTGGCATTCGTGTACGGCCTCTTCAGTTCGCATTTTAATTAATTTTGAACAATTAGTGAAAATTATAAAACCATTGATGAATTACGGCGGGTCAACAACATAATTACTCCGTGTGTTCCGCTTAAAACTGGGCAACACAAGTAAGTGGTAACTTTTCAGAATATTAAAAGGGACTTTTAAAATTAATTCCTTTCATTATGTACTCCAAAAATGTGGTTGTTGCCTGAGAAGTCACTATTTATTATTATTTTGTAATAGATCCTCCCAAAATACAGGGTGTAAGGGACAGCTCCGCAAACTGATGGGGTGAATTCAGTATGTCATACTAAGATGACCGGTACATTAATTTTTTTCAGGAACCTGGGAATCTAATAAACCTGATTTGTTTGTGTTTTTGTGCACAAATCGGAGCGTCTATTACTGGTTGGGAGGGGTAGGGGTAATGCGGTGAGTTCGATGAAATCTGTAGCTAGACCGAAAGTGAACATCTGATTTCACGCCTCGTTGGTTAAGTTATGTTGAGTATTTCAACAACCATTGCTGGTTTTTTTTTTTGCTGTTTTTCTTTGCAGTTTTTTTACATAAATGGAGTGCTGCAAACACACAATGCAATTTTACATTGAAATAATGAAAATGTAACTGAAAAAAATTTAAAAAATGAAAATTTTCCTGAGAAAATTTCCGGTGGAATATGATTCAAAATGAGGAGCTGAATGCACCCTGTTAGTTTGCGGAGGGCTGTCCCTTACACCCTGTATAGTCTACAATAAAAGTGAAAAGAATACCTACTCAATAAGAAAAACCGACCAAGTGTATGTCGGACCACGAAAAATGAAGAGTTCCGTAGTTGGGATGAATTTATCCCAAGAACAAACTTAACATTGCAGTTTATTGAAAAACATGTTGTCCCATAGGTTATAGGTAATTCGGGCTGGTATATCCGCAACTCCACATCAATGCGCGTATTTTACGTATTGTTCTCTCATACATTCCAACTGTAAATGTAAGTTTGTACGCACAATATTGAGAGATTTACCATGTTATTTTAAGACCATAGACTTCTTATACATTTTCCTGTAATCTTTAAGTAAGTACAGAACTATTTTCTGTATTTTTTTTTTAATATTAGGCTCAGTAGTTTCGGAGATGGGGGAATGGTAAATTATCGTTATTTTCTTAAATAACTCTAAAAGACTTTATTTTAAAACTATAAAAAAATGAGACCCTCACACTAAACCCTTTCTGTACTGCACACGGTACAGTTTTCAAAACCCGTTTTTTTAATTTTCTTATTTGCCCCCAAAAGTGACCCCGTGTTTGGGTCATAGAAATTCATATGTGTACCAAACCATTAGATTCGGAGCAAATTGGCTGTGACAGACGGACAGACAGACTGAGAGACAGAAAGACACACGAGTTATCCTATAAGGGTTCAGTTTTTTCTTTTTGAGGTACGGAACCCTAAAAAAATAGTAACAGCCATAAAAATAACACAGCAAAGTAACTCATGAAGTAAGTAAGACCTGTCTAACACCGCAAGAAGTCATAATTTGTTTCATGAAGCTGATTTTATACTAAAAGTTATTGTTTTATTACTTTGTACATTTATAGATATTTCAGTTTCAACTTTTATTAGACACTAGCCGTTGCCCGCGGCTTCGCCCACGTGGATGTCGGAAATTATCCCACGGGAAAATACTACCGGTACAAAAAGTATTCTATGTGTTAAACCAGGTTATAAACTATATGTGTGCCAAATTTCATCCAAATCCGTGCAGCCGTTTTTGCGTGATTGAGTAACAAACATCTTCAAAAACTTTCACATTTATAATATTAGTAGGATTACTTATGATATTTATTATACCTACCTCATTGTTAATAGTCAAAAATCACACCTATAGATGCAGTTGTTTAGAATATATTCTAAAAGGCTCCATCTATAGGTACATATAATAGAGCAGAAAAAACATGACTGGGCTTTTCAAATAAAGGAAAATAAAAAGTAGGTACCTAAATAAATAACGTAAGTATAATGAACATTAATAAGATAGAAAAGATCGTATACAATAAAAAAATCACTTCCAAGTATCCAACCCTTTTTTATTCAATTTGTCCGCTGGGTCTTGAAATAATTATACACATCAGAATGTATAAACCGGAAAACACATGGGACGGGCTGGCTCTCGCTACGAAAGAAGGGGATCAATAGAAACTCGACCTTGACACAATTTACAGTGGCCGCACCTTCGCAGCCGCGTTCAAGAATAAACATTAGGCCTTCAGTATCCCATTACAGTGAAATAGAGAGGGTGGCTCAACAAACAAGCTAAAATAAACTTGCCTTTCGCCAAGGAGGGAGTAGGAGCGCCTAGCAAAGATTTTCATTTACAAAGCAAGGTCAGAGATACCCACTTACATTTATAGAAAGAATAGTCAAGTAGTATTCAATTGTTTAAGATCTATATGAACAAAGTGAGTAAGTAAGTAAGTAAGTAGTAAGTAAGTAACCATGCTGAAATAAATAAAAATGAATGGCTAAGTGTGTTGCTTAGTGCAAAACTCGAGAACGGCTGGACCAATTCGGTTATATTTTTTTCAAATATCGTTGAAGGCCGAGGAAGGTTCTTACGAAGAGAACTTGGAAAAGATGCCGGGAAAAATGGAAAATTTTGGAAAACTGAAAGTGCATTTTCTATGGGTTTTTGTATGAATGGTTCAGAACAACGCCTGTCGGGTCAACTGGTAAGTAAATAAAACCAAAAAATAACAATTAGATAATTTTGAATACTACTGGTGCAATAGTTAATTTTATGACAGGCAGTTTTCTTGTTATCAAGTCAAATTGTATGCTTAGCTCACAAAACAGGAGCCTTATGATAGTTTATAAAACATGTGAAAACGTCAATTGAAATTGTATCTTGTTGATTTATGCTGAGAGTTTCAAAAAGATATTTCTAAAATATTTATTATTAATAAAAAAATATACCTTATAGAATACAGCATTCTTAGATTTGATGGCCCCCATGCAAGTTATAGTACAAACATAATTAATTATTCTTGTCGCTTAGCTTAGTCTTGAAGCCTACTTTCTGTTTGTTTATATTTATATTACATCTAACAGCAGTAAATATTTACGAGTCTGAGTTATTTATATAAATTTATGACTGATTTTTACAGTATAATTAAACAAAATAACATTGAACACTCTATGAGTTACAATAGAATATTTACTTAGAATTGGCAGTTTTTGAAAACACCTACACACAGAGGTTAACTTTTTTCATTACGAAGACGAAATATCACAGGTGGATCAAGCGATATACAGGCAGGAACTCTACTTAATTAGCAACATGTAATATATTTAATTATATTAAATATCTCCTTATTGTAAATGGAAATGGAACATTCATATATGTCAACAATTCACTCGTACGTAGGCCTTTGAATTGACTTCACTTTAACACGCAGGATATGTCTATAGATAATTTACGTATTTTCACAATAGTTTCATCAGATTTTTGGTTTAACTATAACAACCATGAAAATTACAACTGAGTATCGCAGCTAAACGTAGCGAGGACGACGCAACTCTTCTTTGTCCGTGCACTTGATAGTAAAAGCTTTGTATTTACACACACAAAACGTCTCAATTTTCGGTTTAATGTTCTCTTTCGCGACATTCGACACGCCTATTTTGCGACAAATTTAGGTGTTTGAAACCCACGATTAGCCTCAATTCATTGTATTAAAAGAGAGAAGTTAACCTCAAAATAATATTTTTAATACTACGTTCAGGATACGATTGGAGGAGTTGAGTGCGCAGCGCGTCTGCCGCGCAGGCTCCGCCGATTGCTTCCGAACGCGGGCGAACATCCCAGACCTCGCTCCTCCGGACCGTCCACCATCACTATTTTACATTTTATTTGCCTTGTGCACTATGCTATAAATAACAACCGAATCCTGGGACTAAAATTAAAACACTTGCGAGCAAAAGCTACTTTTACGCGTCCAACTGAATAGATAATACTTCGTCACCATTGTGCTTGTTCAGATTCAGATTAAGAGCGTTGGCTCGGTACGGCATATCAGTTACCGTCGAACCTATATTAATTTGACTCATGGGTTTCTGAAAAAGACCAGTTCCGTGGTTGGTATGACAAAATTTAATTCAACTTTATTAAGATCGTCAATCAAGGCAGGGCAGCAAAGGCAAATGAGATAGTACTGTTTCATTAACGTACATAATGGCACAAAAAACATAAAATTAATTCAAAAACCAGTAGGCCATCAGGTACCTACTTTACATATAGATTGCCCACTGATGTGAGATTATTAAAGCTCGGAAGTGCGTTCAGCTACAATTTATAGGATTTAGAGGCTAAAGTCACCATAATCTAAAATAATCACGGTTTTTTGAGGTTCAAAATTTATTTTTTTAGGCTCCTGAAAAATTCACAGGAAGGTACAGTAGTTAAAAATGGGAAATTCATTAAGAATGGATTATATTAAGATTCTGTGATTTTTTGCTATTGCATCAAAATGAAAGAAAAAACCGGGAAAATAATGTGGGCAAAAATGTACATGAGGAAAACCTTTGGGTTGATAATGTAGACATCGCAAAAGATAGAGAGAAAAACTCGGCGCCTTTAATACGACAAGTAGAGGAATACTTATTGAAAGGCCTTTTCTTAACAGAGGGTCGATAAGGGCTAATTAATAAAGGTAATGATAATGAGGGGTCTTGTTGTAGTTAACGATACATTTTAATTATTTCTCTTAGTGATTTCCTCTAGCCTACTTGAAAACCAAACGAACTATACGGTAGTTGCTTTAGTAAATCGATTTGCTTTTGGCTTCAAAATACGTGAATAGATTTAAGGTGTGCATTAGAGTAGATACCTCTTAGAATTCACAATTAGATTTGATACAATTTCGGAACGATTCAGCAATAATGTTATGAAATTCAGAACGTATAATATTATGTATTCCTTCGTTTACGTTTACTTAATTAACTAAGATATATCATTTCGTAAGTTTTAATTTATTTATGGGTACCTAAGGTTGGCAAACAGCCGACGGTCGAGGTAAAAAGTCCCGTTTTAGGTACAAATTTTAGTAAACAATGTAAAATACTTCTGCCAAATTATGATAAACTTTAAAATAGCATCCTGCAACTGTTTATCGCAGATTCACTAATTCCACTGAGTCTTCCGCGTTTGCTCGCTGCATGTTGGCAGTTTTAGGCTGTCTAAATATTTCCTGAAGTCCGTATGTATTTCCCGAAATTATTAGCCTCCGGTGTGTAGCCTTCAGGTGAACTGACTAAATTAGTCTCCAAGGTAAACTTAAGTCGGTATTGTAATTGACACCCGTAACCAAATTAATACAAGAGGCGAAATCTTCATCCTTTGCCGATAGTGTTAGTCAATACTATTTTTCATTCTTGGGAGACTCTTTGTAAATATAAACGTCCTGTTTTAGCTTGATAAGTAAGTGACGTATGGAACATGAATTTAGAGATAACACTAAAAGCTAGTTTTCTTCACCAAATGATCGTTATAAGTATAAATGTGTGCAACATATATATAGCTACTAGCTTTTGCCCGCGGCTTCGCCCGCGTGGATGTCGGAAAATATCCCATGGGAACGTTCATGTGGAAATAATAGGGCCGTCCGATATAACGGGGTGTCCTGCGTGAGCGACGAATACGACGCGACGCTGCGAACGCAACGAACGCGATCAACTCAACCAACGGCATACCCTGCTTGCGGCCTATGTGGCAGTTTGCGGCGAGACGCGACGTAACGCGTACTTGTTTTGAGGGCGACCAGACGCGACACCACGAACTACGAAATGGTTGATTCAGAAGCGTTGATCGCCGCAGTGCTTGAGCAAAAATTGTTGTGGGAGAAAAAACATAAACGATATTTTACGATATTTTTTTTAAGTCTGTACTTTAAATATGAACTTTCGAGCAAAATTGTACTGTACTTCTCCATAATTCGAGAAATAATCGCGTAGGACATTTGTCGCGTGTAGCATCGCGTCGCATTACGTCGCGTCGTGTTGCGTTGCGTCGCGTCGTATTCGTCGCTCACGCAGGTGTCCTGCGTGAGCGACGAATACGACGCGACGCGTAACTGTGCAAACTCAAATCGCTACTATATATCGTTACCGTGTACATTAGGCATAAAGCTACCAGTCGGCATGATTTTTTTCGACATCTTCAACAGTCGTCGTCATATTTCAGCCAATTTACACAAAACCATAATGAATTACACTGAATCACTCCGTTCATTGGAGAAAACTGTATGAAAATCTGTTCGGGACTTTTTGACATTATCGCATTTAAACAGACAGACTTACGTGGCGGGGGAGTTTGTTAATTACTTAAAATTTATTATGCCAGTAACGCTCTAATAACAAATAACTTTTGTCCGAGTGTCCACTCGTTCAAATAATTTCCGTAAAAACGTCGATTAAATAATGACTAAATGTTACCTCAAGATTCGAACTATGACTACATTTCCAATCCCTTAAATCTCTTAAAAAGAAGTAGTACACAAACATTTGTCAACCCCTATTGTACTGTACCATATATTTCTTTATTTCCTACCAAAAATATAAATTTGAATTTTCATATCCCTAACTTAAGAAATGCTGGGCTTCCCATACAAACTTTCATCCCTTATATAACCCCTTGTAGGATTATGTTTTAAGACAAAAAGTAGCCCATGTCCTTCCCCAGGATACTATCTATAGCCTTGCCAAATTTTATCGAAATCCGTGCTGTTTTGTAAATTTTAAAATAAACCCCTATTTTAACCACTTAGGGGATGATTTTTAAAAAACGCTGAACCGCATATTTCTTAATTTCCTACCGATAGGATAAATTTGTTATCCTTAACTTAAGAAATACTGGGTTTCCTTTACAAACTTTCATCCCCTATATCACCCTCTATAGGATTATTTTTTAAGACAAAAAGTAGCCTATGTCCTTCCCCAGGATGCCATATAAAGCCTTGCCAAATTTTGTCGAAATCCGTGCAGTTTTGTAAATTTTAAAATCAACCCCTATTTTACCCCCTTATGGGATGATTTTTGAAAAACGCTGAACCGCATATTTCTTTATTTCCTATCAAAAGCATACATTTTAATTTTCACATCTTTAACTTAAGAAATATTGAGTTTTCTATACAAACTTTCATTCACTATATCACCCCCTGTAGGATTATTTTTTAAGACAAAAAGTAGCCTATGTCCTTCCCCGGGATGCTATATAAAGCCTTGCCAAATTTTATCGACATCCGTGCAGTTTTGTATATTTTAAAATCAACCCCTATTTTACCACCTTAGGTAATGAGTTTTCAAAAACGCTGAACCGCATATTTCTTAATTTCCTACCAATAGCATAAATTTGTTATCCCTAACTTAAGAAATACTGGGTTTCCCTTACAAACTTTCACCCCTGTAGTATTGTTTTTGAAAGTATCCTATGTCCTTTCCCAGGATGCTATATAAAGCCTTGCCAAATTTTGTCGAAATCCGTGCAGTTTTGTAAATTTGAAAATCAACCCCTATTTTACCCCCTTAGGGGATGGTTTTTCAAAAACGCTGAACCGCATATTTCTTTATTTCCTATCAAAAGCATACATTTTCATTTTCACATCCCTTACTTAAGAAATACTGAGTTTCCCATACAAACTTTTATACCCTATATCACCCCCTGTAGGATTATTTTTGAAAAGAAAAAAAGTAGCCTATGTCCGTCCCCAGGATACCATCTATAGCCTTGCCAAATTTTATCGAAATCCGTTCAGTGGTTTAGGCGTGAAAAGGTAACAGACAGACAGACAGACAGACAGAGTTACTTTCGAATTTATAATATTAGTATGGATGGAGCAAATGGCACTATGATTGATCTTTTCCAATCAATGACTTTTGTTTTTTTAAAAATATTTTTTTATGTGATAAACTTATAAATTACCAATTTTCGGACTTTTTCCATTACTTGTGCTGTAAGACCTTGCCTACTACCAAATTTCATGAATCTAGGTTAACGACAAGTACCCTATAGGTTTTGGTTTACTTGCGAGTATCAAAATATGTCGCATAAATGACCGTATTTTTATTGTGTTGATTTAGAAGCATGATTTTTTTAGAACTCTTAGGCACTATAAACTTACGTATTTGATATTAATTTCAACTTGATACCTCCACATGTTCATGAGAAAAAGGGCCTTGACAGATGACATACTTAAAAAAATTTTTTTATGTGATAAAATTACAAATAACCAATTTTCGGACTTTTTCCATTAATTGTGATGACCTTGCTTCTTACCAAATTTCATGATTCTAGGTCAACGACAAATACCAGGTTTTGATTTACTTTGAGTATCAAAATCCCTCAGGCGCCAGAGGTCTACTTATCAAATAGCCAATTTCTCATTCCGACTACTTCTCTATGTGACTACTTCGCTATCGGCCCACTTGGCAAACAAACATCCTATTTCGCATTCTGTCTAATTCTCATAGTGACTACTCCGCAAACCATCTACATGTCAAACAACGACTGAAGTACAGATGGAGCCAAAAGTTAATTCTCGTTTAAAAACATAACTTCCTATCTCTCTCTCCCAGTACCTACAGCACGGTTTTTGACGACAGTCATGAACAAACAACAATCATTAACAATAATAGGTATGTAGATAATAATAGTACATTTTGTTTATCTTTTTTTTTTGTAGTAGTATTTTTAGTGGTTAACGTTTGTAATTGCATTCGAGCATGCATTGCATTGTTTTTTTTGAGCCGAGAACTGCAATAACAAATGTCCACGTGTATCAAACGACGTTTTTCAATACACTTTTGAAGAAATAAAATAAAATAACGGAAATATTTTTGTCATGAACAAATGAGAAAATTTAAAAAAAAAAAGTTTTTCAAACTGTACCGTATGACATATCAAATGAAAGGACATACTATGAGGGTCTCAAATATACAGGGTGTTCGGCGCATGGACCGACACAATTTTTTGGGGGATTGGGGGGGTCATTTGCTAGGTTTCACCTAAAGACCTCCATGTCCTAAGTGTGACGGTAATTGAGATATGTTTTTTTTTGTTCTTTCTTTGAATTACCCAAAATCTCGCCTTTGAATCGATATATTTTTTTTGTTTATGGTTGCAATAGAACAAAATAAACTTTATAATAGTCTACAATGTATTTTTATTCTAAATAAATTATTATTTGATGTAATTTATCAGTAGAAAATGACTTATGTGCTTCCAAAGTCTTAAAAATGTTTAAATGTATGAAAAATTACTACTCTTAAATTCATTTTTTTTTTTAAATAAAGCCATTTTGACCTTATTTTTATCTCAAAAAGTTCTTTAGCTTGTACCCTTTCTAAGGGTATGCTACACGCTATGAAAAACAATTCAAATGTAGTCAAAATACTGGTTAGAGAGTCAGTTATGGAGTGTTTTAAGAAAAGATTTATTACGGTAATTATATTTTTTTATTTTATTTCGAATAAGAATACATTGTAGACTATAATAAAAATATTTTGTTCTTTTACAACCATAAACAAAAAAAATATATCGATTCAAAGGCGAGATTTTGGGTAATTCAAAGAAAGAACAAAAAAAAAAACATATCTCAATTACCGTCACACTTAGGACATGGAGGTCTTTAGGTGAAACCTAGCAAATGACACCCCTAATGCCCCAAAAAATTGTGTCGGTCCATGCGCCGAACACCCTGTATAATATATTTTTTATAATTTTAAAACAAATCATTTTAAAGTAATTTAAGAAAACAGACGAAAATTTACCATTCTCCCCCCCCCCTTATCTCCGAAACTACTGTGCCTACAATTTTGAAAAAAATACAGAAAATAGTTCTATACCTGTAGATTACAGGAAAACCTATAAGAAGTTTCTGGTCTTAAAATAACATGGTAAATCTCTCAATATTGTGAGTAAAAACTTACATTTACTGTCGGAATGTATGTTCTTGGGATAATTTCATACCAACTACGGAACCCTTCATTGTGCGTAGTCCGACACGCACTTGGCCGGTTTTTATTATATATATATATATATATATATTAGTTAGTGATTTTATATTGAATGTATAACATGTTATTTTTAAAAAAAATAGTTACTTTAATATTATATCAATATCAATCATTTACTTATTATATTAACTGATCATTATATAAAATAAAATTATAGAATCAGTTATTATATCTAGTAAATATTAGAGATTTTGTAATTATATCATATATTACTGACCCGTACTTAAGACAATGATTTTGATGCTAACTGTCCGAAAATATCATTTTTTTAATAAAAAAAAATAATTAAAAAAACTAAAAAACCCGACTGCTATAAAAACTAAAACTGAAAAGCTAAAAACAAGCCCATTTTAAATTTAATAAAAGTTGGAAGCAGGCGGGACCCGATTGAGTTTGAAAATATAAAAATATAAAAATGGAATGGGTCCCGTCTGCTTCCAACTTTCATTAAATTTAAAATGGGCTTGTTTTTAGCTTTTCATTTTTAGTTTTTGTAGCAGTCGGGTTTTTTAGTTTTTTTAATTAATTGTTTTTATTTCCAGCTTTTTAGTTTACAAATGTGAATGATTTTACAGACGATTTAGATAGTCAAGCCCTCGAGGTCCTAACTCTGCTCAAAGCAAATTTTTTAAATCAAAATTCAATTTGCCACTTCGAATTACTTTTAATCATATAAGTTGTATATATTTTTGTAATCACCTTTAAAAACCCCTCATTTTGATACCCCGCTCGATGGTATTAGAAGACAAAAAAAAAATCGAACTCCACAATATGGCACCCCAAATCCGCCATTTTACTTTACTTTTGATGTTAATGTAGCCAGTGACACTCGCGCCTCCAAGACAAATCTAAAGACGTATAATTTATCCAAATCCGTTCCTTCGTTTAGGAGTTACGAGGGAACAAAGAAACGGACATACATACATACATACATACATACATACTTACATACAAGTCAAAAACAAAACCCTCCTTTTGGGCTTCGTCGCAGTCGGGTAAAAAGTAGGCAATCTGCGAAGTAGTCACTATGAGAATTAGACAGAATGCGAAATAGGCTGTTTGCCAAGTGGGCCGATAGCGAAGTAGTCACATAGAGAAGTAGTCGGAATGAGAAATTGGCTATTTAATAAGTAGACCTCTGGCGCCTGAGCGAGACCTTGCTTCTTGCCAAATCTCATGATTGTAGGTCAACGGGAATTACCCTATAGGTTTTGATTTACTTGCGAGCATCAAAATATGTCGCATAAATGGCCGTATTTTTTTATTACGTTGACTTAGAAGCTTGATTGTTTTAGAACTCCAAGAGACCATAGACTTACGTATTTGATATTAATTTCAAGTTGATACCTCCACGCGTTCCTGAGGAAAAGGGTCTTGACAGACAGACAGACAGACGGACAACGAAGTGATCCTATAAGGGTTCCGTTTTTTCCTTTTGAGGTACGGAACCCTAAAAAGGCTAAACTCAGGTCTATTTCTGTCTATTTTTTCGAGTTTTTACCATGTTACTCCTACAGTTTTCGTTAAAAGTGTTCATAAATTTATACAGTTCTTTACAAAATAATAAGGAATGATTTTTTCATGTGATTACTTTTTTAGTCCAACCCCTAGATTTTTTGTAAATCGGTAATTACTTTATGCAATCGGTAATTACTTTGCAAGTTTGTGTCATCGCGCTTCTCTTTCTTTTCTATGCAGTCCGACAGTGACCGCGCTTTTTACGACGGACAAGCCTTAACATAGCTTGTCTTGGCTATAGACAGGAAAAACAATATGATGTGGAGGAAGGAGAAATCAATAGAGTAACGTACCTCACTCGATGTCAAGTAGCAAATCCTGGAGTCAGTGCTATCAATGGAAGCTTGCTGAACAATCCCATAGCGCGTAGATTCACGATCGCTTGTGTATTCCGAACGAACGCTGTCTTGGCGGTCGAAAACACCCCTGTAACAAAAGCTAAATATTTACCCTTTCTTAACTTTTCTTTATTAACGGATTTATTGTTAAACTTTGCCGCGGAGATTTAAATTAAAATGGAAAATAAAAGGACTGCTTTTATTAACGATGTTGGCAATAGTACCAACATAGGTTCGAATGATAAAAGGCCCTTTTAGTTAGTCAAGAGCACGTTACTTGGACAACCTTGATAGAATGTGGAAAATGTACATAGTCATGTATCATCAGCGGAAATGAAGACACATGAGACCCTCGTTACTTAAAAAGACCGGCCAAGTATGTGTCTTGCCACGCGCAGTAATAGGGTTCCGTAGTTGCACAATAACGCCGGACTAAGAAGGGCTTTCTGTTGTTTCATGAATATTTGACTATTACTTACTCGTAAACTTGAAAAGCCTACTTAGCTGTGGTAGTTTCCCTTTTAACTTCGTCATAATTATATAATACTACTACCGTTAATTTTTTCACCCATCCAAAAGCAACCATTTAGCTGGCAGAGGGGGGGACACTTGCCTGAGCAACAAAAATTAGCACTTTAAAGCTTAATATTTCAGAAACGGATCCCTAAATCGAAAAATTGTATTCACAAACCCGCAATATTTTTGAAAGACCCATCCGAAAACACCCCACACCATGAAAAAAAAAGAAAAAAAAAGTAGACGAGAAAAAAAACATCCCCACTTTACGTGTATGGACATGATTTTATTTTACCACTTTGTCGGCGTGATGAATATGTATATCCATGCCAAATTCTAGCTTTCTAGTACTAAGAGTCTTTGAGCTAAGCTGCGGACGGACAGACGGACGGACATAGCGAAACTATAAGGGTTCATTGTTGACTACGGAACCCTAAAAAACATGAAATACCTTTTGGCTTACGTTTTGGGCCAACTTTCCAATTTTCATCCTCCCGCGAGAATAAAAAATGTCTTTTGAATAGTTACGTCGGGCGTCAGAAATATTTGCCTGCCTACTTTAAACTAAACAAACATTTTGGTATTCTAATCGTGATTTAGCATACAATTACAAAACTTTTTTATTGTGTAGAGAATGAACCTATAAAAAAATTTACTTCCTATGGGAGTTAAGTTAATTTTGTTTGTAGATCAACGTCAGATCCTGGAAAATAATGAAACATTTTGTTGGAATCGCGAGTTAATATACTTATACTGAGTAATTCTTTCAATTCGTATAAAAATTACACTTGTACAGATTTATTATATTACCTAGTAAAGCGACTTGTTATTTATATATACCAATTGTTAAAAGCTGCAGGTAGGCAGCTGTTTCGATATTTGATTAATATCTTTGAGTAGCAGCTATTATAAATCTCCAGTCAAATCTCACGTTACCAATAATTATTATATCATTTGACATGAAATGTTCCAGCAGATTAAGTTGAAAAGCAGATTCTTAATTAGACCGAACGTAAAATATCGTCGGCACATAGGTAGGTGCTGAATCGACCGATTCATTATTTTACTTTCAGAACAAGTTAAAGTTAGTCGTATTGGAAACTTTTCGTTTTCCATTTTACCTAATGAATTAAGTATTAAAAATGGTCCTGTCAAGGGGAATCAAAATCCGTTCATTCCATTTCGGGCCGGGTTCCGACAGACAGGCGGTAATGAGAACTTCATTTGGACTCGAATTTCACTGCCAATCTTCTTCAGTGATATACATTGTTAAAATTAACATTGAGTTTCACATTGGAGGTTTCTCTATGTAAACCATTGTCATCTTCAAAAATTTCACTCTAATTTTGCTCCTGAGAAACGCGAAAAATCGACTTATTGCAATGAAACTGTTTTTTTTTTAGTAAGTATTCCGATTTAAAATTTCGAACAGTGACAAAAGGAAATAATTGTGAGTGACTGGCTTCAAAACCACTTCTTCCCCACTGAACCACTTTTTTTTTCTTCTTTCTTTCTTGTACTAAGTACCATTATTTAAAAAAAGACCTAATATGCAGGGTGGCTCAATTCAGTTGTCCAGAAGGTTGACAGTTGTTAAGATAAGTAAAAATACTAAAATATTTAAAAACTCAGTAGGGTATGTTGCTCGCCCGCAGTCAAGTGATGTTTGTTTAAAACATTCGAAATGCTATCTAACTATATTATCATACCTTTGCTCAAAGCTGTCAGCCCTGTTGCTCCTGTAGCCGGAGTCGTTAAGGCTGCCTTCATGGCGGAGGCTGGGGAGGGAGTCCCAAGGGGAGCGGCGCGGGCCGGGGGGCGGGGCACCTCGCCACCCGTCTGAGTGGCGGTACCACGCCGCGCGGGCCGACTCACCGATGCATGAAGCGCATCGGGATGCGCTCACGAAACTGTGCATAACGTATACATTATAATTGTCATGCCGCCTTTAACACTCATAGCTGAGATTAACGCAGACGCTACCTATTTTACGTTGAATACAAATTGAAATGATCCTGGAATGGGTTCGTGTTTTCATTTCCCGATATCCCTACCTACATAATATTGTTTGAAAAACATGTTCCCACTCTGAAACATGTTTTTCAAACAATATTTCTATGTTCGAAACTAAAGTTAGCATAACTAATCTGTGTAGCCTCAACTAAATTCACGACTTATTTACTTAACTTGATTTGCTACGAACGAATGGACCTAAAACTGAACACATAGACTACTTGTATTATAGAACTAAAACAAAAAGTTCACAGTAACTTACAATCTGGTACAAATGTTTGCACAAAAATTGCATCTGTCCGTTATTTCACATTGAAACAACTGAAAGTAAAAGTTCCGTTTAAATGAAAAATAAACAAAGCGTTCAAAGTTAAACTAATTTGAAATGGACGTATACCGACTGGGATGGACCGACCATTGGGATTGGACGCCATTGTTCCGTGTCCGATTAACGGCTCCTAGTTTTTGATGTTGTTTTAAATACGTAGAGTTGACACAAAAATGTTTTTAAACAAACAGTAAAAGTCAAATTTTATACAGGAGCTCAATGATAGGGAAATAGACCAAAGCAAACACTATGCTAATGGGATATCTATGAAAATAATACTGCATAAATGCACATTAAAACATTTACAACAGCAACCAAGGAAAAATTACGTAATTATGGACAATATTTTGGCAACTTCTTACTACTATGGCCTTTTGAGGAAACATTCTTAATGAATGAAGTAAAAATAAAATCTGGCTTTAATAATATCAATAGTGGGTATTATTCTAGGAGGAAGATGTAAGAGTACTCTTTTTGGTCATGTGTCACATACGTACATAATGTTAGGACTATAAAGCGGTGGTGTTCTGATTAAATGGAGCGGTTACAAGAAAACTATGCTGTATTCCTGAAGAATCCTAACAAATAGTTCCGTGGAAGTACCTATTTATCCATAGTTAGAGCAGAAAAAGCGTTCAATGTAGGCAAGACGAAAACAATTTTGCAATAACAGGATGATGAATACTTTTCTTTGAACTACCGCAGTTTTCAGAGGCACAGGTCTTTTTTTATGTCATAAATACGTAGGTTATGTACGTTTCACTTACGTCTTTTATACGGGCACAGGGGATTCTTTTACTTAATCAATCATTGTGCTCGAGACCAAAGAAAAAAATAATGTAACGAATTTTTGTCAAGCACTTTATTAAACATTGCTCTCACAACAAAGCAAAATACCTTCATATAATTTGCTAAAGCATCTTCAACGTTTCTATCATTCAATCATCTAATAAGATCCGACTTGTCAGCCTTAATATCCTTATAGACCTCGAGGAACAGGATTATAGATCGTGAAATTGTGTAATATTATCAAAAGCATCATAAATTATTGTCGGCCCTTTAGTAGTATTACAAAAATTGCTTGGTTCGCGAATGGCTAATTCTGTCCCAAGAGTATACCCAGAAGCATACGTGACTCAGGAAAAACGATAACTACGACAATAACTGAGTCGCACGATCGATACCTAACCCTCTAACACGACAATGGGTCTTGTGGGACGAAATATCAACATTCCTTTACCAAAATAACATATGTTACCTACCTAATGTTATTGATAAAAGTGTACGCGTTGACTTTTTGGTCGACCGCATGGGACTAGTGGCTGCTAATGTATGCAGTGTTATTGATATGTTGCGTGGTAAGTCCACGGTTTACAAATTATATTCGACAAATAGGATTTTTTTTTCAGAATTTGAATTCATTGGCAAATCGTGACAAGTGGAAAAAGAGCTACATTTCACAATTTCACAGATTAGGAGTTGACAGAAAATATATATACATATATATATTCATAAACTCACGCCTTCTTCCCATGGGGGTGGGCAGAAACTACAGAACTCCACCTGCTACGATCCTTACATACTCCTTTTGCCTCGTTTACGTTTATATATCTGGTCACACATGCACGCCGGTTGCACCTGACCTTTCTAAGGAAAATCACTTATAAGGTCACTAAATGTCTACCTAGGGCGTTCCCTTCTGGCGTTTCCACTCACCTGCCATGTAAATATCTTACAGAAAATCAATATACTTAACTTTCCTAAAATGTTCATTGTCACTAAGTAAACTACAAATAAAAAAAAAACTTCAACAACTGACTTCCAAAAAACTACTACAAAGTGAAAAATAACTTTAATTTTTTTTTGGCCACCGACTTCCGAAATTAAAGTTATTTTTCACTCAAGTAGTATTTTTTTTGGAAGTCAGTTTTTTTTTGTAAAAATGTTTTTTATTTTTCACCTTTTAGTGGGTCAGTTTGTAATTTATCTAAGTTACAATATAGCCTAATGACAACTGCTCATCACCTTTTTACAAAATATTGCTTTTCCGATGGTCTTCCTCATCAGTTCCACTTCACCAAATGGTGCTTTCCGGGAGCAAATGTACGAGTTAATATAAAAAAAAACCGAATTGCTATAGGTGTGCCTATTAAATTTGAGGGTTTCCCTCGATTTCCATGGGATCCCTTCATCAGATTCCGACTTACTGACAATGGGACCACCTCGAGAGCACACCCTTTCAAAGAAAAAAATAATTTTGAAAATTGGTAATGACAAATAAAAAACTGTTTTACAAAAAAAAAAAAACCGACTTTCAAAAAAATAGTACAAAGTGAAAAATAACTTTAATTTCGGAAGTCGGTGTCTTTGGATCTGTATTTTAGTTTTTTGCCACCGAATTCCGAAATTAAAGTTATTTTTCACTTTGTAGTATTTTTTTTGAAGTCGGTTGTTTTTTTTTGTAAAAAAGTTTTTTATTTTTCACTTTTTAGTGGGCTAGTTTGTAATTTATCTAAGTTACAATAGCCTAATGTCAACTGCTCATCACCCTTTACAAAATATTGTTTTTCCCGATACAAGGACGTTAATTGTTAAGGAGTTCTTCTAGTAAGGAACCAGGAGAACTGGAACTGATGGTAAAGTCACCATCAACTCCACTTCACCATATGCATTGTGACGAGTATAAATTGCCTTGTTAAAGTAATTGAATCGCAACCCAAGTGAAATACGTAATATTCAGTAGTTCCAATGGCCATCTGTGGTCTTCCTCATCAGTTCCACTTCACAAAATGGTGTTTTCCGGGAGCAAATGCACGAGTTACTATAAAAAATACCCAAATCGCTATAGGTGTGCCTATAAAATTTGAGTATTTCCCTCGATTTCCATGGGATCCCCTCATCAGATTCTGACTTGGTGACAATGGGACCACCTCGAGAGCACACCCTTTTAAACAAAAAAAGAAATTTCAAAATCGGTCCACAATTGACGGAGAAATCGGTGTACATATATAAAAAATATATATATATACGCGACGAATTGATAACCTCCTCCTTTTTGTTTTTGAAAAGTCGGTTAAAAAAACCGGTCAAGAGCAAGTCGGACTCGCGCACCGAGGGTTCCGTACCATCATTTATATGTATTTCTTTCTTATTTGCAAAATAGTTGGGTAAACGTCATTTAAACTATTCTAAATTTCAAGTTGATAGCATTAGTAGTTCTCGAGATATCCAGCTGTGACAGACAGACAGACAGACAGACAGAGTCATACTATAAGGGTTCCTTTTTTACCATTTTGGTACGGAACCCTAAAAATACCTATATACGCGATTTGAGAACCTAGCTCCTCCCTTTTTTTTAAGTCGGTTAAAAATCGGTGAAACACTGTTATGAACTTTCTAAATCAGATCAGATTCAAAACCAATATTTTTATCATTAGGTATTTGGAAGTAGGTATTTCATAAACTTTAAAACAAATATATTCAAATCTATGAACGCGGTGACTGCATGCAGTGCGTTCAACGTTAATATCCCACCGCCAGACCCAATATAGGCGTGTCAGTAAATAAATCAATGGCCTACGAGTACGCCTGCTGGCAGATGAATTACTATACTAGAAGGGTTTAGGTAGTAAAATAAAGGTAAACAATCTTGATGTGACTTTTTACACAAACACATATTGAACAAATAAACTACTGCTTAAACTAGTGGTTCAATTGATTTAGTAATCAGTATTCTAGTATTTACATTGGTTTCTAGTTGTATTTTATATTTAAACTGAGGTTTTAAAGTAAAAAAGATAAAATACACATCAAGATTGTTTACCTTTATTTCACTACCTAAACTTTCCATCCTGCAAATTGTACTTTTTTTTACAACGAAACCCTTTTACTGTTATTACTTCAGATACTATTTAAAATAAATCAATAACTCAACTGTTTAATCTTCCTCATTTTATATACCTAGGTTAGATATCTCAGTTCCAAGAGTGCTATTTTGGCCATCTATTTTTATGTGAAAGAGTGAAAGGAAAGCCCAACACGCCGAATTCAGTAAGCTGACCACTTTGTAAGAGATATTTTTCCTCGTGCTAACTATTGTTATTTTTCAAATAAAGCCCTTTACTAAGTGGTTGAGCGAGGGATGAATCGAAATCGTTATCTCTGTAAATGTATCGTAAACACGTATAGGTACAATTTCTTATACCGATTAGGGGAATTCCTTGTATTCTACTGAGCGTCTGAAGCATTATTGTTTTCGGAATGAATCTCCTTAATCCGTTTAGATACCTCAATGCTTATGAGGACATATTTCTAAACCTCTGTAAATAGGCTTTATTGTTACACTGCGTTTTCCACATTGCTGGGCGAACAAAACCCTCTGGGGAAATATTTAGCTACACTGCTATGGTTTTGCAGTAGTACAAATACCAGTTAAGTCAGGAATAGTTAGCAATTTTTACGATGGTGAAATAATTAATACTGTCTTACAAAATATGTTTACGCCTTATTATCTACGTGCACTGAAAAAAGGTTCTTGAAAATAATATAGAATACAATTTTGTGATAAATCGCATTTGCTATTTTTGCCGGGAAATGGAAAATACGGTAAGTATATTTTTCCCGGCTAAATCTATCAAGCGGACAAGGTGTAGCGTTTTATTTATTTATTTATTTATGTCTTATTTATTTATTTATTTTCGGAAGGCTTACAGACTAATAACGTTTTAATAACAATAATATAAAATGAAATTGCTAATTACAAGCCTCCACAGATAATTTATTAAGTAAGTATACCGAAAACTAACTGAAATAAATAGAATTTAGATAGGTAGATGGGTATTTCAGCTTGTTTAAATAATTGAAACTCATGTTTTTTAATAGCATGAGTTCATGTTCGATTCGAAAATGTATACGATTCAATTATTAGGGGTTGATTGAATTGCTGGTTTGAACCGCGAGTATTGTAATATTTTCAGAACATACATAGGTACTATGCATTGATATATAAAATTATATATCAATGGTACTATGTAACTTATTGTATGGCGCCTGAATATCGTAAGTAGAGGTCATACCTCGAGCGAGAAAAAGTCGGTGACCAACTTTTCATAGAGTGAAGGTACTCACTCTATGAAAAGTTGGTCACTTACTTTGTTAGAAAATCGAGAAATTTCTGACATTCTTCGCCTTATATGACTGAGCCAATTATAATAGTACTAGCTTTTGCCCACGGTCTCGCCCGCGTGGATGTCGGAAATTATCCCACTGGAATCTATTACCGGGATAAAAAGTGTCCTATGTGTTAATCCAGGTTATAAACTATCTGTGCGCCAAAAATCCAAATCCGTTCAGCCGTTCAGTCGTTGAGTAACAAACATCTAAACATACAAACTTTCCCATTTATAATATTATTAAGTAAGATTATTAACTATAGGTTAATAAGTACCTACTTATTTTGGTTATTACTCAAAGAGATTTAAGATACCTACTACAATAATTATGTAGAGTGACTATCAGAAGGAATGTCATCGAAAAACTGTGATTAAAGTTGTCCAAATTTTGTGTTTAACGGTGCAGGGAAAGAGAATATTGGCTATTTCAAATAAGTAATTTCAAAAAATGTTCCAGTATGTAGTGATGGGACAGAGACGTGAAATACCGACCATAGATATAGATATAATAATTTGTTAAGCCTATTGCAAATAATTTACTAATTGCTTTGTTAGACATATTTTTTTAAATTCATAAGCACCAGATAAGAAACCGCTATAAAAACAGAAATGCTTCTTATGGGTTAGACGAAAACCTGTAAAGAGGATAGCATGAAAAATCAGAGCCACAGACTAATTATGAAACAATTATAGATCCTTATACTCCATAATAGTGATTCTCAGTGTTTAAGGCACCTGCCTCTCATGCACGCGGTTGTGGGTTTGAAACCGGGCAAGTACTAATATGAATGTTTCAATTCATTCTTTCGAAGTTTATCTTATACATCACTGACATCGGTAAAGGAAAACATCATGAGTTAATATGAAGCCAATCTGCTTTGAGGAAGTGTGGAGATTAATCTTCGTGCCTACTCTGTTAGAGGCCTTCTAATTGCAGTGGGATAGTTACAAGCTGGACGGTATTATTATACTCCATACCCAATAGTAACTAAAGCCCAAATCATAGAATCACGTATGAATGACGCTTTGAAGCTAAGAAAAATCAACCTACTAATCCTATTCCATCCCTACTGGCCGCTACCTTTAAAAACTTCAGTCCAATACTGCATAAGTCCAAATCAGTGGCCATCTACTGGCTCTTAATGGTTAGGAACCCAGTATAAAAAATTTAAATATTCATTATCGAAACGAAAAGAAGAAGAAATCATAAAAGGTCCTAGTTGTCATGGTGTTACGATTATGTAATAAATAATTAGTTCAGTTGATTGTGCAAAATGAATTTATTAAGTTTGAATTGTAGGTGATGAGTACTTTTGAATAATCTCACGTAAGCTTGTATAATATTTATGTGATAGACGTACAAGTTGATTGAATACCGACATGCTCTTTCCGTAGTCACGTTTTAGGTTTAAGCCTCTACACAAAATGACAAAATCTACCTGACAGGAATGACGAATCTCATGCAATGGAATTCCGTAAAAGCTTTTTTCGCACTAATGCGTATGTTACAGAGGAACGGCTGCCGCATTCAATCTTTGTGCATTTGTACACGTGGATCAAATGCGACAACTGGATCTGTTCAAAAATCGAATTTTATCTTTGTCCATTTCCAATGAATTCGTGGATTCATCCATTCGTAAAAAAACTTAATTGACCTATTTTACGAGTAATTCTCAGTACGCGGATGGTTCAACTGAATCCTCCTTCAATTATTCGATACTACTTTTGAACGTTTCATAATAAATTGGCCAATTAATACGCGGAATATTGTTTCTCTTACGTAATAACATGAAATGAATATTATATTTTTAATCATTAAACTACATACTTGTACACTCACCTGCTTTTTTTATCATTTTGAGTAGATTGCACCTAATTAGTTTTATAGGTAGGTATACCAATACATAAGACCATATTGTAAGTACACAAAGTTAATTTTCGTTTAGTCGCTTATCACTATCAGTACCACTACCTAGGCAGTGTACCTACGTTTCATCGTATCACCATTTACTTTTTATTCGTTTGCATGCGTAATGGAAGAGAATTGTTTTTTTAGACTACATTATTTATATGAAAATCAGTATTAGCCCTAATAGTATTAACTATAAATAATAAAAATGTACAGTTTATTTAAGGAGAATAATTTTACAATGTTATTTAACGATGCCTCATTTAACGAGAAAAAATCCACGCGTTTTGGGTTATTGCTCTCACTACAAAAATCGATCACCAATTTGATTTTCATGCGTGGCAATGGCAATTAATGAATTTCAAAGCGGTCATGTTGTAATAATGTATATTTATCTATCCATATTCAACAGGATGTAGGAATCTGGCTTTTTGGCTAGTATGATGAAACAAAAAAGACTACCATTGTACATTCTGATTCTTTTTAGTTCTTTACAGTGCAAAATATGGAAAACTGAGAGAAGCTGAAGTTGTACCAAAATGCGCTCCGGCCATTTTTGAATCCTTATGCGGTCTAAAATGGTAACTAAAATCTTTTGGCATTTGCATGAAATGGGTAAATGCTTTAATTCATAATTCATAATTCATTTATTAATTGTTTGTCACAGGTGAAAATAGTTCTTACAGTTGTCATTTTTGTATCACTGAAACATACCCATGGGGTGTACAATATTTATTACGCATGTCAATATTATTGGCTATGTTAAAAATAATTTTATAAAAATACAATTACCTACATTTTTTTAATGTTTGGTGGTTATTATCCACTGCATTGGTTGTTATAATCGACCTCGTTTTACATTAATTACTATACATAAGCATTATGGTCATTCAATTTACGTTTACATTAGGCAAAAAAAATAAATAAAATAAAAATAAGCATAACATGTCGATTTTTAGTCGACCTCATCTTACATTCACTAATAGACATAATTATTATGGTCATGCAATTTACCTTAGTTATGTCAGAAAAATAAAAATAAGTTTAATATGTCAAGTTTTAGTCAACCTCTTAAGCACTACATATTCATTATTAGACTTTCCATAGCCATTCTAAAATATGTAGATATAAGCTATTTATTACTCACTATATAGCTTTTGCCCGCGGCTACGCCCGCTTGAATGTCGGAAAATATCCCACGGGAACGAAAATCCTTACTTATTCCTTGTCTACATTATAAAGGGAATGATGAGTCAGTCAGTCAGTCAGGACTTCTCTTTTTGTTTATATAGATTTAGTGCCTAGTTATTTTGTTTAAAGGCTCTGAAAATTATTTAAATTATTCACTTTACAGGTTAATCTTTACAAATTCATCTGTAATGAACGAGACATTTTAATTAATCCAAATAATTTTGTAACCAACATTTTGTATTGAATTTATTTTTATAACGCAGGCAATTCATTAGTGGATAACTGTTTGTACTAACGTTTAATTGAATGCAATTGAATTAATGTTTGCTGTTGAAAATAGGCATACCGACACTACTATTTATATTGGCTGCGATTTTACTCACAGCTTGTGTCATTAAAACATGGATCAGTCATTCAGTTCAAATATTAACATTAGTTAACAAATTAAGGTCCATTTGACTTTATTATAATGTAATTATCGATAACCATACATTAATCAAACTAATATTATAAAGGCGAAAGTTTGTGAGTATGTGTGTGTGTTTGTATGTTTGTTATTTCTTCACGCTCAAACGGCAGAACCGATTTGGATGAAATTTTGGATGGAGATAGCCTATACCCTGGATTAACACTTAAAGCTTATTTTTTATTCCTGTCTACGGGTCAAACCGGGGCGAAGCTAGAATGACTATAAATCTACCCTTGAGATAATTGTACCTTTACCTTGCTATCTCATCTATGTATATCTATAAAATACATATTATAAATTAAAGTCGCTTTTGGTCTGTCTGTGTGAATGCGTTGTTTTTCTAAACTACCTAACGCCACAGATTTGGATTCGGTGGTCAAAATCATTTAGAGAATTTATTCCGGAAAGTTTATGTGTACCTATACCTAATACGTAATACGTCATATGAAACTTACATATAAAGAAACCTCTATGTTTTGACAAGCCGTAAAAATCGTGCGAAGCACGGGCAGGTCGCTGGTTTTCTTATATATTAGATAGTCAGCAATGTTATGTTGAACACAAAAAATTGTGGCGGCATCTACATCGCCACATATGAACTACGCATCAATGACATGACGTCACGCAAACCTGCATCGCGCAATTAGAGTTTACTACGCGATTAGCATATATACAACGTCCCGACATCAACCGTCGGGCAGTGGCCCACCAGACACAACACCCGTCTGGTCGGAGGATCCTCCCTTTTCTATGGAGGATGAATGAACTTTACACCCTGTTCGTCATGCCTCCAAACTGGTGACCCCGAGCATGAACGTCAGCGCAGCCTACGTGCAACTCCTTCAGGGTGACGTCATCAAGCATCACTTCCTCAAGCTTTCGAGCGGCGAGTCACACAGCCAGCCAGCATCGGATTCAACAGGTATCCTGACCACCAGCATGCAGCGGACGCGCATACCTGGTCATCACCTTCAGCCTCAACCTCAACCCAGCGCTGTACACTCCGACTCACTGGAGCATAAACGCAGCGCCACCCCGACTCACTGGGGTATCACCGCAGACAGTTCCGACTCACCGTGAACTATGCGGCACCCGGTTCCGACTCACTGGAACCACAACTGGCACTGGCAAGCATCGCAAGATACACGACTCAGCCCACTATCGACCTCCGGTCTCCGGAGGGGAGTGATGTGGCGGCATCTACATCGCCACATATGAACTACGCATCAATGACATGACGTCACGCAAACCTGCATCGCGCAATTAGAGTTTACTACGCGATTAGCATATATACAACGTCCCGACATCAACCGTCGGGCAGTGGCCCACCAGACACAACACCCGTCTGGTCGGAGGATCCTCCCTTTTCAATAGGATGAGTGAACTTTACACCCTGTTCCTCATGCCTCTAAAAAATAATACCTAAGGGATATAACTTTTATAATAACTTTGTAACTTACATAGCTAACTTGGTAGATTAGATAAGTTGCATACAGCCGTCTAGTTGCATGCTATAAAACCAAGTGTCGTGGTCTTGCTGGTAATTTTGATAAGAGTATTTGCTTAAGCAGCATTATAGTTGCAAGTTCTATGGACGATTTATAGTTCAAAATTTAAGTTAAGACCCAATGTGGCGGTGTGTGATGTGGTGTGTGTGTGTGTGGGTTGTATAAGGTTTTTTTATCTTTATTTATTTAGAGGCTTTTACCTTACAAAGGTACGTCAGCCTCATCATATCCTAATCTAACTAATTATTATCCGTAATTATAAGATTACTAATAATATATTATTGCGTAAGCGAGGGACATAGTGATGCAGCAACCATTTCGTAAATCAGTTTAGCTTCTCTCGAATTAGGTGTAGATAATATTGTAATGAAAGCACCAACATCATACATATTAACTTTTAACTCCCGGTCCACTATCTCCCTCTCTCTCCTGTTCTTTTCACATTCCACCAGCAAATGTTGGACATCTTCGACTTTATCACATACTTGGCAATTAGGGGAATCGCCTTTTTTCATTAGGTATCCAAATTTCCTGGATGGAAAGTGACCAGAACGCAATCTATGTGCCATAACAACATATGACCTCTTTATAACACTTTCAGCGAACCAAGGGATTCGAGGAGGCTCACTTTGCATAGTCTTATACCATATGCCCTTTTCTTTAGACTTTCTGTCAAAATACTCTTTAAAACGATTGTAGCATATTTTATGTCCTTGTAATAGCTAAGTATTTCTGTGTAGAACTGAGCGATATTAATTTCCAATCTTTCCAAACTAGCTTTTTTTGCAAGCATGTCATCCTTCTCGTTTCCATGTATACCAATATGAGATGGAATCCATTGCAACCTCATATTAATGTCACTAAGTTCATAAAATTGTCTCAGAATTACATAAAATGCAAATAAATGCATTAAACCACTTTTGCTATCCTTGCATATAACAATGTTTTGATTCACAGATTGGTTCGCATTGTCCCAACAAATTATGTTCTCTATTAGTTCTTGAGATTGCTACGAGTTACATCGTCATTACACATACGTTTGTATCAATAGATTTAAACAAGGCCGATGTTCCATCACTCAAACTATAATAAGCGGCACCGCATCCACTTTTGCTCTTAGACCCATCCATAAAGTACATTTTCCACCCCGGGAATTTTTACCAAGTTCTTTGATAACATCGAATTTAAGTGATGTAACACGATACCCCTTAATAAGACTAGTTGTCAGACTTTCGGGCTTCTGACGACCCGTAACGACTGTCAAAGGTCCACGAATGTAAGAAAAGAAGAAAGAAAATACGTTTATTTGCGATAAACATGACGCAAAGAAATAACACTAACACAAAATAAAAGAACAAGTTGGGGGAAAATATGCGTCACATCCACGCAAAACGGCCATGATAGAAGTGACAGCCGGGACCAACGGCTTAACGTGCTTTCGGCAACCGTAGCTTAACCTGATAAATCGACCCGTGCTGCTGTTATTACTTAGCCACAATATTCAAGCAATAAATGTTGGGCAATCTAAAGCTTCCACATTTAAGTGACTTTAACAAAAGTTTTACACCACTTGTAAATAAAACTGGTTTAACTAAAGTAACACTGGGCTTGAACCAAACGCTCGTCTTTAAACTTAATTGAAATGGCAGTCTCATTACAGTATCATCCGAAAAATCTTCAATTTCTATCCGATTTAGGGTGGTTCAATAATAAATAAAAACTGAATAATTATTAAGTGGTGTGATACATATTTACCCGACTGCGGGGTAGACCAAAAGAAGGGGTAATGTTTTTGAAAGCTATTTGGGTACTAACCTTGATTGGTGATCGCTTAGATATCCCTGATCACGGTCTCGAACCCTGTCCCTGAAACAAAAGAAACGAAGTATTATTTTCACGACCTTCATTTAAAATTATCTTTTGCCAGCGGCTTCGCCCGCGTGGATGTCGGAAAATATCCCACGGGAACGTACTACCGGGAATTCCTTCCTTATTCCTTGTCTACATTACAAAGGAAACCTCTGTGCAAAATTTCAGCTTTCTAGGTCTAAGAGTTTGGGCTGGGCGTTGATGAGTCAGTCAGTCAGTCGGTCTTCTCTTCGTCTTTTTATTTATATAGATAGATAGATAAATTAATGGAAAAACTATTGGTTGCTATCCATAAATCTAATAAAGAATAGTGATTTTCCTTTATTTCTAAAGCAAAAACTTATCGAAATGCTTGCCTCAGCTGTCGTATTTGCTCCTGCCTATCCTAACACAAGGTTTACCAAAGGGCGACCAGACGTAGTGATATTGTGCTCACAAAACTCACCAGAAACACCGCTATACGACATCTACGAGTAGCAGCGTCGGTGAGGACTACGAGTCTGTCAGGCTGGTTTGGAATTAGGTTATTCATTTTTAGAGAACACTGACCAGAGTTTGTGGACATTACGGGTGATCTGTAATGCTTGCCTCAGCTACCGTATTTGATCCTGTCTATATAACACAAGGTTTACCAAAAGGCGATCAGACGTAGTGTTCTTGATGTTTTGCTCACAAAACTCACCAGAAACACAGCTATACTACATTCTACGAGAATCAACGTCTGTGAGGACTACTTGGACTGATTTGGAATTAAGTTGCTAATTTTTAGAGAACATAGTTCGTGTTCGTGTGTTCATATAGTTTGTGGAAGAATCTTTAAAGAATCAAGACGGGTGATCTGTAACTCAGGACCCTCCTACCTCAGACACATTGAATGCGCATTTGATTAACTCTTTCACTGGGCTTCAAGTATAGAACCCATTTAATTGGTTATCCATATTGAAGGGATAACCCTTTTATTGGGTTTCGATCCCAAAACCCATTCAAGGAGTTAACTAGAGCCTGTAATATGATGTTGAGATAAATAATGATTTTGATTATTTTAAAAATAAAATCTAGGAAGGTGGACATTTGGACAAGCTTGTACCTTTTTACAGAAGTTTAAGTTTAAGGATGATGCGCTACCTGAAAAAGTAAGTTTAAGGATGATGCGCTACCCTGGCGCGTCATCCTGGGATCCCATCCAGTTAGCATTTACCTCAAATCTAGCGATTTCATGAAATCGTGGTTCATGAAATGAACAAATTTCATGAATGGTTTGAGGTAAATGCTAACTTATGTGGCTAATTCTAATTAGCTGATTCTAATGATTATAATTCGGTAAAGCCTTATTAGTTACGACCGCGAATCATATTTTAATCAGCATACAAGCTCACACTGACCTACAAATTGCAAAAAACGTAATAAATTTTGAATTTCGCGGGCTACCCTGGCGCTTTCGCCTTAAATCATATCGATTTGTTTTTTGGCGCTTTAACTAAGTAGTTGTTTTTGTTTCGTAGAGAAAATCTTGATGAGTCTGTATAGGGAGTTAGCAGCTCGTCATGCTGAGTCAAGATTGTTTATTCTAAACAATCCTGACAAACGAAAAACAACAGGCTTATTATTTCCTTTAGTTATTACCTACTTGATTTATGGATCAGAAAACGAAATATCTACTTAAAAACATTTTTGTGGTTCACACCTAGTTCACCCGTATATCATCTCTTTACTCTGGTCAATGAATTAGACTGCTAAGTCATAAAAATAATATTCTTTATGGTCCGCACAGACAGAAAAGCAATTCAAATTTTAGAGCATTATTCTAAGCGAGCCCAGAAAAATATTTCAGTCAATATGAGTAAAGCATTGCTTACAAACTTTTATAAGCACATGAAGGAAAATTTTTACCAATATAAGTTTAAATGCGGTACAATAAAATGTTCTTAGTTCAACAAACCTGGAGTTGTGGTCGCTCAAGTAACCCCGCTCTCGCTCCCGCTCACGTTCGCGCATCAGTTCATTGCGATCACTGAAAATATAACAATGATTAAAAGCTTTGCATTTTACATAATTTATTTACTACCATCTGTAAAGGGGAATGCCTGAAAAATGCTTGAAATAGACAGAAACTACTTACAGTCCTTAATTCTATTTAGAATAAATTAGTTATAATGAAATAATTCTCAAGTTTGTATACCTAGGGTGAAAATATAACGATCATTAAAATATTTAACTTGATATCCGTCTAATTCCTTCTTATTTTATCATGGAGGTCAGTGTTTATTTGACATGAGTAATCGACATTCAGCCAAACAGGAATCGTCAAATAATCTTTAACGAACTATTTTATAGAATTATTGCACAGTTATCATTCATTTAATATAATTCGACCTATTTATACCGTAAATCTAATTAAAATAATATATGCATGTCAATATTAATTAAAATCAATTTATTTTCAAAATAGAAAACGTATCGTAGGCTGTATGCATCATAATGTCCTTTGCCTTACTGACACTTTGACATTACTGCATTTAATTTTTTCGATTGTTGATTTGATCGATTCATAGTTTTGCGTTTGCGACTTGAGTTACTAGTAAATAATAAAAAAAAAATACAAAAAAAACCAAATAAAAAAAAAAAACATAAAAAAAAAAAATAAAAAAAATAATAATAATAAAAATTAAAAAAAAATTAAAAAAAAAGTGAATTGTTGTACCTACTTTGATGGAAATAAACATTTATTATTTATTTATTTATTTATTTATTTTATATTACTTTTTAGGATATTTAACGACGACTTTGGCCATTTTTTAAGGATTTTGATTTTACTTCTGTACACGTTACCCATTTTTGAACACGGGCTTAGATTGGACCCGCCGAAACTTCGACTCGGCTTTTTGACGACGGACCTGAACCTGCTTTATATTATACGACGCTGCTATTATTTCGGACTTGTGCCGTGTTTATTTAAAAATGGATAGAAACGTACACTGTGTTAATTGCTATCTCGATATTGCATCGATGAGAAGTAATCTTATATCAGTGCAAAATGATGAAGTACGTCGTTTAATACAGGCATGGATAACACCACAAGCTGTAAGTACTGAGATTCCCTAGGTGTCTTGCCTATTTATGTTGAACGCACTGACATACAACAATAAGTACATTATGTTTTGTTCTTTTTCACAGGTTGAAAAAGACAGTGTTGTTTGTGATACATGTCTAAGATTAGCAATTCAAACTATCACCGAGACACCAGGAACCAGTCGACCAGATAGTCGACAAGTAGGCATATATAGCATCGTTATTGTAACTGCCTAGTGGGACGGCGAACAGTTGGTACCTGTGCTCATACTATGTCAATAATATGGTACTTAGCTTGGGCCCGGTAGTACCGGGCCGGTACCAATCCAATATCTATCCTCCTGCACAGTTTCTTTATGATATATTAGTGGTTTGTAATGATGATTAAAACATTTAAATGCTGTTTTGTTGTATAATTATTGCATATTAATCCTTAACCTTGACTTAACCTATATTTTAGAAAAAATGATTGGAACTGGCTTCTACCTAGTTTTTTGATAATTATTGAATTTGTAATGGATTCTCTACGATTTGTAGTGCAATTTGGCGTATAATTCATTGTTGTCCATTTCAAGCATTTTTTTGTATGGCTGATGGGCAATTCCCTTTAAAAAAAAATACTGAATCTGTAGCGGGAAAAATATTGTCTTTTTTTCGTCATAACTATATGAATTCAATTATTATTAGAATGATGGCTTCATTCTAAATGGCCAGCATTTTACAATGAGTAAAGATGTGTGTTTAAAACAACAAAGAGTTTTAACTCCATCGAGTTCCAAAAGTAATTTAATAATATTGGCTGATTTTTATTAAATTTTATCTGAGGAATGAGATATAAATATTGCGGTTTGCCAGCTTTTTTTTTACAAAAAACTAACTTCTGCCCGCGACTTCGTCCGCGTGAAATTTCGGACTTTTTACTTGGCTTCTAAGGGTCGTAGCGTGATGTTAAATCTGTGCGTGACCTTCCTCAAGAATTGTATCAAAAAGAATTTTTCAAATCCGACTGGTAAGGTGCGTTTCATCAAATAGTTCCTATGCCGTAATGTTGGCTCCACTGTTTTAGGATGAACACGCTACGCTACCGTTGTTAAAGCATGGACACAATAGGTCGATGTGTTAGGCCGCGTTTCCACTGACGCGGAGCGGGGCGGAGAGGAGCTTAGCGGTGCACGAATTGAGCAATCACTATGCTCGAAATCTCCGCTCCGCTTCAATGGAAACAGCATGAGCGGGGTGGAGCAGAGCTGAGCGGATATTCATAAAAATATAATAGCGAGACGATGCGGTGCGGAGGACAGCGGGGCGGTGCTGTGCGGAGGACAGCGGGGCGGTGCGGAGCGGGGCGGTGCGTGACTCGCGCGCAGTGCCTCAGTTATCATCGTTACGTCATTAGGTGCATACGTATCAAAATGGATGAGAAGTTCATTGAAACATGACGTATGGTCTTTCTGAGAGATTGAGTATGCTCCGCTCCGCCTCACTCCACTCCGCTGACCACTTTTCACCGCTCTTCACCGCTCCTCTCCGCCCAGCTCCGCGTCAGTGGAAACGCGGCCTTAAAGTTTAAACAGTGGAGCCAACATTACGGCATAGGAACTATTTGATGAAACGCACTCTAGTTCCAGAGATTAGCGCTTTCAAACAAACAGAAAACAAAAAAAAAAAGCTTTAATAAATTAGCATCTAGATACGTGAAACTGTCTGTCATGTTGTTCTTCAGTTTTAAGCATGAAATCAGTATGTACTATATCGATTTATTTAAGCTTTTTGGATAAAAGTTCTCTGACTATTGAAAAGACAACTCTTGCATATTTAATTTGTATCTGGAAAGTGGAAGTAGTATTTCTTAGTAAAAATCGGTAGCCAGCGGAGGCTTTTCTGGAGGTGTAAAAATGGCCTAGCCCATATCCGAATACCCAATAATATTGCTCGACTAAACCATTAAACAGTTGATCATATGTAACAAATGTAGGTTCCTGCTTATTTTACGTCAACCATATAAACGGAAATGATATAAACCTGTAGTATCCATCGCGGTCAGACCTCGCGGTGTGCTGTCTCTCGACGCCAAGGCGATGCGGCAGCGGTAATGTTGAAGATCGACTGCCTCCTCCTGAGCACTGTGACGCTGCTTCTTTCCGGAACATCAAGATTTATTTATTAGTAAAAATAACATTTCCAATATTAAAAGCACACACATTTTGTCTAAAACCTCTTTTCTACTCAAATAAGTGATAATATTTTATCATTTCCATTGCTCGTGCAGCTACATGATGTCCACACATAAAAACAAAATCTTTTGTTTCTTTTCTGGCTTCAATACCTTGCAACCAGTCATAAGATAACTTTTTTTTCATCAAACAATCTGTTGGATGAAAACTTTCAATCAACAAAAGTGTTAGTGCAAGCGCCAAAGGAAGTTGAGTATGCAAAATATGAGGGCCGCATTTTTTTAATTGTGTTAAGCTCACGAAAGCTTGCAGATTATGATTCTGATGTGGCCGGAAAGTTCAATGGTCCATTTTTTGTTATACCCTATCTCCTTAGGTATCAAGTAAATCGTTTGAACAAATGCTTGGGAGCCATTTTAATTTTAAGGCTGTGAAAAAAAGATGGTAAGTTGTATTGCATCTGACGAAGCGATCTTTGCCAGAATTTTTGATTCAGTCTTGTAAATGGACATCAAATTGGCAGACAAAGGCTTGGCCTTGCAAAAAATTACAACTAAATTGTATTTCCTTGTGCAACAAAATGTACTGTCAATGACTGACAAAATAAAAAAGATCGATTACTTGTATTTTGTTAAAAATATGCTTTTTCATAGGTATTAAATATTTTTTAATCAATATTTTTTGTTATTTTTCAGTTGTCACCAAAATAATAATTAAAATGGCTCCCAAGCATTTGTTCAATCGATTTACTTGATGCCTACGGGGATGGGGTATAAAATAAAAACCGGCCAAGTGCGTGTCGGCCCACGCGCAGTAATAGGGTTCCGTAGTTCCACAATAATGCGGACTAAGAAGATAACTTTTTGTTGTTTCATGAATAAATGACTAGATATTACTCGTAAACTTGAAAAGCCTACTTAGCTGTGTGATAGTTTTCCTTTTAACTTCGTTACATATACTCGTTCTACTACCGTGAATTTTTTAACCAATCCAAAACTAACCGCTTAGCTAGCAGGGGGCTGCTTAATATTTCAGAAACGGATCTCTAAATCGAAAAATTGTTTTAAAAAACCCACGATATTTTTGGAAGACCCATCCAACAACACACCATACCATGGTGTAGACGAGAAAAAAAAACATACCCACTTTACGTGTACAGAAGGTACCCTAAATAATATTTTTTTTATGATTTTATTTCACCACTTTGTCGGCGTGATGAATATGTACGAGTATATCCATGCCAAATTATAACTTTCTAGTACTAACAGCCTCTGAGCTAAGCTGCAGACGGACAGACAGATAGACACACAGACACAAACGGATGGAGATAGCGAAACTATAAGGGTTCCTTGACTACCAAACCCTAAAAATGGACCAATAAACTTTCCGGCAACATCCAGAATCATAATCTATAAGCTTTTCTCAGCTTAAAACAATTTACAGAATGCGGTCCTCATATTTTGCACACCAACTCCATCCAGCCCCCGGTCTATATTCAGGATTTGTTAAATTGACGTCTGGCTTAGCATTTTACTGTATGTAGGTCGCTGATGTAGGTATATTTTTTGTGATTTGACTTATTTATTTCCTAATTTTTGCTTCTTTCTTCCATATTATTTTATACATAAGTAGATGTAAATTAAAACTTATAATATTAGTAAATTAACAACATTTTGTTGGGAATCTAAACATTCTGATTTAGGTAGTTTGTTTGGTTGATTTTTTTGTACCAAACGCGCACAGATAACTATTTGCTTTTTTTTTAGTTATTGGTAAACGGACAAGTTTGCTTCTTACTTTCACAATTTTTTTATAGGACTCGTTTAAAATAAATGATAACTATTACCTATTGATGTCATAAACAGAGGGTTAAGTACTCGTATATGGCTTTTCTTTAATTTAGGTTAGGTAAAGTTGTAGGAACTTAAGTGTGACTCCATTTTCTTACAGGAACATAATACTTTGATTTTATAATCAGTAGTTACTGTGAGAGGTGTTACTAATATATACAGTTAACAAAACAGCTACCTATACTGCCAAAAAAACTTTCCACTACACTGCCAATAACAACGTCTGCGTCTGTAACAACTTTTTAAACAAAGCATAACTACTGCATAAACAGCTGTTATGCTCATGGATACTACAAGCTTACAGTAGGACACTCAGAAGAGTGATGACAAAGACTTGAATACCTGCTTACTCAGCATACGCACTTTAATACTGCCTGTATACTCATTTCTTTGTTTGACTGACTACATAAGTGATACGTGGTAACTTGAACTTCTACGTGGATTTAAAATATAATTAGGGGCTTAAATACAGGGTGTGTTTTTCAGACAGTTATTCCTATGGAGCAAATCAATCAATTAAGTTATTCATAAATTACTTACTTCTTACAATTTTTATGAGATGCTTAGAATAACGTTTGATTGGTTCAACCCATAGCTGGTAAGAAATATTTATAGTTTGTGAAAAATATAGGTATGTGAGTAACATGCTTTTCCTTTTACAAGAACAAAATGAAATGTTCATGGTAAAAAGAAAACAAACAAAACAATTAACGGGTTAGGTTAATAGAATACATACTTATTAACATTCCAACACAGGTACATATTGCATAGATATACACGATAATGCAATGATACCAATCATATAATAAATAATCAATTTTTATCACCTCGGTCCCTTAACGCTGCCTCCTTAAGGTGTCTCAAAGACTGTAGAATTGATTCTTGGGTCGGTCCTCAACAAAACAAAAACAGGGTTCAAATTAAATTTAAACAAGGTTAAATCGTGTGCAGTTTATGTTGTAAAAATGTATTTTAATATTAAAAACAGATTTATCAAAGTTGTCTGCATGCTGTTAGTTTTTAAAATTTTAATAGTGTCAAAAAGCCAAAGTTTTGTAATTGTAAAATTCATGTTTACTCGTTGTATATACTTACGTCGTCTTGGTGGATAAGGACTTCGTTGATTGGAAGATGACACGTTGTCGTTGTATTCTAGGTCAAAATTAATATATCCGTTAGTACATGTTTTGAAAATTAAAACCAAACATTGACGTCTGTATTACATCATATTTTTTTATAAGAATAACTTACCTAAATCTTCCATGCTTTGGCTCAACAGAGCCTCGAAAGTGTGCAGACTGTAGCTCTCGGCGTCCATGCCCTTGGCGAGGGTGTTCCTCAGATGCATCTCGTACTCTAACAGCAGACGGGAGGTGGGCGACCCTGGCGCTGGCGTAGCACTCGACTGGGAAGCTTGACGAGACAAGCATGGCTTCTGATGCAAAATAAGTGAGTCAGCCAAGTCAAATTCCGTGTTTTAAAACGACTGACACAAATGCACACCGTTCATTTGAAGATATTTACAGGTAATACGGATTTACATGAGTACAGCCATAGCACAAAAGTAGTACTTAGCTAACGTTCGGAACTCAATAACAAAAGACGAGATCGATAGTTAGTAGATCTCAAAGCATTGCTCTTGCGATCAACAAAAACTTTCAATTTAAACAAAAACGAATTAACGAAGGTTTAGTGAGAACATACCATAATCTAAATACAGAGTCAAATTTTAATGGTTGTTTTCCTCTTAAAGGGTAATTTTACTCATCATTATGAACAACTTTTACTATGGGACCAAACCTGAAATCGCGAAAAAAAAAATCAGCTGTTCATTACATTTGAGGGTGAGGTCAACAATAAATTAATAAATTAGTGCTAAGTGACCTAACATCTGACCACTGTGGTTTATTAGCTAGCTTCCCTATGCCATTACATAAAAAGGTGCATAAAAGAGAATGCAGGCCTTATACAGCTAGTCGTTGCAACAAGTTTAAAAATAATATAGCTCGTAGAATTACACCATCTCTAGCAGAACACGAGAATCCTAATGAAATCTATGGAGCCCTTTTTGATGTTGTGCAAAAAGAATACCAATCTACTTTCAAGACCAAAACCATTAACATTAATGGCACCTCCGTTGGCTTTAATCAATGGGCTACTCCAGGTATTTATAAAAGTAGAGCGAGACTATACGAGTTATACGGTTTGAAAAAATACAGGTTTGATACTTCTTTCCTAGAGTATGTCAAAAAATATTCAAAATTATTTAAAAACATTTGTGTTTTTGCTAAATCTAAATTTTTAAGCGATACAATTAAGAAATCGAATAATAAAGTAAAAACAACCTGGAAAATTATTAACAATGAAACGGGTAAGTCGGTGAAACAAGAAAAACAACTTGAGATTATGGTTGACAATAAGTTAATTAGTAAAGCAGCTGACGTAGCTGAGGCATTTAATGAGTTTTTCGCCAACATACCTATAACTACGACTCGCTCCTTAAATTCGTCCCCATCTAAAGCTGAAAACCTTTTGCATAGTAGTGTGCCCAAATGTAGTCGCTTATTTAGCTTCGAAAATGTAACACCTCGTGATGTAGTTAATGTTTTTAACACACTTAAGTCTAAAAACACTGGTGATTACTGGGGCATCTCCATTAAACTATTAAGTAATATAATATACATCGTAACCCCCTATCTAGCTGTTACTTTTAATAAATGTGTTGATTTAGGAACTTTTCCTGACCTCATGAAAAGTAGCAAAGTCATACCATTATTTAAATCCGGTAATAAAAATGACGTTGGAAATTTCAGGCCTATTTCTATCTTACCTGCATTTAGCAAAATATTTGAAAAGTTAATACTCAAGCAGTTGCTAAAACATTTTAATTTAAACAGACTCCTTCACGATGAACAATATGGCTTCACTAAAGGTCGTTCGACTACGGATGCGGGTGTTGCTCTGCTGAAACACATATTTAACGCTTGGGAGAACTCGCAAAATGCTATTGGAGTTTTTTGTGATCTCTCCAAAGCCTTTGATTGCGTGCACCATGACACGCTTTTGCGTAAATTACGTCATTATGGTGTCCAAAACGAAGCTCTCAAAGTAATAAATTCTTATTTACATAATAGGTTCCAATGTGTAGATGTTAATGGTGTGAAATCTTCCGGGCTACCAGTTCAGTTAGGTGTACCTCAAGGCTCAATACTGGGTCCATTCTTATTCCTAGTGTATATTAATGACTTACCATTCTATTTAAAGGGTATCTGTGATGTTGTACTGTTTGCAGATGACACCTCTCTTATTTTTAAAGTAGACAGAAACAGACATGATTTTGATGATGTAAACAGTGCACTCTCAATGGTTACGGATTGGTTTACGACAAATAACTTAGTTCTCAATGCCAAGAAAACTAAATGTATAAAGTTTGCCTTACCGAATGTTAGAAATCTGGGACCCAACATCGTCTTAGATGAAGAGGTACTTAAGACTGTAGAATCAGCAGTTTTTCTGGGTATAACAGTAGATGCTAAACTTCAGTGGGGCCCACATATATCAAGCCTAGCGGGAAGGCTCAGTTCAGCCGCCTACGCCGTCAGGAAAGTAAGACAATACACTGACGTTGATACAGCTCGGTTAGTCTATTTTAGTTATTTCCATAGCGTTATGTCCTACGGTATTCTGCTATGGGGCAAAGCGGCTGATATTCAAAATATTTTTGTTCTTCAAAAACGAGCTGTTCGAGCAATTTACCAGCTAGGAGCTAGAGTTTCTCTGAGAGAATTTTTTAAGGATATTGGTATTCTCACGGTGGCATCACAGTTCATCTTCGCCAACATCTTATACATTAGGCAAAATATACATTTGTACAGTAAAAACAGTGATATTCACAATATTAACACCAGAAATAAGGACAAATTACGTGCTCCATTTCATCGGCTTCATAAGGTTCATAACTCATTTGTTGGTCTTGGTATAGCTTTTTATAACAAGCTACCTTCTTCTTTGCTAGATTTGCCTTTTAATGCGTTTAAAATTAAAGTTAAATCCAATCTTTGTTCAAAGGCATACTATTCTATCAACGATTACTTAAACGATAAGAATAGTTGGTCGCTGTGATTAACTCAAGACAATGTTTATGTTATGTTCTTTCTCCAGGATCAGCTTACATAATGACAGGTTACATGAGTTAAGTACTAAAATTGTTTATTTTATTTGACAAAAATATAATTTAATGTATTGTGTTGCGTAAATTATTTTGCATAGGTACTATTGTATAGAATCTAGTTCTTCTAACTGAACAGACAGCTGTGCTGCTGTGGAGTTTGTTCCGCTACTTCTTCTTCCCAGCTAAAGCACTAGGAAGTGGTGAAGGGCGGGCGTTTTGTGGGGACTGTCTTACTGTAATTTTGACGTTCAAAAAGTGCTGATTCTCAGCCTAATTTGAATAAAGGACTTTTGATTTGATTTTGATTTGATTTATCTACATCAAACTCGTCAAAATGTAGGGAGCAGTTGATTTTTTTTTCGCGATTTCAAGTTTGGTCCATAGTAAAAGTTGTTCATAATGATGAGTACAATGACCCTTTAAGAGGAAAACAACCATTAAAACGCCTTGTATATAAAAATCAATTGCTGTTCGTTTGTCTCGCTAAAACTCGAGAACGGCTGGGCCAATTTTGTTGATTTTGGTTTTGAAGTGTTTGTCGTAGTCCAGGGAAGGTTTAAACGGTGAGAAACATAGAAAAAGTTGCCGGGAAAATTCGGGAAAGTGGATTTTCTATGGGAATTTTGAATTATTGAAATTGGGACAGGACAACGTCTGTCGGGTCAGCTAGTTGATTATAAACAACATTTTCGGTATAATGAACCTAAGCTAACTAGAACTTTCAATACTCACCGAATGATGGTGCGGCTGTCGCGAATCGCGGCGTTGACAAGGCTCTTGGTCTGAGTTGCCGTTTGACGAAGATGGTGTGGTAGCATAGCACTGGTTGTCGAACATCACATTGTCAGATGGTGGAGACATATCGCGTTCTCCTCCACCCAGCTCCAGATATAGACCACGGCCAGGGTAACCGCTGGGAGCTGCACCGACTCCAACGCCTCGACTGTGACAAAGAAAGGTGTGGTTTTAGTAGATAGAGATTTAGATAAAAACACTCATAAAGTATCTGTTTATCCTCCTCCTCCTTCCCTTCTTTTTTTTCTTTTTACTTTTTTTTTTCTTTATTTTTTCTTCTTTTTTTTATTTCCCTCTGCCTTATTACCTTTTGTTGTCACCTTTCATTTATCCGCTCAACATGACCTAACCATATATATTTCCTCCGCCTGTCATTCATAGTTACACCACACATGATTTGCAAAAAACGCATTTCCACTGCACTTTATCTAATTTCATGCCACACCTAACAATAACTACCATACATAAGCGTAGACACCAGCACACCATTGTGAAAGCCCAGTCGAGCCTTTTTGGAGATCGACTGGTAGGAATCGCAAGTATAGCATCATTCACTTTAGTTCCCGAATTCACTCTCCTTTCCACATCTCATTTATTTGTTTATTATAAGGTCCCCTTAAAATAGATGGACAAATTCTCACAGGGCGTTCTACCCATGAATATGAACAACTTTTATTATGGGAGCAAACCTGAAATCGTGAAAAAAAAATCAGCTTATCCCTAAATCATGACGAGTTTGGTGTAGATAAATGTACTGAACAGCAGATTTTTTTTTCGCGATTTCAGAGTTAAACTCAAACTCAAACTCAAAGCATATTTCACATTTTTAGGGTTCCGTACCTCAAAAGGAAAAAACGGAACCCTTATAGGATCACTTCTTGTTTGTCCGTCTGTCTGTCTGTCTGTCTGTCTGTCAGTCTGTCAAGACCGTTTTTCTTAGGTACGCGTGAAGGTATCCAGCTGAAATTAATGTCAAATACGTAGGTCTATGGTCCCTTGGAGTTCTAAAAAGATCAAACTTCTAAGTTAACGCAATAAAAAAATACGGCCATTTATGCGACATTTTTTGTTACTCGCAAGTAAATCAAAACCTATAGGGTACTTCCCGTCGTCCTAGAATAATGAAAAGAGAAAGCCGAGGGGCAGTACCAACTTACGCGAGAGCGTGTCACAACCAAATTTAGTTCATAAAATTACTGCTATTTTTTTAATAACATTTACGCTTTTGTTATGAGAAAGATTCCCGGATTTCGGACATCAAAAATAAAAGTATTTTTTTACTTTGTACTATGTATTTTCCACGTATAATTATGTCAATGTCACTGCCATTGCACTTTTTAACATTTTTTATTCATGACCATAGACAAGTCTACATAGATGGATTATAACAAACGTAATATTACAATACACATTTCCCAATGTTGCTACTACGTCAAAAAATATAGCAATATACACCAACAAACAACCAACCATCACCATCAACCAACAAACATTTAAATGAAGAAGATAATTTATGTAAGTAGGTACCATACCGCCGCAGTGCCGCCCGACCGCAATTCATGGCTGACGCACCGACACCTACTGGTTTCTATTAGAACATAATATCACCACAATCAATACAGAGTATTGGTGTTTGCACTTCCCTCTAACTGGTCATGAAAAGTATTAACTAGCAATAACAATATTTGTGTAGGGCGGATATAGTTTCAATAGTACATTTTTAATTGTGGTCGATACATTACGTAAATATGAATAAATAATTAATGAATTAACCATATCTACGTTTTTCATTTCTAATATCCTACCTTATTAATACTAACATTTCAAGTTCAAAATATGGGTGGCCTATAATAATATATAAATACACCTCTGCCTAACTCTTCGGGTAAAATAAGGCAAATGTCATTGGAGGGACAGGCGTGTAAATAGCCGTGTTTCCTTGCGGGTCGAGGACGAGAGAAAAATTATTATCTGGAATGCATAATAATTCAATTTGCCTTTTTTTTGAGTAAACTTTCAAAGACGAATTGGTGACGGTCAGGTGGCGTTTGTAGCCTAACTCCAGCAAATAATGCAAAGCGGTACCTGTGCTCCTCCTGGTGAAAGTCTTGGAAGAATCCTCCTGGTTCAAGGTAGCCACCTTGCTTGCTCGTACACTGGTCACTTGAAAGTCTATATTTTAGATTTAATCGGACGCGGGTTATTATTTTTAATTTTGAAAACGTAGCACAATATATCCCCAAGGATTACGGGATAACGTGATAAAGTTTTGCGGTTTTGCGGGCGCGATGAACTGCGATTGAAAAAACGTGGTTTGCGGGGAGACGGAAAGCCTCCGTACAGCGCCGGTGCTTTATGACGTCTGACAGCCGTCAATTAGCTGTCACTAGCCGCAGGATTCTCTAAAGCCCGCGACACACAATATCCGCGGCTGCAATATAAGCCTAAGACAGACTACAGACACCTAATAAACCGTCCACAATCAAAAAAATGTAAGGGGCAATAACTTGCCACACCAGTCATGTTATGTTCAAGTTCTTATGAATCAAGGAATAAGTAAACACAGTACAAAATCGATTGTTGGTTTAGCCAGCACTTACTGCAAGTACATACGTAGGTACTTGATTCATTCATTACATTAAAAACAACTGACAACAAGAATATTATTATTGACTGTGAATGTATTGTTTATTCACTCTGGAAAAACTAGCACAAAATCAAGGATAAAAAACATTACCGATATCACTACCTTATTTCTCACTAACTCCACTATTTCGAATCAGTCATTTTCACGAACCTAACCTCAAAATATTAAGTAGGTAAATGGCAAATAAATACAAATTGCGGGAATCCATGTAAAAAACAGGTAACAATATAGGAAGAGCATTAAATTCTTTTCCAAATACACTGGGGTTGGTTGTGACACCGGACTTTTCGTTTGGTACAGGGCGCCCTATATTTGAGAACATTCTCCTTTGGCAAGAAGCAAGGTCTACCAGCACAAGTAAAGGAAAAAGTCCGAAAATTGTTAATTTGTAATTTTATGACGTACATTTTTTTTTTTATATCCAAAGTTAAGTTTGTTTTTGGGATAAATTCTTTTCAACTACGGAACCCTTCATTGTGCGTGGTCCGACACGCACTTGGCCGACTTTTTTTAGTTAGTCCAGTTAGTCCCTTTATAGTGAAAGTTGTTCATATTCATGGGTAGAACACCATGTGAAAATTTGTCCATCTATTTAAGTGGACCTTATATACCTACTATAATGTATACCAGACACCTAAATTACAAAAAAATAATACACTACAAAATATACAATTTGCGGCTTACTGCGATCTGTTCCAGGCAATCTTGGAATGGACAGCGATTTTCTGGACATAAAATGGGGTTGTCATTTTCATCAATATTTCCATCTCTTGTAATCATCCTCCCCAAATATTCACTATTCACTTGCTCTACAATCATGTCATTTACGCTTAAACACCGATACATCCTCTTCTCTTTCAACACCTTCATATTATTCACATTTACATTCATCCCTTTCATATTATATGCTTCATTCATCACAGTCACCATGTCTTGCAACTGTTCCTCGTCTATAAGGACTAATATATATATTAGTTTTCATAATGACCAACTTTACAGTAACCAGAAAAGAACTGAGTCTGACTCATGAAACCCACTCTTCCAACCTAGTGGCTACAGTACGTACAGTAGCAGCCAGAAGTCGACTAGCAATTTCACAAAACCATGGCATAGCAATATTAGTTTACCTACTTATGACCTTCTTCGGCGCCGCAGCCCGTATAGGTATAAGCGCTGCAACCCGTATAGCGCAGGCGATAATGGTCATTGCGGTGTAAGTGGACTTCTGGCCGCTGACTGTACATTCAGCCTCAAAAACATATACACAGCCACTAGAGTTAATTTAATTGTCAGTAAATCTTTGTTCTAAAATACCACAGTATACCACCACGCGCCATTCGCTCCATGTAAAATACTGGTATTCAGCTGCATCCGGTTAGACTGGAAGCCGACCCCAACATAGTTGGGAAAAGGCTAGGCAGATTGATTGATTGATTGACCACCACGCGCCACCGCGCTATCCTATCTCCGGGAAAGTCACCACACTCTCAACCTAGTGGCTACAGTACATACCGTTGCGAGCTCTGCCGACTGTTGTTGTTGACGATGTGTGAGTAGTGTCCGTGATGCATGTGCTGCGGATGGCGGTGGCTGTGTGAGCCACAGGATGGGGGGCACGGGGGTGCTCCACCGTACCTTCGACGACCCATCTCCGGCGATGTTACCGGGCTCTCTGTTGATGGCATCGGCTTCAGCATGCGTTTGAGAGTGTTCGAGTCTGAAAGAAAGATAATCATTGTAAAAAAAGTTATTTTATCTACTCTCATATCGTAAAGTTCTAATTGAGAAATCAAAAATACATACATACATCAACTCACGCCTTCTTGTACCCTATAATTAACAGTATATATTCACGTGCAACTCTAATAAAACAAAAAAATATTTTATAACAAACTTTCTGTAAAGTTTGCTTTAAAATAACTTTTTTTCTATAAAAGTACAGGAGGCCTTAGTACGAGTTTTTATACTTACTCGATCACGTTAATGTAAACTTCAATTTGTACTGAAACTGAATAAGCGCCGTCTGGTGACTATAATGAGAAAGACATTATTCCATACAAATTGACATAAGGTAACGTTTACGTAAACGCGATCGACTAAGTATAAAAACCCGCACTAAGCCTACTGCTCGACGATGATCTCTCAACTCATAGGTTTAAAACTTTTTTATGTCAAATGCAAAGAATTTGTAATAAATTACTTCATAAAAAAACAGCGTCGTTCGACTTCTGATGGACATGTTTATATAATTCATGGGAGGATAAATGCGATATTTTGGGGATCTTTTGCGATTTATCCAAGGCATTCGATTGCGTTCTTCATGAACCATTTATCAAGAAACTGCACCACTTCGGAATCCGGAACGTCTCTCTGGATCTTCTTACTTCATACTTAAGTCATATATAAAGATCACTCGAATCTGTAGTAACAATGGGGGTCCCCCAGGGATCAATTCATGGCCCATTTTTGTTTCTGATTTATATTAACGATTAACGACTGGCCTTACTTCACAAAGAACAATCATGATATATAGTGTTGTTGCAGATGACACTTAACTTTTACTTAAACTCAAATGGCGGCAGCAACGGTCACTGACAATGTCAATAGCGCCCTCCCAATATTTGTTAACTCATTTTCTTGTTAACGAGAAAAAACTAAATTTATTAAGTTTACGATACCTCATTTTAGACAATTTTTTTGTGAAAACGAGTGTGCTCATATACGGTGAAGAGTTGAATCCCGAAGATACCACAGTGTTCTTAGGCATAACTTTGGATGCCAAGCTTCAATTGCCGTTAGAAATACGTGATAAAACTGATTTGTTGCCTTCGGCTCACTCACACTTATTTACTTAATCTTTTATCTTTACAGTCTTTGCTGAATGATACAGGATGTGCTGATCTCTTTCCTCCCTTTTGTCGTTCATTTCCTGTGCTTGTCATTAAGTATTCATAATTATGAGGAGCAGCCTTGTCAGTTAAACTACAAAAAGGCAATTTTTCCTCGTTTTCACAAGGTGAAGAAAAATGAACTCACCCATATTCATGTCTTCTGTGCTCTTGGACTTAGTGCGCCGCGATCCTGATGTATTATTATTGATCACGTTGTGATGATGAGCAGCATGCCTGTCCGATTCACGGGACTGAAAATTCATACAGTCCTGTTGAGTTTGCAAAGAGATTATTTGTTAATAATTTAGTATTGATTCACAACAAACTGAAAGTCGCCGGTAGTCCATTTTCTACTTTATTAAATTTTCTTCAATTTTCCATAAAATGGGTCTGGAAAATTAATTTTGCTGTGCTTTTTATGTAGGTGTACTGATTCAAATGTCTGTACCAAATGCTGCTGCAGAATTACTTAAAGAGAATGTTAAAAAAGTAACACGTACTGATTCATTGCCATCTCCGTAGTCGAGACTCTTGGGCATATGCTGCAGGTGTTCCTTGCCGGAGCGCGTGGATGTGGCTGAGGACTTGGAAGACGTGAGGGTTCCGCCAGCCTGCACACCCTCCGACTTCAAGTCTTGAGTGTGCTGGGCTTGGGCTGCTGCACCCGTGCCGCCAGCCTGGGTTTCGTCGTTAGTCTGTTGATGGAATAACATGATTAATACGATATTCTGGCGTTTTAGAAATTTCGAGACTAAACACCTTCTTTTCTCTCGTAACAACATAATTTATGTAAGAATAACTGAGAACTGAGGCCGTTACATCATTGAATATTTGTAGGTATTTTGGAAGAAAGGTAGACTTTCAGAATACACGGCCTTGCCAATGGGAGTCTGGGTCTTGACTACTGCTGGAGGCAGTTTTTTTTTGCTGAAGGCATTTCTACTAGGGGCTGTTCTCACAGCGTTGATTATGTTTCTGTTAACCTTTAAAATGCTATAAAATATATGACAGCTTCTCATCTATTATTATAATGCTATTTAGAAGATGCTGTATTAGTATCAATAAACATGTTATGCTTACGTTAGTGCCATGTGTTCCCACTGAAGCGGTGACAGTCTTGGGCGCAGTGGAAGTGTTAGTAGTCATGGTAGACGTCTCTTGTGATTTCGGAGGTCGTGTTGGAGGCTGTGAAGGGTCAGCCTGTCGTGATGCCGCTGAAATTGAGAGAAATACAATTAAATTGACGCAATACCGCTTCCCTAAAATAACGATGGTGATCATCCACTCTAATTTTATTAATACGAAGGTCTGACTGCCTATTTGTCATGGCTTAACTATAGTGAGAAAACTTAGGTTCTAGATAAAATGAATATTGGCGACACGGTTGGCGCAGTGGTTGAGTGATTGACTGCTGCGTAGCATGTCGCGGGTTCGATTCCCGCACGGAACAAATATTTGTATGACCTACAAGTATTTGTTCCGAGTCTGGGTGTTTTTCTATCTATAATATGTATGTATTTACAAAAAAAAAATGTATATAAGTAGTTTATCAGCCATCTCGTTACCATAACACAAGCATTAGGTTGCTTAGCTTGGGACTAGATGGCGTTGTGTGAAATGTCCAAGGATATTTATTTATTTATTTATATTCATCCTTGCATGCAGATGATTTGAAAGCAGTTAGTCAGTTTATATTTGTATCAATTATACTAACGTTTAGGTGGCGGCTGGTGTGCGGGCTGCGCGTTGGCCACGTTGTCATACAGCGAGGTGGATGACGTGGCGGCAGCAACCTTCTCGGAGCGTCCTGTAGTACCAGCTGCCGCGCCTCCCTCTGTTTCGTTTGCGCGAGTCGTGGTTCGGGGCAGGGTCGATGAACCTATACCAGTTAGTATCATTAAATGGTAAAAACGAGAAGTATAGTTTCACCGCGAGCGATAATACACTTCATGTATTTTCTCCGGGTGGGGGGTAGGGGTGTGTAGGGGAGTGGAGTTTTAACCATGGGATGATGGGTAACCGTAAAGATCAACGCACCTTATTTATGGAAATCTTATTGCAACACTAGTGTTTGTCAGTCCCTATACTGAGAAAAAATACAGTATTTGTCCAGTGCGAGAGTTTACTCCGACTGAATCAGAATATCTCTTGTGATATAGCCTCCACTCTTCGTTTCTCAAATCTCCTTTCTCTGAAAAACCTACATCGTCCTATAGGTGGAAAACACTGCATTAATATTATGTTCTCTGATAAGATAAACTACACTATGCTGGGTGTATAGCATAGTTTTCTATTGTTATTTAAACTTGCACTTATAAATAAAATAAGTCGCTCAGCCTTCTCTGTATGAGAAGAGGCTTCTGCTCTGCTGTGGAACAATAATGAGCTGGCTAAAACTTCTTTAGGCGTGTTGGCCGATTTTTGGTAGGGGGAAATCTTACGGGTTCGCGTCACCGCGACACCGCGATACCTTGAAACCGAGACATGCCGAGCATAAATTTACATTTAAGTTTTCACTTCTGTCGAGAGACTGCTTATTTTTTATTTTTTTTTATTTCAAACACTAGTCCTCAGTCCGTATAATGCGAAAAGTCATAAGTTAAAAATATACTCACGGTAGCGAGGATCCTGTGCTCTCAGTCGTGCGTACTGTTCTTGCGACATGCATGTGCACTGAGGCTCGCGGTAGGTCAGACTACAATCACAAAGGTGCATTACTCACTGGCCTTATGGTTAGAGTTAATTTTACGCAATAGTGGCGTGCAGCGTTGCATTGCACTAAGTAGTATCGTCCTGATCACACTAACTTGTTCTAAGCACCACGACAAGTATTGCCTAGTCTTTTCCAACTTATTTTGGGATCAACAAATCTTAAACTATGTACACACGGCTACACATCAAGCTATACATTTCCACTTTACATTGATCTCTCACTGTAAGGAAATCCTATACAATGCGAGATCAGCTTATACTGGAAATGTATAGCTTGATCTGTAGCCGTGCGTACCAGTTTTTAGGTCCAGTCTAACCAGATGTGTCTCAATATCGATAGTTCAGTGATCTTCGTGACCCAAATACAGAACAAGTATCCTAAAGCTTTACTAGCTAAGCTTTCTGTCGTCTGAATGTTGTCATAGATACTTTCATAGAAATATATATCTAACTATGTTAGAGTCAGCTTCAAGTTTAACCGGATGCAGCTGAATACCAGTATTTTACATGGAGCGACTGCTTATCTGACCTCCACAATCCAGTAACTGATGGGTAATACGATACCCCTTGGCAAGACTTGTTGTCAGACTTTCGGGCTTCTGACGACCCGTAACGACTGTTAAAGAGATCCACGAATGACAGACGGGACCAACTGCTGCTTAACGTGCTTTCCGAGGCACAGAGGGGTCTCGATATGTAAAGATGGTCACGGACCAACGCCGGCAAGCGTAGCTTAACGTGATGGATCGACCCGTGCGGCTCCTCTACTTTCATAGATAAATGACTATAAAAATGACGTTAATATGTAACTGGCGGTGTGTGTGGTGGTTTATTTTACTTGTGGATGGATGAAGTTAATATGTTGAGCACTGCATATTTAGTGGAAATCCAGCATAATTCAAACTTTCTTTCGTCTTTTAGTCAAATTACTTTATTGTATACATTACCTAGATCGATTGGGGCTGGCGGGTGTAGAGAGCGGCTTCCTCTTGGCCTTGAACTTTTGCTTGCTGCCCGGCGGTTCCAGCTTGAGACTGTAGCTCGACGAAGCCTTGCGGGAGAATTTGAATGATGGTGACTATAATGATAAAAATTGATAATTGATTACAAGTAAACAAGAATCTACAGTTGAGTGCTTTGTAGCTCGAGTTTACGAGTAAGTATATTCTATTTATTGGTCATCATACTGACAACTTCATGAAGAAATTGAATCATTTGACTATTAACTTTCGTTTTCAGTTATGTTTTGGTTTCTACTTTTAAGAACTCGAATGAATTTCGTGAATTTTATCAGTACGTTAGTATGTACTTCTAATTATACAATCGTATTTTTTCAACTTACACATATAATACTTACACAGCATTCTCTGAATTGTTTGGCATCAATGGGAGAGGTGAAGTTCAATCCCCACGTGTCGTTAGTCATGGGATCCTTCCAGTACACGAAGCATTCGGACGCTTGCCCGATGCGAGTACCTGGAACGAGAATGCATTGATGTATTCGAAGATAGATAGTATAATGGTACTAATTCTGAAGTGGTCAACAAGGTAAGAATACAGTGTCGCTACTATCTCCCAAAAACAATTAAGAAATTCCAGTCAATAGGTCCCGAGCACTTTTCAGAGCCATCATCGGCATTATTAATGGATTTAGTAAATTGTTCGTAAAACTAAGCACTGAACAGACAGGTAAATTTTTATATCTCTGCGACACTTAAAATCACTGTCGGAAAGAAGTTGTAGGTACTTATATTCAATGTTTTTTGAATTCAAATCATTCCACATCAAACTGGTGTTGCATTATGTAAATAGAATTTAGCATGAATGTAAATAAAATAGTAGTTGCAACACCAAAAGTAGAGTTAGCAATAAAATCAATAGATATGTAGTCGCGAATTGTTTTCGTATTACTCTTGACGCGTTCAACAACAGTTTTAATGCTGTAAGCTTGTGAAGGAAGTAATGTATCTGACGTCGGTGCCCACGTGTTGGTTTGAATTCGGTCGATTACTCGTCTAACTATCCAGTGTAAATTTAAAACTAGGTTAGAGCCGCTCTCGTCGTGTCTGCCGGATTGCCCCAGTAAAATATAGGTGTTGCACTGTCAGTAATCTCCATGTTTGTTACAAAAATGTTTATTTCGGGAACTGTTTTTTAACGTCCGTAATGTAAGATGATGTATGCCAGTCATAAATATGGCGTTAAAACGGTATTAGTTTAAAGAGTATGATTTTGAAGCCAAATATGTAGCTTTCACTATGGGTTTTTACTTCAAATGTGCATTCTTGTCTATAAGATTGATTATTATTTATTTAAACTCATTACAAAATCAAAAATCTTTCTGCATTTTATATATTTTTAATTATCTTTGTTGTGTTGACCCTACTAATGTTATGGATTAATAACTTAAAGCTAACATTATGACACGGACAGCTGTAACGTCCCACTGCTCACATTCAAACCGTTCAGTAGGCGGCCAGCCTACACCTGATATTATTAGTAGCCAAGTAGCCCACAATTTGTATCAATAAATCAGTCAGGAGATTTATGTCGATATTACATTAGTGAGTCTATTTTTAGCTGACTGTACCGTGGTTATGGCCACAGAAATGAAGACCAGTCGGTCCTATTGCAGTTAGTTCATGTCTGTAGGTATTCAACTATGTCAAATTAAACAGCGCACATGATGTCTACTGCATGGAAAAAAGCTGAAAATTTTAAAAAGAACGTAATATAAACGTATAATAGCAGGGTTTCTTAAACTTTTTGCAGTCACGGACCACTTTCACAATTTAAACAATTCCACGGACCCCTGTCCAAGCATATTTTAGGAAAAGAAAACAAGCCTTATTTATACTAAAAAATCACTTGTGATTAGGTACTATTGAATTCAAACACCACCAACTCAAGCCACGAACTCACCGCATCGTCATCGTCGCGGCGAGTTCGTGGATTGGACAAGAAATGCTGAGTTTACTACTCAATTTCCTAATAAATATGTTAAGAGTTAACTGACCTACTGCTACCCCTGATACACATGGTATGGAACGCTAAGGGATCCGTGGACCCCACTTTAAGAAATCCTGGTATATAGGATAAACTTATGTTTTGCCACTTTTGAAATCTACGAATGTTACGAATGTGCTAAAAATTATCTTATAAGATAATTATATTACCGGCTATGTTTTATGAATCAGTTCCGTACTAACTTAATCTTTTCTCATCAAAGTTGTCTTAGATTTAGAGATATTTTGTATGTAGTAGGTACTACGTATCTAGCCATATTTAATTACCAGCAAAGGGAAGTTATGTATAAACGTACCGGGTTGCAATAGTCTGACGTCGAGAATCTTGTCGACCTGCGAGTTGTAGGCGGTGATGTGGAACACGCACTCGGGCGAGTCCTGGATGCAGGTGATGTTGACGGGCACCAGGTCCTCCGACACCTGCTGCCACTTCACCGTGCCTGCGCCGCTCGCAGACACGTGGAACACCTCCGCCCATAGTCTGCAACGATTCATACTTCGAAAATACAATAATGAGATAGTGGAAACGCCGGAAGGGGACACTTTATAGATGGACATATATATAGTGACCTTTTTGGTGTTATTCTTCAGAAAAGTCAGGTGCGTAGTACTCGCAACCGGCGTGTGGCCAGATGTACTGTACTGTACAGATGTGATGTAGAACGAAGCAAAAGGGGTAGATAAGGATCTTAGCCAGTGGCGTTCAGTAGTTTCTGCCTACCCCCATGGGAAGAAGGCGTTTGTGTGTAAATGTAAGTACAATAATCGCACTGAAAAAAATGGGGCATGCGCATATATAAGTACTTTCTTGAAATAAATCTGACTGCGTTATACCTAGTCTACACTTTTTTGGCTATCATAAGATGAAGGGTTTCCTCTCTCAGGTGAGAAAACCTATAGAAGCGTTGAGTTTCCATAGTGTTAAAAGATACCAAGCAATATCACTTTACATTATTTCTCTCTATAACTCCATACATGTCTTGTGTCCATTTATGCATTATCAGATAAAATAAACAGAAAAGAAGGTAACTAAAAGAAAACATTTGCTTTGAAATAAATGTGCAGGTAAGTACTGTCGCAACATACACGTATAAAATGTCGTTAAAACTTCTGCCGCTCCGTTCGGGTGCATAAAGTTTACTTAGGAACATGTTAGTAAGTAAAATTAGAACTATGTAGTTGCTTTGATGCAACCAATAAAGTAAGCGTGATATATTGTGTTTACACTGTGAGTGTACAAGAGACCGGCGCGCGGCGGCGACATTGTTGCTTTGAGAAAATTACTGGAATTCTACCACATTTAATATTCGCAGTAGTTCGATAAATATATAAATACTTAAAACTATATTTTTCTGAATGCTTATGCTATTCTACGTTAAGTATTTGTTGATCACTACTTTTCGTTACTTTTTGATGCAGTTAAGTACCTGAAAATTTAAATACTGAGTGTACATAATTATGTGGTGTGTTTTTAAGGTGTATTTTATCAATTAAATGGATTGCTCAACATTTATTATGAAACTGGTTATTTATAGTGAAGCAAACTTAAACTTTACCTAGCCTATTAATAATAATTCCGTTATTGACTATTTATCACATCAATACGTTTTCTTCTTCTCGCGCGTTGGCACGAGCTGTACGAAAATATTATCTCATGCCGTGCCGTGGTCAAGCCAGTCAGAAGCATGGCTGACATCTCTCTTGGTCTATAATCTGTTCCAAAATCATCTGATGAAAGTGTAAATAAAACCTGTCCAGGTTAAATTCTTACGTAATCCACTCTATAAAGGGAATTTGTAACACATTTATGTGTATTTAGAAGGTTTTAATTTTCACTTTTTTCAACATTTATTGTTTGAATTACCTACATTAAATTGGCAAATAGAAAATATCTATAAGGTGATTTAATATTAGAATTTCGGGTTTACGAATTCCAAAATCAAATTAAACCAATATATTGACCGTATTGAGCGCGCACAAAAAAGATTTATAATTTTTTTATGCTTTCATCAGAGGGTACCTTATCAGTCCAATAACTATCTCAGTCTCTGTAAAAAATATCATCTCTTACCATTCTCTTACCATCGTGAGATCTGTGACTGTATGTTTTTGTTGAAGACGATTCGAAGTAACATAGATTGTTCTAATATTTTGTCAACTTTCTACTTCAATGTTCCAAGCAAGTCCAAAAGGTTCAATCCACCATAAAAAAAAAAAAATGCAAATACTAACTACTGACAAAATTCGTACGTAGTGCGTATAAGTAGGTATTTTAGTAAGGTGTGCAAACAGTTCGACTTTGATCTTTTTGAAACAAGTGTGACCTCGGCAAAAAAGTGTTTAGCAATGAATTTCTTTAGAGCTTAAATTCTATAGACTTGTTTTTTTTTTATCTTGGTTCTCATGGAAAATAACTTGTCGTTAATTTTTACATATTTTAGGTGATGATCTACCTGAATGTTATTTAACTTTTTATTTTTTGGCATTATTTGGTAGTGTGTATATTTTGTTCCACAGTACATTTATACCAGACAAGCTCTAGACGTGTAGACTTGTAATTGGCTGTCTGATTAGCATACTGTTCTTTATCACCACTGTATTTAGCTGTAAGTCTTCCAAAGTCTTTAAATAAATAAATAAAATAAATAAATAACTACTCAATTAGTAAGTGGCTCTGCAAATTGGCACCCACAGGTGTATTTTCAGATTCATGTGTTTACATTTTCATCAGATACTTTTGGAATAGACTATAGATCTTCAAAATATAATTGTATTATGTCCTTCAGGTCACCTTAGCAAATGTCCGTCTCTTCGCCGGGAGTTCTGCCACGGGCTGTCTTCATAGCGGTACGCCTTGCGCAGGATGGGCGCGCACGAGCACGACGACAGCTTGTTGCCCATCGTGCGCGTGCCACACTCGGCGCACTGCACTATGCTGCCTGCAAACAGACACTCGTTACAACTGCTACAAGGTAGGTACTACTTCATCTGCCTAACCTTTTCCCAACTATGTTGGGGTTGGCTTACAGTCTAACTGCATGCAGCTGAATACCAGTATTTTACATGGACCGACTGCCATCTGATTTCCATAACCTGGTTACGGGATAATACCCCTTTGTAAGACTGGTTGTCAGACTTTCGGTCTTCTGACGACCCGTAATGACTGTCAAAGATCCACGAATGACAGCCGGGACCAACAGCTTAACGTGTTTTCTAATTATTTAGAACTACATACAGGGTGGTAAGTTGAGATGGTGCAGGAAAGGTGGTGATGGCTGGTACCAAGCTACTTTAAACGTTGCAGCTACCGGAAAATGGTCTTAGGAGACCGTCCATAATTTTTAAAGTATGCACTAAAAAAACATAATTTTCAAGGGTATGATTTTAGTTGTCATCAACTAAATCAGTGTTGTTGATTTTGGATTTACAAAACAAAGCTAAAACATGAAATAGTTTGAAAGATAATCATTTTCCAATGTAAAATTTCACAGTTAAAAAAAATGTCCATGTTGTGTGGGAATGAAATTTCTGGAAGGAGTTATTAACTTCTTGTTTTTCCGTGGACTGTGTTATCGCTAGTAGCTGGTAAGTTGATTGAAACGACTTGCTATAATAACTCTTTTTATTGTTCACTGATACAGTTAACATACAACCCACGTTAGGTAGGGTAGCGTGCGGAAGCTATTGACCTCTTGACGTTTATTTTAACATACCTAGACTAAAAAACTTTGTGTCTCCATAAACAGAAGTGGCTATTAGTACAGCCTCTACCTGTTTATGGCAACACAAAGCTAATTATGTTTTATATTTTATAGTTCGTTAGTACGAACTATAAAATATGCATTTTTATGTCTACCTACCAAATTTTTGACTATTCCAATACAGAATATAAGTGGAATATCAGTGGAATGGGATATCAGTGAAGGATATAAGTGGGATATCAAAGGACCTAGGATCATTTATCATTTAAAGAGGTTTTTCATTTACCCGGATGATATAGATTATTATACTTCAGACGTCCTTCGATGATCACCATGTAGTCCCCTGGATTTTCATGGAACTGACGCACGATTATTCAAAGCTTTTCACAGCAAAAATAATTTAATTTGCTGTGAACTGAACGCAACCGGATGCTACCGTCCGCTTCCGCTGTAATCTGTAAACTCATTCCTTTTTTTTCGTGTAACGACGCGCGACATAAAAATTTTTCTTCCAGTTAGAATCTTTTTACATCAAAGTTATAATAAGTTAATATAGTTAATTAAACATGCCGAAACGCAAGCATCGTATAGCCGGTGATAGTGACGAGTACATTTTGAAGAAAATCAAAAAACTCGAGAAGAAAATACGAAGGCGCCGAGAGAGATCGCCATCGTCGTCGCCGCCACAATCACCGCCATCACAGGAACAATCATATACTGCAGTGAATGTGATTAGATCACCTACACCAGAAGATATTCCAGGAGAGATTTTTCAAGAGGTCCAAGATGACCAACAACGTAGTTTGCAGCATTTTCGTACTTGCGACATTATCGCCATTTTGTTCACAAGAATAATAATAGTAGACCTAAGATCGACACTGTGGGGTCGTATAATGGTCATAAATATGTCTAGAATCAACACATATGGGTCGTTCAATGACAGTAACACGCCAAGGATTGTCACTGTGAGGTCATTCACGGCGCTGTGGTACTGCCTAGGATTGGTACAGAGGGACCTTTCAATGGCAAAAGTGTACCTAGATAACGAAATGCTCATCGTGGTAACTGTAACAATAGAAGAAAGAAAAGGGAGGGGGCTGTGCATCACATATCACAAGGTAACATAATACTTATTTCTTTCAGATAAAGAAAACATTCTCGACGAAGATGTAATTTAAGTACTAGGATCTAATAATAAGAAACAACAAGAAACGGGACAAAAAATACATGACGAGGTTGCAGAGAGGTGGGAAAAAATCATTCAAAATGGCCTTGACAGAGTTGAAAAAGAAAACATTCTTCAACAAACCTATATCCGGCCTCCATCAAACTGTCCTCATCTAATTGTGCCAAAATTGAATCCAGAGACGCTCGCTGCATGTAGCGAGGCCAATAAAAAGAGAGACTTTAGTATCGAAGCAAGACAAAAATGCTGAGTCATGTTGTTGCTGGGCTTGCATGTGCAACTGAAAAAGTACTCACGGAAGTGCAACCAAAACAATTGAAACTAAACGTTCTAGAGATACTAAATAATACTGGGAAGATACTCGCTGATGTTTTCCACAATGAAAACAAAACAAGAAGAAACCTTATAATATCAGGTCTCGAAAAAGATGTAAGAGACACTCTTACAAACCAAACCAGACAAGTATCTGTTTGGAGATAATCTCTTTGAAATAATCAAGACAGCAAAATCTGTTGGCAAGACAGGTCGGGAGATACGGTTACAATCCAAACCACCTCCACCTCCTAAGAACACATTCAAAGGTACACAACCTTTAAACTGGAGGGGCCCACCTCGACAAACACAGAAGCAGCTGTCCTCGGAGCCTCGTGCCAACAAGAACCGCAGCAGTGGGCCACGACAAACAACCCAAAGGAGAGGTGCAGCACCGCTACGGGGAGGCTACCGGAGATCGAATTTCAACAGTCAACGTCATCACAGGAACTGACTCAAACTGACAGGTTAAACCTTTTTTATAATAACTGGCAGAGATTCTGTAAAGCTCCTATAGTACTCAACTGGGTTAGGGGATATGACATTCCCTTTTGTCAACAACCCGTTCAGTTTACCATCCAATGACTCCTTTTCGAATAAGGAGGAGATGGTCATAATACAGGAAATAGAAAATCTACTTAAAATAGGTGCTATTTCTGAATCTGCACCCATCAAAGATCAGTTCCTTTCAAAAACTTTTGTGTTAGCAAACCAAATGGTTCATATAGAATTATCTTGAACTTGAAGGAATTAAATCAGTTTATAATAACACAACATTTTAGAAGGAGGAGCTCGTGGCTAAGTAATAACAGCCGCACGGGTCGATCCGTCAGGTTAAGCTACGCTTGCCGGGGTTGGTCAGTGGATGGGTGACCATCTTTACATATCGAGATTCCTCCGTGCCTCGGAAAGCACGTTAAGCCGTTGGTCCCGGCTGTTATTCGTGGATCTTTGACAGTCGTTACGGGTCGTCAGAAGCCCGAAAGTCTGACAACCAGTCTTACCAAGGGGTATCGTATTACCCAGTTACTGGGTTGTGGAGGTCAGATAGGCAGTCGCTCCATGTAAAATACTGGTATTCAGCTGCATCCGGTTAGACTGGAAGCCGACCCCAACATAGTTGGGAAAAGGCTAGGCAGATTGATTGAATAACACAACATTTTAAACTAGAAGATTATAGAACAGCTTCAAATATTATAACTAAGGGCTGTTACATGGCTAACCTAGATATTAAGGATGCCTATTTTATGATATCAATTAAAGAAAATAATAGAAAATACTTAAGATTTCAATTCAAAAATAAACTTTACCAGTTTAATGTTTTACCATTTGGTTTATGCACTGCACCCTTTGTTTTCACAAAAATTTTAAAACCAGTGGTTTATACCCTAAGATCCTGGGGCTTAAATTCCGTTCAATACCTAGATGATTTCTTATGTATTGAAAAAGATTACATACAATGTAAGGTTAACATAGAAAAAACATGTGACTTATTGCAAAACCTGGGTTTTATAATTAACAAGGAAAAAAGCAATACTACACCAACTATGGAATGTAGCTTCTTAGGGTTTATATTTGATTCCAAACACATGACACTAAAAATATCTGAACAAAAAAGAAAGCTCAACTTAGAATTAATCAGTAGTCTACTTGAAAATAAACAGTACACTATCAGACACTTAGCTAAAGTGTTAGGTTCACTAACCTCTATATGCCCTGCTATTTCTTATGGATGGTTATATACAAAGAAATTAGAAAGACATAGATATTTATCTCTACAAAACCATAATGATAACTATGAATGTAAGATTACTACACCCTCCTGGTGCATTCAAGATTTAAAATGGTGGAAATCCAACATACACAAAGCAGTGACACCTTTTAAACAACATAAATATAAAATTGAGATATTTTCTGATGCATCTTCATCTGGTTGGGGTGCTAGTTGTAATAATAAAAGAATGCATGGTTTTTGGACACTAGAGGAACAACAAATGCATATTAATGTGTTAGAACTAAAAGCTACATTCTTGGGATTGAAAACTTTTGCAAATAGTTTACATAACTGTGATGTTCTATTAAGAATTGACAACACCACAGCTATTAGCTATATAAACAGAATGGGTGGTGTTCAGTACCCTCAGCTTCACTCAATTTCTGAACAAATATGGAAATGGTGTGAAATAAGAAATATTTGGTTATTTGCTTCTTATATAAGCTCCAAGGATAATCACATCGCAGACTCGGAATCAAGAAAACATAAAACAGAAATAGAATGAAACTTAGAGAAAAGTACATACGATTGTATAACACACAATTTTGGTTTTCCCAATATTGATTTATTTGCATCAAGGCTAAATCATAAATGTAAAAAGTATGTTGCATGGCATAGAGACCCAGATGCATATGCAATAGACGCCTTCACAATTGATTGGTCACCCTTTTTTTTCTACGCCTTCCCACCATTTTCTTTAATTCTTAAAACACTCCGAAAAATTAAGATTGATGAAGCTGAGGGTATTGTTGTAGTACCACATTGGGTTACCCAACCTTGGTACCCTATATTTATGCCAATGCTAGTGTCAGAATCAATGATAATTTAACCAAAGAATAACCTCTTATGTTCAGATGCGGGCAACCTACACCCTCTCAGAAAGAATCTGCGACTTGCTGTAGGAGTGTTGTCCGGGAAGCATTTATGAGGCGTGGAATAACAACAATATACCTCTGCCGAGATAATGTTAGCCTCTATCACTGAATCAACGCTAAAACAATACCAATCACCAATTAATGCTTGGCGTGAGTATTGCAATATGAACAATTTAGATTTTTTAATAGTTCTATTCCAAATATAATATCTTTCTTAACTGATAAGTTCAATGGAGGTTCATCCTACAATACACTAAATTCAGCTAAATCTGCTCTGAGTCTAATTATAGGTCCAAGATTATCTGAGGATGATAGGATTAAAAGATTTCTAAAGGGAGTATTCAAATTGAGACCTACAATACCTAAATATGACCATGTTTGGGATGTTTCTACAGTACTTAATCATTTTAAAAACAATAATTCTAATAATCAAATTATCTCAATAGAAGAACTGACCAAAAAAGCAGTAACATTAATTGCAATCTCTACCGGCCATAGAATTCAAACTATCTCATTAATAATGGTTGACAATATAATACAACATAGTAACCAGCTACAAATTAAAATACCTGACTTTATCAAAACTACTGCGCCAGGCCGGTACCAACCTAATTTAATTCTTCCATTCTTTCATGATGAACCTAAGATTTGCCCTGCTAGGTCAATTATTGATTACATGCATAGAACAAAGGCTCACAGAAACAATATTAAAAACCTTTTTATAACTTATAAGAAACCATACAAAAAGGCTACAGTTTCCACAATCAGTAGATGGATTAAGGACACTCTTAAAAACAGTGGGATAAATATGAACATGTTCAGTGCATATAGTACTAGACACGCGTCTACTTCAGCAGCAGCTAAAAAAGGTGTCAATATTGACGAAATAAGGAGAACTGTAGGATGGACCTCACAATCACAGAGCTTTGCAAAGTTCTATAATCGTCCTATAATGAATCAACTAAATTTTGAAAAAACTCAGTGATAGAGGCAACAAAGATCCTTTTTTTTTTTTTATGTAATGCTGTTATATATAGGTACCTAATTACCTACTATTCTTATATAGTGATAATAATTTACCTACTATTCTTTTCTACAATTTTATGTTATTATATAGTCAGCAGACAAAAGAAGATTGTTAGCCCCCTGGGGGTTGTTGAATAAACATATAATAAAGTAGGTATACAAATACTACATAAGCATAATTAGGCAAGAGCCTCAAGACTTGTGTTATTATTATGTTCATTAGACATTATAAATTCGAGCAAGGGAAATTATTATAAAGACTATACCGACTATACCTAAAAAATAAAGAAATAGATTTGATTGTGAATATGTCTTTATTTTTTTTTACACATTTGTTACAATTTAGATAAAACTTTAAATATCTACATGGTGATCATCGAAGGACGTCTGAAGTATAATGAGTGATCAAACAAACTTACCTGTAAGTGATGTTCGATCATCATTATATGAAGAAATGTCCTTCGATGATCAGGGGCCCACCCAGAACCCATTCAAAAGCATTGTTTCTGAACTACCCAGAAATTGTAAGAAATGTGTGGCTTTCGAAAGGAATGAGTTTACAGATGACAGCGGAAGCGGACGGTAGCATCCGGTTGCGTTCAGTTCACAGCAAATTAAATTATTTTTGTTGTGAAAAGCTTTGAATAATCGTGCGTTGGTTCCATGGAAATCCAGGGGACTACATGGTGATCATCGAAGGACATGTCTTCGTATAATGATGATCGAACATCACTTACAGGTAAGTTTGTTTGATCACTCATTATTATTATTATCTTACTTAAAGAGGCTATTGAACTACAAAGTCCCAATTATAGGAGTAAAAATTTAAAAATCTCACAACATGCATTCTCAGTTAAAAAGGTTTTCCCAGTAACAGAGGTACTTCAATGCAAAAGTGTCGGGACCTCATTGTAATTATCAGTACCAGATGTTTCTACCATATCCACTTGACCAGGCTACACTTTAAAATATAAGGATGAAAACGGCTAGTCACACAATTGACGGAAACTTCACCTTATTAACCACACTCATAAATAAATTCCTACAGCTACCTTTTCTTAAATATAAGTATCAGGAACTAGCTGAACATAAAATGTTGGACAGACACTTCCACCTGACCTCTGCAACCTAATTTCCAGATATCGATGTACTCTCTCTAATCTTAGACTAATTAATTATATATAATTCAAACTCTCCGCGCTGTTGTCTACCCTAATGGTTGCATATTTCACATTTACATTTTAGGGAGCTATTTACGTATGAGCCCATCTTGACTAGGTCACGTAGTCCTAGGTATTAAATTGTAACTTGAATTTACTTTTTTAATATAAAATTTACAATTTATAGGTTGTTGCTGATTATTAGTTGCTGAGGAGCTCGTGGCTAAGTAATAACAGCCGCACGGGTCAATCCATCAGGTTAAGCTACGCTTGCCGGAGTTGGTCAGTGGATGGGTGACCATCCGTACATACCGAGACTCTTCCGTGCTTCGGAAAGCACGTTAAGCCGTTGGTCCCGGCTGTCATTCGTGGATCTTTGACAGTCGTTACGGGTCGTCAGAACCCCGAAAATTTGACAACCAGTCTTACCAAGGGGTATCGTATTGCCCAGTTACTGGGTTATGGAGGTCAGATAGGCAGTCGCTCCATGTAAAATACTGGTATTCAGCTGCATCCGGTTAGATTGGAAGCTGACCCCAACAAAGTTGGGAAAAAGCTAGGCAGATTGATGGATTGTTGCTGATCCATATCTATACATCCCACCTAAACTAAAATAGTTTTTATCGTAATGTTTCACCAACTGTGTTCCTGTAAAATTATTTTGGCAGTTGATTTCACAAACTTCAGTTCAGTCTATGTGCGTCTTGTTTGTGTAGAATAAAAAATGTTTATTTTTTTTGCTTTTCTAGTTGCATTTTTAATTGAATCATTTGTCTAGTGGATCATAGGTCCTACCTATGTACCTATCCGAAAACTATGAAAAAAGCCCTTCGAGTCCTTACACTAATAGTTTACTATTCACGAAATTACATTACATAAGTATGTAAGCCCTTATATCAAAAATGTTTTTATAAATTGCAGGATGCAGGCCATACATTCGATGTCCAGTGAAATTAAATAACGTCACTTGTGGAGTACATACATAATGTAATCTGGGACGTAAAGCTACGTACCATGGCCTTAATTTTTTTTAAATTCGGCGTGACAGTTCAGTTTACTACAAGCTTAGATTACAAGATTTAAACCCACTTTGCCACTAAATCCTCATATTGCGACTTCGTTGCTTTACAATATAATTTTCATTAAGTATATGATATTTCCAACAACAGTTATGTATATTTTTCAGAGTTTGATCATCAAATATTTAGAACATAACCCAATATTATAATTTATTAGGTACTGCTCGATAAAAGATGTTATGATTACACATGAAAATAGTCGACGATATTTAAAATAAGATGATGATTTAACACTATTTTTCCCAATAAATTACTTTACAGCCCAAAATACTCTGATGGCCAAGATGTATGGCATAAATAGCAAAAGGTTTGGCAATATGTACGTTCGGGTATTTGAAACCGTTCTTGAATGCATGTCTCGCCTCGATTGCCTAATTGAAAAAAACTGCCAAGCAAATAAATACCAAGACCATAAATCTAAAAGAAGTTTGGAATCAGTAGGTACCTAACTACTCTCAGCTGTGCCTCCATCTGATAAGACCCCAATATAGACATAATAGGCTAGAGGCAGTAGGCTCTGTTTAACCATTTTTTGTACAGTTCTTACAAAAACAGACTAAAATTTAAATTGAGATTGTATAGATAGTGCATACAGCATATATAATACCGTAAGTGTGGATCGACCTTCTCCACCTACGAGTTGTTTCAGAGGCGTTGAGTACGTATCAATAAAATAGATCGTGCGCGTGCACTCACCCGCGGTCCCGTGATGTCACCAGGTGCCATCGGTGCGCGACAGCGAGTGGCCGCGGTTCAGGCTCTGCGACCGCTGCGTGCTGTGTCGGTAAGGGTGCTTCACTTGGGCGTGCTGCAAACCACAACAGAATCTTCTTGCATTCATACATAAACTACTACTACGTTAAACACATATCACACAGGTAGCTTCTCCAACTTTATCCACATTTTTGACACTTTCAACCCAATCCTGATTCCCAAAAATGCAATTTTTTTGTTGCATACTTACTCTATTAAAAGTATTATGTGTCGAAAGTGTACGAGCCAGTCAAACAATATTATAGTAAATATATTTAAAAAGTTTTTGATTTAAGGAATAAGGGAAAATATATTTTATATTATGCTTATTTATGTATGAGTTTAGATGATAAAATTCGATAGGAATGGGATTTAAAGCGATATAGAAAGACATGCATAAAAACAAAAAAATATATAAATACAAACTACAAAAATATTATTATACATTGAAACGTGGCCACAAAATTTCACAACACAGCGTTTATATTAATTGAATATGTCGATGTTATATTTGTGGTATCATTAGCATCACTCACTTTATAGTTGTACAGACTGAGATTCCTAAAGTGTGAAAATTTACTTACTCTAAGGCTTCACCCGTCTATAGTTAACTTCACTTCGTCTCCCACTATTTCTACTAACAAGAAAAGATATGCTCAGTTTTTCGCAAGACGTAGTAATCGAAGTGTCTTATAATCAACACAGAGCGTTGAGTTCTATACAAGTTATACATGGACATGTGAGTCATAATATTAAGTCACCTACAGTGTTAGCTGTAGGTGACTTAATATGTATATGTGTATGTAGGTGCCTTGAACAGTTAGCTAAATACAATTTACATGGATGGCATCATCTCATATTATGCCATTTTAACTTAGAATGCAATATTATTTCTATAAGCTCCTTCACCGTAAAGTTTGTAACTAATAACCTATATCTCTTCCCATTCATGATCATGACGTAAAACTTTTCGACCACCTATGTCGATATAGACGTCACTCTTTTCACTAAGATGCAAGTTTCATGAACCAAGTTTCATTAGATACGGATCAGGTGGTATTGCGGGGGTCTCCAAAATTCTAGCTGGGGGTATTCTGAATCTTTTTTGTCAATAAAAGATGGGATGATATTGAAAAAAACTTATATAAATAAAATAGAGCTATCTATTTCAATAGGTACTCCATTTGTTGATGTTGAAAATATATTGACAGCTGGTACAGAAGCCATATGAGTCAAAATTTACGAGCTGTTTAAATGCCCATGTGATATAGATACCATCGATATAATACTTGAAATCTATTGCTACTGACTTTTTTTGGATTGCAGGTTAATGAATTTACCTTCAGTATAGGTATGTATAAGAGGCATAGATTCAGCATTGAAATTTTTCGGCTGAATCATGATAATATATGAGATGACAGTCACAAAAAAGAGAACGTTATTCATTTATTGTTTCTTAATTTGAAATCTTCAAATCATTGCCTTCTAAAATGAGAGAGACACCTTTACCCGAATGACTGCAAGTAATTAAAAAAATTTAAATAGATATTATACTATTCAGTTAAATTGAGAAGATTCCTATTAAATCTGGTATCTGGGTTATCGATACGTCCAAGTCCAACTCTATCCTATGAAATGGTAATTAAAATTCTAACGCCGCATTTCGATCTCCGCGGCTGTGCCTTCAATCATGTTAGATTAGACCGACTGTATGTGGGTCAGCTTGGTTTGGCTTCTTATTTAAAACTGGCTATATACGACCAACTTATAGATAACCTGTTCGTATTCACTAAACATTTCGTCAAATGGTTGCCTACTGTTAGTCTCATGTCGCGGTCGTGCGTTTGTTGACTGATTACTAATTCACCTTCAGAAGTGACAATATAAGTGTCAACGTTCAATGGTTCTAATATTATGTTCGTCTGTAAGAAACTACTATAAAATGGTAGATTTTATTACTAGGTGTACATTGTAATGGTATAACTACAGCAGCTCTAACTATAATGTTATTCGACGATCATATCGCATGAAGGCCTTAGCACGATACTATTTTAACGGTGTCAATTAGATCTCACTGTGCAATATGATACAGTCTATCTCTATCTGTTCACATATATAATGTTATCTCAGGTAATAGACGTTAGGTTAATCGTACACACGATGTCCAGATCCATCTGCATGACCCCAGCTGGCGTATTATATAGGTGCGCACCACTGCCGTCAGCGTATAGATTAGGTGTAACACGTTAATTAAATATTTAAGATCGTCTAGCATACTTATAGTAAAATGGGCATATACTACATATTATATAGCGAAAATGTAATTGAATACATATACTTATACACACAATATAATGTTTAGGTATACTTACTTAGGCTTAGCTTGTTATTACAGTTTTAATATTAGATATATTTTAAACATAACGTGTGGACATGCATATACTGATTGCTCGATATAAAGTTACTGTGCATGAAATTTTAATTATGATTTCACATAACGTTAATTTATCATTATTTTAATGGCAAAAACGCCCCATAATAAAGACATTCACGAGGGAGGTAGGGGAATACAAACACTCCATGTGCAAATCAATTTAAAGGTATTTACGAACCTCGAAATTGTTCCAATTTTGCGAAGAAAATTTAGCAGCCTCCACGCTTTCTTTAGCACCCATATTTACGAAGTTGTGAAATCACTCGTATGAACTATGACAATTCTGTTTCGATGCGAATGCTCTGAACTTGTGACACTAATGTGCACTACAGCAGGTCTCTCTGCGAGAGTCAGCTTTGATAAGCATTTAAATACCTCTATCTTCGGTCGTTCGCAAAGTTAAAAATTCACAGCGTTGAATAGTAAATGAGGGGTGTTGTATGTTGCAGCGAGCAGCGCACGGAGCGCACAGAGCGCACAGAGCACACGACGCGCACGAGCCACCGAGAGCTCGGGGCGCTCGGGCGCTGGGGGCTGAGGGCGCTGGGGCGCTGGGGCGGCGGATGCAGGCGCCGCGTGTAAACACCGCCAGCTGCTGTGCGGCGCGCTCGCTCTGCGACCGGCAGCTCGCCCGCACCCTCGCCACTGGCCGCACCGTCCGCGACCCTACTGCCCTACTCGCGACCTCACTAACACCGGCAACACCTAACACTTTCGATTATCTCCAGGTATCTCGAAGTGCGCAGAATATAATGTGCGGTGATTCGTTTTTGCGAACGGTGCGGCAGGGCGACACCGGCGGCTCGGCTAAACGTCAGAGCAGACTGGGTCGCGATACAAGCGTGCGTGGCGCGCTGTGTGCGCACGCCGCGCCGCCGCCGCCAGCCGAGACGCAGCGACGCCCAAACCTAGCGAGCGGTACGGTGGCCAGCGCCCTCCATCTCGCTGAGATGAGTCGTCCCCGAATTTTCTCTTTATCTCGGCTCACTTCCTCAATAAAATCAATCTTTAGTGAAAAAATGAGGAGATGTACGCCTTATACGAGTTTGCATACGAATAGTATTAATAACATGTATCGAGATTAAGAAGATCATCAATGGACGTTCGGAGCGGTGCGGCGTGGGGCGGGAGTTGCGCGCGCACTCTCCCCGAGACAACATTCGATTTTGGTCCATGACTGTTGGATGCTTCTGTGGCCCAACCAAGGCTTTAATAGTTCATTCTAGGCTACGACCGAGTACACGACTATTTAATCATTTTAACCTAATACATTTAAAATCTTAATTCTAATAACCTTCTATCATAAGATCACACTATAGTAAGCTTTGCCCCCTGTTACTTGAATATGCACTGAAACACACGACATGTCACATTATCATCCAATTACATAAAGTCACTAATCATACCAACTGGTTCATCAGCTTTACTATACAAATTGAATATGTTAGATAAAGCGCTTATTGAGAATGGTTTAGGAGTCAACGTAATATTGACGCTCATAATGCGCAACTGCGCATTATGATGATTATTATGATATTATGATTATGATTAAAAAAAACATACTAACTAGGTAGTATGTTTTTTTTTACCCGACTGCGCCAGAAGGAGGTTTATGGTTTTCGAGAGTATGTAGTATGTATGTATAATTGTTTGGCACGCTCTGCGGCCTGAATGGTTCGACGGATTTTAGCTTGAGAGGTGTCGTTAGATTCGTATTTCCTGTGAGAGTGACACTGGGTATATCAAAATAAAAAAAAACATAATGGCGGATTTTCTCAAAACCTGGCGAAGGTTTTGAGAAAATCCGGTGGCTTATCAAAATAAAAGGTTTTAAAAGGTGATTACAAAAATAGATACAACTTATATGGTTAAAAGTAATTCGAAGTGACAAAACAGAAAAAATATATCTGCGTAATCTTAGTGTAGTTGTGTGTCATGTGTATAGAGGTTAGTATACAAACTCATTAAATAATAAAACAAGAAAATAAAAAAGTAATTAAAAAACTCAAGTTAAAAAAACTGAAAAGCTAAAAACAAGCCCATTTGAAATTAAATAAATGAATAAAATTTTTATTATACCTGCTTCCAACATTTATTTAATTTAAAATGGGCTTGTTTTTAGCTTTTCAGTTTTTTAACTTGAGTTTTTTACCGCAGTCGGGTTTTTTAATTACAATTTTTTTACTGTCTGCATTCTTTTCTTATTACAATTTTACAAACACTGATTTTTAGACAGGTATCGTCAATGCACTCTTAACATGAGGTAGCCAATATTAATTATATTCATATTATAGTTGCCTACTAGGAGATTCAGGTCCATAGTGTAATACCAAAAGCATCAAGCTTAATGATCTCGTCACTAAGCTTGATGTTTTTTCCTAATGACTGCTTAGCAGTAAAATAGCAATATTTCATGCAGCAAACTATCTGATGGCAGTTTTGATAGTCAGCTGTTAGGTTCGAGTACGGAAGTCAGGGATGCTTTCGCGGGAAAGCAAAAAATTTCAAAATTGGGCCAGGCTAGTGCACAGTTGGTTATTTTGTTAAGACGCTCAATTAAACATGAAATTTAGGTCGGGAAATCAAATATTGTCATCTGGCCGTTGCAAATCAGTATGAAATTATAACATAGCTAGGTATTTATACGTAAAGGTTCCTATACATTGGTTGGTTGGTTGGAATTCCTACATTGGTTATCTAATTACTACTAAGTAGTATAAGACCATCCATACTAATATTATAAATTCGAAAGTAACTCTGTCTGTCTGTCTGTTACCTTTCACGACTAAACCACTGAACCGATTTCGATAAAATTTGGCAAGGCTATAGATGGTATCCTGGGGACGGACATAGGCTACTTTTTTTTTCAAAAATAATCCTACAGGGGGTGATATAGGGGATGAAAGTTTGTATGGGAAACTCAGTATTTCTTAAGTTAGGGATGTGAAAATGAAAATGTATGCTTTTGATAGGAAATAAAGAAATATGCGGTTCAGCGTTTTTGAAAAATCATCCCCTAAAGGGGTAAAATAGGGGTTGATTTTAAAATTTACCAAACTGCACGGATTTTGACAAAATTTGGCAAGGCTTTATATAGCATCCTGGTAAAGGACATAGGATACTATTTTTTCCATAAATAATACTACAAGGGGTGATATAGGGGATGAAAGTTTGTATGGGAAACTCAGTATTTCTTAAGTTAGGGATGTGAAAATTAAAATGTATGCTTTTGATAGGAAATAAAGAAATATGCGGTTCAGCGTTTTTGAAAAATCATCCCCTAAAGGGGTAAAATAGGGGTTGATTTTAAAATTTACAAAACTGCACGTATTTCGACATAAGTTGGCAAGGCTTTATATAGCATCCTGGGGAAGGACATAAGATACTTTCAAAAACAATACTACAGGGTGTTATATAGGCGATGAAAGTTTGTAAGGGAAACCCAGTATTTCTTAAGTTAGGGATAAAAATTTTATGCTATTGGTAGGAAATTAAGAAATATGCGGTTCCGCGTTTTTGAAAAATCATCCCCTAAGGGGGTAAAATAGGGGTTGATTTTAAAATTTACAAAACTGCACGGATTTCGATAAAATTTGGCAAGGCTTTATATAGCATCCTGGGGAAGGATATAGGGTACTTTTTGTCTTAAAAAATAATCCTACAGGGGGTGATATATGGGATGAAAGTTTGTATGGAAACCCAGAACCACTGAACGGATTTCGATAAAATTTGGCAAGGCTATAGATGTTATCCTGGGGACGGACATAGGATACTTTTATTTAAAAAAATAATCCTACAGGGGTGATATAGGGGATGAAAGTTTGTATGGGAAACTCAGAACCACTGAACGGATTCCGATAAAATTTGGCAAGGTATCCTGGGGACGGATAGGCTACTTTTTTTTTCAAAAATAATCCTACAGGGGGTGATATAGGGGATGAAAGTTTGTATGGGAAACCCAGCATTTCTTAAGTTAGGGATGTGAAAATTCAAATTTATGCTTTTGGTGGGAAATAAAGAAATATAAGGTACAGCGTTTTTGAAAAATCGTCCCCTAAAGGGTACAATAGGGTTTGACAAACATTTGTGTACCTACCTCTTTTTAAGAGATTTAAGGGATTGGAAATGTAGTCATAGTTCGAATCTTGAGGTAACATTTAGTCTTTATTTCATTCGACGTTTTTACGAGGAAATTATTTGAACGAGTGGACACTCGGACAAAAGTTATTTGTGCGAGCGTGACTGGCATCATAAATTTTAAGTAATTAACAAAGTCCCCCCGCCGCGTAAGTCTGTCTGTTTGAATGCGATAATGTCAAAAAGTACCGAACGGATTTTCATACGGTTTTCTCCAATGAACGGAGTGATTCAAAGTAATTCATTATTTTTTGGTTTAAATTGGCTGAAATGTGACGAAGACCTTCAACAGTCTTCGTCACATTTCAGCCAATTTAAACCAAAAAATAATGAATTACTTACTACCCGCTGCGTAAGTGTGTCTGTTTGAATGCGATAATGTCAAAAATTACCGAACGGATTTTCTGTAAAGTTTCTGGAGTGATTCAGTGTAATTCATTATGGTTTTGTGTAAATTGGCTGATATATGACGACGACTGTTGAAGATGTCGGAAAAAATCATGCTGACTGGTAGCTTTATGCCTACTATACACGGTAACGATATATCGTAGCGATTTGAGTTTGCACAGTTATATCGGACGGCCCTATGTTTTCCACATAAACGTTCCCATGGGATATTTTCCGACATCCACGCGGGCGAAGCCGCGGGCAAAAGCTAGTATTATATATTACCATAGTTAGATATAAATGTACGTATGAGAAAAAATTACGTCGTCAAGTATATAATTATACTCCAACTCAAACTCAAAGAATTTATTTCAAATAAATCAATTTAGTACAGGCTCGCGACGATGGGAGGAGACCAGACGGAATGACCATAATGCCTTGGAAGGTAGGTAGGCCTTCGGTGTGGGATGCAACGTGTGTTGACACCCTTGCGCCATCCCATCTTCCTAGCACGGTGGGCTGTGCTGGGGCGGCTGCCGCGGGTGCAGAAAACCTCGAACGGCGCAAATACTCCGATCTTATTGGGACTTATATGTTCGGGCCGTTTGGGGTTGAAACACTAGGGCCACGGGGTCCGAGTGCCCACTTAGTTTTTCGGGACATCGCCAAGCGGTTGGTCGACTCTACACGTGACCAGGGCTGGCCTATTTTTTGGCCAAAGCATTGCCATACAATGTAGCAATGCTGCCAGCCTTTTGGGCACTTTTCCTGTCGACAGCGATGTAGACGAATTTTTTGATGCCCCATGATTTTTTATATACTTGTACATATTACTTTTTTTTTAATTGACTGTCAGATTTTGAAACAGGAAAATAATGGTACATTTTGATACAAGTGGAGAACGTTTGTTATTGCATTCGAGGCGGAATTAAAACACCCGAGCCGTAGGCGAGGTTAATTTTGAGCTGAGAACTGCAATAACAAATGTCCACGAGTATCAAACGACGTTTTTCAATACACTTGTGAAGAAATAAAATAAAAACACATAAAATAACAGAAAATATTTTTGTCATGTGGAAAATGTTTTTGTTTGTATTAAATAGGGAACTATGATTTAAATTTTCTTTTTTTTCCGCGCTTTGCTTTCACCAGGTTGAAAGAGAAGCAAAGGTCTAAAGCCGATAAACAGCCTAATATGAAAAATAGAAAATTCAAATATTTTTGAGTTTAGAACACAAATAAATGTTAATTTGTTCATAAACGTTTTTTTTATTGTAATAATCATGGTTTTTGATAATATTCTACATAGAAACATTATTTTAATATTCAAAAAATATTAACGCCTTAAAGACGCATATCTCTTTGCCGAGATTTAAAAAAAATATTCACCTCCGAATGGAGAGTTGTGAATAAGAGGCATTGAACCAATTTGGACTAAGTATAGGTATAAGTTATCTGTGGCAATTTTTATTCCCGCACACGGGTGGGAAAATGAAAAATCGCAAGCGTGCGACATACATTGCATTGTGTACCTAATCGTAGTGTAATACGAACCAGTTTTCGAGAAAGTGTATTGAAAAATATATTGTTTATGTACCTTAAAAAAAATTAAGTTCAGACTTTTGACTTGTCAAGGGGTCGGTGAGTCAGAAAGAGAATCTATTCCAAAGCGTAGTAAGTTCCTATGGAGAAGAACGGGCAACAAACTCCTGAGCTACTGTAAACGAATCTCGTGTTGTCATGGAATACAACAGTTTTTGGTACAAGCTAATAAAAAAATAATTTCAACTTATTTTCACTTCGAGTTACCGAAAATCGCATAAGTTTATGCTTGGAAAAAATGTTAAAGGAGAGCAGAGAGCAGTAATTTATGCAAGTAATTAATCTCAAAAAATAAACATTGGGTAAGAAATGTGGGAAAAATATAGTTTCAGCATTCGTCCCATTCTATTAAGGTAAACATTATGAAGAATTAGTGTGAACACACAATAACACAACCTCCACGCGGGCGAAGCCGCGGGCAAAACCTAGTAGGTAATACATATAATATTCTTCAAAGTACACCGTATGTTTGTACTTTGGTATTCTTTCCTTCACAGGTGTCGATTCCGTGAATAAAAGGAGAAATTACAGCTTATTGCGTAACGCGGTTGGTAACGCGCTGGCAATTATAGATACACTTTCATTGTGACAGTTAAACAATTTCAAATTTTCTGTACGAGTAACTTTTTAACCGACTTCAAAAAAAAAAAAGATTATTAAACGACCTCAAAAAAAGGAAGTTATCAATTCGATACAATACATTTAATATTATTGGAACTCCAATAAATTCACATATGATAATCTAATTAATTAGGGCGTCCAAAGAAATATACAAAAATTTTAGTGTATTTCTCCGGAACTGTTAGTCGGATTGTGACCATTTTGTTTAATATGCTTACAGTTACTGCAACTTAAGGAACTGTGCAAGTTTCATCATAAGCGGTTCAGTAGTTTTCACGATATGGACTAACTCGTGTTACTTGCTTGCTTGTTGATACGAGCTACGGGTGTGGTGTCAAAGGGAAAAGTATCTCAAAACCTTGGTCAAATTCTAGTGAAATATTTACAACACAAATTACAAAAAAAAAATCCAGTTTTTACTTAAGACTAAAAATTACAAAATAAAAAAGTAGGTAAACTAAAAAAAAAACAGACTTTATGACATAACTTTAATTTCGGAAGTCGGTGACAAAAAACGAAAAATAGATGCAAAGATATCTTTTTGAAGTCGATTTAATTTTTTTAAATTACTTTTTTATTAAATTCATCTTCAAGAATATCTAATCTACCCAATGGATAATATTTAACTTGAATTTTACAGCTAATATTGCTTTCAGACATTAATTTTAATGAATAAAGATGAATTTTTACAGTTATTTAAGATGGATTCAGTCTGATATACATAACTAGCGGACTCGACAGACTTTGTCCTGTCTGAACGATCCTATAACCCGACTGCAGCGCCACCTACCGGGTCCAATTGGGTTTTCAAACCATCCAGGAACCCATTCAAATATCCACACAAAATTTCATCTAAATCGGTCCAGCCGTTGTTATACCACGTTTTATGCGTTTTTTTTAAATTATTTTTTAAAGTATCCTATGTCCGTCTCCTGGTTCTAAGCTACCTTCCCACCAATTTTCAGCCAAATCGGTTCAGCCGTTCTTGAGTTACAAATAGTGTAACTTATACCACGTTGTACACGTTTTAAAAAAAAAATTAAGTATTATTTGTCCGTCTTCTGGGTCTAAGCTACGTCTCCAACAATTTTCAGCCAAATCGGTTCAGCCGTTCTTGAGTTTAAATAACACGACTACTAACCTAACAAGACTTTCTTTTATATATGTTAACGGAAAAGTGTGGAATCCGTCATTGTATACAATTCCTAAAATAGATAGGAAATCTATGATATATTTTGTAATATGCACTTTTCCTAGGAAACCTATACATTTCCTAAATAGCAATCGGAAATGTATTACATTCTTGATTTTTATAGCGGGGATAGCGGAGCTTACCCTGCAAAAATAAATAAGGTCTTCAGCTGAAATACTAGTGGGCCTCACATGCAGCTGGACACTGGGACGCCAGAATACTTTGCTGTCATATATGATAGAGTCTAATTGTATGTATCTAGTCTTAACATATAGTTTAAAAAAGAAATAGAAAGACTTACTATCCTCTCTCTCTCGCTCTCTACTCTTATATTGTGATGACATAGAATTACTTAAATGCCACACTGATTACTTACCAAATGAATGTTTTTATACATATTAAATTATACGTAGATTTTTATGTGTGCTAGATGGGCCTTAAAAAGGAATGAATAGTTCATTTTTGAAGTTTAATTAGTTAAAAGCCCTATGAATATTTTATATTTAACGATGTGATTGTTACAGCACTTACAGCTAATTATGTCAACGAGAGCCTTAATAAAAATTCTGATTTCAGTTTACAAACGTGTTTTATTTCTTTTAGTCACAGACAGCATTACTTTTTATATATTTCCTAGTATCATCTCGGAATTGCATATACAATTCCTAGGAAATGCATACATTTCACAGGAAATGTGTGTATTAAAGAATCTTTGAAACATTATTTTACACATTTCCTAAGGCTCGGAAGTGCATATGTTTCCTAGGAATTCTGTACAATTTCTAGGTTTCATACATTTCCGGTAACATATATATAGATAATTACCAAATGCATACGTTTCTCTTACGATGAATTAACGACTGATAGAGGAGTCGCTTTATTTCGAATGCTTAATCGAATCGGTTGAGTTCAATCTCTGATGCAGCTTGATCTTATGTGGGCAAAAGTTAGGATACACTATCTGTGAGAACTACATAAAATACAGAAATACATACTCGTACTTCAATAAACTTTGTGTTTCTTTTTTGCTATATAGTCAGAACGTGACTCACTTTGCTAATGTTTTATTTTGCTAGAATGGGGTAAAAGTGCAAAACTAAACTGTATTGTACCTAATACAATATTACTACATATTTTGAATTGAATTATTATTATCTTTATTTTTTTAATGTACTATTGACATGCCACCTTATTGTATTGCTTATTTGTGTTAATTTTGTATGCCATATATTGGCAAAACATAGCGCACTTATTTTTTTAAACACTATCTGTAATCATACCTATGTTTTACAAGTTAAATGATTGATTGATTGATTGACCTAGTTATTTTTAATTCCTTCCCTATTATAGAGCGTGAAAAATCGTAATATCGAAATTAGAATGAACCATTTTCCTCGGACGCTACCGTTTAGAATTTACAACTAGTTTTATTCGTCCTAAAAGTGCATCAACATAGCAAAGATATAGTAGTCAAACACAACACAGTACGCCCTTTTGTTTCCATGATATCGTGAAGCAGCACTCAAGGCACTAGTCCCATACATACAGACGCGCGAGTAGGTCAAACATTAACTATGATAACTGAAAGCAGTAAGGCAACTTTGTATTATCTTGGCCAAGTAACTCGTGGGTAGCTAATGAGCAATATATATACGTCATTTGTCTCGCTAGACGACAGTAGTGTCGGTAAGGCCTGTCAAATGCTAAGATAATTTCGGGCTTTATCAGATAGGGCAACTTTTGACTTGCTGCCCTCTTGAATATCTTGTAAGACTTGAGGATACTTATTATTGGTTAACAATACATAATAAACGACAAATAAACGAGACAGGCTCGACATAGTGTGGAGTCCACCAGTTAATTTATTAAAATTATGTTTCCTTAATTCTCTATAATTTAAGGTAATTTGTGTATTACTTTTAAGGAAATGTAAGATCATTATTTTGTTAATAAACTATTTTCATAGATTTCTGATTGAAAATTTGGATGTTGCTATTTTATAAATATTTATCATTTTTCCGTTAACATTTTGAGAATCAAATAGGAAAATATAATGCTATCTAAAAGGCAAAATTGTAGTTTCATCCACGAGAAGAATATCTGTTTAAATTAATTGTTAATTTGTAATGTTAACACAAAGCGACTTTATTTGCTGCTAGGTGATGACAAAGTACCTAATTGAACTAATAAACACTCGCTAATGAATAGGCTTCCCCGTTACAGGTGGGCGATGTAGAATTGGAAATGACAAAATGCATGCAGGCACCCAACTATTTGAGTGATCACCTTAGATACATTCAATATGAAGAGCGCAGGTTGAGCAAATCAATTCTATCACAAAATAGCCTGTCCTCCGAAAATTGCTACCTACTTCTACGAAAATGGTCTTGTGTTGCTGATTCTGAAATCAGTTCTTAGAAATTTTCTAGGAGATTGGAACATATTCCATTTGGTACTTTTTCCAGAATTACGTCGAACTTAGTCGTGATGCAATAATTATGATGATTTTCACACAACCAACCCTAGCCCTATATACCAGAAAACAGTGACAACTCTTCAACCCTGAGTACTGAAGCCCGCTAATTAATGATCTAAGGTGACCATAATAATAATATGATCATAAACTTTGGGCGTAACCGTGACCAAAATATTCCAGATCAGTATAATTAGTTCTCTATTTTAGTTCAAATATCAGGTTAACAGAACTGTTGAAATCTGTTATGGACACCCAGTAATGAGAAAAATCAAAAGGTTTTTGTTGGTGCCGATTGTTCAACTGCAACACAGACTGCGTTGCAGCGTTGTAAAAGGTATTTCGGATAGCACTAGATTGTACTCATCTGTTCTGTCTTGTATAAGACAAAGCTGCTAAAGTAAAACCACCAGAAGTCACGGTCATGAAATTGCGACTTGAATTTGAACGTTTTTAGGTACGAGAATTGGCATTCTGGACATGGAATTGGTCATACTAATGATGTGTTCTGCATGAGGACAGACCATTCTACGTGTTAACCCGTTACAATGCATGAATGAGTGCTTCTCGACTGCGCAGAGATTACGATCTAGCAAACGGACTCGTATTTAAAATTAAACCTGTAAATTATTAAAAGTAATTTTTAGTTAATAATATCAACGTTTTCACGAAGGAAAAAGTAGTACTAAATGTCGCGGGACGTCGCGACACTCCTTCTCGATCCTAGCCTCAAAATATTAAGTAGGTAAATGACAAATATAATATACTAATTCTCAGGAATCAAAGTAAAAATAGTTTTAAAAATAGAAAAAGCTTTGAATTCTCCTCCAAATACACTCATTACGAAACACACGGCGACGGCATTATCCATTTGTAACGCGAAAGTTAGGTTTTTACGTTCACTTAAAGCAACTTGTAGAAGAAGGATACACGAATATGAAATTATTATGTTGTATTATTAAGCATATAGTTAACATTCATTTACGGAAATAGTGTTGTTATAGTACATAGTATGATATAAGTGCGGTAAGTTGAAAATTACAGCCGAGGCGATATTGCTAGCCCGAGCCGTAGGCGAGGGCTACAAGAAAGCAGAGGCTGTAATTATCAAAGCGCACGTATATCATACGACGTTTTATAACATATTTGCGAGGAAATAAATAAAACTCGGATTTTCTTAAACGAATAAATCTTCACACACTTTCTGAAAATGAATTTGCATCTTTGCTTGTTTTCCATACGATAAAATTTTGATCCGCTTGTAAGTATCTATCTATCGGTCGATTTTTTGAGGCTCAGAGTAGCCTTTTTCGCTGCCTCTGAGACTTCTGGCGGTGTCGAATGAATAAATTCATCATTACTTGACGACATTTTCAAATAAAAACAATACAGCGAAAAGAAAAAGCGCGCGGAATAATTTTTACTTGTTCACAAATTAGCGATGCGCACGCATCAGCGCTTTTTTTTTAAAAGGGAAAATCACAAAAACAGCCAGTATTATTAAAGTAAATTAATATTTTTTTGTTTTTGTTACAGATAAATGGTTGTAATTTATTGCCAAAATTAATTAAATCAAAGAATTAAATATTTAACATTTAATTCTTTAATTTTATTTTAACCCAAAGTTAATTTTATTCATAAAATGTTGACCACTTTTCTGACATAAAAACTCTGCTTTGCTTTCTTTGCTTTTTTTTTTAAGATTTAAAAAAGTACCGTTGGTTTTAGACGGAGCATCATGATAAACCGTACGTATTACCTTATTAGAAAGAAACTCGTGCGTTTTACTTTACGATTACGCACAAGTACGTAATGATATACATTACGATATTGAAATTGGTGAAATAAGAGGCCCTTTACGAGCAAATGTGTTATAAAAATGTTTTACTATTTTAAAATTACTATACTACCATACTTTTTATAAACTGAACATGGAATTTTAATTATGGCAAACGTCATGTTCCGAAAAGTGAAATTGGATGAATATTATGATCTACAGTTATGACAAACCTTTATTAACTAATTGCAATCTTACAAATTTTTAAAATTAAATCACAAATTAAACAGACAATGCAATACTAAATATTGTACGATGCACATCTACTTATGTTCCAAAAACTTGTGACTCATCTCATCTGATCGTAGCAATCGTAGACGTTTGCTACGCCGTCTGCTACGCTTTCGTAGACATGACATAATCACTACGTCAGTTCCGTTGTAGCAACAGTGCGTGACATGGTGACGTATTTGTCATATTTAAATATTAAAAAATACTTGAAACTTTGTTTATTTAATCGTTTTAGTTTTTGATTTTTTTTTATCTGAAATCATAGATTTCAAATAAAACAGGAATAAAACCGATTAACGTTTAAGATTTGAAGGGATATTTTTGTATTTTTTTCTGGAATTTAATAATATCCTTCGTCTTAGTCTTAATTACATACTTTGCAATTGTTTGAGTTCCAGCAATACATACTCGTACATTGATATTCCCTAATGTTCCTTACTGAAAGTTTCAGAAGTATTTTGCTTATAATTTTAAATGTTATATGATATTTATTTCTGTAAATTAAACACTTTTACATGTTAAAACAAACACTTTTACATGTCTAAAAACTAGATGAGTTCGGTGTTTCCTATCTGAGAAGTAAGACCGAAACAAACTCAGAGGTCACAGTCTCTTTTAAAGTTCAGACATAATCTTGGTCAGGCCATAATGAGGATCATGCAGTCTGCAGATTAATGTCTGAGATGGCCTTTTGAGGAAAGAAACATACAAATTTAAGTGGACCTGTCCAGTCAGTGCATGCATTTGTGAATAATTTGTCATTGCCTTGAGTCCTACTTTTATAATTAGTGTCTGTGTTGTTACTGATCTCTGAGAATGCTGGTTGCACCTGTAATTATTGACTGCGTAAGTCTGAGGCTAATTGCTACTTATACCTACATAATATACGTTGTATACAGAAGCTGTTGGTAAAAACCTTTTATAAATAAATGAATTATAATAAATCAATCTGCCTAGCCTTTTCCCAACTATGTTGGGGTCGGCTTCCAGTCTAACCGGATGCAGCTGAATACCAGTATTTTACATGGAGCGACTGCCTATCTGACCTCCACAACCCAGTTACTGGGTAATACGATACCCCTTGGTAAGACTGGTTGTCAGACTTTCGGGCTTCTGACGACCCGTAACGACTGTCAAAGATCCACGAATAACAGCCGGGACCAACGGCTTAACGTGCTTTCCGAGGCACGGAGGAATCTCGGTATGTAAAGATGGTCACCCATCCACTGACCAACCCCGGCAAGCGTAGCTTAACCTGACGGATCGATCCGTGCGGCTGTTATTATTTAGCCACGAGCTCCTCCTAAATGAATTATAATAAATGTTAAATTATAATAACGAAATGTGGAATAATAAGTTTTGAATATTTTATACAGACTTTTATTTTTCTACGCAATGGAGTCGTAGCCAGCTAGGCTCCACATGCACCTACTAACGTTTGAAATAATCGACGTTACTGTCATTTAAAAAATTAAATAGTAAAATTATTTTCAACTTCTTTAAAAACAACTCAAAGACCAAATCTTCCAAACAAGATCAAGACCTTTACCTTTTACCTGTGACATTTTTTTCTTGACCTTGACCTTGAGAGTCAAGACATTTTTAAAGAAACCTAATATTAAGAAGTAGGGTAGAACCGTAGTGTCTCAAGACGAAAGTCTTTGACCAGTGCCTAATGCCAATGATGACCTGATGACCTATGGCACTGAAACGTGGTCGCTCACAATAGGCCTTATTAGAAGGCTAAAAGTCACCCAAAGGGCAATGGAGAGGGCTATACTTGGAGTTTTCCTAGGTGATCGAATCAGAAATGAAGATATCCGCAGGAGAACGAAGGTAACTGACATAGCCCGAAGAATCGCCAAAGGTAAGTTGTAGTGTGTAGGGCACATTGCTAGCAGAACAGATGGCCAATGGGGCCGAAAGATTTTGGAGTGGTGACCGCGTACCGGAAGACATAACTTTGGAAGGCCTCCCACAAGGTGGACCGATGACCTTGTGAAGGCCGCAGGAATCCGCTGGATGCGGGAAGCACAGAACCGGTCGAAGTGGTGGTGCTTGGGGAAGGCCTATGTCCAGCAGTGGACGTCTTTCGGCTGAAATGATGAGAGTAGAACCTGGATGAGGCTGGCAAAGGAGCGCGGCACAAGAAAAGACGGGCCTATTCCCAGCACTGGGTGAAGTCGGAATGGGAAAATATTTAGTTTGCCATAAGTCCCGACAGTGAAAAATTGTATGTAATTAGTACTTAGTACATTAGGAGAATATACGGCAATGTAGTGTTACCTGTACAATATTGAGATTAAATTAATTATAATACTAGTGCCAGCCCCTGCTTGGTATGCGTGCAATGTACAGTAACAGCCAGAAGTCGACTAGCAATCTCACAAAACCATGGCATAGCAATATTAGTTTACTTATGACCTTCTTCGGCGCCGCAGCCCGTATAGCGCAGGCGATAATGGTCATTGCGGTGTAAGTGGACTTCTGGCCGTTGACTGTACCTACTGTTGTGGTGACACGTCAAAACATCGAGATTTTTATGCTATACATATATAAAAAATCAATTGCCGTGCGTTAGGTAGTCTCGGAAAAACTTAAAATTGGCTTGACCGATTATGATGAAGCTTTGGTAAGTTGTTATTTGCGCGCCGGAGAAGGTTCCTAACAAAAAATCCATACTAATATTATAAATTCGAAAGTAACTCTGTCTGTCTGTCTGTCTGTTACCTTTTCACGCCTAAACCACTGAACGGATTTCGATAAAATTTGGCAAGGCTATAGATGGTATCCTGGGGACGGACATAGGCTACTTTTTTTTTTTCAAAAATAATCCTACAGGGGGTAATATAGGGGATGAAAGTTTGTATGGGAAACTCAGTATTTCTTAAGTTAGGGATGTGAAAATTAAAATGTATGCTTTTGATAGGAAATAAAGAAATATGCGGTTCAGCGTTTTTGAAAAATCATCTCCTGAGGGGGTAAAATATAGTAAAATAGAGGTTGATTTTAAAATTTACAAAACTGCACGGATTTCGACAAAATTTGGCAAGGCTGTATATAGCATCCTGGGAAAGGACATAGAATACTTTCAAAAACAATACTACGGGGGGTGATATAGGGGATGAAAGTTTGTAAGGGAAACCCAGTATTTCCTAAGTTAGGGATACTATTGGTAGGAAATTAAGAAATATGCGGTTCAGCGTTTTTGAAAAATTATCCCCTAAGGCAGTAAAATAGGGGTTGATTTTAAAATTTACAAAACTGCACGGATGTCGATAAAATTTGGCAAGGCTTTATATAGCATCCTGGGAAAGGACATAGGCTACTTTTTGTCTTAAAAATAATCCTACAGGGGGTGATATAGGGGATGAAAGTTTGTATGGGAAACTCAGTATTTCTTCAGTTAGGGATGTGAAAATTAAAATGTATGCTTTTGATAGGAAATAAAGAAATATGCGGTTCAGCGTTTTTGAAAAATCATCCCCTAAGGGGGTAAAATAGGGGTTGATTTAAAATCAAAATTTGGCAAGGCTTTATATAGAATCTTGGGAAAGGACATAGGATACTCTCAAAAATAATACTACAAGGGGTGATATAAGGGATGAAAGATGGGAAACCCAGCATTTCTTAAGTTAGGGATATGAAAATTCAAATTTATGCTTTTGGTAGGAAATAAAGAAATATGTGGTACTTACAGCGTTTTTGAGGGGGTACAATAGGGGTTGACAAATGTTTGTGTACCTACCTCTTTTTAAGAGATTTAAGGGATTGGAAATGTAGTCATAGTTCGAATCTTGAGGTAACATTTAGTCTTTATTTCATTCGACGTTTTTACGAGGAAATTATTTGAATGAATGGACACTCGGACAAAAGTTATTTGTTATTTATTAGAGCGTGACTGGCATAGTAAATTTTAAGTAATTAACAAAGTCCCCCCGCTGCGTAAGTGTGTCTGTTTGAATGCGATAATGTCAAAAATTACCGAACGGATTTTCTGTAAAGTTTCTGGAGTGATTCAGTGTAATTCATTATGGTTTTGTGTAAATTGGCTGATATATGACGACGACTGTTGAAGATGTCGGAAAAAATCATGACGACTGGTAGCTTTATGACTACTATACACGGTAACGATATATCGTAGTGATTTGAGTTTGCACAGTTATATCGGACGGCCCTATGTTTTCCACATGTACGTTCCCATGGGATATTTTCCGACATCCACGCGGGCGAAGCCGCGGGCAAAAGCTAGTAAATTGATATAAGGGAATGATGATGCATTATGATATTCATAATGCGCTTCGTTGATATTTTCTGCAGAGATCCTAACTTGTTTGTTTTACAATGCAGAATTACCTATAAGTACCTATTATTGCACTTCTTGCATACATACATACATAATCAGCCTATAACATTCCCACTGCTGGGACACAGGGAAATAAATTACACAAAGTAATGTGCCTGCCTGGGTGCGAACCCATGACTGGACACTGGGCCTCCACTACTCTCTGCTCTCACTTCTTGCCTAAACACTTATAAAAATCAATCTGCCTCGCCTTTTCCCAACTATGTTGGGGTCGGCTTCCAGTCTAACCGGATGCAGCTGTATACCAGTATTTTACATGGAGCGACTGCCTGTCTGACCTGCACAACCCAGTTACTGGGTAATAAGATACCTCTTGGTAAGACTGGTTGTCAGACTTTCGGGCTTCTGACGACCCGTAACGACTGTCAAAGATCCACGAATAACAGGCGCGACCAACGGCTTAACGTGCTTTCCGGGGCACGGAGAAATCTCGGTAGATAATTGCATAGTATGCAGCTTTAATTCGCCGTTAATTTGTGCCAAAGACTTTTTCCGTTCATTTATTTAACCAACATTTAATTTAGACTTTAAATAATTAGAACACAAACTTGTAAAGCAAAAAATATTCACGAATTCTCATATTACAAGAAAGCAGGAAAGTGCATGAATAGAGAAAATAACTAAGTTTCTTTTAATTATTTGCGTGTTTCACCGTATTAAAAGTACAAAATGTGATACCCACATAACGTTTTAGATTGCATGACCAGGGCCAAACCGCTCAAAATATCGTAAAAAAAAAAATTCTTAGCAGTATACGAGTGGTCGGAAAATTTAGTTGATGATGTAAATAACGAAGGAAAAATAGTCCAGACTCGAAAAAAATTCTGGAAGAGGGGGGGGGGTAATATATACGGTTTTAGGGGTTTGTACTCGGTTTTTTCGATTTGCGGCTAAACTATGCATCCTATCGAAAAAAGTTAAATGTAAAAGTGGTAGATAATAAAAAAATCTTTAACTTTCTTCTCATACATAACCTCAAAATTATCGAGAAAAACGCAAAAAAACGTTTTTTTTTGTTTTTAATTTATAACTATATATAGCAAATATTATTATTTTTTCATGAAAATTGTTGAAAATGTTCTTTTTTGTGTTTTAAACAAGACTAATTTTTTTGAAAACGAAATATTTATTTGTCGATGTTTTATGAAGAAAATACAAAAAAATTACCTTATTTTCAATCGAAAAATTTGGTTAGTAAATTTTAGATAAATGACCTTTACCAGTGCTTATTTTTTTGTTAAAATCTCAGCTTTTATATGAAATAAAATATAATATTGTTTACGTACAAAAATATCGTTAAAAAAGCGAACAACCGAAAAAACTACTTTTCAAAAATCGATTTTTCGAACATCGAATTTAATTCATATAAAGCGTTACTTCTTATGAAATACTCTGTTATTCAAGTAATTTACATGTAGGTACTTAACTATTTGCGGCTTTCAGAATCCCGAAAATATTGTTCACACCGCAATTAAAGCAGTTTTTTTATGTACTAATTTATAAACCGAAAACCCCAGCGGGGGGGGTGAGGTTAGTTGCGAACCCCATAGGTTCACAACTACTGATGATGATTTTTTTTCCATCGCATGATGTTTTTTTTACGTTTATATATATACGATATAAGCTTATATACCTATTATATAAAGGGTTTTTCCTTATGCACACATGGGGTGCAGTCGACACTCTTTTTTGTTCGTAAGTATTTACAAATTATCACTTTTAATACTTGTCTTAAACTTGATTATAAAATACAAAAATTAATAGTAAAATAATTTTATTGAAATCTTTTTTCTTCGTGGGCACTTCTTCATCGCCAGAACTCACCAATTATAAGAGAGGTAAGTACTTACATTTTTTCATAGATATTGCTAATTGCTAATTAGTAGAAATAAAATACATACCAACAACACAAAAATTTATTAGGCAGAATAGGTATTTTTCATTGTCATTCCATTTAAATACTTAGACAAAAAATTTTTCTTTTTTAATTTAACAGTTTTTAGTTGTTTGTTTTTTATAATTTCCTCGCATTACTGATGAAAAGTAGAGTGATCAACTCGGGTGTACGTGATATGTTTAACAAATCGAATGTCTATTTCGATGCTTTGAAAGCCGAGAATAGTTAGGTACATGTAAATTACTTAAATAACAGAGTTTTTCGTAAGAAATAACGCTTTTGATGAATGTAAATGTTTATTATTATTTACATTCGGTTTTCGAAAAATCGATTTTTGAAAAGTAGTTTTTTCGGTTATTCGCTTTTTTAACGATATTTTTGTACGTAAACAATATTATATTTTAATTCCATATGAAAGCTGAGATGTCAACGAAAAAAATGAGCACTGGTAAAGGTCATTTATCCAAAATTTACAAACCAAATTTTTCGATTGAAAATAAGGTAATTTTTTTGTATTTTCTTCATAAAACATCGACACATAAATATTTCGCTTTGAAAAAATTTGGGCTTGTTTAAAACACAAAAAAAAAACATTTTCACCAATTTTCATTTTTTTTTTCATTTCATTTCATTCATTTCATTTCAATTTTCAAGTGCTCATAGTTTGTTTAAGGAAATCTCCAAACGGCTTGTGGACACTTCCCGTGACCCAAGGGCTGGCTTTTACCTTGGCCAGAGGATTAGCATTGCCATACAACGTGGCAATGCCGCCAGTCTCTTGGGTACTTTACCAGTCGACAGCAATGCGGAGGAATTTTTCGACGCCATATTTTAGTTTTTTATTAGTTTTAGTTTAAGATATTACATTTTTAAGTTATTTTAGCTTATTTTTAAGTATATTGAAATAAAATGAACATTTTCATGATAAAATAATAATATTTGCTATAGTTATAAATTAAAAACCAAAAAAACGGTTTTGCGTTTTTCTCGATAATTTGAGGGTATGGTTAAAAATGTAGGAGATGAAAGTTAAAGATTTTTTTATCATCTACCACTTTTACATTTAACTTTTTTCGATAGGATGTATAATTTAGCCGTAAATCGGAAAAAACGAGTACAAACCGCTAAAACCGTATATATTACCCCCCCCCCCCACCCTCTCCCAGAACTTTTTCCGAGTTTGGACTATTTTTCCTTCGTTATTTACATCATTAGCTAAATTTTCCGACCACTCGTATACTGCTAAGAATTTTTTTTTCCTCAAACAGGATTGGCCCTGGTCTACTATCCTTATATCAAAATTATTTATTTTAAGAGGCCGTACACGGCCGTAGACCGTTTTGCCGATTTCTCTGATTTACATGATTTTACAAAAGTAATTTTATATTTAAAATACTGTATTTATATAAGTTTTAATGCACAACATGAAAGATCATGCACTAGTGTGTAATTGTTAGTAATGTAAGGTTATTTTAAATAGTTAATAATTATTACAAGTAGTCTTAGCTGTCGCATTAGGTTTGTAACCTGTAATGATAGTATAAGAGTTTTAAATAAATCATTTCAATAATGATATAATGTATGAGCTACTTTTTTATTTTGCGTCGAGTTTATAATGCGAGAATTAGGTTGTTTTAAAAGTTTTTTTAATTCCAATTTTTTGCATTTTTTTTCCAGGAATTGATTTGGAACTGAAGTTTATTTCTGTTGTTTTAATTTTATGAACGAGCGTTCTAAGTACCTAGCCGAAATCAAAAGCAATTCTTTGCCCATTTTTTCTAAAATTTGTCTAAGTTAAATATTTTTTTACTCAAAAATTAAGTGGTGTCAAAACAATTCGTAAATATTCGTAACAATTCGTAATTCGCAAAATCGCCGGTTTAGGTCGATTAAACCAAATTATCCAGTTATTTAAAAAAACCTTATGTAGGTACCATACCTACGTACCTAGTTGTGCTAATTCGTGGTAAGTAATTAATCCTACTGGGATGAACTTGATCTTATATCAATTATTGCTAGTTTACCTAATATATCTACCTACATTTGCAGAATTTAATTTACAACTGCTCCATTAGTAACCCTGTAGTGTAATGAAGTTATAAGTGAACGCCGCGGCCACTCCAACCGTCTAACAATTGTTTATGACGCTTCACTTCAACTTAAGGTGATACAAAAAAAGTGAACTGGGCGGGAATAAGAAAGTGACAGAGTCAATTACTTCTACATGCGAAAAAAGAGAGCGCAACAACGCGCTGGAACCAAAATAAAAGCGCCAAATGAAATAAAAATTGTTTAAAAATAAATTAAGCTATCTATCAAAGTTACGTTCAGCCAGAATTTTCAGTTACCTAATACGCACATTTTAAATGCAATTTTGCAATAAAATTACTTAGGATTTTAGAATTATAGAAAAAAACATAAAAAAGTAGAGGTCTTTTCGGAATTAAATTCTATCAAGGAAATTTAACCCAATCGTGTTTTCCTTCAGTCAAAGTATTAATCAAATAGTCAATAAACATATATCCAAAAATTAAATCCATACATGCTGCAATAGTGAAATAAATGGTTACGAAAAATCCTCCAATTTATTTTGGTAGCGCCATATCTATCTACTCGTACAGCGCAGTAAGGTAACACTCGGTACAGTTAATGTTTACAAATACCATTAGGTATGTACATACAAGAAACAAGCTAATATCATTTAAATTGCTTAGTTTCTGTAACAATTGCTAAAATCTCAGAATTAGCAACAAAAAAAAAATAGCGTCGTTTTTGAAATATTTCAGCCCAATAATTCGATTGCCTGTAGCATAATATTATGTAACTAGCTGTGCCCGCGACTTCGTTCGCGTGCATGTCGGAAATCAATACATAATGTGTCGCTTAGATATGGTGTAGGTATCACTCCTCCAATAAAGTTTAAGAATCTTGCGATCTTGCCTGGTGGGAACCGCTACCTGGGGTTCTCTACCACAGCCCTGCAGTTACTGCGGTTTATGATAGCGGGGTTTAACACGTATTCGGACTGCTGGAAACACAACGCGCCATTCGAAGCTATCGTTTCGGAAAGAACGAATAGCGGGGTTTACACGTACCTACAGTTTGGACCACGGATCTGTGGACTATGTTCCAAACCGCGGATGGATCTGTGCGGTTTGGACTGCGCATCAAACTGTCTTTCGTTGATACCGTGAACATCCATGTTTATGGAGGCAAAACTATTAAAAACGATTGAAGTCCATAATTAGTTGACCACGGATAGCCAGTTATTTTCTTTGATTTCTGTACCAAATCACAGTACGTATACCTACTGTAAGTTATTGAGGAGTTCAATTGTCTGATCTTCACCATCTCTGGAGAAAACTCGTTCAAACATAAGGTGTGTGACTTACGGACGGACAGACGGACAGGACGTAATGATAAGACTTCCCTTTCTATGTACTATTTGGCTACGGAACCCTAAAAACAGAAGAATTGAAAACTTCTTTCTTTTTGAAGTCGGTTATAAAGATGCCTCAAGTAATCTCGACCTCTAGAGAGAAATCCAGGTCCAGAGACCGGAATTCCAGGACAGCATCTATTTTATGACTGAAAAAGTGTCACTCTTCTGCGGAAAATCTTGACACCGCGATTCCGTCTATACAACATCTATCGGATACAGTGGTTAACTGGAAGCTCGCTCTGCGTACAATAAATAAACTTACAAAGGTACCCAGTTTGATTTAAAAAAAAAGTGTGTGTGTCAGCTCTGACGACGACTGGCGTTTACTCCTTTTTTTTTTTGCCGTTCCGACTTTCTATTTTTCGCCCTCTCACCCAACCTCTCAACCCTCCTCCTCTAACTCTCCTCTCAACCTTATCTTACCACCCCCCTCCCTCTCCCCCCTGTCACCCTCCCCTCTAATACCCCTCACCGCATCCCCTTCCCCCTTCCTCCCCTCACACCTCCTTACTGCTTCTTCCTCCCTCTCACCGCGTCCCCCTGCCCCTACCCTCTCAAACCATCCCCCTCACCTTCTCTGTGTATGAAAAGTTGATAGGATTATTATATCTGACATTGCATTCTTTTTCACTCAGAACACCACATATTAGTCCATTTTTAGGGTTCCATACCTCAAAAGAAAAAAAACCGGTCAAGAGCGAGTCGGACTCGCGCACCGAGGGTTCCGTTTCGATTTCTGAAAAAATGTGCTATTTAGAGACATCGTTTTATTTTTCCTGTTTTCTTTACATAAACTTCTATCACATAGAATAATTTAAGATTTTTCTCTTTGCAAACTTCGGAGATAAGGGGGGGAAGGTAGTTTTTTTTACATTTTTCATCAAAAGTCGAAAACTATGCGGCTTATAATTTTTTTTTTTTTTTTTGAGAATGTGCAAACAGCGCTCTTTCATATTATACCCCACATGCCCTAGTAGCCCCACTATGAATTTTTAAGACCCCCTTTCAGTCCCAGTTGCAATAAAAATTAAAATATTTTTATTTCTTGCTTATTTGCAAAATAGCTGGGTAAACGTCATCTAAAACTGTTCCAAATTTCAAGTTGATAGTATTAGTAGTTCTTGAGATATCCAGCTGTGACAGACATACAGACAGAAAGACAGACTGAGTCACACCATAAGGGTTCCTTTTATACCATTTTGGTACGGTACCATAAAAACGGCACCCTTATAGGATCACTCGTGTGTCTATCTGTCTGTCCGTCTGTCACAGCTAATTTGCACCGAATCTATTGGACCCATTACGTTAAAATTTGGTACACATAATTACGAATTTCTGTGACCCAAACGCGGACAGGTAGGTAAAGTAAATAAATGGATTTTGAATATGGGGGTCACTTTGGTGGGGCAAATAAGAAAATTTAAAAAAAAAAGTTTTGCAAACTGTACCGTGTGACATATCAGATGAAAGGGCTTAATTAATATGAGGGTCTCAAATATGTATATATTTTTTTTATAATTTTAAAATTATATTAAGTATTTAAGAAAATAGATGAAAATTTACCAATATATCCCCTAATCTACGAAACTACTGAGCCTAAAGTTTAAAAAAAAAAACACAGAAAATAGTTCTTTACTTGTAGATTACAGGAAAATCTATAAGAATAGTCTGTGGTCATAAAATAACATGGTAAATCTCTCAATATTGTGAGTACAAACTTACATTTACAGTTGGAATGTATGGGAGAATATGTTTTCCAACTACAATGTTAAGTTTGTTCTTGGGATAAATTCATCCCAACTACGGAACCCTTCATTGTGCGTGGTCCAACACGCACTTGGCCGGTTTTTTATATTTGAAATTCTTTTATTTATTTATTTTATTTTACAGAAAGCTTACAGACTAATAGCTAAAATTTACAATATTTCTTTTAGCGTTACTAATCAACCACCAACCACCAATAGAACCAATCTGCCTAGGCTTTTCTCAACTATGTTGGGGTCGGCTTCCAGTCTAACCGGATGCAGCTGAATACCTGTATTTTACATGGAGCGACTGCCTATCTGACCTCCACAACTCAGTTACTGGGTAATACGATACCCCTTGGTAAGACTGGTTGTCAGACTTTCGGGCTTCTGACGACCCGTAACGACTGTCAAAGATCCACGAATGACAGCCGGGACCAACGGCTTAAAGTGCTTTCCGAGGCACGGAGGAGTCTCGGTATGTAAAGATGGTCACCCATCCACTAACCAACCCCGGAAAGCGTAGCTTAACCTGCTGGATCGACCCATCAGGTTAACCACTCCTATAAAGCGATTTTTATTTTTAGTACCATTTGGTATCAATAGATGTCGTTACGTGTATGAAGACGCCGTAATGAAAAGTTCTTCTTGAACACTTTAAATTCATACCTATATCTTTTGATAGACTAGAGCGATTGCGATGAAACAAAAACTAAGTAAAACTCTGAGTTACACACAATATTTGAGTATAAAATTTAACCACATTGGTTATGTACTTTTGACGTGATACTTGCACAAAAATTTATGAACTCTCACAGACAAACAGACAAACAGACGAACAGACAAACAGACAAAAATGACAAAAATGGTAGAAATGGCATCTGTTGGTGATTCTTTAACACCCCAACTATTTTTTTTTTAAATATTTGCAATGTACAGAAACGCCTCGTCTACAGATTTATTATATGTATAGATATAGATAGATATAATTATGTTGACGAAATTACTAAAACACAGGACATGAAAAACACAGCTGTTTATTAACCAGACATGTTGAAAAGACACGAGGGAAAGGGTTTATAATTGCATTAATATGTCGTTAGGCGATGGGTTGGCAACATATCAGTTTTATTCCAATATGTAAACTATTAACCCACAACATTTGTATCGAACGAGGTTTGAAGTGTTTTGGCAACAATCGAAACACTACACAATATTATGACATGGTTTATGACATTGAAAATTTGGTATGAGTTGTCTGTAATAGGCTAGTTGACAGTAAGAAAAATATCTATTTTATTATTATGTAGAATGGTTGTGAGCTAAAAGTATCAAAATTCAACTTGGTTTTGCAAATGATTTTAGATTAATTAATAATAAAAAATAATTACGGTATATAACCATTGGTCACGTAACATTGAACGCCAATCAGAGCGCGACACGTCTCACTTTTCAGTCATGTCACTTTGACAAAATAACATTGTTTCAGGGTTCCCACCTCAAGATATTTTCCTTTTGACAAAAACCAACTGTTTAAATACCTAACCGGTGGTTTGACTGTTGGTGGAACACCTATAAGGATTATGACATCACTCGAGCCGCCATTACTATGTACCCCGTTATGACTACGATAATTAAATTGAGTTAGAGTTAGAGTGAGATATGAAAAATTTGCGTAGTTAATGTTAGTAATTTGATGAAATAATCATGTTTTAAGGAAAGTGGACCACAAGGAACATTTTTAATTGGTTTCCTAAAAACTGTCAACTAGCCTAGTATACATAGGTACTAAAACAACATACTTGGTCACTGTTTTTCGACAGTATTACAAACGTCTGTAAATTAACCTAGCAAGGTTCTCTTGGTTCCACGGAGTTTAAAAATGCCTTATGCCTTATCTGGCCACTAGGCCAACGGATATCGAAGCTGACACATGAATTGAATTAAGCATATTTGGGCTCGTCATAAGTAAAGCAACTTAAGCAACACACTAAATTTACCTTCCTGTGTATGGTGGCTATCAAGTAGAAGATTATTATAAAAGATTATAAAGAAAAGTAAAAACCGACTTCTAAAACCTAAAACGGATAAAATAACTTTCATAAAAAAACTTAACAGCTTCTGAAGTCAGTGCCAAGCTAAGATGCATTGAAGAGCTGAAGACACCGACTTCAGAAGCTGTTAAGTTTTTTATGAAAGTTATTTTGTTCGTTTTAGGTTTTAGAAGTCGGTTTTTACTTTTTTTAAAGTATTTTTTTTTCATTTTTAGTTGAATATAAGTGTTAAGTACAAGCCCAAGACGAACGAAAACAAGAATCATCACCATCCGCTTAGAAATGCCGGAGATCATTTATGCATATAACTTTGTACATAACAATAATTAAAGAGAAAATCGTGAACATACAAACAGACAAACATATACGAGTCGAATACAGAACCTCCTTTTGAGTCGGTTAAAAAAATAAAATACTTTTTGGGTCTTTGACTAGCGATCCGTTTGCGTGTATAATAATGTTGTCTGATTGTATGTATCTTTAAATGAAACTATGTCAATTAGGTACGTATTGCGCTGATGAACTATTAATTTGATAAGTTACAGATATATGGTTACCTAATATTATGTGCTACCAATGATGCCGCTGAATACTAGTATTTAGTGCTACTTTGTTTGTAAAAAATATCAATTAAATTAAAAGAAGGATTAATCTATTTAGTAATCTGATTAACATATATTCATTAGGAATTAATGTTTCTAGAAAATTTATAAAAACAATCTGTATGAATCTGTATCTGTGTGTGTATGTGTGTATCTTGTGGAATAATTTCTCATGAATGCTTATTGAAAATATGACTACTTTATTTTATTGGCAGTACTGCAAAATATGACCGAGTATTATGAATGCCCACGTAGACAGAGGTGGATACATTTTACGAGGCAGCCTTTCAAATTTCTTCGCTTATACGAGTAGATATAAATATGTGTGAGTTGCAGGTCTGGCTACTAGTATCGATTTCCGCAAGGCTAAGCTCAGATGTCCCTATCATTTCACTCATATGCTCATCTAAAATCTCACTAGATACTGCAACGTTTTAGGGCACTCTCTTTCTCTGTATTGGTTTCGTAATTACCTCCCATTACAAATCCAGTTACTGCATTGAAAATGTAGTTAGCTACTGAATATTCTACTACTACTAGAAAAGTACTAGGTAATAAAATTCTTATAGGGGAGACCGGGTATGGTTGTCTCACGGGTTGGTTGTCACAGCAGTCATAACACGAACGATTCCTACTGCAAAACTATGTAAATCATCAACATAGTATAACAAACAGATCGATGGCTGATGGTTAAGTTTAATATCAATGCAGATTCATACAATATGCTACTTACCTAAATCTCATATAGTCATTCTAGATCGCTATCTATGAGGAGCTCGTGGCTAAGTAATAACAGCCGCACGGGTCGATCCATCAGGTTAAGCTACGCTTGTCGGGGTTGGTCCGTGGATGGGTGACCAACTTTACATACCGAGACTCCTCCGTGCCTCGGAAAGCACGTTAAGCCGTTGGTCCCGGCAGTCATTCTTGGATCTTTGACAGTCGTTACGGGTCGTCAGAAGCCCGAAAGTCTGACAACCAGTCTTACCAAGGGGTATCGTATTACCCAGTTACTGGGTTGTGGAGGGCAGATAGGCAGTCGCTCCATGTAAAATACTGGTATTCAGCTGCATCCGGTTAGACTGGAAGCCGACCCCAACGTAGTTGGGAAAAGGCTAGGCAGATTGATTGAATTCTAGATCGCTATCTCTGTTCATGAATCAACGGTCGAGATCAAATTAACTGTGTACCTATGCCTTACGGGTTGTCTATGATAATCATTTAAATAAATATAAATATCCTTGACCATTTCACACACAATTTGTATGACGATCACAGATTTTACTAAAATAGGCAAATAATATAGTTATCGGGTTTTTGAAGTAAACTAAAATTGCCACTGTATTTATTTCAGAATAAATTATTTTGGCTTTTTAGTGTACCTAGTCGATTACTGAAACTATATTATTATGACACATATTTCAGTGCGATACACATTAATTATTTATTCATAAACAATACCTACTTTATAAACGGTGATAAACTATAATAATCATGTACCTACTAGGAGTTTAAATACACACAAAATATAAGCTACAGCCGATCTTGAAAACATTGTTTATATTATATTCAATGCTTTCTAATCTCTTAAAGAAATCTTTATTTTATCGTGGTAAGTATTAAGCAAGATTAAAAATCAAAATTTTTCATACCACCAGCTTGTAATCAAAAATACATTTAAGTCAAGGGACTGACTTCGCTTTTCAAATTGGGATTCATCAATAACTTGCGATCCTCAATCTCATTTTACTTCAACGAACTGCAAGTCCGTATCTGATGAAGACTGATTAACTTTAGTCATCCTCAATTTTCTTCAACTATATTTTAGAGACAACCACTGGTCAGCTGTAATCAGCTGTATCTTTATTTTTTCTCTCTTTTAAAGTTAATTTTTATGTTATTTATCTTCTTCTTTTTATCTACAAACTGAACTAAAACAATGAGGCATGGGTTTTATTAGTGCCACGTGCCTTAGTAGTTTTGTTATGACTGTATTTTAGACACAACCACTGGCTAGCTGTAAATCAATCTACAATTATTTTACTTTCTTTTAAGTTTCATATTCATACGTAATTTTTTGGTTTTTATCTTTACAGGCTGAACTAAAACAATAAGGCGTGATTTTCATTACTGTCAGGTCATGGTGGTTTTGTTATGACTGGCCATTGTATACTTTATTAGTCACGTCGTAAGGCTTTAATTTCGGGAAATGAATGCAAATAATTGTGATGTAACTCATGAATAGCATGTGCACTAGTGCAGTTTTTTTTATGGAACGTTATTTTCTCTTTAGCTATCTACTTTTCGTCAAATCTTTGAAAAAATTGCATAATAAGTTAGCTAAAAGGATATACATTTTTGCCTTTTCCTGTACTAACCAATAAAACATAAGAAATCGTCGCAGTTGTAGTTATTTTGAGGGTCTAATGAGCTCTATATTTTTTAACAGCTCAGTGCAGTGGGTCTAATGTTAAGTTGAGTGTACAATACAGGTTTGTGTGTTTCCGAGGTTTTTCACCGAAATTATATGAAACACCTTCTGGTCTGCTATATTTTTCATAATAATTACTGCTGGTATAGATAGCTGCGATAATTTTTTAATAAACTCAAGGCTGCTCCTTCCTAAAATACGGCGAAACTAAGTAACTTTGTAACCATCTTTTACTGTAACTATAGCATCTTTCTGATAGGAAAAAATACACAGTAATCTACAATACATAAGAAGTGATTTCATGTATCCTGAAACCTATTTTAGTTTGTAGCACTAAGGGGAAAAAAAATCCAGGTCCTCCAGATCCAGATCCAGATCCTATTTCGGTCTATTTTTTCGAGTTATTACCATATTACTCCTACAGTTTTCATTAAAAGTGTTCATAAATTTATACAATTCTTTACAAACTAATAAGGAATGATTTCTTGTCATTACTTTTTAGTTTAATCAACAGATTTTTTGTAAATCGATAATTACTCCCTATTTTGCAAGCGTTGTGTCATCGCGCTTCTCTTTCTTTTCTATGCAGTCCGACAGTGACCGCGCTTTTTACGACGGACAAGCCTTAAATGCTCTTGTTAGTCTTCACTACATATTATAAAACAAAGTCGCTCCGCTGTCTGTCTGTCCCTATGTATGCTTAGATCTTTAAAACCACGCAACAAATTTTGATGCGGTTTTTTTAATAGATAGATTGATTCAACAGGAAGGTTTATATGTATAATACATGCATAATATAGTAGAGAAACACTGATAATTTTAGAGGATTCTAATGTGATGTCGTAAATAAACACATTTTTTTGCGCTTACATTGCAAACGCTGGCTGAACCCTACGAGATAGATCAAAATAATGTACTACAGTATTGTACACCTTAAAAAGGTCTGCAAAAAAGTCCGCGATGGTATGTGTGTATCTCTTAGGGATAACCCACTATAACCATTTTTATCCTTTACTTTTTACGAAAAATAATGGCTTATTTACGAAGCAATTTTAAGCAATACAGCATTAATCCTTATCCAAATAAGTACCTTAAATACATTATGCATTTACTATAGATCAATATGGCCCTTTACAGCATGCAATTTAAATGAATATTTTCGAAGATATTACAGATTTAAAAACTTTTTACAAAAAAAAACGCGACTTCCAAAAAAACACTACAAAGTGAAAAAAAAGTCGGTGTCTTTGGTTTTTTATTTATTTTCGTTTTTTTTGCCACCGACTTCCGAAATTAAAGTTATTTTTCACTTTGTAGTGTTTTTTTTGGAAGACGGTTGTTTTTTTTTTTTTTTTGTAAAAAGTGTTTATTTTTCACTTTTTAACCGACTTCCAAAAGGAGGAGGTTCTCAATTCTTCGGAACCTTTTTTTTTTTTTTTTTTTATTTTTTTTTTTTTATGTATGTTCCCCGATTACTCGAAAATGGCTAGACCGATTTGGATTTTTCTTTTTTTGTTCGAAAGGGTATACGTCCCAAGTGGTCCCATGATCATCAAGTCAGGATCTGATGATGGGATCCCATGGAAATCGAGGGAAACCCTCAAATTTTATGGGCACACCTATATCGATTTCGGAATTTTTTATAGTAACTCGTGCATTTGCTCTCGGAAAGTACCATTCGGTGAGCTGGAACTGATGATGAAGACCACAGAGGGCCATCGGAAATACTCAATTATATCTAAGTATATAACAGGTTGCGATTCGATTACTTTAAAATGGTTTATGCTCGTCAAAATAATGGTAATGGTGACTTCACCATGAGCTCCATTTCTCCTGGTTCTTACTAGGAGAACTCCTCAAAAATTAACGGCCCTGCATCGGGAAAAGCAACATTTTGTAAAACGTGATGAGCAGCTGACATTGGGTTATTGTAAGTTAGATAAATTACAAACTGAACCACTAAAAAGTGAAAAATAAAAACTTTTTTACAAAAACAAAAACCGACTTCCAAAAAAAACACTACAAAGTGAAAAATAACTTTAATTTCGGAAGTCGGTGGCAAAAAACTAAAATACAGATCCAAAGACACCGACTTCCGAAATTAAAGTTATTTTTCACTTTGTAGTGTTTTTTTTGGAAGTCGGTTTTTGTTTTTGTAAAAAAGTTTTTTAGTGGTACCTATCCCACACAAATCTGAATACCACTCTGCAAAATAAATTAGAGCATCATCCACATAGACGAAATGGGAAAAATACACCGTGTTAAATGATTGAATCTAACTCAAAAGCCACTCATCAGAACTTGAAGATATTTTTATGAGACAGTCTCAGGAGTATACCATTTCAAATAAAAACTTTGCAAAAAGGCAAATACGTCGCGATAGAGTAGTGTCAGAAGTTTGGTAGGCGTAGTTTTAGTTGACAGAGATAACGAGGCTACGAAATCTGCCTTCTGACAATCAAGGCCACACATAACATACAACTCAAGTTATAGCGCAATTTGAAGCGGCATCGGCATATAGTTACCATTAAATTATTTATAGCCAGAGTGCACCTCATGACAATTCCAATAAACCCAAACACGGCAACACGGCTAGGATACATTGTTTTATTACTGAGTTCCGATGCCTACCTTCCGGTTTCTTCATCAGATCGGTCCGATGGTACCATTTTCATCAGAACCATTTCGTCATAGTCGATTAACTATTTTAATCGAGATATCTTATCGCCACCCGTGAAATAGGTACTTATCGTCGTTGAGGAGTTCCCGTGGCCATCTGTGGTCTTCTTCATCAGTTCCACTTCACTAAATGATACTTTCTGAATGCAAACGCTTGATTTGTTGATGAAAATACTAAAATCGCTATATGTATACCTATAATATTTGAGGAGTTCCCTCGATTCCTCATGGATCCCATCATAAAAATTGGATTTTGATAAAAATGGGACCAATCTGGAAGTATAAACTTTCAAATAAAAAAAAAATTCCGAATCGGTTCATAAATGACGGAGTACTGAGGTAACAAACACAAAAAAATACAACCGAATTGAGAACCTCCTCCTTTTTTAGAAGTCGGTTAAAAATGCAGGGACATAGCGGGCGGCGGTACATAAATAGCGTGTCAAAGGCCGCGCTTCGCCCTATAGCACTTTATGATTAGCAGAAATCGCACGCGTTTATCGGAGCTCTCTAGCGAGGAAAATAACAATTATCCATACTGATATTATAAATTCGAAAGTAACTCTTTCTGTCTGTCTGTACAACCTGTCTATGTTCTACCTTTTCACGCCTAAACCACCGAACAGATTTTGATAAAATTTGCCAAGGCTTTAGGGTGGTATCCTAGAGAAGGACTTATGCTACTTTTTGTCTCAAAAATAACACTACAGGGGGTGAAAGTTTGTATGGGAAACCCAGCATTTCTTAAGTTAGGGATATGAAAATTCAAATTTATGCTTTTGGAAGGAAATAAATAAATATGTGGTCCAGCGTTTTTGGAAAATCATCCCCTAAGGGTGTAAAATAGGGGTTATTTTAAAATCTACAAAACTGCACGGATATCGATACAATTTGGCAAGGCTACAGATGGCATCCTGGGGAAGGACACAGCCTATTTTTATCTTATACAATTATCCTACAGGGGTTGATATGGGGGATGAAAGTTTGTAAGGTAAACCCAGCATTTCTTAAGTTAGGGCTATGAAAATTCAAATTTATGCTTTTGGTAGGAAATAAAAAAATATGTGGTACAGCGTTTTTGAAAAATCATCCCCTAAGGGCGTAAAATAGGGGATGATTTTAAAATTCACAAAACTGCAGGGATATCGATAAAATTTGGCAAGACTAAGATGGCATCCTGGGGAATGACATAGCCTACTTTTTGTCTTAAAAAATAATCCTAGGCGGGGTGACAGTTTTATGAGAATCCCAGAATTTCTTAAGTTAGGCATATGAAAATTCAAATTTATGGGTTTGATTTATGAAAAATAAATTACCTCTTTTTAAGAGATTTAAGGGATTGGGTAATTCGCATCTTGAAGTAACATTTAGTCTTAATATTTTCTTAATTCCCATGGGATAGGGAATAAAGAGGATTTATATTTTCGCTTTAAAGTTGCTTTCAAAGGCATGCATGGTGGTAATTTTCCGTTTACTATTGTTTGGTTTTAAGATTTATTATCCTCCAGCAATCAGATATCAATCTGCGCGCCGCTCCTCGAGTACTATATAAGCAGTGCGAGAAGATAATTATTGTCTAGCCGACATTCGCACGGTGCACGGGCGTAAAAATATCGCGGCGATTGGGATACGCTCTGTTGTTGTTAGGTTGGATTCTCGAAGATCGGCTCAAAACCGAGAGTTCAAAATCCAGTGCGCGATAAAATCCCACCGCGATATTTTTACGTCCGTGCGAACGTCGGCCTTATGGTTCTTTTAATCCCGGTAGTACGTTCCCGTGGGATATTTGCCGACATCCACGCGGGCGAAGCCGCGGGCAAAAGCTAGTTAAAGTATAAACTTGAATAATATCTAACATTTCGGTCAACTAGCTTCGTGTTTCTGACTGACCGACACCATGACAATTCAAAAGGGTCTGTAATTGGTTTAATTGAAATAAATACTTTGAGTTTGAGCACAGATTAATATAGATGGGACACTCCGCAAAATCATTTAAATAAAAAGCGACTCTTGCTACGACACAATAAAGTGCAATTCAGTTCGCAGAACGCTAATTACCTACAGTTTATTCACCTACACATTGCCTCTCTTTCTATCGCGTTACTATTATACCTTCGGCGCGCGACATTTCTACTGAATTAGCCCCGTGGACGGGGCCCACCGTGTACTTGTAGCTTCATACCTAAACTGCGGAGTGTCCCATCTGTATTAATCTGTGGTTTGAGTTTAAATTTGTTGGCATTATTTACTTGCGTAATCGTAGGTCGCTGTTGCATTCGTTTTAGGTTCAAAACGTTGTTTTCAGAAATAAGTAAAAATATACATAATAAACAATAATTAAGCCCCACTAACTTGAAAACTCATTAAACGCAATGATCGCAAAACGTAATTATTAAAATATCGTTCTGTTTATGTAGCTATTCTATTCGAATTCGTCTGTAGTTAACAGATACAAAATGATGATTTAATTAAGTTTAGCAGTTATCATATTTAGTAAGTTAAACTTTTTAAACTTTCGCCATTTGTACACTTTAGTAAGTTGTTGTGCAAATCGGGTTATATTATTAACAAAACGAAAACAACTGCAATCTACCAGCGAGCTACGAATTAACCGAGACATTGATAATAATTGCTTGTAGCGACCTCTGCCTCCGAAAACATAAACAAAACGTCATCAGTTTCATCGTTAACGGGCAGATGGCGCATTAAAAATATACTTTCAGGAACAAACCTGAAAATCTTACCACGAATGATAGTGATTCTAGATAATCGACTGAAAGTTTTGTTCAAGGAGTCTAGTTTCCTCTTTTAGTGTAAGTTCTTACATGTACTTCACTAGAGAGTGCATCTAAGACTAATTATAATTAGACTTAGATGCACTCTCTAGTGAAGTGATTTATTTTATTTCCACTCTCTTGATAATTATCAAGAGTGAAGCGCAGCCAAAGCTTCGAGGACTTCTAGACCTTTGCCAACCAATTCCGTAAGTGGAATGGAAGTATTCCTTGAATACATTTTCTATTGCACAATGTTTTAGTAATATAATATCAATGTAATTTGTATTATTCAATACTATGTTAAAGTAAACGATATGTTTTATCGATAACTGCGGGTATAATTTATGTTTAATGGTGACTAATAAAGTTAGTTTGTTGTAAAATAAAAGTATTGTCAAAAGCTCAATCACAACAAAAAGCTTAGACAAAAAAAATATGGTAACGTATTAGCTAAAAACGAAAACTCAACTTTTTATATTTGACTTAATAAAGGTAAAAGTACATTAAAGACGATGAACCAGTAATCGATAAGCCCAATGAGCTTAACATGACAGTATTCAGTGCAACAAGTCTTGACGTACTTCAAAGCCATTAGGTAGCTACCACAAGCGATGTTCCTATTCACCTCTGACCAGTAAATATATAGATTGGCTATAATTATATACAGATCGATACTATGTTAGCAATCTCGATGCACTCAACGTATTCACCGGTGCATTTGAACTCCAAATGTCGTTGTAACTATACCTACATATCACAACGTACTCCGCTTGAAGTAACAGATCGAGTGGTTGAGGTACTGCTGCATATACATTTGTAAAAATAACGAATACATTCATTTAAATTCAAGGCCATCGATGCTGCTGGAATAAATAAAACTACAATGAAGATGGATGATGGTATGCACGAGGCAGTCACCAGATGACTCGTTCTGGGAAGCTCGAAGATATAAAATGCAGTAAATGATGCTTCTAATCACTAAAAAGCTTAATGTTTACACTACATACGCTTGTCAGGATCGATGACATCTAACTTACCGTAAGATCATATCAATCGGAACTATTATCCAACTATCAATAGTGTGTACGAGCTGACTGCTGCTCTATTTGATACACATTGCTGCTGACAACACAGTCGATCTGTATTATTAACCGCTTAGTTGTTTAATGTTACACAACTTCGGATATCATGAGACCTAAAAGGAAATGTCGTCTAGTTATCTCTGTTGCTCCTAAAAGTCCGAAATAAAATTGATGTTTTTACTTAATTTTGATATTTTGTTTTTTGTAAACAATACTACGTCGTTGTAATTCGACAAGAATTTTAAGGGTCTATTTCACGGTCTAAATCTCGTTACAAAAAAATTACGTCAATACTCCTATGTATTTTATTTCCCTACTACGCTTCAACTTAAGAAACTGTTTAACGCCGTTATCTATTTAAAAAACAATAACATAAGTTAATTATGATTTAAATTAGCGCCCAATTTTCAGTAACATGAACTACCAACGTCTTACAAAAATTAAAGTACCGAGATTTTGCAACGCGATAACTCGTTTGAGAATGACACCGATGCATCCGGCCTTTAAGGGCGGTGTCGAGTGTTTACGGCAATTACAAAATAGGGTAAAAGCTAGGGGACGTACATAAGCGTATGCACAACCTCGTCATGCACCTCATTCACTATTAAAGCTCAGAACCAGAGCGCAAAAATGGGAAACGTCAAGTGATTAGCACTGATGTCGTTTGGGCGCGGCGTGCGTGATGGCCCGGTCGGAGCGCGGCGCGGCACACACTAGGGCGGGCGGCGGTCACGGCAGCGTTACGTCAGCGCGGGGCCGCGGCGCGGGCCGGAGGGAGGGGAGCCCCGCACTACTGCATCCTCCGGGCGCCCATCTTCGCCCGGCTTCGCTGAAAAACGTGACATCTCTGCTCCGCGCCGACCGCTCCCCGCGCGGCCCCCGCGACCCGCACCGCTCCATCTCTCTCCAAGGACCTTACCATCACTCACTCGTGGTCATTTTGTGTAGAAACTCATTACCTACGTAGATGCAATTACGGGTGTGATTCCCATTATATTAGTTTATTACTTATAATGAGGCTTATATTACTTGAATTTCTCAATTTACACAAAAGTAAGCTAAGGAAAAAAGTTAGCTATGATTGGTAAAATCAATGATAGAGGAAAACTTAGGTTGTTGTAACATTTATTTTTAAGGTTCCGCACCTCAAAAGGAAAAAACGGAACCCTTATAGGATCACTTCGTTGTCCGTCTGTCTGTCTGTGTGTCAGTCTGTCAAGACCCTTTTTCTCAGGAACGCGTAGAGGTATCAAGTTGAAATTAATATCAAATATGTAGGTCTATGGTTCCTTGGAGCTCTATAAAATCGAACTTCACTTCCAATCACCACAGTAAGAAAATACAGCCATTCATGCGACATATATTATTTTGATACTCACAAGTAAATCAAAACCTATATGGTACTTACCGTAGACCTAGAATCATCAAATTTGGCAAGAAGCAAGGTCTCAAAGCACATGTAAAGGAAAAGTCCGAAAATCATTATTTTGTAATTTTATAATATTAAAAAAATCGGATTACAAACTTAAATTTGCAGTTTGAGAATTGACTGTGACTATATCAATGTATGGAAGAACATGTTTTACAACTACAATGTTAAGTTCGTTTTTGGGATAAAATCTTTTCAACTACGGAACCCTTCATTGTGCGTGGTCCGACACGCACTTGGTTTTTTTTACATCTTTTATACTCAAAATCATGTAGAGACAGGTATTTTTAATAATTTTCAATGTTTTCTGATCTGGAGGTACTCGTATGATGTAGAAAAGCCAAAAGTTCTACTGCTAAACTACTGAAAAAATTAGAGTACTAAAAATAAATAATGTCATGCATAAATGCGCATGACATTATTTATTTGTCCTGTAATTTTCTAGAACTAAGTAAATGGGTTGAGTATTTAGGCAAAAAAAATAACAAAATGTTTTTATGATTTATTTCTCTTTGAATAATAATAAAAAACAAAATTTAAACTCTAAGAAAGAAATTCGGCATTCAGCAAAGATATAATTATGGAAAAAAAATATTGCTAGAATTTATAAATGTTAATTAACTTATCAATAAACTCTATTTAACGTAATTAAATTATGAGGTAGATGTTTGCAAATAGTCTTTCATTAAAATCTTATAAATTACAACTACATTACAACTACTCCTATATAAAATGAAATGCAAAAAGACCCGTAGTGTATAATATCTCTAAACCGATCTGCCTCTACCGTGATGTCACATGACTAAACTTACTACATAATATTACTTATGTTATTTACTTGTTTAGTGAATTTTAAAGTCAAGATAGAATTTTAAATTTCAGTTGCTATAGGTAATAAGTAGGTTAATTTTAACACGCATGCGAGTGTTCCAACTGCCTGTAAAATTGAATAACCTTCATTTTTATTACGTTTTACAATGTACAGCTAACATCAAAAATGTAAGTGACAAAAAGTTTTAAAACTTTGATGAGTCACTTGACAGTCGTTGATAAGTTGCTAACAAATTTTCAATGAGTAAATATTGAAAAAAAAATAGAACTATGATTATTGATTGGCTTCTGATGTTAACTGTACCTGAAATACATATAAAACAACTGACTTACCAATAAATGACTATTGAATTTTATAACAACTCAATTACATTTGTACAAAATATTTGAAAAAGAACGTAAACAATTAAACACATGAAACCATTTCAATTTCAAGATTCATTGTGTAGGCACCACTGTGGACTAAGCCATTATCTGCTGTATTATGTTTTAAAGTGATTTTATTAATAATAATTAAAAGAACTCTTAATAATTGTTTATACAACGATGAGAGGTTTAGATTCTTAAAACAAAATCTTAAATTCATTGGTATCTAACGCAGGCGGACGTTACTCATTAATTATTCCTTAAATATATCAATTGTACCTACACTACCTTTGTGTATGTGTCGTCTAGGTATTTTGTTTCTTAACATTACAATCATTGAAGAAGTATGCAAATATTACTGTATATAATAAAAAAAAGTTTAAGAGACAGCTTCAGTGGGCCTGTGAGTAATGATCCTAATAACTTGTGGGCGATACGACAGTCAGTTTTATAACCTAAAAACAAATACAGTAAAATATCTTAACTACAATAACTAAGACATAGGTATGCATAAATTATTATTGAGGTAGATTATTACTCCTTATTATATTTGTAAACTACCTTAAAAGATTTTGTGTGTAAAAAACAAAGTCTTAAATTAACATCGATGGGTAGTTGAACCTTCTGCAATAGCAAAAAATATAAAAAGGAATTCAGAACACATTCCCATTGTTTCAAATGATGAATTTATGTGAGCTTAGTAATAGGATACCGTACTGTTAGAACATGGGGACTACATCCTAAAAGTTAGCTACCCCCTTAATTGGATAGATTGTTTAAATACAATTATTGGTAGCAAGTGCATAATTTTTCACAATTCGTAATTTTGATCATCATTTTAATTGCATTTCTCATCGTGAACATTACGGGTGTTAATTGTAATCGATACAGCAAGTTAAGCAATTGCGTTTTATTTTACTTTCATAGGTTCCTACCAATAGCTGAATGATATAACTGCTTGTTACTTACAAATGACAGCAGTAACTTGACATTTACGTACACTGTAGGAGACTGCCCCATCGTTAAAATGCACTAATTGCGCTCTACATGAGTCTGGCGATATATCGCGATCCAAGTTTGCATTACTTAGAATTATTCTAAGTTGCATTACATAAACCTGCAAATGCTAACAATTAACCAACTTAACTGGGAAAAAGTGGTATACTCTGATTGCAGGATTGATTAAGTACCCACACTATACTCACAATTTGTGCTACTTAATTATGATTAGGCTCTTGAGCAAACATAAGTCGCAAATGTTATAGGTACATGGCAAAGTTAATCTAAAAATATTCGTAGAAACATTATCTTTGTACTGTCTGTTACCTGTATAAAGTGTTGCCATACTTTACACTAGAGTGCTCTCTAGTATGCTACGGCAAGTAATAGAAATATAATTCGTACTGAATCTACACTTAATTAAAATATTTTTACAATTATTGCAACAATGTTAATTTGACTTTGGCACATTAACTTCAACGTTTACATTGTACTAAGCATCTGAAAAATATACAAACAAAATTGATATTTATTTTCTTTCCTAAGTTAGCCTTCTAATATTATATTAGGGGCTTACATTTGTTTCTATTTCAGCAACGTACTTACAGGATGTACTCTTACCTTAAAGGTTTTGTACTTTAAGTTACGATATAGGTTTTACATATTATTAATTTGTTTTGATCTTTGATGTATCATTTTACTTTTTCTTGTTTATTGGTAAGCGTATATTGTAAACCCTCTCAATTTTCATTTTGTCTCATAGCCAGTTATAATACTTCTAACTTGTCGTTGATTATGAGCTAAAATTAACATAAAGTTTGTCATAATATAATATAGCAACAAAATAATAATAATATAAACACACACTTAACTTTGGATAAACACCAATATACGTAAAATAATTAAGGTCACTCGAACACATAAAATTTGTACTTACGTTACGTTTGCAAACTTAGGTTGTAATATTACTATCATTAAAATTATTATGTAAAAAGTATATATTGTATAGTTTGTACTAGAATTATGGATTTGTACCGATCAGTCTTGTACTTATTTGTATAGTTTATATTGAGGTAGATGCGTTCTTACAATGTTAAGTTTTTGATGATAGCTGTCGTGGATAAAGTATGTATTTCTTGAAGTCAAACCTGTTATTATTCAATTAAGTCGTTTCAATTTGGAATGGAGTATCTAGATGGAAAAAAGCTTTGTGTGAACTTATAAAACGTTATAACATATGTAGTTAAAGTAAGAGTGAAGAAATGCCGTTAAAAAGTCTACAAGTTTCGTCGGGATTTGGAATACAGTATGTGTGTTGATGGAGTTACGAGTGAGGCGGGCTGTCCTGCTGCCCTCCCTGAGAGCTGCTGGAACTACTCTTGCTTGCGTCGTCTTTCTTCTTCTCCACCTATAAATTAAGAGTTTTATTTAATATTCTTATCAGGGCGAAAAATTTGGTGTTTATTGATTCTACTATCTACATATGCAGTGTTATAATAACTATTTGAATATCTTTGCAGACAGTCGTGCCTCTCCCAGTGATTATGGGATGAAGCATACAACTGAAGATGTATGTATGTCATATTTCAGTATTGCCCAGTTCCCCAGTTTCCCAGCCGGGTGCAGGCCGCCGATTACATGCTAAAATCTCTATCTCCTCTATTGCTCTCTCGCTGCTATACAGGGTGGCAGGTACTTCGACGCACAACCTGTTACCATGGATTCAGAACATGATTCTGGATCCCCCCCCCCTTGAAAACAAATCCGCTGTTTCCTACAAAAGTGCAATACATACGCGGTCAAAATGTATGGGAAAGCTAATTTTTTTTTAATAACCGACGAAAAATTTCAACGCAGGGCGATCCAGAATCATGTAATGAATCCATGGTAACAGGTTGTGCATTGAAGTACCTGCTACCCTGTATTTACGTGGTAACCTAGGGCAAGGACTGCTAGCATTAGATACTGTATAAAGTAAGTAAACGTCACGTGAGCGTGATCGAGAGGTCTACTAAGGGCAAATTTTTCAATAGTCTGATAACTCTTATCTGAATAATAATTATTTCAATTTGACAGCTTTTGTATAGAAAATATGTAAAACTGCCATATTTATTTTTCAGGTAAGAGTTATCTGACTATTGAAAACCGGTCAAGAGCGAGTCGGATTCGCGCACCGAGGGTTCCGTTCCGATTTCTGAAAAAGTGTGCTATTTAGAGACATCGTTTTATTTTTCCTGTAATCTTCACATACACTTCTATCACATAGAATAATTTCAGATTTTTCTCTTTGCAAATTTCGGAGATAAGGGTGGGGAACGGTATTTTTTTTTTACATTTTTCATCAAAAGTCGATAACTATGCGGCATAAAAAAAAAAAATCGAGAATGTGCAAAAAGCGTTCTTTCATATGAAACCCCACATGCCCTAGTATAAGTAGCCCCACTTTGAATTTTTAAGACCTCCTTTCAGTCCCTGTTCTTTCTTATTTGCAAAATAGTTGGGTAAACGTCATCCTCAAACTATTCCAAATTTCAAGTTGATTGCATTAGTAGTTCTTGAGATATCCAGCTGTGACAGACAGACAGACAAACAGACTGAGTCGCACCATAAGGGTTCCTTTTTTACCATTTTGGTACGGAACCCTAAAAATCAGCCCTAAGTCGTAGCCCATTTACTTTCAGTATAATCTGTATAATTTAAAAGGACGTTACATTGCATTGTCCTTATAACCAGATACGGCGATCGCCAATACGTTTGCCTAGTGATGACTAACCTAACACTATCCTCAACCTCTTTATAGAGCTGGCGTTTGGTTAGCAGTCGCAACATGGACTGTGATGACTTTTTATTATTTTTATTCTATTAAGTGGGATGTGCCCACTTAATAGAATAAAAATGCCCTGGTGTCTTATCACCTTTATTTACACTGCTGATATGCTGGGATAGTGGTTTTATATTTTGTCAATATTAATTAGATACCAGCAAAACAGAAGCTAGGGAGAAGAATAATTAGTTACACGGGTATATAACAACTATATAGTTGAGTACAACGGGAATAGCTTATGATGACAATCATGTTTATTAGACTACCATAATCAAAGTTAGTAGTGGGGCTTACGGACCAGGATCGACCGGATGTCCTTGAGTATACTTATGAGAAAGCAGATCAAGAGAAGGAACGAATTCGTACCTCGAGAGCGTCGGACGATACAATATTGGATCTTAAGAAATAGCTTTCGAAGTCCACAGATATAAAATATAAATAAAAATGAATGGCTAAATATGTTGCTAAGCGCAAAACTCGAGATCGGCTAGACCAATTCTGCAGTTTTTTTTTCAAATATTCGTTGCAGTCCGAAGAAGACTCTTATGGAGAGAAAAATTGGGAAAGTTGCCGGAAAAATTGGAAAATTCGGGAAAACTGAAAGTGCATTTTCTATGGGAATTTTGTATAATTAATATATAAGCTAGTATATCCTAACTAATATTATAAATACGAAAGTAAGTTTGTTTTTTACCTTTTCACGCCTAAACCACTGAACCGATCATCCTGAAATTTTGCATATACGTTGTCAGGTGTGCAGAAACGGACTAGTACCTTTCATATCGAAAAAAAAACTGTTCCCACGGAAAACAACTATAACTTTCTTATCAATGATGATAATAGATGGCGCCACGTGTCTTCGAAAGATTGAATTAGGCTTACTATTTTCGCGGCGACAGAAAAATTAAAGAGCAGCAAACTATTTGCAACTAAAATAATAACTTGTCAGCGATTAAATATTTTGGCAATCATTTATATTAAATGAGCTTTAAACTAAGGATATTTTAAAATTCAAATAATGGCAGCTACTTTATGGTAGCAGAAATAATAAACAAAATTACTGAAATCATAGGCGAGGTACTATAAATAATGACTTGGCGACTAATATTAGCAGAAGGATAAAAAACTTTATATTAGTGGCAACTACAGGTCTCCATCTAAAAAATAATTTTGTGCTTTGATTTGCTGGCAGCTTAAATATTAAAATGGGTACTATATAAAAGTAATGGGGAGCAATTTTTTTAGTTTTCGAAACCATAATTTAATGAATTCTTCAGAATGTATAGGTACATGTAAACATATACTGGGTCTGGCCATAAGGCTAAAACTAACCACGCCACCTTTAGAAGCAAAAGTGATTCCGATAGGACAAAAAAAAAAGTGATTCCGATAGGACAAAAAAGAAAGCGTGGACGCCCTACTAAATCAAAACCTGCCTTGATAATACAATAATAAATAAATATAAATCAAATATTAAGCCTTAGTATAAGTATCAAGTCGGTAACAAACCTGCCCTGATAATACTGTTGATTATAGTATTAAGTGTACCTAACTAGGTAACTACATTTTTTATAAATTAAAATAATTTCTTTAAATAAAAACATTTTCTCTACGTATGTACTTTTCTGCCTTTTATTTCTTCCACCGCTATAAAGAAAATAAGAGCCACTAAATAAAACTATAGACCAAAATTATTATTTATACATGCAATTTTCAGCTTTGATTAAAAGCTCTTAAAGTGTCGCACAAAGTATTTTTTTATGACCTTGATTTATTTTATATGCAATCTCCATTGAACAATTAGAGTAGGCCATTTTCAACTTTTTATCCGCTGTCATGTTTCCGCTTAATTAGTTAATTCAGTCGCCAAAACAATAACTCGATGCTAGTTTATATTGAAACAAAGCCGAAAATTGATTACTTAGCTGCTACTTTTTACTATATACTAGTCTCCGCAATTAGTCGCCAACTTATTATTTTTGCTACCCCCTTTAATTTTATATAAATCCCTATATCAGATTAATTTGTCGCCGCGTTAAATACATGCCATTGAATTATATATATTATAGTTACAAGGAATAACGAAGGATTTCCCAGTAGCACGTTCCCACAGGATATTTTCCGACATTCACGCGGGCAAAGCCGCGGGCAAAAGCTAGTAATATATATAAACGTAAAATCATCATATGGTGACTGCGGGCATACAGTAGTTGTGAACGACACCACCACAGTTGTGGACCCGTTGACATGAATGTATGCGGTATACGGCAACGCTCAAGAGGATTTTTACCTTTACTGGGCAGTCAGCGATGAGGTGATCCTCGCTCTTGCAGTTGTGACATCTCTTTGGTTGTGGGCCAATGCTGCACTTAGCGGCTATGTGGTTGGCAAACTCGCCGCAATTATAGCAACTGGAATGAACCAAAAACATTCTTTAGGACATTTAAAAAAAAACATAGTTCTATCAAAAGAAAACTTTTCACTTTCAAAAATCATCATAATCTTAGACATTGAAGCGCAACACCAAAGATTAATTTGATTATTGAAAATAAAATAAAAGTAACATGCAACTCTAGCTACAAAAATGAAAGCAAAACCAAAAAGTATCTAATTTACCGGTAGTAGGTCGACTTCAATATTAGGTAAAAAAAACTAATACAGAAACATTAACTAATATACAGACAGTTGTTAATACTTTCATTTACAACTTACAAGGCGCATTTTTCTAAGGCGGTTACGGATTTCAGTTTTTGTTCATTACCTGTTTGCTTTATCACCTTTACCTATATGAATTAAATGCGTTGGATGCATGACAATGAAACTCCATACTCAACAGTTTCAAGTAAACTGCTTGAATCATAACTTATAATCGAATGCCTTATCCTGAAATTATTCAGCAGTCGCCGATGATGATGATTCTACCATATCAATTGGATTAGACCATCAAAAGCTTTTGTATTTTTCATGAATCTCCTTGAGACTGGTCGTACTAGGCTCTTTATCATTAATATTCATTTACATTTTTATATATAAAACTGATAAAATGTCTAATAGATAATAGACACATTTCTGGTATATTACGTTTTTAAACACAATTAACACGTTACGATTAATCGTTATCTATATAACTCTGCTCAAAATAGAATTTTATCTAGCATCTGCCCATGCCGTGTAGTAAAAAAGATTTCAACTGTATTTCCAAGAAAGTTAATATGACTTGGTAGGTTCGTAGGCTCGATATTTTCCCATGGTTAGATAATGCGATAACCCTCCGATTAAGTATTTGACTCGGCAACAAGTAAGCAGATAGAATAAATCTAATATATATTTTATATAAAATGTGACACCACGTGCACGTTTGAAATTAATGCAGTTTTACGTTGCCATATTTTATTTTACATATTATGTATTCGTATCTGGCTGTTGTTAACCAGTGAACAGCGCAAATACAAACCTACAATATCATTGAAATAGTCAAATAGTGTCGTAATCGTTCGATATTAATTTCAATAGGTTATCGTTTGACTATTACTTCATGAAATAGTTGAATAGTTTGATAACTGAATGTTTGCCTTTTAATATTATTCGTTTGACATGAGTTAATAGAGGAAGGATACTATCTAGATTTACTAGTAGTTAAGAAAAATCAACTCCATTTTTTATTCTCTAAAATAACAAGTGTACTTTTTTGCTACAACATGATGGCAGTACAAACTAGTAGGGCTTTGGTAGAGTAAGCAGTTTATTACGGAAATAGGAAGAGTTCCGTTACGTAGGCAATGTCATGTAAAAAATCTGCGAAGGGTGCTATTGGTCCGTTCTGCATTTATCCAAGTAAATGCAGAACGGACTTACCGTTCTGCACTATCATTCTGCGTTTTCTAGATCATCAATTACATTATCAGCAACTAACTATTGCATTTCCTATCGACCTTGGGAAATCATGAACCCTCCTACAAATCTTGGTAATAATGTAAAGCTTTGCCCTGAGATGCGAACTACTGCAACTCCTATTGAATGATCCTATGTTCACTGTTCAGCAATATCAAACCGCAAGCTTGGAAGTGTCGTCCATACAAACAGGCGTTAAGACACTTCCTCCTACGCTACTTAGCGAAGATTACCGTATCTTTCTGAACCGTTTCTTGGAGAGCGGGCGCCGGTGCGATCCCTGGCAGTCCACGGACGAGGGTCCGGAAACGCGCGTCGCCTCCAGCCCCTTGTCTGACTCCTTGCACTCGAACTCCACCTCCTCCTCGTCACCTAGTGACCGGAATCCTGGCATCTGGATCACGCTCTGGAAACAAACGAATAAATGTGTCAGTTTACCTTCTTCTGCATCTTTGGTAGTGGTTATGACAATGAAAGCTACCTACTACTTATGAAATGTATAAAAATGAATGCAACGAAACAAACGATATTGTTGAGAAAAAGACTAGAATTAGTACGTTTCATGGAAAATCATCAGTTTGTAATAACTATAATGAGTGTTTTCTGATTTTTCTGGTTCATAATCTGGTTTCAAGTGTAAAACCACAAGTTCAAAAAAGTATTGAAAATTGTAAAAGTAACTATTTACTTTTACAATTTTCAATACTTTTTTGAACTTGTTGTTTTGAACTTTGTAACTGCTTCACCGACTTCTAATAGGCGGTGAAGCAGTCACAAAGTTGCAATAATATTTGTGCGTACGACAGCGGCGCACGAGGCGCTCGCTAGTTCAGTATAAAAATAACAACTTCATGCTAACTATTATTATTGACTGTGGGTCCCTTCAATGGGCTATAAATTTACTTATCGCTTATGAGAAAAAAATCAACGTTATCGGCATCCAGTAACATAGTCTTGACCTAATATAAGTTTTACCGCTAGCGTCGCTGCAGCCGAACGAAGTACAAGTTTGGTGGCGCAAATGTATAGAAAAAACATCCGGCCTTGATAAGCCGAGCAAACAAATAAGCGCACTATCGGGTCAACCGCTAGATACGCCACAATATTTTTGAATGGATTTATTTCCCTATTTTAACTATTGTAGAGAACGGAGCGATTCAATTAACTACAAGCGTCTAAAATTTTGCGTCACATCTAATTTTAAATTGTGTTCGTTGCGTGCATGCTTCGTGGAATAAAATGATAAGAATCACCTGGTGCACAAAAACATCTTGCCCGCCATCGTCAGGGGTAATGAACCCCCAGCCCTTCGCGACGTTGAACCACTTACATCGTCCGCGGCGCGTCACCCCTGTGACGGCGCTGCCGCTTGCGCCCGCTGCACCTGCAAATAATATACAGTTCACTTTGTAAGTATCGCTCCACCAGCGCCGTGCGCGCCGCCCGCTGCCGGCACTCCCGCGAGTCCTTACAGTCCCGAGCGCCCGCGCATCGCTCCCCTTCTTACCTGTTACGGAATCTACCATCTAATTGAGTTTTTTTACAACTTAGTTCCTTCACACATAAAGCCTGTGTTTCCGGTACGTAGCTTTTACGACGACCGATAGTAACAGGCTTTCACTTACATGCTTTAATTAACGCATGCTATTTTATTAAATACAATACTTGTTACAGCGTTTAAAGTGTAGGAGGATGCAGTTATTCATTAAAAAACGAAGTTACTCGTATAATCGTGGCAAATAGTATCCCAAAATGTACGACATACCATCCGGAAACATGTTGTATCCGGATGGTATATCTACCATTCTTTCAAGAAACTTTATAGGAAAATAAAAAAAAGTAATACCGGCGCCGCATTAACATGTTTTTGTTGAATAGAAAGGTCACAAAGAATTCACTAATAGTCAAATTGCATTAAGTGGGTCGTAGTCCCTTGCTTCTAAACGCATGCATAGACATTTAACGTTCGGAAATCTATTAGCAATAAATAAGGGCCTACAATCGTATACTGACGACGAAAAAAGGGTATACTGTTCCCCTTATCGGGCACCGAGACAACAAATAACGTGGGAACGGAATGAAATAAAAGACAACTCCTTTTACACTGTAGCTATTAATTCCATATGTATTTAAGCATATTAAGTTTCAACCAAATAAAAAACGAGTATAATTTTGAATAGTGGAAGTAAATTAGCTATAGAAAACATCAATATTGTAGCGATGACTAATGTTAATGTAACGTTACCTATCCTTGAAAAAGAATATAAGTAGTGACTAACAAGTTTATTAGAAAAATCCGGAAATACTTCAGATGACAAACACCGATTCTCGTACTCACACTGATTAGCACCTAGTATTTTCTATTTCTACGTAGTGGATGACTTATCTTCAAATACCAAATTTGTATGTTTTGTTTATAAAAGAAGGCTTTATTTTCTCATAAAGTCTGCAGTTTATTTTAATTAAAATAATATCTTGAATTTATTATCGAGAATTACAATAAACAAAATAGCTAAAGCATTTTATAAGCGGCCGAATGTTATAAATATGTATAATGTGAGTCCAATCTAGACCATAACAAACCAACATTTAAATGAAACAAGCTGAAGTTCTCACGACGCTCTCTCATCAATCGAGCGTTAGTAGCGCGGAGGCTTACTCAAATGTTAGTTATATGAGAATTTATTGGTGGGTTTGCTAATTCAATATACATTTCCATGTGTTGGTATGTAAGCTAAGCATATTATTTCGGGCGGCGGCAGCGGTAAAAGCGTGGTCGCAGCAGTCAGCACACGTGGCGACGCGCGCGCGGCCCGGGCGGTGGGGACTGGAAGAATGTTCGGTATTTAGGTTAAGTTTGTGGTACCTTTTTCATTCATTGCCGTAACACTGCACCTAGCCGGCCTCGCCGCCGCCGCACTAACTTGCTCACCATACTCAATATTTATTATTCCCTATCCCATATTAATGAGAAAGCTTTTAGACTTGTTTCTAAATAACGTGGGATCCATTTGAGCATATTACAACAAAATTCTATTGGATGCTTGGTTTATATGTATACCAAAATCAACTTGTATCTTAACTGTTTGCCGTTACAAAAAATCAGTTTTTTCTCTGTAGAGACTTGTTTTCTTAGTATTAAAGTGAACTCAGTGTTTACATAAGGAACGGGTAAATTCTTAAAGACGACAAACAACAAACATAGCAGGTACTCATTAGAGAACTTACGATTTTCATTAATAACTTGAAAACATTTTGAAAAGCTGACAATCAGTGAAAGTACAGACCGCACAGTGCTGTTGCTTCATTCATACAATTGCGTAAATAAGTTAATCTGTTTGTTATCATTTTACGGCTAAACTATCAATACAATTTTGATTCCATTACCGAAATTAAACCCTTATCCGGTAGAGCCATTGGATGTTTTAATTCTTTTATCGGGTTCCTGTATTTTATATTGTCAGTTGTCTTTCTCTCTAGCGCAAAGTAAAGTTACAGTATAAACTTCAGATATTCTTTACATTTTTCGAGGTTTAAGTTTGGCATAACTTTACTACGCGTTTATTAATAACTCGAAAGGTGTTTAGAGCTCTATAACTTGTTATCGTGTTGGATTAAAGTGTAGCGGGCTGTTCGCTCATTACAATACATGGTATTAGTGCGGTACGGTAGCAGCACGTTATTTATATACGTATATGTACCGAGTGAGGTAGCACTCCGGCGCATCCGACTGCTGTACTATGTGCCTGCTTTGTAGTTTTGTTTACTCAGCATGGTGCGCGCGCGCCGCCGCGCCCGCACCTCCCCTGCAACTGCGCACATTCCACGCTACACCTCAACATGCGCCGGAATTTCTATGCAACAGATGCATTACACGGTATTCGTCTAATGTAACACTGACGCGCCTCTTCAAATATTTAACCATTACTTTGCCTCTTCTACTTCGTATCAAATTACCACAACTGTTGTGCAACGAACTGTTGTGATGCAGATTAAAATGTCCCAGTTTCTACTAAATATAACAAAAATGTTTAGCTTCTCCACGTTAATAACAAAACACGAGACAGAATCCGTGACGTTTCTGGTTTATTGTCAGTTCCTAAAGCGATTAGGTGCACTATTTTTAAACTGGAATTCAAATTTAAGCTCGCGGTATTTTAAAAGCAGGAAGGGGAAATTCTACGCATATTTTGAGTGGAACATTTGCTGCTCGCACGCACCCCAATGTCTTGTGTACTTACATTAATTTACTTAAAGACGGCGTAAGTTGGGCTTACCTGGGGCGGCTGTAAGTAGCAGTGTTTATTTAATACAACCTAGATTATCTAGATGACCAATGTTGTTAACATCTGCAATCATCAAAGATATAAAAAGACATGTTTTAACAACCTTTACATCAATCCACTCACGAGGTAAAGGATCACTTCCATGAATGAAAATTAAGTTTAGTCAATAAACGAACACGTGTTGACCCTCGCATCTGTTGTCTCAGTCTCTATGAGTATTGCGTATTTGACATTATATATTATTTCTTAATGATATTTCCATATGAGCATAATCGTCTTATCTTTTGGAAATATTCTCAGAAATCTGGTAAAAGTGGGTACCCTGGCTTGAAAGCGCAGCACGGACTTTAAGAGAGTTTTTGTCGGGGATTTAGGGCTAAGTATTGGATGGTATAGTGGCCATTTAATATACGAAATATTATTCCAGTACGTAATGATTTTATGTGGTGATGGTGGTGGCAGTGCGCCGGGATGCGGGCCGATGATTCGTGTCACACGCGGAGAGCGACACATCAGCGATCAGATGCAAGTGATGCAACGCCTGCTGACGCGCGTGGGACGAAGCTGACACTTACGTTTATTTATTACTATTTATTATACTTTAATTTAAACAAATTGTCTTTCTCCAAATACTTAAACGCCTATCGATAACAAACCGTGATATTTTAATTAAATGGTACTAAACTACATCAATTACGAACGTTGACAAAACAATTATCTTACAATTGTTTTGTTACTATTTTATCTATTTAAAAATCTAAATACTGTAGTTGCGCCTCAATCACACAAACCTTATGTAGGTTTTACATATTTAGGATATAAATACATCATATATTATTTATCAAATTATCGTAGTTCAAATGCTCATCCATTATTTGAATGGAACGAGTCACACGTGTAGTAAACAAAACGCATACCAATATGATTGTAGGACGCATGTCCAGCAAGCAAATGAAATGACCTAAAACACCGTGCCATTCACCACTTTTTGCTGTTATCAATCGTAGGTACGGAATTTGAACGTGAATCATCGTCAAGTGGCGCTTGTGCTTGGGTATCTTGAACTAGGAGGGAAAGAGACAGCCGAATATACCACCATTCGGATTTAATTGACTGGTTACGAACTCGGACCCTGCCGTAGGGACGTCACCTCACTTTACATCGACTTTCTAAAAATTCCGGATGGTACTTCAATAACTCTCTATGATAATTCCTGTTTGGAAGAATGCTCTCGCCATGTTTGTGTATATGATTTGTACAAACGAATTAATTTAACAGATCAAGCGAAACTTTGTAACGTTTTCTATTATAAAAAAACAATTTCCTGTTTCGAACTACTACGACGCACAACGTAGTAGTACAAGCCCAAAAGTATACGCATATTGAGGATGTACTACAACACCTCGGTCCGTATAATGTTGTTGCGTAAGAATGTAAACAATATTCTAATCAGCATAAAAATATCGATAGTGCGTTCTTCACTACAACTCTGGTATGTCGACGACAAAAACACGTAGTGCAAGAGTAGTGGGGAGCGAGATTAAGGTCCTTCTAAAATGCAGTCGGCTTACCTAAACACATTCAAGCTTTTAATACTCACACAGATAAATATAAATAGAAAGTATTTTGGTAGTATGAAACTTATAAGAGTTTTGTTAGAGTCGAAAACAGCGCAGCAGCTGCGGCAAGTCGCAGGCAGCACGCATGCCAGCCACTAAAACGGAATCGTAGGAATAGTAAACAATTAACTGCTCGATGCGTAGACCTTGTTTGATAAAATGTTCACGTCACATGTTTCCAATTCAATACTTGATACTCATGTTATACAAGGACTGCTGGTAAGTACGTCCATTCATGAATTATATACGCACTTTGTTTTTAATTCGATTCAAATTGGACTCAACTGTCATGTTTTTAAAATCTGACCGTAGTCCTTCGTATAAACACAAATTATTTTATCATAAAAAAAATACAAATTATTGCGTATAACGTGACGTCATGCCATACAAGACATTCTCTAATTAGGAAGTACGAATTTATAATTAGTATATCTTGTTGTTGATCAACTTGATACCCAGTAAACATGGCACACATATGTGTGACATCAGTAAAACGAGACTCTATTAACCTCAATTTGAATAATTTCAATGATGAACTGTTTGTGATTGCCTCCCTGGGCACTGCGTACAACACATCCGTTCGATAAGGGTCATGTCAAGTTCCAACACATGAAACAGCTTTTTGACGTGACTTGATTGTATTGACTTTCCGTTTTATCTAAAAGCGGTGTAAACAAATGACAAAAGAAAAAAAAATAAGTCTAGGCAAGAAAAATAATCTTAAGTATCTACTTACTTGAAGAGGGAACTGCATTTCCGCCTTCCCTCGCGCTCATGGTAACTAAAAATTATCAACTGGCACCACAAATATCACCTCTTCGTAACATACATCTTCTGATTGAAAAAAGGCACTTTGTTTATAATAAGTTCATTTACCTTTGCACGTTTTAAACGTATTAACTATCAAAATGTGTTAAGTGCATAAAGGCGGACGCGCGTGCGCGCGAAGCGACCAACGACGCGTACGCAGGTCGACTGCATCGAAAATGAGTGACAGTGGTGTGGAGTCGACGCCGCGGTGAATCGGTGATGCGGTCGGTCCCTTCCCGGATATCGTCAAGCAAGTAGTTTTTAAAATAGAGAAGCTAACGAAACGTGTACACCGCCCGAAAGCGCCGGCCGCTTTACCCCAACGCCAACCCAAATTGTGTCACTTGTTGGCGCGACGGCGGCGCAGCGCGCAGCGAGGAGCACGAACGTTCCCAACAGACACGGGCTCGCTGCAGGGTGAACGGCTTCTACTACCTACCTCACAAGTCACATATTGCTTACAAACACCCAACAACATCTTCAAACTTCACAAAAAATATACTCAATAGAAGCCGCGTACGACCGACCGCAAAAGGGATCTTTTGGGAATGACCAACTTCCCAAGACTTTTTCTTTTTATATCCAACAACGTTAAATGGTTTTTGTAACACTATTTTCAGAATTGTACCTAAATAAACTGTGTTACGTAAAGTGTAACTTGCGTTTTCCTGTGTAAGTACTAAAAAGTTTGCGCTGAAAAACCATTGAATGAGCTTTTGCTGGCTTCATAACTATAATTAAATTTTTCGAGGAGGTTCGAGGTTTTACCTTCATATGATGGAATTTTACCAAGTTTTATATAAATTGTTCTGTTTCTGGTTTCGATGTTTAGTGGGCAATCCTGAATCTCTCATGTTTTTTTTTTCACTTGTATTATGTAAGTACGCACCTGTTGTTTACGTAATAATAATATATCTATCGATTAATTATTGACCTGAATTAAATAAACTTCAGAAATTTAGGAGTTAGGAAGTGAAAATGCATGAGAAAATGTCTCTGCTATCGTTTCAACGGATATTGAAGGATTTTGACTGACATGGATACTTTGAACGTGGATTATTTGAATATTGTTTAAATTTTACCTATGTATTCGTACTGTCATCAAAGATACAGAACGAATTGTTTCTAAGACTTGCATTTTCTTCGTGTTTTTTTTTTTCATACCAAATGCAATTAACACAAAATTACACCGATTCGCATAAAAAAGGAGTGAGTAAGTAGGTATGTACCTACACGATCAGTTTTATTGATGACTTAGGTAAAACAAAGCGAACTAGGTAAGTACCTACATGCATGCAAAGAATTCCAATTCCCAAACTATTTGATATTAAAATAATTGAAACCTGTATCAAAACGTGTGTGTCACCGTAGCTTCTGAGAGACAACTTTGATCGGAATGCAGAGTTCGCGTCCAAGTTTATGGCATGCATTAAATCGAGATACCCGGTCCTGTCGGAACTGAACGGAATTGGTTTTATTCAATGAGCCCTCTAACTATCCGTAATATAAGTTTTAATATTTTGTCCACAGACTTATAAAGTCTGTGATTTTGTCCTATACCTCGATCAATATATCAATCATCACTGTACCAATAAGCCGCACTTTTCATTATAATTTCCAATAACTGGTGGAGAAACAAATGACCTGAAAATTAATTTGAATAAGAGTACTTTTTCTTTTTTTTTTTTCAATCATTACTTCGTAACGAATTTAGTTCATGAAGGCAGTAAAGTATTCATGTACTTAATGCACATAAGAACAAGCTTCAACAATAAACTAAAATAACAAAAGGTTTTTATTGTGAAAGTTGTAAATTCCAAGTATTGCAACTTGCAACTCAGTTCTGTTCAGTTTTCTTAAGCTTTTCGTAAAACGTCTCAATATCTTCAGCTGAATTGCATCAAAGTATTTGAAGCCCACGTCATGATGTCAAGGTTGCAAATAACGGACAAACCCCTTTAGATAGTGTTTCTTAAGGGAGAAAATGTTTAAGAAAGATCCCAGGCTTGTACAAAAGTCAGAAAGTTGGACATAAACAGATCAATGAATAACTATTCATTTGGTTATTTAAATCCGCGATCCCCTCCGAATTCATGTTAAATTCATTACTAAGCTTGATGTTCATTGTTAAAAGTGTGACAATTTCACGTTTGCTTTTCTGAATTTCGGTTGAGAACCAGGTATGGCGAAATTTGGAGCGTATCCTCCCCAACCGTTAGAGGGAGTCCCCTTCGGACACGTCACATGCTGCCGACCTGGTCGACCGGACTCATTGTTACTGATCTAATCCACGTCTGATTATGCATCAACAATATTTGACAATAGTCGCCTCACAAGAAAAACACGTTTTGGAAATAATGAAACTCGACCAATTGTCGTATTCACTTTCTCTGATCTTTTCACCCCAACCAAAAGCTAGTTAAAGTTTTTTTTTAATTTCTATGTCTCGATGTAAATTAAAACTGACTGATTAATCGATTGTTACGCTTCCCTTCTTCGAAATGTGATTCATGTTGTATCGGAAATGTTAAAAAACAAGATGAGTAACACATATGTAGATCATAAGGGATTAAAGAAATCATTTGATGACCTTCAAATAATAACTACTCAGCTACTTCTGATCATTCTGCCTACAATAAAGGTCAATCAAATATAATGTATAAACTTGGAGGAAATATTAATAATTCAAATGGTAGGTACAAGCATTTGTTAGGGCACTGGCCATTGAGTGATGAAAGTAACAAGTATACCATTTGCTTGTGTTAACTTTAAAAGCAACAAGTATATATTTGCTTTAAAAGGCATTTCTAAGATATTTTTCTCGAACAGTACAAAGATGAGAATTTCATTAACAAAACGATTTCAATTTCTGAAAAAAAGAAGAAGGTTAATAAGACATCGTTAAAACATGCCTAAAAGTGTCCTCTGGTGTTAAACCATGGAATTAATAAGTATGTGTTAAACGCGTACGAAAATATTTCGTGGTGTGCTTCCCAATTAGGTAGTTCGTCAAGTCAGCTGCAGATGGCATTGCCTTTGTCAATCGTACCGCCATCTGTATTGGTATCAAGGAACTTTAAAACGAGAGCCAAGCCGGAGCGGAGGGTACAGTGGGCCCAAAATCGACCCCTGTGTTATGTTAATTTTGCTTTAAAGGCGTGCCCTACGAGGGGTGGCGCTTACTGGCACCCTAAAATATAAAATAGGTATGTTTGGGTTTCTTTAGTATCCTCGTTTTGCGTTTAAATTCAATCTGAACGCATTTAAGACGATCCGACGTAGTTCAATAATTCAGGTGGTTTTATTTACCGAATCGACTTTTCCCCACTGAGAAATGTTCTAACCGGTAGTACTTAGTTTATTAATTTATAGCAAAAGCATTGCAAAACCAAAACTATATTTCTAAATACAAGTTATTTTATCAACACTCTTTTGTACCGCGACTACAGATCAAGTGAAATGAAAAAAATGGTCTTGACTCAGGTAGCTAGTTCAAAGAAAGGATCAGTTGTACGAATATACGACGTGTTTCTTCTCTGATTTGGATTGCAATTTAAAACCTGATTGGCAAAGGGTTTTGATGTGTCACTTTAAATCGTAACTCAATTGTTTTATTTTCCCTAAGTACCTACATTTTAATGACGATCTTTTACGATACAATCAAAACAATTTAACAAATCTTTAGTGAACACACTGAACACGTAGAAATGATGCTAGAGAATGGATTTGCTTCAACAAAGCTTATTTAATGTAAACTTAATGTCTCATAGACCTAACGCTTGAAAATTATGAAGCATTATTGCATTGCACTCAGTGCTACGCCGGGTCTACGCCGTTGCTACGAATCGCAAAAACATTGCGAATTTTAAGAAATGCTCGCAAAATTGATCGTTCTGCCTCCCGGGTCGCGTATATAGAAATGCTAATTCAGTACTTCCCCTTAGGCGGAGACGAATACCTAGAGTTAGCGCATTTCCAGGCGTTAAACACACGTAAATGCTAGTATTCAATAGCATTTACGCGAAATTAGCATTTAATAGCATTTACGTGTGTTCAACGCCTGGAAATGACTCTATCGTCTCCGCCTGAGGGGACGTACTGAAGTAGCATTTCTATATACGCTCCCGGGTCACCGTGTCTTACTTTTAACATTTTTGTGAAATGTCAAGATCCGCAGAAATATAATGCTACGCCCGCCGGTCTACACGGCTGCTACGCCTCGCAAAATTTTCGCAAATTTTAAGAAATGCTTGCATAACAGGACCTTTCTGTTTTCCTGGTCACATAATTTAATGATAATTTTTATTTGCCAAAAATAGTGCTTTACATTTCGTTAAGAATAAGAATAAGAATAAGAACATATATATAGTACACATAGCACACACAGTCACACAGTTATAGCTAAGCACATTTTGTGAAATAAGACTTAAAGAAGGTATTTTGGTTATGAAGCCTGTCTCGTGAGGTCCTTGAGTGGTATTACCATATGAAAATGCACATTACATTAATACTGATGGATTGTATTTGTTACAGTCGAGAAGCACATGAAACTTTAACTTTTGACTTTTTTGTAAGATCTGCAGAAGTTTAGTGCTACGTCGAGTCTACGCCGCTGCTACGAATCGCTTGCAATTTAAGATGGTTCGGCTTCCCTGGTCCGATTTTTTAGGTTTATCTTTTTAGGGTTCCGTACTAAAATGGTAAAAAGAAACAAAAATATATTTTTTTTTGCAACAGGGACTGAAAGGGGGTCTTAAAAATTCAAAGTGGGGCTATAGTGGGGTATTATATGAAAGAACCCTGTTTGAACATTCTCAAACATTTTTTTATTTTTTTTTAGACCGTTTTCGACTGTTGATGAAAAATGTCAAAAAAAATACCGTTCCCCCCTTATTTCCGAAGTTTTCATATAGAAAAATCTGAAATTATTCTATGTGATAGAGGTTTATGTAAAGATTACAGGAAAATAAAACGATGTCTCTAAATAGCACACTTTTTTAGTAATCGGAACGAAACCCTCGGTGCGCGAGTCCGACTCGCTCTTGAACGGTTTTTTATTATTAGTCATTAAGGCTGCAGTCTTGCAAAATTCACTCGCCGCGAATTATTTGCGCAACTTTGTATTTTTTTTTAAACAAGAGTAATGAAATAACATGAAATATTATTATAGCACGTGAATAACCATAATATAAGTAATAGATGGTAGTTTTTTTTAAGTTCATCTGGGTGGATTATGTTAGGTAAATCAACCGTTAAATACAGCTCTTTCGCGCCAACAACGATTCGAGTTATGTTTGTGCACTTGCATTGGGGAATACAAATTTTATTTAGAAAATCTGTTCAGCGCATAATTGTTTCCATATTCTTGTCTTCAAAATGCGCTGATTACTTTTTTTTAATTATCTTTCATTTTCTTAATTCAGATGTCACAATGTCATCGAAATTCTCTGTTTTTATCTCTTAATAAACGGTTTGTTTCATAATAACAAAGCATCGTATGCATGTAAAAGTTGGTTAATTTAATGCCAAGAGTTCAATAAAGCAAACACTAAAAAAAATTGCACCTAAATCATCTTACTCTAACAATAATAATAATCTCAAAAGACCTCCAAAACAGAGTTTATGAACAAGAATTGCGAGGGAAATTTCTTAGTGGGTCGGAGCGTTTTGGAGGTCTTTTGAGATTATTATTATTGTTAGACTAAGGTGATTTAGATGCTATTTTTTTAGTATTTGCTTTATTGAACTCTTGGCATTAAACCAACCAAATCTTACATGCATACGATGCTTTGTTATTATGAAACAAACCGTTTATTAAGAGATAAAAACAGAGAATTTCGATGACATTGTGACACCTGAATTAAGAAAATGAAAGATAATCAAAAAAAAGTAATCAGCGCATTTTGAAGACAAGAATATGGAAACAATTATGCGCTGAACAGATTTTCTAAATAAAATTTGTATTGCCCAATGCAAGTGCACAAACATAACTCGAATCGTTGTTGGCGCGAAAGAGCTGTATTTAACGCTTGATTTACCTAACATAATCCACCCAGATGAACTTAAAAAAAACTACCATCTATTACTTATGTTATGGTTATTCACGTACTATAATAATATTTCATGTTATTTCATTACTTTTGTTTAAAAAAAAACACAAAGTTGCGCAAATAATTCGCCGCGAGTGAATTTTGCAAGACTGCAGCCTTAAGATCCGATGAAGTCGTTGACCAAATCATCAATATATTTAACACAATAAATCAAATGCCAAAAGACACAAACATATTCCCGGAACTACGAATCAATTAATGTATTTTAAAACTTTAATATTTACTGATGTAATTAATTTCATCAACACCGGTTAATGTGGATTTCCAAACGAATCGAATTTAGTTAGAGTCTCACTAGTCGACTAATGTATTACTCGACTAGTGAGACTCTAACTGAATTATACATTTACCAATTAGAAAATTTAAAAAAGCGTTTTCCAACTGACGCATTGCTTCTCATTATAAATAATTTCACAGTGTTCTGACTTGTTAGTACAGAGTGCAGACACTTGAGAACAACTGCTCTACTTAGCAAAGTTTTTTTTAAATCTAATTTCAATTCAAGTGTCTGTTTGTAATACCAAAATAACAGCTTTTTACTAAATGCAATAAAAAAACAGTTTCTAATTTTTTTGTCTGTCTGTATCTCTCTGTCTGTCTGTTTGTTCCGGCTAATCTCCGAAACGGCTGGACCAATTTTGACGGGACTTTCACTGGCAGGTAGCTGATATTATAAGGAGTAACTTAGGCTACTTTTATTTTGAAAAAAAAATAGGGTTCCGCGCAAAAAAAAAATCCCATGAAATAAACAAAAAGTCTGATTTGATAAATTCTTTTTGCATTTGGTAGCCCAATTCTTGAGGATGGTTACAGGCTATTTAACAACCCTTATGAGCCAACCAAAAAGAAAACAAAGTCTGAAAGAACGCTAAACGAAAACGAAAGCGCAGGCGGGCGATGCAACGCGGCAGGTCGGGGACGAAAGAGATTTATTAAAATGTGACGACTTAGATATTTGTACAGTCACGAGTATAAATGTATTACTATTTACAGCTCGGCAATAATATCTGATTTCATGATTCATCCAAAAATATCTGTCGTCACGATGACGGAAAATATATGTGATCATTTGTGGAAGACATATACAAGTGTCAGCACAAGTATGTGACACCGAAGGAACACTAAAGCTGAGCGTCCACTGGTCCGCGCCGGCCGCACCGCACGCACGGCACGTAACGGATTGAACGGATTTGCCGATGGCATGCGTCCACTGTCCACTGGTCCGCGCCGGCCGGCCGGAACGCACGCACGGCACGCAACGGATTGAACGGATTTGCCGGTGTCATGCGTCCACCATTTTTATTTAGTCTGAGTTTTTTTGTTGTTGTCAGTAGACGTCGCGCGTTGTCATGGAGATTGACGAAGATATTATTAAGTATTAAGGTGAACGTCCACTGGTCCACGCCGGCCGCACCGCACGCACGGCACGCAACGGATTTCGGTTTGCTATGTATGAATTTATATAGCACTGCGTCCACTATCGGTACCGGCCGCACCGACCGCCGGCATATATGAGCAAAAAAGGCGATGCGTGCCGGTGACGTCATAAGGAATGCCGGTGACGTCACCGGCACGGAACGCATTTTTGAACTCATCTCATCTGTCAGTGTCATCCTACTGCAGGGATTGACGAAGCATAACATTTACAATGTTTTTTTATCTAGACTAGTCCTTATATGCATAAAGACTAGTCTATACAACATTAGTTTTTGTTTATACTAAACCCGAAATGGGTCATTGTCTTAGAGCATTTTTAAATGCTCTAAGGTCATTGTACTCATCATTTTGAACAATTTTTTCTACTCCTTCGCTAGCTCACTAGATGGCGCTTTTAGGAGTTTTTGTTTCTAGGATTAAATCCCTAAACATTGTATTGAAGAATGATTATGTCATTTTATTTGTGGAATAACTTAATTCTTATGTGTATAAAATAAGACTATGATGACAAATTCATATTCTAGAGGAAATTTAGAATTCGAAACATACACATAAGAATTTACTTATTTCACAAAATAAATAACATAAACATTCTTCAAAATCCTAAACTATAAATGCCATCATCAAGAGACATACCAATAAATGAAACGGAATAAAATGGTAGATAGAAATGAAATAATATTTATTTAGAAAACAAGCACAGTCCTAAGTTGTAAAAGAACACAAAACAGATCACCAGAACACACGAACACACAACACACGACACAGAAACAATGAACGAAACTGTAGGAACACACATTAACTTCATTGATTTATGAAGTGTATTCACAAAAATAATAGTGACGATTTGGAATCAAACTGAAATGGAATAAATAATAATTCCTAAAATATTGTTATAGAGAATATCAAATTTGAGCGAAACCATAGCAACGAAACAGAAGAAATATTTTCAAAAGTCAACAGTACTGACTGTTTCTATGGTTTCTATATCATCATTTACGTTTAGTTTCACTCGTGAAAAAGGTGTTATATATTTTGCTACTATATTTAATAAATTTATTTCTAATGCAATAGTAAAATAATCAATAATGCTTATTTATTATTATTTAATTTGTATAGTAGCTATACTTTTGCTGTAGGAATTAAGGTAGGTAAAAGTAGCTCTATCTATCTGCTAAAATGTAAAACTATGGCCAAAGCTTCCGTTCCTTTTCCTTCAGATGGCAGCATTGTCTATGAATATTTTGTTTGAAGCCAATGTATGGAAGTTTCACCCCCCTGCAACAAGCAACTGATAATACTTAATAATATCTTCGTCAATCTCCATGACAACGCGCGACGTCTACTGACAACAACAAAAACACTCAGACTAAATAAAAATGGTGGACGCATGACACCGGCAAATCCGTTCAATACGTTGCGTGCGTTCCGGCCGGCCGGCGCGGACCAGTGGACAGTGGACGCATGCCATCGGCAAATCCGTTCAATCCGTTGCGTGCCGTGCGTGCGGTGCGGCCGGCGCGGACCAGTGGACGCTCAGCTTTATCGTATTATCAGTTACTTGTTGCAGGGGGGTGAAACTTCCATACATTGGCTTCAAACAAAATATTCATAGACAATGCTGCCATCTTAAGGAAAAGGAACGGAAGCTTTGGCCATAGTTTTACATTTTAGCAGATAGATAGAGCTACTTTTACCTACCTTAATTCCTACAGCAAAAGTATAGCTACTATACAAATTAAATAATAATAAATAAGCATTATTGATTATTTTACTATTGCATTAGAAATAAATTTATTAAATATAGTAGCAAAATATATAACACCTTTTTCACGAGTGAAACTAAACGTAAATGATGATATAGAAACCATAGAAACAGTCAGTACTGTTGACTTTTGAAAATATTTCTTCTGTTTCGTTGCTATGGTTTCGTTCAAATTTGATATTCCCTATAACAATATTTAAGGAATTATTATTTATTCCATTTCATTTTGATTCCAAATCGTCACTATTATTTTTGTGAATACACTTCATAAATTAATGAAGTTAATGTGTGTTCCTACAGTTTCGTTCACTGTTTCTGTGTCGTGTGTTGTGTGTTCGTGTGTTCTGGTGATCTGTTTTGTGTTCTTTTACAACTTAGGACTGTGCTTGTTTTCTAAATAAATATTATTTCATTTCTTTCTACCATTTTATTCTGTTTCATTTATTGGTATGTCTCTTGATGATGGCATTTATAGTTTAGGATTTTGAAGAATGTTTATGTTATTTATTTTGTAAAATAAGTAAATTCTTATGTGTATGTTTCGAATTCTAAATTTCCTCTAGAATATGAATTTGTCATCATAGTCTTATTTTATACACATAAGAATTAATTTATTCCACAAATAAAATAACATAATCATTCTTCAATACAATTTTTAGGGATTTAATACTAGAAACAAAAACTCCTAAAAGCGCCATCTAGTGAGGTTTAGTATAAACAAAAACTAATGTTGTATAGACTAGTCTTTATGCATATAAGGACTAGTCTAGATAAAAAAACATTGTAAATGTTATGCTTCGTCAATCCCTGGAATCAGTAGGATGACACTGACAGATGAGATGAGTTCAAAAATGCGTTCCGTGCCGGTGACGTCACCGGCATTTCTTATGACGTCACCGGCACGCATCGCCTTTTTTGCTCATATATGCCGGCGGTCGGTGTGGCCGGTACCGATAGTGGACGCAGTGCTATATAAATTCATAGATAGCAAACCGAAATCCGTTGCGTGCCGTGCGTGCGGTGCGGCCGGCGCGGACCAGTGGACGTTCACCTTTAAACTATCTGACAAGACATAATATAGAATGCTGCATCGGCTACAAAAATATGATGTCCGTAAGGATTGAGTCGCCAAATTTCGTATCTTAATGAAATTTAATACTTATTTAGTAGTAAGTTTAAAAATTTTGTAGGTTCGATCCTCGATTTTGTAGGTATAATACTTCAAAAGATATATGAACTTATAGGTGGCAACTCAATCTAAATGTTTGAACTGAGTCGCCACGTCAGAACTAAGAACATCATGGATGAATGTTTATCATTATTTGGTATGATTTAGTAGTATTTGAGAGTATTTAGTAGACAAAATCTGAGCTCGGTAGTGTTAAAATTAAAAAAGTTACAATACATTATGTGTGGCTCCTCAGACCATACACATACGACTGGTCATTTTACAAAGAAGCAGTAGTTCAATTAATGCGCAATTTCAACATCATTTAGTAGTAAGTATATTAGATTTGTAGGATAAGAGTCGGCAATCACAAAAGAAAGAAATGGGAGATATAGCATATTTAATGTGGCTCCTCAATTCAGATGCTTCGGTAAATAGATTTGCCTCTAATCTACATAATCATGTGACGAAATTTGGAACAAAAAACGCCAATATTTTGTATAAATTTCTACAAAATGTACGTATAAAAAAATACAAAAAAAAGTACATATTTACGAAGTTATTAGCTATTTTTTAATTTCTTATGAATTTTTTTTGTGGGGTGACCATGAATACGTGATTTAAAAAGAAAATGTACGTTTCGTGGCTTATAGAAACAAAATCTATTTTGTCGCATGTTTTCAAAGTCAGCCTGTATAGTCGGATTTGCACAATTATTTTTTTGTTTGAAAGGTTATGCTCTCGAGGTGGTCCCATTGTCACCAAGTCAGAATCTGATGAAGAGATCCTTGAGAATTTTCGTTTATTGGCAACGACACTACCAGCCGCACTACCAGTAGTGTCGTTTCCAATTAACGACACTACCTAGCCTATTTTTTTTGGATTATATTGTACAGTCAACACAGCAAACTTCATTATCATCATAGTTTCATCATGGAACTTGTGAAATTTTTTAAGGGTGTAAAACACTAGAGGTAAAAAAAAAACACCTAAAACATTCATGAGGTCAAAATGGATATCCAAGATGACGGCTGCAAAAATTTTCGCAGCCGCCATTTCAAGCCGACGCCGCGCGGCGCAGCGGAACGTGTCTACATTCGCCACGTGCTCCCGCCCCGCCCTGCGTCTTTTTAATTTTATTTTCGTATTCCTCTTCCTCTTCCTCTTCTGCAAGAAGTCCGATTATAACAAGATCCCAGTCTATCATTATAATTTCACTCGAGCACTCGACCAAACTGCATCAATTCTACACGAAGTCTGGACGGAAATAGTAGAGACTGTAGTAGAGTAGTCGCGCGGCTTCGTGAGGTGCAGCACCGCTCTTGCACAACGCGCGTACCGGCGAAGCACCGCTGCGTCGCGATGCATCGCTATACGCTGCGAGGCATCACGAGGCGTAGCGCTGCATGGCGCAACGTATTCTAAATTCTCACAATAAAATGTGTATATTTTCGTGTAGAAAATAAAGTTATATTTTGAGTCGCTCTTTTAAAATGTGCGCGCAGCATCGCGTCGCGTCGCGTCTCGTTGTGAGCTGACTCTAACTCGCGCATTTGCTCTCGGAGACCACAGATGGGCATCGGGACTACTCAATTATTGTATTTCGCGGGTTGCGATTCGATTAGTGGACCTACCACTTATTATGTGCTGTTTTTTAAAACATATAGTATAGGGATAGTTCCTTTTTAGGGTTCCGTACCAAAATGGTAAAAAAGGAACCCTTATGGTGTGACTCAGTCTGTCTGTCTGTCTGTCACAGCTGGATATCTCAAGAACTACTAATGCTATCAACTTGAAATATGGAAAAGTTTTAGATGATGTTTACCCAACTATTTTGCAAATAAGAAAGAAATAGAAATATTTATACTTTTTTTGCAACATTGATTGAAAGGGGGTCTTAAAAATTCAAAGTGGGTTTACTATGGCATATGGGGTATGATATGAAAGAACGCTATTTGCACATTCTCAAACATTTTTTTTTTTTTTTATAGGCCGCATAGTTTTCGACTTTTGATGAAAAATGTAAAAAAAATACCGTTCCCCCCCTTATCTCCGAAGTTTGCAAAGCGAAAAATCTGCAAATATTCTGTATGATAGAAGTTTATGTAAAGATTACAGGAAAAATAAAACGATGTCTCTAAATAGCACACTTTTTCAGAAATCGGAACGGAACCCTCGGTGCGCGAGTCCGACTCGCTCTTGACCGGTTTTGTAACATTGTTATTATATGTAATTTGCATAATTATCTTTGTTGGCACATCTTGATTTCAATTGTGATTTGTTTTAAAACACAAAAGCGCTTCGATACAAAATCGTAGTTATAAACGCTTACCATAACATCAGAGGTATCAATGGGCAGTTTGAATAGTTTTTTACAATTAGTATTAATGTGTTTATTTATTAGGTAAGTTAGTATTTAAGTGGCAATTATTTAGAACGTATAGGAAGAACACTTTATTATTTTTCTCCTTTACGAAGTGAATAATACAATTCTGTTAGAAATAAGTAGGGATTTTATTAAAAAAATAAATTTCAAAAACTAGTCATCCTGGTTTCATTTAACATCATCATCATCATCATTTCAGCCGAAAGACGTCCACTGCTCCCCCCAAAAGGGACCTCATTCTTAACTCGATCTCGCAGAAAAACACCGAGCATAACCCTCTTCTTTGGCTTTTGGGTGACCTTGAGCTTTCTTGTGAGGCCCACTGTAAAACGCTACGTCTTAGTGCCTCTACGTATAACTGGCAACACACACTGGTCAAAGACTTTTGTTTCGAGACACTGCGATATTTTGGACAAGAAGATCTTCCGTAGCTTCCCTAACTTAACGAAGCTGGACTTACCTAGTTTGACAGTTTGTCCCAGGTACACAAACAACATGGTCACCCTCAATAGCGAATTCTTAATGAATATCGAAAAGTATTTTTTTTTTCAGATACCGAATATATACAATGTTGATTTGTACATAAGTATTTTGTAGACATTTATACTAAATGTTAGTGTCTCTGGTTATTGATTCCGTTGTGATCTCAGGTAGATACAATCAATTATTTATTTGCAGAACGTCAGGACTGAGGAGCCAAATAAAATGCGTTTATTTACTAAATTCACTCAGTTTTACTACTTTCTCTACATGCTACAAATTCGAACACACTTACTACTAAATGTTCTTTGGAGTGGAATATAAATTGACTAATTACTTTCATGGAAATTCACGTTCTTATGATTGATTGATTGATGGATTGAGGAGCCACATTAAAAGTATTGTATATTCTTCAATATCAACAGTACAGGACTCAGATTTTTAGTAGGTACTATACACAACTACTACTAAATCATACCAAATAATGATAAACATTCATCCATCATGTACCTAGTTCTGACGTGGCGACTCAATCCAAATATTTAGATTGAGGTGCCACCTTTATGTTCACATATCTTTTGAAGTATTATACCTACAAAATCGAGGATCGAACCTACAAAATTTTTAAACTTACTACTAAATAAGTATTAAATTTCATTAAGATACGAAATGTGGCGACTCAATCCTTACGGACATAAAATATGTGACACGTCTTAGAATGCCATAATATCGGACATGTCTGTACTCAGTCAAATTCAGAAGAATGTAATACGTTGTTGTCATCAAAAATATCTAAAGACAATTTATCTAAATAAATTATCTTATTTCTAGTTATTGGTTTCTTTAAGTTTTGTAATCTTACAGTTTCCATTATACTGTGCATTTCCGTTGACAGTGCCGTTGGCGATTATGATGGGTGGCGATGACTTGCTGATTTCTGCAGCGTGATTGGCTGCCCACGACGCAGCCGCCGCTGCTGCTGCCGCGGCTGCGGCCGCTGCCGCTGCGCACACGCTGCACTCTGCAACAAAACATTACATCGTTTTAGTAACAGCTGGTAGACTCATAAACAGAATCTTATAACCTTATAATTAGAATGATCTTGTAATTACCGCAGATAAAAACTGCACTTAAAAAAGGGTTCAGGATGCGTTTAACTCAAAGAAACAGACTGATTTAATTAATTTGATTAATCCGTTGTTCAATCAGATTAATTAAATTAGTCTGTTGTTACTCTTGATAACTGACATAAAGAATTAATTACTTAAAAATGTTATGTCAATTCTAATAAGAGTACCTATACCTATTTAGAATACACAGGATGGTGTTTCTAGGGATACCTGTATTTGGTGGATTGTGCCAACTTCTAATGAGCAAATTGAGAAAACAGGTATGTTAGACTTGATTGTTACGTTTTATAAGTACTCAGTGCTTTTTATTCTCACCTTAATTAGTCTTTATATTTTATAATTAGGTAAACTTAACCGCAAATACCCAGAATCTCACAACACACGGGAAGACATATTATATACAAACAAAATATTCGTTGCGCCAAACCAGCTTAATAATATTAGTGTAATTAAATACACTAATTGCAACACAAATAATATAAGCGAATAATGAAAGAAGCAATAATAGTAAATAATGTAATACAAAAATAAATACTTAAATAGATTGACTTACACATACTTATTATATCCAGAGAATGAATAAATAAATTAATGATAATATAATATAATCATTAGTACTGTTGTAAAAAACAGTTATATAGGAAATAGTTTAAATCTTTAGTGATAAGGAAAATCATAAAAGCGCTCTTCCTTCCTCCTACTTATTTAAAATTTTGCTGTGCCCGACAGGGTCCATAATTATTTATATTTTTATTAATTAGTTACCACCTGTATGTGTACAGTCAACGGCCACAACACCGCAATGACCATTATCGCCTGCGCTATACGGGCTGCGGCGCCGAAGAAGGTCATAAGTAAACTAATATTCTTATCTTCTGGCTGCTACTGTACATTATGAATTGCAATAAAGATTAATTGAATTGAATTGAATATTAGTTGCTTCAAGTTAAGGTGGAACTCTCTGACACTAATAAAGTCTGTTCATAGCTATATTTATGTGGATCTATCAATTATGTGGATTTTTGAAAGCTAGATAGAGTAATTTTACCACCATTAATTTAAAAGTTTTAAGTATTTTTACACCTTAACGTTTCATTTCAGGCTGTCTCGTTTGGTTATTGGACCTCATAACAGATGAGTAAAAATAAACTAGTCGTATCTAACAGATTATTTTCTCTCGCACTATGTAAACTTAAACATACCCGTTAAAATTCTAATGGGAACGAACTATACAGAAGTTTAAAATTTAGGTCAATATGCATTAAAGCACTGAAAAGTTACAATCAAAAGTAATTCGAAAGTAGACAAAAGAATCAAGTGCAATCCAAACATTTTTGGTTGTAAAAAATACGGACCTAATAAATGTAAATAGGTATATCAAAAACACAACGACTTATGTTTCTTTTATCAGTGTAAAAAAATTAACCAATAATTAATTTTGTTTTATTAATTAAATCTCTAGACCTACACTAATCAAAATATTCTTATGTTAAATTGTAAGACAAAAAATATCATGTTAGTACCTTATAGTATCTAGGTGTCAAAATCGATAGGCACAAATGATTTGTAATTGTTTTTATAAGCCGATTACAGATTTTTTATATATTTTGGCTTTCATAAAAAAATCTCTATTTTGCTTCAAAGACGAAGCATTTCGAGTTGTTCTTATTAGGATACAAAACCGCGGTCTATTTAAAATCTTAAAAGCAAACCTATGTGTGTATACGTGCATGGATTTTGTTTCCAATTTGATTTATTTTTCTTACGATTATTATTTGCGGATGATGTTGTTGAATTGTTTTGCTGTTGAGATGAATGCGCTTTAGGCGTGATATCTTGTCGCCGATGAGATGCTTCTAAACTAGTGAACTTACTCTTTACAGAATTCACGGGAGCTACCAGTACTACAAGATTTCTTAAATTTCTTATAGAATAAGTTCACTAGTTTAGAAGCATCTCGTCGGCGACAAGATATCACGCCTAAAGCGCATTCATCTCAACAGCAAAACAGTCATCCGCAAATAATAGTCGTAAGACAAATAATTTAAATCAAATTGGAAATCAGCAAAGCCTGATACAAAGTCCATGCACGTATTAACGTAAAACAATACTAAATTGGAAATGAATACAAAATGAATGAATGAATTGGATTTGAAATTCCAATTAAGATGATGAAGTATCCAAATACCTAACATAAGAGATAACGTGTCTAAATATTATTTATCTGTCTTTATTTGGGGTCAGCGAGTGCAATGCATCTTGGGAATAGGTTATTTCGCCAAACCTACGTCTTGACAACTTTTTTAGGTTATTAGGTATCAGTATGCACTTATACATAGGTTATCGCGTATGATGCACATACGTTCCTATTTTTTTGGGTTACCTAAATGAATAAGCGCAATATTTTGGAAGTATAATACAATGTATTGTTTATAAAATTTTCTAAGGCAACGGTATTTGTGCATCTGTTTTGTTCCAAATAACTAATGACTACCAATGAACATTACAGTTCAAACTAATTGAACATTTGAGTATTTACGAATCACAATTTTGGAATTCATCGTTGTCAAGCAAGTAGGTATATAAAAGTATCTCACCCTTCATGTACGCCGCGAGCCGCCCCTCTAAAAAGAAACCCCAACGAGCGTATCACATACGCACTGCTACTTAAAAATATTGATACATAGGCCTTTTTATATTGTCGAACATAATTCAATAAAAAACACACAATAACACCGCACTTGTTACTTGGCGACAAAAGCCGAAAGGGAAGGATATGAAAATTGCGCGCCGATGTTCTTTAGACCCTATTTATTGATTGTAAGAAATATTTATTAGGTTTTTTATGGTGTCGTAATTGTGAAATGAGAGTGGTATACATTCTCGAGCTGCTGCCCGCGTGGCGATTACCGAAAGACTGCGTGGTGCGTTTTGATTTGGGGTGACGCGCATGGACGGGGGATGCTGCCTACATTTACTACAAGTAAATAAAATAGTAACAGTTTGTTGATACGAGTCAATTATATTGCTTCAGAATTCATAATTAAAAGGTTTAAAAGATCCCAAAATTTAAATTTCTCCTAGCTTTGATCAAGACCTAACTTGAAGCTGTTTGTCGCGTTTTTGATGAGAACTTTTATAAACTGTTAAAAACGGATTAAAAATAATTAAAAAACAATATTTTAAAATTTACATATATTCAAATCTGTGGGTACAATAACACCTTCAGCTAATTAACAGGCTTTCAAGCAATGTGTGTTTGTGGCTCTTCAAGAAAATTAAATTTATGTCGTTTACCAATTGGATGGTATGTTACGCGACCAATTTGTATGAAATAAATCGCATCAATAATGAATAGACAATATAATTTACTGTATCAAGAAACGAATGCTTATATATGCTTAGAAATGTAATTCCGTGCTTAGGTTGTTATTTTTCTTACCTACCTGTTCCAAAGAATCTACGAGTGATATTTTCACATTTAACTGAACCAATGTAAACTAAATACAATTGCAAACTAAAAAAAAATCAATGTATACTTAGGTACTAATATTAATAACATTTCTGTTACTCAGCAAAAACAATATTTAAAGCGCGTTTCGCTTCCTAGGTGCATTTCATCAAAATTTATAAAAAAAAACTAACATTTTTTATTTCGTCAAAGACTTTTACTATAGGAAACTAACAACACTGTGTGTTTTGTTTCCCTTTCGTATATTTATACTGGTCTCACTCATACCTCTTTAAAATATCGTATTTACGTTTAAATATTTGTAGCTTTTAAAAATATTGATGTTAAACTCGAATATGAATAAAAATTACATTTAATTTTACATATTATTAGTATTATAGATCCCGGCTGATAAAACATTTATTTTATTATTATTTGAGAAATTAAACGTATGAAATAAGTGTGTTGGTCGGCGGCCATATTTGCGAAAGTTCGTGGAGGGCACGCATGCGCAGAGCGACGAGTGAATACAAACAGCCGGCCGCACATCTGCTGGTCAGCTCGTGGACACAATGCCGACTATACTAACCATGTTATAATAAATCAGAGATTTTAAAACATTATGTTTTATAGACAATCAATACAGAAAATGTTTTGCATTTCATGCGTTTAAGTCTTTTGTACTTGAGAAAATTTGCACGATAAATTGGACTATTCACTATAGTAATAATTTTGTTTCTAAACCTACCCTAGAACGGAAATTTAACATTTTTAATTTAGACTGAGCCTTTCAATTTATTTATTTTTTAAGCAGAAGTGTAAAATGGTGTCAGAAAGCTTAGTTCACAAGTAATAAGTTTCCTATTCCTAAAATAACCACACATAATTTATGAGCCAATACAGGAATGTCTCTTTTTATACAAAATCTGGGACACAATACAATTACCTGACCCATGCGACGCTAGGCGCGCGTACGTCAATGCTCCAATTTTTTCCATCACCAGTTTGGCAAAACCAATGTTATGCGATTTAATATGCACATTTCGATCATTTGCACATTTCAACTTACTCATAGCAGTCAAATTATACGTATTTTTTTTTAGGGTTCCATACCTCATAAAGAAACAACGCAACCCCCATAGGATCACTTCGTTGTCCGTCTGCCTGTTTGTCTGTAGTCTGTAAAGACCCTTTTCTCTAGAACGCGTGGAGGTATCAAGTTGAAATTAATATCAAATACGTAAGTCTATGTTCCCTTGGAGTTGTAAAAAAATCAAGCTTCTAAGTCAACGCAATAAAAAAAACCGGCGAAGTGCGTGTCGGACCACGCACAAAGGGTTCCGTAGTTGAAAAGAATTTATCCCAAAAACAAACTTAACATTGGATCCCAAAAAAAAAAGTTTTAAATCATAAAATTACAAATTCACAATTTTCGGACTTTTTCCTTTACTTGTGCTGAAAGACCTTGCTTCTTGCCGAATTTCATTATTCTAAGTCAACGGGAAATACCCTATAGGTTTTGATTTACTTGCGACAGTTGTGAGTATCAAAATATGTTGCAAAATGGCCGCATTTTTTATTGCGTTGACATAGAAGCTTGATTTTTTTAGGACTATATGGAACTATTGATTTACATATTTGATTTCAACTTGATATCTCCATGCGTTCCTGAGAAAAAGGGTCTTGACCGACTGACAGAATTGAAATATGTGATAGAATTACAAATTAACATCTTTCGGACTTTTTCCTTTATTTGTGCTGCGAGATCTTGCTTCTTGTCAAATTTCGTTATTCTAGGTCGATGGGAAGTACCCTATAGGTTTTGATTTACTTGCGACAGTTGCGAGTATCAAAATGTGTCGCAAAATGGCCGTATTTTTTTATTGCGTTGACTTATAAGCTTGATTTTTTTAGAACTTTAAGGGAACATAGAATTACGTGTTTGATATTAATTTCATCTTGATACCTTCACGCGTCCTTGAGAAAAATGGTCTTGACAGACTGACAGACAGACAGACAGACGGACATCGAAGTGATCCTATAAGGGTTCCGTTTTTCCTTTTGAGGTACGGAACCCTAAAAATACGTCCATTTACGGCTACTTTCCGTTGACCTACAATCATGAAATTAGGCAAGAAGCAAGGTCTCACTGCACAAGTAAAAGAAATACTTAGTCCAAAAATTTGTAATTTTATCACATAAAAACATTTTTTTTGGGATTTCAATGCTAAGTTGTTGGGATTTCAATGTTTTCGGGAAAAATTCTTTTCAACTACGGAACCCTTCATTGTGCGTGGTCCGACACGTGTTTGGCTGTTTTCACAGGGGAGGATATTACTGCGTGGCTTGATTAACTCGAAAATTGGTGTAAATAATCTTTGAGTCAAGCTATGGAAATGTCTCAAAGGATTTTTTAAAATTCCACCCCTGTGTGGGTGAAAACAGGGAATTATACAATTTACATGAAAAATGTTATTAATTTGCTTTTAATTGACTTAAAACTTGGCACAAATATTTGCCTAAGTTTGTCATGAATAGTTTTTTAAAACTACCCCGGAGGGAGCGTTAGAGGGGGAGGGGAAGGGGAGGGGTGGTAAGGAGGGTGAGGGGGAGGATGATGGACGGAGGGGGAAAGGGGCAAGACTTGGTGAGGAGAGGAGGAAGACCTGGTGAGGGGAGAGGGAGGGGGACGTGGTGGTGAGGGAGAGAGGGAAGGGGAAGTGGTAAGGGGGGTGTGAGAGTGGGTGAGAGGGGGAGGGAGAGGTAGCGGAAGGGGATGTAGTGAAGGAACGAGCTAATCTCTGGAACTACCCTACCTAACTAGACTAGACTAGACTTTAAAAATTCTTTTTGCATTAATGATAGGCCAAATCTTATAGAAGGCATATTTAACATCACTCTAGGACCCTTAGGTGCCGAGCAAAAAGAAAAAAGTCAGAAAAAACGCTAAGTGAAAACGAAGAAATAGCGCGGGTAGCCAATGCGATGCGACGGGGTGGGTCGGGCAAAAAAGAAATTTCACGCGGACGAAGTCGCGGGCATAAGCTAGTCTTTATATAAACTTCTATCACATACATACAGCTCGTTCTGAGATCGACACCCGCAGCCTTTAGTAGCAATTTCCCATTGCTTGCGAAGTTATTCGTTTTTAGGGTTCCGTATCTCAACCTTCAGGAAAAACGGAACCCTTATAGGATTACTTAATACGTAATTGGTTTATTTGAAACTAGCTGACCCGGCGAACTTCGTACCGCCTAACAGTCAATGAATGTCGTGTTACCTTTTTAACCGACTTCCAAAAAAGGAGGAGGTTCTCAATTCGGTTGCATTTTTTTTTTTTTTTTTTTTTTTTTTTTTGTATGTTTGTTACCTCAGTACTCCGTCATTTATGAACCGATTCGGAAAATTCTTTTTTCATTTGAAAGAATATACTTCCAGATTGGTCCCATTTTTATCAAAATCCAGTTCTGATGATGGGATCCATGAGGAATCGAGGAAACTCCTCAAATATTATAGGCATACATATACCGATTATGGGATTTTCATCAACAAATCAAGCGTTTGCATTCAGAAAGTATCATCTGGTGAAGTGGAACTGATAAAGAAGACCACAGATGGCCACGGGAACTCCTCAACGATGATAAGTATTTCACGGGTGGCGATAAGATATATCGATTAAAATAGTAAAAGCGACGAAGCTTTAAATAAATGGTTCTGATGAAAATGGTACCATCGAACCGATCTGATGAAGAAGCCGGAAGGTAGGCATCGGAACTCAGTAATAAAACAATGTATCCTAACCGTGTTTGGGCTTATTGGAATTGTCACGAGGTGCACTCTGGCTATAAATGATTTAATGGTAACTATATGCCGCTTCAAATTGCGCTATTTGAGTTGTATGCAATTATATATTTTTACAAAGTTTTTCTTTGAAATGGTATATAAAAATGTCTTCATGTTCTGATTTGTGTGGGGTAGGCACCACTAAAAAGTGAAAAATAAAAACTTTTTACAAAAAAAAAACAACCGACTTCCAAAAAAACACTACAAAGTGAAAAATAACTTTAATTTCGGAAGTCGGTGGCAAAAAAAACCGAAAGTAAATAAAAAACCAAAGACACCGACTTCCGAAATTAAAGTTATTTTTCACTTTGTAGTGTTTTTTTGGAAGTCGGTTGTTTTTTTTAGCTGAACTAATTTAGGCTTTGATGAACTTAATACAATGATACAAAATAAAAATACAGATAGATATAAAAAAGTATTTTATTATGATAAATAATACATACAGAAAGAGAATTAAAAAAAAAATTAAGTACTTCAAACACGTGTCAGCAAAAAATGACTGAATTAAACGATTAACTCTTTTCATTCCCACTTCCCGTTCCCTTTCTCTCCCTCACCACGCCGACCCTCCCTCTCCCCCTCACCAACCCCTTTCCTCCCCCTCACACCTCACCAGGTCTTCCTCCTCTCCTCACCAACTCCTGCCCCTTTCTCCTCCTTCCAGCATCCTCCCCTCTCCCTCCTCACCATACCTCCCCTTCCTCTCCCCTTCATTCACTCTCTAATTACAACCTCCCCTCGCCCGTTGAGGAACTTCTATTCAAATCTGCTTAATACACTTTTCAACCTTTTTATTTCTTTAAAAAAAATACAGACAAAAGTTTATTCACCCTTTTTAAATAGTTTACACAAAATACATTTCTGAACGCATGCATAAATGTCAATCACAGTATTTGACAGGATGACAGGAGGAAAACAAATGTTTGACAGGTACGAAACAAAGGAACATAATTATATATATACTAGCTGACCCTACAGACTTTGTCCTGTCTTAGCTATGAATATTCCAATGTAAACGCGCGAAGTTCCCGAAGGCGCAAGCTGAGAACATTTTGAATTGTGTAAGAAAACTTAATTTATATTTTAAGAATTTAACTACGATTTTTTGCTGAAAAGTAAAATACCGAAATAAAGTTAAAGTAAAAAAGTCTAAAATATGAAAAAGATTAATAGGAGCTAACAAATTTGAAAAAAGAAAATTGTTTTGAGTATGAATGTCGAGGCTTTAGGAGTAGGGGAAGACCAAAGAAACGATGGATGGACTGTGTGAAAGATGACATGGCTAGAAAGGGAGTGACTACCGAGATGACGACTAATAGAGAGTATGGAAGAAAGGGACATGTTGCGCCGAACCCAAATAAATTGGGATAGTGCGTTTGTGTTTGTATCAAATCTCCATATATTTAGTACAGTAGTGTTAGTAAATTAACTCTGTAACAATAAACTGTTTAGAAGTTTCTTTCATACTAACCTTGTCCTGCATCCGTTCTGAAGTGGCAATTTATTTTTATTTTACAATACTACATAGCTGACCCGCCAGACGGTGTCCTGTCAAATTTGAATAAATCGAACGGCGGGAAAACAACTGATTATAAAATTTATTTGAATTTGGAATTCTAATAGAATGAAAGATCGGGAATCTTTCATTCTATTACAGCCCTGTTCAAATGTTTTGTGAAAATGAATTTTCTTCATATTTTTTTTTTTACTTTTCCTATATTTTTAATAGTTATTCTGCTATTCGGGACGAAGAAAAATACAACAAATCAAAAACCATGAAAATCCGTTAAGCCGTTCTCGAGTTATAAGTGTTCGAACAAACCCGACTTTGTTTTATATATTAAGATATAGATATAGATGTTTGAGTTTGATGTTATAATTTGTGTTCTCTCTCTTCTCGGTCTCATTTCCTAAGAAATGTATGGGATTTTTTTTGCGATTTGACTTTTCTAGTTCCTATCTACTCAAACCTCAGTCGGTGTGGTAACGCTTTTTGATCCTTATAAAAAACAGGATAGGTTGGCATATTTTTTTTTATGAGAATTGCCCATTTTCTTGCTGACTTTACATTATTTTCAAAATCTGTGAATGCAGATCAAAATGTTTCAAAAAGTTAAGAACTCTCTCCTAAGACCATTTTCTTGTAGCGACAACGATTAAGATACCTACTCGTATTGCCCCATCTCAAAAATGTACCCTGTATAATGTATATACAGGGTGTTTCTTTTAAGGTGTCAAGCCAGTGCGAGCTGATAGCAGAGATGGTACTCTGCTATCAGCTCGCACTGGCTTGACACCTATCGACTCAACCCCCATGTATGTTCTACGATTTTTTTAGGTTTCTCATATATGTCTTAGCTGCGACATATGATAGATGACAGGACATGACCACCGACTGATTGCTAGTCCGGTACAATCGTTTTTTTTTTTACCAGAAAGTGATAATTGAATCACAATACTAAAAACGCCATAAAAATCCATCACGATAATATTTCATGAAATATTTACATTTAATAAGCGTTCGGATTAAAGGTCCCTGTTATTTGTAAATAGGGGAAGTTTTTTATACATTAATGCAAAAATGTTTGCTGTGAAAAAATGAATGTGACAAAAAATAGAAATCGGACGCATGTCGGCGTGGACAATGGACACACTGTGCCCGATAATGAGGCCTTATACAATAAAATTAGAAAAATAAATAAATAAATAATAAATCCATCTTAACGTGAAATTGCTTTTGTATAAAATTTTGGTCCTGAAATAGATTGGTTTGTTTGTTAGATAACTTTTGAAGTGCGTTAAAATTATTTATTCATCAGTTCAGTGCACGACAAGGAGTTGTTCAAGTGGACATCTGCATAATATTTTTCAGGAAATGCTATGAAAACGATTGCCACGTTTAGGGCTTGGAGTCTCACTTCGTTCACTGTTGAAATACGATTCCTGCATTCCAAACAAAGCCCCTTCCCTGATATCACTAAGAATTATTTTTATTATTTTGACGTAAATGCAGATGGCAATTTGCGAGTGACCGTTGCCTGTCAATCAATCTCAACGAGGCAGGGGCCCATCTAAAAAACTGACCCCACATTGACCGTCCGAAAAAAAGCCAAAAAAAAAACACAATAGACCCAAAAAACAAAATTGAGGATTGCGAATAAACCCTCATATTAAAGAAAGGACTATTCTAGGATTGAGTCGCGTGCCACCCCTCAAGCCAATAAAAAGTGATATATTTTAAAATTAGTAAACGTCGGATTCGACCACTGATTTATGTTAATCACTTTTTTTCATGTTTGCAACATAGCTATCTCTGTAAAAGGTATTAAATTTTAGAACTAAGGAAATGAAACAAAATGTCGTATAAGTAGTTATTATAAGTCATCAAGGTATATCAGCGAACCACCTATAGGCACTTTTATTGACTAATCATAAATCTAAGCCATAAAGTCTCTTGAATGAAAAATGTGTATTTAGATACATTGCAAAACTATTTTTTTTTAAATCTCTTACTTAATATTTGTAAATATTTCAGTGTAGTTACACAAATCTCATTCAGATTTATTCTTAATAATCCATCTATATTCATGTATGGGTGTAAAATAGGTGCTAATCATAATCCTTGTAAGCTCTACGATTGGACATGGACATAGCCGTTATCTACGCATTCTGAACATCAAAGTATGTAACATTGAGCAAACGTTGGAACTTTGACCTTCATTAACTCCGTAACCAGAAGGTTCCAATACAAAAATAATTATATAACAATGACGGGAGTACAAGTGACAGTTGGCTTCGATGAGCGTCTTTTTACACCCGTTATACCCCAAACAAGCATTCACCCACAGGTATTTCGTTTGTCTTCTTCTATACCGGTGTACCTGTGGTGTACCTCGGGGAACAAAAGTAGGAACTAAAATCTTGAATAATCATGCAAAAGCATACCAATTAAACCCCTGTGAATCCTAAAAATATCATCTAATTTCATGTTTGTACTGTTTATTGACAGGAAGAGCTCGTGGCTCTTCCTGTAATAACAGCCGCAAGGGTCGATCCATCAGATTAAGCTACGTTTGCCGGGGTTGGTCCGAAGATGGGTTACATACCGAGACTCCTCCGTGCTGTTGGTCCCGGCTGTCATTCGTGGATCTTTGAAAGTCGTTACGGGTCGTCCGAAGCCCGAAAGTCTGACAACCAGTCTTACCAAGGGGTATCGTATTGCCCAGGTACTGGGTTGTGGAGGTCAGATAGGCAGTCGCTCCATGTAAAAAATACTGGTATTCAACTGCATCCGGTTAGACTGGAAGCCGACCCCAACATAGTTGAGAAAAGGCTGGGCAGATTGATTGTTTATTGACAGGAATCAGTCATTCATTCAATACATTTTTAGAAAATAACTCCATCAGGCATGTAATTTCCAATTTATATATTTTTTACATACCTAGTATTTTTGTAAAGTCATCATCTCGTCGAGTCACACTCGCGAGCTCTTCATCCCTGAGGCCTGCGAGGGTGTGCATGCGCACCCTCGTTCTAACAACTTTTTGCCCACACAAACAATATAGCTCATTCGCTCAATCATCGCGTCACATCCACAGTTTACATATTCGCGAAATAAACTCTTGCGAACAATGACTGAATCAAAATATGACATGTTTAAGTCATGGTGAGTTTGTTTATTGGTAGGTTTAACACTAATATTTGATAATACTTAGGGTGTTTTCGTGTTTTCAATAGAGCTATTTGAGTGGCTGATGGTACGGAATAAACTTATCAGAAAAAAACTGTTGCGTCATAACAAGGTAATCTCTAGTTTTATTTAAAAACTGTTGGATTAATTTAAAACATTTCTCTTTCAAAAATATATTCTGATCCTTCCTAGGTGAGCTTAAGTAATATCGTGTATCGTGTATATTTCCTAAATCAAAACGTACGTTTTAATTTACGTACTTTGTTAGCATGCGAAAGCATGTCAAAATTTACCTATAGTGTTTAAAAGGCTGCTACACTATATTACAAATAAGAAGATAGTTATACTTAAATAAGTTGATATTTGTGATTGAGAGACTTGCTTCCACGAATTTATTTCAAGAAGCTTCCAACAACTATACCTTTGTAGTTGTTAGGCTACTTATTCAGATGTTTGTAACTAAAAGGTTTGAATATGACTTGAGAGTCTGAGAAGCTTTCACGTCTCTTCTAAGCATGAATTTAAGTAACTAGTCCTATCCTAATTCTCTTAGCAACGAACATTCACTAAGTTAACACTTAGCTTGCTAGTCAAAGTTAGCCTTACAAAGACATACAAAATAGTATAAAATTGCAACGAAAATATGGATTAATCCTGTCAATTTGCTTCGTTGCCAAAATTTGGCATAGAAGAACAAAATGATTTTTTGTATAATGATATAGGGCGAGCACCCTCGCGAGGTCCTTTGCCGCCATTGGTCGGTGCGTGGAGGGACGCTGCGCGCGGCGCGAGCTCGCTCCGAGACCCGCGCAGCCAATCAATTCGCTTATTTTTTAAATAAAGAACAAAAATGATAAAAAACGTTCGCTTTTTACGAACCACTCGTTGTATGTACCCTTATGTAATATGTGATTGATGATTACTGGCTACGTACTCACTTTTTAGTAGACTTCACGTATGAGGTCAATTATGTGATGCGTTTTTCGTATTTTCATGTAAATTCATTCATTGGAGCTATTTCTTAAACACAATGTTGGAAATTATGTATTTATTAAGCTAAAAAGATTGACGGGTAGAAAATGCCTACGGCATTAAGTTCGCCCCTATACATCTGCATGCTTAACGTAATAAATAAATACGAAGCCGTAAAGCTAAAATTAACATACTTAATTTAATAGGTAGAATACAGTTACTTATGTTTATTTTTTTATGGTTTTCAATACGGTTTAACATTCTTTTTCATCTTTCGCACCTACATATTTTCACACTTTTACAAAATAGCTTTTTATTAACAAAATCATTATGAAGAACCACGAACCGAGACAAATTTTAGGGTTCCGTACCTCAAAAGGAAAAAACGGAACCCTTATAGGATCACTCATGGGTCTGTCTGCCTGTCCGTCTGTCACAGCCAATTTGCTCCGAATCTAATGGACCGATTAAGTTGAAATTCGGTACACATATTTATGAACTTCTGTGACCCAAAGACGGATGGGTAAAGTAAATGAATAAATTTTGAATATGGGGTACCTAACCTTTTGGGAAGCAAATAAGAAAATTAAAAACAAAAAGTTTTGCATATCAAATGAAAGGGCTTACTATGAAGGTCTCAAATATATTTTTTTTATAATTTTAAAACAAATTATTTTAAAGTTATTTAAGAAAATTTATGAAAATTGACCTAACCCCCTTATCTCCGAAACTACTGAGCCAAAAAATTTGAAAAAAATACAGGAACTAGTTCTTTACCATTAGATAAACCTATAAGAAGTCTCTGGTCTTAAAATTACATGGTAAATGTCTCAATATTGTGAGTACAAACGTACATTTACAGTTGGAATTTATTAGAGAACATATTTTCCAACTACAATGTTAAGTTTGTTCTTGGGATAAATTCATCACAACTACGGAACCCTTCATTGTGCGCGGTCCGACACGCAATGGGCTGGTTTTTTTAGGGTTTACATTGCTTATGAAAAATATTCAATAAGCCTTTCTTTCTAAAAACGATGGTAGGTACTACGATACGAGTATACTTACGGTTACACTCTGAAATTTAAAAAGTCCTCACAAAAAGCCTGAGAATTGCATAAAAGTCCCGACTTTTTACTTTTGAATCGTTCTTTTGTCAGGTAGTACTTTATCATACTTTTAATTTTCTTAAAACTACCCGTATTTCAAAAAGTCCAGACAATGATAATGAGCAACTCTGGACGGTTGCTAACCCTGATTATACCACATATTCCTAAATTTTGATCTTAAAATTTTTGACCAGGTACCTTCGATAATTTGTACCTAATATTATGTCAGATTTAACCCCTACGTTGGACATTTACTGATGCTCTACCATACACTGGAAACATCTAATAAATTTGATTTTTTGTTCACCATGCATCAAAATATGTAATTACTTAAACAGAAATTGGTTCTCGATATAAAATTTTATTAATTTATTTATTTTCATAGCTGATAATTTTAACTCTTTTGTTTTCAAATTATTGTATTATTCTTTTGTATTCCAGCGATTATGAAAATAGAATTTATGAATTTTTTTTTTTACTTGACCGCGTTCTTCACATCACAAGCAAAGTCGGAGATTCATTTTATTAATCTACATAGAATAGATTTTCTGCGTTTGATGAAATAGCCTTAGTCTATTCAGCAGTTATGAGCTATTTTACCCACTGACCAACACCATTAGCTACACCTGTAGCCACTTGAGCTATTAGGAACTATCCTAGAGAATAATGCCCGTTTTCACTAACACTTGGAAACACCAAAATAATTGCCTAAATATAATTGCACTGCAAAATTTTTAACTTTCGGCGCTAAGCCGAGCATTGAAAATACAAAAGTGTGCATTTATTTAGGCATTAATTTTGATATTTTCTAGTGTTCATGAAAACGGGCATAAGATTTTTTACCGTACACCGCCGCTGTGTACCGTCCTTACTGCTACGATATAAAGGCGCTGTCAATGTCAAATAGTTGACTATATTTGCACCAAACTAAGTTCATTTATTGTTCTAATGTAAAATATTGGAAATATCTTCCTTTTTCGTCGTTGACGTAAGGTTTTACTTGCTTGTTATAGAGAATACAATCTCGAATCTCACGAGATCTCGAGCCATTTTCGAGACTCAATCCCGTGGGAAGAAAATCTTGTTCGAGATGGGCGAATGCCATTTCGAGACTGAGCGTGTGCGATTCAGCAAATACCTATGATTCTTGAGAAGACATTTTCAAAATATGATTTAATGGATTTATAGTGTGCGTGATGCATGTGTGCTGATCTGTCATGTATTTGTATACGTAGTGATTATGATTATCACTACATAGTACCTATAAGACAAAATCGCTTCCCGCTGTCTGTCTGTCCCTATGTAGGTATGCTTAGATCTTTAAAACTACGCAACAGATTCTGTTGCGATTTTTTTTAATAGATACTCGTAGAGTGATTCAAGAGGAAGGCTTATATGTATAATAAACGCGAGCGAAGCCGCGGGCAAAAGCTAGTTACTTACATAAACGTAGATTTTTAGGGTTCCGTACCTCAAAAGGAAAAAACGGAACCCTTATAGGATCACTCGTGTGTCTGTCCGTCTGTCTGTCTGTCCGTCTGTCTGTCTGTACGTCTGTCACAGCCAATTTTCTCCGAATCTAATGGACCGATTAAGTTGAAATTTGGTACAAATATGTATTTCTGTGACCCAAACAACATGTACGGGTAAAATAAATTAATGAATTTTGAATATGGGGGTCACTTTTAGGGGGCAAATAAGAAAATTTAAAAAAAAGTTTTGCAAAATATACCATGTGACATATCAAATGATATGCTTACCTACTATGAGGGTCTCAAATATATTTTTTTTATAATTTTAAAATAAATCGTTTTAAAGTTATTTAATGAAATAGACGAAAATTTACCATTCCCCGCTTATCTCCGAAACTACTGAGCCTAAAATTTTGAAAAAAATACAGAAAATAGTTCTTTATCTGTAGATTACAGGAAAACCTATAAGAAGTCTATGGTCTCAAAATAACATGGTAAATCTCTCAGTATTGTGAGTACAAACTTACATGTACAGAATGTATGGGAGAACATGTATTTCAACTACAATGTTAAGTTTGTTCTTGGGATAAATTCATCCCAACTACGGAACCCTTCATAGTGCGTGGTCCGACACGCACTTGGCCGGTTTTTTTTGCTTCGACATTTAATTAATGGTGTATTATTTACAAAATATTAATAGCAATTCCATAAATAGGTGTAAGTAGTTCAATTTAAGCATTTATGATTTTAAAAAACCTTATTATGTATGTCGCAGACAGATTGCTTAGTTAGCTATTTTACATAACCGCTAGCTGTTTTACGAAACAGCTCCGTTATGTAACAACATTGCTAAAATAACATGTACTTCAACATTGCGTTACGTTTAACAAAACTGACCCACGTATAGATGTAATGCAGAACGGCTTATCTACAGTCATAACAAGCGTTTGGTGTGACTTCTAATGCTGAATCGGTCGCAGTAACCAAGCTAGGGCACCTGACCAATTGGGGTTTAGTTTAGGTTAGAACTGTGACAAAACGCGCACTACCCGAGCGAGCGAAGCAAGTGGTGCCGCAGCAGCGGTCGACGAGCGCTACTTCCAAGTTGGTCGCAGTTACGTATTTTTAGGACTGACTGTCACAAAACTGTGATAACTTTAAAATCACTGTTTTTACTTGAGTTAGGGTAATTTTCACTCACATTACCACGAGCGACAAAATTTAGAACTTAAATCTACAATCTAACGTTTCAAGTTCAGTACCTAATTATGGAAAATCGCTAAACGATGCTGTCTTAGTTCAGCTGTTTAACATAACGGAGCTGTTTTGTAAGACAGCTACCAGGTAAAATAGCAGATTCGACAATCCATCTGCGACCTTCAAGCCCAAGACCTTCTTCGGCTGTCCTTCAAGATACAGAATTCTCCTTAGTACTTAATTACATAAATATTATTAAAATTATAGAAAGTAGGTGAAATCTCGATCTCGAAAATTTTGAATGCCCAATATCGGCCCCAGACTTAGCACGTGAGTCTCGACTCGAGGTTGCATTTCCTAATAGGTACTGTAATAAACCTTTGCTAGGTACCTACTTTATTTAATCAAGTGAAGGAAAGTAAACGTCGACTCTACATTTACTAACAATTTTGCTAATTGTAATTTCTCAGTTACTTTAATCAATTATTTATTTGTTTAATTATTCTTCAGAAAGCTTACAGTCTAATATCATAAAGGTAAGCAATGTACAATAGCGCTTATAATAGGGACAAAAAAAAGAAATTCTATTTGGTCCGTCAGTCAGATAATAAAAAATATTAGACACATTTTTTTTTTTTTGTTTGCTTTATCATATTAATAAAACATTACATAAATAACATGCATTAAAGTTGGCGAGTAGGGCCTCGCTACGTTCACAACTACGTATAAAATCTACATAGGCGTGACGTCATGCCAAATTTTAACTCAATGTGTCGCCGTAATCTTTTGATTACGTTAAAAAAAGAAAAATACGTGTCCAATATTTTTTAATAATCTACAAGACGGACAAAATAACAAAAAATAGTCATCATTCCTAATAACTAAAATTAAAAAGAAAAGAAACACAAAAATAAAAATAACAAATTAAATCTCCATAAATATGTATAACTTAACAAATTCTTCTTTATACAAAACAAAATAAATTATCTTATTAAACTAGGTATAAAAAAAATCTTGGAATTCATTTTGAATCGTAATTAGTATCTAATAATCGTGACACAGTTTATTATTGTGCTATACTATAACAGTGCTTATAAAAAAACAAAATGTACACATGTGTTACATGTAGGTACTTTAATTATACATAACTCATAGCGTAACTCATAAGTAAGTAAGTTTATGATGATATGAATGAACTGGGGGCCTAAAACGGCCACATTAAGCAATTCCTCTAAAAGCGATTCATTTCCTGAATTCCCAGCAATTTATTATGATTGACGTATTTGACATTAAACTTCAATAAAGCAATTCATAATTTGTGGACCATTTTATCTCCACACAAAACGGGCAAACAGATGAATTGCGTGCTATGAATTGTACGCAGATAAATTATGAATTGTTAGTTTGTGACCGTTTTACGATTTCAAATATGATTCATAATAGGTACCTATTATCCTATTATGATTCTACCAAAGTGGCCGTTTTAGTACTGAAATTGATAGAATATGCATCAGATGTTAAAGAAATACTTATTAGTATAAAAAAAACCGGCCAAGTGTGTGTCGGACCACGCACAATGAAGGGTTCCGTAGTTGAAAAGAATTTATCTCAAAAAAAAATTTACGTGATAAAATTACAAATTAACAATTTTCGGACTTTTCCCTTTACTTGTGCTTTGAGACCTTGCTTCTTGCCAAATTTCATTATTCTAAGTCAAGGGGAAGTACCCCATAGGTTTTGATTTACTTGCGAGTATCAAAATATGTCGCATAAACGGCCGCATTTTTTATTGCGTTGACTTAGAAGCTTGATTTTATTAGAACTTTAGGCGACCATTAACTTACGTATTTGATATTAATTTCAACTTGATACCTTCACGCGTTCCTGAGAAAAGTGGTCTTGACAGACTGACATACTTGAAAATATTTTTTTATGTGATAAAATGACAAATTAACAATTTTCGGACTTTTCCCTTTATTTGTGCTATGAGACCTTGCTTTTTGCAAAATTTCATGTTTCTAGGTCAGCGGGAAGTAGGTACCCCATAGGTTTTGATTTACTTAATTGCGAGTATCAAAATATGTCACATAAATGGCCGTATTTTTTTGTTGCGTTGACTTAGAAGATTGATTTCTTTAGGACTTCAAGATACTATAGATCTACGTATTTGATATTAATTTCAACTTGATACCTCCACGCGTTCCTGAGAAAAAGGGTCTTGACAGACTGACAGACAGACAGACAGACAGACGGACAACGAAGTGATCCTATAAGGGTTCCGTTTTTTCCTTTTGAGGTACGGAACCCTAAAAATTACGCATACCTATGTAAATCGTCGTTAAGATTTAGATATAAAATAAGAATATACCTAAGTACCTGGTCTACATGAAATCAGAGACTGAGAAAGCCATCTGTGGTAGTCAGAAAACTAATAATGTTCGAAAGAAAAAACACGATCAAATCAAAAGCGAAACAACTGAACTAATAATAAAATTAATACTTTACAATTACATTATATTCGGAGTCGGATATTGAAGAATATTTAGGACATGTTACGAGTATCAACATAACAAAATATTATAATCGATCGCCATCCAAATGCCATGAATCATGGTGCAACCAAACAACTATATAAATAAGGTCAATGTAGTACCTACCTACATGGTCTGCTTAATATATTTTTACAGCTGCATTTTTATAACCAAAGCTTCGAGAAGTATATAGTGCATAATTTTCTGTACACAATATTGATTGGTGTTTTCCCATTATTAAGAAAACATCAAGAATTGCTCTATAGTTAGTAAGACGACCTATTTTGACGATCGAATCGACGAAGACTATCTATATTCAATACACTTTATGATACATAACATAGGAATTATAAAATTTAATATTCCTTAAATCTAAAATAATATTTTTTCATAATATCTTTAAGTGCCGCTATCTGGTGGATATTACAAGAACTTCCGAGCTACTGTTAGTGTAGAGTAGCTCTACCACTAGTCACGAGCACTCGGCTCTATCAAGAGAGTCGAGTAAGTAGTCTCTATAAGCGCCACTAGGTGGCGACATAAAGAGTTCCGTCCGGCCAACTATGTTGAAGTTCACGATTGAAAGTTATTTGAGTTTTTATGTTTTCAGAATACTTTCTTGTAACATGTTTTAATTGAAGCTGAGTGTACCAATTATGTCAGGCGAATCTTAATAACTTTACTACTGTAAAGAGATGCGAACAGGAGTTTTAGAAATGCTCTCTATTATTAAGTACATGACAATGCATTTCAGGTTCTTCGCAAAATTTTAAAGTAACGGTAAATATAAATTGTTTGTGATCTTATAGGAACAGTTGTAATAAATAATCCTCATCATTATCATCATTTAACCTCACCTTACCTACCGTATCGTGCGACTACTTTCATAGACAAATTGAACAGATCTAAAACTGACTTCAACTACTTGGCAAAATTACAGTCAACTACGAAAACTATGCACTAAACCAGTACAGCGGAAATTACGAGCACTAATACGAGGTAACGGCGGATCGTCGGCTGTGATTTACCAAGATTATCCCGCAGGCTCTGAGGGCGAGGGCCGGCTAACGGCACCGCGTGTTTCGATTTCGTAGAGCATTTCTCCGCGCGGTCCCGTTACTCGGCCGAAAGTACTTTTGTTGGTTGCTCTGAGTCGCGCCAACCGCGCCACACGAGCGAGCGCTCGAGTTCACTGTATTGAGAACAACGTCGTTGTTTAGTATGACTTCGCTCAAAACAAAGAGCTTTTCAAAATAAAATGGCTCTGCAAGGCGAATGTTAAGTTCAGTTACTCGTACAGTTATATCTTTCAACATCATTTGCATAATTTATCATCGCTTTACACACTTGTCAAATCAACTATATTACGAAATGCACATTAAAGTGGATTAGATCGGTTAAGTTAAACAAATTAAAGGTGTCCAAAAGAAGTAAGTCAATAAAAATTTAGTGGCGAGTTGTGTAAGCGAGTGGCCTTGCGAGCGCGCGGGTCGATGACTGCTGACTGGATGATGTTTACCTTATCGACTGAGTGAGCGTAACCAACGAAAGTTCCAGCGCCAAACATTGTGCCCAACGTTTTTGAGAGCGCTACAGCGTTATTGCGTGAGTTTGAACGACTACGGCGTAGCACGTTCATTACTTGGCTACGATTACATTGTCTATCCGAGCTTAATTGTGGTCGCCAACAAAAAACTTCCCAAAAAAAACTTACATTGATTCTTATTAATTTCTAAACGCAAAAAATACATGATAATTTTAAATCTCTACGCGTTAAAAAAATCAACCTTGAATTTGAGCTATCGATTTTGAACTTGGGTCCTTCGGCAAAAAGTTTAACGAACATTTTTTTGGGCAATAGAGAAGTGTAGGAATATTCCATGGCTCGTTCGTCAGTTGGCACTAGGCGTCGCGGCGCGGTGATCAGGCCGGCATGGGGGGGAGGCTTGCGCGGTGACGTAATCCATGCGGTTCGATACTCTCGAAAGGCTGCGGGGTCGACGGCCGCTAGACGCGGAACCGCAGCCTACACGACTGCTCAATTAAACATTCCGCATGTACATTATACCCATACCCACACCATGGAACATTATCACGTTCAAACAATCATATTGATATCATAATACATCACTGATCACAGTGATGATCACACATTATATTGACACTGTGACAGTTTCTCGTGACGAATGTAACTTACTCGTAAAACCAGAAGACCGGATAATAAATGCAAGAATTATGTTAAATATGCATATTGTTCTAATATAAATATTCACCTGTATTGTAATATAGATTTTGTAAAAATTTAAACTTGTGAAATTATTAAACAATTCAAGGGTCAAGAGCCGTGCAACTGCAATTATTGTGATGTCACTTCCTTATGAGTGGCAAAGCCAATTTGTCTTTGTATTCTGAAACGTCGTAGTAACTGTAAATAAATATAATGAATGTTGTAAAATATGAATAATAGCTCACAATAAATGGAGCCTGCCTATAATTAAAGAAATGGTGACCAAACCTACGCAATTAATCAAACACCCACGTCGCGGTCGGCCTACAGATTGAATTGTTCTGTCACACACGTCTTACTCGAGTTACTAATTATATTATTTAACATCGAGATTGAACCGTAAGACGTTCAATGACATAGCGCCACGTTAGAGTGAGAAATAGAATGGGCATTTCGAGAAAAGTAAATAAGTGCAGTAATGAGACCAAGTGAGAGGTGCGCGAGAAGGGCCGAGAGCGAGTTACACAAGAAGGGTTACAAAACTATGGCAATGAACCCGAGTGAACCTAAACCTTGCGAACCGCTAGCCGCCGATGGCGACGGGCGTCGTCAACCTGCGGCACCACGCAATGCACTTTATTGTTATTCACCGTCAACCACACGTGTCGTAAAATCGAACGCTATTTATAGGTCTACCGAGAACTAAAATGTTCCTGCGGTTTGCTAACAAGTTTTGAAAATTGACTTTTTTCAATTCATGTTCCGCTATTTCATCGCCGTTTCAGCTTCAATAATTCAGTAACAGTTAAATAAATTAATGCGAAAGCAAATTCAAATATTTTAAATGACACGTCACCATTTACGATCCAGCTTGCCTGATTCGATAATATGTACAAAAACAAAACATAATAATTGGTTGATTTGTTATGTTGTGTTTATTATTATAATAAACGATTATGGAATAATCTAGCAATAGGCAATTTGCAGTTGTGTTTGTCAATTTTTAGGGTTCCGTACCAAAATGGTAAGAAAGGAACCCTTATGGTGTGACTCAGTCTGTCTGTCTGTCTGTCTGTCACAGCTGGATATCTCAGGAACTATTGATGCTATCAACTTGAAATTTGGAATAGTTTTAGATGACGTTTACCCAACTATTTTGCAAATAAGAAATAAATAAAAATATTTATATTTTTTTTGCAACAGGGACTGAAAGGGGGTCTTAAAAATTTAAAGTGGGGCTACTAGGGCATGTGGGGTATCATATGAAAGAACGCTCTTTGTACATTCTTAAACTATTTTAATTTTTTTTAGGCGGCACAGTTTTCGACTTTTGATGAAAAATGTAAAAAAACTACCCCCCCCCCCCCCCCCCCTTATCTCCGAAGTTTGCAAAGAGAAAAATCTGAAATTATTCTATGTGACAGAAGTTTATATAAAAATTACAGGAAAAATAAAACGATGTATCTAAGTAGCACACTTTTTCAGAAATCGGAACGGAACCCTCGGTGCGCGAGTCCGACTCGCTCTTGACCGGTTTTTTTTTTAGAATTCAACTTGTGTATGGAACAATGATGGTCAACTTTGTACCTACTTGTAACCTAATGATACCGCTAAAATATAATATAATTTGCAAATTATTCTCTTTGGAACAAACTTGTCTTTTACTATCTTATCACAAGATCGAGTTTATCATAAAGTACACAAACGTGATAGTTGGTAAAATAAGCGGGATTACCACGTCTATCTGCCCGTAATGTCCCATTGATGGGCTTTACATTAGTTTTAATATTTTCTATCGTTAGAAAATATAACTGAACTGTGAATGTTATCAGGATCTTAGGATGCTTTTAAAAATCAATACTGTTTGTGAAAACTTCTTCAAATCGAATCTTACATGTTTAAAACTATTTTAGACTGTCGTCAATGAATCCTAACCTATGTTTTGTTTGTTGGTAACAAAAAATGTTGAGGTTTCCCTCCGTTCGTGTTGCAGGCGGCTCGACAACGGGCGCGGAAATGTTCCCTGCAGGCTGCAGCGGCGCGGGCGGCGATCTGCGCGCGCAATGCGGAAACTCAGCTTTTTGCTGCGCCGGCGCACACCACCACAGCGACACAGGCTATCAATTAAAATAAAAAGTATCTAACGTGAAATTACATTTGCTACTTACTTTATTATGACGAAGAAAGTTGACAGAGATCCCTTACTCTAGAGCTTAAAGTTCAGAGCAGATGAAAATAGCTAGCTAGCTATAAATAACTAGATAGCTAGCTATTTTACCAAAATCGCACACTTAACATCACTAACACAGGAACTGAGGTAGTTTTCAGTAAAAATAAAATCTACTAAACTCGGAGATGCGTTTGTTATTCACGAAGAAAGTCGTCTCGGAAAAGTAACTGTTAGAGGTTAATTCCCTTGTGACAGAGACTTCAAGTCAGAAGACGTTTGTTTATCCCGATCGCGAGAAATTACAGTGGAATGTACCTACTGCTTTTCATATCTATCAGTAAACATTAACTGCTAAAAGTAAGACCGTCAAGTATATAATGCAGGTAAATGAATTGGTGGTCACAGTATATGATGACTTCCTTCTTTATGGTGATTTCAGCTTCCCGTGGACTGTTAAGCGTATAGAAAGTCATGCTGCTGGCCATCCGTGAAAAAATCCCTTGGGCTTACGAAAACCATGTACAGATAATAATGTTTCAGACCAGGGTCGTTGTTCTTTATAAGAGTAGCCTATTTAGCTCATCCTACTAAGTGAAGTGAATTAATATACGTAATGGATGAACCTATAAATCTTACATAGTCACCTGTGGATTAGTTTTATTTATAGCTTCATCCCACACCATAACATGTTTCTAATGTCTCCAAGAGGCTGTATCCAACTAAACACAGTAATTATATACGGTATTATATCCACCAAGCTTACTGATAATCTCTTACATGCCAGCCATGTTTCTACATTATGTGTGCTTACTTCCGTATCGAGGCTTTGATCATGATAAATTAATAACTGCTCGTCTCACTATTCATTAATGTTGATTAAAAATAGATTTACCATGTATACTATATTTCAATAAAAAACTTTTGAATCATCAGCCTCAAAAATGTTTTTATAGGCCTTCCTATAGTATAAAACTGTTGTAATAAGCTATGAGTAATGTGAAAAATGGTATTGAACAAAGACGCAAGTCGCATAATATGAGCCGGGGCAAACGCTAGAACAAACGACATCAACGTGCGCGAAGCACACTGCTCTGCGCCCGCGCTTGCGCCTGATTGCCTCAACAGTTAAATGTTGCTATCACTCTTAGTTATTAAGTGTATTAATATACGCCATTTCCTCGCTCATTCTTGGTTCTGCAGTCATTGACTTCACCTCGACAATAACTGCTATCTACTTAGCGCTTTTCTCACACTGCGAATTTTTTAGTGCACGGTTTGTGCGATCTTTACTTTTATAATGTTTTATCAACGCTAATCAAGATTTACATGCATAATGAGTTTAATGAGTGAATAATCATTATTTGCTTGCATCTGTCGTTGTAAACAGATTATCTAAAGTTAATTAATGTACTTATTAATTGGAAAACAATTTATAAATTTATGTGTTTTGGATATACCTATTTATGTGTGTACTTCCAATATTACTAAATAGTTATTTTTTGGTGAAATGTAAAGCTTCCTTCGTCTTTATATTTAACAATGAATCACACATGTGAAATAACAATAAGTAAAAACCCAAGTAAGTAGCCCTGATTAAAGTCGTCATCAGCCTTCGTCACGTGGCTTGTCAGAAAAGTGCGCGCTCGCGAACCGCGGATTCCCGCCAAACGCGGACACCGTGGGGTCGATGACCGCCACTCACATGCTCGATAAAAGTAAAAACTCATACTTTGCGCGTTATTACAGAATGTTAAATGTTCATCCAGTGCGCCAGTGCAGATTACAGGATGAATTATTTACAATTAAAGTTTATTTACTGGAGTCTAAGCCAGCACTTTCCTGTTTACTTTTTCCTAAAGAATCTACAAAGGTTGAACATTTTTAGGTTCCGTACTGCATGTACCCTACATGAATATGATACATCAACAGCTTGTCTCAGTGCACATAGCAACTACAAGTCTTTGCCAGAAGAGGATGACTCTTAGAAACTTCCCATTTCCTGCTACAAGAATAACCTACTATTGGAATATGTACCTAAGTACTTCTTTTTTCTACCTGTTAGGCTATACCTACATTTACATACTTCAGATTGTTTAAAAACAAGCCTTGAAACGGAAATGTTAGAATTAGTAAGTTTTAGTAAAGTCTTAGATATACAATAATTTTAAGCTTAAAATAGTTACTCATAAACACAGGTAAGCTCAACAGAGCAATAGAGACGAAGTGCAGCAGTGCGTCAAAACAAAAAACAAATGAAAACAGCTAAGATGTAAAAAGTGAGTTTTCATTATATCAAAAATAAAGAAGTTTACAATATCCATAACAGAGTGAGCGTAGATGAAAAGTGAATCAACCTGACGTTTGGTTGCGCGGCCACTTGCGTTCGTTCACCTCACAAATTTTCGTTTCGTTGGCGTAGTGTGCGTGCCGCCTCCCCCCTCCCCCAGCCCCTGTGAGCAAAGCCCCCCATTCCGCCAACTTAGATCACGACTAGCTATACAAGTCATTGTTCATACACACAAACAAAAAATTCAATGCCTCGACAACATGTCAGTTAAACTCATATTTGTTAGACAACGTCAATCAGGACCGTGTTAGAAAGACATCCAAATATTTATGAAATTCAGGATATAAATTACACCCTTCTCATGGAAAGAACAAAACCAAAATTATAACAATAGATGGTTTATTATTATACTTGTCAGTTTTGCAAAAGCCGGATGTAATGCAAAAACATCATAAGAAGGATTTCATTAACACGTATTATGTTTCCATTACTCTTCATCGGAAAGAAAACTGATGTAGTGGGAACAGAGCGTTGAATAAGCATTGTTGATTCAAATGGTATAATGGTGGTGCGAGCTAGGCCTTGTCAATGACCTCTATTTCGCCACCGAACATTACAAATGGCGAGAGAGGTCGATGATTCGCGTCACGCCTGCCGCGGCGGCAGCGCGTCCAAACTGACACTTACAACTAAACTATCACGGCCCACGGCCTTCATCACTTTTATAACATTATGGCTACATTAAAATATAATACATAATTATTTTTGTAGGAGAAAGATTTTTTTTTAAGTTCTTTGTATAGCGTAAAGAAGTCGGTAAATAAGCAAGATGGTTAATAAAATAACTACCAAGTTGAAAATGATTAAAACGTTTTTAAACTTAAAAGTATCATAGATGTAATGGCGAACTTTTTAGGGCGCGAATGATTAAATACCTACTTATTTATTAATAACTAGCTGACCCGACAGACGTTTTCCTGTCAAAATTTCAATAATTCATACAAAAATCCGTTCAGTTGTTCCCAACTATAGCGAACATTTAAAACAAAAAATAGCCAAATCGGTCCAGCCGCTCACAAGTTATGCGCATACCAACGAACAGCATTTTCATTTTTACTATATAGATTAAAACAAACATTTTCTAGATCTATTCGAAAGACCCATTAAGATACCTACAATACCTACATGCATATAATTGCAACAGTGACAGTAAAGTATAATTCTGATGGACATTGACAATAAGCTTCCTAATAATTATATTCCAGCGTTACTTATCTAGACGATGCTGTAATAACTGGCATAAGACTAAGCTTTACGAACTCAAAACGAAGACACGAAACAGTGCCAGTACATTTGCTAAATCTCATTAGGACAAAGAAGAGTTACGGTGAATGTGACGGGTAATATCGTTCAACGCACGACACGTCTTGGAGCTCTGCAAATGTATACCCTTCAGATGGCGAAGATAAAGTCATGGTGACGGATTGATAGAATGACAATTTGGTGAGTAGGCCAGGCACCGCGGAAGACACCGGTCGCGGTTCACCATGGTTCAACGTGACACTTTCCGACGTCATAAACAACTTTCCTACTAGCAATGCGCGAGCGCTGCGACGCCAGCGCCGCGCGTCGCGCACGCCGCCCACGAGAATTATTGTGCGCCACTTTTCTAGAAAAACAATTAATTTATACTACGTCTATGACTTTTCTTTACATTGCTTCGCACACTATTAATTGCTGATGGCTGAAAATATCTGGCAGGTGAAAGCATTGCTCTGATCCATTTCTCATCTTGTTTGGTCAGCCCAGTAGCATCGAAACTTATTAGACCTATAAGAATTCAGACTATGAGCCGGTAACCTAGAAATTGTTACCTCACACTGCGTAAAAACTAGACCTATTCTATTTGGAATAAATACATCAACTTCAAGCTCAATGCTAAGATTTTGTCACAGATTTTTGCTACTTTTTTGTTTTTTAAAGAGTTATGCATGGTTTACAAGAAAATTTAAATAAGTATTATGAAACTTTTGTAGATCAGTATTCAAAAGGATGGGATCATGAATTTAGAGTGTTTTGTTGACATATTTATTTATTTTTCCCTTTTAACTTAGGTGTCTAGTGGGCTTAGTGCGAGTTTTTATACTTACTCGATCGCGTTTACGTTATCGTTACCTGTGGACTTAGTGCGAATTTTTATACTTACTTGATCGCGTTTACGTTAACGTTGACGTACGTCAATTCATATGGAATAATTGTGTTTCCCATTATAGTCACCAGGCGGCGCTTATTCATTTTCAGTACAAACTGACGTTTACGTTAGCGAGATCGAGCTTAAACTCGCACTAAGGCCTCTTATGTCAATTCGTATGGAATAATTGTGTTTCCCATTATAGTCACCAGGCGGCGCTTATTGATTTTCAGTACAAACTAACGTTTACTTTACGTTAACGTGGTCGAGTAAGTATAAAAACTCGCAATAAGCCCTCTGTAGACGATGTAAATAATTTGGAAATTTTAATGATTATTAAGCATTTAAAAGTTAAGAAATACAAAGAAAAAATACCCATTTAGATACCCGCCTATTTGTTGGGGTTCCGTACCAAAATAGTAAAAAAGGAACCCTTATGGTGTGACTCAGTCTGTCTGTCTGTCTGTCACACCTGGATATCTCAAGAACTACTACTGCTATCAACTTGACCCAAAACATGATAAAAAATCGTAGAACATACATGGGGGTTAAATCAATAGGTATGGTACGCTGCTCTCAGACCGCACTGGCTTGACACCTTAAAAGAAACACCCTGTATAGATATATAATTTTAATTTCCTTTGAGTTATTGTTGTACACTATTTTAATATTTCACATTTAACATCCAAAAGGAAGAGGTTTATCCATAACGGAGTAGACAGAAGCCGAGAAAACGTAGAACTATTCCTTGTTAAAACATGTGATGATGGGTTAATGTGTCTTGTCTGCACTGCAATTTCCACAATATTGAGAGATTTGTATGCTCTAGTTTCAAACAGAAATAATATGCATGGCTGCATCTATATTTTACGTTTTTATAATTAAAATAATTATGAACTCATAAAGGACGAAATCAGATCATGATAATCTTTAATCCGTTTATGGTCCGACGAGGTTTCCTTAAGTATAAACGAAGGTTGTCCAGGAAACGCGTCAGTGGTATCCCACATAAACAGGCCGTTGCCATCTGACCACTTAGTCCCTCTACTCGAATTGGAATTTAATTAACGATGTATACTTCAGAATTCCATTTAGGCAGGTACTTTTAGTGCGACTCAAATTGTAAGGCTTTTATATGTATTCGTAAAGATGGAACATTGATTATGATTTTTATGAGGTGTAATTATGACTCAGCAAATGAATTGTGTGGGTGTGATTAAATCTATTTATGTGTTGAACACATAATTCATTTGTTTAGTAGATAAGTACCTATCTCGATGATGAAGTGTCACTCACTTCATTCATTACACAGGAGAATTTTACTATTTATTTTTAGTTTATTTTTTAATCTAGGTACATTTAAGATTGCATTCTTTAGGAAATATTTCTTGCAATCATCAATGTTGGTGTACAACAAATAATTTTCAATATATCTATCATCGTTAAGTTTCGTATCTGGTGCGACGTAGCTGATGGCATCGATGGACATTTTCGGCTGTGAACGAAAATAGTTCTAAGAAATGCCTATTGCAGCACCGTGCGAAATGCAGAACCATCAGTGGCGGAATATAGAGGGTCAAATTAAATTAATCATGATCTTATTGTTATACAAGATTAAGCGCCATTTTTATGTATAACGTCCATGTAAATTTTTATAAAATAAGTAGTTTTAATTATTTTTTTTACGTTTATGGTTCCTTGGAGTACTAAAAAAATCAAGCTTTTATGTCAACGTATTAAAAAAATAAGGCCATATAAGCGACATATTATTTTGATACTCGCAGGTAAATAGAATAACGAAATTTGGCAGGAAGCCAAATTTCGTTATTAAGGTCTCACATGCAGCACAAATAAAGGAAAAATTTCGAAAATTGTTATTTTGTAATAATAACTAAATTAAGTACACACGGCTACACATCAAGCTATACATTTCCAGTTTACACTAACATCTCATTGTAAGGAAATCCTATAAAATGCGAGATCAGCTTATACTGGAAATGTATAACTTAATCTGTAGCCGTGCGTACAATGTTAAGTTTGATTTTTTTGGGATAAATTCTTTTCAACTACGGAACCCTTCACTGTGCTTGGTCCAACAAGTACTTGGCTGGTTTTTTTTTGTAATGTAAACTTCACAGACGTAATTGGTACCGATACCTAACCACGATAAAACAGAAAAAAACTGCTTTTCTCAACTCATATTACTTCAAGTAGCAACACTGTCGTTGATCCCCAAAAAAAAACTTCAAATCTTTTTAACGGACTTCTGAAAAAGGAGGAGGTTATCAATTCGGATGTTTATATTTTATTTATTTTTTTATCTACGTTCGGGCATAACTTCGTCATACTTATATAGACGGATTTGCAAAATTCTTTTTTTGTTTGAAAGGGTATACTCTCGAGGTGGTCCCATTGTCACCAAGTCAGAATCTGGTGAGGGGATCCCATGGAAATCGAGGGAAACCCTCAAATTTTATAGGCACATCTATAGCGATTTGGGTATTTTTATAGTAACTCGTGCATTTTCTCTCGGAAAGCACCATTTGGTAAAGTGGAACTGATGATGAAGACCACAGATGGCCATCGGAACTACTCAATTATACCTAAGCATTTCACGGGTTGCGATTTGATTACTTTTATGGTTGCTAAGTAATTTATGCTCGTCAAAATGCATAACAGTGATGATGACTTCACCATGGAGCTCCAGTTCTCCTGGTTCTTGCTAGGAGAACTCCTCAACAATTAACGTCCCTGCATCGGGAAAAGCAATATTTTGTAAAAGGTGATGAGCAGTTGACATTGGGTTATTGTAACTTAGATAAATTACAAACTAACCCCCTGAGAAGTGAAAAATAAAAACTTTTTTACAAACAAAAACAACCGACTTCCAAAAAAAACACAACACAGTGAAAAATAACTTTATTTTGGAAGTCGGTGGCAAAAAACTAAAATGCAGATCCAAAGACTCAGACTTCCAAAATTAAAGTTATTTTTCACTTTGTTGTGTTTTTTTGGAAGTCGCTTGTTTTTTTTTTTTTGTTTTTGTAAAAAAGTTTTTTTATTTTTATTTAATCGCGTTTAGATATCGATAATTCGATACCCATCAAGTCTGCGGAGTTTCGCTAGCTATTTAATTTGACCCTGTATATCGATACGAAGCTTTAGATACTTTATTCTACTTTGTTATGGATAGGTACCTACTCCTAATCTATATAATATGTGTATATAAAAGAAAGTCGTGTTAGTTACACTATTTATAACTCAAGAACGGCTGAACCGATTTGGCTGAAAATTGGTGGGGAGGTAGCTTATAACCAGGAGACGGATAAAGGATACTTTAATATATATAATTCTTCTGTACGTATGTTTGTCACCTAACTCCTCCTAAACGGCTGGACCGATTTGGATGAAAATTTGTGTGTATATTTCAATTGGTTCCTGGATGGTTTGAAAACCCAATTGGACCCGGTAGGTGGCGCTGCAGTCGGGTTCTAGGATCGTTCAGACAGGACATCGTCTGTCGGGACCGCTAGTGTAATATATAAAAGGCCAGAAATATAATCAGGGTCGTCATCGATCTATTAACTTGATTAATTATAGCATCGAAATGATTATTTTCTTTTGCCTCCTTAACTGGTAAAAAAGGGTGGTTTTTCTCAATTTTTTTACTGATCCATAGAGCTACGATGTTTTATTGGACCTACTTTAATCGTGCCTGCAATATTACAAGTACATAATATTATAAAATTGTTTGCGGCTTCAAATTCGAGCAAGTATCAAGTCAGGACTTCTCTTTTTATTTATATAGATAAATAGATAGATAGATATAAGTCTAAAATCGCCAACCCGCCTTGAGCAAGCAATGCTCAGCTCATGCTCATATCTTCTCTGTATGAGAAGAGGCTTTGGCCCTGCAATAGGGCAGCTATAGCCGGGTATTAATGTTATAGTCTATGATGAATCGATTGGTGCAGTAGCTGAGCGACTGGCGTTTCCGCCACGAGTCTGTTTGATTACATACATGTGAATTCCATACGCAAAATACGCGCATTGTCGTGGAGTTGCGGATACCAGCTCGTATTACCTATACCTCGTATTACCTATACATGTGAATTGATTATAGAGAAGTTAGTTGTTCCGGGACTGGGTTTTGTGTGACTATGTTTGCTTTTGTAAATTAATTGTTTGCGTTTGCTTGAACCTTTATTTGTATGTACATATTAGATTAACTAACAGATTTAAAACAATAATATTATGTACATCACTACTATCTATACATAGTACTTAATTAGGACATGTTTTATTTTGCTTTAACTAAATTTAAGCTTATTAACATTATTTATACAGCTAATTATTGCACGAAATTAGCTAATTATTGTAAAAACCCCTAGCGATTACACTTTTTTTTTCCTTCAGCGTTGTGGGTTATATTATTAATAATATTGTTTATTAAGATAGTTGTAAGTTCTTATAATGTAACTGTTTGCTGTTCCTTTCAATAAAATAAATAAATAAATAGTATAAAACAAAGTCACTTCCCGCTGTCTGTCTGTCCCTATGTATGCTTAGATCTTTAAAACTACGCAACAGATTTGATTTTGATGCGGTTTTTTTTAATACATAGAGTGATTAAATAGGAATGTTTATACGGACGAAGCCGCAGGCAAAAGCTAGTGGTATATAAAAAAGGAAAGGAAAGGATTATAGGGCATCAAAAAATTCGTCCGCATCGCTGTCAATAGGAAAAGTGCCCAGAAGGCTGGCAGCATTGCCACGTCGTACGGCAATGCTGATTCTTTGGCCAAAAAATAGGCCAGCTCTCTGGTCACGTGAAATGTAAATGTTCCCACGATTCAAAAGTTATCCCAGAGAACTTAAAGAAGCAATAGAACGTTAATTTATAAAAAAATAAAAACTTACGAAATGCAACTTTTCTGTGCTTTATGCTCACATAAAGTATAACCTATCAACAAAATCTGAGCACGCGGCGGCGATGTTACTGTACTGTATATTTCATTACGTAATAGAAGGCAGCCCCTCAGGTAATAATTCGAAGCGCAGCGAGCCTCCGACCTATCTATCGGTGCATCCACTGCCGCATGCCGAGGGATACCGGCCTCTAACGGGACTCATACCTTTTTTACTTTTTTTGAATCTCGGCCCATCGGCATGCATTCACTTTTAATGACGCCTCACTGACATTTTTTCGGTTCTTTTTAATTATGATACTTTGTGTGGTTCCTTTGAGCCAGGAAAAGCGTTATTAATTTACTGTTACTTTTTACTCTTTGTAGCAATTCTGAATCACGTAACTTACAGTGCACTTAATACTCAATCTTGATTGTTTATCAATGCAATCAACTAACAAAACGTTGGTAATTATTGTGACATAACATTTAAATAATGTACTGTACTTATTTAACACCAATACAAACCAGTCTGTTACTTAAGGATTTTAACAAACAAACAATATTTCCCGTTACCGATTGATTTATAGCTTTACGCTCAAAACAATGTGCAGTGAGCAGCTACTTTGTGGTGAAACTAGAGGTCCTTTGTTTACGAGCCCTTTGTGCGAGTAACAGGAGCCAACCCGCGTGTGACGTACTCTCTGTGACGTCACTGAATGCATTTCCAACAAAAATGCTCTTTTGCCGTCATGCAGTGCCCGCTACAAAGTAACAGTTCCTCTTGTGAACCGGGATCTATAGTAATAGGTGTTTCTCAGAACCAACGGACCCTTAAGTACAAAAGATTAGGAAGATATATGGCCGGTCATTTTTCCTCCGGTCTGTGACCAATTTGAGGTTTAAATAGCATATTATCTTTGGGCCACGTACACTTTTAGTTTATGTTCGACACTCAGGTAGTATTTGTGGTTAAGGAGATATAAAATATTGTTTATAATTTTTAATAACAAATATCAAAGCGTTGTGGATTTTCCTGACTATTATTTTTGCCTAAACAAATGACATTTAACGAAATGCTTCAAGTTTTTATTTGTTAACTTTTAATTGTGACTGACAATGAATTTAATAATGAAAGTATCGGTATTTTATTAAGGAACGAAGTTTAAAGAACGCGGCTTTTGGTAGAAGTTAACTGGTAGAAATCGTCTCGTAACGAAAAAGCGTTATACCCCATCCATGCGACTTTCTCTCTCTTTCTGTCTTTTTCTATTTTATATAACTAGCTTTTGTCCGCGGCTTTGCCCGCTTAGAGGTCGGAAATTATCCTAAGGGAACGTATTACGGGATAAAAAGTATCCTATGTCCTAATCCAGGTCATGGCTATGGCTACCCATGTGCGAATATTTTTAAATTTTCATCATGGGTATCGTTTTCATGGTTTTCGAGGGTGCTAAAGCGGACAGTGAAGACAAAATGAAAATTCAAGATGGCGGCTGAGGAAATTTTCAAATTTTTCGACATGTATGTCGTTTTCATAGTTTTTGCGGGTGTTAAAATCGATAGGGAGGTCAAAAATTAAATCCAAGATGGCGGCTGCGAAAATTTTGTTTTTGTTTTAAATCGTACATGAGAAGGAACTTCGTTCCTGATGGGGGGTCCCCTGACCGCACACGTATTTTTTTTTTATCTATCTTGTTACCATTAGAGTTATAACGATGTTGAAATACATCTACTGACAATGGATTTAAATAATCAGATGCTACCTGCAGCATAGATTTTCCCCACCGCTTTATTTCTACGTTGACGTCGTGGTGGGTCGTGGTCTGTGCCGGTAGAGTTTACTTTGCCGACATAGATCTAGGGTGAGGAGCCAGACCAAGTAGCGACTCCACGGACCCTATCTCCTGGAAGAAGTCTTGTTCCTCACCTCTGGCTTGCCTTTATTGACCGGCTGGAGTGAACACTGACGAGGAACAGAGCTCCCACCTCATTTTTGCCTTTATTGGCCGGCTTGAGTGGAGACTCGCAAGAGCAAATAAGCTCGGAGGAAGGAAGTATTCCAGTAAGTGCTTGTAGGGATCTTGACCATTTTCCGGGCTCTGGGATTGTTCTAGGAGCCGTAGAATACCTCTCCACTCCTCAAGCACCTCTGGACATGTTGCCCCCTTGTCGCTACGTCACTAAGTGCTAGTGACAGTTTCCGGGGTACAATTATTGAGTGTGCAAGTCACCTTCTGCCACTTTTTCCGTGTAATAAAACATTGATCAGGCAGGCGCCATAGTCCTTTAGGCACCCAAATTGATAGTCCAATATCTTTGTTTCCATATCCTGCAATAGTTCTACACCAACCGGAGGTTGTCCTTGGGTGCACTTGCATAGTGCATATAGGGATAATCTTCGGCTGGTGCCTCCTCGTCATTTAAAATTGTCTAAGGGCCCTCTGTGAGTTGGCTTCGGCCCCTCGTACGCCTTCCAAAGGTCCGGGAATCCAGATTCCCGAGATATGTAAACATAATAATTAATAGTTGATATCAGTTATTTCTACTCAGTAACATCGATATTTATTTTTTTGTATTTTGAAGACCATGACCATGACACTACTCGTATTAATGTTATTGTGACCCCAGTGTGGCAAAACTAAGGCTGCCGACATAATTAAGTCCAGTACCTGCCTATTAGTCATGTATAAAGCCTGTGGCTCAAAACTCTTTTTCACCTCCGGATAAAATCCGGTTAACTTATTTGACAAATAACTTCATACACATTCTAATAATTTTTTGTATTACCTTAGGTATATGTAAATAGTTGCACTTGCATAGTGCATATAGGGATAATCTTCGGCTGGTGCCTCCTCGTCATTTAAAATTGTCTAAGGGCCCTCTGTGAGTTGGCTTCGGCCCCTCGTACGCCTTCCAAAGGTCCGGGACCCCAGATTCCCAGATATGTAAACATAATAATTAACATATGATATCAATTATTTTTACTCAGTAACATCGATATTTATTTTTTGTATTTTGAACACCATGACCATGACACTACTCGTATTAATGTTATTGTGACCCCAGTGTGGCAAAACTAAGGCTGCCGATATAATTAAGTCCAGTACCTGCCTATTAGTCATGTATAAAGCCTGTGGCTCAAAACTCTTTTTCACCTCCGGATAAAATCAGGTTAACTTATTTGACAAACAATTTCATACACATTCTAATAATTTTTTGTATTACCTTATATGTAAATAGTTCCTAGGTTACTGTGAATACTCTAGATCTCTAACGAGTCATTCGTTTTATTTTAACTAAAATACATATTTACAAACTACTAACAGATGCAAAATATGTATCCGTTTGTTGGAAGAGTAATATATATAATTAACGAAAAAAGCATCTGTTGATCGTAGTGATGAGCAAAAAATGACATTAGCACGGCAGACCAAACTGGGATGGCATCGATTCTAACCGATTCAATTAACATACCGCCCATACGTGCAAACGCCGACTTTTGTATAAACTGTACTGTTATGGCATTAACAAAAGAAAGGGGTTTAATAGAGAGGATGCAAAAAAACGCCTGTGATTACTTAACCCATATCCGGCACCAGGCCATATGGTCGCGTAACCCTTTGGCCCCGTTACATCGCGTTTGTTTAACAGTTGCATAATGATTATAATAGCTGACGTTTTTTTTACGAGTTGATGAAGAACAACAATGTGCGCCAGGTGATGTGTTTTTTACACAAGGTCCACAATGTGTTCTACTTATTTGGCATAGACACAGATAACGCTTACATATTTTGATAAGTCATGTGTGCTTAGATAATCTTATAAATGAGATAACAATATAAGAATATGAGATTGCGAAAAGAGTACGTATAGTATGTGTGTTAACCGAGGTGTTGGTGCTTAGTATAATTATTTTCACTTTTCGCCTTATGGAGCGCGGGCGAGAGCGCGAGACGAGCGCGCGACGACGAATCGATGAGCCACCGATTCCTGGAAGCGCGCGCTTTCCACACACGCTGACTGAACTGCATCTTCCCGATGAAATGCACGCGAGTTCGTTGCACTTACAAACTCATAACCCCCTTTCTAAAGCGCCGATCCAATTATGTGCACTTTCGCGAGCCGCTACTGTCACTCGCCTAGATACGGATAGGAAACTCGGCGCACTGCGCTCGCACCCACCTGTCCGTGTTACCCTGAACACCATGATTTACAACACTGTGTGAACACAAAAGAAATACCTTGAAGAAATGCCTTGTTAAAATTTAATGTAATTTTTATGCTACTCTGAAACTTTATCGAGCATTGAGCAAAAAGTGGGCTTTGTCCAATTACCACTAAAGCATTGCATACAAAAAAATAAGTAGGTTAGTGAATTTGAAGACATTTGATTATTTCAGACAGGATATCCTTTTTACAAAGCTATGTAGAGAGTGCACTGCACCTTCAGAATTAGATACAGCTATAAATAAAATACTACAAATAGTTCTTGTCGTCCCAAGAATTTCTAAAATATTGATCTCATCCCAAGTATGTATAGGTAGATGGCTGATAAAGACGTGTGCGATGTAACATGAAAGTTTTTCAGTCGTAACCAGCGTCTGTGGCGCGGTGGCGCGGTGCCGCACGCTAATGAAAACGAGACAGGCTAACGAACCCGTTTATTGCATCTCCCAATGTCAGACGCCTATCACTTAAAACTACACTTTTTGCAACACTTTGTTCACTAATTTTCTCTTACTTTTACTACTTACTATCATAAAACACAGAAAATTTGTTTTAGATAATTTTCCATCTTTCTTCGTAAAGTTTTAAAAGTTTCAGGATTTTTAGCGATACATACACCGTTTAGGTATTTCGGCTAAGCAATTTGGCCAGTACTAATATACTAAGTCTTGTTGTAAGTAGGTACTTTGTTGGAAAATTACTGTTTAGTGTACAAGAAAATTAAGTGTCACACTTTCTAACACTTACATATTAAGTAGATAGTTTTTATTCGTACAAAATCAAGGGTTTTTAAAACATAAAAACGTGTTTTATTTTGAACTAAAACCTTTACGTACATAACCCACATTACCTTATCTATTATTTGAGTTGAATTTGAGAGCTTTATGCAGAAAGCAATGTCTATTATCAATCAGTCATTAGTGCATTAATACCTATGAGTAGCAAGAGTTTTTGCGAGGTAAGTGTGTTCCACATAGGGCTAGGGGAGACTAGACGAGTTGAACTTGTCATGAGTGATTGCAGAGAGAAGGATGGGGGGGATTAGAGTGCATTGACACACTTACCTACTGCACACTGCAGCGGCGAAATGCATCGGCGGCGCGTCGTCGCTTCTGCGGATACGTCTAGACTAGCCAGTGTCATTAGAACTCCCGCGGCCCCTTGCGCTCTCTCACTATCATATAACAAAAGGAAAACCCAGTTCAATGACGGAGCTCAAGTAACACCGGTTGCCTTATAAATCACTGACGACGCCTCGGAAAAGTGGAATGACGTCCGCGCGGCCATGCGGTTTTCACTCACCAACACGAACTTAGAGAGAAATGGAAAAACGTGTTAATTTTATATACGCTTGTGAGAAACAAGGCCAGCTTTAAACAGATTATAAGAATATAGCTAAGGTTTGTATCACCCACATCATTATCAGTATCACAGTCATCATTTTAATGTGAAGTTACTCTGTAATTTATGTCATAACGATTTATGTTAATATTGTGTGTGAGTTAATAAATTACTTTATTGACAAGTAGTTCAGAATACATTTTTTTTTAAACACAACAAATATTTTTTTCTTGACTCATTTTTAACTTTCATCTAAAAATAATAAAATGGTAATACAAATATACAGGGTTACTAGTAATTCGACGTATTCCTTGCAGGACGTCATATTAGGGTTAAAATGCAACAAATTAAGCCACCAAATGTTCTACCGAAATTCAATAGTTTTTGAGTTAGTTAGATTTTTAATTTTTTTATGAAAAATTTAATTCAAAAATGTTTTACGGCGCAACATTACTGGAATTTAAGTTATTATCATAGCTGATGCCGTAGCAGATCTTTGTTAAAAATTAAAAGTTGAAAAATGCTTAAAACGTCTACAAAGATCCCTAATTTAAACATTTCATTTTTCGTAATTTATATTCTTGGACAAAAATAATAAAAAAAAATACTGAATTTCGGTAGGATATTTGGTGGCTTATAATTTGTTGCATTTTAACCCTACTATGACGTCCTGCAAGGAATACGTCGAATTACAAGTAACCCTGTATAATGTATACCATTTAACCATGAAATAAACTCGCAACACTCACTCTACTTCCCTGAGTTATCATTAAAATTCTGCAACTGACAGTCATTGAGGAAAATCCTTTATATTTCCACGGCCAAAGATTTGTTCTGAATAAGAAGTGTGACTGTACCACTTTAGCCCCAACAACGTTTCTGTATCTCCTATATAGCTAAAACAATAATAAGTAATAGTTAGTACTGAACATTATCACTAACACTCTGTGCCTTTAGTAATTAGCACCGCTCTAAGGCTCACTTAGTAACAAGGTGCCTTGCACATAAATAATGACAGCCTGCCATGTTAGGATATGATCATCAGTAGGTACAAATCAACCTACTAGTTACTACATAAGAGTACATCATCAACCCATTTCCCACAACCGATACACTATGTTTTTCATCGATTCCCAGATCAATATAGAAACTGAAAAATGTTGAGAAAGTGGCATACTTTCGGGGAGAATACATTTCTTAAAGCAAGCCTGCAGAGTGCAAATACATATTATATACATATTTTCAGTACCTGCTAATGCTAGGAGTATAATCCCTTACTGGATAAATCTGCCCATTGTGAAAGTGCCACTAGTAAGAGCACAGTATTTTCTGAAGAAGAGCAAAATTATACAATTATAACCGTACACAGGATACAAATCTAAACCACAAATTCAGACAATTTAAATCATCAGCATTCTCTTGCCCTTAACCCAATTTATTTCGTCGAGGTCGGCGCAACAAGTCTTCCTTTTCCATACATTTCTCTATTAGTCGTCATCTCAGCAGTCACCACCTAGAAATATCATCTTCCACACAATCCATAGTTTCTTTTCGTTGGTCTTCCCCTACATATAGCCGTTTATACTTAAAACTTTCCTCACGACATTTTCCTCAGACAATTTAAAATATAGGTACCTAAGAATATTAAAATAAAAAAATTATTATGTTAGTTGATGTAGAATCTGTCTTACATACCTACAATGAATTACACTGTATCCGCTATTGACTTCAGTAGTGGTAATGCTGCTGCTTACAATAGACCTCTTTAATAATAAACTGTCTTATGTTAGTAATGACCTATTGACGACTAGCGCATCAGATCAGTCACATTTTACGTGATGCTAATTTATTAAAAGTACGTAAAATAACATTTTTGACCAGATCAAAAGAGGAAGCATGCGTTTCTTACTTTTTTTGACCAGTTGAAACGGGAGGATATAACGTTTGAACGTTGAACGTTTTTAGGTACGAAAATTGGCCTCCTGACGTCCGTTAACAGAACCGCGCACTGGAAAAGCGATTGCCTTGTTGTATCAATTCAGATATAAATAACTTCTATCTTCGCCCCGAACCCTAATGTTTTATATTGGTGTTACTGAGAATAAACCCCTTACAGTACATGTGTGTTAAACATTTAGGTATACCTACAACAGGTTTTAAAATAAAAATTATAACTATTTTATGAAAAGAAATGAGGTATGTATTTTTAATTATTAGATATAGTTAAATTAATTAACTTCAGTTCAACCTATCTTACATCTATATAAAAGGCAAGTGTCCGAACTAACACATCATCGCCCAGCCCAATCCGCTTAGGGCAGAAATTCGAAATTTGTACACTAGGTTCTTTTACGACGTAAGTATCCATTAAAAAAGGATTTTTTGAATTTGTATCCCTAAGGGGGTGAAAAGGGGGGATTTTGTTTGTATGAAAAATCTTATTACTTGGGCTTTTAAACTTGTCACATCGTGTGAATTCGTGCTTAAATAAATAATAAGGTTTGACATTTTTAGTTTTTCAAAACTTCCCACCCCCAAACTCACCCCAAAGGGGGTTAAAATTTGTATGGAAGAATCAATATTAAGAAGGAATATTAATGACCTGGACAAAAAAAAAGTGTTTATGTATTGTTCGAAAATCAAACCTTATGTGGGTGAAAAGTGGTAATCAAGATTTAGGGGATGAATTTACTGCTTGCTTCGATTCACTTGAAAATAGGATTAAATAATCTAAGGGTCCAATAATGGAAAGGTACTAAAAGACTTTTCAAAAATCAACCCCTGTTGGGGTTATAAAGGGAATACAATTCGTGTGAAAAATCTTATTCCTTTGGTTTAGAAACTTGAATCTTTCCAAAATAGGCTAGTTGACAATAAAAAAAATACCTTACGAATTTTATTATGTAGAATGGTTGTGCGCTAAAAGTATCAAATTCAACTTAGTTTTATAAATGATTTTAGTTTAATTAATATTTATGAGAAATAATTACGTCAAAATATAGCCATTGGTCACGTAACATTGAACGCCAATCAGAGCGCGACACGTCTCACTTTTCAGTCTTGTCACTTTGACAAAATAACATTGTTTCAGGATTCCCATCTCAAGATATTTGCCCCAAATTTAGTGGATTTTTTAGAAAAAGTAAATAGCATTCGCATGTTTATATTGTTTATTTAAATGTATGATTTTAAGAAATACCAAAAAGAAAACGTCAAGTTTTGAAAAACGAACTACATATTGCTTGCATTTTAGATCATTCTCACTCATCACTGTCATCACTTTTTTTATTTTGAAATCGCAATTATACGATTTGATTCTACAGAAATAATCGATGATGTCGATGTTTTTTTTTTTGATTCGTAAATTATAAAAAAAAAACTTACAAATCAATAATCGATTATTTGAATCGATATCGAACAACATAGGGGAAATCCAAAAGTAGAGGGTGGAAACACTGATAATTTGTTTTTACTTTTTTGACAGCAGACAATGTAGCTGTCACAGATTTGACGACTAAGGGCGAAGGTCACCGACTTTTAAACGGCTGTTTACTTAATCAGTACTTTCCTTAGGAAACACAAAAAAACAACTTTTTAAATACCTAACCGGTGGTTTGAATGTTGGTCGAACACTGGAGGATGATGACATCACTCGAGCCGCCTTTACTGTTTGTCCCGTTTTGACTACGAAAATTAAATTGAGTTTTATAAATTAAAAATTAGTAATTGTTAATGTTAGTATTTTGATGAAATATTCATGTTTTAAGGAAAATAGACCACAAGGAATATTTTTAATCGGTTTCCTAAAAACTGTAAAATTTTTTTGGTACTTAAGTACTTAGGTACCTAATGTGCTGGCACTGCTGCTGCGGCTGCGGAAAACCTCAAGCGGCGGAAGTATAATAACCTTATCGGTAATTATATTTTTGAGCCGTTTGAGGTTGAAACCCTTGCGCCGTGGGGTCCGAGTGCACATAGTTTATTTAACGAAATCTCCAAACGGCTCGTTGACACTTCCCGTGACCCAAGGGCTGGTTTTTACCTTGGCCAGAGGATAAGCATTGCCATACAACGTGGCAATGCCCAGTCTCTTGGGTACTTTACCAGTCGACAGCGATGCGGAGGAATTTTTCGACGCCATATTTTAGTATTTTAATAGTTTTAGTTAGTTTAAGATATTATATTTTTAACTTATGTATGTTCTTATAAATAAATTTTCTCTTAGGTAAATAATAAAGATCGTAATTATTAATTTAGTTTTATTTTTAAACTAACGAACTCGCCGGCGCAGAACTAGTCTGTAAATTGGCTCCTAAGTCTTAGATAAATATAGTTACTGTATAGACTGACTGATTTTCGGACATCTCACTATTCTCAACTACTACTAATGTAGGTACTGCCGAACAACAACAATGGCAATGAAGCTCAGAGAGGACAAAATGCAAAATTATGGAGTTTGCAATGAAAATAGGTGATTAAAAGGAGACAGGAATATTTTTGTTAGGAGGGGAATGACATGTCTGATTTCCTGGTTGAGTGACTGGAGCCGCCATTATCACACTAATATTATAAAGGCGAAAGTTTGTGAGTGTGTGTGTGTGTGTATGTTTGTTACTTCTTCACGCTCAAACGGCTTAACCGATTTGGATGAAATTTGGTATGTAGACAGCTTATACCCTGGATTAACACATAGGCTACTTTTTATCCCGAAAAAATGTAGTGCTCCCGTGGGAAGAGCAAGGAATTCAAATACATATTATGCTACTCTTTCAAACTCAAACGGCTCGACCGATTTCGATGAAATTTGGTGTGAAAGTAGCTGACACTTTGGATTAACACATATATTACTTTATATCCCGAAAAAATTTTGTGTTCCCGTGGGATGAGCAAGGAATTTAAATACATATTATGCTACTCTTTCAAACTCAAACGGCTCGACCGATTTCGATGAAATTGGGTGTAAAAGTAGCTGACACTTTGGATTAACACATATACTACTTTATATCCCGAAAAAATGTAGTGTTCCCGTGGGATGAGCAAGGAATTCAAATATATTTGCTTCTCTTTCAAACACAAACGGCTCGACCGACTTTGATGAAATTTGGTGAGAAAGTAGCTAACACCCTGGATTAACACATATGGTACTTTATATCCCGAAAAAATATAGTGTTCCCGTGCGATGAGCAAGGAATTCAAATATATTTGCTACTCTTTCAAACTCTAACGGCACAACCGATTTTGATGAAATTTAGCGTGGTAGTAGCTGACTCCTTGGATTAATACATAGGCTACTTTATATCCCGAAAAATATTATAGTGTTCCCGTGGGATGAGCACGGAATTCACATATATTTTTAGCTACTCTTTCGAACTCAAACAGCTCCACCGATTTTAATGAAATTTGGTAAAAGAGTAGCTGACACCCTGGATTAATACAGAGGCCACTTTATATCCCGAAAAAATATAGTGGTCCCGTGGGATGAGCAAGGAATTCAAATATATCTGCTACTCTTTCAAACTCAAACGGCTCCACCGATTTTGATGAAATTTAGTGTGGAAGTAGCTGACACCCTGGATTAATACATGGCTTACTTTATATCCCCGAAAATGTAGTGTTCCAGTGGGATGAGCAAGGAATTCAAATACATATTATGCTACTCTTTCAAACTCAAACGGCTCAACCGATTTCGATGAAATTTGGTGTAAAAGTAGCTGATACCCTGGATTAACACATAGTCCACTTAATACCCCGAAAAATGTAGTGTTCCCGAGGGATGAGCAAGGAATTCAAATATATTTGCTACAAACTCAAACGGCTCAACCGATTTTGATGAAATTTGGTAAAGGAGTAGCTAACACCCTGGATTAATACATAGGCTACTTTATGTCCCAAAAAAATATAGTGTCCCCGTGGGATGAGCAAGGAATTAAAATATATTTGCTACTCTTTCAAACTCAAACGGCTTGACCGATTGTTATGAAATTTAGCGTGGTAGTAGCTGACACCCTGGATTAACACATAGTTCACTTTATACCCCAAAAAATGTAGTGTTCCCGAGGGATGAGCAAGGAATTCAAATATATTTGCTACTCTTTCAAACTCAAACGGCTCAACCGATTGTGATGAAATTTGGCATCGTAGTAGCTGACACCCTGGATTAACACATAGTCTACTTTATACCCCGAAAAATGTAGTGTTCCCGAGGGATGAGCAAGGAATTCAAATATATTTGCTACTCTTTCAAACTCAAACGGCTTAACCGATTTTGATGAAATTTGGTAAAAGAGTAGCTAACACCCTGGAATAATACATAGGCTACTTTATATCCCAAAAAAATATAGTGTCCCCGTGGGATGAGCAAGGAATTAAAATACATTTGCTACTCTTTCAAACTGAAACGGCTCGACCGATTGTTATGAAATTTAGCGTGGTAGTAGCTGACTCCTTGGATTAACACATAAGTCACTTTATACTCTGAAAAATGTTGTGTTCCCGAGGGATGAGCAAGGAATTCACATATATTTTTAGCTACTCTTTCAAACTCAAACGGCTCAACCGATTGTGATGAAATTTGGCATCGTAGTAGCTGACACCCTGGATTAACACATAGTCTACTTTATACCCCGAAAAATGTAGTGTTCCCGAGGGATGAGCAAGGAATTCAAATACATATTATGCTACTCTTTCAAACTCAAACGGCTCGACCGATTTTTTGTGCGAAATTTGTTGTGAACGTAGCTGACACTTTGGATTAACACATAATATATACTACTTTATATCCCGAAAAAATTTAGTGTTCCAGTGGGATGAGCAAGGAATTCAAATATATTTGCTACTCTTTCAAACTCTAACGGCTCAACCGATTTTGATGAAATTTAGTAAGGAAGTAGCTGACACCTTGGAATAATACATAGGCTACTTTATATCCAAAAAAAATATAGTGTCCCCGTGGGATGAGCAAGGAATTAAAATATATTTGCTACTCTTTCAAACTCAAAAGGCTCGACCAATTGTGATGAAATTTGGCGTGGTAGTAGCTGACTCCTTGGATTAACACATAAGTCACTTTATACTCTGAAAAATGTTGTGTTCCCGAGGGATGAGCAAGGAATTCACATATATTTTTAGCTACTCTTTCAAACTCAAACGGCTCAACCGATTGTGATGAAATTTGGCATCGTAGTAGCTGACACCCTGGATTAACACATAGTCTACTTTATACCCCGAAAAATGTAGTGTTCCCGAGGGATGAGCAAGGAATTCAAATACATATTATGCTACTCTTTCAAACTCAAACGGCTCGACCGATTTTTTGTGCGAAATTTGTTGTGAACGTAGCTGACACTTTGGATTAACACATAATATATACTACTTTATATCCCGAAAAAATTTAGTGTTCCAGTGGGATGAGCAAGGAATTCAAATATATTTGCTACTCTTTCAAACTCTAACGGCTTAACCGATTTTGATGAAATTTAGTAAGGAAGTAGCTGACACCTTGGAATAATACATGGGCTACTTTATATCCAAAAAAAATATAGTGTCCCCGTGGGATGAGCAAGGAATTAAAATATATTTGCTACTCTTTCAAACTCAAAAGGCTCGACCAATTGTGATGAAATTTGGCGTGGTAGTAGCTGACTCCTTGGATTAACACATAAGTCACTTTATAGTCTGAAAAATGTAGTGTTCCCGAGGGATGATCAAGGAATTCAAATATATTTGCTACTCTTTCAAACTCAAACGGAAGGACCGATTTTGATGAAATTTGGTGTGGAAGTAGCTGACATCCTGGATTAACACATAGGCTACTTTATATACCGAAAAAGTGTAGTATTCCAGTGAGATGAGCAATTTTTTTGTGAATACTTTTTTCACCGATTAAATAATACACGTTTTAGTGTATAGTCTCATAAACCGCGGGTAACACCGCGGGGCGCTGCTAGTATTGGAATAAAGATGATAGTGGATCCTCATTCGAGTACATCTCTCATCGATCATAAGGTGACCAGTCCCTTTCTTTTGAATGTGGAATTCCTCATGGATGCGGGTGGAGGAGTTTGTCAGGACCACCGCTGTCTAAGGAGATCTTCTCTTTAAAAGACAAGAGAAAGAAAAACTGAAATCGATTATCGTCACCCAAATGTAAACATCAACACTGACATCAATACGAACTAATGTAGAGCAGGTCATTATCAGCGTAAATCCAATACGGTAGCGACTGTAACACTATTGCAGATATTTGTAACATTTTGCTCGTTTACTCGGTATAATTTATCATATTATTATCAGTCACAGCTGCAACCTGATGCCCAGAAGTATTGCTTCCAAAAGCAAGAGTCCAAGAGAAGAGAAGACGAGAGAAGAGTTTTTATCCAAGAGTTGCAATCACCTACTTGGTAATGGAAATGAAGATGATCAAAGGATTGGGGTGTTTATTTATGCTTTACCTAATACGGGCTGGTATCCCAGCCCGTATTAGGTACTATTAACTGTGATCAAAGGAGTGGACTTATGCTGCCTGTGATTCCATCCAAACTACCTATCTAATGCTCGACAACCACAGGAAGAGTAGCCGTAAGTCTGGTAGTTATCTAGAACTTTTGTAAGCGGAGTCTGGATTGGTGTCCGGTTGATGGCAATAGCCCCGTATTACATGGGACTTAAACGTAACTGGCAAAATGTGGGTGTACTATAGGTACTCCTCTGCCTAACCCTGCGGGGATTACAGGCGTGATGTTATGTTATGTTTTGTTCATATGGAAAATTCATAAATTTTCAGTAAAATTGTATTCGAGATCAAAGCTTAAAGCGTTATCTGAGCTCGCTGCACTTGACACTGAGTGACGTAGCCGCGCGACTGTTGCGCCATTGTTACCGCCGCCGCCAAGCGCCGCCGAAACGTACAATCGTATACCGTAGCTGACCTCTCCAGACAGATCTGCTTCTCCGATAACATGATGTATTCATACTTACCTACCATTTATGCTGCCAGTGACTCAAATCACAACGAAGTTGCAACAGGTTATTTACCAAGACACATTAAGAAAGCTATCTCTCTATGCAGCTAGGCGAGGAAATCTTATTTAGCAGTTATTTAACTATTAATCGAAAACGTTTCGCTACGTCTAGACTGCTAATAGAATGATCACGTCAAATTTTACGTGACGTTAATTACCTTTAACAAGTTTATCAAGTTTTTTTTATCAGTTGCAACCTTGACTGATAGAGGCTGGTTTAAATGTTGAGCGGCGGTGTGCGTACAGCGAGGTGACAATGAAAGTACACGTCGCGTTTCTCGCTTGCGATAGTTTGCCGGAATAAGGCCAGCGGCGTTCATCGGCCCCGATCGCGCCGTTACAGCGCGGGCTGCCGGACCGACCACGACACTCTCCACTGCAAGCCTCATACTAACATCATATAAAAATACTAGCTTCTGCCCGCGACTTCGTCCGCGTAAAATTTCTTGTCCCCCCCCCACCCACTAACCCCCACGCATCGCATCGCAACGACTGCCCGCGCTATTACTTCATTTCTGACATTTTTTATTTTTGCTCGACTCCTAAGGGCCCTAGCGTTATGTTAAATTGCCTATATCCTTCCGCATCGCCTGCCCCCGCTATTACTCTGCGCTCGGCTTCTAGGGGCCCTAGCGTGATGTTAAATAGCCTATATCCTTCCGCATCGCCTGCCCGCGCTATTACTTCGCGCTCGGCTGCTAGCGGCCGTATATCCTATATCTTTCCGCATCGCTTGCCCGCGCTATTACTTCGCGTTCGGCTTCTAAGAGCCCTAGCGTGATGTTAAATAGCCTATATCCTTCCGCATCGCCAGCCCGCGCTATTACTTCGCGCTCGGCTTCTAAGGGCCCTAGCGTGATGTTAAATAGCCTATATCCTTCTGCATCGCCTGCCCGCGCTATTACTTCGCGCTCGGCTCCTAAGGGCCCTAGCGTGATGTTAAATAGCTTATAGCCCTCCTCAAGAACTTGGTTATAAAATGCAAAAAGATTTTTTTCAAATCCGACTGGGGTAGTTCCAGAGATAGCGCGTTCACTTATAGCCCTCCTCAAGAACTTGGTTATAAAATGCAAAAAGATTTTTTTCAAATCCGACTGGGGTAGTTCCAGAGATAGCGCGTTCAAACAAACTAACAAAAAAACAAACTCTTCCGTTGTATTCCACCGACATTATTGAAATAATAAATCTCGCAATTCAGAAAAATTACTTATTTGCACAACGCCATCTATAGTACAAATTGATAAAACGTCCGCACTAAACATGTTTGCTCAAGAGGAACGGTATGAATTAAAGTTATTTAGCGTTTTAGTAATTTTATATTATTTCCGAAACTGTACGACCAATTGCCATACTGTAAAGGCAAAATCTTATCTCCATGATGTCCTTGTGATCATAAAATAACTTATTTTGATAAGGATTAATGTGTTGTTGTTTATATAATCATCCAAAAGTAAGTATGTCTAAAAAATACTTTTTTAAAACAATAAAAGATGTATAAAAGGTAAAATATAAAAGATAGAAATATGGTGTAGCGGACTTTTTTGTAGAATTATTTAAGACGGACCAGACTGCCATACATTGTTTTCAATTTTAAACAACCGTTTAGGCAGCGCATGCAAAAAAGTCTGTTTAAAGACGTATTTCTTTCCGACTTGTTAGACAAAAATTGTGATAGCTCGGCTAATATGCATGATATAAATATAATTTATAGCCTATAGCACTCAGGAATAATGTAGCTTTCTACCAGTGAAAAAATTTTTAGAATTGGATCATTAGTTTCGGAGATTACCCCCTACATACAAACTTACAAACATACAAACTTACAAACAAATTTTACCTCTTTATAATATTAGTATAGATACAACTACAGACATATTGTATTTATAGATAAGACTTTTCCTTCCTACATTTTCATTTAGAAGTAAAATTGCACTTCAAAGAAATCCGTGGAATTCTCTGGAAAACTCTTGCATTGCAGCTTTGGAGTAGGTTAAGTGACATTACGAAACAAAAATTAAATCAAATCTTAAATTCTAAATTTAAGATTTGATTAATATTTTTAACTCCAAGATGATATTATAAACATGAGAACTGCTGGCAATAAAACTCGAGCATGAAACAGGAAATTAGGAAAATTCATCAGCTTCGTAGAAAGTAATAACGGTGTATGTATAATATGTGTCGTGCGTGAGCGCATGATTCACGAAACTTGCCCGCTCGGTGACATAAGACGCCAAATTAACATATTTCTGCTGCGAATTTCTGCTAAAGCCTTTCCTTCACTCTTACTCATACTGTTTACTGCACGAGTCATTGGTTTATCTAACTTAAGGAAACTTGTTCTAGCGCGGTTCTATTTGCCAAGTGCAAGCTCTTAGCAAAGGTCAATCTGGTACGCTGATTGTGTAGGCAATAGGCAACTGCGCTATAATAATTTTGATACATGAAGTAGGTAATAAAATTTTCTACTGAATTTTTTTTTTTACGTTTTTCAGCTATATTTTTGTAAATGTAGCTTATGTAGATATCTATTAGAAGCTGTTTTTAATAAACACATATTTTTCAGGTCATAGTAATATATGCTATATTACTATGACCTCAAAAATATGTGTTTGGTCCAGAAAAGTAAAGGTAGGCAAATCATGTTATTTTTAAAGTCTTACATACCTAAATATTATCAAATATAAATATTTTTTACTCCATGTTATTTAATAACTTAATTACATTCATATTATGCAGACAAACCAGAATCCGCATTATCCAACTATGCCTAGCGAAAAATTGGCCACGATTTCGTTTGCCTCAAGACTGAGTCAGACCCTATTGTGCGGAGCGGCCGATGCTGCAGGCATGTAGGTGATTGCAACTGCTTTCCGGTAATGTAACCGTCGCGTATGCCTGTAAGAATTCTGCTGGAGGTTCGTTGAACTTTCGCGAGTGCAGAACTGCAGGGTGGGGGAGCCGCACTAGGTCATACCCGGCCGTCGGCACACTTACCTTGACTCCACGCGCAGCGCCGCTGCCGCCGCCACCACCGCCGTGCGTTCAACTTCGACGCATAGAAAACTAGGCAATACCTCGCCCGACATTTTCTTGCAATTATTTTAACGCAACTGTCGTTGTATCTGTCGTACGATTTTTGGTACAAATATGCACCTACTATACAAATCCATACTATAACTAAATTAATACCTATTTAGTTTAACATCGGAAAAGAAAAGGCAATATTTTCCAGCTCTTAACTATCCCCAAAAGTATTTTTGGTCGTAAAACGCATATTTCCGAGTTTCAAAAATAAGTCAAAATAAATAGCTACGACGAAATTAATTGGGAGTTATATTTTCGAGCCGTTTGGGGTTGAAACACTAGGGCCATGGGGTCCAAGTGCTCACTTTGTTTTTCATGACATCGCTAAGCTATTGGTCGACTCTTCACGTAAAGAACGGCGTAGGGCTGGCCTATTTTTTGCCCAAAGAATCAGCATTGCCATACAACGTGGCAATGCTGCCAGCCTTTTCGGCACTTTTCCTGTTGACAGCGATGCGGACGAATTTTTTGATGCCCTATGATCCTTTCCCCTCCTTTTTTATATACAATGTACATTTATTATTTTAAATCTGTGTTAGTTCATATATTATGTACATAATTATATCATATCGACGAAATTAAAATAAAAAAAAACTGAAAAGTTTTAATTAAGTAGTTCCTACCTACATACTGATATTTTAAATAAAAAGATTTTTACTATCACCAGTATTCTTATAAAAAATATTGAAAGCAATACAATTACTTTCCTCATTTCACTATGTATTAATCATCATTACTGCATTATCTTACCCGCCAATAGTCACATGCACTCGATGATTCGACACACTCCACATTTTTTATTGAAAAATATACAAAGGGGGTCGGAGCTTAATTGTATGCGCAAATCGTACGTCCAGTACTGTATTGTCTATCTGGTTTGACCAGATTACCGAGAACGATCTATGACATCAGATCTACTTTGTATTGCGAATAGTCTTTATTCTCGTCTGATGTTGACTTTGAATTCATTGAACATTGGACTCAACTCCATCCTAGATATTATAGAAAGAACTGTACTTACATGAAATTCCATCCAGAACGGCCTTTATCCATAAGGTTTTATCTATATAATCTAATCTAAATAAAAAGAGAAGTCCTGACTGACTGATTGACTGACTCATCAACGCCCAGCCTGAACCCTTGGACCTAGAAAGCTGAAATTTTGCACAGAGGTTCCCTTTATAATGTAGACATTAATAAGGAAGGAATTCCCGGTAGTATGTTCCCGTGGGATATTTTCCGACATCCACGCGGGCAAAAGCTAGTGTATTAATAAAGGCGAATCATCATCTGATATAACAAAAAGTCGCAACCCCAAAAGCGACGTGTAATTGTCGTGAGACGCAATGACGTGACAACATATAATTCTCTGTATTACCTATGTCATATGTGTATAATTTAAGGCAAAGAAAAACAAAAGCAACCTACTCGTACCTCAGACATGCATCCTCGGACGCACGGGTAGCTCATATTATGGCAGTTTGCCTTGAGATCAAATCTGTAACAAAATAAAGAGGTTTAAACTTCTAACGCAAACATCCTCAACAGTATTATTTTGCAAATGCAACATCATAATAAGACAATTACGTAGCGCTGTTTGATCCACTTAGTTCTTATCAAAACATTAATCTTGAGTCGAAAAGCGTTGACCTCGACTTCTACGTGCGGTCGCAATACATAGCCACTAGTCACATAATACTTTCTTCTTTTTAGACTACATCATCAGAATCGTTTAAGATGCTCAAATTACGAGGACAAAAACCATTTTTCTCAAACATCCATGGAAATATTGTCATTATTTTCGAAAAAAGAACACGCGAAGTATCGAATTTACTGTCAAAGAAAATCAAATCCATTGCAGGAGCGTTTTTTGAATTTGGAACATTACACCGCTCCAGCAATGTTGTATGAAAAGGCGTGCTGGGGTTATTAAATACTCTTTTATTGGATCTCTTTTATCATTCTTGGCATACCATAAGTCTCTTTCCTTAGTATAAATTGCGTTCACGTGGCTGTATAGCCATAAATGCGTTTGCTTTTCGGCACAGATGATAAATAGAAAATTGGCGGCAAAGCTGAAAATTCGTCTTGATTTGTTATTTATACCTACTTATTACTTAAATATAAATTTAATAAATAAAATGAGTTCTAACGGTTCAGAGAGTGAAATGGAGATTGATTGTACTCCACTGGATTTAAGATCAGAAGCCAAATTGGCAATGGAAAACCTGCTCCCAGCGAAGTCAAAAGAAAAATACTTACATGAAAGCATTGCATGAAAGTATCTGAAAATTTTATGATTTAGAAAAACGAGAAAAAAGTCATCATTTTCTCCGAAACAGTATTTTTGGCGTATTTTAATAAGATTGCTAAAACTAAAAAGTCATCTACATTATGGGCAATTTATTTCATGGTGAAATGTACAGTTCATGTTAAAAACGTCATTAACTTGAAAAATTATGGAAATTTTATTTCCCTGCATTCTTTTGAGAAAAGCACTATATATGCCTCGGCGGAAATGGCGATTGCCTGTCTCGTATTAGTGAAGTCCTCGCCTACGGCTCGGCCTTCAAACTCATGCTCGACCTGCAATTGCCTATTTCACGGCCTTTGCAATAATGTACTATTACAGAACCGATAAGTTAACAAAAAAAACCGGTCAAGAGCGAGTCGGACTCGCGCACCGAGGGTTCCGTTCCAATTTCTGAAAAAGTGTGCCACTTAGAGACATCGTTTTATTTTTCCTGTAATTTTTACATAAACTTCTATCACACAGAATAATTTCAGATTTTTCTCTTTGCAAACTTCGGAGGTAAGGGGGGGAACGGTATTTTTTTTTTACATTTTTCATCAAAAGTCGAAAACTATGCGGCGTTAAAAAAAATAAAAAATAGTTTGAGAATGTGCAAACAACGTTCTTTCATATGATATCCCACATGCCCTAATAGCCCCACTTTAAATTTTTAAGACCCTGTTGCAACAAAAATATAAATATTTTTATTTCTTTCTTATTTGCAAAATAGTTGGGTAAACGTCATCTAAAACTATTCTTAATTTTAAGTTGATAGCATCAGTAGTTCTTGAGATATCCAGCTGTGACAGACAGACAGACAGACAGACAGACAGACTGAGTCACACCATAAGGGTTCCTTTTTTACCATTTTGGTACGGAACCCTAAAAATGACAATGTGTGTAAGTAAATGTCAAACATGCTGATCAATCCAGGTTACAATAATTGTTTTACCAGCAGCCTACAATATTAGGGAACAGAATTCTTCTTCCCGTTACGTGTGTATGAAACCGACGTGTGTTTTCATTTCGACTGAAGTTGATTGAGTCATAGTTTTAACGTAAGCTTTTATGTTTACGTTTCAAAGCTTTAACGCAAGTGGCTACGTTTACGTTTCAAAGCTTTAACGCAAGTTGTTACGTTTACGTTTCAAATATAGATGCTTCTTAAGATTTGTGATTTACTTTTTGGGTAGCTTTATGCAAAGCAAACCTTGAAAACATGTTATCATGAATTGCTAGCAATTTTATTGAACACTAGCTGCCCGTCAGACGTTGTCCTGTCAAAATGTCAATTTCTTTTTTTTTTCCTTTTAAACCACCCCTCTATATAATATCCCCCCCAAACAAAACAAAAAACAATATTCAAATCGGTCAAGCCATTTTTGAGTTTCAGCGAGTCTAACGAACAGCAATTGATTTTTAGGGTTCCGTACCTCAAAAGGAAAAAACGGAACCCTTATAGGATCACTCGTGTGTCTGTCTGTCTGTCTGTCTGTCTGTCCGTCTGTCCGTCTGTCACAGCCAATTTGCTCCGAATCTTATGGACCGATTAAGTTCAAATTTGGTACACATATGGATTTCTGTGACCCAAACACGTATAGCTAAAGTAAATATATGAATTTTGAATACGAGAGTCACTTTTAGGGGGGAAATAAGAAAATTTTAAAAAAAGTTTTGTAAACTGTACCGTGTGACATATCAAATGAAAGGGCTTACTATGAGGGTCTCATATATATTTTTATTATAATTTAAAAATATATTGTTTTAAAGTTATTTAAGAAAATAGACGAAAATTGACCATTCCCCCCCCCCTATCTCCGAAACTACTGAGCCTAAAATTTTGAAAAAAATATATAAAATAGTTCTATACCTGTAGATTACAGGAAAACCTATTAGAAGTCTGTGGTCTTAAAATAACATGGTAAATCTATATATATAAAAAAATCAAAGTCCTGACTGAGTCACTGACTAATATATCAACGCACAGCACAAACCAATGGACCTAGAGACTTGAAATTTTGCACATAGATACCTTATATAGTGTAAACATCCACTATGGAAAGATTTTTGGAAATTACATCCCTAAGGGGGTAAAATAGGGGATGAAAGTTTGTATGAAAAATCCTATCCCTTGAGTTAATATTCATCTAAGTAAATTATAAAGTTTATCATTTTGAGTTTTCCTAAACTACCCCCTAAGGAGGGATTGGGGGTGTCAAAGTTTGTATGGAGGAATTTGAACACGCGGTCCGATTAACTCAAAACTCAGTTTTTATACTTGAGACCAAAAATTAAAAGACTAACGTGTATCAGAGTTTTCCAAAAATCTACGGAGGTTTTATTGGGGGCTTGATTAACTCTAAAATTGGTGTAAATAATGTTTGAGTCAAGTTATTGAAACATACCAGACGATTTTTGAAATTCTTTGTGTGTTCGTGAAAACAGAGATACAGTTTATATGAAAAATCTTATTAATTTGGTTAATGAACTTGAAACTTAGCACAAATACTTGCATAAGTAAGTAATAATGTTTTTCATTATTAGTTTTTCAAAACTACGCCTCAAATGAGGTTTAGGAATGTTAAAGTTTGTATAGAAGAATTTTAAAGCGCAGTCCGATTAAAAAAATGGTACTTTGAGTCAAGTTAGGAAACTTGCCCAACGAATTTTCACCGATTTTGACGGCATATAGCTGATGTTTTAAGGAGTAACTTAGGCTATTTTTATTTTAGAAAAATAATTAGGGTTCCGCGCAAGAAAATTAAAATCCATGAAATCAGACAACCACGTACAGTCCAGTACAAACTTACTAAGCCTCCGCTGTCTATTACGGCTATAACAACAAATAATAAAAATAAAGCCAAGTTAAAAATTTAACGGGTCGGTCCCCATACAATAAACTTTTCATTTTGAAAACAAAATAAAAAGTTTAATCTAGCATGTCGGGTGTCATCGTCTAGAACTCATCGAGTAGAGTAAAAACATATTTTTTTTATCTTCTAAAATATTAAGAAATAGGGGGCCGCAAAAGTTGTAAATTTTAGACCATTTTTGTACGAGCTCTAGCGCAACAATCAATCTGCCTAGCCTTTTCCCAACTATGTTGGGGTCGGCTTCCAGTCTAACCGGATGCAGCTGAATACCAGTATTTTACATGGAGCGACTGCCTATCTGACCTCCACAACCCAGTTACTGGGTAATACGATACCCCTTGGTAAGACTGGTTGTCAGACTTTCGGGCTTCTGACGACCCGTAACGACTGTCAAAGATCCACGAATAACAGCCGGGACCAACGGCTTAACGTGCTTTCCGAGGCACGGAGGAATCTCGGTATGTAAAGATGGTCACCCATCCACTGACCAACCCCGGCAAGCGTAGCTTAACCTGACGGATCGACCCGTGCGGCTCTTATTATTTAGCCACGAGCTCTAGCGCAACAATTCAACAAATTAGGAATTTGAAACTTCTATATACCATGTAGTTACCATAAATACTGTATTTAATAAACAATACTGAAAACGGCGATTCATGAGGTCTTTTCTTTAAACATAGGTGATTTTCTGCAACTGCAAAAAATAACCTTGTAATTCACAGTATCATTATAAAATAAGTAAAAAGTTATCTTTGCGATTGTTAAACATATAATATGGTACGGAACCCTTTGTACGCGAGTCCGACTCGCACTTGACCGGTTTTTTTATATATAAGATTAAAACAGTGCACAAAAAAAGTCAATATGCTTAATCCATATTAATAAACGCTAGATTAATAAACTGTGCCATATTTTTCAAACTATAATCTGCAATCCACTTAGTTCAGTCTTGTTAACTTTACTATTAACATATCTATATGTAGGCCAAACAAGCATTGAAGAAGTGTTAAGTCATTTAGATACACGCAAACTCACTGCAAAAAAGAGCCATCGATAATTCTAGATTGTTGAATCAAAAATTTTGCTAACAAAATGTTAGCTCACAGATTCTGCAAAAAATGGAAGACAATGACCCTTATTCGTACTGTTTCAGGTACTTAACTATCTAATCTGCATAAACTCAATATTCTCATTTCAAACGTATGTAACGCTTTTTTTCACGAATATCCATACTAGTCGTGGTAATCCCCGAAACAGGGACTCGAGAAAAACCGTGAACATCATTAAAGATGAATGTGTCTCATGAAAATTATAATATACTAGCTTCTGCCCGCGGCTTTAACCGCGCATGTATTATATACCATTTCAAATAAAAACTTTGCAAAAAGGCAAATATACGTCGCACTAAGTCGTGTCAGAAGTTTGGCAGGCGTAGTTTTATGTTGACGGAGATAACGAGGCTAAAAAATCTACCTTCTGACAATCAAGGCCACTCATAACATACAACTCAAGCAGCGCAATTTGAAGCGGCATAATAATATAATTACCATTAGAGTGCTCCTCATGACAATTTCTAGAAGCCCAAACACGACTAGGATACATTGTTTTATTACTGAGTGCTTAACTTCCGGCTTCTTCATCAGATCGGTTCGATGGTACCATTTTCATCAGAACTATTTATTTAAAGCTTCGTCATAGTCACTAAACTATCCTAATTGAGATATCTTACCTTTGAAATACTTAGTATCGTTGAGGAGTTCCCGTGGCCATCTGTGGTCTTCTTCATCAGTTCCACTTCACCAGATGATACTTTCTGAATTCAAATGCTTGATTTGTTGATGAAAATACCAAAATCGATATATGTATGCCAATAATATTTGAGGTGTTCCCTCGATTCCTCATAGATACCATAATCAGAACTGGATTTTGATAAAATTGGGCCCAATCTTGAAGTATATCCTTTCAACTAAAAAAATAATTTTCCAAATATGTTTATAAATGACGGAGTACCTACTGAGTTAACAAACATGAAAAAAAAATACAACCGAATTGAGAACCTTCTCCTTCTTGAAGTCGGTTAAAAATACACGCTGCTATTGCGCTGCATTTGGGCTATGATGCATACAGGTTGCTATGACATAATCACAAATCGAAGTTTTTCTAGCTGAGGCGATGTGAACTTTTGTTGTAAAAGTTCTGTATTTTTACGCTTTTTCAAGGAGTACTTACTAATTTAAACTAATTATATAAAATGTCTATTATTGTGAATGTTGTACGTAGATGTGATGATATGGACTGGAAATCTATACAAATAAAAAGAGAAATCCTGACTAACTGACTGAGTAACTGACTGACTCATCAACGCCCAGCCCAAACCTTTGGACCTAGAAAGCTGAAATTTTGCACAGAGGTTCCCTTTATAATGTAGACAAGAAATAAGGAAAGAATTCCCGGTAGCAGACGCCCTGGGCGGCGGGAATCGTGGGGCGATTTCCGGCCACCGTAGGCGCGGGCCTGTGGATGGTGAGCAGCGGGTAGCTCGCCGTCCGGTAAGGACCAGCCGGTCGATTCTGTAAAAATCTCACCGTGAAAACTTAGGTGAAGTGAGTTTGTTTTTGCTAGGAATTGACACTATTGACAGCTCACTCCACGCTCACTTCACCTAAGTTTTCACGGTGAGATGGTTACAGAATCGCACTGCAGGCCCGAGTCGACGGCGCGTTGTGTTCCACGCGCGCCTCAAAGAGATGTCAGCAAATGATGGGGTCCAATAGGGCCGACGCCGCTGGGGTCGCGGGTAGTTTTAAGAAGATACCGCGGCCCTGGCATAGACAACTGAAGGAACACGGGTGGGTTTTAGTCAGTAAAAGTCTGACACGCCCTTCCCTCCACCCAGAGCTGGAGAAGTTATTTGATGATTTCCCACCTTCAAAAAAAAAAAAAAAAGGGTTCCCTTGGGATATTTTCCGACATCCACGCGAGCGAAGCCGTGGGCAAAAGCTAGTTTTATATATTCGCCCTCCCTATATCCCAACTTACATAAAATAAAGTAAGAATTTGTTACAATTAAATATGAAAAATAAAATGTAGGTAGTGCAGATAAACTATAAGTTCAGTACGGCCAGATATGTACATATATGTAGGTAAAATGTAGCGGAGTATCCATTAAATGCATACTGAAAATATACACATAATTAGAAGGGAGACACCAACGGCAACCACGAAAAGACACCAACTTTCGAAATTAAAGTTAATTTTCACTTTGTAGTGTTTGTTTTTGGGAGTTGGTTGTTTTTTTTTTGTAAAAAGTTTTTATATCATTATTTATTTAGGGTGTGATGGGACTGTCATGCGCATTCCGGGTATAAAATACCCTAATAAAAAAATTATAAAAAAGAAAGTACCTACTCCTTCAAACAACGTGAAAATACAGAACTTTTACAAAAAAATTCACCTCGCCTCGGTAACAAAAACTTCGATTTGTGATTATGTTATAGCAACTTGTATAATAAGAAACACTACTGCATATGTATGATTTTATTATGGAATGACGCATTATTGAATTCATAAATAAATTAATTAATTTTCAACTAAATATTACTGTTACTGTGTTGCAGAGCAAAGAGTCTAAATAAAGTGGTTGCGTTTCATTAGACAATGAGACAAGTATTTACTAAAGTGTATATAACAACTGTGCTCACTGAAAAATTAATACTAATTTCCACAGTAGGTACACATAAAAATAAATGTTATTTGTGTTTAAACATGCCATTATTTTTCACGGTCTTTGTCACAAGTGTCAAAAACCTCTACTTATGCGGGTTACATGCGCGTTATCTTGAAACAATACATAACAGATTGGCTACAAGTGTGGAAAATAACTCGAAGTCTTTGTGCTCCCTTTGACGAAGTTTATTTCATGTCAGTACGAGTGGGTTGTCAAAGATATCCGCTCACATTGACTGTAGGACGTTATGTGAAGTTTGTAAAAGCAATTCAAACATCGTTAGTTCGTCATATAAATTGGCTAATAGCAGGCATTGACTCTGTTCGGCACTCAAAAGAGTTCAACGCTCGTGGACTTGAGCTAGCTAGTCTCACGACTCTTTACACAATGGCTTTTTTGTGCATTCTTGCTTTTGGTTATGACATCACCCTGACTAGCAACTTGAAGCTACTTTAGGTGTAAGCTATGAGCATGTGGTATATGTAGTAATATGTCTGTTTATACAGCCTTAATAATAGGAGAAGTCGTTGAACGTGTTTTCATGAATTTTCTTTTCAATTACGTAATGAATATTCAAAACAATCAAATATTTAGGTACAGACGAGTATTACGTGGAAACTTAAAACACACTATGTATTCCTAAAATTTGTTTTATATGATGTAATGCATCAAGTAATAATTAAGCTATTCTAAGTTACGGCACAAAAATTTGAAACTGCTAAAACCGCTTCTCTAGCCACACTTTCCAGTGCTTTTAATTTTGTTTGTGTTACATGTTTTTTATTTTGTTTACCTCATTTCTTTTTAAACTTTGGAAAATTGAAAAGAAATAAAGAAGGAACAATTATTTACATAATTATGTTCATGACAAAGAATACTACCTATAAACTTTGTTTATGTAAAATTGGTGTTTCAAATGCAGTCATAATATTAGGTAAATATTGGACTCTGAAACGATTAATATTTGAATGTAAAAATATTCTCAAAAGCTTACAAATCGCTTTAAATCTTGAGAAACTTAAAACTTACTGGTGAACAGTCGAAGAATAATAATATCATCACAAAAACAATAACAATAAGCAGTGGTTCCTTAACATTTATTATTTTATTGCTCATTGTGCTTATTTATTCTTGGTTACACAATTTCAAGGAACGGCCGTTAATAACTGCGGACAAAATGACGATACTAAACTAAATGATGCAGAACCTAATTTAATTATCGTTTTGAAAATGCTTTTTATCGAATATCTTTCTAGGCGTTATCCACCCGTATTCTTATTCAAACATGAAGACATGAATTTATAGAGGTAGCTATGCAGTATTAGCTACCTAAATAAATTGGATTCTTATTTTAGAAACCGGATTGATAACATAAACATAGGTTAATTAATAAATTATCTTACTTTACGGCTCAGTCAATCAGATTTTTTTTTGTTTTTGCTTTGTGTATTCATTAACATAAAGTTAGTGAACAGGCTATGAAAAAATTACATTTGCTATTGGATACCACATTTTTATACATACATACACTACATTTTCCATGGATATACCTTTATATTTGACACTTTCAGATAACAAACAATATAAATATTATATTGGAATGGTGACTCCATGTGCCTTAGCAACCAAATATAACATGTAGAAAGATTTTATGCAAAACTAATAGTAAATATCGTCGCGTCTTGCTATTTCAGCACCAAATATAATTAATACTATTGAATCTATGGTATTCATTATTTTGTTTTCTTCAAATTAGAGTCCACATCAATAATCATAATAATTAAGTAAGTACCTATATGCCAAGATGCCGAAACTATTAATTTTCATACATACCTGTAATAAAATCGTAATGAAGTCAAACATTGAATATTTTTGAAAAGGTAATTGCTACGAGGTCTGGGAACAATTCTAATATCTATCTATATAAATAAAAACAGAACTCCTGACTGACTGACACTCGTATTTATAGTCAAGTAAAAGTAATTACTTAAGTAAAAGTAATTGCTCAAGCAATGATTTTCTTTCTATAGTTTAGTAATTGCTTGAAGTTAGAACTGTCAAAGCTTAGAATGCTTATCCATTACTTTGATTATAAATACGAGCCTAATTGACTGACTCATCAACGCCTAGCCCAAACACTTGTCGTAGAAAGCTGAAATTTTGCACAGAGGTTCCCTTTATAATGTAGACAAGGAATAAGGAAGGATTTCTCGGTAGTATGTTCCCGTGAGATATTTTCCGACATCCACGTGGGCGAAGGCACGGCCAAAGCTAGTAAAATATATTTTTGATGCCAATCGCTCCTGTTTCTTATACGGATCAAAAAACAAGCAAACTGTTGCACAAACCGCGGTTTGAGTAGGTAGGTACTAGAAAAGTCAGAAATCGCAAAAAAACTTCCCATACATTTCGTAGGAAATAAGACCCAGTTGAGAGAGAATCAATATACAAGTGTATGACAACATTACAGTTGAATTATTTCATGACTTCAATGGGCTGAATAGCGAACGAATAAAGCAGTTAGTTAGGCACAGATTTAACCTATTAAACCTTCAACTGTCACATTTGAGACACAATTAAATTTCAATTGTTATTTTAATGATAGCTGTTCGCCAGGAATAATCTCTAAGAATGCATCAGTCAGTGTATCTGTGTTGTGCCCTTATTAGGTAGTATATGCAGGAACGCAAATAACGATATAGGTAATTCGAATAATTCATGACAAAAATATTTTTCGTTTTTATTTTATTTCTTCAAAAGTGTATTGAAAAACGTCGTTTGAAACACGTGGACATTCTCCACATATATCAAAATGTACATTAGTATACTGTCTTACGACTTCCACGCGAACGAAGTCGCGGGCAGAAGTTAGTGAACAATACAAAGCAATATTTATGAAAAATTTAGATACCTACTTGTCTCTTGGTTATGGTGATTACTGTTAAGATTTCTTTTAATGCACTGTTTCTTTAACTAACATCACTTATTACATTATATGAATCTGTTTCAAGTTAATACATTGCAAACGATCGTTGAATTATCCAGCTTCCGATTAGCCAACAGGCTCACGCGGCTAAACCACGTGGCTCTTAGCTCTAACATAATCATTGAACATGAATTCGCATAAATTTACATCAGGTTAGCAAAAAAAGATCTGAAATTTAGTTATTTCATATGAAAATGACGCAGTAGATTGTCCATTAAATACGCAAAATAAAAACCCAATGGTGAAGTTTTAGAAAACCCAAAAGCATGTCGTCCTGAATTAATTGTCAAAGGCAAGATATAGAATACCAATAACGTAGCGAGCCAAAAGTCTGGAAGTAAGGCATCATAATCACTAAAGTTTTTATGCTTAGGTTGATGTAATCTGGCGGGACGTGCAAAAACTCAAGGAATATTTGGTGGAGGAGGCTCCGTGCCCTCGGGCGGCGGCGGTTACATAAGTTCATCTATTTTCAAGGTCGAGGACATTGCTCCCAAATCGCTGATCGCGTCCTGCCGGCCGGTGGAGGGGAGCCTCCAACTGGCCAGTTTGGGCGTTCACTTCTTTTTTTCCTAATACCGTCTATTATACACTATGTTAGGTACTTTGGTCAGGTTTTTACATAACATACAAGGAATCGTATGGTTCGGTGTTCGTTAAAGTTAAATGCGATTCGGAATTTTAATTACGTTCCTAGATGTTTATCAAGTTCTTTTCCAGAACAAAGAATAGAAATGCTAATTTTATTCGAGTTTTATACAAAAATCTATTGTGTGAATGACTTCTCTTTACAGATTTCAACACAAAAACTGTAACAATTAGTCGCATTAGAAGAGGAAAGACTTTTGTGTTAAACTGCTACCTACTTTTGTAGTATAATAAATCAATGAGAAAGTCGTCTGACAATTTACAACTACATTCTCCGCCCTCAGGGTGGTCAGTAGCTAAACAAATGACACGAATCAAGAGCGCACCCCTTTCTTTTACAATCGGCTACTGCGTTATAAAACTCTTTCTCAACTTTTTTTTTCGTAAAAACAAATGAAGATGCGGGTTTCAACATTGCTACTTTTAATTCTACATTTAATCCTTTTCCTAAAGAGAGCTTAATTTCGCCAAGACGAAACCGAACAGTGGCCGACTGGCCGCAGGCTATAAATATGTATGTATATGGTAACCTTTAAGCTATTCAAATGAAACTGAAAAGGTTTTTATTAGAGCCGCAAGTATGGCAATAATTACTAACCTTCAGAGATTTTTTGCAAATGAAAAACGAAGGACACCAATCAATCACTTTCAAAAAATCTCCAAACAAACAAATAAGCCGTTCCATACTTTTTTAAAACAAAATGAATACGAAACACATTTTTTACATGATTTCTCAAATTGCAAGTATTTTTGTCGCAGGAAACATAAAAGTTTCTATGTCATTGTGTTTTTGTCATTGCAATGTGTGTTTGGGTGGAAAGGGACCGTTAGATTTTTTTGACTCTGCCATTATAACGGGCCACCCTTAAAAAAAACTTAAGGGTTCGGCAGGTAGAGCAAATCTTTTGATCGAAGCCTGCGATTAACGCTGCGATTGAGCATATATAATGTAGATTTTTTATTGTTCAGATGTTCCAAACTTATGTAATGGGCCTTACGTAACTGTAAAATCCCACTTTAAACATTTACCTCTTTGTCGTTTCTTTGATTGCGCCTGATAACTGTGCGGCGGAAGGCATATGCAACATTTTATTGTTGATGCATATGTGCGATACTGCTGTATTTTATTTTGACTTTTTTGGAAATTGAAAAAGAGGATCACACATCAATCAATCTGCCTAGCCTTTTCCCAACTATGTTGGGGTCGGCTTCCAGTCTAACCGGATGCAGCTGAATACCAGTAAAAGAGGATCACACATATCACGTAATAATATCAACTGCTCTCGAATCTAATTTTCCTGTTAGAAACTAGGACTGACAAGGGTTTCTAGGTTTATAAGTTTAGTATTTTTATAAGGGTATAAAACTCACGTACTGTTCAGTTTACAAAAAACCGGCCAGGTGCGCGTCAGCCGAAGGGATCAGTACCATATCGTACAAGATTTACTAAACATCACAATATGTATTTAAATACTTTCGTAAAAGAAAGAAGAGAGGCGATATAACAATATATCGCAAAGATAACTTTGTATTTCATAATGATACCGTGAATTACAAAGTTACTTTTTGCAGTTGCAGAAAATCTAAATAATAAAAAGAAAAATATTTAAACAAAATACCTTATGGATCGGCGTTTTTGGTATTTGTTGATTAACATATAGGTACATATACAGTATATGGTACATGATGTACAGAAGTTTTAAATTCCTAACTTTTTTAATTGTTGCGATAGAGCTTGTACAAAAATGGTCTAAAATTGGCAACTTTTGCGGAACCCTATTCCTTCATTTTTGAATATAAAAAAAATATATATTTGTACTTTACTCGATGAGTTCTAGACAATGACACCCCACATGCTAGTGTAAGAATTTGTTTTTTTTTAATGATAAGTTTATTGCATGGGGACCCCCTTTAATTTTTAACTTTTTTTATTATTTATTGTTATTGTTATAGCCGTAATAGAAATATACAATTCCTGAAAATTTAAATTGCCTACCTATTACGGTTCATGAGATACAGCCCTGTGACAAACATATGGACGGACGGACGGACGGACAGCGGAGGCTTAGTAATAGGGTTCCCTTTGGTACCCATTGGGTTCGGAACCCTACAAACAAAATCAAAAACTACCACTACAAATTTTAATCCCCGCCCTAGTTGACTCTGAATTACCATGCTTGACTGATGCGGTGAATGTTTGGAATTGATAATCTTATCAATACGTCTGAGCGTAACCGCCTACTGGCCTGCTGGGTGAGTCAGAGTCCGGCCTCTGGCTTCAAGCTGTCATCCAGCAAAGTGCCTATGTTGGTATAGGCACTTTGCTGGATGACACCACCTTCCAGCTCGCTACTTGTCTGCATCTCGGCGCTCCTGGCGCGGCTCCGCATCGGACACCATGGCCTATCTTGCAGTAAGAACGTAGGTCGCAAATCACGACATGACATCATCCGTCGTGCTCTTGTCACCAGCTTGTGCCAGCTGTTTTAAAACCCAATGGTTTGGCACGCGACGATGGGAAGAGACCACACGTAATGACCATAGGGGCTTGGGAAGTTTGGCTGGCCTTTGGTGTGGGATGCAACATGTGTCGACACACACTCTTGCGCCATCCCATCGGAAGATCACCAGCTCACCACAGCACACCGCCCCCGCACGCCTGAGATGCGGAAAACCTCAAACGGTGAAAATATTCCAATCTTATCGGGAGTTATATGTTCGAGCCATTTGGGGTTGAAACATGTCCATGGGGTCCGAGTGCCCATCACTTGGGTTTTCGAGACATCGTCAAGCGGTTGGTTGACTCTTCAGATGAACAGAGGGCTGGCCTATTTTTGCCCAAAGAATCAGCATCGCGATACAACGTGGCTAAGCTGCCAGCCTTTTGGGCACTTTTCCTGTTGATACCGATGAAGACGAATTTTTTAATGCCCTATGATTCTTTTCACTCTGTTCTAGCTTAAATACACTGGCCTGCAAAACTAAGTACTGCACTTTTAATTTTTTTTTTCTCTAAAATATAGAAGTTAGATATCTAAAATAAAAAAAAACGTTTTATAGTAACACTTTTAAGTCTAAAAAAGATAAAACAATAAAAATAGCCATTATTAGCTTAGTGTCATAAAACTCAATTAACATTTACAGGTTTTACATGTTATTTCTTTTTTAATAACTGGTATTGCCTCCTCGGGCTCTGTTTACAGCTTCGAGTCGATTTGGCATACTGAACACGAGGTTTCGGAGCCGATGTTGGGGAATACTCTCCCATTCTTCTATCAGGGCCTGTTTTAGTGCCCTGAGGGTAGTAGGTGGTGGTATGCGGCTTCTGACTAGCCTCCCTAACTCATCCCAGGCGTGCCAGTTTTTATGTACAAAATTAAACTCTTTTCGAGTCCTTTTTGTTTCGAAAGTATATCTTGTGTACTTAAAAAGTTATTGCAATTTTAAAAGTGTGATACTTATTTTTGCAGGCCAGTGTATTATGTACTACCTAAATATTGCAAACAGAAATAAATGACTATGTCACAGTCACGTTAATCTAGAACTACAACTAGGTATGTCGGGGACCTAAGACGCTAATTAACTAATCAACAATCGGTCGACAAATAACTAATATTTTTAAACCACCTTGCTTTTCATAGTTTAGAAAATTATCGCGTTATCCTTTTTTTTCAAGTCTATGACGTTGTCATAGCAAAGTCCGGAAAATTCCCTCATTGTCTTGTAAAATTGTGTAGTGGTCGTAGAAGATTGGCCATGTACCAGTAACCAGGATACGAATACTATGTTAATCTTTATCCTAGCAGTAACTGCTACACATGGCTTGGAGACCTGCCAGGCGGTCGGTACTGCTAACAGCTTCGCTCAGTAAAGGGAAATAAACGACCTTTTACCAACTCACCACGTCTTGTAAGTGTTTTATCCTTCAAGCTACGTGAAGTAGCTTTAGCAGTCAGGTTATTAAAGTTTTGGGCTAACCTGGGCATTACAAAATATTAGTCAATGATAAAGATAAATCAAAGTACAAAATCAGCTTCAAACGAGATGTCAGATGCCATTTGATTTCACATTATTATTAATAAAAAAATGTTACATATTTAAACGATGAGATAACAATATTATCGATCAAAATTTAATTTACAAATAAGTACTCGGCTACGATTTCTCCACTGTGATTTAGTCCCACTTTTTCAGCACCAGATAAAGTTTTCTGTGGGTTTTCATTTCACATTCAGATGAATTGATAACCCAAAAGAGTTAAGAGTATTCAAAACTATTATACATTATTCACAAAGTGCATTATGAAAATCGATTTCGAAAAGCGGTGTGGTATCGATGGACTGTAATAAGATCGTATATGTTATCAGCTACTGATAATTTTATTCCAGCCCAGCAAAGGTAAAACAGGCAAAAAGCATCGCTAATTTGTACTTCTACAGCGTTCGAATTTCGAAATGATGCATAATGATTACCAAATAAGGTTATAGAACCTGAAAATATATAATTCTCCAAAAGACGTGCTCTTACAAAAAAAGTATGAAATTGTTGAGAACTATAGAATCCGTGTAGAGATCGTTGCTCTTTACCGCTCGACTACCTCCACCAGCCACGAACGGTTTGCCGTGAAGATCCTCATAATTTTACTCGCACTGAGCAACGTCGTTGCTCACCATCATGACGATTACATAATAGGAAAAGCAACGCAAATTTTCCTTAATAAAAAATTCAAAAGATCACATTTTTGAACATCACATTAATAAATTTAACAACGTGCATGTATGAAGTTTGTGTATGTGACATGTCAATCTGTCCAAACATACAACGTCTGAAAACTGCCTAGCTGGACACATCCGGACACGGTGGAAAAGGCGACGGCACATTGACGTGAAAAAGTCTTTTCCCTCGGTGGTAAGTTCAATATTTCGGACCGACAAAAACATGTAAGATTTCAACCGCTAATAACTACGAGACCTTTAACGCTAGATTATTGGTCGAGCATTGAAAAGATAGGTCATATTTATAACAATTTTAAGGACGGATGTAATTTGAGTGTGACGACACAGTGCACGCACATGCGCGCGATCCTCTACTTTTCACTGTGTCGAAATATCAATTCGTATAGCGCAAAAACGTGTTTACCTAGATCAGTTATTCTGGTGTCATTGTCAAGAGTTGATAAAGCACTACCAGAACCTAAAGGGAAAAAATAGAAATATTGGCCAAAATAGAGTTAAAAATTAATATGAAATTGACAATAGCAAAATAATGTCAGATGTCGTCTCACGGCCGTAAATCTGCTCAAAAATGAAAAAACCGCAATCGAAGAAAGCTTGCATCAAAAATAATGCATTATGAGCCTAGGAAGCTTAGTGCCGAGTAAATACAATTGCTATGGCAGTGTCAGAAACTTTAAGAAAATCTATTGCAAATAGCAAATCGGCCGTAAATGAGCTCAGAACTGAAAAATTTAATAATCAGTGAAAGCTTACTTTTAAGAGCTACTAAGTCTAGTGTCGAACAAATACAGTGGCTACGGCAGTATCGGAAACCGTAGTAAAATTTCAATCTGTTATCACGAAAACAAACGGCGCGGTCTTGATCTGCGCCTACAATTTTTTTTGTTTGTAATAAGTAGATAATAGTTATATTTTAACCAAGATTTTGAGATGTTTTCCCTTTGAGCAGTATAGTTCTTATCAATAAGCCAGACCGTCACCCTTACACGTATTAGTCGACATATCTTGAAAACTACTAAACCGATTTTGATGAAACTTGCACTGTACCCTAAGTTGAAGTAAATGTAAGCCTATAAGAAAATTGTCACAATCCGATTAACAGATTCGGAGAAATACGTGGACATACATGCATACATACATACATACACCTAAAATAATTTATATACTTGTTTGGAAGCCCTAATGGATTATCATATATGTGAATAATGAATATATTGCAGTTCCAATATTATTACATCAGCATCGTGTCGAATTTATAACCTCCTTTTTTTTAAGTCTGTTATAAAGACCTCAAGCAATCTGTTCTTTATTCGTTACCATTTCTAGGTTTATTTCTATGTCAATATTGGTAATGAACTAATCATCTACTCAACGTTTAAGAATTATATACTCAACTATTTTACGCGACGATTTTAAACGTTAAGCTTAGCAACCTAAACTTTTAAAAGTACTTAATATATTATAAGTTTTATAGAAATACAAATAAAAGTATCATACACGCATAATGTACCCACATTTTGCCAATGATATAAAGTCCTACAAATGGGGCCGAGCTTATGGTACCTTATTAATTTTAATTCAGGGTCAAAAGCATCTTTAGCAATAATAAGCTAGACCCTCAGTTGTAATTTTGAGTAAAATTTCATTCTATCAAATGCTCTTTTTGTTTTTTCACCAATAAAATAAAAGGAATGGAATCATATTTGTTGTGGAGCTGAATTTTAGCATTATGATGTCATCAGCCAACCAGGTGATAGGTAGCTTCGTATTAGTCTAGTATAACCTCGCTCAAATACATGCCAGATGTGATTCAAAAGGAAAACTTAAGATTTTATGTCAGAATTAATCTGATAAATTATAGACCGCTATCTTCAGAAGATGTTAAGAGCCGTCTTCAGTGCATATATTGCATTAAAGATAGTGAATAGTGGTAAGGATGGTATACGATGAAGATGCTAAGAGGTGATTGAAAATAGATGACCTTCGATCATAATTTTACTTAGTTTCAGATTTGGAAACATGGTGTTATTAATAATCCAAAGAATGCATTACAGTGACTGATGCTACAACTCGAAGGTGGCTTGAATGATTTGAATGTGACGTGACACATGTCTTTCCACGGCAGTACTCATGGGCGTGAGATCTGTCACACCACACACCCTCAGAGGTATCGTGTGTGTCCTGTCGTTGACACTAGATCAGCTTGTGTAACAAACCTGTATCGGATGTGAGTGTTTTACTTCTTAAGTCTAGATTGCATACCTGTTTTATTTCGCCTGAATGTTTTCATATGCTTAAATATTACCTATGACATTTAATGGGTGTGAGTGACACTTCAAAATTAGACTTTATGCATACAGTGGGAGGAAATTAACTTTTGCCTTAGAGAAAATGATATTAGTGTGTTTGGATTTTGGGTCTCTGTTGGGAGGACCTGTGTGAAGATGAGTCATAAGAACCACCCTTTTACTTCACGAATTCAGATCTTAGTCTAGCTTCACATCATCTCGTTTATTGATCTTAGTAACACTTTTATGTGCATCTTACGAGTAAGCTTTCCAATCATGTGATTTAGATCAGAAAATATGCATTGCTTTATTTGCCTTTATTTTTGTTTCTGGCAACTGTTTTCCATTTTCCTAGTTTTTTCAGTGAGTAAAGTTAACTAGAACAGTTGATGATCAAACTACAGGACGTGACTCCTTGAATTCTTGCAGTAATATGTGAACAGAATTCAATTAGCATCTTGCGGTGGCTATGTTTGTGAGCGCTCTGAACTGATTTCAGTTTCAGTGAAATCGGAGTGTGAATTAGGCAAAAATATTTTGACACTTGTACTAGATTATCTTGTCGATACAAGAGTAAGATTCACTGTCAGCTTCGACCATGGCATTGGAGTGTGCGGGGGGGTCATGGAGTGTGCGGGAGGAGGTGAGGCATGGTGTTCCATCTCGCTCTTGCGCAGCAGTTCATTCACCCGCGCGCGCGGCGAGTGCGGAAGAGCAGCGTTGCGCGGGCGCAGGTACCGAGGCGGGCGGACGCTGTACACGGGTAGTCGCGCAGGAAGGACGTCTCCGACCATGAACCGAGCTATATTTTATCAGTTATCCGGAGGTGTCGGTGCGCCACGCCGCGTCGCAGTACGCTCCAACATGACCCTCTAATATTACGATACTCAGTGACGTTTTGCATTTATAACTAGACTGAAAGCAACATAGATCTCAAGATAAGACTTATTTTTATAAATTTCTTTATTTTTAAGTGACGGTTTTATGTGAGGTGTGGATTTATTTTTAAGTGTTAGTGAAAACATAAACAAACATTTCCCATTAGGATTTTACAATTTGGATTTTCTTCTAATTCATCATCACATCAGGACTGTAAGCCTAATGGTTAGTACGCAAGTATTTAATTATAACTTTATAATTAACATAGAATTAAGTTTTATAATCATTACTAATGATGTTACTTACGATTTTCTTCGCGCCATCAAAAGACATCAACGCGCGTTTTAGTTACCAGATGTAATAATAAATTCACGTTTTGAAGGCTTTGATAACGTAATTAGTAATTAATAATAGTAACCATATACACTAATATATTAGCTGATATACTGATTTAGAACTTATTTAATCTATGTAATAAAAAATATTCAAAAATGTAGTTACAAACAAATTGATCCAATTTAGAAAATATTACTCTTTCTTGTTTGTTTCTATAATTTTGAATATTGCACTAAAAATACTTAGGTACATATTCTTATACATACTAACATGGCAAAATTAACCTAAGTACGCAGGTATATGAATTTTTACATTATAAATAACCTTAATTTGTGATACGCTAATTAATTGGTTATGGCGCGAAATAATCCTAGGTACTAACACCAAACTAAATGAAATCAATGTTATTCCTAAAAAGACTCTATAAGTATATTTAAGATCTTGCAACCATTACACAATGATGAATAAATCCACGGTGGCTGCAGCAATTTTCAAGAGGGACTCATCTCCTCATGTTTTTTGGGCGGCAATTACAGAAATCATAACATGCGCGGCCATCACGCACACATGCGCGCATATTGTTGTTGCGTCGTTGTTGGCTGCGCAAAAACAAAGCCTTGAACTTGTCAGGTTCAACTTCAAGGCGAACATTGGGCACACGTGACGTGGTCTACCTCCTACGCCAGAATTACGTAATTCTTGCTGCGATTTATGTAATGCAGCCGATTGATTTATCTGTTTATTGACTGCAGTTAAGTCATTTCCATAAGTTGAGATTATTATCCGATTTTATAAATCTAGCTAACAATCAAAGTTCTTTATACGAAAAAAATATAAAATCCTATCTATTAAGATTTTTACAAAACGTAAAAATAAATATTTTTCCTGAAAAAAAAAATCTACAAACTTAATCATGTTTAAAATAGTAACCTCTTAGGTACAGTACCTAATATTATGCACTACGTATACTTAATTAAACAAAAAGCATTGAATTGCATGGTTTAACTTATTATGTCATATTATTATTATAATGTTAATCTCACTTGACCTTCGAAACAAGAATGCATCGAACATCGAACTTGTTGTATTTTAAGCATATGTATTGAATGAAAGAACAAATTATCGCAGCCATGTATATAGATAAGTATTAGCGTGTTACATGAAACACGCACACTTATGTAGATGGAAGCGAAAAAACAATAATTTAAACAAGCAACGACAAGCAAAAGTGATCCCAATCGCAAGCGCAAAAGTTACAAATTAGCATGCGCGCCACCCGCCGCGGTTTCGGCAATGACAATGACAACGACCGATGATATAACAGAAGGCTGTCAAACCCGTGAAAACTCGGTCATTGAACCGCGCGCTTGCGGCTCAGCCCCACTTCTTGACGCTTTCGCTCATGCGATTTTTATGTTTACGCTGCTGAACATAAAGATAATTTTGATTTGACAGCAATTTAAAGATATGTACAGTTAAGATTTACACTGAAAATTCGTGACGGAAGTAGTATAATATTATGTTAATGTTTTCTTCATATGATTTAAAGGAGTTGAACCTAATTACATAAACAATGGAGGTTTGGAAATATATAATTACGTACGAGGCGATGACACATTTTTCAAAACCGATGACGCTGTTCTACTCCTGAAAAAAGTAGAAAGCATTTTCTGGTTTTTGAGTATTCCATAAAAGTTCTTGATATTCATTTCTTTATGCTATCTTTTTTTTTTCATTATCAATTTGGAAAGAGCAACTTGTAATGAAAGTAGGTGACACTGATTTCAGTACAACTCTATTATGATGCATGAATAGACAACTGAAAGAAACCTGTGAGTGTTTTAATTACAGAAAGTGTGATAGTGTATGCGAATGCATTGCATATTGGTAACCCAAAACTGGATGAACAGAAAACTCGAAGGGTCTAGGTCACCACCATCATTTCGATTTACTTAGTTATTTTGACATGGCTGAGCCAGGAAGGTCCTTGATGGATAGAAAGTAAATGTTGAGTGCAGCACACGCGCGTGGCCGGCGGGGTGTGCGCGGGCACCGGGAGGTCAGGGCGAGGGGAGGGGGGAGGGCGCTGTAATGCGTGGAACCTGTTCGAACAACGGTACCTTCGTATCGTGCCCCGAGCACACGCACCCATTATGTAATAAGTAATAACCTTTTTCTCGCTCGACTGACTCGTCCCTCCAACATGTGACCTTAACTTTCAATAGCGATTTGTTTGTTTTTATTAAGCATAGGGGAACCCGGTTACGGTTCCGTAATGCCTTTTTTAGTTCTTTGTTATGGTAGCTTTTTCATTTAATGCCTAATTCCTACTATGTTAATTTTGTCGCTAGTGCCTCTGATTTACATTGTTGCAGAATAACCTTCCAACAATAAAAGTTTAATCAAACAGTATAACTTACTAACCAAAGTCTTCATTTGGATAAAATGCGCTGTTAAACAACTGAATACTAGATGATTCACTTGTTCCTAGGATCAAAGTAAGCCAATAGAAACGAATAGCTTTAACTACCGAGAAAAAGAGATATCAACGTACAATTGTATACATGCATGCAAAACAGGTGAGCCTTGCATTTATTTAAACTCTGCTGCAATGCAATGCAAGTGTTCCCAGCCGCTTAACGTAATAAACTATTTATTATTCTGTATAAGTTATGAAAGTAAAGTTGCAGGAAGTGCAACAGCACGTGTTTATAAAAATATCGATGACAGTGTGTCCCACATGCATATGAGTAGCTATAATATGTATGCCACAGTCTTCCGGTGGCAGCTAAGCAACGGTTACCGCACCATAATTCGTAGCAAATTCGTAGCAAATAGACTTACATAGTTCACCATACATTGTTCATCTATTATTATTCGTCATTGCTACGGGCAGTCGATATTCTAGTATCAACAGGTTATTCTAGAGGTTTTCAGAACATGGATGGGTATATGATGATACTATGGATTTTCTATTTCACATTCTTACATTTAAAACAAGTAATAAATTCAATAATTGCGATTATTCACAAAATCACAAGTCAGGCTAACTATATCCTACACCAAGAGGCTTTTTTTTTCAGAAACGTATAAAATGGATCGATTTACACTTCGATAGATTTCCCTGGAGATGTATTCCAAAGGCAATACTTTTCCGTACCAACAAGCATTCTCATTATTTACAACATAGTAGAAACTGCTACAAAACCGTTTAAAATACTATCATCGAAATGAAAAACTCTACAAAAAGGAATTAGTCACCATCAAATCAGAAATGTAAACTGAAAAACTCAGTTAATATTTTCATCGAGGGAATGGTTTTCTTTAAACACCTCGTCGGAATGAAGCCTGCAGGCGACGACGGTGCGTCCCGCCGGGCTCTGATTTCACCTCCTATTTTTATTTTTTATCGACACGACCTAACGGTAGTGGGATGCAATAGGTGCTGCATGAATAAAAGCATGTGTTAAACCATAAACTGTGACGGATTGCTACTGCATATGTACATGTCTATCGAAGTATATATAAGCATATGTATTGAGACGGCCTGCAACATTGTAATAGAGAGAGTTTCAACTGTTATCAACAAGGTGTCGTAAAGAATGCAAGAGTAATAGATTGCGTGTCCATCGCCAGCCTCCATGACAATAAATTATTCCTTTACATAGCTCTTTCTATTTATGTGTAAAGATAAACATCTAGGTACTGGCAGCGTTTATATTTTCTTTCCCGTATCAGTTACCTACTTATTTATGACACACAGCTTTCCTCACACTTTGTCAGCCAGTTATACATTATACCTCTACATTCTAGGAAACTAGGATAACTCAACTGCATACATATGCAGTTGTGTAATCCGAGTCCTGTTGATCAGCACATTGTTTTTGCTTAGCGGTATATTCCTATGCGTGTTGATTCACAATCTATGAATCACTGTAGCCGTAAACTTTGTTAGGTGAGGTATAACAGGACATCTGCAACATTTTAGCAAATAATACTGCAGGTGAACTAAACACGGAGCAACAATACATAGATGATCATATTTCATATTCTGTTGATAGTCGTCTCAAACAGATCTAACGGTACTTCTCTATACAAAGGCTCTGCGGTCCCGTCTTATTTTTTTCCGGATGCGGGCCTACCTGCGATTTAACCATACACTTGACGTCCCTTTCGTTTTTTTCTCCTAGGTAGTTACCATAGATAATCTCTTTATAACGTGTCCCTATTAAAAATTCCCGTTTTAAGAGCCTATTTGATTTTTTGGAATAAATGCCTTCCAAATTATTACGAATTTGTTGTTAATGTAATCTACATAATGATTTATATGACATAAAATTAAATATTTAGATTTGGTAGACTGCGGAACCCAAAACTAACAAAGGAAAGTAAACCGTCGATGCGGTTTGTTCGATCGATGAAAGTAAAGGCCTGAGTAGACGGTCGAGCAGTCCCGTTAGCCGGCCCGAGCTCGGGCTCACGGAATACTAAACGCTGACATACTGCGCGGCTTTTGACCCTAGCCACATTCTAGTCTAGTACTTCAACACCTCTGTGCACCGATTCATCTAGGTACCTCACTATTATTCTGCGCACTATGCACTGTTACAAATAATTCACTCAAACGCAACATTGAAAAACTCTCATAAAATCTGTGTTACCGTTCATTCTAAAAACTTATTTATAATTTGTTCAAACCATAAAATAACTACCGGTGCAGACAACAATAATTTTGGGTAACAATTTACCCACGAACCTTGGAATATCCATTCGTCAAAACTAAATAATAATATGTAAATAAAAAACACAGCTTTATTTATTGCGAATGATTGTCTTCAAAGCGTTTCTCGTCCTTCCAAGAGTTGCCTTTTTTTAACGGCACAGATGCATTGTTACTGCCATTTCGTGTTTTCTTAAAAAACACGAACTATTCAATTTGCTAAAAGCAAGAAATGCAATTTGTGCAAATGGCACTTTTTAGTGCGTCCTATTATATTACTGACGTAATTGGCCATAAAACTCGGCGGTTCTTATACCTTTCCTATCTCAGCGCCCTTCATTATTGCATTGAACAATCGCACAAATAGCCGACAAAGGAATTGCACAGTTCGTGCTAAAAGTGAAAATTTTCACAAATCGTAAAAACTTCGAAGAACAAGGATGCGGCAGCGGGCGTCGGGGAATTAGAAATTTAGCCAGACTTATCGGGACATTTAGTTACACCTAGCTATGCCGATAGAGATGTACGAGAGGACAACGACCCTACGCAAAATTCGCTGCATTGGGCTAGGTCTAGTGCATGCGCGTATGTAGCGGTACCAACGCGGAAGCGCGGCGAGCAGGAGCGCGCTATGCACCCACTCACAGCCAGAGAGGGAAAAACGCATGAATGAGTATTGAAGCCTACCCCAAGAAGGGGGAAATCGAGTTTGCACTGCGGGCACCAGCACTTGCACAGATATAAGCAAGCCCTATACATTATACTAAATAGGATCAATAGTGCTTTACCATCAAAACTACGCAAATTTAATGCAACTACGGAACCGACAAGAACTTTTAATCTTCGTAGTATACATACATGTTAAGAAACTTACTAAAGAAAGGAAATGTACAAAGTCCTCATGACAAATCTTACACACTTAAGCATAGCGTCTCTAGGTGAACAGGTTTGACAATGAGTCAACAAAAAAACAAACTCCTATCGAGTTTATAATATTATTATATATCGTGCTAAATCTAGCCAAAACAATCAAATACAACAATTCAGGATGCACGGGGTCGTTAATCACATAACTTATAGTTAGAGGAAACGTGCATATGCTCAGTTCTATCCCCAACAGAAACACAGAATAACTTACCAATTAGACAAACATCAATGAACATAGCATCGAGATAATTATAAGTACTAACGTGAGTACATATATCTCGATGGAACATAGGTATTCAGTTGTATTTTGTACTTTGTATTTTTTTGTAGAAACGGAAGACCTTTTGTCAAAGTGGTGCCAAGTGCCAACTGATGACGTGAATTTCCATGAAAACCCTCATTAGTAAAAGAAAAAATTGCGGTCGTTCCCTAGTTTTAAAATAGTGTACTTATTTATATTCTGCCCTTATGAGTCATTAGAATGCTTTAATGCAAAAGCCTTTCTCGAAATTATGTATTTGATTAATTACATAAGATGCATCTACGACAAAACCAATTAACAATGCATAAGGTATTTCCTTATCTCAAAAACCTTTATACGGATTTACGAAATAAAACGCCATTTAAGTTTCTATTACAAGCCCAAAGAAAATTTGTGATGTGATGTCAACGACCGTGTGCCCAATAATCGTACAGAAAACGCATTTCCCGGCGCACACGAGCGCAGCGTGCGATTTATTCGCGCGGCGGGTGCGGGCGGCATGCGGTGCGCGGCGTCTCGCTCGCGCGGCGGCGGGCGCTCGCAGTGGGACGAGGCGCCGCGGCCGTTGACCCCGGAAGATTCAGTGTTTTGATACCGCTCAAGCCTTCGCCGCCGCTGGAAAACTGCATTTTCTTTGATGCGCATCGCTTTTCACGCTCTAATTGACCGACAATCGGATTAATTTCGTTTTTTAATTGAACGATTTGTCTCATGGGTTTCTGTTAGGCTTAGAAAATGTACTAATTAGTAATTAATTATGTGATTTTTTTAAGTTTTCCTATTCAATCATAAAAATGGATTGACTATTTTTAGACGTTGTTTTTATTTTACGCTCATCTTCTCAATTTAATAATTTAAAATGCTTGAGAATTTAATAATTTCAAGCCAAGTTTTTTCCCAAATATGTTTGGGATCGCCTTCCTGTCAAACCGGATACATCTGAATACCAGTTTTTTATTATAATTAATAATTATTAACTAATTTATTAATTCAAGACACGTCTGGAAAAAAAATAAGTACGCACAATCACTATTAATTCATTCAACCAATTGTACTAACGTCCATAATACGATACGAATCAACGAACCTACAAAAGAAGTTACACTAACATGAAACCTATATTTATCTTGGTACACCCACATCCATTCAGTATCTATTACAGCTAGAATTGTCTAAATCGATAGAGGATGTTACATTCTCTGAGTGCGTAGGTTGTATACCGTAGAGACAGACATGCAGTGAGCCAGTGAGCCTGAAAAACGTAACGCTTTGGGGTAGATCACGAATGATCGGAAATTGCCAGACGTTACCGTAGGTCGCGGTTGTAAGGGGCGCATATATACACGTAAATATAGCTGATGGAGGGGTGTCGTGGCACTGCAAACACGTAATAAAGGGTGCTTTAAAGTACTTTCAAAGTCGGAAAAATACCACTTACCTACTAAGAGTTATCGTGATTATATCTCGCTTACTTCTAATTGAACATCTACTATTTAGATAACGTAGTAAATTATCTAAGTATCTATGTAGCAGATAGACTCATAGCATGAAAATAAAGCTTTTGTGTTTCACGAAGAACGTAGACCGTATTTTCAGATACTCACACTGAAAAGCAAAACTAAGCTGAGCAAAAATGTACAATGTATGCCGCGATTCATTGAAACTAATTTAAAAGGCAGTTTGAGTGTCGACAACCAACCGCCTGCTCTTTATAGCGGTTGCGGCCCCAGCAGTTTGCAGCTGTTAATAGATTACAGGCTGTAAATAGTGAAATCAATATTGGATTATGGTATAGGTGGGTGCGGTGGTGGCGGAGAGTGAGATGCACCCTTACCACGGATTTTACACTCGAAAATGCGACGAAAAACTCTCAAATCCAAAAGAAAATCTGCACTGTGTTCAAACTTTAAAAGTTAATCGATCAAAAAAGTGGTTGAACTGTTGTTTAGCGAGAATCCGAGGTAAGGGTGAGTGTGCAGGCTGTGTCGACGACCCGTGAGAGTGAAAGCGTGTTCCGGGGAGGCGCGCAGGCCGCCGCCCGCCCTGCATGGCTTTCGCTGCCGTTCTCACGACACCCGCGGCCACGTTGTTTTCAACTTGTATTAATTATAGCGCTCATGAGCTGTGATTATGAATTAACGTATTAATAGATTGTATTGTAGTGTGACTCAATATTTATTGGAAACGAGTTGAGATTGAATTCCGGCTCATGTCAGTGATTTAATTCCTCTGGGATGCTAGACTTTCATCCGAGCAGTAAGTGATGGTAAATTTTATTCATATTTATTTTGTTTTACATCGATATATTTCTACAAATTTACGCTTTAAAGCAATATTAGTTCAGTATGCATACAGTAAGCATTTCCCGCCGCTCCGCTCGCTGCGATCGTCAGTGCTCGTGCGATCGAGAGCACGGTCACGGCGCGCGCCGCGGTCGCCACACTACGGAAGTAATGAACTTGAATGCAGTCCGTGGTCGCAATGCGCTGTGCCGTCCCGCTCTCCTCTAATAAGAGAATAGGAGGCGCGAACGTGACGTACTCACTGCATTTGCTGTCAAATTCGTCCGCATTCTCCGTCACAGGCCGCTTTCGTCGTCGATGCGTTTATCGGAACGAGACGCGAATATGTGTGTCGATTGCATTCTCGGCGTCGTAAAAGTGCATCTAGGTCGGTGGGCATAGCGGCGCGGCTGTCGGGTTAGTGCTCGGCGCTCGCCGGCTAGACGTGAGGCAGGTCGGCTCGGCGGCCTCCGCGTTGCATAATGCGCGCTGCGCTCCGCCGGCTCGCACGGCAGCCCGCGGCGACCGCGCGCGCCCGCTGAGCCCCCCGAGCCCCCCGACATGAGAGCGGCGCGCCGGCTGCGGCCTCTCGTCCCTCTGCTGGCGCTGCGCATCCTGCTCGAGTACCTCAAGTCGCTGCACCTCGCGCGCGCCTCATAGGCACCCCATCATCACATTATTTATGCACCAAAGACGATAATACTCTTTGTTTACTCGCGGTAGTAGTAACATTAAACGCGCAAACTATGAACAATATCTCAAGAATGTCATGAACGATGAATATTTATGATTGTAAGTATTGCTATATTTTAGCCCATTTCTATAAACTCTCCTGTATAACGCAGTTTACTCTAAAACGTTCAAGTTATGTGAATTCAAAAATAGTTTGTGCAGTAACATACGTTTAAATTGATTGTTACGCCGGAAGTTGTGAAAAGTAATTTTAAGAATCTGAGTATCGATGAATCTGAGTTCAGCTTATTAACGCTTGTTAAGTCGGTTAATAGCGTTACGTACGAATACTTATGTACTAAAGGGCTAATTGAGGAAATCATTAAATATAGCTAATGCCTTGTTAAAAACCGTAATATAAAATCGACTGATTTTTTTTGTGAAATAAATTCCGCATTTCGGTTTATAACACATGCCTAACATTGCTTTATCTAGCCGATAGGTACTCGCGGCTATTTGTAGTGGAAATATCTACGTATTAAATGTATTATTAGCCTGCAAGGTTAGTGTTCCCGTTGCACTCTCGCATGGCTATATAACATATGTGTTGCAGTCATCATCGCTATTTTACAACATCACTCTTATTAGTGACACTTTTCAATACACGACCTTGCGCTCTTGGCTTGGACAATCACAATACAGACGTTTTCTTTCATAGAAATCGAAAACCATATACCTACGATGTGTACATTACGTAATTTGATAATCTATCGGAAAAACTGATTCAAAAACGTCAAATAAACTAATTAATTAACTTCCGCGTTTATGAAGTACTTCGCTCGTGTACTTATCATCGTTACAAACTCAAACGAGACATAAGAATAAAGATAAAGGGACCTTGTAGAGTCCGAATAGATCAAAACTCACATTAATCACTGAATAATAACGTTCAGCGTCAACGCGCAACACTGGCTGGTAGGGTTCTGCACTCTCAGGGATCTTACATAATGTTTCAAGGATCCGAATATAGGTAAACATTTTTTAATTTCTTATTGGCTAATTCCTGTTTCAATCATTCCAACCGTTTGCAGCAACGTAGATATTTTTTTTCATAATTTTAAAGTATGGTTTGCTCTCGTGTGTAGCGTATCTTCCAAATCCCTACTATATTACTATTTATTCATAACGCAAAAATAACGCCGGTTTTTTTTTAAATGAAAATTAACCTGAATTGTCAATTTCAATAAAACTATAAAGTTCAAATTTCATCTAAAAAACTTCCCAGTTTTCGTACCTACACATGTTCGTGTGTGTGTGATCAGAAATTCTAATAAGTGGTAATTCATAGTAGAGCACAATGCAGCAATGTTTCATTTTATTAAGTATACATAATTGGATTAACATCAGAAAAAAAAATCTGTTGAAGTGCTAGTGCATCTACTCCTAAATAAATGGTCTACTAAAAAGAACACGTGAATCAAGTGTCTTCCCTTAATATAAAGTGAATTAGAAAGACGTTATTGGATGATTTCTTAATTTTATACTTAGCAGATTCTTATATTTAAATTACTTATTATCATCTGTAACCACGCACAATGAAAGGTTCCGTAGTAGCCCAGATTTTAATGTGAATAAAGTATCACCAATACTTTACTTTACAAAAGAAAATAAATAAAAGTAAGCGCTGGCAGCCCTAGCGTAGTCGCAACGTGTTTGCGTAAAGGGCAAGTTCAAGAGCGAGCGCATCATGCGCGTGCCCAAGGTTGCTTCCTGGTGCGCGCGCGGCGATGCGCGGCCGCGCGCCGTGCGCTACCGTGCGATAGCTATGCGTTTTGCGCCGAGAGCGGGACGGATGCTTTCCATCCAAGAAACTAATGTTTATATTATGTGTATATCCGAAAAATCGTGATTGACGTTCATGCTTCTGTCTGATTTTTTTAAACGTAAATGCTGATTGAGTTTTCATTTTTAACCGCCGAAAAAGAGGAGGTTCTCAAGTCAACACGTATATTTTTTTTGTATTTATGACATGCATATCTTTTTACAGAGTTGTCCGATTTGAAAGATTCTTGTTTTACTCGGGACCGCGAAGTTGGTAAAATTTATTAAATTTGCTTGGGTAGTTTTTGAGTTAGCTTCAATAATACGTTTTTTTTTTCCACTTTTTATGTGGTATTCGAATTTAAAAATTTTTTCCAAAAAAAACACTACAAAGTGAAAAATAACTTTTCATTTCGGAAGTCAGTGGCAAAAAACCGGTCAAAAGCGAGTCGGACTCGCGCACCGGGGGTTCCGTACCATCATTTATATGTATTTTTGTTGATGATTTCTGAAAAACTGTGCTATTTAGAGACATCGTTTCATTTTTCCTATAATTTATACATAAACTTCTATCACATAGAATAATTTCAGATTTTCTCTATGCAAAGTTCGGAGATAAGGGGGCAACGGTATTTTTTTATTTTTTTTTTTTTATCAAAATCGGCAAACTATGCGGCATAAAAAAAGAAAAAATTTTTTTGAGAATATGCAAATAGCGCTCTTTCATATGATACCCCACATGCCCTAGTGTGGCGGTCTGAGTCGCACCATAAGGCTTCCTTTTTACCATTTTGGTACGGAACCCTAAAAACGAAATAAATGACAAAACAAAAAACACCGACTTCCGAAAATAAAGTTATTTTTCACTTTGTAGTGTTTTTTTTGGAAGACAGTTGTTTTTTTTTTTCATAAATAGTAATCGGGACAACAATAGGCTGGTAATATTATATTAATTACAGAATACGTGGGAAAACGAATTTCTCATCACTTCATACTTCATACTTCATACTTTCTTTTTCATACTTGAGTGAATTTGGAAAATGAGTTTTTCATTTTGAAAATCAATGAATTGTAATAAACATGGTACTTTATGTAATTAAAATGAAACATAATCATTATCACTTTCATTGAACGGCTTACGTAGTTCTATGAGTGAAAAACAAATAATCACATAATGTTTACTTAGAACAGAATTGAATCTAGTTCCTAGGTGATTGTCAGCACTAAGTACCTAGTGATTACAGAGCGGGGGTGCGTGCGATGTGTGACATTGCGCGGACGCATTGCGCAATCTGCACTCACGGTCACGTGCAGACCCCCCACCCCCTCTTCCCCAGTGCCCCCACTTCTTCACACGGTAGCCCCACCACTACTGACGTTACTATGTAAACATCAGCCCTTACGCAATTACAATTAACATACATTATATAATTCGTTAGTTATTGTTGACACTTTTCAGACTTCAGGCTAAATCAGAGAAAGTGATCAGCCAATTTAAAAATTTTTTCACACATTCAAAGATCATGGCCAGTGTAAATATTTAGATACTTAGGGCCTGTTTCACCACCTACCATTAAGTTCCTATTAACTTGGCAGATAATTTTATACAAATACTGTTCCCTTTTTGAATTTATTCGGTGAGTAGTGCCTATTCGGACAACGTGAAATAGGCCCTAAGGCATTTGATCAAAACTGTTGTCATATTTGCATGCATCGTTTTCTTAAATTATTTTATGGAGATGTTATATTTTACTTATTATGTTAAATTAAATAATATTTTATGTATATTTTACTTTATGTATGTACATAAGTACAATAAATACTCAGTGATGCACTACATTGGTTACAAAACTCATACATAAAACCATTACAAATGCAGCGCATAATGTTTACAATACAGAGCTGGGCCGGCGCTTGCGCAACTATTTGAATGTCAAATGGGGCCGGTTTGGAAAACAAAATTTTCGTTCTCATCGAGAGGAGTCGTCGGCCGCAAGCCGCCTCGCTTCCGCAATTATGCAATGAAATGTTGAACTTCAGTGTTGCCTCACTACACCAACATGGGAATGCATTCTTTTACGAACCTGCCCATACTTAAAACACTTCGCTACGAGTAACTTTTATTTACTTATGTCGCTATTATGTAACAATTTGTTTTTTGAAAATAAGTAAATATTTTATTTCACAGTAAACTGCATGTGTAATTAATTCAATAAAACTAACCTTAGAACCATACCAAGGAAATTGTCGATTTCTCAATCTATTTCCACTGGTACTCAGTTTCATTTTAGCTGAAACATAATTTCAGGTTTATTTTAAACCTAATGATTGTTAGAATTACAAAGAATTTCAATTTCGTGACCAGTTCACTGTTCCGTATTCCACATGAGTAGTGCCAATTTGGCAAATATTCAATGCATATACCGGCAAGAGAGCAAAACAAATCTGCTTTACCGTTGCCATCATAATTCCTTAACACTTTAATCATCGTCTCCTTTGACATAATTATACATTTTATGTTGATGATATCAAAACTGAAGATGTTCTTCAGTTTTGATATACCTAATTAATCAAAAACTGTTTCTGGACGCTTCTGCAGTTTCAATCATTTTAATTGTAGGTAACTGTTTGGGAAATCAATGTAGTATGTAACTTTACTAATTCTTAGAAAGTATTTAAGTCTTAGTATAGAAAGTAATAGAGTCTTTCTATAAAAAAAATCAAACTTACCTATGATTTATGTATCGTAATAATTCAAACAAACATAAACTATATACAAAATAAACCATTTCAAGCAAAATTAAATTAAGAATTTTTGTAAAGCATCCGTATTCCTGTTTAATCTTTTTAAAACTGATACAATTAGTAGTATATTTATTATGTCTATGTTATTTGTTATGTCTAATCTTACTATCACAACAGGAGTGTCAAAAAAGTCTTTGAAATCGACAAAGTTTTTCCAATAACTTTTCCATCAGCTCTTGTAAAAACACATTTAAAGTCTTCCTCTATATGAAAGCTTCTATTGATATTCAACATAAACGTGTAAATACAAACTAAAATGTTTTAATTCTGTTCCAGGTACAAGTTACTTCAATACGCAGAAAGTAATTATGAGAATACTAATTTAAAGGACCCACAGAAATCAATCAAAATGAGACTGGTAAGTAAATTGTAATTAGTTAGTCAACAAATTGAGTTGCATTTTAATGTCACTGAAGGCTGATTTTGCTACGATATATCTAGGAATTCAATTGAATTTTGAAAATATAAATAGGCAAAAGGGAAGTGTCGGTGCGCAGTGGAAAGTGCGCACTTATCACAAAACTGGGTCAGTAGTGGCGCCGCCCCTTTATCGAACGTCGCTGCTCGCCTCTCACTTAGGAAACTAAACTCTTTCTCGAGGAAAATAACACTCAAACTTAGACGACACGGCGGGAAATGCACACGACTGTAAAGAGGGAAAATGCATTTCGTTACGACGTTGTTTGCATATTTTTGGGGTCTGAAAATTACCGACTTGCGGACTAACAGTGCTAAATCTTCACTCCAATGAAAAAGTTTCGGCTGCACATTTCTTTTGGTGGTTGAGAAATGTTTTAAAGTGAATTTATTTTAAGTGAGTAGGTAAATAGTAAGTTAAGTGTTACGTAGCGGGACTTATCTAACCTGGAACGTATTGTCAACAGTCAACAAGCGAGGAAGTTCCAAGCACAACGGTGGTGGGTCGCACCGGGAGTCCCGGCGGCGCAGATGTGGTGAGCGGCGTGTCTAGCGCGGGCGCATACGATGTGACGCGCATGCGCGAGGAGGAGTTCGAGAGGCTCACAGTGTACATCGTGCCCGACGTGCCGAGCGAGCGTGGCACGCCCAACCGCGCCGAGAGGACGCTCCCGCGCAGCCTCGCTCTCAGACCATCTGCAGTATTATCCACTCCAAATACACCGGTACGTAACCATTCCAACTCCTTATTATACTTTCGAAAAATATCACTAAAATCGAACTACGAACTTAATCATAACATACAGAACAGCGAGTGAATCACATCATAACATATTGCAATTATTCCAGACTGAGGGTGTGTGGAGTATAGGTGTAATACCACGTGGGACGCGCTTCGGACCCTTCGAAGGCACCCGAACACCGAACAAACCTAACGACAAAGTCTCCTGGAGATATTATTGGCGGGTAAGTGTAACTATAGATCCATCGTAATCAAATCATATGACCCAGTAATCGCAACCCGCTTGGCTTTTATTATTTTAATTTGGTTGAGGCTTGTATCTGTACATTCAGCAGCACAACCTTTGAGACCGCAACTCAGACTATCCTCAACTAAGCAAACTACTTGACTAATATCTGTAGCGTATTTTTATAATTTATCTGTTTTCAATGCACTATTATTTTCTTCTTCAATTAACCGAACTCTCTCTTTGGGCCAGGTACAGGAAACTGTGAGACATCATACTTATGGAAATATTAAGGTGAGATTGGGCTTTAAATTCAATAGCAATGGTGTTGGATCTAAATATGTTTTCTGAGATTCTTTACGCACCATCATCATTCATGTCATAAAAGTGTACAGGATGATGGAATAACTGAGGGCCAATTCTCGTACCTAAAAACGTTCAAATTCTAGTCGCAATCTGCAAGCGACAATCAACTGTCAAAAATATTATATATACAATTTTTGACATATTGAGACTAAGATGAGATTGCGAACGTTGTTAAAAATACGGGAATTGCCCCTCTGATTTTAATACATAGCTTACCGTCACGCTCAACCTAGCTAGTACAAATAAGTATTTGAACAAAAATAAAAATTACTGGTAATAGACAATGTAATAATCGTATCACAATACATGTTGCTGATATCCCTGTTCATAGCACGATCACTAGATGAACCCACAAGTATTGTTCATAAATCAATGTTGAAACGCGTGTTATCTTCCGCGTCCTAATATAATACCTCTCGAGTGACTTTGCATCTCGTCCTTGACTCCCCACTACACTACTATAATGTAAGCGTGTCGCTATCAGTTGCACGCGCACTGTAAATATCCTGCACGTGCCACGTGCTCGAATAACATGTGTTTAGCTCATTTACTTATATAAGTTACATTTCTAACATACATAATATAAGCAAATAAACAATTGATTGCATTATAATTTAATTGAGAAAATTCTCTCCAAGCGTAAGTGGTATTGTTAGCCAATGATTACAAACAGCAAGTAATTACTTTTACAAGAGTAACTAACAAGGCGTTTGGTCAAAGTAACTTACATTCAAATGAATATTCAGACAAATCAGTCGCATTATGAAAACTTTAAAAAGCAATAAAAAAAACCTTTGTCTTAATTGATATTTCCGCGCTCAATTATGTTTACATGTATACGGAGCTCAAGTGTTATAATTATTGTTAATTTATTACAGATATTCAAGGACAGTGACTATTATTACCTGGACGGGTCCGACACGAGCGTGGCGAACTGGATGCGATACGTCGCCTCTGCCTACTCGCTCTCCGTGATGAACCTCGTGGCTTGTCAACATCAGGAACACATATACTTCTACACGATCAGGTAACTTCACTTCACAACAACAACACGTACACTCATGATCACTTGCAATTTTTTAACTTCAAGTTAATAATCTTACATGTTTTTCGTTTCAGAGACATTATGCCAAACGAAGAGTTAATGGTATGGTATTGCAAAGATTTTGCAACGAGGTTGGGCTATGACATCGATCCGGAGAGAGCAACTTACTCTATCTGTAAGTATTAGTACGTTTTAGCCACATTTTACTAGAAGATATATTAAGTTTCTTTAAGAACAATTTTAATAATCTGAATATTTTTATTACAGGTAAAGAAGAAACCATCAAAAAAGCTTACGGCTTGCCACCTGCACCAGTACACCCTGAAATTGCCTTCAATCACATGAAATATGTTCTTGGATTAACAAACACTAAGGAACTGCTAGAAGCTGAGATCCCAAGCCGACGGCGAAAACGAGAAGCAACTGAGAAGCCTTTCCATGAAAATTCAACAAGCATACTTCGCGAGGACCCGAGATGTATGAACAAAAACGACAGGCTGGTTCTGAGGGCCGATATTTCTACCAACATCATTCATAACAAAACGGAAAACTCACTTGTTTGTGAACAAAGATCATTATCGCCGACCACCTTAATGCCTTCACCCTCACCGGTAAAAATGCATAGAGAAAACCCTACTTTAATAATCCATCAACACAAAGAGAGCACATCTCAAGTGGTTATACACCAACTCGAGAATCCCAGAATTCAGTGCAATAGGTCACCTGCCCAGGGCCAAACCTTGAGAGACATGCGTGGACCATCTCCAATGGCACAAAGTAATCAAGAAAAGCTTGGAAATAAATCTCCAATCCTGACTCATTGTGTAGGACCACACTACGAACATCAGCTGACACCTAATGATGGATCAGTGCGATCAGATGAAGGATACCATAGTAACGGCTATCACGATGAATTCACACCTCCTGAAGATTCAAGTGATTCCGATGTAGAAAATTATGTTCTCGACTGTTCCAATAAAACCAATGAACCCAAAGAGACAGTGATAGTCCAAAAAAATGACCAAGACATGCATCGCAATGAATACAGGAAAGTGAAAATAAAAATGCCAAGAGCATACCAGTATCAAAATCACAAAGATATGGACTGTGAGAGTGAAAAGGAATTAGTAATAGCTGAAGAAATTCCCAACACTCCACAAAATTTATCACCACCAAGACGTGATCCAGCAACATCGACTGTGATAGTGTTGGAATCATCTCAAAATACGGTAATGCCTCTAAACAAACCATACTATGAAGATGGTGCAATTTCGCCTACGCCACAGCCGGCTTTTATGAGATATTCTCCACCAGATACTAGAATACTGGAAACAATTTTAACTGGTAACAGAATCGACACAAATAATAATGATCCTAATCGCCGTCAACCAAATGCCACGCCGCCGCCTTCATCTCCAACTGAAATGGCTTATTCGTATAAGAAAAGTCAGAGGTACGGCAATGTTTGCAGTCCAGACTCCAGCTCTAACCTGACCCCTCTGCCGTCGCTACTGCCATTACCACAGCAGCTACCTACACCCAGCGCTGCCTCAATTTATTCATCATCACCACCACATACGATTCCACATACAACTGAAATCCGGGAAATCAGAGAAATAAGAGAGATCCGCGAGACACGATATGAAAGTCACTACCCCAACTACTCATATAACTTATACTCTCCTCCAAACTCTACAATAATCACTCAACTAGGCTCTCCACCCAGTAATTACTCACCCACGGTGACTTCATCTCACCAGTACGAGAGATCACAGAATGTTCAAAGTAACCACCACTATCCATCGTCGACTAGTGTGATTACGCTCAAAAATTGTTCACAGTTAAGTTTAATACAAAACACGAATGTGAACAGTCAAATGGTTCCTCAACACGGCAGCGTCAGTCCCGACGGCTCGTGTGGACTCATGGGGGCACCGATGAGTCCTGGCTCGCAATCCTCACGGGGTTACAGGAGCTTGCCCTACCCACTAAAGAAAAAGGACGGGAAAATGCATTACGAGTGCAATGTTTGCTGTAAGACGTTCGGACAACTTTCGAATCTGAAGGTTCACTTGAGAACGCATTCTGGTGAGCGGCCTTTCAAATGCAATGTATGCAGTAAATCGTTCACGCAACTTGCTCATCTACAGAAACATCACCTGGTGCATACCGGGGAGAAACCGCACCAATGTGATATTTGTAAAAAACGTTTCTCCTCAACGTCAAATTTAAAAACACATTTACGTCTGCATTCAGGACAAAAACCATACGCATGTGACTTGTGTATGCAGAAATTCACACAATTTGTACATTTAAAACTTCACAAGCGGCTACATACGAATGACAGACCATACGTTTGCCAAGGATGCGACAAGAAGTACATAAGTGCTTCCGGGCTTCGCACTCACTGGAAAACTACTAGCTGTAAACCAAACAACATTGAAGAAGTATTAGCAATAACGAATGCAGCAAACACTGAATGCATCGGTAAGTTCACTTTATCACTGATGAACAAATTTTTTCATTCTTTTTTATCACTTGGTTTTTTTTGCAATTATTAACAAAATTTACATTTAAACCAATATTAAATCAAATGAAAGAGAATTAACGCGACCGCAGTCGCGAGAGCAACTGCAGCGCGCTGCACTTTCTCTTCGTAGGTGAACCGCAACTTTCACTTGCGCTCTCGCTGAACGCGGCCGATTTCATTTTCGCGTGCACTTTGCAGGTACCGTCGACAAAGACTGCCACGAAAGAGAGGGGCACGAGGCATACGAGGTGCACTCTCCATCACAAGGAGGGCTGGTGGGAGCCGGTGGGGCGCGCGTGGCGCACGGCGAGCTGCTGGCGCAGGCCCACTCCACCACGCCGCACCTGGCCACGCACGGCGCGCACTCGCCTCACGCGTACCGTGGGCTGCCCGAGCACGAGCACTACGCCGCGCCCGCCGAGCCTCGCGCCTCCGTCATCGAGTCCAGCCAGCCGCTCATCATCGAGTGCACCTGAGCCCTCCGGCGCAGCACGCACTCGCCGGACGCGTGTTTCCCCGCCGCATCATGTGATTCCAGTCTTGTGATCAAACGAAAGTATTTCGTAAAAACATTTGGACGAGGACTTCGTCCCTTGCAGTGGCTATGAGATTACGATATAAACTCTAAGTTGTACATTTGTAAGAATTATTACTTGTAAATGCGATGCGATATTAATAAGTACTAAGTACTTGAGTAATGTTAGTCCCTTCGGGAAGTGTATCATATTTAGTTAAGAATTTAAATATTACATCCAAGATTTCGGCAGCCTCTGTTTATACTAATGCTCAATTTTATATGTATAATAAGAATTCTATTGTAAATAGGATTTTGAGACATCGACTTATTTAATTTTTTACTCGATTATCTACAGGTGTATGTACCTACATTCTTCCAGATATAAAAGTCTTCATAACAGGTGTTGTGATTGAAGATAATCCTTAAAGGTTCCCGACGCACGACGCACCAGCGCGACGTGACTCAAGTAGAAGTATTCTATGAAAACTTCATGGAAATTGATCTACCAGAGTCGCGTCGCACCGTCGCGTCGCGCCTGTCTGCGGAAGCCTTAATGATTTTTGTTGTTCAATTACAAGTAGTGTCAAACATCAGCACGTACATAAAAGTGTTACTATAATTAAATTTCACCAAAGAATATCTGAACAGCAATAAAGTGCCGAGCGAATACTGTTTTGTGAAATTATTTCAAATCAGTCCGAAACACGTTATTAAACAACTGATTAGTGGTAAGTGCCAAAAGCACGTTTATTTTTAAGTTAAAATTAAAGAGATGAGCGTATAGTATTTTTAAATTGTTGTTCCTAATGAATAATCGGAAAGTAAGCGCATGATATGTGCAACAACGTAATTCTAATGTAATTTAGACTAAAATTGTCAAATTGTGTACATTTTCCCTACGCTAGAACAAATGGTGCTTCACATCGTAGAGTAGTGGTCGCTGGCATCGCACGCGCCGCCTTCGCGCGCGCCGATTGACATGTACTACATTGTAATGTTAATTCACCGAGTCTACTAGTTACTATTTTATATTCCCAAGTAATTATGATTCTCCTATTCGAAAAGGCTGAGATAATTAAATGTAATGTAATGTTTGGCAAATATTAAACGTAAGTAAGTATTGGTTTACATTATGTGTAACTTGTGTAAACGTGGCTTGCAAGTAAACGTTTGTGTGTAATATTATGTATTCACAGCTTATACGTGATGTAAAACCAAACGATAGCGTTTTGTATATTTCTATTGTTCATTCGAATAAGATTTTTACACGCAATCCTTAGTAGATTTATTAACTGTATATTTTCTACTGTTTACAGGGCAAAAGAATTTGTACTATAGCCACTATAGTGTATGGCTTAAAATATCATGTCCATAATCATGTTAAAATTTTCGCTGGTTTCGACGTTAACGTTAGATAATACAGTTTAAAGTTACAATTCTTTTATCTTGAAGACATAAATATGTATAATGTTAGTCCATTTTCTCTCTTCACAATTCTTAATTTGTATTTGACTAAAATCGGTAACTCTTTAAAATAAACTGTTTATTGATACTTTAACGTTAAGGACATTGTTAATTATAATTATAAGCAAACTTTGAAAAGTTAAAAGAATTGTAATTAATTTCAACATTCTCGTGCATTCTCGTGTATACGGGTGATTTAATTAAATAAGTTTAAACCTTAACAAGTACGGCAGGTATTTGTTACATCTTGGAAATTAAACATAATCCGTAAAAGATCACCTGTGTATCCTCCTTGATTTAAAACTTTGTTATCTATGACTACACATCCTAAATAGTACATATTTATTATACATTCTTAGAAAAGTAAAGACACAGGGTTCTTAATAGGGTTGACCTATCAAAGGTCACATAATAAGTAATTTATTTACAGAATTACATGGAAAATACTACAAATGTAATGTCACAAATACCTAATGACAGTTTGTTGTATTGTTTGTATTTCATATGATTTTTCTTACATACCCATTTCACAATATTTTCTCTATCGCTTTCAAACGTCGAAATCATCGGTTGTCGGTAATCATCTCAACATCTACACTTTTTGTAGAAATATGTACGAAAACATGTAATTATTTTAATTATTGAATATGGAAATTAACTATTGTTGAGTGACTTGAGCACAGCATATTGACTACGATATTGTTACATATATAAACTCGTTGACTTCTCGCCATTCCTTATAATGAATATTAGAGTTATAGTATTTTGTTAGATTTTTAATTATAGTATATTTATTTATCTTTCGCGTCGTATCTAGTGCTGTCTAAGAACTTAACAATCATTAATTTCTTGAAGCCTTAATTTAGGACACTCATTTGTTTTCTATGAAAAAAAAATTCAATTGTCAAAACTGAAAATAATATAGTAGACCTCGAACAGTGTCCAAAGTATGGAAACAAAATAGTAAACATCGCACAAATCTCGCACTAAGTCAAAACTAAAGAGTGTTATGTATGCTGACCAGTACGTAGGTACAATAAACCATGTTATTTTATTTCTTTATTGGATTTTGGCTATTTTCATAATTTTTGTAAAGCGCGAACAGGTACTTAAAATACACTGTAAATAATTCCGATGAATTATAAAATAATGTGGTATATTTTTAAATTATTTACATTTAATGATATATCAGTCACTACCTACGTCATTGTAACCATATTTCAATAATGTATAAAATTGACACCTAAGAGAGATTGATGGTCATAATAAATAATGTAAGTACAATACGTTACTTGTGGTACTACAAGGTAAGCAATATTATCACTGTATGTATTTAATACCTTTTGCTACTATTATGTATAAAATAAATATAATGTACTCGCATACACCTCGTAAGGAGTATAGGTAATATTGTAACTACTTAATGCGCCAGAAACTTACCTACATACTGTAAAGGCCTGTAATTTTGTACACCTTGATCGATAATAATTATTTTACAACACCAAATTCATTAAAACGGGAGTAAAAATATAAATCATGGTTTTATTATATTTTAGTACCTACCCCCTAAGCACTATCAATAAAAATAACAACACGTAATTCATTGAATTAAATATCTTTATTTAAAAAGCAAAAGTTTTTTGAATGACTATACAATCCCGCTGAAAGCTGAGCTCACAATTTTTGAAATTCAAATCATAATTTTTAATTAGCATATTAAATCAAAGAAGCAGAAAAATGACATAATTCATAATAAAATACGTGTCATAAAACAGTAAGTATACATAATATAATATCGTAAGTACGACTTTCATTTTCAATCACTCTCGTTGATAAATAAAACTCTCTCGGACTTTACAGCGCAAGTCGAGATACGGCTACGAATCCAATTTCAGTTTCATTATAAATCGCTGAACTTGCTAGTGATCTTGAAAAGTGGTTCCTTACTTACACCATTCAATTAATTGAAATTACCATCTCATATGCATGAATTAATGGATATTACTTGTTACCCTATTGAATATGTCTCGATTGATGTAGGTATTCGTATCTATTAGGAGTACTAAGATTTGTCCTGTCCGTAATCCAATTACGTTAACTGCTAACGTGAAAGTTGATAGGACTGCGGATGAGATAATTAATTTTGTCTACACCCATGCTACAAATCCTCTATAAAAGTTTCTGAAACAGTTAGCTTATTGCCAACATTAAAACAACCAGTGTCATAGTAACCATAATATCATCCAAACGGGTGTTATAATGTTGTACTGAATTTCATAATGCAACTCGTTTTCAAAAAAAGAACATTGTAATGCACGCGCGTTTCACTACAACAGCGCCGTAATTAAAAAAAAAAACCGCGGTCAAGAGCGAGTCGGACTCGCGCACCGAGGGTTCCGTACCATCATTTATATGTAATTTTTGTTGATGATTTCTGAAAAACTGTGCTATTTAGAGACATCTTTTTATTTTTCCTGTAATCTTTACATAAACTTCTATCACATAGAATAATTTCAGATTTTTCGCTTTGCAAACTTCGCGGAGATAAGGGATCGGTATTTTTTTTACATTTTTCTTCAAAAGTCGAAAACTATGGGGCCTAAAAAAATTAAAAATAATTTGAGAATGTGCAAACAGCGCTCTTTTATATGATACCCCACATGCCCTAGTAGCCTCACTTAAAATTTTTAAGACCGTCTCAGTCCCTGTTGCAAAAAAAATGTAAATATTTTTATTTCTTTCTTATTTGCAAAATAGTTGATTAAACGTCATCTAGAGGCTTTAGACTCAATCTGCAAGGAACCCTGAGCAAGGACTCTAGAGTTAAGCACACTCGCATAAAATGATGGCATCACCATGCGACAGAGCCCCGAAACAGCACTACTTTCTGAAGCATTATAATATAATACTCACAGAAGAACAGTGTGATTACTCAGTCCCGCAAGAGTTGAGAGTATACACCGATGGATCAAAGACTGACTCCGGAACCGGGGTCGGAGTCTTCTCACATGATCTTAACATTAATATATCCAGCCCGCTTGGAGAATTTAACACTGTCTACCAGGCGGAGTGTGTAGGCATCATACAAGCGTGTAATGCCATAGAAGCCAGGAGAGTCACGGATACGAATATACGTATACTCTCAGACAGTGCCTCGGTGCTCCAATCATTACGGAAAAGATACATTACCTACCTCGAGATTAATACCAGAATGTCACGACGCACTCGAACGAGTAACGGTTGCTAACCGAAACACAGTGACACTGCAATGGATAAAAGGACACAGTGGATCGCTGGGTAACGACGCAGCTGACGAACTAGCTAGGAGAGCATCCAGCACGTCCGTCTGTGGAGCTGAGCCAATCGCGCCCATTCCCTTCAACCACCCACACACAAGCAGAGAGTTGGTGGTCCTTGACACCAGGCTGCAGGCAATCCAGGGAGGCTATGTCATCCCTGGACGGTACGCTTACCGGTACGGTACGGTTATTGCGTCTGGACAGAAACGAGCTGCGCCTGGTGACGGGGACCATCACAGGACACTGCTCATTAAACAAACACTTCCACACAATAGGAATAACGGACAGTCCTCTGTGCAGGGCCTGCATGGAGGCTGAGGAGACCGTTGCGCATGTGCTCTTTGAGGCCGTGCGCTGCGTTAGGCGTGCGCACGGCGCGGGCGCCCGCGTGACGTGCTGTTTTCATGTAATCTCATAGAACAGCGCAGCGCAGCACACATGAAACAGCACGCCACGCGGGCGCCCGCGCCGTGCGCACGCGTAACGCAGCGCACGGCCTCGATTTTAAATTATTGAATGACAAGGCGTATTATTCTGTCAAAGAATATCTTAATGACAAATTACAATAATATTTTCATAATTTTATATCTGTCTGTATAATTAAAGTATTGTAAATTATGACTGAGTACTACCGACTTTTTTATGTGCGCTCTTACTTTATTGACACATTATTATCAAATTATTATTATATATTAGTGTTTTCATGAAATTGACTTCATTTTATTGATTTTATTTATTTTTTAATGTAACATTCGACATACTAAAACTATTTTGTATGCCTTCTGGCGGGACATAGTATGGACCAACATTTTTGTTTTTTTATATAACATCTGAATTTTACTCTGTGTTCACAAAATTAATAAATGAATTTGAATTTGAAAATTTGAATTTGAATTCGATGCATAGGCGTTGCCCAGATTAGAACAGAAACTCTTGGAATACCCCGATCTTTCACAGATGTTCTTAACAGACCCAGAGATTAGATTAACTTCTGGAGGGAGGTGGGCTGGTTGGAATAACCCCCGAAGGCCGCCATGGCTCACGTACAATGGTCCACATGAAGGACTAAGTGCGGAAACCAAATCCTTAACATAGAACATAGAACGTCATCTAAAACTATTCCAAATTTTAAGTTGATAGCATCAGTAGTTCTTGAGATATCCAGCTATGACAGACAGACAGACAGACAGACTGAGTCACACCATAAGGGTTCCTTTTTTACCATTTTGGTACGGAACCCTAAAAAGAACTTATTCGAATTCACGTCGTATACTATGACGCCGCCCGCCATGTTCGATACGAGTATTAGTATTGCAAAAAACTGTTTCAGAACCTTTTATAGAGGATTCATAACATGGACGTAGAAGTAGAAGTCTTGTATGCAACTGTACATAATTAGGTATTAAAACACTCATGTGATACTAAACCCACTTTCGTGTTTTAATACCCCTTATAATGAAAACTTAGGTATGGATTGGATAGATTAAGAGTAGATTAGTAAGAGAATTATTAAAATGATAAAGCGGAGCTATCTTTGTGCAAAGCATGTATGTATTCCGAACAAGAAATAAATAATTTGCATAAATAACTATAAGAAATTAAGTCCCACACACTCCCTCAGAGATAAATTTAAAGAAATTAATATAATGACTGTGCCTTCTCAGTATATCTACGAAAATCTTTTGTATGCTCATAAAAATATCAATTTGTTTAAAAAATACAGTGAGGTCCATAATGTGAATACTAGAAACAAACACAAATTTGTTGTTCCTACAACCAGGCTTAAGAAAATAAGTGGTTCGTTTAGATGCCAATGTATACGTTTTTATAATAAACTACCTAGCCACATTCAAGAACTAAGCCTTAATAAATTCAAAAATTGTATAAAGCGGAAACTTTGTCAGAAAGCCTTTTATACTGTTAAAGACTATATTGAGGACAAAAAGTCTTGGGATTGAGCTGCTCCAATAAATTTACACAATTAATGTTGATTTAAATACCTTTTTACATATTCTATACAATGATATGAATATTTACTTTGTAAAGTATTACTTATACTATTTTTAATTATTGTGAATGTGAAGACTACGTGGATCATTGTTTTTTATTTATTTTATCCTTTTCTTAGTTTTAGTAATAGTCTGACAGTTTGAGTAATTTATGCGGCCTACCCAAATGTCTTTTCTTTGGTATTGTTCGTCGAATCGGTTTTGAGTTGAGCTGCACGATTACTGACAAATGCGTGCACTGACTGGACAGGTCCACTCAATCTGTGTGGTTCTTTCCTCAAAAGACCATTTCAGACTGCAATCTACATGGTCTTCACATGATCTGACCAAGATTATGTCTGGACTTTAAAAGAGACTGTGACCTCTGAGTTTGTTTCGGCGTTTCTTCTCAGAGTAGCCAGATAGGAAACGTCAAACTCATCTAAACTCCTTTGCAAAAAAAACGGGCACCTTACAGTCATTGGCTTTTCTATGGATAATGTTAATATTTTACGTGTGTGTGAACTGAGGGTCCAGACTGGAATCCGAAAAATTTTAATCCTATGATTTAGTAGAAGTCTTAAAACAATTGTAGAACGAATCTGGGAATTTGTAAACAAATATATTAAAAACGTAACGTACGTTATTAGCATAAATGACTAGAAATTTCTTATTATCATTGAGAATATAGTTTTTAACCCTTTAATCCTGGAATCGGTGTTTTAGTCAATGTAAACAGAGAGTCGTGTTAAAATGGAAATTTTTAGGGTATAATTAAATTAAGACTACGAGTATTTTTATGGTATTTTAATTTAAAAAAGACATTAAAAAATAAAAATTAATAACGAGTATGACCTCCCATTTCAGCGATTACGGCATGTAATCATCTTGGCATGCTTTCCACCAGGCTTTTGATGGTGTCCTGTGGAATGTGTTCCCACTCAGCCGAAAACACGCATTTGAGCTCCCTGATGTTTTGTGGAAGGCGTTGGACAGATCGTACTCGCCTTTTTAGAAGGTCCCAGACATGCTCAATGGGGTTAAGGTCGGGGCTCCGCGCTAGCCAAAACAGACGACGAATACCGACCTCTTGCATAATAAGCATCTACGTCGCCAGAACGGTGGTCCCGAGCATTATCGTCCATGTAAATGGCATCTTCACCAATTACAGTCAGTGCGGGCTGTGCATGTTGACAAATTATTCCTGTTATGTACCTTTGCGCACTTAGTGACCCATTTTCAATGAACACTATGTCGGTACGATAGCTGGAAGTTACGCCCGCCCAAAACATAACGGACCTTCCACCATAAGGGGTGATTTCTTCAAAACTCACGTCGGCATAGCGTTCCCCTGGTCTTCGTAACACTCGCCGACGTCGGTACTCACCATTTATACAAATTTGAGCCTCATCGGAGAAGACTACGCTACTCCAGTTACCTAGTGTCCAAGATAGACAATTTCTAGTGAACCTCAGTCGAGCAATCCGGTGCTCACGGAGTAACTTGAGGGCCCGCGCTGGTCGTCGACTACGTATATCAACGGCTAAAAGCCTCCTCCTCACTGTCCATAGGCTAATCTGTGCTCCTCGTACCTCTTCAAGGTTTCTTTTGAGGTCTATGTAACTGCATTTGCGGTTCCTCAGCGCCTGAGTCACTAAAAAGCGGTCGTCTCGTGGTTGTGTGCAACATTTTCTCCCAGAACCTTGCCTTCTTTGAACGGAGCATGTCTCTTGGTATCGAGTCCAGGTTCTTTGGACGGTTGAACGACTCACGCTCAACCGCTGTGACCCGTAACATAGGCACAACCCACTTCCAGCAGCGCTACAATTTTACTAGCTCTTAGTGCTTTTTCTGCCATTACAATCGACACAAAGATATCTGTTTTAAGTCGCAATAAGGCAGGATTATGCGACAAACATAAATTATTCTAATAAAAATAACGAGAAATTAGTTTTAGTTGCCTGATAACCTTTTAACCGCAAACCCGCGAATAGTGAGTAAAAAGTCATCAACTGAAAAAGGCATTATTATTTTTAAGAACAACAGTTTCGAATTTGAAATTAACTTTTTTTCATACCCAGACTCTTTATTAAGTGCCCGTAACATAGTTTGGCTATTAAAACCTCTTTAGAACTAAATGATTACCAATAATGTAGAAAAATCCAAACCGCCCGTTTTTTTTGCAAAGGAGTGTAGTTGTAAAAAAAATATGCTTGACGTGTAAAAGTGTTTGTACAAACCTACTTACAGAAAATAAATCATTTATCATTTATCAGAAACTCGTAACATAGGGTAGGTACACAATTGGGTAATTACGTTTTCAACTTTTTACAATGTTATTGCTCTTATATATGGCAGCCTTTTCTATAGTTTCTATAGTTAAGTAATTTCTATAGTTTTCATAACAAAAATAAAAAAAAAATAAAAAAAAAAAAATTTTTTATTTTTTTTTATTAGGAAATATGGAAAACGGGATTAATGTCTAAAGGCGAAATTTATTTTGTAATTGAAGTTTCAAACGAGCTTCGCAACATAAAGTTGTTCATCATGGTAACTTGTTGTGTACCTAATCATGGCAAAGCTTTTACAGTTTTTACGTAGAGCACGTCTAAGCTGAAATGACGCGCCCCACTACTTACACTGCAGTAAAAGCGGTAGTGGGGGGCAGGGGTGTATTTACCCTAGGGCCAAAAGGGCCATGGCCCGGGGCGGCAGGCTGCGAGGGGCGGCGCAAGCCGCACCTCGCGCTCAACTTTGTGCGACTTTCTTTTAGACTTTATATGCCTGAAGAAATTTAAAAAAGCCTACCTACCTAATTAAATAAAAAATTAAAGGGTTAGTCCAGTCACAATCGATACAAAAAATGTAAACATAGTAAACGCGCATGTACGCACGGCTACAGATCAAGCTATACAATTCCAGTATAAGCTGATCTCGTATTGTGTAGGATTTCCTTACAACGAGAGGTCAGTGTAAACTGGAAATGTATAGCTTGATGTGTAGCCGTGTATACCTAACTACGATTCTTTCCTTTATATGTTGTTAGGTCCCCTGAGAGTTGTCTATACCCAAGTTTGCAACACTGAAAACTTGTGCTACTCCCATGGTGCTCGAAAAACTGCAAAATTCTGGGACTTGCATCCGTTTTTTTTTAATTTTTTTTTTTAAATAAATCTTTGTTCTATAATTTGGTGAAGCAAACTAAATTGTGTACAATTTGAGCCTAACTCAAGCAGTCTAGGTCTATTGGTAGCAAAGATAGGTATATACAATCAAAGATGGGCACTTTTTCCAAAAAGTGAAAAGTTATCAATAGGGTCATTACCCCAGACCTGTACCCGGCATTGCCACTAAAGTCATTATAGAACTCGTTGAGTAGAGTACAAATATAATTTTTATATTTTTATCTTCAAAAATAAAGAAATAGGGGGCCGCAAAAGTTGTCAGTTTTAGACCATTTTGTGCGAGCTCTATTGCTACAAGATAGGATAGGAATTTAAATTTTCTGTATATCATGTACGTAGTTAAATACTGTACTTAGTCAACAAATACTAAAAACGCCGATTCTTAAGGTATTTCGTTTAAATATGGGTGATTTTCTGCAACTGGCAAAAATAACTTTGTAGTTCACAGTATCATTATGAAGTACAAAGTTATCTTTGCGATTGTTAAAATTTAAGATGTAAAATATTTTTTGTTTCGTTTTGTTTTTTAAATATCATTTAGGTACTTAGTGCAACGACCACATAACCCATGGTCGTGGCACTTGGTGTTAAATATTGTAGGTACGGTGCAGTGTTCCAATCGATAAAAAAAAATTTCCTCTGCTGTTTAAGGTAAATTTATCGATCAAGGGATGCATTTAAAATGAACGAGTAAAACTCCCACGTGTCAATTTGAAATGCTTTTTTTTTTAAATGATGAAGGTGACCTTTTTATGAAAAAAATTAAAATAAATTCTGAAAACGTAACTGTCCAAGATATTTATTTTGTTTAAATATAGTCTGATAAAACATCTTTGGGTGCATATTTTTCAGTTTTTATTTTTAGAAAATCACGTCTGGATACCGAGAAATATTTTTTTTTCTTATTTTCGTTTATATTTTTTTTTCTCCTTAAAACCTCAAAAGTGCGACTTGTGACTAGCACATAAATATTTCTCGTAACAAGGCCTATCACTGATAAAAAAATCACGAGTTGAGATGAGTTTTTAGCGAGGAAAAAAATAAAAACAAAAATCAGACAAAAAAAATTTTACTCGGTATACGGAGGTGATTTTCCAAAAATAAAAACTGAAAAATATGCGCCCAAAGGTGCTTTATCAGACCTTATTTATATAAAATAAACATCTTGGACAGTTACGTTTTGAGAATTTATTTTAATTTTTTTCATGAAATTGTCACCTAAACTTCATCATTTTTATTAAAAAAAAAAATTTGGAATTGACACGTGGGTGTTTTACTCGTGCATTTTAAATGCATCCCTTGATCGATAAATACCATAAATAGCATTGGGAAATTTTTTGATCGATTTCAACACTGTGCGGTGGTACGAAGCCCTTCCTGTGCGAGTCCGACTCGGACTTGGCCGGTTTATTGATTCATTATCACCATTCTCAGCCCGCATCAACGCACTGCTGGATTTTATTTTATAATTAAAAGTTTTTGCTATATTCCGTTAATTCATGGGGTGGCAAACCTTAAAGGCCCGGGGCGCTGAATCTTAAAATACGCCACTGGTGGGGGGCGTCATTTCATCTTAGACAAGCTCTATCAACTTGATCACGTAAGTGCTACCGTGGAACTTGAAATATTATTAATTTCATGAAAAAATAACGGATTTCATGTTGGTATTACAAGCAAAAAATTAAATTGTAGAAAAAAAACCCGCCAAGTGCGTGTCGGACCACGCACAATGAAGGGTTCCGTACTTGAAAAGAATTTATCCCAAAAACAAATTTAACGTAGTAACCGACAAAAAAAATTTAAGTGATAAAACTGCAAATCAATTTTCGGACTTTTTCCTTTACTTGTGCTCTGAGACCTTGCTTCTTGCCAAATTTCATAATTCTAGGTCAACGGGAAGTACCCTATAGGTTTTGATTTATTTGCTAGAGTCAAAATGTGTCGTATATGGCCGTATTTTTTTATCGCGATGACTTAGAAGCTTGAATTTTTTAGAGCTGCAAGGGACTATATACTTACGTATTTGATATGTATTTCAACATGATACCTCCACCCATTTCTAAGAAAAAGGGTCTTACAAGCTGACAGACTTGAAAATATTTTTTTGTGTGAAAAAATTACAAATTAACAATTTTCGGACTTTTTCCTTTACTTGTGCTCTGAGACCTTGCTTCTTGCCAAATTTCATAATTCTAGGTCAACGACGGGAAGTACCCTATAGGTTTTGATTTACTTGCGAGTATCAAAATACGTCGCATAAATGGCCGTTTTTTTATTGCGTTGACTTAGAAGCTTGATTTTTTTAGAGCTCCAAGGGACATTCATATAATATCCATTTGATATTAATTTCAACTTATACCTCCACGCGTTCTGAGAAAAGGGTCTAGACAGACAGACATACAGACAGACGGACAAGGGTTCCGCTTTTTCCTTTTGAGGTACGGAACCCTAAAAATACCGATAAGTATAAAAGTATCAGTGCAATAATATTTTCTAGATTTATTTAAGTAACACAGTGTAGAATTGGGTTAAATGAAAATAAAGGCAAGTTATGTTTCTATTTCGATACAACTTCGTGACCTTGTCACTTCGCTACGTCTGCAGCTGCAATGTCGTATCTCCGCTGTGAGGAGTGTCACTGGTGACTGGTTCAGGCGCTCGGCACTTCTTGAGATGGGTCCTCATGTTCGAGGACTGGGTGAAGGCCAGCTTGCAGCGCGGACACGAGTACGGCTTGGAGCCAGTGTGGAAATTCAGGTGCGACTTCAAGTGATGCTTCTTTGTAAAAGACTTCGGGCACATTGTGCAGGAAAACGGCTTCACCCCTATAACACAAAACTATAGTTTTTTTAACTGCTTACATATTAAAGAAATAAATAAAAGGACCGTTATTATTTGCATAAACCACTGCCAGCTGCCAGGAAACGCACCGTCTGAACTAGATACCGAAAGATAAGATAGAATTATGACAAAAAGATAATTCTCAATTCTTTATTGCGTTCCATAATGTCATAACATAACAGTTGGTAAGCTTAAAATTAATGACACAATTATGTACCCTATCGGGCACAGCATAGTAGGAGAGAGGAGGAAGAGCGCTTCTTTTGTGTGTATTATTAATGTGCATTTCCTAAGAAAGTGTAGAGTTGGAAAGTATTTTACATGCTTTCATTTAGTTTCACCTATCCCGATGTCTGTCTGTCTGTCACTTCCCGGTTTCCGATTGCGCTGAATTTAAATGCATATGTAAATCGTATGACAATGCAATATTATTATGACACGGAGCTGATCTGATGACGGAGCCGGAAGGTGGCCATGGGAACTCAGTAATAAAACGACGCAGCCCTATCGAGTTTGGGCTCGTTTGATTCGTCTTAACAAGGATTCTCGTCTTTTGATGAATTAACTAGCTTTTCCCGCGGCTTCGCCCGCGTGAAGGTCAGGAATTATACCACGAGAATGTACTACCGGGATAAAAAGTGTCCTATGTCCTAATCCAGGTCATGGTCTACCTATGTGCCAAATTCCACCCAAAACCGTTTAGCTGTTAAAGGGTCAGCGCACACCAAGAGCAGAGCATTTTCTGAGACTATTGAATAATTAATCTTATGACAATTCCATACATTGCAAAATGAAATACACGCCAAACATGCTCGAGCATGCTCGAGCGTAGTCGAGCATCAAGTTTGGACGATTTAATTTTGCAATGTATGGAATTGTCATAAGATTAATTTTTCAATAGTCTCAGAAAATGCTCTGCTCTGCTCTGCTCTTGGTGTGCGCTGACACTTAGCGTGAAAGTCATAACAATATTAGTTAGGATTATATCATTGAAACGTCATATACGAGTATTTATGTAATTTGTCCGCGCGATGCACTTTCCAACCTACGAGTAGTCTAGAATATAAGTACCTACGTGATAACGATATCCAATTAATGTCATTTAGCATTGATCGTGAATGTCGAGCACAAGGTCATCTCATTGGAAGTAATTATTCTTTATCTATACTAGAAGTCAAAAGTCATAGGGGGCATTCATTAATTACGTGAGGCAATTTTGGAGATTTTTCGACCCTCTCACCCCCCTTGGTAATTAAGATGTCATGAGATTTGATTCGACTACCTCTATCCCCTCCAACCTCACGTGACATTTTTCAAAATGCGTATAATACTTATTTTTTATAATAATTACCAAGTTTCCTCGCAATTTCAAACTGTTTCTTGTGAAAAAAAAATACGTGATAATTGCCGAAACCCACGTGAGATTGAGTGAGATTTGGCTCGACTCCTTCCCCCCTTAAACGTCTCACGTCATTAATGAACGCCTCCTTAGTTGCATTGTATAATTTCATTTGTCTTTATATTTTACTATGGAATAGGCATAATAATTATGTAATAAAACGAATAATATTTGGTTAATTTGCGGATTTTAAAAGTTTAAACGGAGGCAGATGCCTCAGTTGAAACTTAGACCAGAAAAACCAAATCAACCAAATCGGTCAAAGGAAAATCTGGGGTTGATTTTTAGTCCGCTAAAATGCAGAGAATCGGTGGTAGTGCTGCCTACGACTAGCGAGATACCTACTTACGTCCAGCAAAACATAGCAAATAATAATGTCAACCACATATTATCACCTCTCTCTTGTTTTTTTGACTGACCTGTGTGTAGTCGCAAGTGTAGCGTCATGTTGGAGCGGTCTGCGAACCGCTTGTCGCAGTGCGGGCACGCGTACGGGCGCTCGCCCGAATGCGTGCGCTGGTGCTGCTTCAGTAACATCTTGCGGGAGAATGCCTTGCCGCACTCCTCGCAGACATGGGGCTTCACACCTGAAACCACAGAAACAGAGGAAACCTAAATACAAGGGATAGAGCAAGAATCTAAGTCCTATACCTACATGCTGGAATACTTTGACGGTAGTGTCGAATCTACTTGTCTCCAGCAATATTTTTGAGTAACGTTCAGCTTCGTTACAGATACAAGAGAGGGGCTCGTGGCTAAGTAATAACAGCCGCACGTGTCAATTGATCAGGTTAAGCTACGCTTGCCGCGGTTGGGCCGTGGATGGTTGACCATCTTTACATATCGAGACCCCTCCGTGCCTCGGAAAGTACGTTAAGCTGTTGGTCCCGGCCTCCCGGCTATCATTCGTGGATCTTTGAAAATCGTTAAGGGTCGTAAGAGCCCGACAGTCTGACAACCATTCTTACCAGGGGTGTCGTAATACCCCGTAACTGGTTTGTGGAGGTCAGATAGGCAGTCGTTCCATGTAAAATACTGATATTCAGCTGCATCTGGTTAGACTGGAAACTGACGCCAACATAGTTTAGAAAAGACTAGGCAGAAAATGTTCAGCTTCGTTACAGATTTTTTGGCGAGAACAGGGGGCCTACTCCCTAAGTCCGTCCGTCTTTCCGTCCGTCCGTTCATCCGTCCGTCTGACATTACGATCCATCAAAACAAGTGTAAAAGTTAAATTTTTCGGACAAGCAAAAACACATCGGAAGTATAGGGACAACTGGCAAATCATGTTGTCATTCATACTTCGTACGGGCGCGGAACCAATCATCCATCCGTAGGTGATACGGAGTAAGAAACGCCCGTAACGAAGGCCAAAACTACGGGCTTCTGCTTAGGGAGTAGGCCCCCAGGTGCAAGGCCAGCTACGACATACTAGCGACCCGACCCTCCGTGCCTTTCAGTGCTTAAGCTAAATAATATTAAGCTAAATACGTTGTCCTGTCCAAAATTACAATAATTTATGCAAAATTCCCATATAATATGCACTTTCAGTTTTCCCGAATTTTCCAATATTTCCGACAACTTTTCCAATTTTTCTCTTCATAATAACCGTCCTCGAAATACAACGAATATTTGAAAAAAAATTACCGAATTGGTCCAGCCGCTGTCGAGTTTAAGGATGATGCGCAGTGGTATCCCGCGAAATTATTATTTTTTTGGGTTTTTTGAAATTTACAGGTCCGTGTCAAGTTGACACGACGGTTGGTATGATACGCGGCAATACAACATATGTATTTATATAATTTTAACCATACAAATCATCAATACATCTCACGAAATCTAACTTAAAGAGATGTATTGATGATTTGTATGGTTAAAATTATATAAATACATATGTTTTATTGCCGCGTACCATATTTTCATCAAGATACAATCTGACACGGAGCTGCAAATTGCAAAAAACCCAAAAAAAAAAAGTGAATTTCGCGAGCTACACAGCAAAATCACCTTAACAACATATAAAATATTTAGCCATTCATTTCTATTTATATAGATAGATTATACAGATAAACCTTTCGGAATAAATACTATGAATAAATGAAACATGATCGGATTTCTATGACAACCTTGCTAAGAAACTGTAGATCTATTTGAGGGATCTAGAAATCGTGCACGTTCGGGAAAGTGCAAACTTAGCACTACGTAACTAATTTAATGTGTACTCGGTCGCGACCAGTGATCAGTATTATAAACAAATAATTACTTGAATAGTAATATAAAGTGTCACAAAATTTTTTTAGTTCATCAAATTGAAGCTAAATTTTCCACTTTTTGGGACACGTTTTAAGAATAGATAGCAATGTAGTAAAGGGATTTATGCCTGGTTTCTGAGATTTTTAAACGGAGTTTATACATTCGATAGTCATTATTGGTTCAATATCGTGTTTCTAAACACGTCGAAGAATTTAGTTTAAAAGTCGAGTGAATTACTATCAAGGATTTATCTGAGGACCTCAAAAACCGATCATAAGTAAGGACAGAGGAAGAGGAAGAGAGAGAGGAGAGGAGGAGGGGAGAGGGAGGAGGAGGGAGAGGGAGAGGGGGTGAGGAAGGAGGAGGAGGGATTCGCTTCAATAGATAATTTTGTCGAATCAATAGCTACTGATAGTTTAAACTCCATTTAAGAATTCTTCGGAAACTGGGCATTAGCCAGGCAGCACTCTTTTAGTCCCATAATTATGATAGGTGGCAGATCCACGGGTTGCAACAAAGATGACCAAGGATATTGACATTCGTTAGTCAAGTGGTCGCTAGCGTTACTGCTGAGCCTGAGATTCGTTTCTCGGGTCTGGAAAAGTGTTATTGAGTTTTTCCACCAGGAATTTCTCCGTAGCAACCTGGAGTCTGGATTTGTATCGGAGTGATGGCAATAGCCTTTCCCCTTATAACATGGGACTTAACATGGGGAATAACTGGTGAAATGTGGGTGTACTATAAGGGATAGGATAGACGGAAAGGCGTGATGTTAAGTGATATATTATCAATTCACCTGTGTGGATCCTCACATGCATGTTGTAAGCAACGCGTTGATTGAAAGACTTGGGGCAGAGTGTGCACTTGTACTCCTTCCGGTTCCTGAAAACAAATACAGCGAAGTTTAGAGTTATATCTATACTGGGTGATTTTTTAATGACCAACCAAATTTTCACAGGGTGTTCTACCCATGAATATGAACAACTTTCACTATGGGACCAACTTTGAAATTACGAAAAAAAAACCAGCGGTTTCCTACAAAAGTTCAATACCTACTCGATCAAAATGTATGAAACAGCTGATATTCTTTTTGCGATTTCAAAGTTGGTCCCATAGTGAAAGTTGTTCATATTCATGGGTAGAACACCCTGTGAAAATTTGGCTGGTCATTAAAAAATCATCCTGTATATAGGGTGACTGGTAATTAGTGACCGATACCTAAACACATGATTGTGCTCATGATAACAAACAACTTTTACTATGGGACCAAACCTGAGATCGCGAAAAAAAATCAGCTGCTCCCTACATTTTGACGAGTTATGCGAACATGAATGTATGGGGCAGCTGATTTTTTTTCGCGATTTCAGGTTTGGTCCCATAGTAAAAGTTGTTTGTTATCATGAGCACAATCATGTGTTTAGGTATCGGTCACTAATTACCAGTCACCCTATATATAAATAAAAAGATAAGTCCTGACTGACTGACTCATCAACGCCCAGACCAAACCCTTGAACCTAAAAGGTTGAAATTTTGTACAGAGGTTCCCTTTATAATGTAGACAAGGAATAAGGAAGGATTTCCCTATAGCACGTTCCCGTGGGATATTCTAAGGCCTTATTACTTGTATGTCTTAACTATCTAGAAGCTAGTCAAGTATTTTAGGAAAGAGGTACAACAATCTCTCACCGATGGATCTTCATGTGGCTGCTGAGATATCCTCTATCATTGAAGTATTTGCCGCACACGGTGCAGGTGGCTGCGAACTCCCTGGTCCCTCGGTGTATGGACATGTGGTACTTGAAGTTGCGAAGCTGAGAGAACGTCTTGCCGCACTCGCCGCAGGAGTAGCGCGCGGTCGCCGAGTGACGCCGCATATGAACCGCGAGCGACTCGCCACTCGTGAACACCTGGAAATGGTACATAATTGGATCACTATTAATCACCGTTAAATATATGTTCCTAAATAAATAAACCGTCAAAGAATAGATTAAAAGACGAGACAAGTGGGCGTGGTCGCCCAAAGCTGGAAACATGACATTATTATTATACTGTACTAGCTGACCCGACAGACGTTGTCCTGTCTCAATTTCAATCATTCAAAATTCCCTATAGAAAATCCACTTTCATTTTTCTCGAATTTTCAAATTTTCACGGCAACTTTTCCAATTTTTCTTTCATAAGAACCTTCTCCTGACAATAATAAACACAACAAAAAAAAGAATTAGCGAAATTGTTCCATCCGTTCACGCGTGATGCGATGACCAAGGGAAATAGGGATTGATTTTAATATATTGATGATTTGGTTTGCAGATTTGAAGAAGCTTGAAACTCGAAAGCCTACGTAATTATGTGGTTCTAATTTCGACAGTTCAATACTTAAATTTGATGTTGACAAATTTAAACTTTACAGCTACAGAGCGGAACATAATATACCTACCTACGCAACTTCTATATTTATATTATATTAATTTATGTGTAAGTATAGTTCTTAACTTTGACTTGTCTAAGTAAACCGTTTTCTTCAGAACAATGGGAATTTCAATAATTTATGTGCTTACGAAGAAACATTACAAGTTATTTACGTGACTTCACATATAACAAATAACATAAAATGACTATAAAATAATACACATGTAAATATATCGTGTATACAAGCATCCCAACTTCAAGCACTTTACTATAGACCGAGAAATAACAGCTTAGTGGACGTAGCATTTCAACCGCGAATGCAAACGACTACATGAATATAAATGCATTTTAGCGTAAAACATTTCCACTCAGCGTGGTGAAAGCAAACCTAGTATTAAGGAAACGCTATCGGTATTGCTTCAAGAAGACGTGTTTGATTTACAACAACCCTCAAGATATTGCCAATTGGGTATTATTCAGATGCATGCACGAATCCATCCATTCATAATATGCTACGCCGGTTTTCATACGTGCTACGTGCGTGAGTGCAGTTTGGCCTGTCGCCAGAATCCAAGGAACTAGATCTACCGCAAGGTTGTACAGCATCACCGTTCATTGCCTATTTTCCAGCTAAATTTAATACTGGGATTTACCAACCCTGATAATCTCTCCCGTATACACAATTTGTGGTTTCTAAAGATAAAAATGGAGTAGTTATATTTTAACAGAACAAGCAAACACCATACAGCAATGTTTTCTAACTTTGACCTATAACCACATAGCTAATAATTACGTCATGTCTACCTGATTGCAAATAGTGCACTTGAAGTCATCTCTCCGGGTATTTGGTAGACATGCCACTGTTGTAATTTTTTCCACGTCACCTGCAGGCTCTGCTTCGCGAACCGCATCCGAAATTGATGATAGATTAGATTTGGAAACATTGTTATTGCTATCGTTTACTATGCTATTTTCGTTTGTCTGAAAAAGTAATGTTACATTACCGTCAAACAGATATATCTATCAACATTAAACATGACTAAAAAGAACCTATACGAGTATGTAAGCTACTTACTTTTTGTTTAGACAATTGTGACTGCAACAGGTGTTCAGTTTTTCTACGGAAAGGTTTGTAGTTGTTAGGTATCCGAGGGCTCCATGGACTCTCTAATACATGATTTAAAATAGTTACTTTAGCAGACGCTGTCACGTCTATTTCTTTACTGCTTTCATCGATAGCATTGTCGACAACGGATCTATTTCTATGGACTGGCTTCGGTTTTATCGAATCAAACACTGATGGTGCGATACTAAAATCCAAGGAAGGAACATAAAATCCTGACAGAATCTGTTCCTGTATCCCCAACTGAAGTAAAGGATTAGCTGACATAGGGACATGGTTCATTAATATATTCATCGGTAATTTATTTGATTCAGTGGCAAAAACATGTGTCTTGTTACTTTTCTCAGCCGAACAAACTTTTAGACAAGATTGCTCATACAATGTTTTGTTAGTTTCACCATAATCTGGTCCATCTTGAGTGCATCGCTGCTGCTTACGAAGGTGAAATACTGTAGGCGAATGACTGATGTGCTCGTTCGTTTTTTTATATGGTTCTAAGAGTGAACCGTCGGCGCTGAGATGTTTGCCATTTGCATTCGTCAAGAGCACAGATGCCGGAGCACGATAGCATTCATTTGATATTGCTAGCACGCCTGCCGCCAGACCGTTAACATTACCGTTTCGAGGATATGTCTCGATAAATAAATCACGTAGAAAAGAGTTCCTTTGTCGGTCTCCATACGGCGATTTCAGATTTCCTAAAGGAGACTGACGCTCTCCACTTGGATTCTGACGACGTACCAGCGTATCTTTGCAATCTGAGTTGCTAACTGAATACTGTAATACATCCTGGACTTCCTTGCCTTTCTTTATATTTATGTATCGTTGATCTCTGCAGCCTTCAAATCCTAAAGTAAATATATTCCTGTTTGACAAATCAGTTTCATAGTGAAAACTTGAGTCGAAATTGTTATACTCCAATGTATCCGACATTTGCCGCAAATATTGACAGTCGACAAATATTTGCATGGCTTTTATAATGTCTAGAAACTTTTCAATTTTTTCTTTTTTTACAATTACTTCTCCGTTATAAATGTAATAAAGCACTGATGACATAGCGTCGAGGTCAAAATCTGGCAAAACGATAAAAGTCGGCGACTCATCTGTGGGACAAGAAAGGAGAAGACGCTGTAAGAAAATGTTGCTAATTAGTCATTGTACAATTATGTATAAAGTTGATAAAAGCTTTGAACAAGACGACAATGGGAAGTGTTTACTTACTCTGAGAAAAGTGCTAACACTGGCGAGCACGACGCGATGTGCGCTGAATGCGCGCCCGCCGCACAGGAGTTTCACATCGCACCACTCCCCGTGCGATAGCCATTCACACATCTGAAATATCAATGAAAGAGAAATCTATTAACAATTATTATTTTATCCCTTGTACCTACTTTTGTTTAATGATAATTTGCTCGATTTCCTCGTAGTTTATGTAATACCTATAAGTTAAAGATTTTAAGAAGGTTTGAATACGTGTAACATAAAAAATTGTGGAAAAGCAATGATCATGAACAGTACTTTAAACATTTACAATAGAACAATCATAACACACCCACAACACACTTGATAATAGCCTGTGAAAACACACCGTTACAAAATGGATTAGACAAAAAAAATTAAGAATTTCTTTCACGCAATTCTCGAGTAATTTGGATGGGGCTTCAACAGCGATCCGGTGAGCACGGAACCAAACTCGGACGTCTGTAAACACGCTATGTTTGTGGCACACTTTTAATTCCTCGCCGATCGTGCAAATAGATGCCTCTGCTCGGTGTCTGTGCTGTAGCAGTGACATGCACGCCTCATGTCTCACACGCCAGTAAAGGCTAAATTAACCAAACACAACCGACCAGGTCAACGTTTTTAAAGTAGCACCACTCGTGAAAGTGTAGAGCAAATAGGTCTAATCAAACAAGAAGAAAATTGGAAGCATCATCTCACCAACCACTCACTACCTACCTCACTCACTTCCTACTACTTATTTGCGTCTGACTTGACAGTTATACTTAACCAAAAACGTCGTTATTTAAGTGAGCAATTGAAATTGGTAGGTATACAATGTTGTATCTGTATGAAAGTCTATCCATTCAATTAATTTATTTTGCAACAAACATTTATAAGATCAATTACCGTGCAAGAAGCGCATAATTGTCAGAGTATTTAATGCCAAATGAAGTAGGTGTGAGCTTGCTGATTTATTGGTTTATCACATTGCTGCCGAGATCAAGTCCACGGTAAGGTGATAAAATATGTAGCGCTTCACTTCAAACACTAAACACACATGATTCATACGAAGCACCTATAAGTTTGCATTGGCTAAGAACTGCAGCGTCTAGTATAAATAGTTCTTGACAAAAAAGGCAGATCTAGGTAAGGGGTTCCCGAAACGATCAATTGCGATTGATCAATTGCCATCAATTTCTACTGTAGTAATATTGTCAATCGCTTCAATTGCATTTGGTAGACGATCAATTTGAACATCAATGATTATCAATCACGACAGAATTGACAAAAAAAATTAAAAGAAATAAACAAAATAATCAAATCAAATAAAATAATCGAATTGACAGTTAAGTAATCATTGCTAAAATTTAAAAGCTTTGTAAAAGTACCTCTGTAAAAACGAATTATTTTACGCATTAAAACGCTTTTTTCAACGAAACTTACCTACTACTAAAAGTAGAAAGCTAGGGTCAGATTAGTTTCTAGTACATTATCGATTATCTACAGCATATTCCAGTAACCAGAATAAACATGCTATCGATGCTGTCGTATTGTAACGTTAATTACCGATTTGCCGATATCAATTAACTCGTGAAGGTATTTTAAGATTAAGATTGATAACCCGTGATCCATGACACATTGTAAGCCTCTTTCTTGTCCTACTTTTGATGGCAACTGTTGTTTACCTAGCGGATATGTATGGCTAATATTTCAGACAATTTGCAATATGTACGACTACGTATTACTGTTTGTAGTATCTGTACAGTACGAGTATAACTTATCGTAGAAGAGAAATGCAAGCATGACAGATTCGCTTGCGCATTAGAATTCTATGGGCAGTAAAAACGAAAACGGTTCACTGAAAAGTCTATAAAAGCCGATGAAAAAGCTAAAAAGCTTAACTAAAGAATGTTTTTTTAAATGATGCGCTCCCTAAGGTTGTTCAATTGGCGAGTAAGTAGGTACAGAAAACCAATTAGAACCAGATTATTTTGTTTGATTTTTCCAAAAGTAAAAGATGTGCGTATATGGACTGAGGGCCCGTTTTTTGAACCGTTGCGAAACGAAATAAGACTTATAGGGGATTTAGTTAAAAATAGTAAAAACTTAAAGCAAAGGTCCATAAATTTCTTAAACGTGAATTAAAACTTTTACGATTAAATAACTTGGGCCCTCAGTCCAGACGCTTGCATAAAGTGGCATAGTCTGAATCTCAGTAAGTACTATATCTGGGTTAATAATTTTTATTTAGGAATTTAGTTAAGAATTTTTTAAATATTTTAAGAAATTCCCAAGTCTGTAGAATATGACATTACAGATTTATGGCGATATATCTAGGGCCCTCAATTCATTATTGTTTGAACTGAGGAATCTGCAAAACATGAATTTATCTGAAGAAATACATAAATACGACTTTAACATATTTTACTTAGACATATAGGTGAATTAGTTAAAAAGAAATAATGACACAAAAGTTAATTGTTATGAAGTAAATGAAAATTGAATTTTACTAAAATGTCTGAACTGAGAGCCCAATATTTTCGGCTTTATTGACTAGGCTCGACCTCATAGGTGAACACAAATTAGAATAATATTTTTAACTATTTCTTAACTAAATTGTAACATATCGCCCGTCCTTCTAAATATTATACTTTAAAAGAAAATTGATTTTTAACTTTTTATATGAGAAAAATTAGTAGGGTGACCATAATGTTCATAGTAAGTACCTGTACATTTTGTAAAGCGCGGTAGGAAAGTCATAAGATAAATAAAACACGGTCGGTATAATTATAAAAAAACCGGTCAAGTGCGAGTCGGACTCGCGCACGAAGGGTTCCGTACCATATTATATGTTTAACAATCGCAAAGATAACTTTTTACTTATTTTATAATGATACTGTGAATTACAAAGTTATTTTTTGCAGTTGCAGAAAATCACCCATGTTTAAACAAAATACCTTATGAATCGCCGTTTTCAGTATTGTTGATTAAATACAGTATTCATGGTACTGATACATGATATAAAGAAGTTTCAAATTCCTAATTTGTTGAATTGTTGCGCTAGAGCTCGTACAAAAATGGTCCTAAATTTACAACTTTTACGGCCCCCTATTTCTTAATTTTAAAAGATAAAAAAAAATATGTTTGTACTCTACTCAATGAGTTCTAGACGATGACACCCCACATAACACATAATCAGCCTATAATGTTCCCACTGCTGGGACACAGGCCTCCTCTCGGTGAGAGGAAGTGGGCAGTAATCCACCACGCGGGCCCGTAGATTGGTAGATGTCACATGTCTTCGAATTTTTGGTTCTAGGACATGCAGGTTTCCTCACGATGTTTTCCTTCACCGTTTTGAGAGCAGCGGTGATGAAATAATGACATGACACCCCACATGATAGATTAAAATTTTTATTTTTTTTTCAAAATGAAAAGTTTATTGTATGGGGACCGACCCCTTAAATTTTTAACTTTGCTTTATTTTTATTATTTGTTTTTATAGCCGTGATAGACAGCGGAGGCTTAGTAAGTTTGTACTGGACTGTACGTGGTTGTCTGATTTCATGGATTTTAATTTTCTTGCGCGGTACCCTAATTATTTTTCTAAAATAAAAATAGCCTAAGTTACTTCTTTAAACATCAGCTATTACCGTCAAAATCGGTGAAAATTCGTTTGGCAAGTTTCCTAACTTGACTCAAAGTACCATTTTTTTAATCGGACTGCGCTTTAAAATTCTTCTATACAAACTTTAACATCCCTAAACCTCATTTGAGGCGTAGTTTTGAAAAACTAATAATGACAAACATTATTACTTACTTATGCAAGTATTTGTGCTAAGTTTCAAGTTCATTAACCAAATTAATAAGATTTTTCATATAAACTGTATCTCTGTTTTCACGAACACAGATACCTAAAGAATTTCAAAAATCGTCTGGTATGTTTCCATAACTTGACTCAAACATTATTTACACCAATTTTAGAGTTAATTAAGCCCCCAATAAAATCCTCCGCTATAAAATTAACTTTTCACCCCTTAGGGGTACATTTTTGGAAAACCCTAATACACGTTAGTCTTAATTTTTGGTCTCAAGTATAAAAACTGAGTTTTGAGTTAATCGGACCGCGTGTTAAAGTTCCTCCATACAAACTTTGACACCCCCAATTCGTCCTTAGGGGGTACTTTAGGAAAACTAAAAATGATTAACTTACATGAATATTCGTGCTAAGTTTCAAGTCTATTAACTCAAGGGATAGGATTTTTAATACAAACTTTCATCCCCTGTTTTACCCCCTTAGGGATGGAATTTCCGAAAATCCTTCTTTAGTGGATGTTTACACTATATAACGTATCTATGTGCAAAATTTCAAGTCTCTAGGTCCATTGGTTTGGGCTGTGCGTTGGTATATTAGTCAGTGACTCAGTCAGGACTTTGATTTTTTTATATATATAGATTTACCATGATATTTTAAGACCACAGACTTCTTATAGATTTTCCTGTAATCTACAGGTATAGAACTAATTTCGATATTTTTTTCAAAATTTTAGGGTCAGTAGATTCGGAGATAGGGGGGGGGGAATGGTCAATTTTCGTCTATTTTCTTAAATAACTTTAAAATAATAAATTTTAAAATTATAAAAAAAATATATTTGAGACCCTCATAGTAAGCCCTTTCATTTGATATGTCACTCGGTACAGTTTACAAAACTTTTTTTTTTAGTTTTCCTATTTTCCCCCTAAAAGGGACCCCTATATTCAAAATTCATTTATTTACGTTACATGTTCGTGTTTGGGTTACCAAAATACATATGTGTACCAAGTTTCAACTTAATCGGTTCATTAGATTCGGAGCAAATTGGCTGTGACAGACGGACAGACGGACAGACAGACAGACAGACACACGAGTGATCCTATAAGGGTTCCGTTTTTTCCTTTTGAGGTACGGAACCCTAAAAACCATTTACTTCACACAAATGTAACCTTAAAATAGTCTTATATCCTAAAAATACAAAATTGCGAGTGAGCGAAGTTATTTTTACCCGACTACGGCAAAGCCAAAAGGAAGGGTTATGATTTTAGCAGTCTATGTATGTATGTATGTAAGTATGTATTTTTACCCGACTACGGCAAACCAAAAAGGAAGGGTTATTATTTTAGCGGTCTATTTAAGTATGTAAGTATGTATATAAGTATGTATTTACGTGTGTTCCACCGTAGCGCCTAAATTACTGAACGGATTTTGATGAATGAGGTATCGATAGATTTGTAATAATGGTCCGTGTGACATAGGCTACATAAATTCTTCCTATATTTAATATGGTGGACTTTACACGTAAATTTCTGACCTCGAAAAAATTAAATTGAGATAATCATGACATGTTTGGTATCAAAAGAAAAGTCTTGACGAGCACATTACAAATATGTATATACCTATGTCATTATTGTTTAAGTAAAAAATATTTTGAACTTTTTAGATCAATTTTATTTTTCCGTAGTCGGGTTACTGTTTTCTAAACTTTATTCTTGTTACTGCTACATAAATACCCTTGATGATAAAACAATTTATTAGTTAGGAGTGCTACTATATGGCTCCATTTTCAAAGACGATAACAAATGGTTTCGTTAATTACTTTACTTATAAAAAAGGAGGACTCCGCGCCACGTATATCAAAAGTGAAGCACAGTAAGTAAGACCGTTTGTACGCCACCGGCCCTAGTTGTCTAAAGTAAATAAATTCAAAGTATAGATATATAGACTCAGGATGGCCTATATCAGAATCTTCCATGTTTCACGTGGGTCAGAAGCTCAGTCACAAATTGATTCTCCAATGATTTATTTCTCCTTAACTTCACAGATTAACAAAATATAACGCTAACACTCTTTAATTAGGCATAGATAACGATACTAAATTAAATCAACTTAGAAACTGTTAAAGATGGCGTCGGAAGTAAGCGATTCGTCGAGCGCGTGGTGCGTTGGCGGTTCTCGATTCCGAAGTGAACAAGATGGCCGCCCCGCTACCACCGGTGTGACGTTCCGCAAGAATGGCAGCTGACAGATAGCTGACATATGTCATGCTGCCATTCTGTTCCGACGTCGTCGACAGCAAACGTCAAATGTCATGTGTCGCGCCGTCACGGCCGGACTGACATTCGACCGTCCTCGGGCGTAAAGCTAACGTTGTCCTAAAACAGGCAATTTTATTATTTCATGGTTAGCTGCTCGTCCAGCCTGACAAGCAACACAGCACTAATTCTAACAAATTTCAGAAGCAACATTATGAAACCATGTATCCCTTCGACCATTATGAATAATGGACCGGATGACATCTCACAAGCTGGACAACACAACCCGGACCGGACGAGTGTGTCCTTTCGACCAGCTTCAATGCATGGACCGGACGACACTGTCCCTTCGACCGGTTCAGACAGGGTCTAGACAAGTGTGTCCCTTCGACCAGCCCCAATGGCATGGACCGGACGGCACTGTCCCTTCGACCAACTTCACATTATTGAACACTTAAGGTTGGACCGGATGAATGTGTCCCTTCAACCAGCAGCTACCAGCTGCATGGCCCGGACGACATTATCCCTTCGACCACCTTCACACTATTAAACACTTAAGGTTGGACCGGATGAATGTGTCCCTTCAACCAGCCGCTATCAGCTGCATGGCCCGGACGACATTATCCCTTCGACCACCTTCATACTATTAAACACTTAAGGTTGGACCGGATGAATGTGTCCCTTCAACCAGCCGCTATCAGCTGCATGGCCCGGACGACATTATCCCTTCGACCACCTTCACACTATTAAACACTTAAGGTTGGACCGGATGAATGTGTCCCTTCAACCAGCCGCTATCAGCTGCATGGCCCGGACGACATTATCCCTTCGACCACCTTCACATTAATCGATGACTACTCCCAACGTCCCAGAGTCTGGTACTATATGAAATGTCAAGATTTGTGAAATTTCTACAAGATTTACCTCACTCGAAATTTATGACGTACATTTTATTTCATCGCCGCCAATGCTCGTAAGATACAAAAGATTATTGCGCACAACACCCTGGGAACTTACTAGAGAAGCGTTCTTTTATCAAAGAGCAAGATGATCCGCTATCAAATAAAAATGGAAATCTCTCACCAGCTGATGTCTCTAACGTAGATCTGGAAAGTTGGTGGTCGCAAAGGTTGACTTCCTTCCTTTCAGACTTTCCTCCATTCTTCTTTTCTGGACAAGTCGTAGACGCGTGACTAGGTTTGCCACACGTGTAGCAGGTTATAGACGGCTTGTCTTGATTATTTGTAGAACTGGATGCTTCATGAGACTTCAATGATTTGGAGTCATCCTTTCGCTTCTTGCATTCAAACTGTCGATGTCCTGAAACAAAGGAGTTGATGCTTGCGACATCGCAAAAATCCGGGTGAACATTTCCTCCATATTCGACAATATTCTCGTTGCAGGGATGTTTTCTGCAGGCTGCGTGTTCCCTGTTTGTGGCCCGTGGGATCCCACTTCTGATATAGACTCAGGATGGCCTATATCAGAATCTTCCATGTTTCACGTGGGTCAGAAGCTCAGTCACAAATTGATTCTCCAATGATTTATTTCTCCTTAACTTCACAGATTAACAAAATATAACGCTAACACTCTTTAATTAGGCATAGATAACGATACTAAATTAAATCAACTTAGAAACTGTTAAAGATGGCGTCGGAAGTAAGCGATTCGTCGAGCGCGTGGTGCGTTGGCGGTTCTCGATTCCGAAGTGAACAAGATGGCCGCCCCGCTACCACCGGTGTGACGTTCCGCAAGAATGGCAGCTGACAGATAGCTGACATATGTCATGCTGCCATTCTGTTCCGACGTCGTCGACAGCAAACGTCAAATGTCATGTGTCGCGCCGTCAGATATATTTAAAAAAAAATGTAAATGTAGGTATACAACGTGTTCCCGCAATTACAACATTGACTAAAGAAACAAGTAGTGCTGGTGGCCAGTAATCATAAAAATTATAATACGATAAAATAATTAATTAATTGAAAAAAAAAATTCAAACAAACTAAATAATAAAATAATAACCAAAATTAGGATCACTCTAGGCAAAAGACTTATTCATGAAGTTATTGTTTTATGTCAGCTGGTAAGGTCTTTGACTTTGACTCTTTTTTTGGTTCATCGTGTGTCTATAATGTTCTGACCCAGCTGTGAGTAGCTTCATGAATGATTTCTTTTGCACAACCCCCATAGAAAAGTTCGAGTGGTGTGACCTTTTCTTTCCCGTTCGTTTTAATTTCATCTCTGCGCTACAGGTTGCTCCAAGATGCTATTTTAGAAAATTGTAAATAAATCAATAAATAATAAAGTTTAATTAAATTAAAATATCTTTACAAAACGAAGACGCGAAACCGTATACGTCAAATTAATGTCGTCAAAGCAGCGGTACGTTGTATAATACTTTTAGCTGCAAATATTATGACTTTCCGACCGCGCTTTACAAAATATACAGGTACTTACTATGAGCATTATGGTCACCCTACTAATTTTTCTCATATAAAAAGCTAAAAATCAATTTTCTTTTAAAGTATAATATTTAGAAGGACGGACGATATGTTACAATTTAGTTAAGAAATAGTTAAAAAATATTATTCTAATTTGTGTTCATCTATGAGGTCGAGCCTAGTCAATAAAGCCGAAAATATTGGGCTCTCAGTTCAGACATTTTAGTAAAATTCAATTTTCATTTACTTCATAACAATTAACTTTTGTGTCATTATTTCTTTTTAACTAATTCACCTATATGTCTAAGTAAAATATGTTAAAGTCGTATTTATGTATTTCTTCAGATAAATTCATGTTTTGCAGATTCCTCAGTTCAAACAATAATGAATTGAGGGCCCTAGATATATCGCCATAAATCTGTAATGTCATATTCTACAGACTTTAGTTAAGAATTTCTTAAAAATTTTAAGAAATTCTTAACTAAATTCCTAAATAAAAATTATTAACCCAGATATAGTACTTACTGAGATTCAGACTATGCCACTTTATGCAAGCGTCTGGACTGAGGGCCCAAGTTATTTAATCGTAAAAGTTTTAATTCACGTTTAAGAAATTTATGGACCTTTGCTTTAAGTTTTTACTATTTTTAACTAAATCCCCTATAAGTCTTATTTCGTTTCGCAACGGTTCAAAAAACGGGCCCTCAGTCCATACGCACATAAGTAAAAGTACGTTTTGACAGTTTTGTAACAACATAGGCTCCAAGTGAGACAGCTTTGTTTTTTAGTTCTTACATTCTAGTTCTTACTTCCCACTTGAGTTACTGCAAACACTATAGAAGTTATTGGACTCAAAAATAAACATTGTATTATATTTCGATCTAAAGTTTAATCTACCTACAGCACTACCTGTTCATTCTGCCAATCAGACTTTTAACTTCTACGAAGTTCTGACTTAGCCGAGTTTGACAATTCTAACGGAAATAGGGATACCTAACCGCTTTTTCGCCATAACTTGTTCTGCTTACTCTGAAAGCTGGAAAATCTAATTGGCCGCCACACTGAATAGTTCGGGCGTGAGAAAATTGCTACACTTGGTTTTTTACCCGACTGCAGCGAAGTCCAAAAGGAGGATAATGATCTTCAAGTTACTAAGTGGAAACATTTATTATTCTCGGTTCATCTCGTTTGACGCAATTTATTGACTGAGTTATTATAATAATTTCTACTGCCTATGTTAGAGAAAAACATATTGTAGGTAAAAATAACACTACCCTACTTTTGATAAGAAAGTTGGGACATCAATGATTTGTGCTTTAAAAGGACTTCCGAAAATCATTGTTTCCCACATTACCTGTCACATAAAATGAATACCTGTATACATGTAAGGGCACCGATTTAATGGTTAGATGCGATGGTAGCAAGCTTTGAGAATTACATAGAGAGTTACTAGCTTAACTTCTAATGTTGACACACGTAATGAAATTGGGACAGATTATACCTACTTATTTTTTTTTTGCTTTAGTTTTTACTTGATTTTAATAATTAAGTAATAAGTAATTAAGTAAGGTACAGTACGTTGATTACACATATTCAAGAAAAAAAACTGTACTGATAAACTCTTTCCTTTTAAAAAAAAGTAAATAAGTAGAGCTTGGGTACCTACCCAAGCTCTACCCTACCAAAGTAACCACTTATACGTATGCTTATAAAAGTTAACTATGTACACAATTTTATATACAAAATTAAAATTCTTATAAAATGTTAGGCAAAATTTGAAAAAATCTTATAATTGCTCCGCAGCGATTTAAACAAAAACGAAAATCCATTAGACTTACTGTAACGATTTAAAATCTCCAACATGTAACCTTTAATTTCCACTTATGTACATAAATATTTTCGTCCAAAAGCGCGGGAAATTCACTGACAGGGGACCGAACCAATGTCTGCGCGTGAGTCCTCCACACTGACGGTATCCAACACGCATGTTCCAATGTGTGTTACCGCTGACCATACTACAGCCACTTTTAATGGCATGCGTTATTCCATACTTTACGTGTGCCAACAAAACCCGTATATTGGACTTTTAACAAAAATATTCGATTGCCTACTAACTAAACAATGCTTAGTTTCTTGTTTTTGAATATATTTTCTAACAAGAGCTTTTCAGTTTTTAATCAAAACTCGTTATGCAAATTTGTGCAAATGTGCGGGACACTCATGGAACATAGGTACAGTTATAGATATTAATCATACAGATTTAGTTGTTACTTTGTCATTTATACTTACACGGTGTTATTAAGTGCATATGTCGCCGCCGGATTGTAAAATACGCCGTAATATAAAACGTCTAGCCCAAGTACATAATGGCGCTTCAGCCAAAACGTATTACGGCTAAATAAACGTACGCCGCATTGTGGTAGCGCATCGCGTTCTACAATGCGGCTGATATTAATAATAATTAATATTTCAGGCGTCGTATGCGTTCTAAATGAATATTATACAAACGCCAGCATACAAATATAACAATAATATAATATTCATATTATATAACGCATACGACGCGACGCCTGAAATAAACCCGCCGCGCCGCCTGTTTTTATTATTAATACATTTTGTGCGCCACAGACTCGATCGCACAAAAAGTCTGTCGTCTGCGCTGCACCTGACCCTATATTTTGATCTGCTTGCAATAGAGGTAAAGGTTGGCTGCCGTTTTGGTGAACGTATTTTTACGACATTTTATGGCCGAACGTCAATCAGCCATAATAGAAAACAGCGCCTTTATATTATTTCGGCTAGACGTTTTGTATTACGCCGTATTAGATAACTTGGCTGCGACACATATATATATATTTTGCTTTGACACCCATCGAAAAGTAGGTACCTACGAACCTACCTTTAGAACTTAGCCTACCTTTCGCGGCTTCAACCCATTCTTTTTTTTACGATTTCTAATGCTTTCGGCGTACATGTAAGGCAAAAAAAACTGGTTCCGTTCCGATTTCTGCAAAAGTGTGTTATTGAGAGACATCGTTTTATTTTTCCTGTAATCTTTACATAAACTTCTATCACTTAGAATAATTTCAGATTTTTTTTCTTTGCAAACATCGGAGATAAAGGGGGTAACGGTATTTTTTTTTACATTTTTCTTCAAAACTCGAAAACTATGCGGCCTAAAAAAAAATTTAAAAATTTTTTGAGAATGTGCAAATAGTGCTCTTTCATATGATACCTCACATGCCCTAGTAGCCCCACTTTGAATTTTAAGAACCCCTTTCAGTCGCTGTTGCAAAAAAAATATAGGTAAATATTTTTATTTCTTTCTTATTTGCAAAATAGTTGGGTAAATGTCAACGAAAACGATTACAAATTTAAAGTTGATAGCATTAGTAGTTCTTGAGATATCCAGCTGTAACAGATAGACAGACAGACAGACTGAGTCGCAGCACCATAAGGGTTCCTTTTTACGATTTTGGTACGGAACCCTAAAAAAATGCATGTAAGGTAATCCAGCAATGTATAAACCACCAGACTGCACCACCCACTTTGTACTCTTGAAATCTTGGATGGAGGAAGGCAACCCCTTCCCTCATTAGATTTCAAGAGTTCCAAGTGGGCTCTTGGGTTTTTATTTTCTGTTTTTTTTTTAATTACTGGTTTTTTTTTACCTACTTACGAACCTGTTGTAATTATTCATTCCTTGCTAAGGGCAATAAAAACACTGATTGCCTCATTGTTCTTGTGACCGCATGCGCGAAAGCTGAGCATGGGGTTCTGGGTTCTATCCCCGGGTTAGTGACGTAGCTAGTCCTAAAGGGGCCCTGAATCAATATATATGTTGGGCTCTTTTTTTTTCTGCGGTAAAGCTAAAAAAAAGGGTATTGTTGGTAACCTGAGCCAGGAGGTTAAGTTGTCATTGTCACCTTACTATGGAAATGCAAGAGCTAGCGAATCAAACTCGAAAATTTGCAGCATCCTGACTCGGATACGTTTTTGCCATTGAAGCTAGCGAAGTGAGCTCAAAAATTATAGCATTCTGAACCGGAATCGATTTTTTTTCAGTGTAATTTCACTAGGAAACTGCAAGTGCGAGCTAAGCGAGCTTGAAAATTGGAGAATCCTGACTTCATTGTCATACTAATAGAATGCAAGAGCGAACCAAGCAAGCTCAAAAATTGGAGCATCCTGACACGGATAGGTTTGTGGATAGGTTAGATTTTCTGTGTGATTGAGCTTTAAAATAAGGACGGCGCCAACAAATTACGTAAATTTTCATATTTTTCATAATTCTTACGTATCAATAAGAATTTTAGGTTTTGGATAATTTTCCCTGTAGCTTGGGGGCCCCGCACCTACACGGCTGATACGGGTGGTGCGGCGGCCTAGTGGCGGTAGCTATGACTGTCCAGTAGGACAGTCAGCCTTTGCCCTGCAGTAGCTGGGCAAAGGGGGTAATCGATTTAGTGGTCGTTCGAGAAATGATGTTTCTAACTTATGATAATAATGAACTAGTCACCTTCATAATCGATTTCAAGTAGGTACCTACTTACTATTGAGTCATTATCAGTAAAAGTCTGACACGACCTCCCGCTCCGCACAGAGAGTCATTTGATGATTTCCCATCCACAAATAAAAGTTAAGTAAGAATATTTAGATAGGTCTTTCTCCGGTGTGTATACCTATTTGTTTACGCACCCACGATTGGTACAGGAGGAATGCATGTGGGCCAAAGTTTTAAAATACTTGTACTTATGGATTTATAAACAACTGGGTACCTAACTGCAAGTGTTAACGTGAACACTGCCTAAAAGTGCTCTAATTATTAAGTCACGCTCATCTAATATTCTCATTCTCACTGTTATTTTTTATAAGTGTAGTACTTAATGTGCTCTCTAATAGGCGGTTTACATACACACGTAAACTTGTAATTGTAACTTAACTCAGCAATTAAAGTCCGAGGTAACTTACTTACACAAATTCTCGGAATTATATTTTCGACTGATTAAGTACGAAGGATGATAAGATCTAAATTAGAAAGGCTATTCCGGCTAACTGTGACCCGCCTGACCTTTCTACCTTTTTCACATAATAGGTATGGGCAGGTAGGTAGGTTTTTAGTCTTTAGACTTTGGAAATTAAATCTATAAGTACTCTATACAAGTCCTCACCTTCCGCCTGACGCATGACGCAGGTCCTCACCGGACACGGTTGTTTCTGGAGGTTCCTGTTCCGCATAAGGCGGGAGGAAACGCCCGGATGTCACCATTGTGTGGATCGCCTGGAGGACAATGTGGAGCATACAGTGGAGGTCTGCCCGGCTTGGGCGGAGCACCGCCGTCCTCTCACGGAGGCGATCGGCGGCGGCGATCTCTCGCGTCCGAGCCTGGTCCAGGCCATGGTGCGGAGCGAGAGTACATGGGAGGCCGTCACTTCCCAGGCCCGGATCGACGGCGCGTTGTGTTCCACGCGTGCCTCAAAGAGATGTCAGCAAAAGATGGGGTCCGATAGGGCCGATGCCGCCGTGTTCGCGGGTTGTTCGAAAGAGATACCGTGGCCCTGGCATAGGCAACTGAAGGAACACGGGTGGGTTTTAGTCAGTTAGTTAGTTCATGGTAGATACTTATAACAAAAAAACAATCCTAAGGGTTCCGTATCCGAAGGGTGCCAAACGGAACACTATTACTAAGCCTCCGCCTTTCATCGACTGTCCGTCTGTCTGTCAGTGGACTTTATCTCATGAACCGTAATAGGTAGACAATTGAAATTTTCACAGATTGTGTATTTCTATTTCCGCTATAACAACAGATAATGAAAATAAAATAAAGGGGGCCCCATACAAGAAACGTGTTTTTCAATACACTTCATCGAAAACTGGTTCATATCGCACTACGATTAGATTCACAATGCAATGTAATTCACACGCGTGCGATTTTTCATTTTCCAACACCGGTGCGGGAATAAAAATTGCCACAGATCTGGGGGCACGGTAGTGCCCCCGCCAAGACGAGCCAAGCGAACCGCAAGGGCACTACCTACCTTTTCTCGAAGCACTTCGTCGTATTTTTGAACCTTCTTCACTTGGGTTTGGATTATACCAGATAAACAACATTTTCGGGAAATGATATCAGTGGTTGACTTAGTAAACCTATAAAGTTTCAATTGCATAGCTCTTATACTTTAGATTTTATTGATATCTAAAATATCCCGATTTTGTCACTGACTCACTAACTCACTGATGATCATAAAAATTTTTAGGGTACTTCCTGAAGTCCTAGAAAGCTGAAATTTGGTATTTAAGCTAGTATTAGTACACAAACAACAAAAAAATTCTAAAACTTGGAACTTTTACCCCCCAACCCCTTAAACTAGGGGATGGAAATTTATATGAGACTTCCGCAAATAAAGTCCTAGAAAGCTGAAATTTGGTATATAAGCTAGTATTAGTACACAAACAACAAGAAAATTCTAAAACTTGGAACTTTTACCCCCCAACCCCTTAAACTAGGGGATGGAAATTTGTATGAGACTTCCGCAAATAATAAGTACTTATACTTACGAATAATATTAATACACTTGTATATACTTCGATAAGCGTTTATTAATCTCCTACCTATCAACTTATACATATCATAAGCAACTTACAAAAAGAAATGAAATCCCACCAAAAACATTTTCATATAAAGTGTTGCCAAGACGAGACCACATACAAAAAGCTATCAGATCTCACTCAAAAGCTCGCACTGACAAAAAGCTATCAGATCTCATGTAGAGCCAAGCTTCTAACTCTACACGCCCTAACTCTCCAAGCCCTAACTTCACAAACTATACACCTTAGTCAAAATATGTGGCTTGGCCGTTTCGCTACCATCACATGGGCGCAAGGTGAAAAATGTATTCACTGTTCATTACTTTTCTGTTATACAATAGTTCTTGTAGTAACGAAACGGCCATGCCTCATATTTTGACTAAGGTGTAGAGTTTGTGTGGGTGTAAGTTATTCTGCGTCTCGTACCTTTTAAACCCTTGTTGCTACGCTCAGGATTCAATGCGTATACAAGTACTCGCGCCAAAAAACAAACTAAAAAAAAAATGCAGCCTTGCATAGTAAATTTTGTTATGCAAAGCTGCAAAGTTGTTTTTTGAAATCAGCAAAAACAATAATTATAAATTAATTTCCAAAAACTGCAGTTAGATAATAATATGTACATCGTTTTATTTCCCTGTAATGATTACATAATCTCCATCAGAAAAATCAGAAATAAATATAATTAGGTATATCAGATTTTTCGCTTTATAAACTTCAGATAATTTAAGTGGGGGAATGATATCTCTGGGCCTACGAATAAGTTATAAGTCGTAGCTCTGGGCGCAGAAATAGGCCGTAATCATAATCGAATCTTTGTTTCCAGGACATGCCGGTTGCTTCACGATATTTTGCTTCAACGTTTTGCGAGCAGTGATGATAATATAAATTACACAAAATAAAGTTCCTGCTAGGGTTCGAACTTCAAACCCACGAACTACATACAAGTCGGAGCCGCTACCACTGGGCCACCAACTGTGTTGCAATGAAACCAACATTTTTTTTTTTTACAGACGCATTAAATTATGATAAAGTTTCTAAGGTAGGTATAGTATTATCATAAAGTTCTATTCAAACCCATAAACTACATACATACAAGTCGGGGCCGCTACCACTGGGCCACCAACTGTGTTGCAATGAAACCAACAATTTTTTTTTTTTACAGACGCATTAAATATGATAAAGTTTCTAAAGTATAGTATTATCATAAAGTTCTAAAGTTCACCATGATCTGGCTGTTGCATCCAGGGTTGGCTCGAGACGAGGAAACTCCTCAGCGGTCAACAGCAGAGACACAATTTTTTTTATATACGCATACAATAATGACAGCCCATTCTAAAGTTCACCATGATCTGGCTGTTGCACCCGGGGTTGGTTCCAGAAAAGAGAACTCCTCAGCGGTCAGCAGCTTAGAGACACAAAATTTTATATACGCATTCAATTATGATAGTCCGTTCTAAGATTCACCATGATTTGGCTGCTGCACCCAGGGTTGCTTCCAAAACAGGGAACTCCTCAGTGGTCTACAGCACAGACACAAACATTTGTATGTATAAGCATTCAATTATGATAGCCCGTTCTAAAGTTCACCAAGACCTGGCTACTACACCCAAGGTAGGTTCCAGAAAAGGGAACTCCTAAACGGTCAACAGCACAGATATTAAATTTTATAATGCGCATATAAAATTTAATATCTGTGCTGTTGATCGTACATACACCATGACCTGTCTGCTGACCCAGGATTGGCTCCATACGAGTGATCTCGTATTTATTCGTCATTTACTTAATGACAAATAAATAATATTATATTAAGTCAGTATATTAATTTATAAATAATATTTTGAGGGTAGTCTAGGTTAGGTCGCCCCGCGTGGCGATGCGGCAGTTCTCGAACCAAGTCGCGACTTTGATTCCCTCGTTAATACGAGTACAAGACTTAAGGTATTTTAAAAATGAAAAACTGTAATATTATCAAATATAATAATTTTTATCATATTTTTAAATAAAAATCTAATTTTATTATTATCAATTTCAATAAAGCCCTGATTCTCTCTTCCCGCCACTTTGCAATGATGACCAAAAACAGGGCCGTCCATTTAAGGTCACTTTAGGATAATGGGGCCGCTATGGAGAATATAGGATGCATGAGCGAGCGACAAATTTTTAGCACCCCGCTTCGAATCGAAATCGAAGTTAGGTTTTCTTTGACCGTTCAGAGCAGAAAAGTTTGAGAATTAAGGCGCGGTGTTAGCTCACAAATATTGGTTTCTTAGATTGTCGAGTATGACGTAACGCAATGAAACTATCCGACGCAAAAAATACAGTGGATACAGAAGGGTTTGAAGAAAAACTTTAACCGAATAGAATAGTAAAAAATAGTTTAATATTACCAATAAAAATCTGGAAGTTGCTCCACAAAAGTAAACTTTGGCGTCGAACATCTCTGTATTTTCAGCGATACCGACATTCTTTTTTTTAAGAATTTAATAGAATTAGCATTTTTTTTAAACTTTAACCGGGCAATTATTTAATTTATTGTGTATATTCTAAATGATCTAAAGAAAATCGGGAAAATAAATGCACATTCGCAGCTTAGTCACATCTCGGCAACACAAATATTATTTTCAATTTTCAACCTTATTTCAAGCCAGCTAATGGTGACAATAGAACTTGCAATCTTTGTGTAATTTGAAGCACATTGCATACTCAAAAAATAAGGGTAAAGCTTCATGGGATATTGTTAAACATAGTACAGGTAACGAAAGGACTCGAGAATTCATTAACAGTATAGTTGACGACCTGTGCGAGATTAGGGCGGCTCTCGAGCAGCTGAAAAACAACAAAGCACCTGGTGATGACGGAATAACGACAGAGCTCCTTAAAGCAGGCGGGGCTCCAGTCCTGAGAGAGCTAGCGAGTCTCTTCAACTCCGTCATCCAAGAAGGTACAACGCCCGAGGCGTGGAGCAGGGGTGCGGTGGTTCTGTTCTTCAAAAAAGGTGACAAAACCTTGCTGAAGAACTATAGACCCATCTCACTCTGAGTCACATCTACAAGCTGTTCTCGAGGGTCGTCACGAACCGTCTCGCCAGAAGACTTGACGAGTTCCAGCCACCAGAGCAAGCCGGTTTTCGAAAAGGCTTCAGTACCGTAGACCACATCCATACTCTTCGGCAAATTGTACAGAAGACCGAGGAGTACAATCAGCCGCTGTGTATGGCATTTGTGGACTACGAGAAAGCCTTCGACTCCATCGAAATATGGGCAGTTCTGGCCTCTCTGCAACGATGTCGAATTGACTAGCGCTATATTGAAGTGTTGAGGTGTCTGTATGACGCTGCCACGATGACTGTCCAGATCCAAGATCAGAAAACCAGCCCCATCCAACTGCTCAGAGGGGTGAGACAGGGGGATGTGATATCCCTGAAACTGTTCGCCAATGCGTTGGAGGACGTCTTCAAGACGCTGGACTGGACTGGACAGGGTATTAACGTGAATGGCGAGTACATCTCACACCTTCGCTTTGCCAATGACATCGTCATAATTATTAGCAGAGACGCTGGAACAGTTAGGCCAGATGCTGCACAGCCTAAATGGAGCCTCTCGGCGAGTTGGCCTCGGTATGAATTTAGACAAGACGAAAGTTATGTACAATTCACTCGTCTTGCCGAGTCCAATCCGCATCGCGGGGTCGCTTCTTGAAGTTGTGAAGGAGTATGCCTACCTAGGGCAAGTCATCCAGCTCGGTAGACACAACTTTGAAAAAGAAGCCGACAGAAAGATCCAATTGGGTTGGGCATCGTTTGGTAAACTTCGTCAAGTCTTTTCGTCACCCATCCCGCAATGTTTGCAAACCAAGGTTTTCAACCAGTGCGTCCTGCCCGTTATGACATACGGTGCTGAAACGTGGACACTTACAGTCGGGCTGGTCCACAAATTCAAGGTCGCTCAGCGCGCTATGGAGCGAGCTATGCTCGGAGTTTCTTGGAAGGGTTAAATCAGGAATGAAGTTATCCGGAAAAGAACCGGAGTAACCGACATAGCTAGCAGAATAAGCAAACTGAAGTGGTAGTGGGCTGGCCATGTTTGTCGAAGGACCGATGGCCGGTGGAGCAGACGGGTCCTGGAGTGGAGACCGCGTATCGGTAAGCGTAGTGTGGGACGCCCCCCAGCTAGATGGACCGACGACCTGAAGAAAGTGGCTGGGACAGACTGGATGCGGAAGGCGGAGCACAGGGTGTTGTGGCGCAGACTGGGAGAGGCCTATGTCCAGCAGTGGACTGCGATAGGCTGAGTTGATTGATTTGATTGATAGTTGACGATGATATTACTGCAATATCAGGCTTGGATATCGCAAACCTATTTAACAATTGCTTTATAGATATTGTTGAAAACAACGCAAACTTACAAAACAACACTTACGGTCCAAACGTTAAAATCAACGACAATAGCATATTTTTAAGACCTACTAATCCTGCTGAAATTTTTAGCATCCTAAAAACATTAAAAAACACTCGTTCGTCTGGCTATGATGATATGTCTACAGATCTTCTAAAACAAATCGCTCAATACATCGCAGAGCCTCTTTCATATATTATAAATTTATCATTAGAACAAGGCTGTTTACCGGAAAAACTCAAAATATCTATAATAAAGCTGATACCAATTCTATCAAAGGTCTTTGAAAGAGTAATGTACAAGCGAGTTCTCTCTTTCTTGGATAAGTTTGATATGCTTGCAAAACAGCAATATGGATTTAGAAAAAACAAATCCACCTCATTGGCAGCTTTTAACTTGGTGAAATCGATCCTAAATAACATCAACTCGAAAGTTACAACTTCAGCTCTGTTTTTAGATCTTAGTAAAGCCTTCGATTTCGTAAATCACTCCATTCTCATTGATAAGCTGAGTAAAATAGGTATAAGAGGTCCAGCCCTAGATTGGTTTAAATCTTATATATCAAATAGAACTCAGGTCACAAGAATAACAAAATTTGATGACAAAGTAAATACTATCACAGACTTTAACTCCCAACCCCGACAAAATTACTTTGGAGTTCCACAGGGAAGCATCTTAGGGCCACCATTGTTCCTTATATATGTTAACGATCTCCCTCAAGCTATAGAACAGGATTGTGTTCTATTTGCTGATGACACAACGGTTATCCTTGATTGTAAAAACGAGGAATCATATGAATCTGATATAAATAACACTTTGAATAAAATTATTACTTGCTTAGATATCAATGCTTTAAAAGTAAACGTAGAAAAAACTAAAATAATCAATTTCAAAACGCAGAAAAGTAAATATACCAACTTTAAAATATCGCATAGAGATCAAATAGTAGAACAATTACATAAAACAAAATTTCTTGGCATAACACTTGATGAACATTTCACCTGGAAGGAGCATATTGATGAAATATGTATGAAAATCAATAGGTTTGTTTTTGCATTAAAGAATGTTAAAAATGAGACATCCAGACCAACTGCGCTAATGGTTTATCACGCTTATGTTTGCTCCGTCATCCGATATGGTATCATTGTCTGGGGAAACTCTTTTGAAATTTCTAGAGTTCTGTTAGCACAAAAAAAATACTCAAGAGCAATTTTCAATATGGACTGGACTGATTCCTGCAGGCCAGTGTATAAATCACACAACCTTCTCACAGTTCCTTGCATTTATATATATGAAATCGCTAAGTTTGTTAAAACAAATTATTCACTTTTTGAACCCAATAATAATACAAATAAACGAAAAGCCACACAATATCTATTAAAAATGCCTGTTCCTAGGATCGAACTATTCCGACGCAGTTGCGTATATATGGCGCCACTTATTTATAATTCAATTCCAAATTTTATAACTGATCTTCCTTACAGAAAATTCTGCGTGGTACTAAAAAAATGGCTCATTTCACATAGTTTTTATTCAATAAGTGAATTTCTAAAAAAAAACTTCTTGACGGTCCTATCATTACAGAAATGCATTGTACTAGACTAGACGTAGATTATTGAAATTTGAATATTATTGAAATCCGAAATTTTATTGTTATTTTTTATGTTGTGTTAGTGCCAAACGTGTATTTTCTTCTTTTTATTTATTGGTTGTGTAAGTTGTAATTTGAAAACTTATTTTCATGTTCCGAATTAATATTTTATTCAACTGTTTGTTTAGATTGCTTTTATAAATAAGCACTTTACCTACCATTAATATTTGCATGCCAAAATATGGCAAAATGTGTCATCGCACAAGAATATTTATACCACCTTTGTATTACCGCATTTATAGCAAATAAATGACTTTGACTTTGACTTTAAACATTTTTAAAAATAATCCTTATTTCAGACTTTAGTCTTATCATTATCTTATTTCAGGACTTAATTTAGTTGTTGATCTCCAGTCCATCTCCTGCAATGTTGCTGACAATGATGTTGCCAACAATGACGAATTCTAGAAACTTCCACGCCTAGAAACATGTAAGGCAGGTAGCAAAAGAAAAATGCAGTACGCGGTACTAGTTCTATGAATACTACTATGAATAATACTATGAACACTTTACCATGCATGCAATAATTGAGGGTACAGTTAAAAATACAATGACAATCGAGATGACAAATCATGGAGAATCAAATTCAACTACTCACTGCTTGAAATACAGTGGCGTCCGAAGCGTGCTGGCGAGGTGCTGGCTGACCGAGGAGCGAGTCAGCGGTGGAAAGCGTCGCTTAAACGTCAAATGACACTTCGAGCGCGTTTCTTTTTACCTAAAAGACCTAAATTTTATAAATCGACACTGTTGCCGCTAATGACGAAATTTTTTTGAACATTGTTTGACACAGATTTCGACTACTTCCACTTAAGTTATTTATTGTGTTTTTAATGAAAGACATAGTTTATTGCTTTGTATATAATATTTATTTACACAATTCAACAAATCCTTGATGACGATTTTTTTATACCAAGAAATACCGATAAACATGCCAATGGGACATTCCAAAAAATGCGGTTTTTGATAGTATTTTTTTGTTTTATATTTTTTTATGAGTTTCATGCTGAAAATGAGCTGGATTGCTTTTTCTTTATTTATTTAGAATGTAGAATCAAGATGTTTGGTTCCAAAATTCTTTGACATTGAAGAGTAATAAGTTAAGACATAAATTGTGGGTCTCTGAAATATTTGCCCACTATTGTTAGATTTTAAGATTTATTATCCTCCAGCAATCATATTATATCAATCCGCGCGTCGCTCCTCGGGTACTATACAGGGTTATTTTTCAATGACCAGCCAAATTTTCACAGGGTGTTCTGCCCATGAATATGAACAACTATGGGACCAACTTTGAATTCGCAAAAAAAATATCAGCTGTTTCATACATTTTGATCGAGTAGGTAGGTATTGAACTTTTGTAGGAAACCGCTGGTTTTTAGGGTTCCGTACCAAAATGGTAAAAAAGGAACCCTTATGGTGTGACTCAGTCTGTCTGTCTGTCTGTCTGTCTGTCACAGCTGGATATCTCAAGAACTACTAATGCTATCAACTTGAAATTTGGAACAATTTTAGATGACGTTTACTCAACTATTTTACAAATAAGAAAAAAGTAAAAATATTGAATTTTTTTTTATAAAAGGACTGAAAGGGGGTCTTAAAAATTCAAAGTGGGGCTACTAGGGCATGTGGGGTATCATTTGAAAAAGCGCTGTTTGCACATTCTCAAACATTTTTTACTTTTTTTTCAGGCCCCATAGTTTTCGGGTTTTGATGAAAAATGTAAAAAAAAATACCGTCCCCCCCCCCTTATCTCCGAAGTTTGCAAACATTAAAAATCTGAAATTATTCTATGTGATAGAAGTTTATGTAAATATTACAGGAAAAATAAAACGATGTCTCTAAATAGCACACTTTTCACACACACGCACACTTTCAGAAATCGGAACGGAACCCTCGGTGCGCGAGTGCGACTCGCTCTTGACCGGTTTTTTTTTCGTGATTTCAAAGTTAGTCCCATAGTGAAAGTTGTTCACATTCATGGGTAGAACACCCTGTGAAAATTTGGCTGGTCATTGAAAAATAACCCTGTATAAGCAGTGCGAGAAGACATTGTTTACCTGGATGAACATAAGGGTACAAGTCCCCGGCGATAAATATTGCACATCGACCTTTGGAAAGAGACAATCGGCTAATTTCGGCTTCGTAGAGCGTTATCTCTGTCGCACGAAATACAAACAGTCCGGTATCTATTAGGAGCTGTTAAAACAATTATGATTTGCTACTTTTCATAATTATTTTTATTCTTTGTATAAAATAGACCAATTTTTCTTTAAGTGATGGCTTTAGGTTGCGGTAAAATAAAATAAAAAAACATGTTCACATTATGTTTACGTATTTAATTATTTTGGAAAATTACAGCTGTTTTTAAATCGGTCAGCTTTGGTTACAAAATATTTATAAACATTGTAGATAATTTCGCGTGACTGACCTCGTAAAGGTTTCCCTCTTTTTCCTAAAGATGCCATAGTACAACTTTAAATTATTTAAATTTGGGGGTGTTAACAAGTCTAAATATATATTTTGAACTAACACTCTATCGCACTTGAGCAACGACAGACAAAACGTCACATAGGTAGTGTGCGACAGAGATAACGCTCTAAGAAGCCGAAATTAGCCGATTGTCTCTTTCCAAAAGTCGATGTGCAATATTTATCGCCGGGTACTGTACCTACTTTTAATCCCGCTACACACAAGTGTACGTGTGCGTGTTACAAGCTTTTGAAATTAGTTGATGCAACACAGAATACCTATTATGTATGTATACTTAGGTACTTAAGTACCTACCTACTTAATTATAAATATTATTTTTTTCAGTGACTATCCTAACATCGTATCTCTATAGATAGGTACTTTTATACAGAATTTCGAGCGATCTATTTTATTATATTCACTTAAATAAATAACATTCAGTACAAGCCCTTGCATAAAATTATTATTTTCATTTTAGTACCTACCTACAACTGAAATATTGATAAAACTTGTTTTTAAAAACTTTTTTAAATTAAGTAATAATTTCATTTACCATTTTGGTACAAACCCTGAAAACCTCTAAGTAAATTGTGTGAAATGTCCAAGGACATTTATTTAAATTAGGTACCTACTTAGAGTTAGTTTTAAATCTCTGCGATATTTTATTACCTACCGCAGTTCACCATGTGTGAACCTATGTAGTCTTTAAGTAGGTAAACAGGGTGGTATTCTACCTAGGTACGGTCAGCAAAAGAAGTCGGTTAACACTGCTACTTTTTGACATAATTTAAATTAACACAAAATGATACGATAACCTGCTTTTTAGCATTTCATTTATTAGATAAGAGTTAATTTTCTTTAAAATTTACATCTGTTCCGATTTTAATGAAGTATTTTTCACAATAATTAATATTTAGAAAACACAAGTGTTAATCGACTTTTGTTGCTGACTGTACCTACTGAGTATTTCTTTGCACTTTGCAGTGACCCAAGTGAACTGATTAGGTACTAGGTACTTTTACCTGCTGCATCGTTTTTTCGTTCCCGTGGACCATGCACGAACGCGCGGCGAAACGTAAGTTCGAATGATTTTAAAATTGAAAATAGTTGTATTTTCAATTCAAAAAATCGTTAAAAACGTTACTTTTACATGCACATGTTTAAATTAATTAAGTAATTGCTGTTTTGGATGGTGCGGTATGCAAAACTTGGGAGTTGAAAAGAGATATATTATGTGTTGTTGTGTAAGGTAAGCAAAGTAGGACCCAGAGTAATGCCCTGAGGAATTCCAAAATTAAATGGTTGACTCTCCAATTATACAGGTGGACAGTCGTCACTCGTCAGGAGAACAGAAAATTGACCCAATAGTTTATACCAACATCAGCTTTAAGATACTGTGTGTGGGCCAATAATCATACACATTTAATTACACAGACAGATTCCCAATACATACATACTTTTTTGGTAACTGTAAGAGGTAAAATAAATCAAACATTTGTTCAATAAAATAAATATATTATTATCAAATTATACAACTATTTAACAAGTTTCATCAAAAATATTTAAGTCCAAATAATCAAGTGAATCATCTTTTACACAAGATACAAAATAATTTCCATCCGTTGCACTAGAATCATAGTTATTACAAATGCAATAACACACACTTTTACCACAACCCCTACATTTACTGGAATGTTTAAGTGTTATTTCATCTGCAAATTCACAATCAATAAATTCATCTAGATCATACTTAAACTCTAATCTATCATCAACAGAATTAATTAGATATTCTTTTAAAAACTTATCAACAGTTTCAAATGTACTTAGATGATTGAACACTAGTTTTTCTTGTTTTGTCAACACTTTTTCTAACATAAAAACTAAATGATGATGATAACACTGAAATGTTATTTTATCACTTTTTTTATCTTTCATGTCCATCCACATTTTTACACAACTTAATGGAGTCCTTGTTGCTCCACTGAACAGTCCTGGATTTGTGAGAAGGCCACTAGCAGCCATCACACCACTACATTTCACTTGTTTGTGCAAATCATCTGCATCCTCCAGTGTCTTTATCCCACCATTTGCAATTATGGGTATTTGTACTGAATCAACTACATCATGTAAAGCAACAGCATTTACTTTGTCACCACTTTTCTGTGTTGGTGTCCTTCCATGAACTGTCAAAAAACTTACTCCACACTTTTCTAACTGCTGACACATTTCAATGGTTTGGTTTAATTCTTTCAATATCCTTATTTTGACAGACACACTAAAGTTATTAGGCAAGCTGTTTCTAATACCTTTTACTAGGTCATGTATTATTTCAGGTTTTGATAATAGTGCACAGCCATAACCATCCTTCATAGCCCATTTTTGTGGGCAACCACAGTTCAAATCCACACCATCTGCATATGCATAAACCATTTTGGAGGCATCTACAAAATCATTACGGTTATTAGCTGCAAACTGCACAATCAACGGGGTATCATTGACTGTAGTTGCAAACTCACTGAAACGAGCCTTTGAATTTTGACAGAACGAATCCGCTAATATCATGGGCGAGAAGCATAAGTCTACACCATAGCTGAAACAAATAGCATAAAGATATGTAAGTAATAACATAATTGCGACCACCCTTTTTTCATAACTTAACATTCATTTTTATTATCTTATCTTTAAAAATACTTGAATTGTTCCACACGTTATAAACTTACTTTTTCACAAGAGTTCTGAATTGCACTTTACTATATCTGACCATCGGTGCACAAACTTTAACATAGCTCTGATTAGACTCGGCCTCGCCAAACAAGTCCGTGATATTTGTTTTATTCTTCATTTTTATCGGTATTTGTGCGTGTTTTAAATAGTCTAGTCAAGTGGTCATGAATAGTCTTAGTCAGTTAATTAGTCACGTTATGCTATTATCTAACCTAGAAAACAGCGTCAGCTGGAAACTGGAAAATATCAAAATAAACATTGTTGATAGCACTTGACACTGACTGTGACAGTGACTTAAGTATCTCACAATCAATAATGCCCAAAATTAAGTACTTACTAATACCATGTCCCACAATAAACAAGGAGTTCCCCATCACGATAGCTATAAATGACCGGGTACCCAAACAGTTTATCTTTGACAAAAAATACAAGATCCAGCTTCACGAGGATTGCCGATGCGAGGGGTTGTGCCCCGCAGAGCTGCGCATCTTCACGGATGGATCTAAAACAGGTAGTGGCACAGGTGCTGGAATCTTCTCGGAGGACTTCAACATACACATAGCTACACCATTGGGGGTCCATAACACAGTGTTCCAGGCCGAGTGCATGGGCATTTCTCTGGCCGCTTCGGCCATCACGGCCAGGGAAGTTAAGGACCACTCGATCCGCATACTCTCAGATAGCATGGCTGTTCTGCAAGCGCTAAGCAGTCACACAGTGGACTCGGGGCTAATATACGAGTGCCACCAGCGTCTCAACCAGGTGGGTGAACTCAATAATATAACCATTCAATGGATCAAGGGACACAGCGGCTCGCTAGGCAAAGACGCAGCCGACGAGCTTGCCAGAAGGGGGTCGTGCATGGCACCAGTGGGACCAGAACCCATAGTGCCACTCCCCTTCGGGTACTTGCACGCTCTGGTAAGGAAGCGTACCAGGGACCAGCATCACAAACTTTGGTCAGACCAACGTGAGTGTAGGCAGGTTAAGGAAGCACTCCCTACAATGGGGAGGAAAACTAACTTTTTATCACGCTAGGTGGCACATGATCGACTGTACTTTTTTCATTGATTTGACGCGAAGACAATTCTCTGTCTACGATTTGACGTAACGAACGATTGTCAAATTGTATGGATTTGTTTGTAAAACAATGTACAGTCGTTCAGAGCGCCATCTACAAACAGCTTTGCGTGTGGCTCCCCATTGATGGCCGCCTCACGAAACAGGTTCTCCGACTGACTAAACAACAGCTGCATACAGTTACAGCTGCTATAACTGGCCATAGGTCATTTAATAAACACCTCTGTGTCATAGGAGTCACAGACAGTCCGCTGTGCAGGGCCTGCATGGAGGTCGACGAAACAGCAGCTCATGTGCTTCTAAACTGCCCGGTGGTCGCCGCATTCAGGACAAAGTACTTCGGTAACCCAGATACCCTCCGGGCGGTTGTCAGTAATATTAAGGCGCTGCTGGCCTTCTTTGAGGAGCTGGGGCGGATCGAATAACCTATTTTCCCACCCATACGCAAAATACGCGCATTGTCGTGGAGTTGCGGATACCAGCTCGTATTACCTATTACCATGTCCCACAATCACTGACAACGGTCAAGTGCAGTGTCTAACAGGATTTAATGGTCTACCCAAGGTCTACCCGTCTACGTGAGCTTAGACCGTCGTAACTTTGGATGTTTCTATTCGGTGGTTTCTACATATATAGACCCGCCACAACACCGGCAGCGGCACCCTAATGCGTAACACATTTTTAATCACATTGCCATGTTCAAATTCTGCCCTGCTATAGGAGCTCATGCCCAGGGGGCTTACTATGAGCTCTTATAGCAGGGCAGAACTTGAAAGGTTCCAGTGTGAGAGAGAGACGTAGCTATATACGACCTATAGCACCATGCTTTTTTCTCAAAGGATCCGTAATGGATCCATGATCTTTTTTCACGTCAAAGTTACGGCCCTGTTACTAATATAGTAATCTGTGGCTCTGTTTACACCCGCGCCAAACGCGGCCATGATTACAGTGTGAAGTGTGGAAGTGAGACACGTATATACGAAATAAGTAGGAAAATTGAGGCAAAGCATCGTATCTTCTGTCCCTTACGGCGTGCCGTATTTTTGCATGGCAAACTTTTGAATGTTAGCCAAACCAAGTACTTTCACTGATAGAAATCTTGCATCGATTAATTTAACTTTTTTGGACAGTTTTTGCATTGTGCGAATGTATTGACATGGGGGTTTCAGTCCAAAATATGGAAGATTTCTTGTGTTCGTTTCAACCGCGCGGCCATGGCGATAAAAAAAAACTATGCCAACATTTTGTAACAATTTGTAAAGGTTGACTCCCAGAACCACAAATTTGTCAAAGCTATGGTTAAAAAGTTAGAAGGGTTTGAACGTGGCCGCGCCATCGAAACGCGGAGAATCGCGCGGCCACGGAGATCTCAGAAACTAAGCGTTGCACAGACCTGAAATTTTGGTAAATAACAGATTCAATTTGTAAACAATATGTAAAAATATAGAAAATATTTTAGGAGCTGTGAGACTAAAACCCCGTGGCCGCGCCATCGAAACGGTGACAAAAACCTGGTAGCTGATATCTCGCTGAAAAAGCATCGCAGACGTCTAGAGTTTTTTGTAAAACCCAGATTTGAATTTGTCAAACTTACAAAAATGCAACAAAAAATACTAGGTTTATATTTCAGGAGCTGTAAGACTAGAACCTCATGGGCGCGCCATTGAAACGGTGAAAAATACGTTATAACCGATATCTCGCTGAAAAAGCATCGCAGAGATCTGAAGTTTTTTGTAAAACCTAGATTTGAATTTGTCAAAACTTGTAAAAATACAACAAAAAATCCTAAGTTTATATTTCAGGACCCGCGACATAGAAACGGTGAAAAACACGTTATCGCCGATATCTCACTGAAAAAGCATCGCAAAGGTCTGAAATTGTTTGTAAAACCTAGATTTGAATTTGTCAAAATTTGTAAAAATATAACAAAAAATCCTAGGTTTATACACACATCAACACGGTCTAGCGATATTTCATACTCAACTAAATAACTCGAAAAGTACTGGCCGCATTAGAATCTTTTATACACTGATTTGTTTGTAATTTATCTCAGACTAATTCCAAATTCAAATTTTTGAAAATTCTTTTGTTTCGGTGGCATAAAAATGTCTTGATGTGTAGGACAGGGAATTTTCATTTGTGCGAAATTTAGAAAACAATATGAATTACGTTTAGTTAGTTTTTTTTTCATTTTTAAACGAAAGATAAAGTTAAAATTGAGGTATTGTAGCCATGCAACGCCAACATTTGACGAGGGCGGAGATGTTACGAGCTGTGGGAATGCTGGAAGCTGGGTCTGTTCAGCGTAATGTTGCTGAGGCCATAGGGATGGGTCCCTATGGCCTAGGCAACATTACGCTGACACGCTATCGTGCCACAGGTGAAGTAGCGGAGAGGCACCGGGGGCCAAGTCGCATCACTACCCCCAGACAAGACCGATTTTTGTAAATTACTGCGCAAGCTCAACCAAATGCAACGGCGACTCAATTGGTCCAAAGGCTGCGAGTGGAACACCAAGTGCTTGTGAGTGACCAAACTGTAAGAAGGCGACTGCATGAAAGCAATCTACGCTCTCGTAGACCACTCCGGGTCCCCTTTACGGAGAGGCAATCGTGGACGACGATTAGAATGAGTTCGGAACCACGTGGACTGGGGCCGTGAGCAATGTGCTGTTCACGGATGAATCCAGGTTCGGCTTCCATCCAGATTCACGAAGGACGCGTGTTTGGCGAGTTCCTGGACGATGGAGCCGTCTTCAGAACCCTCAGGAAGTTCACCCATACCAAGGAGGAACAATTATGGTTTGGGCAGGAATTCGTCTTGGAGGACGGACGGATCTCGTTTGGGTGCGGGGCAATATGACGGCAGAACGATACGTCCAACAGGTGCTGGGGCCCGTAATCTTGCCCCACAGAACACAAATGGGGCAAGATTTCCTGCTCATGCACGACAATGCCCGGGCACTCACGGCGAGAACGGTAGCAGCTTGGTTACATACACACAATGTTAGGGCCTTAGACTGGCCTGCTCAATCGCCAGATCTAAATCCCATTGAGCATGCATGGGATATGCTGCAAAGAAGAGCTCTGAAGGAAGTTCCTGAAAATCTGGCTACAGAAGATCAACTTTTTGCGCACCTCAGAAGGACATGGGACAATATTCCGCAGCAAGACATTGACATCCTTGTTCTGAGCATGCCGAATCGTTGCCGATGTGTTATGAACATCATGGGCGCTTTATCAGACTACTAACTTCAAGTTTATAAACACAAATTAAATGATTTTTCTATTTTTTTTCAGTTTTTACTCACAAATTAAAAGTAAATTCATATACGGTTTCCGTCTATGCTTAATTTTTTTTCCATAAAATCCTGAAATTTTAATCTAAGTACCTTAACCATTATTAAAAAATGGTAGAATATTAAATAACGTATCTTTTAAATGTATACATGTCATATAAAGAATTAACACATTGATAGTAATTTGCTTTTTTAAAAATATCCCCAGACCGTGTTGATGTGTGTATTTCAGGAGCCGCGCCATTGAAACCTAAGTACCTTAACCATTATTAAAAAATGGTAGAATATTAAATAACGTATCTTTTAAATATATACATGTCATATAAATAATTAACACATTGATAGTAATTTGCTTTTTTAAAAATATCCCCAGACCGTGTTGATGTGTGTATTTCAGGAGCCGCGCCATTGAAACGCTGAAAAACACGTTATCACCGATATCTCACTGAAAAAGCATCGCAGAGGTCTGAAGTTTTTTGTAAAACCTAGATTTGAATTTGTCAAAACTTGTAAAAATACAACAAAAAATCCTAGGTTTATATTTCAGGAGCTGTAAGACTAGAACCTCATGGCCGCGCCATTTAAACGGTGAAAAATACGTTATCATCGATATCTCGCTGAAAAAGCATCGCATAGGTCTGAAGTTTTTTGTAAAACCTAGATTTGAATTTGTCAACGTAAAACGTAAGAAATCGTGTTTGTTTCAACCGCGCGGCCATGGCGTTAAAAAAAAGAACTATGCCAACATTTTGTAACAATTTGTAAAAGTTGACTCCCAAAACCACAAATTTGTCAAAGCTATGGTTAAAAAGTTAGAAGGGTTTGAACGTGGCCGCGCCATCGAAACACGGAGAACCGCGCGGCCACGGAGATCTCGGAAAATAAGCGTTGCACAGACCTGAAATTTTGGTAAATAACAGATTCAATTTGTAAAAATATAGAAAGAAATCCTAGGTTAGTATTTTAGGAGCTGTGAGACTAAAACCCCGTGGCCGCGCCATCGAAACTGTGACAAAAACGTGATAGCCGATATCTTGCTGAAAAAGCATCGCAGACGTCTAGTTTTTTGTAAAACCCAGATTTGAATTTGTCAAAACTTACAAAAATGCAACAAAAAATACTAGGTTTATATTTCAGGAGCTGTAAGACTAGAACCTCATGGCCGCGCCATTTAAACGGTGAAAAATACGTTATCATCGATATCTCGCTGAAAAAGCATCGCATAGGTCTGAAGTTTTTTGTAAAACCTAGATTTGAATTTGTCAAAACTTGTAAAAATACAACGAAAATCCTAGGTATAATTCAGGAGACGCGCCATTGAAACGGTGAAAAACACGTTATCACCGATATCTCACTGAAAAAGTGTCGCTAAGGTCTGAAGTTTTTTGTAAAACCTAGATGTGAATTTGTCAAAATTTGTAAAAATACAAAAAAAAATCCTAGGTTCACACTTTAGGAGCCGCGCCATTGAAACGGTGAAATACGGTTTTTTGTAAACCTAGGATTTTTGTTGTATTTGTAAAAATTTTAACTAATTCAAATCTAGGTTTTACAAAAAACTTCAGACCTCTGCGATGCTTTTTCAGTGAGATATCGGCGATAACGTGTTTTTCTCTGTTTCAATGTCGCGGCTCCTGAAATAAAAACCTAGGATTTTTTGTTGTATTTTTACAAATTTTGACAAGTTCAAACCTAGGTTTTACAAAAAACTTCAGACCTTTGCGACACTTTTTCAGTGAGATATCGGCGATAACGTGTTTTCACCGTTTCAATGGCGCGTCTCCTGAAATATAAACCTAGGATTTTTTTTACAAGTTTTGACAAATTCAAATCTAGGTTGTACAAAAAACTTCATACCTCTGCGATGCTTTTTCAGCGAGATATTTCCGTTTCAATGGCTCGGCCATGAGTTTCTAGTCTTACAGCTCCTGAAATATAAACCTAGGATTTTTTGTTATATTTTTACAAGTTTTGAAAAATTCAAATCTAGGTTTTACAAAAAACTTCAGACCTCTGCGATGCTTTTTCAGCGAGATATCGGCGATAACATATTTTTAACCGTTTGAATGGCGCGGCCATGGGGTTCTAGTCTTACAGCTCCTGAAATATAAACCTAGGATTTTTTGTTGTATTTTCACAAATTTTGACAAATACAAATCTAGGTTTTACAAAAAACTTCAGACCTCTGCGATGCTTTTTCAGTGAGATATCGGCGATAACGTGTTTTTCACCGTTTCAATGGCGCGGCTCCTGAACTATTAAACCTAGGACTTTTTGTTATATTTTTACAAATTTTAACAAGTTCAAATTTAGGTTTTACAAACAATTTCAGACCTCTGCGATGCTTTTTCAGTGAGATATCGACTATAACGTGTTTTTCACCGTTTCTATGGCGCGGGTCCTGAAATATAAACCTAGGATTTTTTGTTGTATTTTACAAGTTTTGACAAATTCAAATCTGGGTTTCACAAAAAACTCTAGACGTCTGCGATGCTTTTTCAGTGAGATATCGGCTATAACGTGTTTTTCACCGTTTCTATGGCGCGGGTCCTGAAATATAAACCTAGGATTTTTTGTTGTATTTTTACAAGTTTTGACAAATTCAAATCTGGGTTTTACAAAAAACTCTAGACGTCTGCGATGCTTTTTCAGCGAGATATCGGCTATCACGTTTTTGTCACCTTTTCGATGGCGCGGCCACGGGGTTTTAGTCTCACAGCTCCTAAAATACTAACCTAGGATTTCTTTCTATATTTTTACAAATTGAATCTGTTATTTACCAAAATTTCAGGTCTGTGCAACGCTTATTTTCCGAGATCTCCGTGGCCGCGCGGTTCTCCGTGTTTCGATGGCGCGGCCACGTTCAAACCCTTCTAACTTTTTAACCATAGCTTTGACAAATTTGTGGTTTTGGGAGTCAACTTTTACAAATTGTTACAAAATGTTGGCATAGTTCTTTTTTTTAACGCCATGGCCGCGCGGTTGAAACAAACACGATTTCTTACGTTAAACCTCGTTTCTCATACCACATAACCTAGAAAAAGTATTATATTTCTGTCTCATGACCGGCCACACCTCAGAACAATAACAAAGCATAGAAGTAGTGTTAAAATAGCAACTGAACTCAATATATTTGTTTCATTTTGACTTATGGAGCCGCTATGATGTTAAAGAAGGACACGTATACAGAAGAAGTTTCGAAATTTTGTAGGTTGTCATTCATTTTATTCTGACTAGTGATGTACCCACTAAATTTCAACGTCGATAGAATTTACAATGACATTCTTTCTTACACTGCCAAGAATAATAACCGTAGGTACACACGGCTACACATCAAGCTATACATTTCCAGTTTACACTGACCGCTCATTGTAAGGAAATCCTATACAATGCGAGATCAGCTTATACTGGAAATGTATAGTTGATCTGTAGCCGTGCGTACCAAAAATTTTAAAGTAACTAAGCATACTTATGATACCAATACTTAATATATTCGTTCAAAATGAAACAATACTTTAAGTATGAACTAAATAGTTCGTCATCATCATCACCAAAGTCTTCCTTGGTTCCCGACAGCTCTTCATGTATTAAATCTGACCCGGCTAAACCCGAATGTATTTAGTTGCATAATAACTGATGAGTTTATTGAAAAGAAGTGGGAGACATTCGGTTTTGCAAATGTTTTTAGCAACTTACTTTCTCATATTTATTTGAATTTTAGATTACATCATAGACTACTCAACAAAGTCTAGGGAAAAAGGGTATTCAAAGTACCTAATAATTTTTATTTTAATACTTTTTATGTAACATATATTATTGTAAATCAGTAGAAGCGTAATTTAATAGAGATTTGAATTATTTGATTAAATAAAATGGTTGTTAGTGAAAAAATAAAATTTATTATGAAAATTTAAAATGGTACCAAAGCGACAAAAACTTTTCGTACATAAAAAAATAAATAACGACCAGATAATATTTTAAATAAAAGATAATATTTTAAATAAAAAAATAAAATGCCTAGCCACTTTAATAATCTGTTAGTCGAATTCCAGCCCACACCATAATCATTCCGCCCTGGTACAGATGAACTTCCTGAGGATTCTGGAGTCGGCTCTGGCGACCAGGAACTCGCCAAAAGCGCAGTCTTCTTGAATCGGGATGGAATCCAATTATTTCTGAATTTGTTATTGTCATCTGTGTCAAGGATTCCTAAAACAAACAGTTCTCAATAAAATTTATGTAAGATTTTTTACCAACATTTTTATTTAGGTAAATAGTTTTATTTGTATGTCTTACCTGACTGATGTGATATGATTTCACGAGATGTCAAGATCAGTGGCGATTCATTAATTTGTACTGATGTACTAGGTCCTGTTTCAACTTCCATTGCTACGGGATCCTACAATTACGTATTTTGTATTAAAAATAAATAAACAAATTTGCACTCGATTATATTTCCGACTGGGATAATTAGAAGAATGATATCGCATCAATGATATTTTTAATATAATATCATTGTATCGCATATATCAAGTGAACATATTTCTGAATGTTATACCTGTCTTCATGTTAGATTACTGTTGATGGTGAGCGGTTTTTTTAATTTGCAGTATTGCACTATGTCCTTCTTCGCAGACTTCCATAAGTATTTCCTGTAATGTAATAAATCAAGTTTTAATTTGAACGAGATACTATTTATTGCCAATAAAATACCTTAATTATATCATAATATATCAAGACCATTTCATCTGTTCTATCCATAACAAATAATGTAGGAACAGCATGTTCTCTAAGTGACGACTTAAAGAACATGCTACATCCATTTCATAGGTTCATTACCAAATGAATACAAAGTAAAATGTTTGGAGCATATTATGTGGCTGTGCTGTTTGGAGTCCAATTTCGTCTACCAATACAATTTATCCATTTTTTTTTCACATCGTCTAGGAAATCTGTAAAAGAAAAGTATCGACAACATTATTTACGTCACTATGGCTGATCAAGATAACCCCAAAACAATTTCCGAATATTCGCTAATAACTTCTATTGGAATAAATATTACGACTGGTTTCAGCTATATAGTGACACAGCAATATTTGTTATGTATTTATATTCGTTTATCAGATCTTAGGCAACAAGAAATTGAGCAAAAACTTACCGATGGAAGGTCAATATTTGTTGTTCATTTTATTTTCGCTATGAATGGGACTTGCAGCCCCCAACCACACAAGAAATTGCTCCACAGCGTCCACACACTCACTATTTGTAGTTAAACAAAGAATTCATGCAATCTAACAGTAGGAATATTATTAAAACATCGCAAAACCATGGAATATTACGACAGACACGTAAACAATGAACACGCGAATAAGTCAGCTAGTCAATGAACGAACTGTCAGACATTGAAACAAAGTACTATCAAATTTGGCCGCGTCATACTATAACTTTTTTAACCAAATGACAATTGATCTTGTGACCATGCCAAGAAAGTAAAACAAAGAGTAAAACATTTATCTCTTTCCCACATCCTTTATCGTACCTAATAATAGAACGGGAATAAAGGTAGTTACAGAATTCTGTTTTTAGCCTTCCTTCTATGCTTTGTTATTGTTCTGAGGGCCACACGGTGGCTTGATCTAGATGTATATTATCTAAGACCCGCGCACAGTATGTTTACAACATGTTTATATACTAACTCCGTGGTAGTAGTATCCCTAAGTAGTCTGTGGTGGTAGTTGACAGTTGGTTACCTATCTGAAATAAAACATGTTTTATTTGACATTGTTGCCACAATACAATGACAATGACATAATCCATGACATGACAGATGGGAACTTCGAATTCGAAGACCGCGGTAAAAAGAAAATATAAATAAAAACATATTAATAAGTAAAACAATGGATACCGTGGAGAAAGAAGAACGCCTTCACCGAATAAAAGTTATGTAGAAATCAATAATTAGCACAAACTTACGTAACAGTTTTAATATAACCTTTAGTCCGTAGCTGTACGCCTGTTCATGCTTCTCACTAACTGCTTCAGTAAAGTTAGCCCTATATTCTAAGAAGTTGATCATCAATTACCTTATATCAGATAAATATACTTAAGTACATAGAATATTTTTTGAGATTTTATAGAGCTTAGTACAAAATCATGATGTTGCTTAATAATAATTTCAATTTACAGCTGGCGCATTCTTGGCAACAGTTGCTGGGATTTCTGCTTTCGTAGGCTTTGGTGCTACACTTTCTACTGCCAAGAAAACGGATCCTAAATACTTTAACAAAGGTAATAGTGGTTCACCTTTTTTACTTTACTATCATGTGTTTTTCTATATTCTATATACATATATCTTTTTTTATCCAAGGCTTACATGGCAGTCCGGAGTTAGCAGATGCCGGTGCTATTCTCGCGTTAAGGGCTCTTGGTTGGGGCACTGTTTTCGCTATAACAGGCACTACATGTATATGCTATGGGATATGGAAACTATCTGGTGCTAAAAATGTAAGTGATGATAAATTTATTCATTTACCATATCTACCTATTTACTCAACTGGTTAATTAATTATTTATTTATATTTGTAGCTAAAGGAGTTTAGAATAAAAATGGGTAACATGTTACCTGTTTTACCAAAGAATAACCCACCTACATCAAGAACAGAGTTCACAGGACTAAATGACCTAATGACCTACTTATCAGAAGACTATGGGAAGGCGCCAGTGAAGGAAAAATAATCATTAGTAACTTTAAATTTATTTAAGCCATTATTAATTAGCTTATTTATTATGTAAATGTAAATATTATATTCCGAAATAAATAAACCAAAGTTACTGAATTTTGTCTGACATTTAGATGGCTAGTGACCATTTTAACTTATATTATTTAACTTGATAAATCTTGTTTTATAATAAATTCCTCTTTGTATGCTGGTCCTTGATTACAACTTGATTTACATGTGTACACAATAAGTACTCCCCAGTCAATGCTATTGAGCTCTATACCAACACCAATGAAGTTGAGAAGTTGTGGCATTATCTAGAACAGAACTTGCTAATTAGTAAACACATTAAAACAAGTACAAAATACTACACATCATACAACTATTATGGAAGAAACCTGAAATAAAATGTTCAGAACTTACAAATTACACATTCATTAATTTTGACCACCCAAAAACAGGGCACCAATGCAACTAAGTACTACACTGTTGTTCCAATAAATGTAAAACTTACTTGGAATTCAAATTGCCTTTCGCCATTACAGTATTGACAGTCGGGCACATTCACAATACTGTTACCAGAGTTACCAGTAATCCACAGTGGTTGACCTCCTCTATCGTACCTCAGTACTTGGTCTGGGTGTCTAGCTACCCTTTTGTTGAATTTATTAAAGACTTTGTCTTCGGGCATTGTCTTAGTATACTGTTCCAATTCATCTTCACTAACATTGTTTAATGTTCCAGCTTTTTTCTCTTCCATCAATTTTCTCAACTTATCCATTTCTTCACCAACGTCTACATCTTTGGAATCCTCCTGAAAAATCGTAATTTTGGAATATTTCTTTTCTCTGGTAAAATTAATTACCTAATTAGTTTAATGAATAAATAATAGTAGGTACCTCATCTTCTTCATCTACTATAAGTTCCCATTCCTTAAACAGAACAGACTTCGCTGCTTCTGTGACTATAAAATTGTTAGGTTTGCTGTCAGCTGTCTGCAACATTATAGATAAATGATAATATCAACTCTTTCCGCTACAAAGGGTGTAAAGACCATTTTGGGCCAAATTCACTTTTTGATGCAGTCTTATAGCTATCAGTCAACTAAGTAAGACTGCATCAAAATGTGAATTTGGCCCAAAATGGTCTTTACGCCCTTTGTAGCACAAAGAGTTGATATTACTAACACTAGTTAATTTTCAGTTTTTACTACTTATGTATACTTTAGAGGCCTGAATATATCTCACCTGTAATTCTGGACACATTTTCTTGTGACCTTTTTGCCAGTCTAGGATTTGATGTTTACGACTGCAATAGTAAGTCTTCTTACATTTTGAACAATGTGAAGGTCCTTTACAACCACAGAGATTACATAAATTGGGCCACTCCTCCATTGGGAAATCCTGCAATATTAAATGTATGGAAAATAAAGATATGCGGGTACCAAATAATGAATAATAATTTGTTTCACACTATCCGGATAGCAAAAGAATTTTTATTAAATTTTCTGCCAGCTAAGAGGAGCACAAGTTATCCGAAGGTGTTAAAACAGGTCATACTTCAGTTTCTATTTCTTCATATGGTTCAAAAGAATAAAAATCATTCTTCCTTGGAAGCTGACAGCGCAACACAATGAAACTATCTGAACTGTTGGTTTGACAACATGATCCATTTCTGCATACAAATAAAAATATTGTCCTGTGGAAAGCTGTATTGGAGTCTTCGTATGGTGCATAAATCTGGAATGTAAAAAAAAGCATAGAATAATCTTATTTAAACCTGTTTACATTGTTTGTTTTGCAGATCAAAAATATAGTGACCATAATTTGTTACATCACAATTATACCTGACACAGGAACACCAATGGGTCGTTGCATTTTTTGCAAAGTAGTTCATTTGGGCTTGGCAAGTCTTTTAGATCTAACCATGCTGGCTTCCCTCCTACTTTGCTTGGAAAGAACCTTGGGTGTAATAACCAAGTGTTCTTTTCCTCTAAGAACCCGATATCCACTTTGTTATTGGAAGCCATGTGTGATAAGAATATTTTAACTTCCGTGTATTGTAGTGTGGCTTTGATTGGCAAACGACCAACTTTTCTCATCCACTTTGTGATTGCCGTTCCGCGCGCTAACCGTTAATGCCATGCTTCTTTCTTATAAGCATCATCATACATACATACATACCTACATCATAAATAATAGACTTGCCGTGCCGTTGTCTGTCATCTGTCATTGTCAGTCAGTTGACAAACAAAATGTCAACGGGTGGCGGCTAGCAAGGTGTTACCATGTATCTAATTATAAATTCAAGCCACCTCTATGATCAGTTCGAGCTTCATAGTTCGCGGCGAACTATGAAGCTCGAACTGATCATAGAGGTCTAGGGCCTCAGGCGAACTGTTCGCCTGAGGCCCTAGACCAAAGATATTTAATTATCAGAGGCCTACACAATCATGTATGTAACTATCTTAGATATAATATAGATGTCATTGGTAACAATCGATTATATAGCGACTGATGCTATGTCACTTTGATTTGAAGTTAGAGCCATTATTATCTAGGCCAAAGACATTGATATCTAAAGTCTAGGCCCTAAGTACAAGACGCCAGCTGGTCAAGTTACCCGAAACTGTCAAAGAATAATGGCAGCCGCCCATACATTCTTTTAGCTGAGATTAAATGCTTGCGTCTTTAAATGAAAAATATCTTGTATAACTCAGTGTCACCTTCTGAATTACTTTGTGCAAGAATTTTCGTTCGAGAAGGCCGAGAATAATAGATATTCAGTGTTGAACTTTTGTAGGTTATGTCTATGGTAACTTAAATCACATTCCTAGAGGATGAATGAAATTCAGTACAATTTTCTTTCCCCGGTTTGTAACAGATTAAAAATGACTATTGTTATGTTCGCTTTTTGTGGCATAGAATGTCACTTTTTTGAGCAAGTGGTACGAAATTTACATTATATCCCATAGTGGAAAAGGCGGATATAAGTCAATGAATTTTAACCATTAAAATCATTAGGCTATTATTCTGATATATAGCGGTTTTCGACTAATTTTGTATGTTATCAAAATTAAAATCCCTGATGGTGGCCATGCCAGTGTCAGTCACATTAAAGTGGTGTGACTTATAATAACATAAAAAATTAGTCGTGCCGCCAAATATCAGAATTTGTCGGTCACTGGTTCAAAAGATATAAGGGTTCATTACGTGGCCGATGTGGAGAGCGTCGCCCCAGCTTGGTCACATATATCTCAAAAGCTAGGCCACCTAGCGAAGATCTGTTTTCTCCTAAATTGTATCGCTAAATTAGTCGCAACTTTTCGCCAAGTCACAGAATTTAGGCGGGTCTTAGTTTAGAAGATATAATGCGTTCAATTTTTAAGTGTAGTCCAAGAGCTAGATCGAAGAGTTTACGATAAAATCTTTGGTCTAGCTCTTGGACAATACTTAAAAATTGAACTCATTATATCTTATCTTCTCATAGAGCAACACAGATTTTCGCTAGGTGGCCTAGTTTTTGAGTTATAAATGTGGCCAAGCGGGGGAGATGCTCTCCAGATCGGCCACCTATGAACCCTTATAACTTTTGAACTAGTGGTACGCACGGCTACAGATCAAGCTGTACATTTCCAGTATAAGCTGATCTCGCATTGTATAGGATTTATTTACAATGAGAGGTCAGTGTAAACTGGAAATGTATAGCTTGATGTGTAGCCGTGTGTACAGTGACCTTAGAGCATTTAGGTTAAATGCTCTAAGACAGTGACCGACTAATTCTGATATTTGGCGACTTTCGACAATTTTTTTTATGTTATCAAAATTAAAATCCCTATGGTGGCCTGTCAGTCACACTAATTTTTCTATGCTGATTACATGAGCATAGCTACCCAATGTACGGCGACCATGAATACAGCTGCAGCAGTATTAGAAAACTCTGTTGGCGTTATATAGAACATAACAGTAATACGTTCTTGTCCCGACATGCCTGGAATGGATTCGACATCTTAGTAGCGTACTTTTTTCATCATTGTTATTAAGAATTATTTCTTCCGGGGTGTCTGAAAACTTCGATTGAAAAAACTCCAGTTCCTATAATGTGTTCGCTATAAGTATAGTTCTATATAACCCCAACAGGGTTTTAGAATACTGCTGCAGCTGTATTCATGGTTACCGTATATTGGGCAGCTGCGCTCATGTAATCAGCATTATATATTACCTGGCCTGGGCCAGTAACGAACAAAATCTTACCCAGCCTGCTGGCTTTTTAGATTATACGTTAGCAGATATTGAAAACCATTTTTTTTTTAAGTGATTGGAGTGACAATGAGAGACCAAATGGTTGATAGTAATCAACACTAATAATACTGTCATTATTGTCGTTAATATATTATTGATATTGTAAAAACTAGTAAAAACACCCGTTAGTTAAGATTTTTTCATATGTACTTTGTCAGCCTATAGCTCATATACCCCATCGATTTCGGCATTGTCCTTTCAGTGGAGTAAATTGTGCATTATAATGGACCTATTGGTACCCAGTTTGTCCCAATCGATTCTGGGTTTTTGGTCCATACATTATGGACCATCTCCTTTAGTCTCAACTTTTCATCAAGTCACAGATATTAAAATAAAGTGCATAAATGCTTGAACCTGATAAAAAATGCTCGCGCGTCCTCGAACTAGGTCGAACATACGCGGGAATGCCCGTGACCACGCGGGGAATTATTCCTTTCTGTCTGCACTGGCCCTTAGTTTAGAAAATATACTTGTTCAATTTTTAAGTTTAAATAATCCAAGAGCTAGATGGAAGAGTTTACGATAAAGTGTTTGTTGTAGCTGTTGGATTACCTATACCTACTTAAAAATTGACTCATTTTATCTTCTAACTAAACCAAGACCCGACTAATACTGTGACTTGACGAAAAGTTGCGACTTTTTGGGAGAAAACAGATCTTCACTAGGTGGCCTAGTTTTTGAGATATAAATGTGGCCGAGCTGGGGAGACGCTCGTGTGGCTGACACTGGCTTGGCCACCATCAGGGATTTTACTTTTGATAACACAAAGATTTAGTCAAAATTTGTCGCCAAATATCAGAATTTGTCGGTCACTGGTTCAAAAGTTATAAGGGGTCATTGGTGGCCGATCTGGGGAGTCTCCCCAGCTTGGCCACCTTTATATCTCAAAAACTAGGGCACCTAGCGAAGATCTGTTTTCTCCCAGATTTACTCGCTAATTAGTCGAAATTAGTCGCCAAGTCACAGATTTAGTCGGGTCTTAGTTTAGAAGATATAATGAGTTCAATTTTTAAGTATAGTTCAAGAGCTAGATTTAAGAGTTTACGATAAAATCTTTGATCTAGCTCTGGGTCTATACTTAAAAATTGAACTCATTATATCTTCTAAACTAAGACCCGACTAAATCTGTGACTTGGCGACTAATTTCGACTAATTAGCGAGTACATCTGGGAGAAAACAGATCTTCGCTAGGTGCCCTAGTTTTTGAGATATAAAGGTGGCCAAGCTGGGGAGACTCCAGATCGGCCACCAATGACCCCTTATAACTTTTGAACCAGTGACCGACAAGTTCTGATATTTGGCGACAAATTTCGACTAATTAACGACTAAATCTTTATGTTATCAAAAGTAAAATCCCTGATGGTGGCCAAGCCAGTGTCAGCCACACGAGACGCTCTCGGATCGGCCACCTATGAACCAGTGACCGACAAATTCTGTTATTTTGGCGGCACACATTTTTTGGTATGGCTGACACTGGCTTGGCCACCATCAGGGATTTTACTTTTGATAACACGAAGATTTACTTAGTCGTTAATTAGTCGAAATTTGTCGCCAAATATCAGAATTTGTCGGTCACTGGTTCAAAAGTTATAAGGGGTCATTGGTGGCCGATCTGGAGTCTCCCCAGCTTGGCCACCTTTATATCTCAAAAACTAGGGCACCTAGCGAAGATCTGTTTTCTCCCAGATTTACTCGCTAATTAGTCGAAATTAGTCGCCAAGTCACAGATTTAGTCGGGTCTTAGTTTAGAAGATATAATGAGTTCAATTTTTAAGTATAGTTCAAGAGCTAGATTGAAGAGTTTACGATAAAATCTTTGATCTAGCTCTTGGTCTATACTTAAAAATTGAACTCATTATATATTCTAAACTAAGACCCGACTAAATCTGTGACTTGGCGACTAATTTCGACTAATTAGCGACTAAATCTGGGAGAAAACAGATCTTCGCTAGGTGCCCTAGTTTTTGAGATATAAGGGTGGCTAAGCTGGGGAGACTCTCCAGATCGGCCACCAATGACCCCTTATAACTTTTGAACCAGTGACCGACAAATTCTGATATTTGGCGACAAATTTCGACTAATTAATGACTAAATCTTCGTGTTATTAAAAGTAAAATCCCTGATGGTGGCCAAGCCAGTGTCAGCCACACCATTTTTTGTGATGGTGGCCGTGCCAGTGTCAGTCACACGATAAATTAACTGAAACCGACTGAAAGGTACTTCTCCTCGAACGGTTTTTTGGGACTTAGGGAGTATGGTTTGAGCTCTACAACAGGAAAATACTAATAAACATAGCAACATTTTAATTAATTTCGTTTAATTTTTTCGTCTAAGAGCTTATTAAATAACTTTAAATTAAAAAAATCACAAAACGAAAGATAGTCACATCTTAATTTTCTTTCAGTTTTGTATTTCATGGAAGCTAATTTATGATACACAAGTAAAATTTTAAATCTTTACAATTATCTGTATATTATAAAATAGGTACAGTATTAAATACATATTGTTAATAATATTAATTACTAATATTTACACGTCCATAAACAACTATACACTTTATTAAATTATTAATAATTTAATAGACATGGTATATGGACAGGCAACAAGTTTCAACATTCATTCTTTTTGAATTTTTTACTTGTTTCATTCATCACATCATCGAGTTTGTTTACCCTTCTCGTTTTCAGGAATGAATGATGGCTGTCACTTTCACCAATATTTTGTCGAATACAATTCATATTTGATACATTCTGATTATGTACACCATGCTTTTTATCACCCAAAGTTTTATTATTTTTATTAACTATTAAAGTATTTTGAATGTCTTTAACTAAGTCACTTGTATGTGTATGTAACTTAATAGGAATCAAGATTTGATTTTCGCTATCACCTTTCTTGATAAATTCTTGCTTTATTTGGACCATAGATCTATTTTCTGCATCATTTGAAAGTCTTATAGTTTTTCGCAAGTGAATAGTGTCGGATGAGTCTGCGTAGTTTCGCTTCACTACTATGTCACCTGTTGGCATTTGTTTAAGTAATGTGAGAGTTGGTGCTTCAGACTCCTTTCCTTCGGATTTTTGTGATTTGCTTGAATTGCCTTTGTCGCCGTCAGAGCCTTCGTCTTGTTGGTCTTCAGTTTCAATCAATTTACCTGAAAAAGTAGAACAGAATATGAACACATACACAACCAGGCCAAAAATTTTGAAGGTTTAGCGTCATGTAGTAGCAGCTAAGAAGTTTCTGTTCACCACATATTTGTATTTTTTTTAACAGATAGTTTTGCCAAGCATCGAATGAGCTTGATACAAGGCACATATGGTCGCTAATCTAACTGACGTATCTGACATTTAATTTGCATAGACTTAAAAAAAAGGAGGACTCCGCGCCACGCATATCGAAAGTGAAGCACAGTAAGTATGCCGTTTGTACAAACACGCCTCGCGCACACATTTACATCATAGTACGCCAACCGGACGCCATTACGTGACACGAGCGACGTCGTCTTTGCAGATACTTACTCAAATCACGCACACATAGATCAGTACGGTGCTTCACTTTCGACTTGCGTGGCGCGGAGTCCTCCTTTTTTATATGTCTATGGTAATTTGATACATTTTCCAAGTCGAATCGATCTGTCTAATCGGCGTATCTGTATGACTTACCGTTCCCATGATAATGCAAAAATCGAGACAAGGCAAGCTACCTTCAATCATAGGTAACTGCAAATAGCTTGCCCCATATAATATGCTTCGAATCAGTTACGTCACTTAGTCAGATTAGCCACGATATTAGGTCTTTACCTATGAAATTGCCGTTCTGCAGTACTGGCCATTTCAAATCAAAATAATTTTTGTTTGGCTAAGAATTCTAATTTCAAATTAATTTTATTTTAAAAACATGTATTTTTTTTTTTCCAAAAGTAGTCATTTGTTTATTGATTAGTGTTACATTTTCATCGCATTTCAATCTTTTTCGTCATCATGGATACGTTAAAAATTCGAGTAATTATGGAATATGAGTATCGTCGTGGCAGCAACGCGGCACAAGCGGCACGCAACATCAGCGACGTTTACGGAGCTAACACTACAAACCAACGCACCACCTGTTATTGGTTTGCTCGCTTCTGTTCTGGAAATTTCGACCTGAAAAATGAACCTCGCGGTCGTCCGAAGACTTTGGTCGACAATTACGAATTAAAGGCGATTGTGGAAGCTGATGATACACAATCTACGGCTGAATTAGCAGCAGCTTTCGACGTTAGCGTCAAAACAATTTTGGTAAAAAAGCTCGACAAATAGGTGCCCCACGAACTCAATGATCGCCAGCGCGAAGTACGCGTCGAGACGTGCCTTGCACTGCTCAACAGACACACAAATGAAGGAATTTTGAACCGCATTGTTACCTGCGATGAAAAATGGATTCTGTTTGATAACCGCAAGCGCTCAGCAAGTTGGTTGGATCCTGGTTCAGCACCTAAACAATGCCCTAAACGAAAACTTACCCCTAGAAAAGTGATGGTCACTGTTTGGTGGTCTAGCGCCGGTGTGATTCATCACAGCTTATTACTGTGGCGGCATCTACATCGCCACATACGAACTACGCATCACAATGACATGACGTCACGCAATCCTGCATCGCACAGTTAGAGTTTACCACGCGACTAGCATAGATACAACGTCCCGACATCAACCGTCGGGCAGTAGCCCACCAGACACAACACCCGTCTGGTCGGAGGATCCTCCCTTTTCTATGGAGGATGAGTGAACTTTACACCCTGTTCCTCATGCCTCTAAATTACCAAACGGGGTGAGCATTACTGCAGATGTGTACTGTGAAGAACTGAACACAATGATGGAGAAGCTGGCACATCTCCAACCAGCATTTGGTCAATCGCTCGTCTCCGCTCATCCTGCACGACAACGCGCGACCTCATACTGCACAGCAGACGGTCTCCAAGTTGCAAGAACTGGGGTTGGAAGCTCTCCGTCATCCGCCCTACTCACCAGACCTTGCGCCTACAGACTACTACTTTTTCCAGAATTTGGATAACTTCTTGGCGGGAAAAAAATTCAATACCCGAGAGGCAGTACAAAATGCCTTTGAAGAATTTCTTGCCTCCCGACCAGCTGATTTCTTTAAGAAGGGCATCAATAAACTGCCACTGCGTTGGCAAAGATGCATTGATTGCATGGGTGATTACTTCGATTAATACAAATAAAAAATACATGAAAAAAATTCGTTTAAATTTTTTCATACAAAACTGCAATTTCATAGGTAAAGACCTATTATAAGGCGTGCATCCGCTACCTATACCTGTTTGTCGATATATACGCATCGGCGATATTTTTATTGCCGGTACAACGATACTTTAAAAATGTCACGCTTCAAAAAAGTAATGTAAACGCGAGTTCTGTTTCGTTGCAAACGAGGCACGAACAATGACGTCTTATACCCAAACTTAAAAAAAAAAAATGCCACAGAAACACTTCAGTTTTCAAAGAGTTCTGTTGCATCTGAGAGACAATTTTCTACCGAAGGTCTCATTCAAACGGACTTGCGAAATTTCCACAAAACTTAAGAATACTTAAACTTTTTAAACTTTCGCGATTTGTACACATTATAAAATATTATCGAGAACGGGTCTTATCGCGATATTCCTTTTTACGAGGTAAACAGGTACCTACTTCGAGGTCCGCCAGTGTGTAGACGTCCTTAGTGTTGTGTGTAGAAGTCGACATTGACAACAATAAAAATTGCGAAGACCAAGTGAGGGTAGATGCACATACCCGCACTTTCCGAAGACGTCGCTGAGCTGTCATCAGTCCTCCCGTGACCACGATCGCTGCAAGGCGTTTGAAACTTTTCGGGACAAGTAGGTACCTGTTTACCTCGTAAAAAGGAATATCGCGATAAGACCCGTTCTCGATAATATTTTATTAAGAATACTTTGTTTTTTAAGCAAATTTTTTATTAATGTTAAATTTAATTATTAACACTATTCAATCAATCTGCCTAGCCTTTTCCCAACTATGTTGGGGTCGGCTTCCAGTCTAACCAGATGCAGCTGAATACCAGTATTTTACATGGAGCGACTGCCTATCTGCCTATCTGACCTCCACAACCCTGTAACTGGGTAATACAATACCCCTTGGTAAGACTGGTTGTCAGACTTTCGGGCTTCTGACGACCGTAACGACTGTCAAAGATCCACGAATGACAGCCGGGACCAACGGCTTAACGTGCTTTCCGAGGCACGGAGAAGTCTCGGTATGTAAAGATGGTCACCCATCCACTGACCAACCCCGGAAAGCGTAGCTTAACCTGATGGATCGACCAGTGCGGCTGTTATTACTTAGCCACGAGCTCCTCTAACACTATTAACATATTATTAATAACTAATAATAACATTTTAAGTCTGGTAAAAAGAAATATCGCGATAAGACCCGTTCTCGATAATATTTTACTAAGAATACTTTGTTTTTAAACAAAATTTTTATTTATGTTAATTTAAAATTATTAACACTATTAACCTATTATTAATATTAATAACTAATAATAACATTCTAAGTCTGTAATTTTTTAAGTATATTAATTTTAATAAATTAATCCAACTTGTGTTTTATTTATTTTACCCTCACTTAAATTCAGTAAGCGTATCGGCATCGGTATCGGTATAGTATCGGCAAAAAGGCGTATCGATGCATCCCTAGTAGTATTACATACCCGTTCATACATTCATATCGAACTTTTCAAGTTAGGGCGGGAATACACACTCCTGTAGCTTGTACAAAACTATACAAGTAGCTTGCATGCCAGTGTGACATTCACCAATCAGAAGCTATTATGGTACATTGACATGCAAGCTACTTGCAAATTTATGTACTAGCTACAGGCCATGTGTATTCCCGCCCTTTTCCTTGTGAACCTTTATAATGGTGAGGTCGAAATTATTTCTAAGGCTGCCTGTCCACCGGAGCGGAGTGAGGCTGCGGAGCGGAGAAACGGAGAAATATTAACCAATAGAATCTTAAGTCCGCTCCACTCCGCCGTCCGCTCGCGCTCCTATTGGTTAATATTTCTCCGTTTCTCCGCTCCGCAGCCTCGCTTCGCTCCGGTGTACAGGCAGCCTTATACTGAGAATCTAGAACACTTACTACAAATACTACATGCTAATTCTAATTCTTATATACATACCATTTAAAGTAGGGAATGTAATATCAGGCAAAGCCAAATGCGAATCTGGGTTATATTTGTGCATCAATAATTTTAATAAATTTGAGATCTCTTCACGTTTTCGAGTTACGACTATTTCGTCGAACCAACTGGCTAGTTGTTTTATAGGCAATGAGTAGTCTAATACAGGATCCTGAAAATAAAATCAATATTTAGTTTGACAATTTTATCAGTGGACTATATGACTTGGAATATTTATGATGGGTGTAAAAACCCTGAACGAACCGGTTGTGCTGGACCACACCTGGGTTCTGGCTACGGAGATATTGATGGTCAAAATTCCAGCTTTTTGAAGTGAAAACTTCTTTAGTCGCGTTGAGCGATTTTTTGGTAGGGGAAAATCTTATGAGTTCGCGTCACGCATCACGCGTCATGATAATGTGACATGTTGCGCTGTCAAGTTTTCACTTCAGAGGGCAGTACGAAAAAAATTTTGCAGCCTGTTTTGCGTGCGTTACATTGCGCGCTGTCTTAAAAAGCGACTTTTCACACCAAGTCGTTTAAACAATTATTTTTGTAAAATGTTACATGTACAGAATACGTAGACGACGGCTATGTAATGGGTCTTTTCACACCCTATACAATTATAGTTTTGATACTCACTTTAAAAAATTGTTCAACATATTGCAGCAAGTACAACCCACAATCTGTAAAATTGTTTTGTTGAGGTATTTTTGGACAACTTCCTTTGATATTATCCTTATTAAATATTTTATATTGAGAGACCTGCAACATAAAGTAATGGTTAAATAGATGTAAACTAGATATTACCTGCCTGTGTTACTTGTTGGACAAATATACATACTTTAGCTTGATATTCACAAGTGAGGTAATCTCTTAATGTGGCTACAACTCTGGATCTAGATGCCCCAGCTAACGAATCAAATATAAGTATACATGGCCTGAAATAAAAAATAGTCATGAGCATAATTTACTACATAAAGGTCTTAAGAACTAGACAATCCAGATAGAATTGATATGTTAGGTGTTAAAACACACCTAATAATATAATCTTTTCCATGCTGATTTACAGATGTTTCCAATGCTGATCTGAGAATGAAAGAAAATCAGACTATAACAGCTGCTTTATAATGTTATAAAAGTTGCAGTAATCAATTCATGGTAGAAGCAGATACAGAATAACTATACTGGCCAGAAATGATAACTACACAGCTTTCAACAAATGTTATAGATAGATACATACTGCTTAATAGGTTCCGTTTTTCTATTGGGTTGAACTTCAACTTTCTTTTCAACAGGACTTTTTTCTGTTTCTTCTTCATCTGAATCACACTGCATGTCTAAATCACTTTCCTGTAATAAATACTTATGTCAAAAAAAAAATTCTTTAATAATTAATAAGAATTGAGAATTATTAAAATTAGGCTACCTCAGCTTCAGCCTCATCTCGTTCACTAAGATTGTCCGAGTCACAATTTAATGTAAGTTGTTCTTGTTTATTTAATGGTGTGATAGTTGTATTTCCTATTTGCATTGACGATCTACGTTCTGAAATGATAAAAAGTAACTAGTAAAATTATTAGTAAGTTTAAATATAAGAGGAGCAGTGGTGGGCCATTGGGCCAACATAAGAGTTGTAGGTTGTGGGTTCTAAACCAGACAGGCGCTTTACTTTGTGTAAATAATTTCATCACCACTGTTCTGACTGCTCTATGACGGCATGTCTTAGAACCAACAATTCGAAGACATGTGACATCTACCAACCCGCGCTGGGCCCGCCAGGTAGATGCCCGTGTCCCAGCAGTGGGAACATTAAAGGCCCATTAATTATATGTTAAAATCTCACCTTTTCTTTTAATCTCCTGGGGGGTAACAAGTCTGTTATCTATCGTACTCCGGCAGCCGTCTAAGCTTGGGTAGCAGATAATTGCAACAAACCAGTGACAATTTTCATTAATAGGAACTACAATAAAATCTTTTTCAAAAATGTTGACATTCTTTGTCCACGTCTTGACCCTTGCATGTCGCTTTTGCGCGGGAGTCAAATTACTATCCCATTCATGAGGATTCGAACTTTTGTTCACTTTGCATGGTTTAGTAGTAAGCCTTTTGTAGAAAAATGTGCTAAAAATATGAGTCTTTTCTCTCTGACGAGGTGTTAAAACATCATGAACTAAATGTTTCAAATAAAAATCAATGATAACATCATTTAGAAACTGATCTTGGGCTAGGCACATGTAGTCTTCAGTGTTTATAGGTATACCACCTTTCCCAGGTGGATAAATTAAGATCTGCCTTATTTCTGCAGGGTTTGAACTGTAAATATACAAAATACATGTCAAAATCTACCCCTAAAATTAAATACAAAAAAAAAAATGTAATTAATAACTGGGCCCATGACTGGGATAGATAAGCTGATCATAAAATTATATTTAAATAGCTGAGGCACACACCTCTTAGTTCCAGAAGCAATGGCAGCACTTGACAATCTTGTTGTCATTCTTGGAACATTATTGCTTTCTTTAGGACAGGTTCTCACTAATATATCATTGGCTTCCCGAGCATTCAATTCGTCAATCACTTTACCAAATAAAACTTTTAATGTCATTTTCGCTTCATCTGAAATAGTTTCTGGTAGCAATGTTATCCTTTTGAAAGGGTCTATCTTTGACATTGGATTATAATAAGGACCTGTAAATAACATTACAAAAATTTACAAAAGTTACTTTAATAAAAAATAAAAAAGTATTTACCTATATAAAACGTGTGTGAATGAAATTACCTGATTCCTCTGTCATATCCAATGCTTTCCTAATATAGCCACCACATTTGCTCATAGTGTATAAAAAAATGACAGGTAACCCTTTACCAAAATGTACCAAGATTCTGACAACTTCTTTGAGTTGTATTTGCAGCGCCACATCTCGTGATTCATTTTTAAGTGAGGGTGCAACAATTTTTATGCCTTTTGCTGATATGTATACCTGTAAAACGAAAAGATACATTTAAATAAATTCCAAATATTCATTAAGATAGAACCTGGATTAAAGGATTTACTTTATTACTCAATCACGCACAGGAAGCAGTCTCATTTATAAATAAGCAGCAATTTCCAACAGCACAAGGATGCTTGAATTTTCAGTTCCAAGTCATAAGAGTTCCATCATCAGAGTCAGAAATTTTGTGGCTCTTAAGAAATTAAGAAGACTCCACATGTGACAAGACAACATAAATATTAATTAACGAAAAATATAATTTCTTTTAGAGTGCTGAAGGTCAATAATTCTTGACTAAAATCATTCAAATTCAAGTTGCATGTAGGTGAATTGATTGTATTTCTACCCGACTATGTTAAAGCCCAAAAGAAAGGGTTATGTTGTTAGCAGACTATGTATATTTGTATTTTTGCTATATCAAAACTGCGATTAGAATGCGTGTGTTCTTAAAAATATAGTAATTGCCCCTGTTGTTTAAAATTAAAATAATAAAATAAAATTTTGTTTATTTATCTCCACAAATTAGTCTTATATTTCTTAAAATAATACATATACATATTAAGTTGACAGGTATTTAGACAATTTGTAATTTGTGGAATATCTGGAGTCTAAACCATTGGTTTGGATTAGGTTAAACTATTTAATTATCTACCTAATGTTGATAAAATTTTATAAAAATGAGATTTTTTTAAATATAATGAATGACTTGTTATTCAAAATGGTTAAACAATTTATTATATTAAACAAAGGCATTATTATAAAATCTTTTTTTTTTTGCTAATAATAGGTAGGTACTATCTGTACCTACATCAGTAGTAAAAAAAAATTCTATTAATATTAATGTAAAATATTTATTGTTACAATTTATATAAAATATTGTACCTTTTCTTTTGGTGTATATCTGTATGACCCAATTCTGATGGTTCGACAGTTGAGTGATGTAACTTGTGAAGAACTTTGACTGATTTCTTCTCTGCTGCCATCTGTTGAAAGAATATCAATTTTAAAACTTAGGTGATCAGGACACCTTAATTTTTAATATCAACCTACAGCTGATCTCTGGCTAATGAGATACAATTAAACACTTTCTATTCTATTCTCAAAGAGCAAAAAGTCGCTAAATCGTGAAATGGCCAAAATGAAGTAACAAATGACTTATTGCCATTTCAAAAGCTACCATAGTTTTGGTTAGTGTAAAACACTAATTTCTTATTTTGACTAGGTTATAGGTTTTAAGGTAATTTTAGGAAAGAATTACTTAAGTTACTTGATTATTTTATGTCCACATAAAATCATAATTAATTTTCGCTTACTACTATGTCATCATCTGCCTAGCCTTTTCCCAACCATGTTTGGGTTGGCTTCCAGTCAAGACGCAGCTGAATACCAGTATTTTACATGGAGCAACTGCCTATCTGACCACCACAACCCAGTCACTGGGTAATATGATACACATTGGTGTAAGACTGGTTGTCAGACTTTCGACGACCCATAACAACTTTCAATGATCCATGAATGACAATGGGGACCAACGACTTAACGTGCTTTCTGAGGCACGGAGGGTCTTAGTATATATAAAGATGGTCACCCATCCATGGACCTTAACCTGACCGATCGATCCGTGCGGCTGTTTTTACTTAGCCACAGGGGCCTCTTTACCGCTTACTACTATGTATAAAAACAAATTAAAACATTTCAGTGATTTTCAAAACAGATGTTCAAATTCTTTTGGAGATAATTTATACTTCATGTTATCTTAACCCCTTCCAGGACACTGAACAAGACAATTTATAGAAGTTGTCTTGTTAGAACGCCTATGGGCGCTGAGTGTCCCTCAGTGTTAACAGATAAAAATAATTATTACAACTATATTATTGAGTACTCATTTAGTGAACACCTGATTAGTCAAGGACTCAAGGTGTCTGAACCTAAATTGTGAATTAGTTGTCACTTCACACACAGTTCTTGCAGAAACTGAGCATTTTCTTTGCTTACCTACAAAATATTATTAAACTAACTTTTGCCTGAGGCTTTGCCCATGTCAGAAAATATCCCACAGGAATGTACTACCAGGTATTGGACAGTGGGTCGTCAGGTTAAAACTATCTGTGTGCCAGATTGCACCCAAATCCATTCAGCCGTTTTTGCACCAATCCGGAACATACATCCAGACAAACAACAAATACTTTAAAAACAATTTTTTGGCATCAGTCTCGTTTGCACATCTCATAGCAATTACTTTTTCAAAAATATTCAATGTATGTACAGGTATAATTACGGGAGATTAACCCCAAAAATTTAATTTATGACAAATAAAGATTGATTGATTGATTGAGTATCCCTACTCCGTGTGCAGTAACCATGTGTAGGTAAAGTAATATGGGCCGGTATCCGCAATTCCACGTCAATGCGCGTATTTTGGGTATCGTAACCAGTGCATCAAATTTTTAAGGGCAGGTAAAATAATATTCATTTAATTTTTGACCTTTCCTTAGCATATTTTAAATGACGAGATAAGAATAATTAAATTACTATTGCTTTTGTATGAAAAAACACAAGAGAATTTATCACATTATGCTCGATTAAATAAACAAAAATAGAAGTATACCAAAGTTGCCTCACATGTTTATTGCCTAGATCGTTCATTGTAGTAGTGGTACATAATTATGTAGTATGTGCTTTATGCACATACTACATACGAAATCTTAACGCGCAATAACACAGAATATGGATATATTGTGTAGGATTATAAAAAAGTTTATTTTACCGTTCAGTATTGATTAAAAATCACTATATCGACGGTATGTCTACTTCTCATGTCCGCGTTTAATAGACGAAGCAGCGACTGTTTCATAAAAATAACCCTGAGGCTCGAATACAAATATATGTACCTGTATCACGTTTGAAGTTATCCCTGAACATTTCTTAAATTCAGTGAAAATTAATCACAAAGATTTATTATACGCTACAAGACGCATTGCGCGACCCATCCACAGTTTACACAGATACAAAATATTACAACAAAATGACTGATCGAGCTTGTGGCAAGCCTTTTAGCACAGAATGTTTTTGCATTCACGACGGGCTGACTGAGGAATGTTGCCAGAGTAAAAATCTTAATTTTAACGATATCGGTTTTCGTTAGTGTCCGGTTTTCTCTAACATTGTTTAAAAAAAAAAAACCGACCAAGTGCGAGTCGGACTAGCACACGAAGGGTTCCGTACCATATATTGTTTTGATAATCGGTAAGATAACTTTGTATTTCATAATGATACTGTGAATTAAAAGGTTATTTTTTGCAGTTGCGGAAAGTCGCGCATATTTTTAAGGGGGATGCGCAGTGGTAGCCCGCGAAATTCAATTTTTTTTTGGGTTTTTTGCAATTTGCAGGTCCATGTCAGGTTGTGTCGTGATCAAAATATGATACGCGACAATAAAACATTAGTCCGGTCAATTTAGACCAAAAAATTAGAGTGAAGTTACATAAAGTCCCAACAAGCTGAATTTCAGTGAAATTGTTCAAAATATAATTATAAACAATGTCTAGAAGTTCTCCATCATTCCCCTGTAAGGAAAAAATTTTATTCAAGGTCAAAGGTCAAAAAAATGAGTTTTTCGCGATTTTCAGCAAAACGGTAAGTTTTATCATAAAAGTACCTCAGACAAAAATTGTAGATCATAAAATTATCTATAAAAAATGTATCAATACTTTTTTTCTTACGAGCCACCGTTTCTGAGATATAACGATTCAAAAAGTTAGTCTATGGTCCCTTATAGTTAGGGTTGCCATACGTCCGGAATTTTCCCGACATGTCCGGTAATTTATGTCTATGTCCGGCATGTGGGGGGAATTCTAAGCCGTCCGGAATTTCTATAATTTTATTTCTGTAAAAATAAAATAAAAATTCAATATTAACTGTGAGCGAGCGTGGGCGGAGAAAGGGCACTTACCTCTCCACCGCTCGCCCCTCGTCGAGAATATTCGCGAAAACGTGAATTGCTTATATAGTTCACTCTCACATAAATATAACGAAAACCAGCATGAAACAACTCGACGTTAACTTATTATACCTAAGTACTTATTTACAAAAAGTCAGGAATTTTCTTAAAATGTCCGGAATTTTATTTTTTTTTATCTGGTAAGCCTACTTATAGTTGTAAAAAAATCAAGCTTCTAAGTCAAAGCAATAAAAAAAATACGGCCATTTATGCGACATATTTTGATGCTTGCAAGTAAATCAAAACCTATAGGGTACTTCCGTTAACCTAGAATCATGAAATTTGGCAAGAAGCAAGGTCTTACAGCACAAGTAATGGAAAAGTCCAAAAATTGTTAATTTATAATTTTATCACATATTTTTTTTTTTTTAATTATTATTTCATCTGTCAAGGCCCTTTTTCTCAGGAACGCGTGAAGGTATCAAGTTGAAATTAATATCAAATACGTAAGTCTATGGTCCCTTAGATAAAAGAGAAAAAAATCATCTAAAAGAACCAAGAAATCAAGTCAACGCAATAAAAAAATACGGCCATTTATGCAACATATTTTGATACTCGCAGGTAAATCAAAAACTATAGGGTACTTCCCGTTGACCTATAATCATGAAATTTGACAAGAAGCAGGGTCTCACAGCACAAGTAAAGGAAACAGTCTGAAAATTGATTTTCACACATAAAAATCATATAAAAAAAATAGTTTTTAGTTTTCTTTTTCTGGCAAAATGTGGGTGTAGTTTAGGTACACCTCTGCCCAACCTTTCGAGGAAACAAGGCGTGATGTTATGTTTAAGAATAGCATTTTGCGAATACAAACTTAAATATGCAGTTGGAGAATTGTCCGTGACGTATATCAATGTATGGGAGAACATGTTTTTCAAGTCAATGTTAAGTTTGTCTTTGGCATAAATTCTTTAGAACTACGGAACCCTCATTGTGCGTGGTCCGACACGCACTTGGCCGGTTTTTTTTAATTATTATGTTATTATGTTTGTTAGTGTTGTTTTTAAAATAAAAAGTAGTAGGTAACTACTTATAACGAATATCCACTATTTGTGCAATGTAGTGTATCAATAGATTAAGGAGCGGCGGGGGTGGCCCTTGGGCCACCCCTAAGCCGCCAGTGTGTTGTACATAGATATAAGAAATGCTCAGTGTATTTCTTCACTTACCTTTTCTATATGTGCATTTGGATCGTGATTATGATTTTGCTTAAGGTGATACAAAAAAAGTGAACTGGGCGGGAATAAGAAAGTGACAGAGTCAATTACTTCCACATGCGAAAAAAAGAGAGCGCAACAACGCGCTGGAACCAAAATAAAAGCGCCAAATGAAATGAAAATTGTTTAAAAATAAATTAAGCTATCTATCAAAGTTATGTTCAGCCAGAATTTTCAATTACCTAATACGCACATTTTAAATGCAATTTTGCAATGAAATTACTTAGGATTTTAGAATTATAGAAAAAAACATAAAAAAGTAGAGGTCTTTTCGGAATTAAATTCTATCGAAGAAATTTAACCCAATCGTGTTTTCCTTCAGTCAAAGTATTAATCAAATAGTCAATAAACATATATCCAAAAATTAAATCCATACATGCTGCAATAGTGAAATAAATGGTTACGAAAAATCCTCCAATTTATTTTGGTAGCGCCTTAAGTTTAAGTATGTATTGGTGTAATACTTTAGGAGTTAATTTTTATGCGTGTTTTTTATGCCATTAGTAATTATGTTTTAAAATTATTATGCGGAAATATATTTATGCTTTGTATTGTTATGCTTATACATCATTATGTTTGATAATAGTATGCTAATAAAAATTATGCGTAATATTTTATGCGTAAGTACTGTTATGTGTAATTATTATTAGGCTAAACAAGTGTATGCTATGTAACATTATGTCAAATATTTTTATGCAAATGGATAGTGATCCTTTCGGGTGGCTTGACCTGCTGGCGTCTGTATTATGTTGTTTAATTTGCCTCAGATTTATAACTGAGTACGGCATTCAATATAATATTTTTAAAAGTATTAAGAATGAAGTAATTAAGCAAAATGTTTTATATGGTATAATTTTACCCGACTACGGCGAAGCAAAAAGGAGGGTTATGATTTTGACCAGTATGTATGTATGTTCATCTGTTACCTCATAACTTCTAAAATACTTATCATAATTTAACAAATGAGGTATAGTTAGAAGCGTCTTGCAGTGGCGTAACTATACCGTTCGAGGCCCGTGGCAAATTCATCTGATTTTTACTAAATGTGTAATATTAAATGTTGGGAGTTGGGATTCTCCTCTGACCGGGGGCCCCTTCCGGCTGGGGGCCCGTGGCATTTTGCCGACTTGCCACCCTGTAGTTACGCCACTGGCGTCTTGATTGTCCGCTGGTTATAGGCTATGTAACATCACATTAAATTGAATGTGGCGCCATCTAGAGGAAATAAAGTCATGAACTAAAAAAATTTTTTTAGTTCATGACTATGTTAGTAGATATAATTATCCTGTATGTTAGTGTAGATATTCGATATAAGTTATTGTATGTTGATATAATATTAGTAAGTCGTCAAAAAAGTACCAAAATGTCTTTACACTAGCTTTTGCCCGCGACTTCGTCCGCATGACATTTCTTGCTCCCCCAACCCACCCCGCGCATCGCATCATGAAGTGCAGGAATCGTTTATTTGACGGTCTGACATAATGGATAGATTATAAACTAACGAAGTTCATTATCATACGATGACATAAATATATATTTGGTAGGTACATAGTAGTGTCCACAATTAGTGGTAATTAGCTGTCCACAACTGTTTATTTTGATCCCGGAAAAATAGCCCATACAGCACCCGAGGGAAAACTAGTATTTTGTGATAAGAAACAATCTGCTATTATTTGTTTTAAAATGTTTGCAATAGTCCTAATTAGGTTTTTATGGTATGAAAGAAATTAAATGCACCAACCCCGCTGTGGTTTGAACAGACTCGATTAATTGAATGAACCCAAAGACTCATACTAGCCCCTGGAGCCTCATGTTTCATGGTGCAACAGAGACCATTGCATATGAAGGAGTAGACCGGGGGGGCACGATAATGGTAGGGAAGACGTGCCCTTAGGATATGGAAGGGTTTGTTGGCCATACCGGGTATGCATCTTATAGCAGATAATGGGGTGATATTTATCTATGGGAGGGCCATCTTTTAACGACGTCGCCGCCAATTATAACCCGTGCGCATTAACAAGGCACCTGGCTGGAAAACAAAATTGTGTATAAATACTTTGTTTTGTCACGTTTAAAGCATCGTAAAGTAAAGCGCAAGCGCAAATTAAATGTTGATATTCAAAAAACTAAAATAAAATTCAAAAATGTTTTACACTCAGTTCTTTAAACGTAAGTCATTCGAGCCAGGTGCCATGTTAACGCGCACGGGCTGCAGGTTCAGGGAGCCTACTCCCTAAGCATGAAGCCCGTAGTTTAGGCCTTCGTTACGGACGTTTGCATCTCCGTATCACCTACGGATGGATGATTGGTTCGGGGCCCGAACGAAGTATGAATGACAACATGATTTGACAGTACTCCCGATGTGTTTTTACCCGTCCGAAAAATTTAACTTTTGCAGTTTTTTAACGAAAAATTTATCAAAACATTATGGATTGTTATGTCAGACGGATGGACTGACGGATGGACGGACTTAGAGAGTAGACCCCCAGGTCTAGTTTCACCGGTGAATCTTTTCGCGGGGTTAAACTGCTTTCTCGACTCATTCTATTATGTCACTAGTCCGAATTAGGTTTTTATGGAAAGAAAAATTGGAAAAGTTTCCCGGACGGAAGTTTGAACATCCTTTTTTATATTGAAATCTGGATAGGACAACCACTTTTGGGTCATCTACTACAATTGTAAGTTGTTGAACAACGCAATTAATTATGGTCTTACCTATCATTTTATTATTTAACAAATAAATATTGGGCAACCATTCTTGGTATTAACCGGTCCGGGGGGTTTGGACTTAATGTCAAATTTCCATCTTTTCATATCATCTGAAACTCAAAATGTCTAATGCCCCAAAATGCCTGAAATTCGTATCGGCTCTTTTTACTAATGACTGAATCACTGAATACCTTTCGTGTTTGATACATTCGATGACAAAATTGTATTGTGCGATTCTGTTCAGTGTCATGTAATTTCCTAATAGGTAAAGTACTTCTTGTTATCTTTGTACGACTAATGGCCATATACCATTCTTGCCACTTGAAAATAAAAAAAAAACGATCAAGAGCGAGTCGGACTCGCGCACCGAGGGTTCCATACCATCATTTATGTGTAATTTTTGTTGATGATTTCTGAAAAACTGTGCTATTTAAAGATATCGTTTTATTTTTCCTGTAATCTATACATAAACTTCTATCACATAGAATAATTTCAGATTTTTCTCTGTGCAAACTTTGGAGATAAGGGGGAACGATATTTTTTTTTACATTTTTCATCAAAACTCAAAAATATGCTGCCTAAAAAAAATAAAAAAAAATGTTTGAGAATTTGCAAACAGCGCTCTTTTATATGATACCCACTTCGATTTTTTAAGACCCCCTTTCAGTCCCTGTTGCAAAAAAAAACATATACATTATGTATATTTTTATTTCTTTCTTATTTGCAAAATAGTTGGGCAAACGTCATCTGAAACTGTTCCAAATTTCAAGTATAGCGTTATAGCATTAGTAGTTTTTGAGATATCCAGCTGTAACAGATAGCCAGACTGAGTCACACCATAAGAGCAATTTCGCACTACGTCCGATCCGAATCCGATTGTTCTAAATTCGGACGGACAGAGTTCGGATGGTACGCAACCGTTCATACAAATATTACTGTGGCTACTTCGGACCGACATTTCTAGGATTCGGATCGGACGTAGTGCGAAACCGCTCTAAGGGTTCCTTTATACCATTTTGGTACGGAACCCTAAAAACAACTGCGAGAGGTAAGGTAGGCAAATATTAGTCCAATTTCTTTTTGGGAAAATGTTATTTTATTATGAAAACGTTATAGATAATTTAAATAGGTATTATTTTTGGTCAAAGAAATAAAGTATAGTTATGTTTTACTTTGCATTTTTTTTTACTTCAACTACCTATCCGTCAACCGCACACCATTATTAAATTAAGTAGGTAGGTATACATTGTATACGACTGTACATCGATTGTCATTTTCTTTATCAGACATAATAAACATTCAGGCATTTTGGGGCCTAAGACATTTTGAGTTTCAGATGATATGAAAATATGGAAATTTGACATTAAGCAAAACCCCCCGGACCGGTATTAACTATTGACTTCGCCTAGACTAAGTGCCGTGACGTAAGTGACTATCTGCTGTTTTTAAACTTACTATTAACAATATTAGTTTTGCATAGGGTTAGGTTACAATATGAACATGCAAACTTACCATCCATGGTGTCAATACCAATGCCGCTGTCTGGGGTCCCACCTTCTATTTCACTCAGCGATGGCTCCTTCATACTTATTGATTGTTCATGCTAGAAACAAAGTAGTAATTGAGTATCGTTTGGATATGAATCAATTCAATGACACTATGGGATATTGTTGGAGGTGTTACTATTACTATAGATAGGGTGTACCAGAATGGTGTAGTAAAATTTAAGGGTGTGGTACAGACCATCAAACTGAACAACTTTCTCCATGGGACCAATATCATAATCACGAAAAAATAATCAATCATCCCATACATTTGCGTCGAGTAGGTATTGAAGTTTTCTATGGGACGGTTATAATTTTTCGCGATTATGTTGTTGGTCCCATGGAGAAAGTTTTTCAGATTGATGATCACTGGATTCAGCGGTTCGCTAGGCAACGACACAGCCGATGAACTTGCCAGAGCCCCGGGTCCAGCATGGCACCAGTGGGACCGGAACCCATTGCGGCACACCCCTTCGGGTACTTGCGCACTCTGATAAGGAAACACACCAGGGACCAACATCACAAACTATTGTCGGACCACGGTGAGTGTAGACAGGTTAAGGAAGCACACCCTACAATTGATGGCCACCTCACGAAATAGGTTCTCCGACTAACTAAACAACAGCTGCGTACAGTTACAGCAGCTATAACTGGCCACGGGTCATTTAATAAACACCTCGTTGTTATAGGAGTCACAGACAGTCCGCTGTGCAGGGGCTGCATGGTGGACGAGACAGCAGCTCATGTACTTCTAAACTGCCCGGTGGCGGCCGCATACAGGAAAAAGTACTTCGGTAACCAAAGTACCCTACATGAGATTGTCAATAACACCAAGGCGTTGCTGGCCTTCTTTGAGGAGCTGGGGTGGATCGAATAATCGAATTTGCCCACCAGCACGCAAAATACGCGCATTGGCTTGGAGTTGCGGATACCAGTCCATATTACCTTCCCTATTATTCTATGACAAATTCCTCAAACCAAACAATATTACTAATTACCTGACTCAACATAGAACTATTTGAGTCCTCTTCATCTGAACTTAAAGTTAAAATGACGGGCTCTGGATCTGGTTGTTTACCACGTGGCTTTCTTACTCTAGGCGGCTTCTTTTCTTGACCAGGCTGCAGAAAAACAACAAGGGTTGAATCAAAATTCGTTTGTGTTTATAGGATGGTATTGTTAATGTTTTGACATGATCATACTTACTGTTTTATTGTTTAGCATCTTGACCGAAGTCTTTAATAAATTTAATTTAATTCCTTCCGCACATGTGCTGTAATAAGATAAATATATTAGATGCTAGTACATACAAGTCTTCTATCTTTAATCTTTAAATACAGTATGTTAACTAACAGAGGGCGTTCCCGTTAACCCGCAATAGTATAGCATCCATACATGCTAAAAAAAATATTACCATTCGAAAACAAAATGTTTTTATTTTTTTTAATATTAAAATATTCACTAAAATGTTAAATTGATACGTAAAAGAAACACTCTGTACACGCGTACTTGAAGGACGGCAACTGCGCAATTTACCTATTTATGAATGAAGGGCCGCGCGTGCGGCGATCTGATGTGCCTAGCCCCACCCCTTGGCCCCGGATATCCACCTAATTTTAGTCGGAACTAATATCACGGGCTGACCGGACGTGCATTATTTTCGCATTGCAACATCTTGCGTCATTCTTGTGTGAAAAATGCCGCGTTATCAGTTCAGTGCTCAGGAGTATGCGAACATGGTGCTCATTTATGCTGAGTGTAATTATGATGGTGCACGTGCTCTGAGGATGTATGCTGAGAGGTACCCCAATGCATCAACCGCGGAATTCTCGTGTTATTGTGAGTGCCCTGGTGCGTATTCGTATCAATGAACCGGTAGTGCCGCGTCGTTCTGGTGGCCCCCGACCCGTGATCTCTGTGCGGCAGGAAGAGAACGTGCTAAGGCATTTTGAGGAGGAGCCCGGTTCAAGCACTAGAAGAGCCGGCCCTGTTAAACATGAGTCACGTCGCAGTCTTTAAAATTTTAAAGAAAAACAGGTACATGAATTTATGTTTTTTTTATTTACCTACTATGTTTGCGAATAGGTCCTTCCAAGTACAAGGTGCCTCAGTGACGCATTCCTTTGTCAGCCGGGCATTTGAGACGGGTTGTTAAATGTTATTGCTAAAACTATACTTACATAAATGTTTAATTTTACTGATAACAACCCGACGAGGACTTTCCTTTTAATTCATTATCCGCTAACGCTAAAGTGCCCTTGGGAACTCCAGTTTCCAGATGTTTTATGCCGCCATTATAATAAAGTCGCCGCTCGCCATTCAGCGCGGCGCGCGGCGGCCGGTTCGCTCGGCTTCGTGAGTATTCGTGAGACGCTCGGCATCGTGCGTATTGCAACGTTGCCGGTTTGGGCAATGCTACTACGCTAGGTACTGTTCCGCGCTACTATTTTGATTTTAAACAGGATGTTTCGAATTTATTGTCAATTAATTATTTTTTTTAATTCGGATTGTTTTATGCTTATTTTTCTATGCTGATATTTTTATTTTAATGTATTAATGATATAGATTAACGAGTTTAGGGGAACGCCCTCTGTTATTTAACATACTTTATAAATAAAAAGAGAAGTCCTGACTGACTGACTGACTCATCAACACCCAGGCCAAACTCATGGACCTAGAAAGCGGAAATTTGCACAGAGCTTCCCTTTATAATGTAGACAAGGAATAAGGAAGGAATTCCCGGTTGTACGTTCCCATGGGATAATTTCCGACATCCACGCGGGCGAAGCCACTGGCAAAAGCTAGTTATTTATAAAACATTAACCTCCTACAGCATTTGGAAGTTTTCAATTGGAACCAAAGATGAATTGGAATTTTACGATGTACTCTCGTCAAATCATAAGCAGCTATCGATACATAAAAATAAATCTAAACAATCAGTGAAGAAGTTTACCTCTGTTTTTCTATGACTGCTACAGATTTTTCTGGTTCTTTCTTTTTCTGTTCTACTTTTTTACTTGGTACACCTTTAGGCTCTTCTGTGAATACTCGTTTACACCTTTGAAAAAATAATAAAACCCTTAAATACTATACATAGACCTAAAAAACGGCCAAGTGCGAGTCGGGCCACGCGCAGTAATAGGATTCCGTAGTTGCACAATAATGCGGACTAAGAAGAGGGCTTTTTGTTGTTTCATGACTAAATGACTATTACTCGTAAACTTGTAAAGCCTACTTTTCTGTGATAGTTTTCCTTCAAATTTCGTTATATATACTACTACCGTGAATTCTTTCACCCACCCAAAACTTAACCGTGTTTAGAGTCAAGTGTCGCAAAGTACCAGCTACTTTGCGACACTTGACTCTAAACACGCTAAAATTAGCACTTTAAAGCTTAATATTTCAGAAACGGATCCCTAAATCGAAAAATTTGCGGACGGACGGACGCACGGACAGATAGACAAACAGACAGACGGACGGACATAGCGAAACTATAAGGGTTCCTTGTTGACTACGGAACCCTAAAAAGGGAACCATTTATAAAAAAACCGGTCAAGAACGAGTCGGACTCGCGCACCGAGGGTTCCGTACCATCATTTATATTAAATTTTTGCTGATGATTTCTGAAAAAGTATGCTATTTAAAGACATCGTTTCATTTTTCCGCACTTCGAATTTTAAAGGCCCCCTTCAGTCCCTGTTGCAAAAAAAAAACATTTATATTGATTTCTTTCTTATTACTAAAATAGTTGAGCAAACGTCATCTAAAACTGTTCCAAATTCATTGAAGTTGATAGCATTAGTAGTTCTTGAGATATCCAGCTGTGACAGACAGACAGACCGAGTCGCACCATAAGGTTCCTTTTTACCATTTTGGTTCGGAACCCTAATTAATGTCCTTGACTGGGGACCGTGAATTGATATCCGTAGCGTCACCGCCAGCGAGCGGCCCGGCAACCTTATGGCGACCTTAGGGCGCCAGCAACCGGCTGCTGTGGCGCTACTTGGGCTAAGCCAGTGAGTAGTACACTGCCATACACTGGTTTGATCGGTTTATAAAATATGTCGATGTAGGTATTATGCATACCGTTCACAGCGGCTAAAGTCGTATCCCGTGTATCCACATGATTTACAAACAGCTAGCATGCCGTCCACTAGTCGTGGCGGCGGAGACCGCGGCCCTGGAGATTCTGGACTGCTGCTTACTGGAAATATAACAATTATTGTCAAAATAATTATAATGTTAGCTACAAGTGCTACACTAGACGGCTTGCGGTGATATCAATTGCATATCTCTCAACAGTATAAAACAAAGTTCTGTGTATTAGCAAAAGGTACAAAAAAATTGCACCCGTCTAAATGTTGAGGTTGGTCGCTTAAATACAGGATGTTTGGAAGCTGGGTGCAAATCTTTAAGGGACACCATTTAAAGCATTTTGAGCTATACATGTCTTAGACAGAGTAGGTTTTTTTTCGTTTTTTTTTTTTAAATAACCCAATTTCTGGAGTGCATTTACGAGCAGTGGAAATAATTACAAAAAAAAAATACAAAAAAAAAAAATACAAAAAAGTTTATTTGGCAAAGAAAAGGTGATGAAACAGACTTACATAAACACAAAATTTCAACTTTGTACATCACAAAAAAAATGGTTTGACCGTTGGCCCACAAACTAAGCAAGGCTTGTATCTTGTGGGTTGGAGTGCGATTGAGCATAAATGAATATGTCATATTCAATTCGAAGGCTAGTTCAGTAAGGCATGTCTTGTGTTGTGTGTGAGTGTGGGGGTGTGTGCGTGGGGGTGTGTTTGTGTGAGTGACTGAGAGGGTGAGTGTGAGAGAGGGATGTTGTGTGTTGTGTGCTGGCACTTTGGCTTGTCGACAAAACGTTAGACAAGTGATTCTGTTTCGGTGTATGAGAGTTCCAGAAGCCATTTCTTTAGTACACTTTTTAGGCGAGTGATTAACAAGTCTTTGATGTCCATTGATTTGCAGACTTTATTATATGTGTGTGGGTGAGAGTAAGCTGGGCTCCGTCTGGCCAATAGGGACTTCGCAGGTGGAGTTGGTATTCTGAACACCCGCTTTGTCAGCAGTGCACAATAGTCAGCTCTTTTGGGAAGGGTCTTATGAGTGCGGACGGTTGCTGTTAAAACGAAAAGTTGCCTCACTCAATTACTTTTTTAAACAAAAGTATGTTTTAAGAATGCAAAGATTTTATTTTATAAACATACTTTGTTTAAAAAAGCAATTATTTCACTACACACTCGTAAATGCACCCTTAAAATTGGTATGTATTTTTTTTAATTTTTGTGATTTGACAGAAAAAATTTGCAGTTAAAAGTAAAAAAAAAATACTTCGTCTAAGACATGTATGACTCAAAATGCTCTAAATGGATATACATATTATAATCTGTAACTTGTCATATTTATAGTGAGTGAAAAAACATACCATTATCTGGACACTGGGATTTTTCAGGTGTAGACATTTCACTACTCTGTGGTTGTAACATCACTGTGGGGGAATTTCTACTACTCATATCGGCTCCTATTAACATCTGAAACAATAATGAAATCAAATTGTAAAGAAAGCTACTTTAAATAACCTGGCGAAAAGTTTAGCAGTGCTAGGTTCCATAAATAATGACGATATCTACAACTTTAAATAAAGTAAAATTAGAAAGGTATAGATTTACAAACCGGGTGATTTTCTAGCATGTCTTCGATTCTAGTTGTTGATCCCACAGATACAAAGTAATCTATCTCACTGCTCGTGTTTTGCATACATTGTATGTGGGTGTCTTCCGAAAAAGGAACGTTAACCTGAAATAAACATTATACTAGTGAGAAATCATAGTTTTATATCTATAAACAAATAAATAAAATTTAAGTGTCTGTTTGTAATGTCAAAATAACAGCTTTTATTAAATGGCTACTCTCCGAAACGGTTGGACCGACTTTGACGCGACTTTCACTGGCAGATAGCCGAAGTTATATGGCTACATATAGGCTAGGCCAGGCTTGGGCTACATTTATTTTTAGAAAAATAATTAGGGTCCACGCGGCCGGAGCCGCGGGCAGCAGCTAGTAACGAATATGTCAAAAGATTACGCAGAGATTACGGTTTACCAGGAATAAAGGTTATTGGCACTAAGCATTGTATTGCATTGGAATTTAGTTGTTGGCTTTGTAAGCAATATTCTGAGTTGGTGTTTAAAACAGTAATTTCTAGGTTGCGCACTGCTATTACCCAAGGGCCAAAGGTAACGTTAATAATGCAAATGTAACAATGATTCGATGAGTTACATACCTGTTCAAGAACTTCTTGAAGTGTACAGCTTTCTTTAGGCAGTGTGAAAGTGATCAACCTCTGTTCACCATTTTGGAGGAATATTAACATTTTTGCAGATTGCGTCTCCGAAAATAGCTCTGATGGTCCAGACTGATTATCATTGTTTTCTAAAAAGAGGGCTACTTCACATTAGGAAACGGCGCTTCAAACATTAAGTTTAGAATATCAATAAATTTTAGCTGTAAGCTCTACTGCTTTTATGCTTTTACATATTTTTTTTAATTATTGCAATAATACACGCAACAAAGATCAGATTGTGTAGAATCAAGTATTTCTAACTTAACAGATTGTTTTATTGCTGGCGTAGTTTATTCCGCACAGCTAAAACACTAGGAAGTGGTGAAGGGCGGGCGTTTTGGGTTGTCTCATGTAATTTTGACGTTCAAGAAGTGCTGATTCTCAGCCTGATTTGAATAAAAGTTATTGATATTGAGACAGGACTCATAATCTTTGTCGACATGGTCCATCTGGTGGACGCAAGTCGCTGTGGATCAATACTGAATGCAACTTATTAGGTACAAAATAATATGTATAGATAAATACCATGATGAGGGGCTACTATCGAGTTGAGATGTTGAGCTTGCATCGGCGGTACTCTTTGTACAGGCCTTTGCAACTCTTTACTTCTCACTAAGGTTTGTCGTCCGGCGTCTCTGTAAATAATTAAGAAACTGTGCTATAGTATTTGGCTAGCCAGTAAAGTTGACATCATGATTCATTCCATCGACTATAATACAGCACACTTTAGATAAGCAATAAGCAATGCATACCTTGCTTGTTGTTGCTGCTGCTGTTGTTGTTGTTGTTGTATAGGCGTACGCGGAGGTTGTTGCATACGTTTGTAGTCGGCGAGAGTTATTCTCTGACCATTAGTTAGGGTTAATACTTGTCGTTCCTCCTCCATGTCTGGGTCCATCAATAGCTGTGTGAGTGTTTGGGGATGTTGTTGCACATGGGGTTGTTCATATGACAGCTGCGGTGGCTGGAAGCCGTGTTGCGAGGGAAAGTTCAGTTGTTGGTGTTGTTGCGCGACGTTGCCGGCGACGTGGTTGGGCCGCATCGCCGGCGGCGGGGTGTGGAACTGCTGCGGTGTGGGATTCATATTTTCACTGACCGTGTGTTTGGTAAGTATGGCGGCTGTAATACTCTCTTCGAGATCGTCCATATCATTGGCGTTGTTAGGTTGAACTACAACCTTTTTGACTTGCTGCTGCACCTGTTGTGGATGGGGTGAAGATCTTTGCGGAATGGTAGTGACAGTGTTCTGTTGAGGTAAAGGTCCATTGTTCTGATTCGACATAACAACTGAGTTTTGGGCCATTTGTGTAGGTAAATTTTGCGTCACTATTGTCCCCTGTGGTGTAATTATTCGAGTGGTTTGTGCATGGCCCTGGTTTTGTTGATTGAGAAGCTGAAAAAGAAGAAATATGCACAATGAAATATCATTTCAGCCGAAAGACGTGCACTTGTGGACATAAGCTTCCCCAAGCACTGCCTTTTCGACCGGTTCCGTGCCGCGGATTCCTGCGGCTTTCAAAAGGTCATCGGTCCACCTTGTGGGAGGCCTTCCAACGGTACGTCTCGGTCGTCGGTAGCCACTACAGAACCTTTCGGCCCCATCGGTCATCTGTTCTACGAGCAAAGTGCCAATTAACTTTGGTAATTCTTCAGGGTATGTCAGTTACCTTGGTTTTCCTGCGGATCTCTTCATTTCTGATTCAATCACGTAGGGAAACTCCAAGCATAGCCCCCTCCATTGACCTTTTGGGTGACTTTTAGCCTCCTAATAAGACCCATTATGAGCGAACACGTTTCAGTCAATGAAATATACAACTTATAAATCAAAATTTACTAATTTTGGTCTATTGGAAAAGCAGATTCAATTGTGTGAACGGAACAAATAGAACCATATAAAGATTGTGGACAGAGGAGGGTGAGGCAACCTCGACCCACTTACAACGCGAAAAAAGAAAAAAAATGACAGTTTGTGGTGATTTGAGAAGTTGGGTACAACATATTGGCTACATTATAATTATACAGATAAATTGGTCTCACTGGATGAGTGGAGAGCTTCAGTTGTGGCGGGTGGACCTGTTGTCCTAAGACGTGTTGTGCGAGTTGATGCTGCTGGTGTTGTTGTTGGACGTGTTGGTGCTGCTAAAACGACACAAAAATAAGGAATAAGCTTCGGAAAATCGGAGGAGTATCGAGGGTGTGTAAAAATATAGGTCTCACATGCACTAACTGCCAAATTCGGAGATAGAACCAGAACAGTCCAGAAATATAAACTGTTAGGCGGTCGCTAATCGGGTGGTCAGCTGTCGTAAATAGGATTTGGTTTATACGGGCACCTGTAGCGGGTGATGAAGGGGGGTGCGCGGGCGGGGCGGGCGGTGCTGCGCGTGCGACGCTTGCGGGTTGAGCACGCGGGGCGTAGGCGCACGCGCCGCGCTGGGCGTCACCGTCCCGCTGCCCGCCGCGCTCGCGCCGCTGGTCGCACCCGGCACGCCCGGCGACGATGCCTGGCCCTGTTGGTCCGCGTGTTGGATTGTGGGACACTTATAGCCAATAATATGGTTTATTAAAACCATGTTCTTTTCAGCGTAATAACAACTTTTTTTTCTTTTTTACAGCACTCAGGGTTTAATCACACGTGCACACCGATTATTAAGACTAACCACGGAAAAGAAAAAAACAGTGGAAGTGACAAAGCAGGTAGCGCGCGCGTCACAAATAGGCGGAGATGTTCAACATTGGCTCAGTCGCGATTAGCTACTTGTTGTGACTCGACGTCTCGAAATCATCGTGAAATATTAGAATTAAATATGACTTATTGTGCAATTTTAAAGTGTAAAAATTATAGCAGGGCGAAAAATGTAAGTATCTCATAGTCCGTATCACCGGTATAACTTTAGCTTTGATATATTTTCAATAAATTGTTTTTATCGGCAAAACCACATTTTATTAGTTTCATGTAAAAAGCTACCTTATGTACATGTCTTCAAAGTCTAGATCAACTATGCAAGTTGATCTAGACTTTGGAGACATGTACATAGCATGCTAGCTTGAAGATAGAATAATGATAACAGCTGTTTTACAAATTGAATAATTTGGTTACATTGCCCTCTAGCAATGAGTAGCTGACTTGTTGTAGATAGCTCGAATTTGGTTTATTAGATAAAAAATAAACAACTTTCACATGTTTAATTTTAGACAACAATAAATAAGATTTTCGATAGTCGCATATAATTTGTAGTCCTATCTATAAGTCCTACCTATAAAATTATAAGTATCACTGTTTTCAATTTGCAAATGTGTGAGTTTGGTGACACTGGTTTTCATACTAAGGGACGTTCAAATTCAAGTCGCAATCAAATGTCAAAAATGTAGGTAAACACTATTCAATTTTTGACAGATTGAGACTGAGATGAGATTGCGAACGTTATTATGCCGCGGCCACACTATACGGACATCGCCGTTGATTATCGCGTTGAAGGGCGATAACCGTAGGTGTAGTCACCACTTACGGCGATAATAAGACCGAATCTTGACAAAATTTAACTATCGCGATGTTTAAAGTGTTTATGGGTATTGATATACCGTACCGGGTAAAATATTACGGGAATTGCCCCTCTGGTAACCATTTTCTTTTTTATTAGCATTTTCGAGTCGGAAGCCTGTCCAATGGTTGTGAATAGCTATGCTGATTGGTCCAAAAAAACAAATGTGAAGTTAATTGTCTGATAATGAAAGATGCACTTCTTGCCGAAATTGGAAAATATTGTGAGAAAAACTAAATTAAAATGTAGTGCTGCATTAATTAAATGCTGTTGTGAATATTTAAACCATGACATATTACACTGTTCTACACTGACTGCACTTACAAGGTGTCAAGCATCCACAGCAATAATTAGACGTGCAATCTGCATGTAGCAGTAGCCACTTTCTAATCTGCTGTTTTTAAATCGATGGTAGGTCTTACTATATCACTATTAATATCGTGTCGCCACGTCGTCGCCTCGAGGGAATCGCTCGGACGAATTTAAATCGTTAGATTTGTTCACCGAACTAAGTCGCGCGAAAAAGCGTCCATACTGAGAAGAGTGAGCTCACACAATAATAATGGCGTTTCCATGACAATCGAGTCTAGTATCTGCGGCATTATGTGTCAGAGTTGTTAAAAGAGAAATGCGACAATTTTTGACGCGGTAGGGCGAATCTACCATTTAAATGTTTGGACGCAGGGTGGTCGGAAGCTATCGTGTGGTTGAGTTACCGGCTGCAAGGTGTTGAGCATGCGCGGCTGCGCGGCGGGCGCGCGCTGCGCGGGTCGGCGCGGGCGCACGGAGCGCACGGGCGCGCGCACCAGCGTCACGCCGGCGCCAGCGCCCAGCCCCGGGTTTAGCAGCCGCGGCGTGCTCGCGCCGCGGGCTGCTCCCTGTATGCCACCATAACGCTCTAGATTCGCTTCACCGTACAAAATCAGATGCTGTATCGATTTGGTGGGTTAGACTGACTAATTCTACAAACGTATCGGAAGAATAATCCAGTTACAGTACCCGGCCGTAAATATGTTATAGTTTGAGAAAAATCTTGACTTTTCAGACATCTCTGTCATTCGTACCTGTGTGTGACTTCACATTTCTCTTTCTAATGTACGATGTCTTATATTTACATCCGGGTAACGCACTTCTAGTTCTGAGTAAAACGAGTTGGTCTAACCCAAATTCACAAACTGCTACCAAATGAAACATCAAACTTACGGCTTGGTTTATGTATGCTGCATGCATAACAACCTGCTGATGTGGTATTTGTTGTGACTGCAAGTGTTGTTGGTGTTGCACCTGCTGTTGTTGCTGTTGCAGCTGATGCTGGTGCTGCAACTGTTGTTGTTGTAGCTGCTGCAGATGAATCTGTTGTTGATGCTGTTGGAAGTGCTGTATGAGTTGGGGTGACGCTCGCGACAACTGTTGTTGCGGTTGCTAAAAACACAAGAATAGTTTTTTATTTGTTTGTGCAAATAGTAGTCATAAAAAATATCTAGTAGACGAGTTTCATACCGTAGGTTGGGGAGCATGTTGTGGTGGTGGAGGCGGGGGCGGGGGCTGCGGCGGCGGCGGCTGCGCGGGGTGTATCACAGTTGGTTGCGACAGCACGTGTGCCGGACTTACTAGCTGCTGACGTCAACAACAAGCTTTAGGTCATATCAACATTGACAGCATGAGAACCCAGAGGTAAGGGTTCAACACCCGTGTTCTGAAAAGCCAGCCAAGTCTCTGTCTAATCTCTGTTTAGGTGTTGTGATAGGTTGTCAGAAATAACAACAGACAATCAAAAACAAGAACTTAGTTCACAAGAACTTTGACAACAGATTGAATTGAAAGGCTTTCAAAAACCAGGCGTAAGTAACTCATGCTTTATTGTCTACGGAAATATGGACCGTTAGCACAAGCATGAACCATTCATGAGTTATAAATAAGAACAACTACATTTGCACCCTGTAAATTGCGCCACATAATAAGTTTTAATAATTGCACTATGACATTTGTACAATTAATTATAATAGTACTGTGCTCCCATTCCTCTTTGTGGTATGCGTTTTGTACATTATAGCTATTTAATTGAAACAATCGAGATTAGTGATTATTTTAAACAAGCCAACACTCTAATTTTATCTAAAATAAATAATAATCTTTGAATTTAAATAATAAAAGATAATGGTACTGCATCCTATTGTTTACGGGTCGAAAAACGTACACTAAAAGATGCTGAAGCAGATCTGATTTTTCATCTTTACAAATAAGCCTTTTCTAATGCACCAAATCCATCATAACTAGTTGTTGAATAAAATTCACAATGGAAAAAATATTAGATGCACCATCCATTATTGAGAAGCATAGCATTCAATGTTTAAAGTCTTAGTAGAGAAACATTATTTACATCTAAAGAACCACATCCACAATAAACAGTCGTTAAAATAATAATTGTCTAGTTATACAGAAAAAAAGGTAAAAAATAACACTATGAAGCAGTTACCTAATTTTAAATGTGGCATTAGAATAACAAAAATATGCTTAGAAATTGTTAACCTATACATACATATACCTACTTCTTCCTATTTCTCTACTGTGAAAGCTTAAATGAAAATCCTTGTTAATGTGTTACATAAATGTATTGCATTAGGAATGTTAAACCCTTGCACCATTATTAAATATATTGGCAAATAGCAGAACAATTAAATAGACTGAAAGAATGAGTCGTTTCTTATCTCTTTTTACCATCTTGCAAGATAGAACAGAAGTTACTTGATTAAGTACCATTTACTGGGTAAATGACAGAAGGATAGAGGATTGCCAAGGATTTTGACAATTATTCACACGTAACTCTTTGAACGTCGATTGCACACCCAGGTGTTCAGATAACAATAGAAAATCGATTTTGTCTGCTAATTGGCGTGCGATGGGTTATTATGGAAAGTCAGTGAAATTTATATTGATTGCCAATTAAACTATAACCCATGTTAATTTTTATGATCTATCTCCAAAAATATTAGAACCTAAATTAAATTATTGAATAATGCAATTGATATACTATGTACTGGCTAAACAACTGAAATAAAATCATTTAACCAAATGAAAAAGTAACATGCTAAGCATATTATATGAAGGAGTTCTAAAACCATAATGCAATAGTTTTGTTTTAGTGCATAAATGTAATACACAATGATCTAGTCAGGAGACATACATGTTGCGGTCGCTGTGGAGATGCCTGTTGCATCAAAGATGCATCAATGATCTGTTGGGCCTGTTGTAACACAACCTGAGCATCCACAGGTAAATCAGATGTGTAGTAAACCTACAAATAAATTACACATCATAACTTATGCCACACTTGTTATGAACTAAATATATTTTCATCACATACATTTTAATAGCAACCTTGAGTTGACATTGTATTGCCCAAAATTTTATGGACTAGACAACTTTTTATAGTAGGATCTTATGAATCAATACATTCATTTCATTGTGTTTACACACAGAGCATGAAGACGCCTGCGACCGCTGCTAGGGGCGGCAATGTTGCATTAAAACCAAGCGTTTCACCGTTCACTCGCACTACGACGAAAAAGACGTATAGGAACTGACGGCTTTGAAGGCGGTCCGTGACAGGAGTTGTGCGCTCAACGCACTTTCGTCGCCATAAATTTTGTTAGTACTGATGTCTCTAGACACTGCTGACAGCAATTCCATGCTCTGTTTGTTTACAGCTATAGTAATTTGAGCAATACCCACTTGGTGCCTATGTAAAGCCTGCTGCTGCTGTTGTTGTTGCTGTTGTTGTTGCTGCTGTTGTTGTTGTTGAAAGTCGGCACGCGTTGGTGGGGGTGGAGGGGCTTCATGTCGGATAATATACTGGGGTTGGTACTGCAAACCATCACTCACAACCAGCTGAGACTGCACACCTTCACTTACTATAATATCATTTTGCGGATCTGCTTGCTGTACCACCACCTGGAAAAGAAATGACAAATTGTTGAAAAATATAAATCAAATTTTATTTTGAGTTGATGTATTTCCAGTAAGTTTTCTCATACCTGCTGTTGTGCATATTGCTGTTCATCTTGGTTCACTATTATTCTATCCAAGCATAGGTTTGGACAGTATCTTTGTAGATCTTCAAGAGTCAATTGTTGTCCTTGTCCAACTATCTGGTAATATTGAGCCATCGCAAGTGCTTAGCCTAGAAGAATATACAAGGTAAATACTTATTGAAATCCAAAACATTTTACAGTGGAATATAAAATATAAGGTACTTAGTAAACTCAGACCAAATAAATAAAAATAAAGACATAGCGCTGTGAATAATACAGTAAAGAAAAACTAAACCTCGCTCTGTACATATACTCCCACATGCACACATTTACCCCAAACCACGATTAAACTACACCTCACTAAGTGCACATATGTTTACAAAACCGGCCTCACATCACCGTAGAGAGCTCTACCTGTCTTGTTTTTTATTTAGTCTGAGGTTGTAAATTGACTTTTAATTGAAACAAAAACTTAAAAATAAACTACAAAAGTAACTGAAAATATTTTCCCTTTATGAACCACCACTATCAATCTAAATAGGTGTTTTTTTTTCCCAGTTACGGAACTGTATGTAACTGAAGCAATATCTGTTATGTTAGTTTGTTGTTACCTGGATAGCAACAGGACCCATAATGCAGTCAGAGCAGAGCCTAGTGCATTTTTTAATGAACACCTGGATGTCAGCCACTATCTCCAAATTGTTATGTACAACAGTTAATTTTTAATATAAGTATGAATGCTTTCATGTGATGGAACTTATTCTATTGTCAGCATGATGTTTGACACAACCACTATCAGACTACTTAGATTTTGTCCTTTGATTACGGAAAGCAACCGACAGGAAGCGAAAGCAGAAATGTCAACCAAAACTTGTGATTTCAGTTTCAGGTTGTCTAATAATACAAAATGCTGGATCATAACTCTTCCTTACTGACTGACTGACACTGACTCAAAACACCTATAAATAACAAATTCTTTTGATAAAAAAGGGATTAAAATGCGATTGATGCCAGGATGTGATTGTTAAATTAGTGATTTAGTGAGCACTGTTAGTGTTAGCTCTATAATTTTAAACAAACAATCCCATTTTTATTAATGGAATAAGATTTAAGACATGATTGATCTCATTTACTATGAAATTCGGGTATAAAAACCGTACAAAAATTATGAATGTTACAAACTAAATCAAGGAACAGCTTGATTTTTTGTAGTGGAAAGTATTTTATTGGTACATAAAAATAATAATTACATTCATATGCAGCACCAAATAACATTCAAGAGAAAACATTATCTAATAACACTTGATGACATTATTGTTGATTATGTTTTTGTTTTCATCATTGTGGGCATTAACTAATTGCTTATGTACACACAGCTACACATCAAGCTATATATTTCCAGTTTACACTGACCTCTCATTGTAAGGAAATCCTATACAATGCGAGATCAGCTTCTACTGGTAAGTTATAGCTTCATCTGTAGCCGTGCATACATGGAAATAAAATGATGATATCTTCATAATGGTACTTTTGTTTTTATATGTATGATACTCGTAATCAATGGAACTAAAAATGATAGCTTTATTTTTATATTGTTCTTTTTTTAAATTAGCATTATTTTTTAATTAAAATTTTAAGATTAATTGACACTTTTGTTGTAATAACACTAAAATACACTTCATTACTTGATTTAAAATATCAATAACAATAAAATATAGAACAAGATGAAATCCCTAGGGCACTGACCAAAATTTCAGTGATGTTGAATTTAAAATATACTTTTTATCTATATTATTCACTAATTCAACAATTTCACACTGTTTCAAGTGGCATATTTATTAACAATAGTGTGATAGATTTACATTTCTTTACCAATAATAACAAAAACTAAACAGTTCACTAAAATCTGTCCAAAATGTCAAAAATCTTAAACTATAAGGTGATATTAAAATATTATGATAATATCATCTTATAGTTTAAGATTTTTGCAGAGAAATTAGGATTCATCAGTTTCAAGACATTACAACAATGCACTGTAGGATTTGTTTACAAGACATACCTGGTAAAAAAAAAACCTCAGTAGCTAGCTTTTAACTGCAGTATTAACTATAATGTGCTCGTATTTTTCATGATTAACACTTTAAATTGAAGTAAGAGATATAACATTACGAGGGACACCTATTTCTCGATGACAGTTATTATGCCATACTCCCTGAACACTACATACGGTGCAATAACAGCAGCAATGACTTCTGAAATCGTACCAACACCTCAACTATGGCGACGACTCGGCCATCACCTTTTCAATTAAACTTTTTGTCCGTCTTATATACACCACCACTTGCGATTTTAACTAATAAGAACAATAAGAAATTCAACTTCAATACCGTTTACACGAAAAGAACGAAATGGCTTCGATTCCTTTGATCCAACCTAAATACTTTGAAAGGTGAATGTTTAACACAGATTATATCTAGACTAGAGATTTACTTCTTACCAATATTTACTAAGAACATTTTAAATGTCTTATTTATACATTATAAACGAATTTTTAACATCAAAATGTAAATTTTTTAACTCAAACGCCAAATCGAGAAGCAATTTACATTATGGCGTGTGTGTCACTTTTTTATAAATGTTTTTTTTTTCGCCTGGGGTTACTACTCTTTAAAAAATATCACGAAATGTGATGGGTATTCTCGGTAGTAGTAACAATAATTTCCACCAAAAATTGCTTGGTCCAAGAACAAACAGTTGTATATTGTGGAAGAAGTAAGCACGGAAAGTAGGAGAAACCTCTCCTCTGTGTAAAAAAAAAAAAGAATAACAAATTGCACAATATTTTATTGTGTCTTCTCCTTAACCAATAGATCTCCTACAAAAACTAAATGGGGAGGTACGGGCAAAGCTAATTACAGATGACGCCATTATCGCTGGTGCTTGTCAGCTGTCTATCTGTTGACGGTTGTCAAGGAAACGCGCTCTCACTATAAAACAATATAGTACGGGAGGTGGCGTTAGTTTGAAAAAGTAATTTTATACCGGCTGTAAATCATACCAAAAATAGTTTTTCCTTAGTGCTTATGAGGGTCAGCTGCTCCAATAGTGGGGGAGTCCAAAGTTAGGTAATTTCATACCGAGCCAAAACTTTATGGGATGGTTTTTGGGGATCATCTTCAACCCAAAACAAATAGTCAGCTGGATGGAAGTGGGGGGAATATAATATGTCAGTTACAATTATGTTAATTTACGCGACTGACATAATTATTCCCCCACTTCCATGCAGCTGAGTAGATAGAAGATGATCCCAAAAATTGTCACTTAAAGTTTTGGTGCGGTATGAAATTTCAACAATTGAGCGTAGTTAAGCAGAAAGCGACCAGCCCCGATTTTTACGAAAATGAGTTAGAATGCCTATGCCATATGATTTACTTTATTTTACATATTCCAAAGACACGATTTTTTCAAACCACATCTGTACTCAAGATATTAAATTGTCATGTACCATTATCACCCATTTTTTGTGTTTAAACGACCATTTTTGGGTTTGATCTAGCAAAACATAAAGAAATGAGTAATAATTGTTAAGCAAAATACGACCATCGATGTTGGCTAGTGTTGAACCATGAAGGTTGTAATCCACTATGGTTTAACAGTAGAGTCTTCTCTATTGTTCCCTGGCAACTGATTATTTATTAGTTACTGTCTTTAGAGTTGTCAATGGAAGAAAAACGTATTTTGTGTTTTACTTTATAATATACTTTTACTTTCTCAAATATAACCACTGCAAGTTACATGAGTATTTATTATTCTTAGTAACCTAATTCTAACAGGTTATGGGCCCAGACTAGATCTGGTATGATAATCTGAGTAAGTGGAGAAGTATCTGATCTCAATTTCAAATATGGAAGCTGTTAGGAGTTTTGAGAAACTTTCGGGGCAGGCCAACTATGGCACATGGGCCTTTGCCATGGAAATGTTTCTGACTGACGTGGACTTATGGGACTGCATTAGTGATGATTTTAAGCTAGATTCAGTGGAGGCAAAAAAGAGAGATGCCAAAGCTAGAAGCAAAATTTGCCTTATGTGCACGGAGAAGATATATCCCATGATAATGCATGTTAAAACAGCGAGAGATACTTGGTTAGTAATAAAGCGAGCGTATGCTGACGGTGGACTACTGCGGCGGCTATATCTGTTGCGGAAGTTGTTCAACGTCAAACTATCAATGTTCAGCACTATGGAGGAGTACTTGAATGACATTCAGACTACGAGTCAGGCGTTAATAAGCATAAAAGCTGGTCTTGATGATGAGTTCGTCGGGATTGTAATGCTGGCTGGTTTGACAGATGCCTTCAATTCTCTGGTGATGACATTAGAGCATTCGAACATACAGATTTCGACAGAAACTGTGATGGCAGCGTTACTAAAAGAAAGTATGAGAAAGAACACAAACGAAGACGACTCGGCACTTATGTCAAAGAGTGACAAAACCAAGAAGGTTATATGTCATCTGTGTAAGAAGAAAGGACATTATAAATGGCAGTGCAAAGACAGGAAACCTAATGACAACAAGGGTAATGCACCACACGATAAGAAGAATAGTAAAGAGGCAGTCGGTCTGATAACTGCTTTGTCAGCGACGGTCAGCGGTGCATGGGTCATAGATTCCGGTGCTACATCACATATGACGTCAGACAAACACATTTTGGAGAACAAGGAAAACGTTAGTTCAAAAGTGGTAACAACTGCGAACAATGACAAAATCGTATCCAATGTAAAGGGGGATGTGTTTGCCATGGGACGTTCTATAAGGTTTGAAGATGTTTTAAATGTACCAGGTTTGATGACTAATTTACTATCAGTAAGTAAGATGTGTAGTAAAGATTGTGTTGTTGTTTTTGATAAAACTTGTTGTAAAGTTTTTAAGAAAAATGACGTAGCTGTAGGTAGTAATGCTTTGTTAACAGCACCCCTGAAACATGGTTTATATGTTTTGGATAAAGAGGCAGCAATGGTTCTTACGTCTCCTCCAGATACTACTTCTAGTGACTTTGATTTATGGCACAGAAGATTGGGTCATTTGAGTAGACCTTTGATGGAAAAATTGAAAGGTTTAGCAGATGGGTTATCGTATGGAGCGGTTAGCACGGAACCGTGTGAAGGTTGCTGCAAAGGGAAAGAGTGCGTCAAAATGTTTCCAAAAGGTAAAAGCAAGAGAGCAAAAGACTTTCTTGAACTTGTGCATTCGGATTTAGCGGGCCCTATGGAGGTAGAATCCTGGGGTGGTAATAGGTACTATCTGATTTTTGTGGATGACTTTAGCCGAAAAACATTTGGCTATTTATTAAAATCCAAGACAGAAGTTTTCGCAAAATTCATGGAATTCAAGGCACTTGTTGAAAATCAGACAGGGAAGAAAATAAAGAAATTTCGTAGCGATAATGGCACTGAGTATACCAACGGAGAGTTTCAAGGTTACCTGAAGAAACATGGGATCCAACACCAGAGATCAGTTCCTTACACTCCTCAACAGAATGGAGTGGCAGAACGAACAATACGCACAGTAACTGAAAAGGCTAGATGTATGGTGCATGAGGCTGGTTTGGACAAGAGATTCTGGGGAGAAGCTGTTGGTTGTGCCGTGTACCTGAAGAACCGATCTCCTACAATGGCCCTCAAGGATAAAGTTCCAGAGGAGGTTTTTACAGGAGAGAGAGTCGATCTATCGAATTTGAAAATATTCGGATGTAGAGCTCAGGTTCTGGTAAAGGATCATAGTCGCAAGAAGTTTGATCCAAAGACTGTTCAAATGATAATGACTGGGTATTCGACCAATTCGAAGGCGTATCGATTTATCAATTTGGAGGATGATCCAAGGAGGATTGTCATCGCTCGAGATGCTACATTTATGGAAAATGTTTTCGTGAGTACTAAAAAGAAACATGAAGTCGCTGTTCCTGTTTCTAAGAAGGATGCTGTGGTCGTAGATTTACTACCGTATGACATTCCTGGAGTTAGTCGTTCCACTACTCAACCAGAGATTCCAAGGATTGCTGGTCCTGTTGCAGTGGGGGTTCCGGTGGCTAGTTCGAATATAGATGAAGAAGAAACTGGAAGTGCATCTAGTACAGTGAGGGCTAGTTCACTGACGAGATCGGATTCTGTAGAGAATTTTTACGACTCTGAGGATTTGCAAAGTTCAGCTTCTGTCGACTTAGAGTGTCCTGCAGGAGATTTGCAAAATTCGAGACGTTACCCTGCTCGAAATAGGGTTCCGAAGCGGGAGAAGGACATGGTTTATAATTTCCACGTATCAGATGATCCTGATCCTACTTCAGTTAAAGATGCCATGGAGCGTTCTGACAAGAAGTTTTGGGTGGAAGCGATGAAAGATGAGTTCAATTCCTTGAAGGTAAATGGAACCTGGGAATTGGTTGATCGACCATTAGACGCTAATGTTGTCAAAACGAAATGGGTTTTCAAGTTGAAGGTTGGAGCTGATGGCAGCACCCAGCGCCATAAGGCCAGGCTGGTTGCTAAGGGTTATTCGCAAAAACCTGGTGAAGACTATTTCGAAACATTCGCACCGGTAGTCAAGATGTCTTCGATTCGTCTTCTACTAGCACTGGCAGTTGAGAAGAACCTGAGCGTTCATCATATTGATGTTACCACCGCTTTTTTGAATGGAGATCTGCATGAAGAGATTTATATGGAACAGCCGCAATCTTTTGTTCAAGAGGGGAGTGAAGGCAAGGTTTGCAAATTGAAGAAAGCCATATATGGCCTCAAGCAAGCTGCCAGATGTTGGAACCAAAAGATTCATGAGCACATAATAAAGATGGGTTTTACTCGGTCTAAATATGACCAGTGTGTCTACACAAAGAATTATGAAGGAATTTTCACTGTCATAGCTCTGTACGTGGATGATTTTTATATATTCACAAATAAAGCTATAGAAGCCAGGACGGTGATAGATCAGATTGGAAGAACCTTCAAAATAAAGGATTTGGGTGAAGCAAGAGAATGTCTTGGAGTCCGGATCGAGAGGAAGAGTATAAGTGAAATCCACTTGTCTCAAAAGAAATACATTTCAAAAATCTTGGAGAAATATGGAATGTTGGATTGTAAACCAGTTAGTACACCCGTTGAAGTGAATCTTCGCCTGAAACCCGGTGGAAAAAGTGACAACACGCGGTATCAGGAAATTATCGGTTCACTAATGTATCTGGCATGTTGTACAAGACCTGATATATCGTATGCAGTTACGATGCTAAGTCAATTTAATAACTGCAATGATTCTACTCACATGGCGGCACTGAAACGAGTGTTAAGGTATCTGAAGGGGACGGCGGAGCTATCGCTGTGTTACAAAAAATGTAATAAGCCTTTGGTTGCCTATGCAGATGCAGATTGGGGAAATGGGCCTGATGGGAAATCTTTCTCTGGTTATACCATAGTTTTCGGTGGTGCTGCGGTGTCTTGGCAGTCTATAAAACAGCGTTGTGTTGCGCTCAGTACTGCTGAATCTGAGTACATCGCAATCTGTGAGGTCGCTAAGGAAGTGATATCAGTAAATGGTTTATATTCTGAACTGACTGGCAGGCATAATACTGCTGTAACTATTTTTAGTGATAGTCAAAGTGCCAGTAAGCTAGTTTATACTCCTGCTATTGGAAAACGTTCCAAACATATAAATATACGGTATCATTTCATTAGGGAGTTAGCAGAGCAAAGGGTAATTAGTGTTGAATATTGTGAGACTGCCCTTATGCCTGCTGATATGATGACAAAGGGAGTTGGTAAGCAGAAACATGTGTTCTGCACACAACATAGTGGATTAAGTGGGGGTGTTGAACCATGAAGGTTGTAATCCACTATGGTTTAACAGTAGAGTCTTCTCTATTGTTCCCTGGCAACTGATTATTTATTAGTTACTGTCTTTAGAGTTGTCAATGGAAGAAAAACGTATTTTGTGTTTTACTTTATAATATACTTTTACTTTCTCAAATATAACCACTGCAAGTTACATGAGTATTTATTATTCTTAGTAACCTAATTCTAACAGCTAGCTTCTGCAAATTTCATTTTTATTATATTAGTTTGATTTTTCTATTCGCAGCAGCCGACCATCGCAATGGTCTAGTTTTGCAAAATTGTTTTTCGTGATTAATGAAACTTGGGCACACTTACAAACTTGTTGTTAAGAATTATGCAGAATAAAACCATTATTTTGGCTTTCTATTTTTAAAATTTTTCGGCCATATCTCAAAAAGCTGAACAAGACCACTCCAATAGAAGCATTCTGCTTTATTGTTTGCTATAGCAGAATGCAACTACAAGTATAACTCGATGATTCATGCACAAAACAAAGTATTTTGGTAGATTTAAATAGCTTATTTTGTAACCTTTGTTGTATACTTTGATACAAATATGACTTTTCAATATTTTTTTATTGTAAGAAAAAATTGCAGCGAAAATACCTTAAAACGGCTATATCTCAAAACGTGTTTTTCGTCGATGGTTGCTTTCTGTTTAATTACGCTCAATTTTGAGATGCTGGACCACTTTTTTGACACTTTGGATTCCTCCATGGGTGCAGCGGCTGACTCTCACTCATTCATTTTATTTTATTAGTATTGAACCATTATGAGAATTTAAATTGATTCGGTATAATCAATTTTGACATGCTGGACCACTTTTTTGACACTTTGGATTCCTTCATGGGTGCAGCGGCTGACTCTCACTCATTCATTTTATTTTATTAGTAGGTATTATTTGATTAGTGAATATTGAACAATTATGAGAATTTAAATTAATTCGGTATAAAATAGGTCGCAAAAATCGAGCAGTACCTCCCCAACTAATATGTTGTTTGACAGGTAAACAGCACCAGCGACGCGACGATGTGACTCCTAGCGGGATAAATTGGCAGTGTACCTCCCCATTGAGAACACCACAGATTAAGAACACTAAAAAACCGTAACTTTTAGGAAATAAAATAAACAAAACATTCTACGCACGCAGATTGCAGACACACGCACATCTCTACTCTCTAGTTAAGCCTGCAACGACGAGACGGTTTTCGTGTGTTTTAATTTATTACATTGCACTTTAATTCGTTTTCCTTTGGTTTTTAACCGACTTCTTACTCCAATAGTTCGATGAAAGTCATTTAAAAATATTGTCATAGTATAAAATTACAAGCGAGTAGTAAATTTCAACTTTTATGACATTTTGTTGCCGTCCTCATGCAAATGGATGATACAGTGATTTCGCCAGGTACATTGCAGATAAAACACCAAAAAAAGTTTATATCCTTGATATTTACTTTCTTATATCTAACCATATCCATTGTAGGTAATAAGATGGGAGATTCAGCGTCTGAAAGTGACTCCAGCTCATTGGATGGCGGAGCTATGTTGCCTCCAAGCACAGTTTCTCGTGATCAGCTACAGAAAAGAATTGAATCTCTGCAGCAACAAAATAGGTATGTTTTTGTTGCACATTTTATTAAAAATTCTCATCAGATTGTGATTATTTGTTTTTACATCTTTTCCATTGTGTTTTACAAATTGTGGTAAGTATGTGATTAGTATTTTATATTATTTACTATATGTACATAGGTACATCTCATATTCATAACATTGGATCTCATCAAGTGATCACATCTCACACCGAAGTATGTATGATGTCTACTAAGGAGAATATGATTTCTAGTCTGCTAAATCATAAAATAAAGTAAATAAAAAAAAAACTTACTAATGGAGACAATCTCTGCTTTTCAGGGTTCTCAAAGTGGAGCTAGATACTTACAAGCTTCGGGTGAAGGCTCTCCAAGAAGAGAATCGTGCCTTGAGACAAGCATCAGTATCAATTGTAAGTCACTGTATAGCTTTTCCAGAAGTGATATTAGTACTGTACTGTACTACTATAAAATTTCCTTTAACCCGTTGCACGCCAATTAGCAGACACAATCGATTTTTTATTGTTATCTGCACACCTGGGTGTCAATCGACGTTTAAAGAGTTAAATATCTTTTAGCTCCCACAATAATCTAAACATATGATAAATCTTTACTAATAAAAATTATGTATGATTACCTATTCACAGCAAGCTAAGGCTGAGCAAGAAGAAGAATATATTTCAAACACACTATTGAAAAAAATTCAATCACTCAAAAAAGAAAAAGAAACATTGGCACATCATTATGAACGTGAAGAAGAATGTCTTACTAATGATCTCTCCAGAAAACTAAATCAGGTATGTAAGATACATTAAAATTAAACAAATTAGAAATTCTACTCAATATTCCCTTGTAAATTGGGACCAAATTATGAGGATTAAAGATATGGACATAGTTTTGGTATGAGTAGTCCTAATCATACAGCATTTATTTACTTTGATGGAATTCTTTTTGACCAGTTGACCACCCCACTAGAAATTATTATTCAAGCTTCACAATAATGTTTTGTTACCAACATAAAGGCTTGTCAATACTTGTAATAACCGGCCAAGTGCATGTCAGACCACGCACAATGACTTTGTAGTAGGAAAACATGTTTATATCGCAATCAATTCTCCATTTCTCTGTTCTATTTTTCCTGTTGAGGTATGGACCCCTAAAAATTAACCTGTTAAGTTATAATTATATCGAAGCAAAAAAGTGGAAATGTAGCAACCCACAAAATGGGAAATTTTCACCAGAGCGGAAAAACTTTTTTGAGATTTCAGACAAAAATTCATATTATCACCTTTATTATTAAACCTACAAGTGCCATTATTTTAACATAAATTTATTTTTTGATACCTTATCAAGACACATTTTCTGTGGGTTACAGCAATAGCATTTTTTTTTTGTTACAATAAAATGCTGTAAGTAAATGAAATGGATAAATGTGTGGGTGACTCCAAATCAAGTGTTTTGAAGAATAAAAGGAGAAGCGGGAACTACTAGGATCAAACATTTTCAAAATGTTGAATTGGTGTAAATGCAAAATGATAAAAAAAATGCAATTTTTTATGCTATTTACAGCAAATGTTTAGGTAGTCCCTCAAAAAATAGCGTTAATTTAAACGCTGTACAAAATTTTCTATTGGTCGTAGAGCCACGAGAGTCGGACTATACGTCGCAGAATTTTTATCTGATTCTGAATCTGCAATAAAAAATTGTTGACGCAAAAAAGCGGAAACGTAGTAACCCGCACCGGGTTACTACGTTTCCGCTTTTTTGCGTTGATATCTTTGATGCAATAACTAAGTAACTGTCTTGAATCAGTATTAACCTTTTACATGCCGTAATTACAGAAACAACTAAAAAGCAGAGTCTAGTTTAATGGGATTACAGTGAGAAGGATTTATTTAAAACTTTTTAAATAAAATAAAAGTGACCTCTTTTAAAAAAACCGGTCAAGAGCGAGTCGGACTCGCGCAATTATTTATTTATTTATTTATTCATTCAAAACATAAGTTTACAGTGCTTACGACCAAATCACTTATATTCTAGTAAGGAAAAAAAATACAACAAAAAAACTTATACTAACTTACATAGAAACAAATATATATATTTACAAACTTGGTACGGCTTGGCAATGAGGGTTCCATTCCGATTTCTGAAAAAGTGTGCTATTTAGAGACATGGTTTTATTTTTCCTGTAATCTTTACATTAACTTCTGTGCGATTCCATTATCGCGGGTGCAACATTTAGAAGCATTAAAAGCTTTTTACTAATGTAATAACAAAATATTTTTAATTGTATTATTTTGTGAAGGACTATATTTTAACCTGTTTTCTTTGATTTATTTATAAGAATTTAAATGAAACATTATAAATAATCACGAGGTAGGTTTAAAGTGCTATCGCGGGTGCAACAAAATTGGCCCCACCTTTCCAGATCGTAGTATAAAAAACCAAAAGTCTGTTAATTGCATAACATTTATTTTAATCAGTCTTCATATTTTACAAGACGATAAATCAACTAATTACAGATTTAAAGAAATATATGGAAAACAAATATAAATAATGAATTATTCACTTTTGAAGCAATCGCGGGTGCAACGTCAAATTATCGCGGGTGCAACGCGTCTAACTTCAGCGAACATAAATGCCAATAAAAGCACATCTAAGAACGAATTGTGAGATAAAACAGCGTATATTAATTACTAATTAGTACACTTCTTTGTCATATAAGCTAATTATTTCCTTTTATTAGGTCATTATTCGCCAAAAATTTTATTAATATAATTGATTGCTATCATGATTTTTTTTTTTATAACTTCAACTGTTTTATTGGACTAGCAGGAAGATTACGCATCACTTTCGCCACTGCCCTTCCCAAAGTTCGAGGACTGATGTTAATAATATCTAGCACCTGTTAATTGAATTTGTCCTTCTTTACGACGCATGAAGTCTACTAGAGCCTGTATTCTTTCTCTTGATCTAATTCTGGCCAATATTTTCAAATTTTTATTTGCCTCTATTTTCCTTTTGAATTACTCTTCTCCATTTCGAATCACGAGCCCTTTCTCGCCGGAGATGGTTTGCATTAAGTTGAGAATTTTCTTTCAGTTTCCTGCTATATTTCTGTGAAGCAGTAATAATTTATAACCTGAAACTGTCGGTGTCGGCTGTTTCACGCGAGTGTAGGCAGGGTCCAAACCTCAGTTTACAACAAGCTTTCGAATTTTTATGTTTCTAAGCGCGCCAAAAATTTAAATTTGAACTTAGTCGAAAAAAAGTTATAAATACTTTGATTTATAAATTGACTAGGTTTTGCCCGCGGCTTCGCCCGCGTAGATGTCGGAAATTATCCCAAGGGAACGTACTACCGGGATGAAAATTATACTATATCCTAATCCAGGTCATGGTATACCCATATGTCAAATTTCATCCAAATCTGTTCAGCCGGTTTAGCGTGAAAGCGTAACAAACAAACTCACTTTCGCATTTGTAATATTAGTTAGGATCTACGGTTAGGATAGGATTATCGCGTCATCGTTGTACACGGTTAAACACAAAATCTGATAAACCCAAAAATTTACTAAGAAAGAAGGAGATGTAAGTAGTTGAAAATGTATCGGACCCTGTGTCTCGACACAGCTAGGGTCCCTTCCACTGGCCAACTATTAGGTACACATGCAGTTCAGTAAAGCAGTAGATACACAGTCGCGCACACACCCGCATTTCAAACTTTCATCCCCTATATCACCCCCTGTAGTATTGTTTTTGAAAGTATCCTATGTCCTTTCCCAGGATTCTATATAAAGCCTTGCCAAATTTTGTCGAAATCCGTGCAGTTTTGTACATTTTAACATCAACCCCTAGTTTACCCCCTTGGGGGATGATTTTTCAAAAACACTGAACCGCATATTTCTTAATTTCCTACCAATAGCATAATTTTGTTATCTCTAACTTAAGAAATACTGGGTTTCCCTTGCAAACTTTCATCCCCTATATCACCCTCTGTAGTATTATTTTTGAAAAAAATAGTATCCTATGTCCTTCCCCCGGATGCTATATAAAGCCTTGCCAAATTTTGTCCAAATCCATGCAGTTTTGTAAATTCTAAAATCACCCCCTATTTTACCCCCTTAGGGGATGATTTTTCAAAAACGCTGAACCGCATATTTCTTTATTTCCTATCAAAAGCATACATTTTAATTTTCACATCCCTAACTTAAGAAATACTGAGTTTCCCATACAAACTTTCATCCCCTATATCACCCCATGTAGGATTATTTTTGAAAAAAAAGTAGCCTATGTCCGTCCCCAGTATACCATCTATAGCCTTGCCAAATTTTATCGAAACCCGTTCAGTGGTTTAGGCGTGAAAAGGTAACAGGCAGACAGAGTTACTTTCGAATTTATAATATTAGTATGGATGTTGAGAATCGTCTACAGCGGAATCGCCCTTCTATCACATAGAATAATTTCAGATTTTTCTCTATGCCAACTTCAGAGAAGAGTTCTTAAGACCCTCTTTCAGTCCCAGTTGCAAAAAAATATTAATATTTTTATTTCTTTCTTTTTTGCAAAATAGTTGGGTAAACGTCATATAAAAATGTTCCAAATTTCAAGTTGATAGCATTAGTCTTTTTATTTTGAGATATCCAGCTGTGACAGACAGACAGACTGAGTCATACCATAGGGGTTCCTTTTTTACCATTTTGGTACAGAACCCTAAAAACCTAGATAGTGCTAGAAAAAAACTTACTTATTTGGTCTTATAAGTTTCTACAGATTTAGAAAATGTGCTTATAAATTGTGTTTCAGTTACGCCAAGAGAAATGCCGGTTGGAGCAAACTCTAGAGCAAGAACAAGAATGTCTGGTGAACAAATTAATGAGAAAAATAGAAAAACTTGAAGCTGAGACACTTGCCAAGCAAATTAATTTAGAGAGGCTCCGTAGGGAAAAGGTAAGGTACAAATCAGGGATGTTGCGAATATTCGCATCCGCATCCGCATATGCGGAACATCCGCATCAATTTAGACATCCGCATCCGCATAAATCGATGCGGAGCTGATGCGGATGCGGATGTGTAGCAGGTCGCGACAAGAAAGAAAGGGGCGGGCCCGGCGAGCGGCACGTGTCGACCGCGCGTGCTGATTGACCAATAAGAAAGCAATAATTTTATCAGCTCCACCAGCCAGTGTTTGAGTGTTCCAAGTGAACAGTTATTTAGTAGCGCAGGATTAATATACAAACCCTTGCGAAACAGACTGGAGTCCGAAAAGGCGGCCATTCTACTTTTCATTAAATATAATGCTCCAATATTCAAATTTAATTACTAAAATAATGAATCAGTAATAGTAATTCACTTGCTACTTTATTATTAAATAAAGAAAGAATAAATATTACTGTCTTTTTTTTTTACTCTACCCACACTTAAGATTTTTGTACAGATCCGCATCTGATCCGCAGATGTGAGCCTCTTAAAATCCGCATCCGCATCCGCGGATGTGAAAAAATCTGCATCCGCAACATCCCTGGTACAAATCTGATCATTTTTAGATTTTGAGCAACCTCATTGTTCTTGTTGGGTGGTGCAAGGTCTATTTTTTTTTTTTTTTTGTAAATTGGTGGAAAACTATAGATCAGAAAAAGATGATGTGTCCTAACTTTGTACATTATATTATTTTGTAGTTCAAGAATTGTATAAAATATGCAATAAATAAATAATGACAAACTTATGTGAATGATCATAATTATGGTAGAACTAATAGTAATAAAAAAACTTTCCCAGGTGGAACTTGAAAACACATTGGAACAGGAGCAGGAAGCTCTAGTGAACAGGCTGTGGAAGCGAATGGATAAGTTGGAGGCAGAGAAGAGATCACTGCAGATCAGGCTTGATCAGCCAGTGTCCGACCCAGCTAGTCCTAGGTGAAAATCTTATAATTTACTTTACATTGTGTTGTTTTGAACTTGGTTTATTTATTCTTCTAATATTTTGTTACTATTTTTGGGGTGTAAACCATAACACAAGTTCTTTAAATTTTACTCAGGGGCATAGTAATTTGAAACTCCTTTAGTAAAATAATTTAATTTCAGGATTATATTCATAAATGACGAAACCCAGTCCTGAAATTATGTCATGTTTCCTAAGATAAATGCATGATAAATTATAGTTTTTAAGGCATGGTACTCACTTAATTTTTTAATAATTCTTCATGCATCTTGCTATATTTTCATTGTTTTATTATTAATGGAGTTTTTTCTTGCTAGGGACATTAGTAATGGTGATACAGCATCCAATTTAAGCAATCACATTCAGACCCTGCGTTCTGAGGTTGTAAAGTTACGGTGAGTAAATAACATGATTTAATTTTAATACATCATTTTTTATATACCTACTGTATGACAGTCACAGGCATGTGTCGTCGTATGTGCGTTAAGTCTCGGGTCTACTAACGAAGCGCGAAATATCCATTTTAAACTGATATAAATAAAAGCATTTTCTGGACTTCAAAATTATTAAAACTGGAGTGAGTAAGTTACTTGTCAATATTATACATCTATACATGGCCTTGACACACTAACTTTGCTTTAGCTAAAAATGGTGTTGTGTGTTTTTTCAGATGCTAATGTGGTCAACACTAGGCTCTAGATGACTCATAAAAAATATTGCCTTGTCATATCTCATCAACACATATAAATAAGTAAAATATGATATTTAAAAGCAAAATAAAATATTGTACTGTAAATAATTTAAGTAGAAATAAACAAAATAGAACACCTTGTTATACTTACTTATGCTCTATAAATCTTTGTTCTCCTTTACACCATAATATTAATACAAAATAATTTGCAACAGAAATCAGCTGGCCGTGTCACAAAATGAGAATAAGGAGAAGATGCATCGCTTCGCTCTCGAAGAGAAGCACATTCGGGAGGAGAATGTTCGCTTGCAACGGAAACTGCAGCAGGAGGTGGAGCGTCGCGAGGCGCTGTGCAGACATCTGTCTGAGAGCGAGTCCTCACTCGAAATGGAGGAGGAGAGGCAGTTCAATGAAGCTTTGAGTGTATGTTGCTTTCTGCCATATTTTTCTATCCAAACAAACACCTATACAAACATAACTGGTGAAATGTGGGTGTACTCAGGTACGAGGTGTGGGTGTACTCAGGTGAAATGTGGGTGTACTCAGGTACACCTCTGCCTCGTTCAGGGGCAAAATTTCCAATTCTCAAAATGTCCAATAAATACAAAATACTGAAAGAACTTTGTAAAGGTAAATAAATATATGTTATAGATAATTATAATTACGACAATATAGCTTATTTACCTTTACAAAGTTCTTTCAGTATTTTGTTTTTATTACTTGCTTTGATGAGTTATTGAACACTCAAACTCAAACTCAAAGCATTTATTTCAATTAAACCAATTACAGGCACTTTTGAATTGTCAAAGAGTCGGTCAGTAGGTAAGTCAGAAAGTTGAAGCTAGTTGCCCATTCCAAAACGTAGATCTATGGAGAAGAACGGGCAAGAAACTCCACGGACACTCTTTTAAATCAAAATATGGTTACAAAATATTGGTTACATCATTCATGTTGAAAATTATACATGTGAGAACGATGAACGTTAAAAGCGTCCGTATTAAAAAAATTAATAAAAAACAATTCAAAATTAAAATTAAAATAAGCCGTGGCAGCTAAGGTATGACCAGCCTCCACCAACAGCGCCCGTTGATGAACCTGACGTATGGATTCGTTAAATGATCCAACACACGCGCCACCATCAGCGAGGCATTAGAGTGAGCATGACACACTCAGCCGCCAGGGCACATCCAAGTCAAATAAAGACGTACCCAGTAAATGGTAGCTTTAGAGTAGGTACATAGTACTCACACATGTGCTAAGCAATTATACAATACAATGGTGATTGAGTCCAGTGTTGGGCAAAATGTAATTAACTACAAATTACGAATTACAATTACAAATTGTAATTGGCAACTTCAATTACAAATTACTTGAAATTATTGAAAAGTAATTCAATTAACAATTACAATTAGTAATTGTAATTGTTAATTGCAATTACTCAATTACTTATGTATGTAATTTATTTTAACCTTGAGGTAGTAAGTTAAATAAAACGATTAAATTATTAAACGAAAAAAGTGATTTACTTTAAATTAGATTTTCTCTTTGTTCAAACATTTGATAAGAAATTTTGTGAGATTTTGGTAAATTAATCTGTAGTAGCATATGAGAATAATCTCTCAACAGGGCCTGATGACGGCATTAATGTATTGTACTTAAGAAACACCTGCTTAATCTCAGGATGTCTGTTTAGCATTGACGTGTCTTTATCCGGATCAGCTAGGTACTTGGACATAAGAATTTCAGGTCTTGTCGAACGGAGTGGTTCAGTTAATTCACCTTCAGAAGAATCTGTTTTAAAAGTAAAATATGAATCATCATCATTCTTTGAGCTTGTGCTCGCAGACTGTCTTGCAGTTTCCTCTAGAATTTCAGTTTCTAGGGCTATTTGTTGTTTAAACATATTTTTTATTCTGCGATGGTACTGCTGCTCAATAACAGTAAGCCACTTATCCTTGAATCGAGGATAAGAAATAGTTGCAAATACTGCCTTATTGCCCTTAGATGTAAACAAATCAAAAAACTCTTGAAATCTCTCATTGACGCTTTCTAGGTATTTTGCTGCCAAAGCGTTGCAGTATTTAAAGTTTTCCTCAGTTCATTTTGCCAATTTTTTTCATTCTATCCAATGTGATTTGTACGCGTGTTGTGCTGCATGCGCGCAGCAAGTGAACAACTGCACAGTTTAGGTTTTTTTATATGTTACCCGTAAAAAGTAATTGAGTAATTTGAATTACAAACTAATGTAATTAGAATTACTTGTGAATTATGTAATTGAATAGCAGTAATTTCAATTACATGTAATTTGAATTAATGTAATTCAATTACTTTTCATTAATTTAGTAATTAAATTACAAAAGTTAATTAATTACGCCCAACAGTGATTGAGTCTACACAATGCAAAGCTATTCTTACAATCTTCAGCAGTTCCAACAGTATGTTCAAATGTTAATTAATTAGTTGAGGTTGTGGAGCAGGACCAGCATGGAGCCAAGCATTTTTATCATTTATGTAATCCCCAACGTATAATATGCCTGCCTGCATAGTGTGCGTTTTATACAAGTTTTAAATTTCGTCTCATTTAGTTGAAGTATGTGTGGAGGTATTTTATTGTAACATTTTAAACAGTACCCCATGAACGATGAGTCTACTTTAGCCAGCCTGAAACCTGGTTGAGCTAATAGGTCCTTATTTCTAGTATTATAATTATGCCTTTCACCTCTTTTATTAAAAAGATGTAAATTTTTTCTTACGTACATGATGTTTTCGTAGATATATTGACAAGGTACCGTCATGATGTTAATATCCTTAAACAGTTCCCTTAGAGAATCGCGCCTGCGAAGATTATATATGGCTCTGATGGCTCGTTTCTGCAGAATAAAAATGGACTCGATATCTGCAGCCCGTCCCCAAAGTAAAATACCGTAAGACATGATACTATGAAAGTAACTAAAATAGACTACCCTCGCGGTATCTACATCAGTAAATTGACGGACACATTTACCACATTCTCAAAGATTGGACATTTTGCCCCTGAACGCTCTGCCTAACCCTTCGGGAATTAGGCGTGATGTTATGTTATGATTCTATCCACTATCATATTGGAAGAAAGAAATAAAATAAATATCTTAAGCATTGTGGCATAAAAAGGCACGGCTGTTGAGAAGGCACTGAGAGATAATTACCTATTGAGAGATTGGAAAGCAATTTTATTAAAAGTTTGATAAACAGTACCGAGCATTACCAGTTACGTAAGACAGTACCTAACCAATGAAAATGATTTGTAATGTTCAATTTGCAGGCACGATCGCGGAGCGTGTCGTCGCCGGGCGGGTCACGGCCCCTCTCACCATACGCGTCACCATTGTTGCCTAACGCCGCCGGGATGCCAATGTCTCGGCCTTCACTGCATCTTAACTCTCAGGTAAGTGAAATTAATGGCGTTTTGTGCCTGAAAACGTGACTAATTATTGCAAGGAAATATGAGGTACTATCTAACGAATGACCTTTATTTGGTTTTGCATAATTAAAAAGTGTTGCATCTGAACATATTCAATTAATCCCTCGCATCCCGTCACCCGAACTGCCAAAATGCGCTGAAGCCCGAGGTTCCTCCGCCATCGAAATCCGGTTTGCTCGTTATCGCGTCCGCGGGATTTTTAGAGTTGAGAATTGCGAACTGTGCCAATACAGGTTGCTACTTTTTTATTATATCTGATTGAAACTGAAATTAGAAATTTGTGTGATATGTTTTGTTTGTGTGATGTGGTCAGGCAAATACAAATAACATTCAGCAACCACAATATTTATTTTTTATAGAATAATTGAATTAGTAAAAAAAAGACATACGTCAAGTAATAATATGTGACACACGTTATGAATGAGGAACAGCAGACTGGTTATAACATTCCCAGAGGCGATAGGCGCTGGGCCGAACGCATCTGCTGAGGCATTACTTTGGCAGCCACGTGTGACCCATCAGCATCGTTGCATTCCACCTAAGAAAAAGAAATAGCAGTACTCACAGGCACAATTAGTTGGCCATAACCCACCACCGCGAGATAAGATTGCTTATGCATTTGATATTTTAGCAATTATTGCAAAGCCTACTTATAACAATCAATATTTGTTTATTGTTCAATATATTTTGCAATTAATATTAATAAATAATTAAATATTTTGCAGTAAATCTCTGTGGGACAGGTTTCCATACAATAAATTACATAAAATCAATAACCCCAAATTGAACATCCTCGATCAATAAATCTCGGCGGCAAAATGGCGGCCATTGTTTCTACATAGGTGCAATGATTAGAAAGCTCATTTAAACTTTATTTGTGCATATTTTGACTAGAACAGTATATTGTGTGTTTTATATATTTCTTTATATGTTTTTACTTTACTAAGTACACAGGGCTACACATCAAGCTATACATATCCAGTTTACACTGACCTCTCATTGTAAGGAAATCCTACACAATACGAGATCAGCTTGTACTGGAAATGTATAGCTTGATCTGTAGCCGTGCGTACATTACTTACCGATGTATTCTTAATATAACACAAAAAACAAAACACGACTAATCAGTGATTATTGTTGTACACCAATGGTAAGCTCGTTTTATTCTCCGTTCATTCATGTATAATACAAGCGAAAACGGACCATCAGGGAATAGAAAAAAAACAATGTCGCGCGAAGTCGTAGGACGCGATGTCGAGTATTCGGGACGTAGAGGACACTTTTCGGCCGACCGGGTATCTCGACAGCGGGACGCGAGAGGTTAATCATCTGCCAAATTTTTATATAATTTTTTTTCGGTTGACAGACGCGTCGCACAAGCGACAGGTTCGTGAAGCCGGCGATCCCGGGCGGCGTGGGGCTAGGCGCGCGGCCGGGCCCGCTGGAGCCCCCGCTGGCCCCGCTGGCCCCGCCAGCCGTCCCGCTGGCGCCGCTGTCGGCCGCGCCCATGCCCAACCCCGCCATCATGCAGCCCGCCAGCCCCATGGACACGTCCTCCAAGGACTAAGTTCGGTCGCCGTCCCTCGATCACACCGCGAAAGGGCAGTTCACCGGCTCGCGTAGGCCCTGTATCGTCGTGAACCCTCCTTTCAGTTTATGTATGTAATAAAAGAAGACAAGGACTAGGGTGAAGTCGCGTGTACGGCGGCTGCACGAATGTATAGCGTGTTGCAGCCGCATCATCGAATTAAATTATACTGGGATTCCGTGAATATGCTCTTACGTCGGTGTGCACTCGAAGCTGTAAGATTCAATAATAACTGCCGGGTGCAGTCGTGATGTGTTGAAGGCAGGCTATCCATCATTCGATCTGTTTTGAAGTGCAGACATATTGAATTGCGACTAATTCTGGCATTGCTATTGTTTAATCTTATGTAAACCTACTGTGCACTCTGCTCACTGCCCTGTCGACTCGGCACGCTCCTAGAATTACATTCTTATTTCTGCTCGGTCGTGATTCATTTACTGATAAAATTGGTAATGAACGAGATTATGGGGTACGATTGTATTCACGTTTATCGAAAATGTTAATGAGGAGGGGAGATGTGACGCCGACGCGACGTTGTAACTTTCGATTAGGATAGTAATAGCTAGTTCTGATTAAAAATCAATTTTGGAAATATATCCGGGCTTAAATTTTGCGGCAGTGGGTTTTATTTAACTTAAGGCTGTGTATAAAATTCACTTGTGAGTAAAGTTAGTAAAGGAGAGAAAGGAGATAAAGATTGTAAGCTATTTGATATATCACACTCGGGGGTCTAGCAATACTACTCCTACGCAATGTTTTTGTGAAGGAATGTAATATAATGTTACGAATGTTGTGTTGTGCCCTCAGGGCAAATTGTTGTGTTCGCTATATGCTCGTAGGAGTAGTGAGTTATTGTCCTCGGACTCAATTCAATTATGCAAATTGTCACATAATTTTTTTTTCATGTTATAATAAAACAAAATATATGCATTACTATTATGAAGCCTTTTATTTGTATTTATTCTACCATGTGTTTGGACCGACTTTAAAAACAAGAGTTTATGCATTCGACGAGGTTTCTATTAAAGATGCAACGAATATTCGGCAATTATTCGGTATTCGGCCTATTCGGCCATTTTTTTTTAAGTATTCGGTATTTGGCTATAAGAGTAGGGGAAGACCAAAGAAACGATGGATGGACTGCGTGAAAGATGACATGGCTAGAAAGGGGGTGACTACAGAGATGACTAATAGAGAAGTATGGAAAAAAGACATTTGCGCCGACCCCAAATACATTGAGATAAGGGCAGGAGAATGACGATTCGGTATTCGGCCGAATACCGAATATCTTATAAAACGAAATGAAAACGCAATTTAATCAAAAACATTTATTTCTGAAATAATCATTTAATTTTAATTCTTGATATTGAGGTTGGTAGTGTTTTTTAAATATTTAAAGAATCAAGGCAAGGTCCATAGATTAATTTGTACAAAAAAAAGTGTTCATTTAGAGGGTTCAAAACATTTTCCAATGTTGAGAATACATTGCCGGGAGTAGATTGATATACTTATCATATTTTTAAAAACCCAGATACTTAAAATATTTCGAAAGGAAATTATCAGTTTTTCGTTGACCATTTTGTATTTATAAAAAAAAAACGAAGTGACAAGTGACACTACCGGATGACCGGATCTATCAAACTGACAGACAAGTCAGATGTGTTTTCGGTTTTCTTGTTTACAGTTGAAAAAGTACATTGAAATCATTATTTGTGACATTTTCCATAAAACGATGGGCTTGCGTGACGACACCAACCCTAAAGATACCTAAAGATTATGTCTACCGGTGGAAGACGTCAAATTAATATCAAGCTTGTGTAAATATTGATGTACGAACATTAATCTGGTTAAATAACACCAGGTTAGGTCTACTTAATAAAAAAAACAACATCTTGATATTTGTCTTTATTCCTCTTCTACAAAAATATGATTTTAAATGCTGAGCTGGTAGTAAAATGTTATGCTGATACCTTGCCTATCCCAAATACCACACAACTGTTATTACATGGGCATAAAAACCGATCGTTCGGCGACCAACTATGCAATTACAGCAATACTCTAGGATGCGGTGCGTTAGACTCAAGTATACGACGGGAATGGTGAAGATTCAGGTCACAGTTGATACACCTCATTGTCCAATTCGTAAATCAAAATCCAGTGTCGAGAATATAAGCACAAAGTCAAAGATAAGCGTGAGATTCAAAAGTCCGTGGTAGAAGCCGAGAGTTTTCAGGGTAAAGCAGAAATCAAATGTCCAACAGAGTTACAAAAATCCGTTAAAGAAAGCGAAAATTACACCGAAGCAAGAATACACGCAACACAGTCGACGATCAAAGATAGTCTGGCGCATAGATAATATACTATATAAAGTACTAGTCTGGCGATCTGGCGATGGTCTGCCCACAGAGTACTTTGAATATATGGGTCTGCCTCAAAGAGTATAACTAATAAATAGGGCGAATGGTGCCCTCTTACGGTATTTTTATGCAAACATGCGCCATAGCGCCGTCTACAATTTGTATCCGAGCTAGCCAGTCTATAGCAAGATAAAAACAAACAAACAAACCAAACATAAAATCCCAAAAAAAAAATCAGCTGTTCCGTACATCAAACTCGTCAAAATATAGGGAGTAGCTGATTTTTTTTCGCAATTTCGGGTTTGGTCCCATGGTAAAAGTTGTTCACAATGATGAGTACAATGACCCCAAACAGTTGTGCTTTCAATTCTGAGACATGTTGTATAGCATGGATCTTATAAAAAAGTTAAGTAGGTACTTTTTTATACGTCCATGATTGTAGGTACTGGATGGAACATTAGTTGATGCAACCGCATATCAACGGTAACAAAAGCATTTTTAGCGGAACTGCCTTAATATAATAGGTTTCACAGAGGACAGGATCTGCTTTTACTAGTTTTGTTACCATTGATATGCGGTTGACTTACTGTCAATACATGTAGGCTAGTGTTTCATAGAAATGACGCAAAATGAAACAAGGAAATTGAGCCACACGCAGGTCAAATATTGTGCATATTTAATTTTCAAAAAACTACATAGGTACTCTTTAGGTACCGAAGAGTCTAAAATTAGAATTCCAACTTCTCTTTTTTTTATGTACAAATGCTGCCCTGATTCTTTAATCAAAACAAGTTTTTTGGCATTTGTTGGTAACAGACGATTGCGCTTTTCTTCGTACATAATACCTGCTTTTGAGAATAGTTTCTCACTGTATACACTACTGCAAGGTGACGACAGCTATTTTTTAATAAACTTACTTATAGAAAACACAGCACGTGTGACACGACTTGCCGACTAATGAACCAAGTACTCCCGCCCCGTCACCGCGTATCGTAACCTGTTTGCGTGAAATGCCCCGCCGAATATTCGGTATTCGGCTGAGAGCGCCGCCGAATATTCGGTATTCGGTCAAATCACTATTTGTTGCAACTCTAGTTTTTATACATTTACGTGAGCTCCGACGCCGACAAGAACTCGGACGTGCTTCATATTAATCTTCTACAATAATTGTGTTATGTGTGTGTGCTGTTTTTGCTCACGTTATTGATTTTGAAAATAAAAGATTATTCACAATAAGTCTTGTTTTATTATTTAAATTAGGTTCGTACTACAGTCTGAAATATTAAAATTAGGTAAGGTCAGGTGGGGTAAGTGAAACGACGAGGTGGTAAGTGAAACACCCAACCCTATACAATAAACTATACAGTTCAGCTCTAATAGTGATCTGCCGATAAAACAGTATCGACAAAGTTTTATAAAAAAAAGAAATCTGACATCTTTGAAACTTCAAAACACGAGTTGGATGTGCCTAATCTTTTCGCTGGTGACAAGCAATTTATTAATGTTTATGAAGATTTTTATATGTAAATAACGTACCTATTCAAACTATAGATTTTATGTTCTAATGGTTATTTCTAGCTAAAACGTGCAGGCAATTGAATTGAAACGTGGTAAATGAAAATCTGGCAGAGTTTCGTTTATGTCTTGTAATCAAAATCAAAATGATGATAATAAATGGCTGGCTATGGCTTATATTAACACTTCCCCACTCGGCTTGGCTTGGCTCGTGGCATGGCTCGTGGCTTGGCTGGAGTGGGGGGTCAATATGGCGGCTTGGCTTTGGCGGGCTGCATGTTGGCTGACGTCACATCCGTTACAGAATTATAATGTGGTAGAAATTCTAATCTCAAAAACTACTGATTGGGGAAAGTGAAACAGTGCTGGCCGTGGTAAGAGAAACATAAGGCACATTTGTGTAGAACTCGTCGAGTAGAGTACACAGATTTTTTTATTTTTTTTATCTTCTAAAATGAAAGTCGTCAATTTTATACCATTTTGTACGAGCTCTATTATATAATGTACCATATACTGTACTTAATCAAGAAATACTAAAAACGGCGATTTATAAGGTATTTTGTTTAAATATTGGTGATTTTCTGCAACTGCAAAAAATAACCTTGTACCTTCACAGTATCATTATGAAATACAAAGTTATCTTTGCGATTGTTAAACATATAATATGGTACGGAACCCTTTGTGTGCGAGTCCGTCTCGCACTTGGCCGGTTTTTTTTGGATCTCCAAGGGACCCTCTACGTATTTGATACCTATTAATTTCAACTTGATACCTCCACGCATTCCTGAGAAAAAGGGTTGACAGACTGACTGACAGACAGACAGATGGACAACGAAGTGATCCTATAAGGTTTCCGTTTTTTCCTTTTGAGGTACGGAACCCTAAAAACTAGTTTCGTGTATCAGGTGGATTGTGGGACTGACGGAAAATTGTTCGACTGGTTTGGTTTGTGACAGGGCAGTCGTTTTTTCGTTATGGTCCTGTAAAAAGTTTGGGTGATTGCAATCAATAAAGCCAGGCCGAAATAGTAGAAAAAAAAATTTCGATGCCAGAAATATTTCTGAAGAAAAAAAAAAGTGATATCTTATGGTGGCATTCATAGTTTTTTTACCACTAATTGCCAGAAACAATGGTTGTAGACAATGTCTAAAAAGGTTGCAGTCTTTAACAGGTTACGTAAACACGTCCTAACCACCACGCGCCCGCCGGTCACAGGTGACCGGCGAACAATGAATTTTCTATAGTGTCTATTGTCTGGCAGCGTTTTAAATTCTGAAAATAAAAGATGGCTACGTGCGGTTTGAGAATTTCCTGAGATGGGACATTTTTCTCTGATTTCTACCACATTGGGCCGTGACGTCATCGCCGATCGCCGTTGCCGTGCCGTCGGCCCCGAGAAACTGTCGGTCTAAACTTAGGACGTTCTTCACTGGCCCCCTACCTTCTACAGACTTTCTATTCTACGCTTTTTCGAATAAGTTTTCGCTGCTACCTACATGACATGGTTCAATTCGTCGACTCTCATCTTGGTATAGGTACCTTATCCTAATAACTTGAACTATATAAGGATGTTTTTCAAAGAAGGTTTCTAACTACTTAAGTACCTAATAATTTGCATTTTATATAGTTTGAAAACGTCCAGTAAACCATAGGCAGACAGGTGAATATTTCATTCGTAATTATTTAAACAAGGCGAGTCGGCATTTTGTAGCTAGACGCTTTGGCCATTCGGCAAAGAATGGTCAAAGAAATAATCGCGTTTTACAGACGCATCGTAAACCTAAGTAAACCAGGATAAGGCATATTTCTATTTGCCTTGGATGCTGCTAGGGTTACAGGTAAAATAATTTGCATAATACCTCCCACGGTGATTTTTTGCTTTAATAAAATTATGTTTTAGCTGGCAAGGCAGTAGGGCTCTTCGGTTTTTGCTAAATGAATTTAGCATTTAAGTAGGTACAGTCGTGTTCATTAATATATTGGCTAAGTTGGCCCTTTCAGGCTTCAAAAATATATGAACGTCAAAAAAGTTACTAATATAATAATATTATGACAACTAAACTCCTTTGCAAAAAAAAACGGGCACCTTACAGTAATTGGCTTTTCTATGGATAATATTAATATTTTTAGTATGTCATTAGCATAAATGACTAGAAATTTCTTATTATCATTGAGAGTATAGTTTTTAACCCTTAAATCCTGGAATCGGTGTTTTAGTCAATGTAAACAGAGAGTCGTGATAAAATGGAAATTTTTAGGGTATAATTAAATTAAGACTACGAGTATTTTTATGGTATTTTAATAAAAAAGAGACATTAAAAATAAAAATTAATAACGAGTATGACCTCCCCTTGCAACGATAACGGCATGTAATCGTCTTGGCATGCTTTCCACCAGGCTTTTAATGGTGTCCTGTGGAAGTAGCACAAAAGTGCTTTATATCAGCTGAATAACTGTCTACCATAGAATCTTAAGCTGTACAAGCCTGCTGAATAAGAGCTTTAGCAGCGCTGTTTCAGCTGATATAACTCTGATTTGGGCACAAATTAAACAGCTGTTAGCTGAATAACTGTAACTAATTGCATTATATTAGCATTATTTAAGCATTAATAATGGTAACAGTCACCCCAAGAGCTGAACATTGGCTGATTATTAGGGTAGGTGTTACCTGTTATGTAGCACATGGCTGATGTATTAGGTGTGGGTTACCTATTTTTCAGCTCAAACTACACACGGGGATCTTTTTAAAGTTTCGAGCTCATGCAGTTGTTGAAAATTTATAATTGGCACAGTTGTGAATACATTTTTATTTATTATTCTGGTATTGTGTGCGCGAACCATTTTGTGACAAGTGTTTGTGGTAAGTAAAACCTTGATTTTTTCTTATACATGCGTAAAATTTGGTCGGGAAAGCAAGTTCATGGTCAAATACCGTATGAATATAGGTGAAAATTTTCACGCGCTCTCTAAATATGACTGTTTACTTGGAATTTATAGAATAAATTAGGTTGATGCTATAAAAAAAAAGCTAGAAATCTCTTTTTAAATGACATGTAATTTGACAATAAGCTGTTTACTTATAAATAATTGGTATCCTTTTCAAATGTAGTTGTTATTTTCATTGACTAAACAAAAATAAATTGTTACTATTATTATAATATAAAGGATAGAACCTGAAAAATGGCGGACAACCAATGTAGACCGCATTAACCACAATTAAATTCTATGGGCTGAATAGTAGTTCACTCGTGGTACGTAAATCCGCAACAAGCTGACACGAGTAGTTCTTGTGTCAAACAAGTCAGCCACAGATCCATGTAAAGCTTAATAGTGGGTATCATTTACGCAAATATTGTACCCAATGAATTATCTTGTATTGGGATATCAATATTTGTATTCTGTTGCAATCTTCACCTATAAGTAGGTACCTGCATTACAAATTAAAATATGTGCTAATTGTAATCATGTAATTACTTTATTTTACAGGGTAATTCACAACCGGCCACCAACGCAGCGATAGTTGCACCTCGACGACAAAATTCTGCTATATTACTGTTAAACCACTCGTATTTGTTTTAGATGAAACTTTTTCTTTTCTAATTATAATGGACATGAATAATAAATAAAAGTACAAAATCATCAGTAACTCTGTTTTTTATTTCTTAAACAGTATGTACTAATGTAATGAAGTATAGTGATAATACGTACGGGGCACTATGACAGCTTATTTAACAGCACATAGTAGATTAATTGCCCATGCTAGTACAAGTATTCAGCTCCAACCAGGATCAAAGATTACATATGATCTTATTTACAACAGTTTGCTGTAATTTAGCATTATATGAATTCACCCGTGGGCTAGATAAGTGCTATTATAAGATTGCTTATAACAAGCTGATTAACATTGTAAAAAGTTCCATTATGTTCAGCAAGACGCATTATATCATTGATAATTGAGGTCACAGAATAGCTGATTGCATTATAGTAGTTCACATGTTCTGTCTTAAAATGCAAGCATTTTATGGGTACGTTTGTGGCCTTCAATTCAGAATATAGCTACTTTTAGGTCCACAAAAATGCTACATTGCAGCTTACAGTACTATTGATTGCTAAATGCTGATTAACACTGACCTTTACACCTATAATAACGCTCGCAACATTACAATGTTATTGCCGTGGGTGTTAATACAGACAATAAACAGGCGAAAGCGTAATTTCCAGCTTTTGCAGTTCGAGTGAAATCTAATAACTCTTCATAAATGCTGAAGTTACCGATGTGGACCCTATGTGATATCTTATAATGCAGATCTGTGCTACTTGGGTGTGTTCCCACTCAGCCGAAATCACACGTTTAAGCTCTCTGATGTTTTGTGGAAGGGGTTGGGCAGATCGTACTTGCCTTTTTAGGAGGTCCCAGACGTGCTCAATGGGGTTAAGGTCGGGGCTCCGCGCTAGCCAATCCAGACGACGAATACCGACCTCTTGCATATAAGCATCTACGTCGCCAGAACGGTGGTCCCGAGCATTATCATCCATGTAAATGGCATCTTCACCAATTACAGTCAGTGCGGGCTGTGCATGTTGACAAATTATTCCTGTTATGTACCTTTGCGCATTTAGTGAGCCATTTTCAGCGAACACTATCTCGGTACGATAGCTGGAAGTTACGCCCACCCAAAACATAACGGACCTTCCACCATAAGCGGAGATTTCTTCAAAACGCACGCCGGCATAACGTTCCCCTTGTCTTCGTAACACTCGCCGACGTCGGTCCTCACCATTCAGACAAATTCGAACCACATCGGAGAAGAGTACGCTACTCCAGTTACCTAGTGTTAAGATAGACAATTTCTAGTGAACCTCAGTCGAGCAATCCGGTGCTCACGGAGTAACTTGGGGTCCCGCGCTGGTCGTCGACTGCGTATATCAACCGCTAAAAGCCTCGTCCTCACTGTCCATAGGCGAACTTGTGCTCCTCGTACCTCTTCAAGGTTTCTTTTGAGGTCTATGTAACTGCATTTGCGGTTCCTCAGCGCCTGAGTCACTAAAAAGCGGTTGTCTCGTGGTTATGTGCAACGTTTTCTCCCAGAACCTTGCCTTTTTTGAACGGAACCTGTCTCTTGGTATCGAGTCCAGGTTCTTTGGACGGTTGGACGACTCACGTTTAACCGCTGTGAGCCGTAACATTGGCTACACCCCACTTCCAGCAGCGCTGTAATTTTACTAGCTCTTATTGTTTTTTCTGCCATTACAATCGACAAAAAGATATCTGTTTTAAGTCACAATAAGGCAGGATTATGCGATGAACATAAATTATTCTAATAAAAATAATGAGAAGTTAGTTTTAGTTGGCTGATAACCTTTTAACCGCAAACCCGCGAATAGTAAGTAAAAAGTCATAAACTGAAAAAGGGATTATTATTTTTAAAAATAACAGTTTCGAATTAAAAATTAACTTTTTTTTCATACCCAGACTCTTTAATAAGTGCCAGTAACATAGTTTAGCTATTAAAACCTCTTTAGAACTAAATGATTACCAATAATGTAGAAAAATCCAAACCGAGTGTATAAGCATCATTAAATTGTGGTCAAGATTTAGATTAGTTAATATGTGACTGCACCTATCCTGTACTTCCTCCTTATTCTCAGCATATATTATTGGACCGTTCACATGAGGACATATTTTTGATCTATAGTTTCTATAGTATTTATTGAGCTTTCCAACGCTCACAATATTTTGAATGCTTGACAGTGCCAATATATTAATGAACTCGACTGTACGTACTTACGGTAAGGTATACCTACCGCCCAGGCAGCACACAAGTCATATAACTGGCCAACAATGTAACCTTATGCAGGGTTAGGCTTTATTATATATGTATAAAAGCTGTGTGTATTACGAAGTTCTGTATTAATTATTTTTTTTGCTATAATAGTGCTATTAGCTGAGATAGTTTTGTAATTTGCCGATTTTATTTCTTAAAACTGAATAATCATCATAAAAAGATCTGTTACTCAAGAGTTTGTGTAACCTTTTGTATAACATTGGTATAAAATTCCATTAGCAAGCATGATACTGGAAAATTTATGTTCTGTTCTCTTTTAGTTCTATTAAACACCACATTTTGATAGTTATTCAGCTGCTGTATAAAATAGGCGTTGTTTCTGTTATGAAGCATATAGTAACTTAACAGAAATTAAGACAGCTGTTATAATTGCTTTGTGCCACTTGAAGTACGAAATTACCGTCATGTGCAGCGAAATGTGCTAAAAACAATAGTAACAGATTCTTATGCAGAAGTTTGCTGGGTAATCACGAAAAGTAGACATTCTTCAATCAAGTTTACTAAGATATGTATAATTATATAACAAAAATACCTAACGACTTCATCGATAAGTATTTTTGTTAAAAAGTTTTTTTATATTGATTATTAAATAATTATCTGAATTTGATAAGAGCTAAAAAGAACAAATAGGTAATATACCTATAGTGTGGGTTTTCATTACTATAAGACTGAATCCTAATTGTTTGATTTACAGTACGAATGTGTGTGATTATTAGAGATCGGATAATCGGATGCATATTAACCTAAAGTTGACGTGTTGGCTAAGTATGGAGTAGGCTTTTGGATTCAAAAATACCAAAATTCCGGTATCGGCCAATTTTGACTTCTGATTATAGAATCGAATGTATAATTTACTTAAGTTCAGATGTTAGTTATCACTTGCACTTAAGAAAAAAAAAAAAACCCGGGATTCCGGAACGAAAATTTTTAAGTTCTGATTTTGGAATCGAATGTTTTAGTTAGGTACTTGCGTTTAGGTGTTGGCTAATATGGATTGTACTTTTGTATTAAAAAAATCCCGGGATTCTGGGATTCACAAATTAATAGTTCTGATTATAGAATCGAATGTATGTTTACTTACTTACGTTTAGGTTTTGGCTATTAAGGAATGCACTTTTGTTTCGTCAAAATGTCGCGATTCCGGAATTGATAAATTAAGTATTTTTTGAAAGGGTAACTTTCTTATCACTAAATTTTCATAGGGTGTTCTACTCATGAGCAACTTTCACTATGGAATCAACCCGTAAATCACGAAACATAAGTCAGCTGATTCATACATTTAGGTCGAGTAGGTATTGAATTTTTGTTTCAAATATCGTAATTTTTTTTGTGATTTCAGAGTTGGTCCCATAGTGAAAGCTGCTGAAAATGTAAATCCAAGATGGCGGCTTCAAATATTTTCAAATTTTGCGTCATGGGTACTATTCATGGTTTTCGAGGCTGTTACAGCTGATAGTGACATTAAAATGTAAATCCAAGATGGCGGCTGCGAAAATTTTCTAATTTTTCGTCATGGGTGTCGTTTTCATGGTTTTCGGGGGTGATAAAGCTGATAGTGACATTAAAATGTAAATCCAAGATGGCGGCTGCGAACATTTTCTAATTTTCGTCATGGGTGTCGTTTTATTGGTTTTCGAGGGTGTTAAAGCTGATAGTGACATTAAAATGTAAATCCAAGATGGCGGGTGCGAACATTTTCTGATTTTTCGTCATGGGTGTCGTTTTATTGGTTTTCGAGGGTGTTAAAGCTGATAGTGACATAAAAATATAAATCCAAGATGGCGGCTGCGAACATTTTCTAATTTTCGTTATGGGTGTCGTTTTATTGATTTTCGAGGGTGTTAAAGCCGATAGTGACACTAAATTGTAAATCCAAGATGGCGGATGCAAATATTTTTTTATTTTTCGTCATGGGTGTCGTTTTCATGGTTTTGGGGGGTATTAAAGCTAATAGTGACATTAAAATGTAAATCCAAGGTGGAGGCTGCGAACATTTTCTAATTTTTCGTCATGGGTGTCGTTTTCATGGTTTTTGAGGATTTTAAAGCCGATAGTAACATTAAAATGTAAATCCAATATGGCGGCTGCAAACATTTTTAAATTTTTGTCATGGGTGTTGTTCTCATGGTTTTCGAGGGTTGTAAAACAGACCGAAATGTTCGCAGCCGTCATCTTGGATTTACAGTTTAATGTCACTATCAGCTTTAATACCCCCTAAAAACCCATCAAAACGGTATCCATCACAATTTTTTTTTAATTTTCGCAGCCGCCATCTTGAATTTACATTTTAATGTCACTATTAGCTTTAACACCCCCCCAACCATGAAAACGACACCCATATCGAAAAATTTAAAAATAGTTGCATCTGCCATCTTGGATTTACATTTTAGTGTCACTATCGGCTTTAAAACTCAAAAACCATGAAAACGATACCCATGACGAAAAATTAAAAAACATTCGCATCCGCCATCTTGGATTTACATTTTAGTGTCACTATCGGCTTTAACACCCTCAAAAACCAATAAAACGATACCCATGACGAAAAATTAGAAAATTTTCGCAGCCGCCATCTTGGATTTACATTTTAACGCCATTATCGGCTTTAAAACTCTCAAAAACCATGAAAACGACACCCATGACGAAAAATTAAAAAATATTCGCATCCGCCATCTTGGATTTACATTTTAGTGTCACTATCGGCTTTAACACCCTCGAAAACCAATAAAACGACACCTGTGACGAAAAATTAGAAAAATTTCGCAGCCGCCATTTTGGATTTACATTTTAACGCCACTATCGGCTTTAAAACTCTCAAAAACTATGAAAACGACACCCATGATGAAAAGTTAGAAAATTTAGCAGGCGCCATCTTGGATTTACATTTTAGTGTCACTATCGGCTTTAGCACCCTCGAAAACCAATAAAACGACACCCATGACAAAAAATTTTAAAATGTTGGCAGCCGCCATCTTGGATTTACATTTTAACATCACTATCGGCTTTAACACCCTCGAAAAGCATGAAAACGACACCCATTACGAAAAATTTGAAAATATTCGCAGCCGCCATCTTGGATTTACATTTTAATGTCACTATCAGCTTTAACACCCTCGAAAACCAATAAAACGACACCCATGACGAAAAATCAGAAAATGTTCGCACCCGCGTGTGTTTTTTAAGTGATCCCGATTTCCCGGTATTTCCAAATAAATAAAACCACGTTATTTATGAAGTCGTTTCCATACCATGTATCCGATTAGTTGTGCATTCCCACATTTTCTTGAATCCCGGGATTTATATTAAGAAAAAAAATGCTAAGAAGTCGCTTCCATACTTTGTTAGCGAAATATTAACTTTAGGCTAATATGCATCCGATTATCCGATCTCTAGTGATTATAGAAACGTTATATAAAATATGTTGTTGCAGACCACTTTTAACCAGAGAACAACTTAATAAGTGGACACGTAAGGTGTGTTAAGCAGACATAAGACGATAAGCCGCTGTGCAATCAGATTTTATTCAGAATGAGCGTCGCCATATCGAATAACATAACCTATTACAATTTTATGGAATTTTATACTCAAATACTCAATTTTAATAACGAAATCGGTATAATATTCTCATAAAAGTATTACAACGTTATTTTTGAACCCTTAAACTGCATAAAACATAAAAAATATTTCACACGTAAAAACAAACCAATAGACGAAATGTTGTTTATTTCTCCAAAACCCGGCTTATCAGGTAGCGCGTGAAAATTTTATACGAAATGTATATATAAATATACAGTAAAGTTGCATGCGCACCTACAATTTCCTTCTCTAAGCATAAATAAGGGTAAAATTTACTGATGATAGGCAATATAATTTGGCCATATTATATTCTTGATAAAATATACTCAAATACGCTAAACGCTGTGTATCATTTGAATATCTGAGCTTTGAAGGACTTAACCATAGTTCACTCATCATTCATTCATCATCTGGCTAACAGAGCTATAATACTTGTACAAAAGAACAAAATGCTTTTATGCAGAAGATACTCAGCTTGTCGTACAATTATTCAAAACTTATTCATCTGTTACGTTGCTATTACACAGCTATTAGCAGTACAATTTTGTGCCCAAATTGCTTGAATAACGTCTGAGTAAGCGCCAAATCAGCTAATTACAGTAGTCTTATTCAGCAATTAGTTTCTATGACTGCTGTTAAACAAAACTTACTCAGAAGGTTTGTGCTGGCTGGGCGTGCTTGTTCTTATTGGTGAGACCGCAGTGCCTGAAAAAAAGGAAATTTATTATTTACCAGCTGACTCGACAAACGTTGTCTTGTCCATAATAACAGTTCATTCAAAATTCCCATAGAAAATGGACTTTCAGTTTTCCAGTATTTTCCAACTTTTCCGGACACTTTTACAATTTTCCTCTTCATAAGAACCTTCTTTGGACTTCAACGAATATTTGAAAAAGAAAATTTGCCGAATTGGTTCAGCCGTTCTCGAGTTTTGCGCTTAGTTGCTAAGCACAACATTTATCCTTTTTAATTTACGAGTATAAAATTATAGATAGATTTAGCTTTTAAAATAATTAAGTTGGTCTGTTAGTGTTAGGTGTGTACCTGTATCGATTTTATTTAATTGGTTGTTGGGGTAAAACGAAAGTGTATTTCATATCTATCAGTGTAGGTACCTACCTAATTAGTAGGTGTTTATAAGATAGTGTAGGTAGGTATTTATTCAAATTCTCAAAAAATGGTAAAGTTCTGAGGCACTGTACTTAGAACTTACCTACTTTGTGTAGGTACCTATCTACCTACCATCTGCTACGTTTGGCGTTATCAAGTAACTATACAGGGTGAAATTGAATTCATGGGCATCCTTTTAAGGGGTCATTGTACTCATCATTGCGAACAACTTTTACTATGGGACCAAACCTGAAATCGCGAAAAAAAAATCAGCTGTTCAGTACATTTATGTTCGCATAATTCGTCAAAATGTACTGAACAGCTGATTTTTTTTTTCGCGATTTCAGGTTTGGTCCCATAGTAAAAGTTGTTCATAATGATGAGTAGAATGACCCCTTATAAGGATGCCCATGAATTCAATTTCACCCTGTAGATTGCGCGTAAGTATTGTGGTGGGCATAGACTTATAAAAAAAGATGGACTCCACACCACGAATATCGAAAGTGAAGCACCGTACCGATCTATGTGTGCATGATTTGAGTATCTGCAAAGACGGCGTCGCTCGTGTCACGTAATGGCGGCCGGTCGGCATACTATGATGTAAATGTGTGCCCGAGGCGTGTTTGTACAAACGGTCCGGCATACTTACTGTGCTTCACTTTCGATATGCGTGGCGCGGAGTCCATCTTTTTTAATAAGTCTATGGTGGTGGGCTTGTAGTTTCGATTACGCGTCGTGCAACAATGATAATTTTAAATAATTAGCTTAAAAAAAAAACTAAGTACTTATTCTTTTCTGCATAGGTACCTACCAAAAAAAAGTATAAAAAATCAAATTATTTTGTAGTTGAGATTCTCAAACAGAAGTTTTATGTTGAAAATTATGAACTCTCTAGGTACCTACTCTACGAACTTATAACTTTTACGATTACACGACAGCTTCTACGTTCCCTCACATTATTGAGTTAGTTAAAATAAACCGAGTTTGAAATTAACATTCAAATAGAAACGTAGGTCCAGCGTCCGACGCGACGCTCATAAAACATGTTGACATGGAGAGACGAATAGTTGGCGTAGCGTTATTGATCCTTCCAATAATTATCGAACACGTTTCATGTCACCATGAACAAACACTAAAGTGGACGAGTATGGCGGATACTTGCCGCGACGGAGACGTTGTTTGTAAGTTTACGCACGGAATCGTAAAGTAGAGGCAGGCAGTAGGTAGAACTAACAGAAAATCTGAGACAGTGAGAGCGATGTGCTTGGTTCAATAAACTTAGCGAATGGTGTTTCCCTATGGGGCCTGTACGTTTTCCAATTGACTCGATATTATGTTACCACAAACATGTTGTTAGGTTTTGGTAATTTAGTCTTTAGGAGCTAATAACTAAATAGGTAAGCACATAGGTCATTATTTGTAGTAGGTGCTACGTAGATACATAATGATAATGTTTTGTGGACATTACAAACCCTGACACAATATTTAAGTAAATATAAAGATGAAACTGAATTAAAACTTTCTAGAGTTCGATTTGTCTATCTTTAATTTCATGTCTAGGTATGATTAAAACATCCTTGTTAAAAGCCTAATCGTCTCTGAGCAAATCATGTGGTGGTCATGAAAGCATTTTCTACGGAACCCTAAGTATTGTCTGTATGTATCTATGTAAGTAGTATTGTATGTAGACACATCTGGGAAGTTGAGAATTCAAAATGGAGGTATGTAAATGTTGATTTTCTATCATGACAGTCCGAAACTGCTATCTTTAGCGTTTTGTTAACGCTTTAAATGACATTAAAATATTAGGTGTTTCTAGAGTTAAACGAGCAAATATAAAAATGTTTTATATGTTTTCAGATCGTATTATTCGTATTTATATAACCGAAAAGATTTACATAGGTATTTCCATTAACGGGAAGCGACTTTGCTTGCAGGCTTCTGAACTCCCTAATTCCACATAAACATATCTGAAAACTGAAAACAAAGAAAAAATTAAAATACATGTCTGTTCATTTTGTTCTGTGGTTGTAAATGAACAAGACTAAAGATATGTAATTGTCTATTTCAAACGGACAGGACGTATAATCTCTATAGGTAGGTACCTACATATTTATGTCCTGTCTGTTTATTTTGTTCCCGTCGGTATAAGAATCAGTGCGCAAGAGTACCTGTCTATATCTTAGTGGGGAGGTTTCCTCAAAGGAAAGGTATTCAACTTCTTCATTTCTAGGCCTCCTTCGGGGTATGTATGTAGAAGACCACTACCAAATAAGTAGGTACCTACTTTTGTTAAGCGTGTGTGAGTATTAAAACAGTGTCTCTATCTGCGAGTCAACCATGTTCAGCTTTGACGGACTTTACGTAGGTACTAACTTATCTACCTAAATTAGATAGGTATACCAACTAAAACAGTCTGATTCTTTACTCAAACCAATTAAGATAAATCAAGTTAATCCTGTTAATTAATTTAAAAACCGATAACGACACAGAATGACAACAAAATAATAAAGTAGCTCGCGCGGTCACAGCTAGGCTTGTCGAATAGGTGTCTAATTGGTCTTATACGTATTTGCCGGCAATTAAACACGACCGCCAACGTAATCTCGTGAACCATAAACGACGCGGCCATTGAACAATCTACAGAAGACAACATGCAGGCCTCACTTGGCACGAGATGACGAGACTAAATACTATTTACGCTAAGGTGTTAATTTCAGGAGGTTAGAGTAGCGTGAATTTTATTTATATGAAAAGTTAATTCATGCCCTGCTAGCACGTAGTGTTTAAACGGCGGAGTTAGCACGGGGCTCCGAATAAACATGGCACTGCGCCTGAGTTTACGTGCAGCCGCGGTGTGCGCTTGCGATGTCCACGCTACTCCTACTGATCTCATCTCGTATCCTTCGGTAATCTTGTTTGTTTACTATGTATTTATTATAGCTTAAAATATTTATGGCAATTATAGTTTAGTAACATATTCGCGTAGTAATATATTCTGTGTAAAATATTCACCAACAGCCAATCACAATAGGAAGAAAATCTTGAATAGGTAATGAGGTTTTTTCTAATGCGGATTTCTGGTAGACATACTTATATAACGGTTTCAACAATATTCAAATGTAACTTCATTTGAATATTGTTGAAACCGTTATATATAATAAATTCACCATCAGTATTTTTTTTTATTGAATAAAGTAAACTGAGCTACGCTGCTAACTGCTTCGTAGCACTAAGCTACGAAAACTGTCAAAAACTTTGAGTCATCGACCTAGTTAAAAATAACTTTTATTCTAATTCACAAATATTTACTTTATGACAAGCCACTAATTTTAGCTAAGTAATCTTTATAAAAGGATAATTATGATAGGATATACTATGCATCAACGCACACAGCCCAAACCGCTTGGTCTAGCTAGAGATTCCAAATAGGCATGTAGGTTCCTTATGAGATCTAGGGGTGCACTAAGAAAGGTTTTTCCAAAATTCACGTCCTAAAGGTGTGTCCAAAGTTTGTATGAAAAATCTTATTCCTTGAGTTAACAGACTTGAAACTTCCACGCGTGCGAAGCCACGGGAAAAAGCTACTTCAAGATAACTACTGTTACCTTCTGTAATTTTTAGCATATGGGATTAGAGATACCTACCGATTATTAATCATTCTATCCATAACTTAACTAAAATTATAAATGCGAAAGTGAGTTTGTTTGTTTGTAACGCTTTCAGGCTAAAACGGCTGAACGGATTTGGATGAAATTTAGCACATGGTTAGACCATGACCTTGATTAGGCCATAGGATACTTTTTATCCCGGTTGTACTTTCCCGTGGTAATGGTATAATTTCCGACCTTCACCCAGGGCAAAAGCTAGTTCATAATAAAGTAAAGGACATCAATAGCTTGTGTAGTCATTTTGTTAAACCTAACTGCCACTAATGTTCCGAAATTGTCCACTTTGTATCGCTGTGGGTAAACAAACGGACCAGAGAATTTCGGTTCAGTAGTTTCTAAGAAGGGACAGGGTTAAAACTAAAAGCCACGGCCAGTTTTTGAGACAAGTTTTTCTTAAAGTTAGCTTTGAAACAGAACATCGTGGTAGAAATACATTAATACCTGTTACCTTAAGTAGATACCTACCTATAATAAAAAGTTACCTACTGAGAAAGTGCAAAATACCGTGAAAAAATTTTTTCGACAAATTGAGTCTTCATTTTGTGCATTTAGACGAGGTCTCGAGCTGCTAACCTATAGTAATAGCGAAAAAAAATTATCTTAAATTTCAAATTATCCTATTCTTTTAAATAAATAAGTAGGTACTATACTTACCTGCAGACTTATTTAACTACTCTACATATTATGTTATAAGAATAGACAGTTGATTAGGAATACAAATTCGTGTTTCCATAGGTAGGTAACCCCGATCTCAGGCATGAATATTGGTCATCGACCAGCCACCTCTGAGAAGTGCAATGAGTGTACCTGTCTATCTATCGGTTATAACACTTATAACGGTCACTGAGATGTTTAAAAATGAAACATTTCTGTGGAGAGCATTGAGCTGGCTCGTTGTTTGAGGTTTCCTTTTCCAATTAGCACTTGGTCGGCCGGCAGACCGTAACTGGGTGAGGCGGGCCCGATGCATTGGAATGCTGACTAGGTGTCTACAGCAGTTCCTCGCGGGAGGTACATTTATCTTCGTACATATTCACGTGCAACTATCGTGTAGCTTGTGAAAGCTGTTTTAGATTTCCTCGATTGGTATTTTAGGGTTATGAAATATCTACTTGTTCGTTTCCCTGAATAAAGCATCCATGTGACTTCATACTATTTTACAAGCTTTTACCTGTCCCGGTGTCTGTTTGTATGTATGTCTGTATGTCTGTGTGTAGGTGTCTAATCTTGCAAGTTAAGACCCACTTCCCAGTTTCCGATTGATCTGAAATTTTACATGCTTATGTAAATCGGATGACAATGCAATATTATTATGATATGGAGCTGATCTGATGATGGGATGATGGAGCCGGAAGGTGGCCATGGAAACTCTTGGCTCGTTTGATTATCTTGAGTTCTTGTTGAGTTTTCGTTTGAGTCTTGACAAGGACTCTGGTCCTACATGATATCCAGACTAATAGAAGCTTCTTTATTTATTTTTTGTTTTAATAAAACACTTGTTATACCCATAGACTTATAAAAAAAGATGGACTCCGCGCCACGCATATCGAAAGTGAAGCACAGTAAGTATGCCGGACCGTTTGTACAAACACGCCTCGCGCACACATTTACATCATAGTATGCCGACCGGCCGCCATTACGTGACACGAGCGACGGCGTCTTTGCAGGTACTCAAATCATGCACACATAGATCAGTACGGTGCTTCACTTTCGATATTCGTGGCGCGGAGTCCATCTTTTTTTATAAGTCTATGGTTATACCCATAGAATCTTCTGTGAAACGGAACATAAGCGTTACAGTAACAAAAACTAGGTCTAATTCTGGCGATTGTGACCGAAAAGGCGAAAGTTTTCGCAACTACAAAAGGAGGTAATCTACTTTTCTAATGAGTAAGTCAGAAAGCGAGAAAAATACAGATCTTCTTGCATGTACCTAAGGAATAGCTTTTATTATACCTACCCAATTTTTACGGAAATTATTTTATTGTTAAATTATTTATCGATCTATGGAGTTTCATTGTTTGATTTGCGACTTTGAGTTTTCAACAGATAGCAAAATCTTGTTAGTCTGTTTTATTTGTATTAAGTATTAGTGATTTGAATAAGCAATATAATAAGTAGTTTTCATTTTACTAAGTAGTTATACATAATAATGTGTGTTGTGCGGACCTGTAAGAAATAAAATAATATACTCTGAGGCGCTTCCCCAAGTTTCTGAAAGCACGATCCCGTTACTGATAAGAAAATCTGCTGTTAAATCCCATCCCATATTAGCTGTTGTTATTATCCAAAAGATCAAATTCAAAATCCATTTATACAAACTAGGCTGAAAATCAGCACTTTTCATAATCATAATCATAATCATAATAATTTATTTGCATCGAAAGTAGGTACATAAAATATAGCTGTTTACAAAATTGTGATCCCTGTACAGTCTACCATATTGGCATGCAAACATTGAAAACAAAATTTATAATTAAAAAAAAAAACACATCAGTAAATTAAAATAAACACGAACGTTAAAACGTTACGTTACGTTTTGAACGTTAAAATTACATAAGTCCCCCAAAACGCCCGCCCTTCACCACTTCCTAGTTACCGGGAAGAAGTGGCGCAACAAAATCCCCAGCAGCACAGCTGTTTGTTCAGTTAGAAAAACAGAAATTTAGGCTAACCAAATATAATTTGGCTAGTTGAATTTGGCTTCCTCAGTCTTAGTTTTGGATGAGCAGCAGTTTGAAATTGAGAAACCTTTAAGCCATCACATGTATGATGGCTAGCCTTAGTTTTTCCTGAGTCACGATTAATCAAATCAAAAATCAAAATCAAAAATCATTTATTTCAATCCATCGATCATAAAATAAATTCAAATTAATAATATAAATAAAATTTAAATTGTAAAATTAAATGAAAATAAAATTAAATCAAATCAAAATCAATAATCTAAATTAAAAAACACAAAATCAAAATAAAATCACATCAAAATAATTAAATTAAAAACTACAAAATCAAAATAAAATAAAATAAAAAAAAATCAATAAAATAAAAATTTAAAATTACTAATAATACGCCTGCCTCTGAGTCATTTGTTTGTTTGTCATTACATTAACCATATAGCAATGGTTAATGTACTGACAATCAAACCTGTTCGCAAATACGCTCAGGATGGTGTTGGAGGTGGTCCGGAGCCTGCGCCCCAGAGATGTGCACCGTTTCCGCATCGTCGTGTAGAAACAGTCGACACGGGCGTCGGCGAACATCCCCGACGCGCTGCAGTGCCGGGGCAGCCCCAACAACACCCTGAACGCATTATTATACTGAACACGGAGAGCGTTGTACTGTTTCTGGGTATATGATACCCACAGGCTAGCTGTGTACAGGGACGTACAAAACGCTCTGAAAAGAGTTATTTTGACGGCCCCCGAGCAACGAGAAAACCTGCGGGCGATCATATTGGCCCTCACAGACAACGCCCTCCGCTCCCTATCGATGTCCGCATCGTCCCTCAGGTCAGGGGTCACGATATGCCCGAGATATTTAAACTGTTGAACTCTTTTTAACGCAACACCGTTCAATACAATAGGTGGAACAGTATCCGGGCACCTCCGACCCCTGGCCTGAAAGACCATGCATTCACTCTTCCTTGCGTTATAGAGCAAACCATGATCCAGCGCGTAACGCTCGCAGATGCCCAGCAACCTGGACAGACCACACACCGAGGCGCTCAGCAGCACCATGTCGTCCGCATAACTAATATTGTTGACACAAACACCATCAATATGGCAGCCGACACGAATGCTGCTGAGCTCCTCTATCAGTGCGTTTACGTATAGGTTGAAGATCTTCGATGAGGTCACCCCCCCCTGCCTCACCCCGCACTCCAACCTGTACGGCTCCGACAGAGCACTCGACCATCGAACGACGTTGACCTGGTTAAGATACCAGTACTTGAAAATTTCTATCAGTTCGAGAGGCATAGAGATGTTATAAAACTTTTGCCATAAGATGTCATAGCTAACCAGGTCAAATGCCCTCGAGAGGTCGAGAAAACAGGCATAAATAGGTGTGCTCCTATCGGAGTAGTACTTGACAGTTTGCTTCAAACACACAATAGCTGACTCAGTAGACAGTCCCGGTTTAAAACCAAATTGATTGTCATGAGTGCTGACATACCTGTCAAGCTGTGCATTAAGCAAACTGTCAAGAACTTTAGCAAGCACTGTGGCTAGTGAGATTGGCCTGTAGTTGCTCGTGTCACTTAGGTCACCGGTTTTACTCTTCACAATTGGTACCACCACGGTCCTCATCATCTCTGCTGGTAAGTACGCATGTCCTAAACAAAATGTATATAACATGGCAAGAACTCTGGGCAGGTGAACGCCAGCATGCTTTAAATGCTCAATGCTCAGACTGTCATGGCCAGGAGACTTTCCACGCGACATTGACATTATAACTCCCCGAACATCCTTCGCTGTGAATCTGGTGTTTATCTCCTGTCCATGAGACCCCTCCACATTGGATGACCGTGATGGCCCCAACGGCGACTTCACCATAAAGTGATCTTTAAATATGTCCGCAATACATTTCGGATCACTCACACCGTTGACGCTCACTGGTAAGCCCGGCTTATTATTTAGCCTACTAGTAGTTTTCCAGAAGCTACGGAAGTCATGCTTCGAATGGTGAGACGCGAGGATGTCCATCTTTATCTGCTCCCTATTATTTTGACACCACTTTAAGCGTGACTTAAAGATTCTACGACTCTCCCGCATCTCCTCCCAAACACGTCCTTCATTCGGTTTACCCCACTCTACCCATTCCATAAATTTACACCGAGCTACCCCGTGAGCGTCACGCACATGCTTGTTCCACCCGATCACTGGTGGTTTTCTTGCCGGTTTAACAATAGTATGAGTCTCAGAGGCGGCTTTACACAATGCATTAACAACCTTATGATACATACTGTCAATAATATGCATGTGGTCTCGGTTGTCACAACGTTTATCACTACAGTTACTGAATTCAGGCGGAAAATCAATTTCTTTTAAGCTATCATTACATAATTTACTATATAAATCTATTTGTTCGAGGTTTCTCTCCCCCCATTTTATTTTATTAAATTCAAAAGTTTCTTGCATAATCTTTGGTTTTACGTTATTTATATTACATCTAATAATGAGTGGCAAGTGGTCAGACCACACTGGATCATACTTAATGTGTGTATCGACTATAGTTTGAAAAGCCGACTCAGTAACAACACAGTGGTCTAGCCATCTTAGCGCCCCATTAGCGTCACTTATAAAACTATATGTGTCAGAAAATAAACCTAGATTAATGATATCGGCACATTTCCAATCCAGGTCGCTACAAAAATTTGAAAGCTCATAATAGAATTGCTCACCCGGGTGGGCGTTGAAGTCACCGAGCATGTAAACACACTCAATACCTTCATTGCCCACTACTGCGCTCAGCGTCGCCAAACAATCCGTAAACTCGACTAGATTCACCGTGTTATCAGTCGGCATGTACACACTGAACACTAAGAATGACCTTTGCCCTATCACTACTTTAATACCGCACACTCGAGTATTATCACATCGCACTACCGTAACATTATTAAAAATTTTCTTATTCCATAACAATGCAACTCCACCCCACGGTCGTCCTGAAATCATCCCCTTTGACGTATCCATGGGTGATATACCCGTATAAGCGAAGTCATCATCTATACAACTCAGGAAATGAATGTCGTGCGGCAGTAGCCAATGTTCTTGCAAGGCAATTATATGGGATGTTCGACACAACTGCCGCACGTCTTCCACTGAGCGCTTCACATTCTTACAGTTGAAACTTACAAAGTTATATAATTCCGTATTTGCCATATTCATTTTGTTTCTTGATGGGCCGACACAGCGTAATTACCGTTCGTACTCCTCTGTCGAAAATTTATAAATCGTCTAAATATGACTCCTTCCGGCCATAAATTACTATCTAAGAACATAGATAGCTTCCGCTCCGATACAAAAAACTTAAAAGCTTTATGATCCTTCTCTTGTTTTATTGTAATTTCTTCCAAAGTTATCGTCTCCTTCGTCTTTCTATATACATAGTTAATTATGTCATTCTCTGTCGTATCCATGTGAATCTTTGTTATAAATATCGGAAGTTTTCTGTCAGCGGCTTTGAAGCCCCCCTCCATATCTTTCGAAATTCCCGATTTCCCAAGATAACGGTAATTAAATTTCTTGCGTCTCGATACTGTCTTCCAGCCTTCAAGGTAATGTAAGGCTGATGTCAACTCAGTGACTATTTGCTTGAAGATTTAAGTCTTTGAATGGTTTAGAAGCCTCTTTTGCTTGGAATAATCCAATTACCTATGCTAACCTACTTTGCGACTGTCAAGTTTATCTCATATACCTACAATCATTGATGTCTACATCAATGCCTACAATACTTAGATGACTTTTTTATAAACATGCAAGAGAATAGCAGTGGGCCCTTCATCAGTATTGATCAGGAAATGATTTGAAGCCTCTAAAGGCTATGCCAAGTCAGAGTTGGTGTCAAAACTCTGACACCAGGTTAATCACTAACCAAACGAAAAAGAAAGAATGATTTGAAGAAACCACTTAGCACAAATCTGATGATAATATAATGAACATGCGACTTAATGAATTATTTGAATATTTATTTGCATATTGTCTCCACGGTGTCTACTTAAGTTTAATAGTAACATATTAGTACTAATAAGTAATGCTACCAATGAGCTGTTAGTCCACTTGGATGAAATCATTTCTATCATTCGGATGTATTAAATTATTGTAATATGTTTCATCACTGTAGGTCAAAGGGAGGTTTTTTATTGGCAAAGTCCTTTCTTTTTTTCTCCTCAATCTCGAACAAGATACTCAAACTCAAACTCAAAGCATTTATTTCAATTAAACCAATTATTGGCACTTTTGAATTGTCAATGAGTCGGTCAGTTATAGTCAGAAAGTTGAAGCTAGTTGCCCATTCCAAAACGTAGATCTCTAGGTATAGGTTCGGGGACCGAATGTGTTTGTAGGCTCGTACCGCCATCTCCACCTGGATTTTTCTCCTATCGTCCCACAATCCATTCGATTTATGACAAATGTGCCCAGCCCATCGCCACTTAGGTAGATACATAGGTGAGTGAGCTGGACGTTTGGGTGACGGTTATATATTTGTGTCTTGCAAATCGTTCAGTTATCGTTTTCCGGCCCTGAAATACATGCAAACTCTGTTTCTTCGCCAAAATCATATTTGGACCTTTGCTGTACCTACCTACCTACTTCATTTGCATTTCCTGCACCATAGAAAGAACAGAAAACTGTAGAGAGAGATCAAGGTAGAGCTATTTTGACTTGGAATGTGTGTTATGTGTGGTAACTGGTGGTCGTTTTGGGAGCTGTTTTTATATATTCTTTCTTCTTGTACAACAAAAAAAAAAATCATACTTCCAAAAAAACACTACAAAGCGAAAAATAACTTTAATTTCGAAAGTCTTTAGTTTTGTATTTTCGTTTTTTGCCACCGACTTCCGAAATTAAAGTTATTTATCACTTTGTAGTGTTTTTTTGGAAGTTGGTTATTTTTTTTTTGTAAAAAAGTTTTTATGTTTCAATTTTTAGCTGTGGTAAGTACTTACGTGGGGTAAGTACTTACCACAGCTAAAAATTGAAATATTATACACACAAATTCGAATACCACTACCTGCAAAAGAAATTAGAACATCATCCACATAAAAAGTGGGAAAAATACGTATTATTGAAACTTACTTAAAAACTACTCGTACCTACATAAATAAATGTAATAAAATAAATTTTACATGGTACCAACTTCGAGATTACCTTCCCGAATAAAAATTAAAATCGGCTTACTCTGTAAAAACTTATGCGTGGTCATACACATAAAAAACTTTCGTGTCGACTTGAGAACCTCCTCCTATATTTTTCGTCGGTTAAAAATGCAGAATCTCAATCTTATAAGGATTGTTTTCTTATTTATCGTTGAGACTGTGGGCGACAATTTTCATATGACTTAAAATAAAATTACACAACAACAAAGTGTATTCGCCATAATAGAGACAATAAGAAAAGTGCTATTGGACACATTCTTAATAAAGATAATTTAATAGTTTAGGTTATAATTTAATTACTTATTAGCCTATATAAAAGGCTAGATTGTAATAAAATTAGGGTCCATCCTATTTATGAGCCCTAGGACAGGGGAAAAAAAATTACTTAATAACACAACCTAAATTTTTGAAGGTTTCTCGATAAATTGGTAAGTACTTATAGTTGTTTTTTTTTATTTTGTAATATCTTTAAATATTTCTTGATTTTTGCTTTAATTTTTTTGTTACTTTGCTTTAATCTGAAGTTCTTTCTGATCTCAAAGCATAGTGGTGACTTATTTGTAAGATGTCAAAATTAAATGTATAAATTCCAATAATTCAAGGTAGGTATTTCATAAAATGTAATTGGAGGTAAAATTTATGGAAATACAAGTGTTATCTAAGTGTCCGCCTCAATGTTGCGCAGGATTGCCTCGCTAGCGCGCTCACCTCGCCGCCAATCGCTTTGTTTGTCAATACGGCCAGAGGCGGGGCTTCACGCAGTTAGCCTGTTGGCGTCATCTTAACCAACACAAGGTGATATAAAACTCTATTGTTACAGGCGTAAAGTGTTTTCTCGCCTGTCATCTTGCAGCAGAAGAACTAAACATTTTACAGAAAAAGATGCTCTACAGTAAGGTTTTACGAGTGGCTATTGCGTGCTGCGTCTAAATTGTAGTGGGTATGTTGTGCTTATACGCGCTAATGAAGTGTAGTGCGGTCGAGTTTGCGGTAGTTGCTCATGCAGTTGGCACGCCACCACTGATTTGTGATTTGTGACAATTATAGGAACTCATTTTCAGCATTTTCATTACTCAAAAATCTGTTTCATAGACTGTTGGTCGTAGCTACTAAATTATTTAGTGTCGAAAAAATAGAGCTCTGATTGCAATGTATTTTGTATGAGTTAATGTGAAAAAACGTGGACTGTGAACTGGAGTGGTTAAAGGATTCTTTATTGTTTTAAATGTGTTTTATGAACCGTCGAAATTGAGGAAAAAGTAACAGGTGACAACAGGTAAGAGACAATATAGGAGTAGTTTATAAATTAAAGTTAGAAAATAATGTAACGGATGGAAGAAAAGTGTCTAGGTGATGATTCGCATGATTCATGAAAATCGGGTTTTTCATAACCCTGATTTGTCTACCTTTATCGGTTGAATCTTATGGATCATCCGACTGATCGCGTTACCTTATTATTTGTTCTGGGTTCGATGCCCAGATCGACCGATTTCTTTTTTCAATCTAAGTTTAGCTCATTATTTATGTTACCTAAGTTTTATGTCGATATGATTGTATTACGTGGAATCTAATAAGTAACACCGTCACTCATATCAGACAAGACAATCGAAGACAATCGCGCAGTAGACCGCCTGACTTGATTACCTAGTCCTACTGGATGTGGAAAACCTATTCGTTTACCTACGAGAGAGTGGAACTATGAGCTTGTACGGGTGCATGATAGCCGTTTATGATAACATTTTTACGATAGCTTATGGTCACTGATTCTTATATGGTACCGCAGGCAGCCGAACCAAAAGAAAAAGGAAGTTTTGACTTTTAGTCCACCTTCCCTATCTATTGATCTTCTGATGGATGTATGGATGGATATCTCTGCTATTTGTAGATAGGCTAATAGTCCAAGATCCTAGAACCGCCAGACCTTACTTATTTTCTGATTAACAAAATGTATGGGATAGAGTAGTGTTAGGATGTACTTTGAACGTACGCATATCTTCTAGCTTGGGCCGACAGCCAATTTTCAGGTGTTAGGTACTAAAGTCACATATAAATATTAGGTACTCACTCTTGTTAAAGTCTGAGTGTTTACAGAATATTGTTAATAATAAATACTGTCAGACAATTCCCGTCGGCGGTTTTTCCGCCAGACGCTTTAAAGCTCGCAAAAAAATACTTTTTTCGTCATCTTACTTTTAATTTGAGTCCTAACTTTTATATTTAATGATACTCGGGAAACTATTTCAATAATATTTGTAACAGTCAGATCAATCGTAGCGGTCAAACATCCCCCAGGCACAGTTAATTCTATCTGGGGGATATTTGACAGCAATTAACTGTGTCTGGGGGATGTTTGACCGCTACGATTGATCTGACTGTTACAAATAGTATTGAAATAGATCCCCGAGTATCATTAAATACGATTGATCTGGCTGCTTACAAATAGTATTGAAACAGTTCCCCGAGGATCATTATATAAAAATTAGGATTCAAACTGTAAGTAAGATGACGTAATTTTTTGCGAGCTTTAAAGCGTCTGGCGGAAAAAACCACCGCGCCAGCCGGCGGGAATTGTCTGACAGTATTGATTATTAATTATTAACAATATTCTGTAAAACATACATAAAAATCAGCACTCAGTCTTGAAGAAAAGTGAGCAATATTTTTACGTAACTTTAGTAGGTACGTAATACCTGAAAATTGGCTGTCGCTTCGGCCCAAGCTAGCAGGTATTTACGCGTACGTTCAAAGTGCATACTCCACTAACTCTATCTATCCCACACATTTTGTTAATCAGAAAATAAGTAAGGTCTTTCGGCCCTGGGATCTTAATCTATAACTCTTCATCTCACCTAACGAGCACTTCCTTTAAGAACAAAATTTCTTGAAATAGGTTTTATACGTAAGTACCTACTTACACCGGTTTCCCCAGGCCCTTAAAATCGGAACACAGCACAAGTTCCTACACAAAGAGCTACTGAGCGTACCTACTTTGTGAACGAGCTCGTCCATGCAGGGTAGTACCTAGCTATGCTGCTACCACCATACGTATATAAAACCTATTTCAAGAAATTTTGTTCTTAAAGGAAGTGCCTTTAAGAACAAAATTTCTTGAAATAGGTTTTATACGTAAGTACCTACTTACACCGGTTTCCCCAGGCCCTTAAAATCGGAACACAGCACAAGTTCCTACACAAAGAGCTACTGAGCGTACCTACTTTGTGAACGAGCTCGTCCATGCAGGGTAGTACCTAGCTATGCTGCTACCACCATACGTATATAAAACCTATTTCAAGAAATTTTGTTCTTAAAGGAAGTGCCTTTAAGAACAAAATTTCTTGAAATAGGTTTTATACGTAAGTACCTACTTACACCGGTTTCCCCAGGCCCTTAAAATCGGAACACAGCACAAGTTCCTACACAAAGAGCTACTGAGCGTACCTACTTTGTGAACGAGCTCGTCCATGCAGGGTAGTACCTAGCTATGCTGCTACCACCATACGTATATATTTCTGCCGCCGAGCAGCATACCTACTTAGCTGTGTTCAGATTTTCAGGGTGCACTGTAATGAAATGTGTATGAGACGTTTTTACTTTGTCATTGGGATGGCAACGCATCTAGAATGATCCCTGAGATTGTAGGCAGTGTAGGAGATGCATGGAGATTTGAATTTATTTTTGGTAACAATATTTTTCCTATGGACCATTTTACATAATATAGTGTACAATGACATGAATATTTACTTTATAAAGTATCCTAATAATATTTTTTTTATTGTGAATGTGAGGACCATGTGGGTCATTTATAAGGACTCTGACAAAAAAGCAGGAACCTTGCTTGGGACTCTTCCCAAGAGCGACGTAGAGCCAGTAATTAGGTGATGTTGCTGAATATCACATCACAAGCATATCGAAATCTAGATGGTTAGATGGTTAGCAGAATTTGTTACCATTTAGCTGTACTTGTCCGTTCAGTACTCGAAGAACACATTCAATCGACGGTCTTGGTAAAGTACCTACCTATGTTGAACCCCCGTCTGTTTGTCCGTAAAATAGGTAAGTAACGACTACTCTCGACTAGACAATAGAAAATCTCGGTAGACAATTATTTTGTTGTTTTTTATTTGTATTCAGTGTAAATATTGAAATTCGAATGCTAATAACCACAATTTTATGGCAGTCAAGTTACCATCGATTCGAAGAAGAAGAAGAAACTCGAAAGTCTAACTATGTTTTCACTTTAGAATATAGGTATTGCTTTGTAGGTCTATCTCTATATTGACTACATGTGGTGGTTGCTCAGTGGAAAATCCTATATGGATAGGCGAATAATGAAACACCGAATCTGACATCTGATAGCTACAATATTGTTGGGAAAACGTTTAGACAGATTCATTATTTATTATTAACTAGTGACCCGGCCCTGCTTCGTACGGTTTTTACGACTTGACAAAACATGTAGGTTTCTATATTATAATATATAAGTTAAATATTAATGTATTATACATATAAACCTTCTGAAATAAATTCTCTAAATGATAGTGAAAACCGCATCAAATCCGTTTCGGAGTTTAGAAGAACAACGTGGCCACACAGACAGACACGAAAAGCGACTTTATTTTATAATAAGTATAGAAGCTGGATGTAGATAGTTAATTTATTATAAAAACATTTGTTTTTACATACTTAGTAATTGTTCATTTATTATTTTATTATTTTTCATTTGTTTTCTGATCCATTTGGATCAGAAAACGTGGATAGCAATTTACAGTACCACTTACAAATTGAGTGTTTTGATTTCATTATACCTACTTTAACGCGAAATTTTAAATCAGCTTATAGATGTTTTTCATTTCACAATGGCCCGGTAAGTCACACCCCTACTCGAAATTAAACTGGGAATGGGGTCAAATTTGAAATTTAAAAATGCGGTTTATGTTTTCCAAATCAATGTACATAAGTCACTAAAAATGCTATCTACTAAAAGAACGGTTAAAATCGTAATTTCTTTCATATCCCAGTAAGTATGTCCATTGACATGTATTTATCAAAGTCAAGCACCGTCCGCGACGACCAAGTTTATTATGGCTACCTTTTTCATGAGTTATCGCGATAACTCATGGAAATGGTAGCTATCTTATAGACAGTGAAGTCAGCAAGTTCAAACTGATTTTTTAAAAACTCCGAGCTCCGGTACTATTCACTACTTTATATCAAACAACGGTGTGTCCATACTTTAATCTGATTTTTCAGCTTAATCCGTTATTTACATATTATTTTTATTTCTATTCTAATAAACAAGATTTCCTACACGCAGACGACTTTTTCAAACCTATGAAGCCGATAAACCTCATAACTTAATAATCTATAGCCAAAAACATATTTCTTCCATTTGCCAGTTTTCAATTAGAGTGGACATACCGGGTTTTGATATTTTGATCTTATGATCTCAATTTTCGTCGATGATTTTTATTCAAACAATAATTGTTGGCAAAAGTGGTGAGATATAAAGTTGTAATACCTTCTAAATACTGAAAGAATGTGATTATTATTCCCTTTAGTGGGGTGATTTTGATCAAAGTGTAAACAAACCAGGTTCAGGATAAATAACAATTTAACCTGAACCGGGTTTGTTTACACATTGATCGGTGCGTTTGGAACAGACTGTACTTGAACTCGCTTTTCGACTTCTGGACTGAGTATTAGGTCAATGTATGAAGAACCTAGTTGGAAATCGAAGAAGAAGAACTATAGTTTCATATCAATGAACATGCTGCCGCTGCAGCAATACCCGTCAAACCAAATGGCTGCTATCCTAAATTACATAGCTCAACCTTTTTATGGCTTAGCAGCCAAGTTGGTTTGCATTTGGTCGTTCCTCAAATATTACTGGGGATTAGCAGTACTTAAATGAGCAGCTGGGTGAAAACTTGAGCGACTGTGAGAATGCGAGTGCATACCTAAATGCCCTTTGAACTTTGGAATATTTAGTTTTCTCGCGAAATACAGCTGTAGGTACCAAAAAAAACCTTTAATAAGAATAAGAATAATTTATTGGTCCATTGTTGCAAAATAAATTACAAAAATAATAATATTGAGTGCTTACTGTTTCTAGAATAATTAACGTATTTATTTGAACAGTGGTCCCCAAACTAGGCAGCGCCTGTATCTTGGAGGCCTGAGTTGCGTTACCTATCTTAAGTTTTAACTCGAGACATTTTGTGAATTTTTGTGTAAACAATTTAATTTCAGGATGTTTGGAAATGGACATAATACAAGACTTATAATTAAATGATAAGGGTAGTGAAATAAGTTAAAATAAAGTAAATTGAGCAAAATAAAATAATTATACATAATGATACAGTGTGGGGGTGTGTGTGTGTGTGTGTGTGTGTGGAGGGTGTTAATTTTTCTTCCATTATCGAACTGCCCCGTTGGTCTAGTGGTTGCAGGCGCTACTGCTGAGCATGTGGTCCTGGGTTTGATTCAAGGGTCGGGCTTAATGAGTTTATCCATCTGGAATTTCTCAGTGGCCGCCCGAAGTCTGCTTTTGTGCCGGTTGATAACAATAGGCTACCCCCCCCCCCCCCCCCCTATTACATGGGATTTAAACATAACTGGCGAAATGTGGGTGTAGGTACTGTAGGTACACCTCTGTTCATCTCTCAATACATTGCAAAACATAGTTTTGTATAATTTAGGAGCATTTTTTTGCAATTTTGTGAATGTGACTACAATGGAGCCGTTTATTATTTTATAACACATTTGCTCGTAAAGGGCCTCTTATTTCACCAATTTCAATATCGTAATGTATGTCATTACGTACTTGTGCGTAATCGTAAAGTAAAACGCACGAGTTTCTTTCTAATAAGGTAACACGTACGGTTTATCATGCTCCGTCTAAAACCAACGGTACTTTTTTAAATCTTAAGAAAAAAAAGCAAAGAAAGCAAAGCAAAGAGTTTTTATGTCAGAAAAGTGGTCAACATTTTATGAATAAAATTAACTTTGGGATAAAATAAAATTAAAGAATTAAATGTTAAACACTTAATTCTTTGATTTAAAATAAAATGATTTTGAATAAAATTAAAGAATTAAATGTTAAACATTTAATTCCTTGATTTAAGTAATTTATTTTACAACCATTTATCTGTAACAAAAACAAAAAAATATTAATTTACTTTAATAATACTGGCTGTTTTTGTGCCTTTGCCTTTAAAAAAAGGGCTGATGCGTGCGCATCGCTAATTTGGGAACAAGTAAAAATTATTCCGCGCGCTTTTCCTTTTCGCTGTATTGTTTTTATTTGAAAATGTCGTCAAGTAATGATGAATTTATTCATTCGACACCGCCAGAAGTCTCAGAGGCAGCGAAAAGGGCTACTTTAAGCCTCTTGCCCGAAAAATCGACCGATAGATACTTACAAGCGGATCAAAATTTCATCGTATGGAAAACAAGCAAAGATGCAAATTCATTTTCAGAAAGTGTGTTTTTAAAGATTTATTCGTTTAAGAAAGTCCGAGTTTTATTTATTTCCTCGCAAATATGTTATAAAACGTCGTATGACATACGTGCGCTTTGATAATTATTAATTACAGCCTCTGCTTTCTTGTAGCCCTCGCCTGCGGCTCGGGCTAGCAATATCGCCTCGGCTGTAATTTTCAACTTACCGCACTTATATCATAATGTACTATTACTATACCTATAGGTTGTTTGACTTGAAAGAGCATGGCAGTTGAGAGTATGCTGAGTATGTCATGCTTACTTAAATGTCTCGCTGATGGTTGCAAGCGCGTGTGTTGGATCATTCGGTTTCCTACAAAATGGTTGAGCTGGACGGTGCTGATCCACGCATCATTTTCGTGAACGGGCGCCGTCAGTTTGAGACTTAACTGCCAGGGCTTATTTTTAATCTTAGGTATATTTTGAATTGTTTTTAAATATTTTTTTACATTGTTCTTACTTATAGCAACAAGAATATTAACCAGGATTTTGTAGTATATAACTTGATTTAAAAGAGTGTCCGTGGAGTTTCTTCCCCATAGAGATCTACCTACGTTTTGGAATGGGCAACTAGCTAACTAACTTCAACTTTCTGACTAACTGACCGCCTCTTTGACAGTTAAAAAGTGCCTGTTATAATTGGTCTAATTGAAATAAATGCTTTGAGTTTGAGTTTGATACTATTATCTGCTGTTAACTGTAGGTAATGGTCCGTTAACCTGATGATGACACATCGACTCGTGTATTTAAAAGATGTAGTGTCTCCACCCGAAGGATGCTTAGTGGCTAGGTTTTATGGTTATTTTGATTACTCTGTCCAAGTAATTTTATTAGTTTTACTTTACATACATATAAATACACTATACTCAATAGTTTTTAGTTTAATTTATTCGCTAAGTCATATTTATTTATGATTAGATTCGGATTACCTAGATATATAAAAACTCCACATTAGCAAACGCGAAGTGATATAGGCATGTATAATAAAGTATTGTAATAAGACGCATCCATTTATATGACCTAGGTAGTTTCTTCCTCTCTTATTTTATGGTAGAGGTTCGCAAGTTAATTACATCGCCGCCATCTCGCCGGTGCAGTACTCGTCCCAGTTTGGGTTTTAGTTGCAGCTATAAAAGGTGCACTATACGGCGTTAGGTAGCACCTGATGTCGGGATTTATAGAGTGAAGACGCGTGCGGTATTGTAGCCGGCTCGGCGCGGGCGCAGGCACAAAGGCGGTGGCTGACGGCGGCGGAGGTTCCGTCATCGAACGCGAGGCCTATCGGCGCGTCCGGCTCGCCACAAAGCCCTACAATAAACTTTTACAACGCGCATAAAACCCTGACTTTTTAACCCGAGTTATTTGAATTAATATCAATTCGGAGTTCCTCAATGGGCTTTACTCGTCAAACTTTAAAGTTTTATGACAACCACAGAATTGAGGAATAAAATTTAATTGAAATGTAGCCCGAAAAAAAATTTGATTGTGGTTATCAGCTTCCGAATTTGAATATTTACACTGAATACAAATAAAAGACAGCAAAATTAGTAATTGTCTATGAGTCAAGAGCAGTCGTCGCTTATTTTACAGACAAACAGGGGTTTACCTAACATTGTTACGTTAATACTGGTTTATAATTTGTAAATCACTCAAATGTTTTGTGTTAATTTTCTATAATCTCAATAAATAAAAACACAATTCTGTTTAAAACTTGTTCTGACGCAAAATGATAGCCTTAAACAAATAAAATTTTAATTAAATGGCAAATATAATACACGAAATAAATCAAAATGTTGTAAAACTAGCTTTTATTGGCAAATCAAACGGTGTGTTTAACATTGTTTAACAATGGAATACATTTTTTAAATATTTCATTTTTCTTTTTATTTCTTAGTAGTCTAGCACTTTGCCAGGACTTCTTTCGCGTAGATTTCGGACTTTTAAACACAAGCTTTCATCATAATTTTATCCCTTTTGGGGTGCAATCTTCAAACATCTTGAAACACGTCTTTCATATTTTTTAACGGAAACCCTAAATACAGATTTTCATAGAAACCTATAATCTTTCAACTTCTATTTTACCCTCTTATGGGTAGGTACAATTTTTTATCAAAAGTCCTGTGACATGTGATTCGCCATTTTAACAGACAGCCCAATCACCACTTTTTATTGATTTTACTTTAAAAATTACGAATTTTCAGCAAACTTTCATCGCCTTTTTAACACGCTACGCTTTAGAATTAAAAAATTAAAGAATTAAAAAAAAAACATTTTTTCTTTTTGAACGCCTACCTACATCACAATAGGAAGTTAAGTACTGCCCTAATTCTATACTTCAGTTGTAAACCACTGAAATATAGAATTAGGGCAGTACAAACTACTTCAATCTTTATGTAAAGAGAAATGTCCTGACTGATTCATACAAGCCAATTGTATTAATGAATCAGTCAGGACATTTCTCTTTACATAAAGAGAGAAGTAGTTTTTGATGGCACGTCATGTATCAATACTGCTGTAATAATTAAATTATAGTAAAGTAGTGTTTAGTTTTTGTGAAAGTTTTTCTAGTCTGACTAAGTACGAATTTATACCAGATGACACGATAATAATTGTTATTACTATATACTATATACTAGAAAGTTTCGAACCAAATTGTTAACAATAAGGAAAATAACTAGAGTACTTGAATAAAAAAATAAATACCGTAAAGTGCTGCAACTTCCCCAACTAAGCCCAAGTTTGCCTATTTCATTTCAATATTTCGCGTTTTCTTAGTTTAATTTCTACAATTCATACCAACTTTACATTATTAGGTAAACATATTTTTTTATAATGGTAGCTCCATCTCCTCCTCTGTCAACTGTGAGACAAAAACCGGTGAGAGTGAGTGGAAATTTTTAAGTATCCTGTAACTTTTGCAGTTTTAGCTACAGGAAAGGTGTTTTCATGCAGAAATAACCTCCCAAGGTAAGAAAATAGATTTTAAAGAAAATGCATGTATTTTCTTACCGTGGGAGGTTATTTCTGCATGAAAACACCTTTTCTGCATGAAAACACCTTTTCATGCAGAAAACACAACAACCCATGCCTACTACACAATGCAATGTTGTGCACTGTTTTGAAAACTTGAGTGACACAATTTTGCCTGGGTCTAGGGTTGTTACTAACCGCATTTAATTAATGATATAGTTTTTAATATGAATTTATTCAGTCAACATAACTGGCGAAATCCGTGTAATACGCACCTCTGCCTAACCCTTCGGGAAATACTGGCGTGATTGTGTGTTTTGTGTTGTATTTATTACCAAAGTCTTAATTCTATTGCAGTATAATTATGAAAAAATTGGAAACCAGGCGTAATAATGCTGATTACTCAGTGGAAATAAAGTTATTTCATCATACGAAGCCGTAATGCAAAGGATAGTATACTTTGTTTCAAAATACATACCTAAGTTTGCATTTTGTTGTACTTTATGTTTATACTTTATAACCATAAAGTACAACAAAGTGCAAACACGTTCTAAATAATACTTAGGTATATTCTCTGGTGAAGTCATGTTATAAAAATTTGTCGTTTATTATATTTGTAACGATGAGACATTATTGCCAATAAAACATTGCGTATATGTTATTTTTAATCGTAAGTAGCAATCTGTTTATTTTTTTGAAAAAGTAAATAAAAGTATTAAAAAAATAATCTGTATTTTTTATTGGACAGCCCTAGAAGCAACGATATTTTTGTATGGAAAGTTTGTGGTACCTGCTACAACTTTACCCATTTGCTGTGAAAAAAAAATACTACCTTCATGGCAATAATGTGCCGGGGACAAGAACAGTGTCTCATATACACGGAATAAAAATACCGAAAAGTTCAACATTATATTTTTTGAGATATCTTTTTAGACAAAGTTGTGTCTTTTACCTACAACTTATCCTACGACTTTGGGTGCTTGTCATTCGGAAAAACAGCAAGATTTAAAACTATTTGAGTTCTACATGGCAAGGCATAAGGTCTGTTGTCCGTTAAAAGCCATAATATAAAATGGTTCAGAGATACGAACAAACAACGTCAAAATCCTGGCAAAGTTGCTACTTTACGGCTTTATTAATTATTACATTAAATAGACTGTGTACCTACTTACATATAAAACCCTATATATGGATACTATATCGTGTGTGTACGTATGATGTATGTATGTACTTAGATATGTGTTTGTGCACGTCAGTTAGGTCCGTCTTCAAACTAATCGAATATTGTGTCAACAGTTGGTCAATAGTAGAAAAATATATTTTATTTGTAAGGTCGAATCTTATTGATCATGTGTTGCGGTTATTTGATTTTAGTCTATTGTTTGATTAACATATCAAGGCTGGTGGTAGTAGGTATATACACGTAAAGTGATAATGAAAATTCAAGTTTGAAACACGGATGACGCAAGACCATTAAAATACTTACTTGAGTTTTCGGCATCGTTCCATTTGCATAGCCTTCTCGGCCTTCACTACACAGCCATTCTGCAAACTTTGAAATTGGAAAAGACAACACGCGATGTATTGTTTCAATGGTTTCAATATCGGTTTGGTCGGTCTTGCATTTGATAATTAGCACCTCCGCGGAGTTTGGGTGAGGTGCGCTGGACAATTGCGCCTCGACATCGCCCGCACACATAATACTTACATTTATCGAAGCGAATGCCATAAACGTCCAATCACTGGTCCCTGGTTCCTTTCGAAACAGCCTCCAGAGCCGCACTCGTTGTTATCTTTGATATTTTATAGGATCTGTAAAACGTCGGCGCTGCGACGCGATTAAGCGACATTCCACGCGCCCGCGCAGTGCTCGCTGTCCGAGGCGCGAGGGATGATGCGACGTATGCAGATAAAAACGTTATTACACGTAATTAAAAGGCGATAACTATTCACATTGTCCGGCACGCTCCGAGCGCACAGTTTGTTGCCGGCTCTATGATGCTCGGAACTGAAACCGGGGCCAACATTCGCATAGCGCATCATATTATTTAACCTCGCCATTAAAAAGAAAATGTTCGCAGTACATCTATACGACTAAGTTTAATATTTATAACTCATGGAGTCGTAAAACGATGAATAATGACGCTGCAGTCGAGTGGGCTAACGCTGTAATTACTTCGCCTTTATACAAACCCGTTGGTTGCTTTCTTGTTGTTTAATGCTTAAATGTTGTAGAATACGATCCGAACCTTCGGATCTATTCTCTGATGTGGACGTAAAACAAATTACCAGTTCTTTCTCCTTCGCCGAGCTTTTATGATGATAAATATATAATTTTCAATAAAGTTTTGCGTCTGGTAAGTATAACTTCGGCAACAAGAAAAGATCTTTCAATATTTGCAATACTATTTTGTAGCTTACTGTAGGTAAGTATCTACCTAGCTAGGTAGCTAACCTACATATCATGTAAAGCAGTAAATTAATAAGATGTCTACTTTTTAGAGTTCCGTACCTCAAAAGGAAAAAACGGAACCCTTATAGGATTACTTCTTTGTCCGTCTGTCTGTCTGTCGAGATCCCTTTTCTCAGGAAATCGTGTAGGTATCAAGTTGAAATTAATATCAAATACGTAGGTATATGATCCCTTGGAATCCTAAAAAAATCAAGCTTCTAACATTACTGATTTTCGGATTTTTTCCTATACTTGTGCTGCGAGAACTTGCTTCTTGCCAAGTTTTATGATTCTAAGTCAACAGGACGTACCCGTTCAAAGTTGACCCAAAAAAAAGATTTTTTAAAGCCTCGTTGAATCAGGAAAAATATTGAAAAAAAATTATAAGTCGAAAACTACAAAACATCGTAGAACATACATGGGTGTTGGTTAAATCGATAGGTACCTGGTTGGTGGTACCTATGTTACTCTGCTGTCAGCTCGCAATGGCTTGGCACCCCCTGTATAGGTAGGTATACAAATATTGCTCATTTGATTTGATTTGGTGGATTTGTAATCATTTTATCGAAAACGGCTAACGAATTCGATTAAACTTGCAATATAGGGGTTAGCGGTGGCGAAAAATCGATCTAGCTAGGTCTCCTATCTGGGAAAATTAAAAAACAAATAGTTTTCTCTATTTTCACCCGAGCAGAGTTCGGTCGACCAGGTTCTATTTACTTAAATGTTTTGTCAAGGACTCATGAACACTTATGACTTCTCAACGTGTATACCATCAGTAAGTGAGTACCTATATCAAGACAAACCAGGTACCGATACAGAGTTCCCATCGTGCGGAGACGATCCTGACTGCAGCACCAGGTCTTCTTTTCCTAATATTTGTATTGTAATCGGACCGTCATAAGTATCATTCAACTCTAAGTTGTTCAAAAGCCCCGTTGATCTCGTGATTGCAAGCGCGACTGCTGAGCGTCGGGTCGTGGGGTCCTGATTCCCAGGCAAAGTGTTATTGGGTTTTTCCATGAGGAATTTCTCAGTAACACCCAAGAGTTTGGAAGTTGGCGGTGTAACACCCCCGTGCCGCCATTAGTCCTGCGTCTGATCTCTATCCGGTCATGTCAGATTGCCGTCCAATCGGACTATGAGAGTGAGGTATGAGTGAGCGCACCTGTGCCTGTGCACACACTTCGTCGCTAATCTAACTAAGTGACGTAACTGATTCGAAGCACATTTTACAGGGCAAGCTATTTTTATTTTTTTCTTGTAAACTGTAGATACATCGGTCTCGATTTTTGCATTATCATGGGGAGTATGGGGACCGTAAGGCATAGGTACAGATACGCCGATTAGACAGATCGATTCGACTTGAAAAATGTATCTATATAGTTAGGTCGGCTATCGGCTTAGTCCAAATGTCAGATACGTCAGTTTAGCTAAGTTAGTTAAATTAGCGACGACTTGTGTACTATAACGGTGCCGATTCTCTTGTTCAATAACTAAACCAAAATTAGAGAATCGCTATCTTTTACTAACAGGCAGCGCGAGAAAAGGACGGCTATAGCTATGAACTAAGTTAGAAATGTCAAACTAGTTTACGGCTTGCGCTTCACCGTGTTTTTAGTTGACATGTTTTTACGTGTCGTCTAAATCTCTATGGAAATAGTAGTTCAACTAAATTTGAAAGCTCTAATTTACGTCCGTCTCTTTCTTGTTTTAATAGAAAGAAAAAGTTAGCAATAGCCTAAATTAAGTTTAGTTTGTGCACAACAGAATCGGCACCATCGTCTACTTAATAAAAAAATTGGAAGTCATGGGGACTGCCGATAGAAGTGAAAACTTAAACGTAAAAAGCTTAAATGCATAGCGTGTCGCGGTGACGGTGACGCAGTGATGCGAACCCGTAAGATTTCCCCGTACTAAAAATCGCTCAACGCGCCTAAAGAAATTTTCACTAAAAAAAAAAGCAAAACAGTGTAGAGCATACGATTGTATTAATTGGTAACATACGGATTATGTTATATTTATTTTGTTTAAATTGTTAATTTATATGGAATGTTTGTAAATAAAAATAACATTATAGGTTTTGGACTGTCTTAGTAACTATGCCTCACTTTAATTTCTCCCGCGTTGATGGCTAGTCTCCGCTGAGATTGGTTGCCATCGCTGAAATTCGGTCTGGAGGAGTATTTTTCAAAAGCAAGAAACCATCATAATTAATAAATAACATACCTAAGTGAAAATAATACCAAATGAAACTAAATGAAAGCTTGCAGTAGGTACCTACTTATATGAAAACTCAAAATCTACACTTTATTCACTCAGGTACCAATGTACCAAACTAATAAAGTATTTGTCGTGATTAAAAACTCAAGGGTCTGCCACATGTCTAGCCAATTCCTATTTTACTCGTAACCACTACTGACTTGCGCCTACAACCAAACTAATGGGTTACCGGTATTCTGAGATTGGATCTAGCTATTTTCAGGTTTTTAACGTTCATTAAATTCAATTTTTATAATTATAAGTATAACTTTTTTTTCCACCCGTTTCAAATTAATTTCACCTAGAAACCTAGGATAGTTAGCATTACTGATATCATTAAATTATAGTCAACGAGCTCCTGGCTTTCTTGTAACATCAACTGGACTTCAGCATGGACGAAGTTAGCCTCATGCAGATCTGCACCTCGACTACGCTGAAGACGAGATACGCAATGTAAAGACGATACTTTACACGTTGCTCGACTTAGGCAACCGAATGCCATCCCGCAGGAAGGACGAAAAGGGAGAGAGGAGTCTCCAAGAATGTTTAGGGTGTTTAAGCAGGCATCCTGACGACGAGCCGTCCTTGGTGGCAAAGGAGCTGCGGAAGCTGCCCCCCGTCACTTTTGACCACGTCGACGTCACCAGGTTGCTGAAAGATATCGTTACTCTGAGCGCAAGCCTGGCTGACATGAAGTTCAAACTGGATGCGTCTCGAAACCCATTAGTGAGTTACGTGCCGATATCATCAGTGACTTACGCAATACTGTAGCGGTATGTAGGTCACCTGCGTTGGCATCAAAGGTGTCCTGTTTCGAGTCAGCAAAATTGGACTCGTCACCGGTCGCTGTCACTGCAAGCGATGCAATACCACGCCCCGCCAATCCCGACTCTACTGCAGTAGAGGCGAGGCGACGTCGCAAGTTAACACGTAAACACCTCGCCGTGCTTACTCAGTAGCCACTGCACAACCTCCCATCCAAAAGGAGAAAGTTTTTGCTACAAGGATCCCATGCAAAAGAAGAAAGTTTTTGCTAAAAGTGCAAATCGGGCAACCGAGATATCCTCAATGCACAGGCTGCCAGCATCTTGTCCCCAGTCTCTAAGAAAGGGCAGACCGACAAGGAGGGCTTCGTTACGGTGAAGTCAAAGCAAAGGAAGCCCGCTTGCCGTAATCAATGTAGTACTATTCTGGCGGGACCAAATATGTTGCCGCGTCCGGCTATACCGTCGACGCAGCTGTACGTATCCCGTCTGCATCACTCCACGATGACTGAAGACATCGTAGAATACATCAGAATCAAGACCATAAAATAAACTTCAAGTCGTTTGTTGTGCGGCTTCCAACTCAGTACCTAGAAACCTTCATGAAAGAATAGTTTGTCCGAAAGGTGATGTGGCGTACCGACGTTTTTATGGAAGGTTACGCGACACCACGCAGTTATTATTATCATTACCATTGCCACTGTTAAATGAAGGCACTCTTTTCTAAAATGTTGAAGGATCTTCTGTCGCGTTCGCGTGGCTATAATCGGAACTCTCGCCGCCACCATCTTGTTTTTTTTTCAATACATTTCACAAATGTTTACCAACAGCGCCCCCACATCATCGTCATTTTAGCGCCAAAAGATCCTTATAGCTCTTTCATAAAGAATTGCAATCATAAACCTGATAACGTGTCAATAGCAGCGGATGACTATCCCGTTATCATTGGCTGGCGCATCATTAACACCTACTACGACATTCTACTATACATTCAGCCGTATATAATCCTGTAAGGTGAAGTGAGGCGTGCGTGCTACCACAAAATAAATAATAGTACTAACGTACACACTTATTCGGGTCGTAATAATTCGGCACGATTCGGCACAGCCGAGCGGCAAAATATACAAAGTGGAGACGACAATACGACAGTATGAAATTGCGTATATCTATCTAATAACGTTCCCAGTCAGCTTAAAACAATACAATTAAATACATAGTTATGTATTATTATTTTCTTTATTTCATTTAAGTACATACACATCATTTACATTTTTAAATATTTTTATAAAAAATATAAAAAATATATAAATTATTATTTATTATTATTGAATATATTATATCCAGTAGTTTAGTAGCGATAGCTAGCCAAAGATTAGCAAAACCAATAGTCGGCTCATCACAAACTGTTTAGTTTGTTTGAAAAAATTAGTATTTTTTTTCGATGTTAGGATTTATTTGACTGTTTCAAAATACTCTGCCAGTGTTTGCATTTATTTTTGTAGTGTTGTCTTCATATTGTATAACTAGCTTTTGCAAGCGGCTTCAACCGCGTGGATGTCGGAAATATTATCCCACGAGAACCCTACATTTTTCCGGGATAAAAAGTAGCCTATGTGCTTTTCCAGACTATAACCTATCTTTGTGCCAAATGTAATCCAGATCCGTTCAGCCGTGATTGAGCAACAAACATTCAAACATACCTACAAACTTTCACATTTATAATATTAGTAGAACTACTATTATAAATGCGAAAGAGTAAGATATTCGGTTTTGTCCGGGTGTGCCAAATCATGCTGACCCGAACAAGTGTGTAAAACGCCTGAAAATGTAATACGTAATAAACGTATTACATTTTCAGGCATTTTACATATTGATTGACAAAAAAGGTCATATTATTTCATAATGTTCACTGATTTGCCTTCTTTTATTTGTGCAACTCATATGATTTTGTGTCGGCTGCTTATACACATTATTTAATTTCAGGTCGAAGTAATTACCATAACTTACTTAGTAAATCAATGTATTTATTTTGTCATAACATAAAGACATGACACTGAAACAATGTATATATATAAATATCAGGAGGAAAAAAAACAAATTAAATAGTTCCTAAATTCTTAGCGCGCGTTGATGTCTTTTGTTGCGGGATTTGATTTGGGGATGGGGTCGGACACGAAGCTAAAAATTGTCCCTTTTCTCACAAAATGTTGTTTCATGACTACAAGTCTTTTTGTGACATCATATTGATTGTTGTTCTAAATGTGTTTTTAACGACTCTATTCCAAGATAATTATACTTTTTAAGAACCTCCTCGCGGTTATTGTGGTAGGTTTTTGCGGGTCAGTACAAGAACTTTGTACGAGAGATATAATTTTTACGACTATCTGTGGTGTATTTCTGAACCTAAGTACTCAGGTAATATTATTATGTGTTAGTCAAGTTTATAAAATGTTAAAATTAAGTAAAATCGCGGTGATATACTTTTACAGAAAGTTGATTCCACGAATGGCTGTCCTAACTAACACTAAACAATTTAGATAAAATAAACCTTACAATAAATCAAAGGTGAAGCCAAAGAAAACTAATGATAGATTCTCGTATCATTCGTTGTCAGAGAGACTATTCATAGATATTCAAGCGGGATTACTCCGAGCGATTTACAGCTTACGTAAACTTTGATGTTTGTTTAAAAACCAATGCATACTTAGGATTACCACAAAGTCTTTAAATAAAATAGTCATTAAACAGTCTGTGTGTATCTTTAATGTAGGTATTGAACATGATCTGTGCACAATGTAATAATAAGTAGTGCTCGGCGGTTCATCATGGTAGTTTATGGGATCGGCAGAGTTCTGTTCTGGTTATGGTAGTTGTTTGTAAGATAATTAAATCAATTCTATGGCTACTCAATTTAAGGCGAATTCCTCAATGATTCAGAAATATTTTATGAGTCATCATAAAAGAAATAAGTTTGCGGATGATGTGGTCTTTCTTTTGAAAACACGTTTTCATGATGCCTTTTGCGACTCAACACACAACTCATCACGAGAAAATTGATACATTCTTGTGACAATTCAACTAAAAGCTCCAATTTCATTAAATTCTACAAACTCCAATTTAGAAATCGTAACCATCGTCAATAGAAAAAAGAGCGTGTTAAAATAGACAAACGATTTACAAGTAACACGGCATTTGAAGCACAAATGTGTAAAATTCTAGCTACATAACGAGAACCTGAATTTGTTAAAAATACCGTGTCAGAAGGATTGGGACGTTGAACCGACGTAGCCAGTGATAATAGGTACAATAAACATTGGACGGAGATCGTGCTCGAGACAGGCTCACAATAAAATATCCGGCTTATTTGCCACTGGCGATGGATTTCGTGATGCCTTCCGTTTGGAGACGAGTTTCAAGATTTTTAGGTACTTACCTATGTATATTTAACTTTATAACTTCTAGTAACTTGAATATTATCGCACCAGGGTCCGAGATATGTGAACTGTAGAGATGTCATTTATTTTAAATCAATAAATATATGCTGTAATGTATGCTGTGTGCTGTGTATAAGTGTATGAAGTTCCAAAATACATAATGTAAATAATGTGTTGTCATATTTTGACAGTTTTATAACAATACTTACAACTAATAAAATTCAAGGACTTCGCCTATTATTTCGTCAAAAATCTGTAAAATTATAAAATAAACAAATACCTTCACTATATACATGCCAACCGAAAATATACGCTGACGATGCTGCAATCACCATGTTCTCAATCACTAACATTGTCATTTTAAACATTTTCGCCGGACCATACTAGACCTACTAAAATCTTTTAATATGGCTTTTACCAATTGCACGAGATAGTCTGAGATTTCAAGGAGAAGACCCGTATTTTGGAACCTTTATTCGCATAATATTAGATTCTCAAAATAGCAGATTCTCGAAATCGACGTACAAGCTTAATTTTTGGTAAAATTTAAGTACCATACATACTTACTCACTCCTTCTTCCCACGGGTATAGGTAGAAACTACAGATCGCCATGTGATACGATCCTTACATACTATGTATATTATGTATATTTGTGTATTGTTTGTGTGTATTATGTTTTCTTTTGTTATGTATTTTTGTGGTGTACAATAAAGTATATATAAATAAATAAATAAATAAATAAATACTCCTTTTACAACGTTTAAGTTTATATATCTGGTGATATACATCACATAATCAGCCTATAACGTTCCCACTGCTGGGATACAGGCCTCCTCTCGGTGAGAGGGAGTGGGCCGTAATCCACCACGCGGGCCCAGTGCGTGTTGGTAGATGTCACATGTCTTCGAATTTTTGGTTCTAGGACATGCCGGTTTCCTCACGATGTTTTCCTTCACCGTTTTGAGAGCAGTGGTGATGAAATAATTTACACAAAGTAAAGCGCCTGTCTGGGTTCGAATCTACGACCTACAACTCATAAGTCGCGACCGTTACCACTGGCCCACCACTGCGTGATATACATCAATTAGCTGAAATCAGTCTACTACTACAATATCCTACTAGGATTCAAACATTAAATTGTTTGGTAAAATTGCTTATGTACCTAAAACCTATAGACCTAACATACGATGTTGCCAATTTGTTTGCCAGCACACTGATGTGGTAATAGAGTAGCTCGGTAGTGTTTCGTTCGTAATTGAATTGATACATGTTTCTTAAAACAATGTTTGTTTTATGACAACGTCTGAGTCGTGGTGGGACGTAGCTTGAAGGTTTTATTTATTTACGAATTCCAATCAAAGCTGCTGTAGTATTATTTACGTTCTACTGTAGCCAGGCTCTTTTGAAACTGAGGTGGTAGCAAACAGTATAATTATACTGATTGTAAAGTCTATTCGGATTGGAATTACAACATAAAGAAGAATGAGGAAAAGTTAGTATTTCGGCTGTAACACCGGCCGCGTATTTGGATAATGCAAAATTAAACCTACCTACTCAAATTATTAGAATGTGATCAGTAAAACTAAAGTTTTTCTAAAGATCTGAAATAAATGAAACTCTTAGAAACAGATAAAACGTGTAGTTTTGGGTTTATGGACGACTAGCTTTACGCGTGGCGTGGCTTCGCTGTCGTAGTTATTTGAATGCTTTATTATTCACAAGACCCGTGCAAATCCTGTCACTTTCCGGTTCACTAACTATGCAAAAAATTGTGTTGATCCGTCGTCGCTCCGTGAAAGGACAAACCTACACCACAGCATTCGACGAACTGTAAATGGCTAATTTGATAGTTACTGAGAAAAAAGAAGCAAGAAGATCAAATCAACAAGTCACTTCTATATTATACCTCAACGGAAAACTCTATGCATGGAAGAACGAATTTTCGTTTTAGCTGACATACCAAGAGTGAACATCTGAATGGATGCTCTGTAGAAAGAAGGGCTAGGGCTAAAAATATTATAGAAGAATATGAGAACTGAGAATATCTTTTTGATGATCTTTTGAGTCTCAGTGTTCTTTGGTGGTGTTAGCATAGCCTATAACGTTCCCACTACTGGGACACAGATCTCATCTCTATGATGGTGTTATTTATACAGGGTGTAAGTGTTAACAACATCATTATCAACAACTTTTACTATGGGACCAAACCTGAAATAGCGAAAAAAAATCTGCTGTTCCCTACATTTGAACAGCTGATTTTTTTTCGCTTTTTCAGGTTTGGTCCCATAGTAAAAGTTGTTCATAATGATGAGTACAATGACCCCTTAAAAGATTGCCACTGTTTACACTTACACCTTGTATAATCAAATTGTGAGTAGATAATAAACAACAGTTTCATCAATAGGATGGCAGCATCGCACATCCTGAGTGCTGTGGAGCCGACGGTGGGCGGCGGCAATTCTCGCAGCGGTCGCGAAAGAGAAGTCAACGTGGCGCTCGACGACAGAGAGCTCTGGGTGCGCTTCCAGACGCTCACCAACGAAATGATCGTCACTAAGAATGGAAGGTAAGAATCATTATGATTATGTAAAAGTTACTCATTCATACAATACTCATACAAAATCTACTTAATAAAAATGTTAAATTCATGAATTCGCTGACAGACAAAATACAGCCTAAACCGCTGGATCTAGAAGCATGAAATTTTGTACGAGAGTTCCTAATATAATGAAGGTGAGCATGAGCACTAAGAAAGGATTTTAGAAAATTATTTCCTAAAGGGGTTAAATAGGGAATGAAAGTTTGTATGGAAGTTCAACATTTTTGCCGATGGGAAATCACATTGGGACCAAACCTGAAACCGCGAAAAAAAAAAAATCTGCTGTTCAGTACATTTATGCTCGCATAATTCGTCAAAATGTAGGGAACAGCCAACGAATTAAGAATGATAGGAACAGTTGATTTTTTTCACGATTTCAGTTTTGATCCCATAGTAAAAGTTGTTCATAATGATGAGTACAATGACCCCTTTGAAAAGATTGCCACTGTTTACACTTAGGTACACCCTGTATATCTATCGATTTTTCGTAATCGACAGATACTAAAATGGGCTGGCAGCTCATTTGATCATCAGGCCTTCTGGAGGGACGTTTATTTTGTGATTAAATATGAACTCTGAAAATTGAAAGACTGCATGACGCCTTACCTATAATAAGGGCCCTCGCCCACGGCGACTTTTTGTTGCGATGCTGTCGCGCGTTTACGAAATGCGCAACTGTATCGCTACTAACGCGCGTTAGTCGCATTTGCAACGCGCTACAGAAGCGATGCCAACGCGCTACTAACGCGCTACAGTATCGCGACTGTATCGATGCAAACGCGCGACCGTGTCGGACGACATCGGGGAGAGAACAGAGCGAGGGTGGCGCGTGAGTGGAGAACCGAGCTTTCGTTGCCTACGCTTCGGTTGCTTACGTAAAAGCAGCACCAAAGACAACGTGACTATGTTGGCTCAACGGAGTCCATCTTGCAACTGTAGCGATCGCAGGTATTTTTGTGCCGTTACTGAATCGCGTTTGCATCGCGACAGAAGCGCACCAGTATCTGGGCCCGTGGGCGAGGGCACACAGCTAGCGACCGCTTCGCGACTGTATCGATGCGGACGCGCGACAGCATCGCTACTGCATCGCTACAAAAAGTCGCCGTGGGCGAGGGCCCTTAGATTAAGCCCGGTTTTTTAAAAAATTGCAATTGGTTCTTATTTTTATTGTACTGAGAACTGGAAAATAAATAATAGCTTTAAAATAATATGATTTGCAACGGATTAGCAACATAGTGTTAAATAAACAACTGTTCAAAAAGTAAACAACGCTTTCGTTATAATTGTATTAGAGTCGAGTTGTTGTAATACAGGGCTCGTGGCTAAGTACATAAGTGGCTATTGCGTAGTTATCTATCTTCCTTTGCACATTCGGAACTGCCCGGTATGTTGAATAGTTGGATGCAGGTAGTCAGACCTGTTAATCTGAAAACGGTAGCCTAGGATATCGGTCTCTTTATAGAAAATGATGAATAGATGCATTGCTAGGCACAAGGCTGATCGAAGCCTGTCATAAATTATCTGAAGGTCTAAGGAAAAAGTCCGTAAAATTGATGCCACAATTACCATAATTTAAATTAAATGAACTCCACTAACTATGTATAGCAATTCTCTTCTGCTGCTGCTCGCCTCCGTAATTTCAATACCGATGATCTATTTTCATTTGCGTCTGGTCGAAATAAAACTGACCAAGTAATATTAGTCAGAGCGAAACGTTCAGAGCACAATGATGGTGTACTTACACGGTCACATTTTGCCAGTGCTAACCGTTCGTCGGCCGGCGGCTAGTTTTCAGCTATTAACGCGGTAGGTCTTACTCATTAACGCTGGGTGGCTAAATGATACCGCCCGATGCCGATGAGCAATGACGGAACCCTTACCCTTGACGAACTGACGTTTTGCTCTGCAGTAAAGTGGTTATAACTACTATTGTATTTACCATTTGCTATGTAGTATTCTTTTTAGTTAAATAAACATAGAACTGGACGAAACGATACAAAGAATAAAAAAAAAAAAAAACTAAAAAATATAGTTTAAAAGATTCTAAAACTTTATTTTATGAGACCAAAATTTATACGTGTAGAATCTTAAAGTAATCGTAGAAGTTTTGAACCTATCCCGGTTTTAAGTTCATTGTTAAACATGTCTGGCTATCAAGTCTTGTTTTCTGTTATCCAGTGATGTTTCCGATACACCCCTTATTCAATGGATTAGGCCGATATTTATAATTATATTTGGCAGTGTTTAATCATGTTTGGCAGGGACTGCTAGATCAGCTGGCAGTACTAGCACCGATTAAACTATTTTGCTTCTGTCATTTTTAAAAGGCTATCGATGTAGGGGAAGTTAACCGTAGCATGTAAACCGCCTACTTTACCGACCAGCATCCATATTTGACCACTACCTGTTCTCAGTAGTATCCGGTATGAGATAATAACAAAAAAAGCCATTTTCAATGTTATCTCGCTGTCATCGCTTATCTACGTCCGAAACTTTAGAACCATCCAGTTTAAAGTAAGGAACGTAATAAATTAATTAAAACTTGTATGTTCAGGGCTTTATTTGTTGTTTTGTTTCAGACGAATGTTTCCCGTAGTCAAAGTAACTGCCAGTGGCTTGGACCCGACGGCGATGTATACCGTGCTCTTAGAATTTGTGCAAGTGGACTCACATCGTTGGAAATACGTTAATGGAGAATGGGTATGTATAAAAATCAGTATATTACATAATATGGTCATATTGGAACCTGAGTTTTCATTTCCCGCTTGCAGTTCAGCAATTGACCGAGCGAGCGAAGCGTCTCCGCTTCAAGTCTGGCAAAATTTCCTTTCCTCTATCAGTTTGTTGATACTCCTCTACATGTCATATTTTACAACCGATCTAGACGAAACTTGGAATACAGGTTTTATGACTTGATTATATTTTTTTTGTCGTCGGGTATTTTTGATTGGAGGGGTACTTCCTCCAAAAAGGGGCAAAAAGGGGGCTACTGGATATCTCCGCTTTATGAGATCCGATGTCGATGGATCTTTTTTATTTGAAAGGTAGTAACTTTAAGTTGGTCTCATAAAATTCGACATTTGGTGAAGACCTGATGAAAAATAAAAACTTGGTAAATATCCCGTTTTAAATAAATTTTTTCTTCTTCTTCTTCGCTTCGCTCTTGACAGAGCGGTCGTGGTCACTATGAACTGTGTCCAATCGCAGGTGTAGTTGTTGCTCGCCTCACGATTTCTCTCCATCTGGTTCGGTCATAAATGATAAATGATAAATGATGATAAATGATTTATTTTCTGTAAGTAAGTTTGTACAAACACTTTTACACGTCAAACATATTTTTTTTAAAACTAGATGAGTTCGACGTTTCCTATCTGAAACGTTAGAAGTCAGTCTGGCGCATTCATTGACAGGGCCTTCAACCGCGGATTTTACTTGGTCGGTCCACCTCATCGGTGACCGCCCGCGTGGCCTATTACCTTCCACTCTGCCCTGCACCACAAGACGTTCTATGGAGTCATTGTTCCGCCTGGAGACCTGCCCAAAGAACTTAAGTATCAGAGACTGTACTAGTGCTGATAGACGCTGTTTGATGCCGAGTTCTTGGAGTATGGAGACGTTTGTGCGGAATTCAGTCCATGATACACCAAGCATTCTTCTCCAGCACCACATTTCTAGAGCATCTACTTTTTTCTTTTCCAGTTCTCGTAATGTCCACGTCTCAGCTGCGTACAGAAATATAGGGAATACAAGAGTACGGACGAGCCTGATCTTACCCAACAAACAAAGTTTTCTCTTGTAGTGGCTTATATTGCCAAAAATAATATTCTTATAGGAACCGTATTATCGGTAATAAGGGTGCATTTGGGCACAAATTATAAAGACAATAATCTTATACCCCCCTTATAGTTGCTTTATTGTCCGCTTTTTTTCCTTATACGTGTTATATTATGACAAGGAACAAGGAAGTTAAACTTATAATGGCAAGAAAAAAGCTCCTAAAAAGCCAATACACCTGTAAGAAACATATAGAAAGCGTTAATACGGGCGATCACCCTTAATCGTGTTTTATTATGGTCCGATATAAGGGAGTTAAACTCATTGCGGAAAATCAAAGGCTATTAAAAACCCGTAGCCCCTTATAGCCGTCTGTTTATGATTCTGCAATAAGTCTTTTTCTTAGTGATTTACATTACTTCGCAACAGTTTGGCGAATAAAGAGAAACGTCAACCATTTTACTGAAAAGTGAACGGTAAGTTATTATTTTATGTAGTTTATTTACCTGATTTATGTGCTCGTTTATAGTGAAAAGTGTATGGGAATTCAAATTCATGATAAAATGTGGTACGCTGTGTGTTGTAGTATCAACCCGCCCTTGAATTTAAGCTGTTTTTGTGCTACAAACGTTATTAATTATTTAGTCATGTTATAACCAGTGCTATTATGAGAGCAAAAAGATTCGCACATCGTCTACAAGGAGTCTATGAGAGTGAAGACTTTATAATGGCAACAGTTCTTGCTTATGCTATCGCCATTTTACATATCGTTAGGGTTCCTTTCTCACGAACAAAATCCTGTACCTACCTTGTTTTGTTCCTATTTGTATAAAATGTATGTTTTATAAAGCAGGTAGTATGTTGTTTTAGGTTATTTTTTTAATTTAATATTTATTTTCTTTTCAGATTCTTTAACAATGCCATACAAAATTGTAAAGACGTTTGAAAAGGGAAACTCAAAACTATCAGCAGTACCAAGTAGGTAATTGGGAAAAAGATGGCGTTCTGCACTGGCCCAGATATAACGAAAACAAATTAAGAAGAGTTGATAATTCGTTTCCTGAAAATAACTGGCGAAAAATTAATTGCAAACTGAAGAGATCTAATTTTATTACTTTTCTTGAAGCGGAACAGGAATTAGTTACAAGTTTTATTTAAAGAGACTGATTTTTTACTGTTTTCTTATATACTGTGTTCAAAACACATCAGAAGAGGTTTTTTTACTTGTAAACACTGAATCAATCTATCTATTGATGATGGTTGATCGTTTTCCTACTAGTATATAAGTAAAACTATATTCTAATTACTATGTAACAACATGCTAAGTTACTCTACTGTTTTATTATTAAACTAGCTGTTTCCCGCGACCTTGTTCGCTTACGTTAATTGCTAAGATCATTATTTTTTAATTTTAAATTGTTGTTAGAAAGACTGATTATTGAATTCCTGTCTTAAGTAAGGCTTAAAATACGAGTTTTGATAGTAAAAGCCTGAGCTATGTTTAAACAGTGATTTCTATTGTAAACCCACCAATTGTTTCGCGGGCTAACTGAGAGAGCATTGAGGTCAGTCCTTAAACCAACAAATACAAAATTAGCCTTCCTTTAGACAATGCTTGATTTGAGAGCCACTCTTCCTATGGATTTTGAAATACGGTGGCATGATAGCCTATAAAAAATGATGACTTTAATAAAAATACGTGATTTTCAAATTTAGCTGTTTTATTTTACAAAGTATGGATTAGTGGTGTAAAATACAATACCGAATTAAATTCTACATTTAATAATTTACATTTAATGTCAGCGCATGAAAAGTCATATATATTTTTTGATTTACTAGAGATGTAATCTTCACATTTATAAATATTAATTAATTAATGAAGACTTTAAGGGGTAGTCAAACTCATTATAAAATAATCCTCTGCGGAACCATTAGCTGATTCGTTGGCATCGGCTTGGTCATTTTGTAGCATCATAGGAGTAGAGGTGGGTGTAATGCTCACAACTATGTTTTCGTAGACTTTTTTTACTTTTCTTCTGTAACCACCGCTCCTTTTAAACTTCTTCCAGTCTTTTGAATCCATTTTTTAAATGTAAATTCTGCTCCGTATTAAATTCACACAATCTGCTGTACTTTCAAAATGGCGAATCTAGTTATGTAAAACATTTTAATGTAACCATATAGAGAATAATATCTTTATAATCACTGTATAAGGGAATACGGATTGCTTTCATCCTTGTAAAGATCATATAAAATGTTAGAATTCGTTTGTTGGATAGACGTCTTATCAAATGCTCCTATAAGTTAAAAAGCATCATAGTTACCTTGTGCATTACTTTTCTAAGAATAATTGACCATATTAAAAGCCTTCATATGACTTTGAATATTATATGGCTAAGAAGCAATATAACTAGCCTCTATAAGAAGAACATATTTTGAACCCTTATTGTAGCCGTATTAATTGAATTTATTAACGTTTACCCAGCCAAATTATAAGAATAAAGGTAATATTAGCCAAATCTTCTAATAATGTGCCACCATAAGGAACATTGACAAAATAAATGCTATCTTATAACAAGTATACGAGTTTAGACCTTATAGACTTAATTTTATAAGCTTAATTTGTTTGTTGGGTAGTGGCCTTAGTTATGCTGCGATTCCTCCAATTTTTTTTCAGCTTGTCCATTGCCCCTATAGCCATAGCCATACGCCGTTTCACCTCATCCGCGCTGCTGCCGTTATTCGCGATCATAGCACCAAGATATACGTAGGATTGAACCACGTCGCAGTTCGCAATCTGTGTCATGTCTGGCAAGTTGATGTTGCCACGGTCTACAATCATCATCTTGGTCTTACTGCGATTAATCCTCAATCCAAACGTAAGACTCACGCGCTCCATCTTAAGGAGTAGTTCCTCCATCTGTTCAGCACTAGTCGCAAACAAGGTTGTGTCATCAGCGTAGCGTAGGTTCGCAATTTTGTAGCCACCAATCGCAACACCATCAGTCCAGTCGTCGAGGGTGATGCGCATAATGAGCTCCGTGTAGATGTTGAATAGTAGTGGCGATACTATACATCCCTGGCGGACACCTGCACTGGGATGGAAGCTATCCGAAATGTGGTCGTCTGTTCGCACTGATGCTGTTCCTCCTTCGTAGAGTACTCTAAGAAGGTGCACACGGTGTTTTGGTGTGCCCATTTCCAATAGCGTCTTCCACAAGGTTGGCCATTTCACGCAGTCAAATGCTTTTGAGAAATCAACAAAGCATATGTAGGTCGGCTTGTTGAATTCTCTTGCCTTCTCGATTATCTGACGAACAATGAGAATCTGTTCACGTGTTCCCTTTCCCTTCACAAACCCAGCTTGTTCTTGCGCAATCTCCCGCGATAGGTATGTTTTTAGACGCTCGTTGAGAATGTGTAGCAATATTTTGCTTGCGTGGCTGATCAGAGCAATAAGGCGGTAGTTGCTGCACTTTTTGGTGGACCCCTTTTTGTGAAGAGGAATGAAAACTGTGTGAGCCCATTCTGACGTGCCAGCCATATCTTATTGCAGATGGTGTGAAAGATATGAACGCCGCGTTCTCCCAATGCTCGAATAGTCTTGATTGGGAAAGCATCAGAGCCCGTAGCTTTTCCATTTTTTAAGTGCTTGATGGCAGCTCTGATTTCTGACTCAAGGATATCTGGTTCCAGTTTATCACTCTCTGGTTCTGTAAAATAAATTTAGTGGTACATTAATTGTTGCAAAAAAGTTTGTGCTCGCGAGGTTTACTGTTCGCAAAACTACTAGTAGTACTATTGGTTACGTGCAGTGTCTAATAAAGCACCTTAGAAAGTTTTATTAGCTAGGCATATAAATGATTGATTATTTCTTCATAGGTTCCCGGCGGCAAGGCGGAAGTCCCACCATCTAACGCAATTTACATTCATCCCGAAAGCCCAAACTTCGGAGCGCACTGGATGAAAGAACCGATATCTTTCGCTAAAGTTAAACTTACGAATAAAACTAATGGAAATGGACAGGTAAAGTTGAAATTATTTATTACTAAGTGAATTATCTTTTCGACTGAATTTTATGTTTCAGTAAATTATTCTGAAAAATACTATATACAAGGTGTAATTGAAATAACGCACAACCTTAAGGGGTCATTGTGCTCAACATTATGAACAACTTTTAATATGGGACCAAACCTCAATCAAAATAGGCCTGTCCCAGACTGCGCCACAATACCCGGTCCCCCGCCTTCCGGATCCAGTCTGTCCCAGCCACCTTCTTAAGGTCGTCGGATCGTCAGTTCATCTAGCTGGGAGCGGCATCCCACGCTACGCTTGCCGATACGCGGTCTCCACTCCAAGGGGTCTACTCCCTAAGCACGAAGGCCGTAGTTTCGGCCTTCGTTACGGGCATTTCCTACTCCGTATCACCTACGGACGTATGATTGGTTCGGGCCCGGAACGAAGTATGAATGGCAACACAATACGACAGTTGTCCCTACTCCCGATGTGTTTTAGCCCGTCCGAAAAATTTAACTTTTACACTTGTTTTGATGGATCGTTAAGTCAGACGGACGGATAAACGGCCATCCGTTTATCCGTCCGTATGGATGAACGGACGGACTTAGAGAGTAGGCCCCCTGGACTCATCTGCTCCACCGGTCATCGGTCCTTCGACAAACATGGCCAGCCCACTGCCACTTCAGTTTGCTTACTCTGCAAGCTATGTCGGTAACTCCGGTTCTTTTCCGGATAATTTCATTTCTGATTTTATCCATCAGCTGCAGATCAGCAGCAGAAAATCAGCTTTACGTCTCGTCAAAATGTAGGGAACAGTTGATTTTTTTCACGATTTCAGTTTTGATCCCATAGTAAAAGTTGTTCATAATGATGAGTACAATGACCTCTTAAAAGTTATTTAATTTACACTTTGTATAATAAAGCAGTGATTTAAAAAAAAAGTGAGATACCAACATCAACAATGTATAGCTCTCAATAACATAGACCTACTGCATAAATAATAAAAACACATTTGCGAATCCGACGTCCGTTTACGAGATACTTTGTAGAGTTTACTACAAGCATTTACATTGTTTCTCATGGGCGTAAATGAGTTTCGAGCAGGATAAACACAAATTATGGATTCAATATTTATAGCGGGATCCACGCCAGATTATGTGCCTGACCGAGCATAATAATTAGTTCACAGTATTGTCGGAATACTAATTTTATAACAGAAAGCTCGCGATGGCAAGGTGCGAGTGTGCTACAGTTTCGTGGCTACCGCTAGTTCGTAGAAGCCAGTTCTCACGGTTGTATGTGGTGCGAATGAATATGAAAGCAAACATCTGATACATCTAGATCCATACGTTGACGGCTCGGTGTGAAATCTGTAGCTTTACCAACTGTTTAGCGGCTGTCTGTACGCACTATCATTTGTAATAATTATTGTCTCCGCGCTATGTTTACATTACACATATCTTAAAAATAAGCTGATGCCCCCCGTGGTCGTTATGCTAACAGTAATGATGTACCTACATATCTCATTGTACTGCATTTATTACGATATTTTGTGCAACACGTGATAAAGCTCTTTTTCAGGATTTTCTTGTAACTGGAATTATTTTTATATGATGAAAAGCTGTGGAAATAGCTATTATTGAAAAAGCATAACGTTTATATTAATATTTGAACTTAACTTAGGTGGGTACTTAGGATTCTAAGTACCCTACCTAACCCCCTGAGTAACCTAAGGATCCTAGTTAAAAAGTTTTGCTACGAGTTGTAGTTGTAACCTAGCTATTGTAACCTAAGACAACGGGTAATCTTGAAGTGGCGGTATTTTGCGTAGGTACTCTACAGCCCAGCTACAGTGGGACAACTATCCTACTAATATTATAAACGCGAAAATTTGTGCGGATGGATAGAAGGATGGATGAATGTTTGTTACTCTTTCACGGAAATACTGACTGCAGAACGAATTTTGATGAAATTTGGCACACAGATAGTTCATAACCTGGATTAATACTTAGGATACTTTTTATCTCGATATTATTACGGATTCGAGACTTACGCGGGTGAAACCGCGGGGCGCTGGTAGTTTTATACAAAATTGTGCTGCTGAAATCTTAATCTCGATTTTTTGTTACAGATAATGTTAAATAGTTTGCACAAATACGAGCCTCGGGTACACCTAGTAAAAGTGGGTACAGACCTTCGTCGCATTATGACTTACCCATTCCCGGAGACGCAGTTCATTGCTGTAACCGCCTACCAGAACGAAGAGGTGACTTCGCTTAAGATCAAATATAATCCGTTTGCGAAAGCCTTCCTAGACGCAAAGGAAAGACCTGAGGGTTATTATCAAAGAGATTTTGTGGGCACGCATTATCCCCAACAGAGTTCTTCGCCACATCAGTATCCGCAATGTGAGTTGTTAGATACATAGCTAAATAAATAAATAGATGATTTAAATCAAAGTGCGCGAGAGAGGTGCTACGGCGTAGCGCAATCTACGCCGCCGCCCGCCGTCGGACAATGCCTTTCCGTATTACTAGAAAAGTGTGTTTATCAGTTGTTTGGGCTAAACAACTGTGGGCGTCCAAGCAAAAAGGGTCCAGTAGTGGGAGATTCGGTTTCTAGAATAGTCAATTGATAGTAAGGATTGCAAAAATATTCAAAAACTGCCACATACTTTTTTATCAGACATTTTTAAAAATCGTACAGTCATTTAGAATTGTGCATTCATTAATAATCAATTAAAATCGCGAAATACAATTTTTTCCACCCAACTTTACAAAACTTCTTATATCTCGGAAACTAAGGAACTGGACCCTTTTTTCTTGGATGCCCACAACTCGTCGCTAATTTAACTAACTGACGTAGGTATCTGACATTTTGGACTAAGCCGATAGCCTTATTCGTAGCCGATAGCCGACCTATTATAACTATAGTAATTTTATACATTTTCGAAGTCGAATCGATCTATCTAATCGGCGGCGGCGTATCTGTGCCTTACGGTCTCCATGATAATGCAAAAATCGAGACCGATATATCTACAGTTTCCAAAAAAAAAAGAAAAATAGCTTGCCCTTTTTTTTTTTTTTTTTTTGAGGGTGGGAAATCATCAAATAAATTCTCCCGCTCTGGGTGGAGCGGAAGGGCGTGTCAGACTTTTACTGACTAAAACCCACCCGTGTTCCTTCAGTTGCCTATGCCAGGGCCGCGGTAACCCCTTCAGACAACCCGCGACCCCAGCGGCGTCGGCCCTATTGGACCCCGTCACTTGCTGACATCTCTTTGAGGCGCGCGTGGAACACAACGCGCCGTCGACTCGGGCCTGGTCCTTACCGGACGGCGAGCTAAAAAAAAAAACTGGCCCTGTAAAATTTTCTTCGAATCAGTAGGTAGTTAGATTAGCAACGAACTATTTAACATGACATTTATGTATGGAGTTTGCCGTAAAACTGACATTAGACATTTGTTGAACATGTGTCTAAGTTTTTGTGGTAAGAACCTTTCTTTTTTGGTGTAAAAAGCGTCTCTATTTATTTTCACATTTGCCTAGACATTTTTAGGCGTGAAGTAATCCAAAACTTTGGTATCGTAATTTATATACCCGAATGTCCTAAGATACTCGTAGGTACTTACGTGCTACATGTACAGTCGATCGCACGTCAGTGGTAGCAAAACCGGTCTAAACTGGTCTCTTATTCTATTTAAACTCCGTACTACGCTAGGCCAAGTGTTACCACCAACTTGTGGTCGGTACCTAAAAACCGGTCAAATGTGTGTCGGATCAAGCACAATGAAGGGTTCCATAGTTGAAAAGATTTATCACAAAAACAAACTTAACATTGTAGTTTAAAAACATGTTCTCAAATACCATATATACCTATACATCACGGTCTATTCTCCAACTGCAAATTTAAGTTAGTACCTAATCCCAAAAAAATATATTTTTATGTTGTAAAATTACAACTTAACGATTTTCGAACTTTTCCCTTTATTTCTGCTGTGAGACCTTGCTTCTTGCCAAGGTCAACAGGAAGTTTCTACTTCCCGTTGACCTTGGCAAGAAGCTAGGTTTTGATTTAAGTATTTGCAGACGGACAACGAAGTGATCCTATAAGGGTTCGGTTTTTACCTTTTGAGGTATGAAACCCTAAAAAAGAAGTACCTAGGTAACTACTTAACTGATCAATATAATTTTATTTGCAGTCGGTGGATGGTTTGTGACGTCCCAGTCGTTGTATGGAAGCGGCAACGCAGCTTCCAGAAGACCAGCGCCATATCCTCCACGGCCTCCGTCACGACCACGAACGTTGTCACCTCCTTGTAAGTAATGCTGTAACTGAGCCTCTAAATTATTGTTATTCTAGCTTCGGCCCTCAGGGCTTCTACTCTTCGAGTAAAGAAAATAAAATTATGATGGCAATAAACCTGTAACTACACAAAACTATACATACTTGAGCGCTAAGACACTCCACTTTTGATACTAGTAGCACCTTTCATTTCTTTCAGTCATTCTTCAAATGACAATGACTGAAGGGCATTATATGACCCTGATAATGATTTATGCTAAGATTATTTTTAAAATTCTAACATCTACCTATTTCCATTCCACAGCCTCCTACAGCAATCCAGAACGTACGACTACAGCGACAAACGGCAGCGGCTACACGTGGGTGAGCAGCAGCGGCTACTGGAACTCAACGCAAGGCGGTAGCTCCCCGCAGCCAAACACCTCCCCTGCCCCTTACCGAACTCCTCCACATGCGTACCCTGCCCCCCTGGAGTATGCGCCCGCGCCCCCGACCAGCTCTTCTGCGCCATCATCAGCCCCCGCGCCCCTATACCCGCTACAGTACGAAACTCCAACGCAGCATCACTCGCCATACTACCAACATGCGTACGCACCGTATGCCCATCATGCGATTGAAGACATATCATATTGGCCAAATAGGTATGCATGAATCTTAGCTGACTACGTGATGAGCTCTAATATTCTTCACAGCGTCTAGAAGTCTATTTGTGTATCTATTGTCCGTGTATACGTGGAGCAAATTCAAACGTAAAAGTATTTTTTCAGTCTGAATAGTTACGGCTACCAGCCCTCCGAGTACGTCGGAACAGGAGAAGTGGCATACGGCGCAGAAGGCATGTCTTTCGGGCCTACGGGGCCTACGCTCGAAGCTGCCACGGCCGGGGAAGGCCGAGCCACGCCCCCCGGGCAGGAACACCCACAAAGCGAAAGAGAGTACAAGTTTAGCACTGAAGAAGAACGTCAGTCGCCGTGCGAGGAGTCCGCACTGCCACCGCGCTCACCGACGCAGTGATCATGTAGTTTTAAAATAGTTGCAAAATATATTAAATAATAAGCATGGATTCCGAGGCCTTCTGAATTATATATTTTTTTATTCTACGATGATAGGATTGAAATTAAAATATTTTTATATACCTAGGCATCTATGTTGTAGGTATGCTTTCGAGAGATTTGTTATTGTAAATACGAGTACCTAGATTTAATAATGTATTATTAAATAAGATATGAATCTACGAAAGTGGATACCTGCGTATTATAATAGTTCAAATTCCAACTTCGCACTCAGTTTTATTAACATAAATGGATTTACTTAAGTATACAAACCTTAAACTATTTTATGGTTTGACTCAATAAGTTAATACGTATTTAGCTCATCAATATTTTTTTGTTGATCAGGGCTTAGTGCGAGTTTTTATACTGATACTAACGTAAATGTCAGTTTGTACTGAAAATGAATAAGCGCCGCCTGGTGACTATAATGGGAAATAAAATTATTCCATACGAATTGACGTACGTCAACGTTAACGTAAACGCGATCGAGCGAGTTTTTATACTTACTCGATCGCGTTTACGTTAACGTTGACGTATGTCAATTCGTATGGAATCATTTTATTTCCCATTATAGTCACCAGGCGGCGCTTATTCATTTTCAGTACAAACTGACGTTTACGTTAACGTGATCGAGTAAGTATAAAAACTCGCACTAAGCCCTCTGACGTATTTAGATACTTGTCAATATTCCGTAACATCACCGTAGCAAATGAATCACCAACACGACAAGTTAAAATTAAAAAAAAAAGAGCAGCAGCATACCTACAGCAAAAGCTTTAAGAGATGTAGTGCCAAGTAAAAGTATAGTGTTTGTTGTATAGGTACGCTGCTTGCTGCTCTGGGGTTAGTGCAACAGCTCTACATGAATACGATTGCCACAGACCCCACGTTACTACAACTGAAAATTCCAAAACATAGGTACACGTATAGATAGAATAATGGCAGGCACCTTTTTTATACGTCTATGGGCAGGCCAGGCACTATAGTAGGTATCTAAGGAAGAAAACACCCAATTTCAGTGTTCAGCATTCGGGCTAGGTAGGACGTAAAATTCACTCATAATTTATTAAATCGCTTCTATAGTAATAGACCAATACCTACCTAATAGTTCTCGAAAACTCGGTGATTTTATTTCACACCCTCTGCTCATCTCTGCATGTATTGTTTTTGTTTTGTTCTACATGAACGTTTTTTTGCCCGTGGTGAAACGCAAGCGAACATACTACAAGCAGTTCATGAATTACCGAGTAAGTATATTAATAATAAAATTAATTGTGTACTGCAGCGGCGTTAATTGTGTTTAAGTATTATAAAATTGTACCTACCTATGGCTAATTCGATTTCAACCGATTAGAACAAGGAGTAAAAGTTCGGTGTTGATAATAAAATCATGTTTCTGTTACAAAATAGGCCTTTATTTCCCAGCCCTTTCCCGACACAACGTGCTTTCCTGTCTAATTTGTGTCTAATAAAGCCAATAATAAAGCGCTCTAGATTTAGTAGCGTACTACGTAGCGTATCCAAAGTCAGAACTAAGGCCCGGCGCACACCGCTGGAAGCGCGGCGGAGCGCAGTTGAAGACAACAATTTAATATAAACCTTAACTACCTACCTTGACATACGGTCAATATGAATGAATGAATGAAATGCACCGATCCCAGCAATGAACCCAAAGATTCACACTAGCCCCTGTTTGCCTCATGTTACCTACATGGTGCAACAGAGAAGACCTTATAATATATCAAGGAGTAGACTGAAGAATAAATTCGCACGCAGTGCTCGGAGTGCCCTCAAGCTACTACAAGAGCATGCGCGGTGAAAGCGCGAGGGTAGCAGCGAAATTATAATTTTCTAACTTTTTTTGAAATTTGTAGGTCAGTATCAGGTTGTATGTTGATCTGAATATGATTCCATAACAAGTACCTATGTATTTACAGAATTATAATCAATAGTCAATAGAGTCAATACAACTCAAGAACAGCTAAGTATTCAATGACTATTTTATGAAATCTTGACATATTAAGGATTATGGAGTTGTATTACTGATTCTAATGATTATAATTATGGAAATACATGTTTGTTACGGTCACGAATCTTATTATAATCAACATACAACCTAATACTGACTTGCAAATTGCAAAACATGTAAGAAAATTTGAATTTTGCGGGCTACCCTGACGCTTCCCCCTTAAGCTGTTGGTTTCAGCTGTAATTCGTAGATCTTTGACAGTCGTTACGGATCGTAAAGAAATAAAAAAAAAAAAAAAAAAAATGTTTATTGCATTTAAACAAATTCTTAGCTCACATGAGTTAGGAGATCACCTTTTAAGCAAGGAATTGCTTGTGATAGGTGACTCCGCCCTTCCGCTTAACATAATCACAGGTATGCAATAGTTAACAAAAACAAAAGATAAACCAAAACAATTAGAAATACTAAATACAACCAGGAGCGCATTTGTGTGTTGTGTATGAGTGAGTTTTTGAACGAGTGTGTGTGTGTGTGAGTGGGGGTGCGTGTGTGAGTGTGAGAGAGAGGTTATGTGTTCGTGTGTAATGGAGTGAGCGTGGAGTTGAATACATGAGCTTATTTTATAAGGGTTTCTGTTTAGGATTAGGTTAGGTTAGCCCTGCGAAAATGTCTTGGGATCGGAGGAAGCCAGGTACAGCTTCCTCCACTAACAGATTGGCTCCCATGGTCCTATTAATTCAGGATGGAAGTGATGATACCAAAGCCTCAATGTCGTCATTGTCGTGGATTTATTATTAATCTGTGGTCATTTGTCTTTTAATTGTCCCCTTTTAAAACAGCAACACTGACAATGGCTGACCCGCTGACAATGGCTGACCCGCTGACATGGCTTCTTTATAGTTTTATAAAATCTCTTGTTACGAAGTAGTATTTACTGTGGATCCTAGAAAACAATTATAGAAGATAGAACGGTCATAGAAGTTGTTTTACTCAGAGTTTACCCAATCCAGGACAAAGTGGCGACCGTGACGAAAAAGAAGTTCCCCGGACTATTACACGACAGTCTGCGGCATCGTGTGAAAAACCAACCTCAAATAAGTTCTCGAGTTTGGAAACGCTACACAACGCGTTTACGATCACACGATAATCGATATGGAGGCTGCAGCTGCGTTACGAGAAGTTCGAGAGCGCGATCAACTACGAAGACTTTTCAACAGAAGCGTTTTAGCTGTGGAAAAGCACATAGAAAATAAAGATTTCTCGTCGGCTGAAATAGACCTGGATTACCTTCGAGAAAAAGTTGCCAGATTAGAGATTTTAGACAAACAGATTCAGGACCGGATGCTCAATGAAGAAGACTTCAAGGAAGAGAAATACACAGCTGAGATAGATAAGGCTGAAGAAATCAGGTACAAATGGTGCACTTTACGTAGAAGTGCACAGCTGAGCGTCTCTTCAAAATCAGAACCGTCGTCCCTGGAGAAGAAGCAAACAAGAAATTTCAAATTACCACGTATTGAATTCAAAAAGTTTGATGATGATGTTAGGAATTGGCTCGGATTTTGGGCTCAATTCAGGAAGATTCACGAGGACACAAGTATGGACGAGGAGGACAAGTTCCAGTATTTACTACAATCATTGAAAGAAAACAGTAATGCGTTGGCTTTGGTGGAAAGTTTTCCCCCGTCTGCAGACAACTATTTGAAGGCCGTTCAACAGCTACAGGCAAGGTTTGGGAGGGAAGATCTTCTAATACAGGTTTATGTCAGGCAGTTACTTAGTTTAGTCCTAAATCAAAATAAGAACAATGCTTCACTGAGGACATTATATGACAAATTGTCAACTTACCTGTTGTCCTTAGAAACATTAGGCATAGTTAAGCAGAAATATGAGACTATACTTTTTCCTCTAGTAGAATCTTCTATACCTGAATCAATTTTGGTAGCATGGAATAGGTCACATACTGATCACTCTTCTGACCAGCTAGCAAAATTATTAGACTTTTTAAGATCAGAGGTTGAAGCAGAAGAACGTATTAAACTTGCTAGGTCTGAATTTGGGTGTCCCGATCCTGACTCTTCTTCCCACAGACAGGCAAACAGCTTGCCTACAGCGGCAGCACTGGTGTCCAACACCAATACAAAGGCATCATCAACGGGTAAGTTTTTGAGTACTAAAATACATTGTTGGTTTTGTGATAAAGATGGCCATAATACCTTTGAGTGCAACAACGCTAATAAGATGTCATTAGATGAAAGGAAGGAGGCAATAAAGAAGAAGGGTTGTTGTTACATATGTCTGAGAAAGGGCCATATGGCTAACAAATGTAGAATGTTTATAAAGTGTACTTCTTGCTCAAAACGACATTACACTATCTTGTGCCCTGAAGTCCATAGTCATAGCAGTAAGGGAATGTCACAGAATGTACTTTTTTGTGCCAGAAATAACACAGTGACTCTTTTACAGACCGTAGTAGTCAATATCACACATAATGGATGTGTAAAGAAGGTTAGGCTACTACTGGATTCCGGATCACAGAGGTCATATGTGAAAGCTGCAGTGGTTCAAGACCTGGGCATGCAGCCGACTGGCACGGAGAAGATCGAACACACACTTTTTGGTGGAGTGAGGCAGTCTGCTGAGGTATTTGAATGTTTTGAATTAATGGTGAGTAGTTTGGACAACTCATTTAGTGTAAAGATCAAAGCATTACAGCAGACTGATTTGTGTGGACACCTACCAAAAGTTCGGAATGTGTCAATATTGAAGAAATTAAGAGACTTAAATATTAAGATCAGTGATTTAGAATTTGCAGACACTGAAATAAGTCTCCTGATTGGGTCTGATCACCTAGGGTCCATTTTTAAAGATGAATTGGTACATTTAGATGACAACTTGATAGCTGTCAATACCAATTTAGGATGGACATTACAGGGCCCAATAGAAGTTCAAAGTACAGCCAACACTACTAGTGTTTCTTGTTTTTCAAAAGCAAATCTTCAAGATTTGTGGAGTGTAGAGTTATTAGGTATTAAAGACCCCTATGAAAAGCAGAAAAAAGACATTAAAGAAACAGAAATTTTAAAAGTGTTCAACAATAACATTTCAGTGACTGCACATGGACGTTATGAAGTCTCACTGCTGTGGAAGGAAGGGTGTCCGAAGCTCAGCACTAATAATGAAATTGCACGTAGGAGGCTGGAATCGACAACAAAGAAGTTGCAGTTAACAGGTAACCTAGAAAGTTATGATGAGGTCCTAAACAATTGGAAGAAGGATGATATTATTGAGAAGGTTGCAGATGATGAGATAGAGGGTCACTACTTGCCACATCACGGTGTCATAAAACCATCAAGCACATCAACCCGGGTGCGCCCAGTATTTGATGCGTCCAATAAGGACAAAAATGGGTGGTCACTTAATGAATGCATGGATAAAGGTATTAATATGATAGAAGCTTTACCAAGATTATTAATACAGTTTAGGAAAGGTGCTTATGGAGTCATCTCTGATATAAAACAGGCTTTTTTACAAATATCTGTTAAGGAAACAGACAGAGACTTTCCCAAATTTCTATGGTGGGAGAATGCAGAGACACGTGATAAGATAGTGACATACAGACATAAGAGAGTAGTTTTTGGAATAACATGTAGTCCATTTTTATTGAACGCAACAATAAATTATCACTTGGCTAAGTGTACAGAGGACCAAAAAACTACTGCTGCTATATTGAAACAGTCCCTTTATGTGGACAACTGTGTAACAAGCATGGACACTGTTGATGATCTGAATACCTTTATAACAGAATCTAAGAGCATAATGGCAGAAGGTATGTTTGACCTACGTGGATGGGTGACGGCTCCTCACAGAATAGACAACACAGTTGCGGTTTCGGTATTGGGAATGACCTGGAACACATTACAAGATGATCTCCGATGTAATGTGAACATAGATGAGACTAGACCAGAGAAGATAACAAAGAGGTATGTAATCTCTGTGGCTCAAGCTGTGTTTGACCCACTAGGATTTGTTTGCCCTGCAACATTGATACCTAAACTTGTTATGCAAAAGATCTGCGAACACAAAATTGATTGGGACCAAGAAATACCTGCGGATTTGGCCCATGAATTTATGAATTGGTTAAAAACAGTTCATTGGATCAAACAATGTCATTTCCCAAGAAGAATATCAAATGTACCTATAAAAATAGAAGAATGTAGCACAGGCCTGCACATATTCTGTGATGCAAGTCAGGTTGCTTATGCTGGCTGTGTATTCTTGAGGACACAGACAAAGGATATGGTACAGGTTCAGCTCATTTTGGCAAAGAGTAGAGTAGCTCCTGCTAATAAGAAAATGTCGCTACCTAAACTGGAACTCATGGGCGCGCTGATAGCGTCGCGACTTTACAAAGAGGTTTTAGACTCTGGATTACTAGATCATTGCAAAGACTACAAAGTCTATTTTTGGACTGATTCAGCGGTTGTTTTATCATGGATAAGAAGACAGACAGAATGGAAACAATTTGTCTCCAACAGAGTCAAGGAAATATGCACAACGACAAACCGTGACGACTGGCATCATCTACCTGGCGAACGCAACCCTGCCGACCTACCATCACGCGGATGTAACGCTAAAAAGTTATTTGAAAGTCGCTGGTGGGAAGGGCCTACTTGGTTGAAACAGGCTATGAAAGAATGGCCGAAATCGAATGTCAGCGACACTAATGAAGAAGATGAAGAAATAGTACGTGCAGAAGCAAGACAAAACGCCGTAATATGCTTAGGTACAACGGAAGAGCCTTTCAGTGAAAGGTTGATGTATTTTTCAAAATACAATCGCATAGTTAGAGTTGTAGCTTGGATTTTGCGAATGAGTAGTAAAATAAGGAAGAAGTTCAACATACATAAATCAGATATAACCAATGATGAGTATATAAACGCAGAGAAGTCATTGCTGAAACTACTGCAGAAGGAGAACTTTACATGTGAGAAGGTACCAAAAAATTTAAATACCATTGAAGATGACGAAGGCATACTTCGAGTAAGAACAAGATTAGAGCTGAGTCAAGAAGATAAGAATTTCGTGAATCCAGTACTGTTGCCTGGTAAGAATGAAATAGTACAACGACTAGTACGACAAAGACACAAAATACTAAGTCACGCAGGGACACAGCTCTTATTGTCAAATCTCAGAAATGATTTCTGGATTTTGAACATAAGACGTCTTGCAAAAAGTATTGTGTCGAGATGCATTATATGCAAAAGGGACAAGGCTAAACATTATGATGTGCCCGAAGCACCGTTGCCGGCAGACAGAATCGAAGCAGCTGCCGCCTTTCAGGTAACTGGAATAGACTTAGCTGGACCACTATATCTTCGAAACCAAGATAAATGCTGGATAGTACTATTTACATGCGCCACTTATAGAGCAGTCCATCTGGAGTTAGTGGAGTCTCTGTCAACTAACAGCTTTCTGATGGCACTACGTCGTTTTGTAGCTCGAAGAGGTCGTATGAAAATCATTTATACTGATTGTGGTAGTAATTTTCAGGGTTCAGATAACTTGTTAAAACAGGTAAACTGGATGGAAGTCGAAGCTGCAACCGCCGCTGCTCCTCCACCAATAAGATGGCGTTTTTCACCACCAAGAGCTGCGTGGTGGGGAGGATGGTGGGAGCGACTTATAAAGGTGGTGAAGGAGATGTTACGAAGGATTTTGGGTAAGACATCCGTTAATTGGATAGAGCTGTCTACTCTTCTGTGTGACTGTGAAGCAGTCATTAATAACCGCCCTTTGACATATGTAGCAACTGATGATGATTCACTGAGACCCCTCACCCCAATGATGTTTTTACATACTTTACCTTCTTCTGAAACACCGGATTTAGACCAAATAGATGCGACAAATATTAATATTAGGTTTCAGTATCTGAACAAGTTACGAGCTGACTTCCGCCAACGTTTTAGAAACGAATATTTAGGTTTAATTTGTAGTAAAGGCAGGTGTAAGCCCAACTTTCCTAAGGTCAATGACATAGTACTCATTGAAAATGATGGTAAGAGATTATACTGGCCATTATGAATTGTAAAAGAATTGTTGACAGGTGCTGATGGACACCAGAGAGCCGTGAGAGTGCAGACTGCGACTGGTGAGTTGGTAAGAGCTTGTCAAAGTCTTTATCCTCTGGAATTGACGGCGGTCACTGATGAGTGGCGTAGAGACATAACAGATGGAGGTTGTCATTTACCAGAGCCCATCTTTGGAGGTAGGGTTTTGGATCCGGACACCCGTTCAGACTCGGACATAATTGATGACACTCAGCCGCCTTCAGCAACTACTAGACATGGTAGAGCAGTCAAAATACCTCGACGCTTTTTGGATTAGGATTATTGTAATTTGCTGGGTACAATGGGGAAGAAGTGTAGTATTTATGTTTTACGACAGATTGTACTAGGTATTCCTGATTGTAATAAGTTGTTTAAAGAACTACGAGGACTATTGTACATGAACGATGTTGATAGTCTGAATTTGATCTGGTATTAGAATTATTATGACAAAGTTTTAGACAGCTATAATTTTATGTTGATAAGTACTGGAATTTGTGTACATTGTATTTATATCAATTTGATAGCTTTTTGTTTTTTGGATTACAAATAATGTATAATGATAAACAATAATGAAATAGATTTATAACTATGACTGAGAGAGCATTTTTGTATTTTTGACATGATAATTTGAAATGTATCGAGATATGTGTATAAGACCTTTCTGTAAAGTTATCAGAATAGCTTATCAATTAATTTGAAAATAATATTATGTAGGACCGTTCTGTTAGTGATCGGTATTTAAATGTATGTAAACCTCTCTCAGCTCTCTGTGTGGGGAGGATGTCGTGGATTTATTATTAATCTGTGGTCATTTGTCTTTTAATTGTCCCCTTTTAAAACAGCAACACTGACAATGGCTGACCCGCTGACAATGGCTGACCCGCTGATATGGCTTCTTTATAGTTTTATAAAATCTCTTGTTACGAAGTAGTATTTACTGTGGATCCTAGAAAACAATTATAGAAGATAGAACGGTCATAGAAGTTGTTTTACTCAGAGTTTACCCAATCCAGGACAGTCATAGGATTTATTCTTAAGCCAATCAGTCACAGCTTGTTTACAGTCACGGAGTTTCAGAGGATAGATGTGTAGCTCTTTGTTCAGTATGTTGTATACGTGGGAAGATTGCTTTTCATACTGCCTCTTAGCAAAAACAGATCTAACTGGGACAGTCGGAGCGACTAAGTAGCCTCTTCTGCTACTGATATGTGGTTTTGTGGGATCATACGGAATGGATTTGTGTTTCCTCAATATAAGATGGAGTAGGTAGAGTTTCCTTACAGACAGGAGGCCAGAGGTAAGGTAAAGACTTTGGGTAGGGAATCTATAAGGTTTAAAGAGCATAACCTTAAGCAGAGAACGCTGCGCCCCACATACGAGTATTTCCGTCTAAAATCCGGTCAAAAGTCGAATTTATGAAGTTAAATAAAAACCTATTAAAGCTACACATTTTTGCAGCTTAATAACCGGTCCATTGAAAAGACGACACATTTGTAACTCAGGTAGTCGACCCTTCGCGCACAAGCAGTCGGAACCCAGTCGTTGTCTTAACCGCATGTCTTTGTTCTCGGCGCTTGTTTATTTTTACTGCATTGGAATTTGAACTGTACGTTTGGTGTGATAAGTTGTGAATAAAAACATTATGAATATGGAAGTACAAGGTACGTAGATTATTTTAACATAACAATTAAATAATTTATGTTTCATTTACGTGTTTTAAAAAATTTTGAAAGATGAACCGAAAATTTGAAATAAATTGTCAAAAATATTTTATTTAATCGTGTTTTTGTTTATTTGTCAAGGCTTGTCAAACCTTTATTTTACGATTAATATGTTGTCTAGGATATTTTTTAGTAAATACAATAATAATTTGCAGCGCCTACGCGCGCCATTTTTATTTTCAATTATTTGAAGATGATAGTGTAAAATGTGAGTGTATTTGACTTTATGTTGTTTTATTTTTTATTTTCAGATAGTGACGAATCAACTGTTAGTTTTACCAGAAGAGCTTTGTACGACATCATTCGTAACTGTAAACGAAAGAAAATTGAAGAAAAGTTGGAGTTTATGGGAACAAAATTATTTGAAATAACCCAATGCCCTGATGATAAAAAAACTATTTTCGATCGTAATCTGAGATTTTTTAAGACTCAGTTCAAACAAAAATGGGCAGCAGCAAGTCGCAAAGAAGACCGCTTCTTGCGTAATAACGACAAATGGCTCAAATCTTCAATACAGTTGCAGAAATTTAGTGCAGAGCTTACATATATTACTTATCAGTTACTCGCGATCACCCACCAAGTAAGCACGCACTTGCTCGTTCGCTAACCGCTACTCACGCGCACTTCGCACAGTCGCTACGCGAGTACCTTCGCACCTCGCTCGACCGCTCAGGGGTTCTAAACATTTTTCTCATCATTGCACTTTAACGTCAACTATGATGAAGTGTGCCATCTGCAATTCTGACTTTAATGATGGCGTTCAGTGTGCCTCATGCAAGCGGCACCTCGATTTTGGCTGTGCTAGCATCACGGAGGGAGGGTGGAGGAAACTAGGAGTTGACAGAAGGGCTGCATGGAAGTGTCCTCAGTGCCGAATTTCCTCTCCGTCACCGACCCCATCCCCGTCTCCATTGCCAACACCCGAACCTGCGTCTCTGGAAACGATCCTGAATGAGATTCGTGAGCTTAAACTTCAACTGGCTGGCCTGCCGACGCTGTCTAATGATGTCAAATATATAAAAGAGGAACTCAAAGAACTCAAGGTCAGTTGTGAATTCGAGGGTAAACGGCTGGATGATTTCTCTGTCAAACTTGCAGGCATTGAGACTAGGGTTGCTGGTCTTGAGCATCTTCAGGAATCTGTTCGCACTCTTCAGTCTGATATTGATTTGATTAAGTCTGAGCTGTCCGCTAGCGACCAGAGATCAAGGCTGAACAATGTGGAAATTAAGGGCGTACCACTGAAAAAGGACGAAAATCTATTCGATATCATAGATAAGATTAGCCAAAAGGTTAATTTTACATTTCCTAAAACTCAGATCAATTACATATCCAGGATCCCATTGTTCAACACAAAAGACAAGTCAATTGTGGTCAGCTTTTTGAACAGATATGTTAAGGAGGACTTTGTCGCGGCTGCTCGTTCTTTCAGGACATTATCCGCCCAGGACCTTGGTTTCATGGGCCAAATGAACCGGGTTTATGTGAATGATCACCTCAACTCTGACTCCAAAAAGTTGCTGAACAAAACCCGCACAATAGCGAAAGAGAAAGATTATAAGCATGTATGGGTCAAACACGGAAAGATTCATGTCCGCAGGCAGGAAGGTTCGGCTGTTTTTGTAATATCTAAAGAGAAAGATTTAAACAAGATAAATTAGAGTGGTGCATCCTTCGGTTACCATTATTTTGTCAAAATATTTTAAAACATATGTCTAGAAGTAAATTCATTTTTATTAATTACGTACTTTTAACTGCAAGTTTTTCTCACTTAATTTTGTATAAAAGGTTTAGCATCTCTGACGTGCTCGAAGCTTCGTCACCTCGCTATTGTATTCGCAATTGGGCCTTTTGTTTCTCTTATCGCGCTGTTCTATTCATTAGAAAATCCCAATCTATGCTTATCTCGCTCGCACTCATTACTACATCTAATTACTGCCTGCTTCTTCGCACAGTCACCTGTGATAATGCTGAGTTTTTTGTGCCGTTTAATAATTGTTTATTCTTAATTACCCTACTTACTATTTTATTATTTGCTTTTATTTTGTTAAATTACAATAACTATGAGTATTTATTATTTGCCAACACTGACACAGTCATTAGAATCGCTAGTCTTTTATCGCTTTTTTACTTAAGTGGTTGTTATTATCGTGCTAATAACTTAGTTGTTACATCTTGTGTAAATTATCAATGGCTTTGAACGATAGTAAAAAACTGCATGTATATTATCAGAATGTTCGTGGGCTCCGTACCAAGACTGAATCCTTTTTTCGCCAACTGTGCCTATGTTCATACGATGTTATTGTTCTAACGGAAACTTGGTTAGTTGACGGCATTTCAAACTCGGAGTTATTTGGTGATCAGTTTATTGTGTGGCGTCGCGACCGGGATTACTGTCTCACAGGTCAATCGCGTGGAGGTGGTGTGTTGATAGCTGTCCGTAAGTGCATTTCTACTGTTTCCCAACCATTATTTCACTCCTCGGCTGAGGACTTGTGGGTAACTTTGAGTGTACGTCAACCCAACACGAGAAATTACCTCAAATTGAATCTTTGTGTCATCTATTTATGTAAACAAAACCTGGGTTATTCTTTTTCTGACCAATTATCAAATTTTCTCCATAGTTTAAACAGTATAGTGCTTAATAATCCTACCGATAATTACTTAATTATTGGTGACTTTAACCTGAGTGGAATTTTGTGGCAACTAAGTGATAGGGATAACACTTTACTACCGGAGAATGTTTGTACTAGCGATGATTACATGCTAACAGATGAACTCCGTGTTTTAGGGTTCAATCAATATAATGGAATATTAAATGAGTATGGTAAAATTCTTGATTTAGTTTTATGTAATGAAATTGTTTCTGTGTGTGAATGTTTGGTACCTTTATCACCCGTTGACAAATATCATCCGGCCCTCTGCATCGACGTGGACTTTGCTGAGTACACCTATTTAACTCCCGCTCCTTTTACTCGTTACCTTTACGGTAAAGCTGACTTTGCGGTCATTAACAGGGAAATAGCAGCTATTGACTGGACGAAAGTATTTTTCAAAATGTCACTTAATGATGCCATAAACTACTTTTATGCTACTATAGCGGATATTCAAAATAAGTTTGTTCCTGCTAAGAAAGTCTTTCACAGCTCATACCCTATTCGGTACTCCCCGGCACTTAAACGATTGATTAAAGAGAAGGCTAAATATCTGCGTAAATTTAAGACGTATGGCAGACTTTCAGACGAGGCGACCTTTAAACATTTACGTGAGCGGGTTAATAAACTGGAGGCGGTTTGTTACACCAACTATCTAGCTGATACAGAAGCCTCCATCGAAAGGAATCCTAAACGATTTTGGAGCTTTGTTAAGCAGCGATCTAAATCTAATGCAATACCCAGTTTCCTTAAGTATGGTGATGTGACAATTTCTTCTCCTGAGTCTATTTGTAATGCATTTTCTTCCCACTTTCATTCTACTTTTCTTGATCCTACCAATGATTTGCCTGCTAATTATTGTTCTCCCTTAACTGACATAAATTCCAATACACCCTCAGATATTCATTCAATTGAGATTGACACAAATGTTGTAGCTGATCTAATTAGTAAAATTGACCCATTTAAATCTGCTGGTCCGGACCACTTATCACCTAGATTGCTGATTGCGTGTGCTAAAACCATTGCCTTACCAGTATCTCTATTATTTAAAAAATCGCTCTCTTCTTGTTCTGTTCCCCAAATCTGGAAATCTGCTTTTATAACTCCTGTGCATAAAAAAGGGCACAAAAATGAAATAGCAAACTACAGGCCTATTTCCAAACTGTGCATACTAGCAAAAGTATTTGAGAGAGTGGTTTATAACCAGGTTTACGCAGCGCTCAGTCAGTCTTTTAGCCCTTCTCAGCACGGATTTCTTAGGGGCCGTTCAACTGTGTCTAACCTGGCTTTGCTCAATGACTTTCTAACGGACAAAATGGACAGTGGGGCACAAGTGGATGTCGTTTACACGGATTATAGTAAGGCTTTTGATAGAATTGATCACAATATTCTAAAAACCAAGCTTTTTATCAATGGTATCAGAGGAGATCTACTTCGTTGGTTTACTTCATACCTAGAAAACAGGTCTCAAGCTGTCGTTATCAGTAACTACATGTCGAGCTGGGTTTCGGCTCCTAGTGGTGTTCCTCAGGGTTCCTTGATGGGTCCGTTACTTTTTATAATTTATGTGAGCGACATCGACTCGTGTTTTCACAACTCAAATTTACTTTGTTTTGCCGATGATATGAAGATATTTTCTGCAATATCATCAGATGATGACATGAATGCTCTCCAATCTGACCTGCACCCTAATTGCGTAACACAGTTTGTTTCTGAAATAGATTCCAAATTTAAACAAACCCCTGTCGTTTTTGACTATTATATTTGGAATTGTGACATAAAAAATTACCCGACCGATAGGAATTTTATAGAGATGTACTAACCAATTGCTCAAAATCTGTTTCGATGAAGCGTTTAGTTTCATCATATAGGAATTATTTGTTTTCGAATTATTGTGCTAAAATCTATTTTTGTTTGAATTACAACTGATGGTCTACTAATGCATATAAATGAAAACGTTCAATGATTGCCGAAAAATTAAAAACCAATTTTTAAAACACTTTCTACCAAAAACTACCATATTTGAAATAAGTAACGAAACGTTTTTCTTTTCACGTTTTTGTTATCTGTGGCCAATGAAAAAATCATAGAAAAGCAGTGTTGTCAACTTATTGGAATCTCCACTGAAACGGGGGGGTTTTGCCATCCCTACTGGCGGAGTAATTTTGCTTTTAGTGGGGTTTTGTGATAATAATTATAATTTATCCAAATCTGTTCATTCGTTTAGGAGTTATGTGATATCCCACTGGATATCAAAATGAAGGGTTTTAAAAGGTGATTACAAAAATATATACAACTTATAATGTTTAAAAGTAATTCGAAGTGACAAATCGAATATAGAAGACAAAAAAATTTCGAACTCCACAATATGTCATCCCAAATCCGCCATTTTACTTTATTTTTGATGTTAATGTAGCCAGTGACACTGACACAGTGACGCGCCACCAAGGCAAATCTAAAGACGTATAATTTATCCAAATCCGTTCATTCGTTTAGGAGTTACGAGGGAACAAAGAAACGGACATACATACATACATAGTTACATACAGGTCAAATACATAACCCTCCTTTTGAGCTTCGCCGGAGTCGGGTAAAAAGTTGTCTAGTTTATTTTTGGTAGCGTGAAGAATCGCCGCTAGTGGACTCGCGAAAGAGAAGTTGGCAACACTGATAAAGATTAAACTGCCTTGAATAATAAAATAAATTTTTCAACATACAAATTATTTATTAATAAAGCACAGAGTACTTTTATATAAAGGAACCATGGGCCTATGATGAATAAGACGGCCCACTGACCTAGTTCTGGAACATTTGTGGCTTAAAGTGACCACGTTAGGATGTATCTACATATTGTGGAGATTTCTCTGGTCAAGAACTAGCGCTCTGTTGATGATGCAGAGGGCTTTGTAGTGGGTGCACTAAGACTTGAGTCTGTTTTGCTCAATAGCGAAAACTGCCTATTACTATTTCGATATCGGCACTACCTACAAGTAAGTAAACCAAGAATAACGTTTGTAGAAGTGTACCTTCGTACACATCTCATGCTGTAGGTACATTATTGGTCTGTCCACATACGGACAATCATTCCTTTGTTGCGTAGACACAAGCACCTTACGTGATGTACTTTTTTATATGTCCATGAGTGAGGTTAACTATTTTTTGTGGTTAAAATAATTTATTGGGTACATAAGTCTGTCAACCTCACTTAATAGCTACTCAAATAATTGTTAATTGATATTTTTGGACATAAGTAGATGCTATAAATTTACTATAATAACCACTAAGTAATCAAAATAACAATTAACTACAAAACATTGGTCATAATATTTTCACAGACGGTGGTAGCTGAAAATACAAGAATGGAACACTGCCCACCCACATCAATCTAATATAGGAGGGATTTTGAAAGAATAAGTTGATGGCAAGGCATGAATATTATTGAACATGGATTTTTTATAAAAATCATTGAAGGTAGGTACCCAAGCTTTTTGACACATAATTATTGAAACAAGTGTAGCAACTTACTAAGGGAGACAGGACACTTGATCCCTTGGGTGAACTTTCTACATAGTCACATTACACTATAGGTACACCAAACTAATGTTTTAAAGGATCTGTGGATGGGTGACCATTTTTATATACTTACAAAGATTCCTCCGTGCCTTGGTGAGCATGTTAAGCCGTTGGTCCCGGCTGTCCTTTGAAGATTTTAGGCAGTTGTTACAGGTTGTCAGAAGCCCGACAGTCTGTCAACATCTTACCAAGGGGAATCGTATTACCCAGTAACTGGGTTGTGAAAGACTAGGCCGGTGGCTTTTGGTCCAGCCATGGGCTGATAAAGGCATAGTTGATATGCCTAGTTTACCACATTATAATTATTCAAGTACTTTATTCAAGCAGAAATAATGTGATTTTGTTTTCAAATTGTAGGAGAGTTCCCGGTGCGTTTCACCTACGATATGAAGGCAGCATAGATGTTGCCCGTTGCTGCTATACATGACATCACTGCACTGCTCCTCTGCAACTACTTCATTTTCAAAGTACAAAGTCCCTTCAGGGGTTATTACTAGAAAAGTGCTATTACAGCGTAGATGAATTCATAAATGATATTTTAGTTGTATATATTGTAATATTCTCAAATTAATTTTTGACATTTGAATTTTGACTTTGTAATTAAGTATAGATTACATTTTGACATTTTAATTAAAATTTAATTCAAATTGACATTGTAGGTAATCTCTTTCTTTGTTTTTTTTTTGTATTTGTTTGTCTAGTATGACTAATTTTGTACGCCACAAATGGCAAAACATGTAGCTACCTCACATTAATTATAAGACCTGTAAAATTTTACTCATGTTTTACAAAATAAATATATATCTTGTATCTAGAAACTGAAGATTTTTCATAAAACATTGTCATTATTTTAGAAAACTGTTGAAGTCGTGCACAACAGCAATATAAACATATTATTATGATATTGTGTTAATTGATAAGTGTAAACTTTAATTATAAAGTGTTTCATTATGAATAAATAAATAAATAAATATACTTGGACATTTCACACAACGCCATCTAGTCCCAAGCTAAGCAACCTAATGCTTGTGTTATGGTAACGAGATGGCTGATAAACTACTTATATACATTTTTTTTTGTAAATACATACTTAATATAGATAGAAATACACCCAGACTCGGAACAAATACTTGTAGGTCGTACAAATATTTGTTCCGTGCGGGAATCGAACCCGCGACATGCTGCGCAGCAGTCAATCGCTCAACCACTGCGCCAACCGTGTCGTCAAAAATGAACTAAAGGTACAAATAAAAATAATTTGATATTTTATGAAGTACCTATTTAAGAATTGAGTACACACGGCTACACATCAAGCTATACATTTCCAGTATACACTGACATCTCATTGTAAGGAAATCCTATACAATGCGATATTAAGCTTATACTGGAAATGTATAGCTTGATCTGTAGCCGTGCCTACTTAGTAGGTACTTACTAGGTTTTTCAAAATAAAGAAGTGATTATTCTAGTGTTTAGAAAATAGTGGTGTTTAGCTAAATTAACTGTCCTTCATTACTTTCATTATGTATAGATAAATAGGTAGAAATAAAATATGGTAGGTACAAAAAACTGTCTTATTTATTATAAATACAATTACAACCACTGACAAGAGTGTTTAGACATGGGCAAAAAGAATTGGAACAAATATTTGTAGTGTAAGTAAGTTGAAATTAGGCATTTTAAGGCCCTGCACGTAGGAACTGGCGCACCGGCGGTGCCTACGGTGATTAAAACGCATGCGTTTTTCTCACCGCAGTGCGCGCACTTCAAAGACATTCCATACTTCACAGATGTAGTTAAGCCTGACACCTGCAATTTATAAAGAAAAGAACATAAGTACTTAAATCCTTATCCCTTAAACAATTCAATGCACTATCTATCAACTTTATAGAACAACAATATTCTGCTACCTATAAACAATGATTATGTGCCTTACAAGTACTGATGGATAGAGCCTTGACTAAAAAGTACACAAACAAAGTTATTTGATAACAGATAAAAGGTGGATGAACCTATGATATAATTATACAGGGTGTACCAGAAAGGGTGGTCAAATTTAAGGGTGTGGTACAGATCATCAAACTGAACAACTTTCTCCAAGGGACCAACAACATAATCGAGAAAGAATTAATAGCTGTCCGATTCAAAACTTCAATACCTACTCGACCCAAATGTATGGGACGGCTGATATTATTTTTTCTCGATTACGATGTTGGTCCTATGGAGAAAGTTGTTCAGTTTTATGGTCTGTACCACATCCTTAAATTTAACCACACCTTTCTGATACACCCTGTATATTGCTAATTATTGTGGTAAGTACCTTTCAACCAAAACCAATTCAGTGCAAAGGGCTCCATAATAAACTAACAATCATCTTCTTGCCCTTATCCCATGTGACTTGGGGTCGGCGCAATATGTTTAAATAAACTAACAATAAACATTAGAAATAACTCTCAAGTAGGTACCTAAACTACCATAATATTTAGAAAACCACCTTCAAGGCTATTGATTTTGAGGATTCACACCGGACATTCTAAAAGATACACATTTATAGTACACAATAATGACTTGGATATTATTCTCAATAAGTACTCAATACTTTTATTGCATTCCATAATTATGTAGGTAACTATTCTTATCTATCTGCCTAGCCTTTTCCCAACTATGTTGGGGTCGGCTTCCAGTCTAACCGGATGCAGCTGAATACCAGTATTTTACTTGGAGCGACTGCCTATCTGACCTCCACAACCCAGTTACTGGGTAATACGATACCCCTTGGTAAGACTGGTAGTCAGACTTTCGGGCTTCTGACGACCCGTAACGACTGTCAAAGATCCACAAATAACAGCCGGGACCAACGGCTTAACGTGCTTTCCGAGGCACGGAGGAATTTCGGTATGTAAAGATGGTCACCCATCCATTGAACAACCCCGGCAAGCGTAGCTTAACCTGACGGATCAACCCGTGCGGCTGTTATTACTTAGCCACGGGCTCCTCCTGTAGGTATTCTTATGTGGTAAAGTTATAATTAGATCATGTGGAGCCTGTCGGGCACAGCAAAACTACTTAGCAAACTACTATATTAGGTATAGTAATGATGTGGGTATTTATCTATTGAAAGATATAATAATAATTAATTTCAGTTGCCTACTACTTTCTTTATTTTAGTTTGTTGTTTTAATTTGCTAAGAAATATTCATAAAGGTAGGTTGTAGGTATGTATGTACCTATGGCAACTACATTTATTGGTGCCTTACCTACTTATATAATTTGTGTTCACCAGTAACAAGAAATATGTGTGTAACATTGTTGCTGTGCCTAACATTTTGAAGCTCAGACTAATTGCAAAACCAGTAAAGCGCTGTCAACAGTGATGTGAGGCCTTTTTTTTTTTTTTTTTTGAGGGTGGGAAATCATCAAATAACTTCTCCCGCTCTGGGTGGAGCGGGAGGGCGTGTCAGACTTTTACTGACTAAAACCCACCCGTGTTCCTTCAGTTGCCTATGCCAGGGCCGCGGTAACCCTTTCAGACAACCCGCGACCCCAGCGGCGTCGGCCCTATTGGGCCCCGTCACTTGCTGACATCTCTTTGAGGCGCGCGTGGAACACAACGCGCCGTCGACTCGGGCCTGGTCCTTACCGGACGGCGAGCTACCCGCTGCTCACCGTCCGCAGGCCCGCGCCTACGGTGGCCGGAAATCGCCCCGCGATTCCCGCCGCCCAGGGCGTCTCCTGCGGCGACTGAGGGCGTGAGGCTGCCTCTCCCTCACGCGTTCCGCCTCCTCCTTCGCTAGCATCACTGCTTCGCAGAAGGAGGAGTGATGTGAGGCCTCACATTTCGAGTATCCTAAACTTGTGCACTTACATAGGAAAGTGTAGTATTATTGTAGATTGGTGTAAATATGTGCATGTAAGAACACTTACATGCACATATTTACACCAATCCAATCCAATCCAATTTTATGTACGGAACAAGGTGTAGTGTTGCACATGCTACACTGTATTGTTTGCAGTGCTATAATGTCTTGATTTTTTATTTAATCTGAGCTTTGCAGACACCACATTTAATGTTCAACAATAGAAATATTGATATTACCTACCTTGAACAGACAATGATGTGGAAATTGATCTATGTAAGTATGGTGGTATGTTTTCTGGATTGCCACAAGAAAAGAGAGGCCTATGCCCAGCAGTGGGTAAAGGCGGGTTGTGGATGACGATGATGATGGTGGTAGGTATAATGCGATTTGCATTGTATGTATGTTCATCAGTCCTTACATCATACATTGACATAAAATGCTTCAAACTGTGCTTTTTTTGTTGTTCCTATAAATATTTATTGCTTTTTTCAATGAAGCCCTGAAATAAAATGTTATTTCTTTAAGCACATTTTTTGAAGACACTTAGGTACCATGTTTAAAGTTCGTTGTTTGCTTGGACTTTTTTGCTTTGTAATAACTTGATCAGGCGGATAACAGTGTTCATGGAGTTTCATAACCATAATTTCTTCATTATGATATAGGTAAGTTTTGGAATGGGCAAGTATCTTCACTTTCTGAGCTGACCAACTCCGTGCCTGTTAATGGTTTAATAAAATTCAAATAATGCTTTGAATTAGCCAAAGAAAATACTTCCTCACAAAGCCTTAAGAGTTGAGGCACTTCTCAAAAGTCTGCGGCTTATAATAAGCTCATCTTTGAGGCGTTGCTCTTCCGCGCTAAGCAACAAAAACCTCGGTATTTAAAATACCATAAATATTGATTTAGCGTTGCAGGCAATCGCGGTTCTACACAAAAACACATTCACTATTTATCAAGAAGATGTTCACTTACATAATTTCGTAACAATTATGGAGATTTTATGAGAAAATCGCAAACAAATTGCTAAGAAAAATGATTGCGGGCACGACGTTGCCTTCCGTTTCAAAAACGACTGCTCGTAAATTTCAAACAAACTTCCAGCTGTCAAAATAGTTTTACAATTCGAATATAAGCCCTTTTAGTAGCTTATCGTTCACTCTTTACTGTCTTCAAACTCCAAACCACGATTGGAGTTGGTTACACACGTTAACGTAGTTTCGCAATTCGAAAGACATAAATTAAAATAAACTGCGGTAGAAGCCAAACCAACTAGTCTGAATAGGATGACGAAAATGTGTTTCGCAATTAGGTAGCTGGTCCGATTGGATGATTATTGCTTGGTCAACAGACTAGATTTAAACCCTGCTAAGTGTTCAGTAATCACCTTTAGCAGAAAACGTGTCCCTCTCCCTACAACCTACAAACTTAAAGGGCAGCTATTTCAGAGATCTGACGGTGTACGTGACCTTGGAGTTTTTCATGATTCCAAACTTTTATTTAACGTGCACATTGAGCAAATAGTGGCCAAAGCCTCGAAGTCTCTGGGTTTTGTTATGAGACTCGCAGGGTGTTTCAAGAAGGCCAAAACCCTTAAGATTCTTTATTGCTCTTTTGTCAGAAGTCATCTCGAATATGCATCACAAATTTGGAACCCGTGTTATGGCAAATATATTGATCGTATCGAGAATATACAGAAAAAATTTGTTCGTTTTCTTTGTTTCCGACTACGTATACCATACCATTCTGATAATTACATTAATCTATGCAGGAAATTTCACCTTCAGCCACTACTTAATCGTCGTCGTCTGGCAGATTGCACTTTTCTCTTAAAAGTTTTATCTAATGAGATTGATTGTCCTGATCTCCTGCATAAGTTGCGTTTCAATGTCCCCCAGAGATCAGTTAGATTTAATCCGCCTATCTCCATTCCCTTTACCTCTTCCAATTACAGACAAAACTCATATATGGTGCGAGCGAGTAAAGATTTTAATGTTATTTGTAAAGAGTTCTCATTTGACCCATTTGTCACCAAAACCTATACTGTACGCACTCGGATGAACGCCGACTTCTTTAAAAGTGCATAGTGCTGTTGTACCTTTTATGTATTATGTATGTATACAATATTGTTTTTTTTTTTCTATCGTGCTTGTTAGTGATCCTAAGATTTCTACTAATTTTTCTGTTTTTACCCGTGAGAACCTGTAATTGGCTCCATGTTTTTTAATCAATTGTTATCTATCTGTTATAGCTGTTGGTTCTCCTTCAATTAAATAAATAAATAAATAAATAAATATAAACCGGGTCGGCCAACAAAATCTTTTGATAACTTAAGTGAGCGTAGTAAGCGACGAAAAACTAGTGAGATACGGAAGCAAATACCTGCTGAAGAACTAGTATATGCAGCTGGAGTCAGTCAACGCTTTATTGGAAACACTGATGCCTCGGTAATGATAAAAGAAATAGTGACATCGCCAACAAGAGCGTCGAAAGTTCGCAAATCTTACACTTTATCCCAAAACCCAATAAGTGTGAAAAAGCACACGCCACAAGAGGCACTGTCAATTTTCGTTGAAGGTGACTTCACAAGAAGGCAATGGGAAATCCTTTATAATGCTAATAGGAGTATCTATCCATGTTACTCACTAATACGAAAAGCAAAAAAGGATTGTTACCCCAAGGAAGAAACAATACGCGTCACTGAAACGTGCATGGAAATCCAATTGCAAGGATTACTAGATCATACAGCATCTCGCCTGTACAAATACCTTGTAGAGGTGATAGAAACGTGTACAAAGGAAGAAAGAGAAAATATGGAACTGATATCTAAATGGGGATGCGATGGATCGCAGCAGTCGCAGTTTAAGCAAAAGTTCCAAAACAGTTCAGATAGTGACGCTAATTTATTTCAAAGTTCCCTAGTTCCTTTGCGACTTATTGTTAACATAAATGACGAAATTAAAATAATTTGGCAAAACCCAATGCCATCTTCAGTTAGATTCTGTAGACCAATACGGATCAGATTTATCAGTGAATCAAAAGATATCACTAAAGAGGAGATAAGTTATGTTAATGGCCAATCAAAGAATCTATCAAAAACTGAAATTACAGCTCCTGCTGGAATAGTGAAAATAAAACATACAATGCTGTTCACAATGATTGATGGCAAGGTATGCAATGCTGCTACTGACACAGCATCAACTATGCGATGTTACATTTGTGGACAGACTTCGAAAGATTTTAACAAGTTAAAAGAAGTACAGGACGTAAATGTCGAAGCATTGCAGTTCGGACTTTCGGTGCTTCACGCCAGAATAAGGTTTTTTGAGTCCCTGCTCCACCTTGCCTATAAACTTCCATTAAAAAAATGGCAGGCACGTACACCAGCAGAAAAAAAAACTGTTAAGGAAACGAAAGAGCAAATACAAAAAGATTTTAGAGAACAGATGGGACTGCTCGTAGACGTGCCTAAAGCCGGATTTGGGAACACCAATGATGGGAATACATCACGAAGGTTTTTTGCAGACCCAGAAACTTCTTCTCACATTACGGGAATTGATTTAGACCTCATCAAGCGATTTAGAGTAATCCTAGAGGTGATTGCCAGCGGAATGAGTGTTAATGTAGAAAAGTTTGCTTCTTACGCCCAGGCAACAGCAAAGTTGTATACTGATTTGTATGAATGGTATCCTATGTCACCTACAATTCACAAAGTGTTGATACATGGAGCCGAAGTCATAAGCCAAGCTATAGTTCCTATTGGTCAATTGTCGGAGGAGGCGGCCGAGGCGCGAAATAAAAACTTTAGGCAGTACAGGCTTGACTTCTCTAGAAAATTTTCTAGAGAAGACTGCAACAGGGACATTATTAACAGATTGTTATTAAGTTCCGATCCTTATTTAAGCTCAATTCGGCCAAAACCGCATTTAAAGAGAAAAAGTTTTTCAAAAGAGGCGCTTGATCTTATGGTCGCCATTGCGCCGACATCTTTACCATCAACGTCAACAGAAGACAACATCAGCTGCGAAATTATAGATGAAGACGTTGAAGAGGAAGAGGAAAATTAAGAACTTAAGTTATAAAAACGTGTTTTTTTGCTATGATTGTTATTTTTATTATCATTAAAGATTATATTAACTCTCAATACCGTGTTTTATTATTAAATAAGCCATTAAATAATTTTGTCCGTATTTTAAATGGAAATACTCCTCCCTTTCAAGTTCCAAAAATTTAATTTTAGTTGCCCCTCCCCAGCATGGCAAACAGTACGTAAGAATAGATTGTGCCAGTGAAACGTAAACTTTCCGCAGAAGATTCTTTGAGGCAACGTGACGCAATGATTTGAAAGTCCATATTAATTTCCTAACTCTTTTCATGATTAGTTCAGTATGCATATGCCAGGACAGACGCTGATCTATCATGATACCCAGGTATTTGGTATATTGTAACCTGTCAATCTTTGCACAAGAGCAATCAGGAATTGCAGGGTTGGCACAGCAGTGGATCTTAATTTGGAAGTCGAGCGGAGGCTGAGAATTTGCATACTTAGTGAAACATATGTAGTTGGACTTGGAGGCATTTAGTGTGAGGAGGTTACGATTGAGCCAGTCTGCAATCTTAGACAGGCCAATTTCGGCTGATCTTTTAACTTTTGCCCATGTCTTACCAGCAAAGACTATGGCGGTATCATCCGCATATGAGAAAATGCAACCCTCGTCAATAATTAGATTGCAAAGACTGTTAATGTATATGAGAAACAACGTCGGACCAAGGACACTCCCCTGCCCAACGCCATATGACGTTGTTTCTTCTGAGCTTACTAACTCCCCTATTTTTACTCTTTGTTTGCGATTAGTCAGGTAGGATTTGAATAGTTCGAGAGGAGGCCCCCTTATTCCGATGCTTTCGAGCCTTTGCAGAAGTATGGGGACAGATACTGTGTCGAAGGCCTTTTTGAGGTCAAGGAAAACGGCTAGACATTTACTGCCCTTATCCACTTTATCGACTATAGTAGAAGTTAGCGATAGGACCGCATCTTCAGTAGATCTACCCTGGCGAAACCCAAACTGAGACAACGACAGAATGTTATGCTTAGAAAGATATTTGATTAAGCGTGAGTTTAGGAGTCTTTCCAGGATGTCGCGCCTTCCGTACTTCACTTAGGCTGTAGGCCTGGGTTCCGTACGGAATCGCGTGGGCAACAAAAAATTTCCATTACAGGTAGAACAAGTAAACTCAATAATATCATAAAACTTATAACCATGGGTCGACTGTTATTTCTATGCTTGGTTGAGAGTTAAGTTAAGTTAAGACTCGAACTCATTATCTGCTTCGCAAAGTTGAGCTATGCTCCGCCAGGGTCTACTTGCGTAGTAACCCAAGGGTCTACTCACGTATAGAGTGACCCCATTCCAACAGTCTACTAGATGCCCCTTATGGTGTCCCACTATCTTTGCTTATGCAAACCATGGGTTAAACCCAGACCATGACACCATACGGGCGTGAGGGCTTTGCCCCCACGGTGACCTCCTCCATCCCCTTAGTCACGCCCCTACTCCGTCAAATCTAGTGACCGTTAACCTTCCCCAGCATACGTTACCAGAAGAACAACCCGATATGTTGACACTTCCTGCCTGACTCCCTAACATGTAGCAAGGGAGAACGGTAGGCCATACGTATAATGATCTCCGCGCTCCCCGCTTGGCATTTAGCTAGGGAGTCCGCATGCTGAGGATTGCAGACATGACTAAACAATACCTTGGAAAACATTCTAACCAGCTTTCCCCATAGTTACATGTCTTATAGTTTTAACAGTCTATTAAAGTGATTTTATCACTCACCTGGCTCCAGGGTTGGAAGCCTCGGAGATATTCTCCATCCATCCACGTGCTCCTTACCGCAATGGTCCAGCACATTTTTTTTCCGCGTTATCGCGTTCGCGCGCTTTCTTTTCCAGTCACCCTCTAAAAAGTGCACATCGACAAAAATTAATCTATGTCAAGCCAGTTCAGTGTTGCCACAGAACAATTATTAATACCAGTGTGCACTTACCATGTTACTGCGACTGAAAATACCTCGCGTTCCGCGACACAGGATTTTTGAGATAGATGGCAGTACTGAAATTGGCCTATAGTTCGACGGGTCTGACCTGTCTCCACACTTGTACACGGGCGTTATTAGGGCTACTTTCAATGCATCCGGGAAAAGTCCCTGCTCAAAACATAGGTTTGCTAAGTAAGTTAGGATTGGAACAATGTGTTCGTGTGCAGCTTTTAAAAATTTAACGGGAATGTTGTCCCATCCAGGGGCGCTGTCTTGTTTTAAGCCCATTAGTGTAGCATGAACTTCGTAAGGGTCTGTGTCGAGTAGAACAAAAGATGAGGACGATATATAGTCAGGTAAGGATGGGTTTGGGTCACTGTTATTGACTGTAGCAGACGGAGGCAATGTGATTTTATCTGCAAGAAGCTTTCCTATATTAGAGAAAAAGCTATTCACCTTGTTAATAGAGTTCTGCGGGCTATTGGATATTTCAAGGAGATCTAAGTTATTTGTTTTTTTAGGTTTTCGCTGTGTGATATTGTTAATGATATCCCAAGTTTTTTTAGGATTATTGCGTGCTTTAGCAAGTTGATCTCTGTCATATTTACGTTTTTGTTTTTTGATGATATAGTTACAGTAATTTCGGTACCTTTTGTAGGTAATTTTTAGCACCTCATTAAACGGGTCAAGCCTCAGTCTCCGTTGCATGTTATTTCGATTGTGAATACAGCGCAATAAACCAATAGTCATCCACGGTTTTAGGGTTCTATTTTTTATCGAGATCAACCTAGTGATAGTACTGAGTATGATACAATTGTGAAGAATTTCAATTAATTTATTAGTAAGTGTGTTAGGGTTAGTTAGCTTTAGTAGGTCTGCCAGGTTACTATCTTTTAAATGGATGAGTCCCTGCTCAAGGTTAAAATCTGATTTTACTTTAGTAGGATTTATTAAGTTTGTATCGTTCGTAATTTTTAGGAATGTCATGAAATGATCCGTGATGGTTGTGTGAATAATTGCAATAGTCGCTGTTTTTCCAGTAGGTTTTAGCTTTATGTTAATATGGTCTAGACAATTTTTGTCCCTCGTGGGTAGCGAGTGACCAGGGAGAAGCCCATGCATAGCCAGCATGTTGAGGTAATTAAGTCTATTTGCGCGTGCCTGTGATTGCTCGCCGTGGTTTAATATCAGATTAATATTAATATTAATGTCCCCAGTTACAATTATATTACTAGTTGATGCAATGGTAGCAAGATGATTATTTAGGGAATTAATAAATTCGTCAGCGTTTGCGGTTGAGGGGGACCGATAAATTGCGATGACTGTAAGGTCAGGTGAAATATGGATCTCCAGGCAAGACGCGTGTGTTAACTTTATTTCTCTTATTCTATATTTATGTGTACTTTTAATATAAGCGACCACTCCATCAGCTTTATTAAGATGGTTGGTAGTTTTGTGTGAATTATAGTTGGTTATTTGAGGAATTTGTTTATCTGTGTTTAGTCTACATTCAGTTAAGATTATCAGGTCAATTTCCATTTTAAGATTTATTATGTTTAGTTGAAGGTCTTCAAAGTTAGAATAAATGGATCTAATATTTTGAGAAACAAAAGTATGGAAACATCTTCTATTACTTTATATCTATGACATCTTCCATACTCGTAAGTTTAGTTAATGAAGCTATAAATTAGCATAGTCCCGAAGATATCTTCAGTATTTTAAAACCCTGTTCAGGTGCCTATGTGGGAATGTCTCTAGTGTAACGAAACCTTGAAACCTTAGATCTTGAAACGTAACAAGGATTGCGGTGCAAAAGTGGAAATAAGGCAATGAATAAGGTCGGACTTTTAATTAGTTGCAGAAAAATGATTTTTTTTTTTTGGCAATTGAGCCGATGTCGACTATTCTGCCAATGTCACGTTTAGACAGCAGCGCAGAGAAGCGGGCCGTCAACTTTGTACTTTGTGGTAGATCTACAGATGTTAGTCGCTAAAAGAAAAACGAGGACAAAGGTTAAATGGGCAACATAAATAATCTAAATTACAATCATATATACAATAGCACTAAAAAAAAATACAATACATATTTACATAAATATTACGCACCAGCTACAATTTAATATTATTTTCGTTTAAAAAAGTAGTTAAAATTTTAATAATTTTGGGAGAGAAGTGGGATAAAAAACAATGGAAGTTAGTTGGAAGAGGAATGTTACATTTTGAAATTTTTCGATAGAGATCGAAGGATTTGGTATTCAAGGAGCAGGAAAAAAATATATGTTCCAAAGTGCCTTCCGCAAGACCACATTCACACAGGGAGCTGTCCCTAACATGAATCTTATTCAGAAACACTGGGCTACAACAATGTCCGAGTCTTAGTCTGCAAAGCGTCGAAACAGTTCTTTTGGACAATTTCGGATATTTAAAAACCAAGGTTTCCGCTGGATGTCGTGCTGTATAGCTGCGTAGTAAACGCCCTTGGCTTTTGAGGTCTTATTCCACGTTTTTGTCCACGAGTCGAACAATTTGGCCCTGGCACTATTTCGCAAATCGTAGTTATGAGCTACGTAGTGCTTTCGATCAGCCGGATTTGATGTGGCATACTTTGCTAACGAATCAGCACACTCATTGCCAACAATACCCGAGTGACCAGGGATCCAGGCTATTTCGATGTCCAAGCCGTTTTGGGAACATTCAAATAAGAGGCTTTTAATTTCTACGATGATTTGACTGTGAATTTGACTAAGGAGTTGATTTTGAACTAAGGCCTGAATGCTACTACGGGAATCCGAAAAAATTACTGCTTTTGTTATTTGATGTGATTTGATATAGTGTATAGCTTCTAAAATACCAATACACTCTCCTGTAAAAACTGATGCTTCTGGTGGACATTGAAAAAGTAAGGCAATGATATTTCTTAACTGTCATTTCGTTAAAAAATGTTCCCATTTGATAGCGAAATGACAGTAGAAGTGTCAGTTTACTGCAACTAATTAAAAGTCCAACCATAGGCAGATTGTTTCACAAATTAGTACATACTAATTCCATAAACAAATATTTATCAATAGTGCCCCACTGTCAACGACATTCGAGCGCACCCCTTGGTAAGACTGGTTGTCAGACTTTCGGGCTTCTGCCAACCCGTAACGATTGGCAAAGACCACGAATGACTGCCGGAACCAACGGCATAACGTACTTTCTGAGGCACGGAAGAGTCTCGGTATGTAAATATGGTCGCGATTATTACACATATAAACCTTTCTCTTGAATCACTCTATATATTAAAAAAAACCGCATCAAAATCCGTTGCGTAGTTTTAAAGATCTAAGCATACATAGGGATAGACAGCGGAGCAGCGGAGAGCGACTTTGTATTATACTATGTAGTGATAGTGATGTAGTGGCTATTCGGACACACGTCGTGAAATCTCAATATTTATCACTTACTCTTTTTTTTTTCTCTTTGGCAAATCATCTCATATAATTCTCTGTATACGTCTCAATACTACAAATGCATAGATTGTTTCACTGTCACTCAATCTGTCACTGACTGTCGTAATGACAATGTCAAATGTCAATGACCCAATGACAATTGGCATTGGCGCTTGGCGCGCGTTATTGAAGAATTGAAGAAGAATGGAGTCAACTGTGTCGGTTTCTAAGGTAAATTATTATTTATATACATTAATGCGTACCTAGAAAGTTTTTCTCATTTACAAACTGCTCTCCAAGACAATTGCGAAAGAATAAATTTTATTACCTGTATCAGGCTATGTAACCATAAGATGAGACTCCCACCTTAGTAAACAAACTGGTGTTCTTATTTAATCACTATCTTGTGCGTGTGATCATCCTCCTGTAGAACGTCAAAATGCTCACATAAGATTCTACTTTCAATTAAGTTATCCAACAGAGTTCATACTATTTTAAACAATCCACAAAAATACGCAACCTCCAATAGGCATGCAAAAACTTCTTTCAATAGGGCTGCTAAATTAACTACAAAACCCTATCGTTCTTTTAGTTAAAAATGTTAATGTGGACTTAAGGGGCTTTACAAAGTAGATAAATACTAATACTATTTAATTTACAAATTAAATAGTAAGATGCAAAACACAATTATCTTGTAAATTGACTGAGCCCATACAAAAAAAAAATATATTTGAGGTTTATTATTTTGCACTTAGTTGATTCTGATGCTATGACACTTTAATTCCAGGGAGTTTTTTTGTTCACAAATGGATGTAAAAAGGGAAAAGCTAGTAAGAAGAAAGGTGGAAAAGTATTGTTTGAAAAAATATTTATGAAAGAACATTGGTATGAAACATATACACAGAATTGGAACTACATTGAAAATGAACTTCAGGTAAGTCTATTTATTCTACTATAGGGTAATATTTGTATTGGTCATTTCCATTTACTTATAGAGTATAATTAAGTTAAAAATTTAATATCCTAACCTAACTAAAACTATTAAAAAACTGAAATATGGCATCAAAAACTTCTTCCACATCGCTGTCAACTGAAAATGTACCCAAGAGACTGGCGGCATGACCATGGTTTATGGCCATGCTAAGCCTCTGGCCAAGGTAAAAGACAGCTCTTTTGTCACGGAAGTGTCAACCAGCCATTTGGAGATTTCATTAAACAAACTATGAGCACTCTGACCTCACGGCCGAAGGGTTTGAACTCCAAATGGCTCGAAAATATAATTAGCGATAAGGTAACTACCGCTGCTTGAGGGTTTCTTCAGCCACAGCAGCTGTGCCAGCACAGCACACCGAGCCAGTAAGATGGGATGGTGCACGTATTGACTCACGTTGTGTCCCACACTAAAGGTTCACCTTCCATTCAAATAAAGACATGCCATCCGGTCTCTTGCCATGGTCACGCCAAGCCATTGGGTTTTAAAACAGCTCGAACGCCAACGGTGAGAAGGGCTCATCGCATGATGTCATTAATGTTCATGTGCCTCGCTAAAGAACCTGCAGTTATGGCTGCAAGACAGGTTGTGGTGTTCGAGGCTGTTCACAACTTCACTACAGTGACAGTGATGATGAGAATAAGAAGGAGCTCCTAGCCACAGGGAAGCAGTGAGGTGGAAAGTATTGTCTTTGAATAAAGTGCCTATGTTCGACGATGGTAGTGCATGAAGTCACAGACCCAACTCCCACTTACCCAGAGCCAGACGCACACTCTCCGCAGTAGTAGCAGATGTATCAAGTAAATTGTTCTGTACTACTTACTCTGTCGAGCGGCTCATCACCACAGTTTCTGGGAAGATGGATTGTCAGATGGATCTGAATTCAGGCAAGTAAGCAAGTCTCCAGTCTCCTCTCTATCTCTTTCTCTTTCTATTTCTTATACATGTGTTACCTGAAAGTTACCTGAAACCAAGTGTGTACTTTTGAGATGTATATACTGATTTAAAGTTTTGTGTGTGCGTTGGTTAGGCCTGTTGGTAATTTATCTTAAAACCAAAACAGCAGAATCCACTTATAATGACATCGAAGGGAAGTGACAAACACGCGGACTGCGGACGTCATACAAAGCATAGTCTTAGTTAATAAACAACTTACTATTTTTGTTAGGTTAGTTTTTTTAAACTAAATAAACTAAAAATTGTATGTATCTATTAATAAAAAATAAAAAATAGGTTATACAAAACAAACATATTAAAAACATAGAATAATAATTGTAATAGGTACTGTTAAATACGCTGACTACAACTAGACATAATTTATTAAAATAGGTACTATTTTACAAAAAAAAAACCCCTACAAAGTGAAAAATAACTTTAATTTCGGAAGTCAGTGTCTTTGGATCTGTATTTTAGTTTTTTGCCACCGACTTCCGAAATTATATTTAGGTACTTATTTTTCACTTTGTACTTAGTGTTTTTTTTGGAAGTCGATTGATTTTATTTATGAAAAAATTGAAATCGCGTGACAAACATACAAAAAAAAAACGTATACGGTCGAATTGAGAACCTCCTCCTTTTGGATGTCGGATAAAATATTTCATAATAAGTGACATGTCACTATATGCAAAGCAAGTCCCATACGAGAATACAGCCAAGTATCTCGGTATGACCCTTTGACGCAAAGTTACGCTGGAAAGCCCACGTCAAGAAGAAAAAAGATGAACTCGACCACCGATTCAAAATAATGTATTGGCTGTTTTGAAGAAACTCCATGCTGTCCATGCAAAATAAATTGTTGCTATACAGACAAGTCCTGATGACAGTTTCGACTTATGGTATCCAGCTGCACCAAACAGACCAATATATTAATTATACAACGATTCCAGAACAAAGTGCTAAGGGAAATTGTAGTTGCACCTTGGTACATGCATACGAAATGATGACCTACATTGGGGCCTAAAAGTAGAGTTCATCGAAAAAGTGATCCAGAAATTTGCAGAAGCTCACGAAAAGATACTTCATCAGCATCTGAACGTCGAGGCAATCCAGCTTCTCGACCACACAACATAGTTAGAAGACTAAAAATAATGTGGAAGCTTGTAGCTAAATAGCGATTGTCAGTTGTTATTTTTTGTAACCATTTACGTGTATTAGTCTGTAAGCTTTCTTAAAATTGTAAAAATAAATAAATAAAGATATAATAAATAACATCAAAACCGTTTGTAAAGTACGATTGTAAAGTACAAATGTGCCAATCAAACACAAGAACAAAGTGTGTGTCCAATAGCACTTTTCTTAATATAGACAATAAGAAAAGTGCTATTGGACACATTCTTAGTAGGTACCTACGAATAAGTTATAAGTCTTATTCGTAGATAGGTACCTACTTAAAGACAATTTAATAGCTTAGGTTATAATTTAATTACTTATTAGCCTATTTATAAGGCTAGATTGTAATAAGATTAGGGTCCATCCTATTGATGAGCCCTAGGACAAGAGAAAAAAAAAACCAAAAGCAAAGTCATTTAGTCCACTCAACAAATGGGTTGTAGATATAGAGTGCGTGAGCTGGGACGTAAGCGATTTTTTAACCGACTTCTAAAAAAGGAGGAGGTTCTCAATTCGGATGTTTGTATTTTTTTTTTTTTTTTTTTTTTTTTTTTTTATGTTTGTTCGTGCATAACTCCGTCGCTTGCCAACCGATTTGAAAAATTATTTTTTTGTTGGAAAGGGTATACTTCCCAAATGGTCCCATTTTTTTCAAAATCCAGTTCTGATGATGGGATCCTGGACAAATCGAAGGAACTCTTCAAATATTATAGGCACACCTATAGCGATTTGGGTATTTTTTATAGTAGCTTGTGCATTTGCTCTCGGAAAGCACCACTTGGTGAAGTGGAACTGATGATGAAGACCACAGATGGCTACCGGAACTACTCAATGATAAATATTTCACGGGTTGCGATTCGATTACTTTAATATGGTTGCTAAGAAATTTCCGCTCGTCACACAATGCGTGTGGTGAGTGGTTGTTGAGGAGTTCTCCTGGTTCTTACCAGCAGAACTCCTCAACAATTAACGTCCCAGCATCGGGAAAAGCAATATTTTGTAACATGTGATGAGCAATTGACATTAGACTATTGTAACTTATACAAATTATAAACAGACCCACTAAAAAGCGAGAAATAAAAACTTTTTAACAAAAAAAAAACCGACTTCCAAAAATCACTACAAAGTGAAAAATAACTTTGATTTCGGAAGTCGGTGGCAAAAAAAAAGAAAGTAAATAAAAAACGAAAGACACCGACTTCCGAAATCAAAGTTATTTTTCACTTTGTAGTGATTTTTGGAAGTCAGTTTTTTTTTTGTTAAAAAGTTTTTTCAGAAAGTTGTTCAGGGTGCTTAGGGAGTTAACATACTAAAAGTCCCCGCGTCTAGGAGGTGCGCCGGAGTGGGGGTATAGAAGTTAACACTTTTGAGTTTTTCGCTAATATATTTAAATTTTTTTTTCGAAAATTTTCACTTTCCGGAACGTGTAGTTGGTACTAGAGTATAATTACGTAACTTGAAAACGTACTTTTTTGTTTATGACGTATATTTTGATAATTTTAATTTTAAAAGTTACAATTAGTCGTAAAACTAGTTATTCTTTTTAATTCATGTAAATCGGTACACTATCGGTAACCTAGTGAAAATTAACCAACCTACATTTTTTTGCATGTTTTTGTTCTAAGATTTTTTTATTACCGTTTGATAGGTTCAATGTTATTGTTGTATATAATTAAGGACTGCATAAGTAAGGTTTTACAATAAAATTATTGTTTCGGTCGGCTGGGGCACGACCAGTACCCGCAGTCGTCCTGGGACAATCTCCCAACGTTGTTGACGTATGTTCCTTGCTTCTTGCTGGCGACACACGTCACCACGCACCCCTGAATGCGTGTGGGTACAACAACCCAATAGGACCTCGGGAGACTGGAGCGATGAAATAAAACGCAGAATTCTTGACTTGACTTGTCCGCAGATTTCGGCTCCTATTCTGACTTGTTGCCTCTTCGGTGGCTGTGGTCGGACTGACGATTGTTCGTTTTTTTTTTTTTTTTTTTGTATGGCATCTCGCAGTGTGACCACTTGGGGTCGAGACTGCTTAACCGGACTATCCTGTGGGTGCCTTAAGCGAACTCAAAGCCTCCAGCCAGTGGCATGTTTACTTATAAACTAAGCGACTGCGCACTAAGGGCACACCCCCTGTGGGGTACGGACCTCGGCTTAGGGCGTCGCTGACTAAGAGAGGACAGCAAGGAACAATTGGCTGGCTCAAATCGGGGTTATTATGATTAGCATGGCAATTCCGTTGGGAATGGCCATACAATTGGCAACGGTGGCATTGACCAATGATGCCGCTTTTGTGGGGCTTTTCGATCTCAATCTCAATGCCCGAGAGATTGCAGATCGCACGGACCTGGAAAATAGGGTGATACCCATCGACGTGGGGACAGATAACGAGTACCATATCGTACGCGTCTCCGGTACGGGAGCGGTACATACGGTGAACCTCGTCAATAGGGATACCTTGCGACTGAAGGTCGGCTTTTATCTCCTCAGCGGGGATTTCACGAGGGATCCTACGGATCACCACTCGAGTCTGACGCTCCTCCGGGAGGGTGTACGTGTAGAAGGACATGTTCCTTTCCCTGAGGAGTTTGGAGAGTGCCCGGTAGTCGTTAGACGTCGGGACAGTCACCTTTATACCCGTTTGGGTAGAACGAGCACTGGTGAAGTTGATCCTAAGATCAACGCACCAGCGCGAGACGTCGGTCCACCTCGCTTTATCTTGTATATATAAAGGAGGCGGAGAATTCTTCTTCTGAGAAGCAGAAGAAGAAGAAGTGGTCAGGCCGGGAGGGACCCCAGAGGTTGGGACGGAAGGAGGAGAGGGAGGTACTGTGGCTGAGGAAGCCACAGTCTGAGTAGGCGCTACGGTAGCGGGAGCGGGGGCGGGAGCTGAAGGCGGAGGGGAGGGGATATTCCTTAAGGCCTCCTTCTTAACTGCCGGGGCATGGGCGCTGGCTTTCATCTTCTTCCTCTTCCCCGCTTGGACGGTGGTGAACCCATCGTCCTCGGTAGAAGAGGAGGAAGAAGCGGAAGCGGACATGGAAGCGGACTCCTCAGCCTCCGAGGAGACGGAGGAGCCGCTTGAATAAGGCGAACTGGGACGAGCCGAGGACACCGACGCTGGAACGTCGGTGTCCATCGCGACGGTCGCGGAGGGAGGAAGCTGTAATGCATCACTGAATTCAGCGATGCTAGAGGAAGAAGGGAGGGACGCAGCCTGCTGGTAAGCAGAGGCAATGCGAGCCTTAATATCGGGAACTCCGAGGAGGATACCGAGGAAGAAATCAGGGTCCTTGATGAGGTACCCTTTAGCAAACTCGAGAAAGTCTGCGGAGTTAGACATGACGGAAAAAAGAAATCGCGGTCGCGGTAGACAATGGAACCTGATGGCCCTAACTAACTCCCCGGGTGGGAAGGCCCGGGGATGTGTGTCACTCCCTGCCGGGTGTAAGCAGGGAGGTGTGTACCTATGGTGTAACCTATAGATGTGTCATCCGTTGCCAGTCTTAATGTGCAACGGGGCCCTGACTAACGACTAGCGCGAAGGGTGTAGACACACCCTAAAGACACTAGAGCCTACGCTGTGAAGGGAAAACTGTCATCCAGTGCCGACTAGGAGACCCCCCAAGGCCGGTTACCACTGGGACCCGTCCAACTGACTGCCTCGCCCTGAAGGGGTTCGGCGGGTGTGTTGGGTCAACACCCCACTCGGCTTCGTTGGCACCGTAAGGTATCCGCCGAGGACCACGAAACTGTGGATTTGCCCGGAAGGGGCTTAATGCAGAGACTCGCGGTATGACGAAACCAGTTACAGAAATATTCTGCCTTGAAAAAGGCACTTGTGTTGACCATAAACCGACCAGCTAATTAAATTAATAATTAACTGATCGATGATCGGAGTAGTCGAGAGACTACGAAATCGTTACGAGAGCGCAACGAGAGCTAACAAGACTCGAGACAACGGGTCATGAACGGCGGAGCAATGAACCCACAACCGTCCACAACGAGTGCCAAGCGTCAAGTGAATGTCTACGATTGTTCGAAAACTAGCCCGGCTTATATAGCCGCGTTTTCTTACCTTATTGAGGTCCGCGATTTTTGAGCCTATTTTAAAGTTAATTTTCCCTAAGCCGAAATCTTTGGAGCCTTTATTTTTATTAATTCTTGACATTTACCTTTACAATTTTATCTTAAAACCTTGCTTATATAGTCCTTAATTATTTACAATAATAATATTAGATCTATATATCAATAATAAAAAAATCCTAGAACAAAAACATACAAAAAATGCAAGTTGGTGAATTTTCATTATACAAATTCCCTTATATCTTCTAAACTAGTTGGCCGATTTACATGAACTAAAAAGAAAAACTAGTTTTATAACTAAATCTAACTTTTAAAATGAAAATTATCAAAATATACACATAAACAAAAAAGTATGTTTTCAAGTTACGTAATTATACTCTAGTACTAAATTTTATTACAAAATTCCCTTGCAATTTTAACTTTAATCAGTCTTATTGGATTAGAATATGTAACTAGCATTAATTCTAAGTAGTTTAAACTAATTTATAATAAGAAAAAGACAATAAACAAATCTCTTTAAAATCTAACTAGAAATTTAGTTTGACTCGTAACTGTACCGAACTTGTGGCGGGGGCGGTACCCCCGCTACTTGCGCTAACGTGCGCCAGGTAGGGTCTCGTCGCCGACAATTATAAAAGGTAAATAGTAAAATTTGGTAAAAATAAAAGCTCCAAAGATTTCGGCTTAAGGAAAAATAACTCAAAAATAGGTTCGAAAATCGCGGATGAAAATTAATAAACTGTTAAAAAAATCTAAAAGCAATCTATATCAAACTATTATATTAAATACTGTACTGTTATATTTTCAGTTTCTATAAATCAGTAAGCCACATTGACTTACTATGCCATCATATTTCACTGTTTTTTCCAGAAACTTCATCAAAAGACATACAGTCTGCTGCTGAATGATATTGTGAATTACATAAAGAATCATGGTATCAGTGCATCATCTACCTTGGAAGGAATCATTCCGAGTGCCACTCTTTTGACTGGGGTCAGTCAGCCAGATCATGTGTCCCAATTTACATCCCTTATTGATATTATCAGGTAAGTAATCCAAGTATTTATTCTCAAATCCTTTTTTATACTAATAATGTATTTAACTTTATGCTCATAACAAAAGCAATTTCTTGCTTAAAAAGTGATCTCCAAATCTTGTAAGTATGTAAATGTACTTTGTAATTGAAATAAACTTTTTTGTTTTTTTAAATTTAGGTTAATAAGAAATCCTTTTTTATTTTACATTTATACATATTACTAGCTCGAGGAGCTCGTGGCTGAACAGCCGCACTGGTCGATCCATCAGGTTAAGCTACGCTTGCCGGGGTTGGTCCGTGGATGGATGACCATCTTTACATACCGGGTCTCCTCCGTGCCTCGGAAAGCACGTTAAGCCGTTGGTCATTCGTGTATCTTTGACAGTCGTTACGGGTCGTCACAAGCCTGAAAGTCTGACAACCAGTCTTACCTAGGGGTATATCGTATTACTCAGTTACTGGGTTGTGGAGGTCAGATAGGCAGTCGCTCCATGTAAAATACTGGTATTCAGCTGCATCCGGTTAGACTGGAAGCCGACCCCAACATAGTTGGGAAAAGGCTAGGCAGATTAATTGATTTTGACATTATACTAGCTTCCGCCTGCGACTTCGTGAGAGTGAAATTTCTTGTTCCTCCGTCGCATCGCATCGCCTGCCTATTACTTCGTTTTCGCTTAGCGTTCTTTCTGACTTTTATTTATTTTTGCTCGGCTCCTAAGGGTCCTCACGTGATGTTATATAGCCTTTAGCCTTCCACAAGAATTGGCCTTTCAAATGCAAAAAAAAATCCAGATTAGACTAATTTGTTCCAGAGATTAGCGCGTTCAAACAAACAAAAAAACAAACTCTCAGCTTTACTATTAGTATAGAGAATAGATAATGATTTTAATAGCACTGAGAAAATGCATTCTCTCTCTCTCTCCCAGACAACTGTAATTTTAAAGTAAGAATATTATTATAAACATTTTGATCATACTCCTAAGGCTTCCCTCAACATCCTGGGAATGCTTGCTGCATTAAAATAATAAAATGTTTCAGAAATGAAGTAACTCCACATGTGGCATTAGTAAATTCACAAGATGCATCCACCGTCAAACACTTAGTTGAAAATGCTGTTTGGCAGTTAATACATGGAAATCAAATATTGGTAAATATTAGGAAAGAACTCTACCTTTAATCAATTAATCACCATTGTAATTTTATCTGCTATGGTTTTCGGTCTCTCCAGTTCTGTGTCTATATCTCTCGCCGGAACGCCCTTACCGATCTACGATTTATCAATTTTGTAGAATTGTAGACTTGTATAGTTGTGTGGTACAGTGCCCGACTCCATTTCTTTTTCAGTAATTTTTTTTTGGTAATACGAGCCATGCAATTTATTGCCAGATTTCCGTTTGTGACTTTTTATCTAAAAGATAAATAATTAAACTATAATTAAATATTCCAGGATTATGATAATGAATCAGAAGGCATCATCAGTCAAACAAAGAAATTAAAAAAGAATCAATGTACAATGAAGACCCTCAAAAATTGGTACCAATCTAAGTGCATGTCATCACCTGTGACGGAAAAGCCAGCCAAAACCAAAAGAATATTAATTATTATTATTCCTGATTTTGAGAGCTTTAACTGTAATGTTTTACAAGACTTTGTAATGATTGTAAGGTAAGCTGTTCAAGTATTTTTTTAAAATTAACTCTGCTACAAATCGTAAACCACATCCATTGTTGTTAAGGATGATGCGCCAGGGTAGCCCGCGAAATTCAAAATTTCTTACGTTTTTTGCAATTTGTAGTTCAGTGTGAGCTTGTATGTTGATTAAAATATGATTCGCGGCCGTAACTAATATGGCTTTACAGAATTATTGTCATTAGAATCAGCAATACAACTCCATAAGTTAGCATTTACCTCAAATCTAGCGATTTCATGAAATCATGAGGTTTGTGGTAAACACTCGACTTATGGAGTTGTATTGCAGATGCCATATTAGATACGGCCGCGAATCATATTTTAATCAACATACAAGCTCACACTGACCTACAAATTGCAAAAAACGTAAGAAATTTTGAATTTCGCGGGCTACCCTGGCGCTTTCGCCTTAAAGGCAACTTAACATTTATATCTTAAGTCCAGCAACTATCCTTTTCTTTTTACCCGACTGACCCAGAAGGAGGGTAGGTAATGTTTTTCGCGCGTATGTATGTATATCCGTTCCATTGTGACCTCCTGTAGCTAGCTCGGCTTGACCGATTTTGAATAGTGATATGTCGTTAGATTCGTCTTTATTGTGCAAATGTCACTTCAAAAAAAAAAATCTCCCAAATTTATCGAGTGGGGTATTAAAATAAAGGCTTTTAAAAGACGATTACAAAATATATACAAATTATATGTTTAAATTTAATGAGAAATGATAAAAAAAAACAATCCCGAACTTTTGGAGTGAGTAAGGCTGTTATCATCCCTGATTATAAGTGGGTAAAAAGTAAAAAGGTAAAAAGTAAAAAGGTAAAAAGTGAACTTTAAAAAATATTGAAACACATGACCTATTTCGTCTCCAAACAACCTGGTGCAGTCGGAGGCTTCATAAAAACAATAACGACCCTTGCCTCCGACTTCATGAGATTGTTTGGAGACAAAATAGGACATCTTGTTTTCATATTTTTTAAAGTTTACTTTGTACGCAATCGGATATTTATGTTTTTTTTAAAACTTTTTAAATATTTGCAACATATCCAAAGTACCGAGTAACATTAGCAATCACCAGATTATCTGCTAAGAATGGTGATTATGGCCATGCAAATGCAAGCATACCTCATATTTAGCTTTGATCACCTGGTTATGATGATTCTAATTATTATTGATCACAATGATATCCTGAACAGCTGCTCGCAGAATAGATGGCCGATGGAGCCGAAAGGTTCTGTAGTGGCGACCGCGTACCGGAAGACGTAACGTTGGAAGGCCTGCCACAAGGGATGACCTTGTGAAGGCCGCAGGAATCCGCTGGATGCGGGAAGCACAGAACCGGTCGAAGTGGCGGTGCTTGGGGGAGGCCTATGTCCAGAAGTGGACGACTTTAGGCTGAAATGATTGACCTTGTGAAGGCCGCAGGAATCCGCTGGATGCGGGAAGCACAGAATCGGTCGAAGTGGCGGTGCTTGGGTAGGCCTATACCCAGCAGTGGACGACTTTAGGCTAAAGTGATGATGATGATATCCTGAAAATGTACTTATAGTAATTATAATAGTCTTTTATATTTTCCAGTTCATATGTATCAACAATGCCCATAGTATTCGTGTTTGGCGTGGCGACGTCGGTGTCAGCGCTTCACAAATCGTTTCCTTACCATGTGTCATCCAAGCTTCTAATAAAAGTCTTCCATTCACATGCATCCCCTGTTTATATGAATCAAGTAAGTTGATTGTAACTGTGTTTTATGTTAGGGGTTTGGTTTTGGCCCTTAGTTAGTAGTAAGTTACCTTCAGGTGGACCATTTTACGTGGGACATGGCGGCCGTCGGTAGTTCTTTCACCAACCCACCTCCCTCCAGAAGTTGATTAAGTCTCCTGGTATGTTTAGAATATCTGCAAAAGATCTGGGTGACTCGAGGGTTTCTGTTCTAATCTGGGTAACGCCTGTGCATTCAAAGAGCACATGCGCAACGGTTTCTTCAACCTCCATGCACGCTCTGCACAGAGGACTGTCCGTTATATTTGTTTAGCGAGCAGTGTTCCGTGATCGTTCCCGCCACCAGGCGCGGTTCGTTCCTGTCCAGGCGTAGTAAGCCCAATTCTATATTGGGCTCAAATTGCAGACAGACAGAGAGAAAATGGAAAGACGGAAGAAAGTCCTTTGCCCTGAAGTGAGCACAACAGGCTCATAATAAAATTACAATTCAGTTTTTTCTCTGCATTTCAGGTATTGGAGGATATTTTTTTAACACACACAAGTCCATTTCATTTATCAGGCAAGGCGTTTGAACTGCTGACAGATGTCTTTCTTTTCTACGATTTTTCTGTTACGGGTCTCATTCAGAGTGTAAAGGTAATTAATGAAAAATATATTTTGTTAGTTACGGTCTACCTTATGGTACATATTTGTATCTTATTTAGGGATGGGCCGAACGTAGTTTGAACCTAATACTTACAAACTTCGGCCGAACATTCGGTGAAAATAAAAAGTTCGGCCGAGCGAAAAGTCTTAATTCTGATAATGTTTAGAGTACTTACTTATATTTAATTGTTAAATAAGTAACAACTAACAAACAATAAATAAATGCTTATCGTTTAATTTTACTGCCTTAGTTATAATATTGTAGTGAAAACAATTGAGTTATTTTAATATATTTTATGTCGATTGTTCGGTTTTTTTACCGAATTTCGGCCGAATGCCAAAGTTTGGTCCAAACCGCCGAAGTTCGGTTAAACCGAATGTGAAACGAATTTCGGACCATCCCTAATCTTAATGTTTCTCTTTTCATGCTGATACTAGAGCTAGAGTGAGGTCAGTATAATACTTTTATTCAAGTATCTGTTTCAAGAAACATAATATTGTGTTTCATAGCTGTGTTAATTATTCTGTTTTATCTGTTTTCAGTATTGCATGATGGATCATTTCTATGGAGACAACTTAAAGTCGCTATGCTGTGAGAGAGACAAGCTTGAAGAAGTCATAATGAAGCTCAGTACAGATGATCTCGAGAGCATACGACAGTTGATGTCATTCAGGGCATTCTTAGAAGAACAAGATTGTAGAACTAAGATCAGTTTGTTTAATGACGACAATTTCTTCAGAGAGGCTCTTTACAAGAAGATGAACAGACTTCACGATTATTTGTACAGCTTTTACATGTGTTTGAGATTGCTAAGTGTGTTTGTGAAAGAATTACCAAAGAATATTCTTGGGAAATCTGTGAGTATCTGATATTTCTTCTTAATTTTATTTTCGTTATACTTCAAACGACGCATGCAAAGATAAAACTGGAAAGCGCCTGACTAAAAACGAACAGACAAAGTCGCGTGTGTGCGGGGGCGTAACTTGCTCTAGGTATGATTTAACATTAGAAATAGTAAAAAAATGTTATATTATAGGTACTGTTCATTGCAACCAAACCAGTTTATTGATGTCTATGGTGTAAATATCATTAGTCTGCTACAGCTCAGTTATCTTGGTGATCCGGTAGCGTTACATAGTGCATAATAATAACTTAAGTTCTTGCAAAAAGTATTGTAGCATCAAATCACAAAACATTTTCTGGATTGTTAATGGCTGGTTTGTAATAATGTTTTAAAATGTGTAACGTTAAATGTCTGACTAAAGACTAATACTAATTTAAGTGCTATTCATTTTTATATTTTATTTTATTGTAGGTCCGAGAAATCTACACGAAGTGCGCATTAGAATGTGTAGCAGACACACCAGCTTTCAAAGAATGCATGCAGTTATTGAAATTTCAATCACAAACGAAGTTGATTGATAGTGTCAAAAGTGCCCTGAAGATAGTCAACTCATACTTGCAAATAGTTTCACCAGTCAGACCTCTTCGGTCATCTCCAACAAAGAATAATATAAAGAATAATATATTTCTCAATGATGATCTTGGTGAAAACTTCGTAAAATCTTTGAGAGTTCATTTATTAACATTTTTGAGACAAATAGAGCATGCCAATACTGATACAACTGTTTCTACAAATGTTTTCCCAGAGACTGAAAATACGGATGAAAATGTTCCTGGGAATAGATACAAGTTGAAGGAGGTAAGACATTTATGATAATTAAAAGCTTATATTACATACGTGGATTCCATAAAATTAACGATGAATGGACAGCTGCATTCTTCGGTTTCCGTTTTTTGAGGTGTTTTAATGCCTGAGAAGCATTGTGAAGGTTGTTATAATTACCAATATAGGTATAAATACGTCTGTACTGTACCATAACGCAGACACTGGCGGCACTTTTCAACCTTATTGCTAAAGGCATAAGAGTGTAAAGTGGTCAACAGCAAATGCAAATGCCCACGGTTGTACCTACGTAGTTAATGCAGCTTCTTTGAAATGACATGCATGAAATAATTTTAAAATATCACAATAATATTTGATTAACAAGAATTTAAAATGTTCTAGAAATTACTAAAAGCAACAAGAGTGGACCGCGTTCAGTCCGAGTTCGAGATGGTTCGTTCTCGCTTCGTCAGTTACTTGGAGGACGTGTTCAGTAAGGGCCTGCAGCCTGCGCACACGCAGACGTTCCACGAAGTATTCTTCTTCAGTGATGTCTCGAATGTTAGGAAGCACATCGTCGGGTCCCCGCGGGGCGCTGTACACACTGCGCTTAGCAATCCTGTGCATTACTTACAGGTAATTCATGCTCATTATCTTTTATCTATATAATAGGTCTTTACCTATGAAATTGCCGTTTTGTATGAAAAAATTTAAACGAATTTTTTTCATGTATTTTTTATTTGTATTAATCGAAGTAATCACCCATGCAATCAATGCATCTTTGCCAACGCAGTGTCAGTTTATTGATGGGCTTCTTAAAGAAATCAGCTGGTCGGGAGGCAACAAATTCTTCAAAGGCATTTTGTATTGCCTCTCGGGTATTGAATTTTTTTCCCGCCAAGAAGTTATCCAAATTCTGGAAAAAGTAGTAGTCTGTAGGCGCAAGGTCCGGTGAGTAGGGCGGATGACGGAGAGCTTCCAACCCCAGTTCTTGCAACTTGGAGACCGTCTGCTGTGCAGTATGAGGTCGCGCGTTGTCGTGCAGGAGCAGCGGAGACGAGCGATTGACCAATGCTGGTTGGAGATGTGCCAGCTTCTCCATCATTGTGTTCAGTTATTCACAGTACACATCTGCAGTAATGCTCACCCCGTTTGGTAAGAAGCTGTGATGAATCACACCGGCGCTAGACCACCAAACAGTGACCATCACTTTTCTAGAGGTAAGTTTTCGTTTAGGGCATTGTTTAGGTGCTGAACCAGGATCCAACCAACTTGCTGAGCGCTTGCGGTTATCAAACAGCATCCATTTTTCATCGCAGGTAACAATGCGGTTCAAAATTCCTTCATTTGTGTGTCTGTTGAGCAGTGCAAGGCACGTCTCGACGCGTACTTCGCGCTGGCGATCATTGAGTTCGTGGGGCACCCATTTGTCAAGCTTTTTTACCTTGCCAATTTGACGCAAATGGACCAATATTGTTTTGACGCTAACGTCGAAAGCTGCTGCTAATTCAGCCGTAGATTGTGTATCATCAGCTTCCACAATCGCCTTTAATTCGTAATTGTCGACCAAAGTCTTCGGACGACCGCGAGGTTCATTTTTCAGGTCGAAATTTCCAGAACGGAAGCGAGCAAACCAATAACAGGTGGTGCGTTGGTTTGTAGTGTTAGCTCCGTAAACGTCGTTGATGTTGCGTGCCGCTTGTGCCGCGTTGCTGCCACGACGGTACTCATATTCCATAATTACTCGAATTTTTAACGTATCCATGATGACGAAAAAGATTGAAATGCGATGAAAATGTAACACTAATCAATAAACAAATGACTACTTTTGGAAAAAAAATCCATGTTTTTAAAATAAAATTAATTTGAAATTAGAATTCTTAGCCAAACAAAAATTATTTTGATTTGAAATGGCCAGTACTGCAGAACGGCAATTTCATAGGTAAAGACCTAATATGTATATGCCTACAATCCTTATAGGTTTAGAATTACAACAACCGAAAGGATATTGATAAAATATTTTCTGACTTTGATGTCACTTTATCCAAAACCCAACACCTTACTTAGGAATGGGATAAGTTCATTCCTACGTTATTTTGGTTCAGATACTACAGATAATACGTACAGATACTTTCCAGAATTCCTTGTTTTATAATGTGACTTAAACCAGAAACCAGAATTTTACTAATAAACATTGACGCTCATACTCGGACGGCATAGTATAGTTCGCATCACGTAAGTTTCCCGCTATGAAACCAGGATTTCCGATGCGCATCTCATGGCACTGCTATTTTAGTATAGATATTGACTACTGCGCAGTCATTTGTATTAGATTTTGTGTAGTGTAATTTCCAAAGTAATATATGTTCATTTAAATAACTAGTGCGTGTTTTAACACCACCTTATAGAAATAGTTAACATCCTCAGGTACGCCTTTCACCTTCAGTGTTACTTAACGAAACACGCATCTGAAAGTAAACCCGTCATGGCATAAAACTTACATGACGCCAACTATAAGTAGTAAAGTAGTAGACCCATAGATATAAGAAAGAAGCTGTTTTTTATATTTGTATGCGTAGACCCTTCGTTAGTTCGTCGTTTTCTTCTTTTTTGTATATTGTTCGTTTTGTTTCCTTCAGTGTTCCTGTTGTCATCTGCCATCATCAGACAGCGTCATAGACACATTACCTGACGTTTGCTTGGCGTACAAGCTACATCGCGAGTGCGGCAAACATATCAACTTGTATGACTGGCTGCAGGCGTTCGCTGCGGTACTGCGCCCTGAGGAAGATGACGAGCAGCGACACCAGGATCCTAATACACAGTGAGTATCCACCAAGTTACCAGTCTTACCAAGGTTATCGTGTTACCCAAGAACTGGGTTGTGGTCCGGTTCGGCTGGAAGCTGACCATAAATAAGTGGAAAAGGCTAGGCAGATGATGACGATGATGCATTACCAAATTCTGAGTATTATAACATGCCGCCTGTGGTTCCCGACTCGCTCTCGCCCGTTGCAGCTTTGCGATCCTTGTTATATCATCAGAAAAGTAGGCTATATGAAACGGCTGGACCGATTTTGGTGAAATTTGGTATGTAGATAGCTTATACCCTGGATTATCACATAGGCTACTTTTTATACCGGTCTACGCGGGTGAAACCGCAGGGCGCAGCTAGTATACTATAAACGGTTAGGAAGAATAGTGGGGCGCGTCTTCGTGGATATCTGGAATGCTGTACTTTTTTCATGAAACGAGATATTTAACTTGTAAAACATTCTTTTGAATATTTTGTTGTGTGTTCCTTAATTTTCATCGAGGCGCCATCCTCGATGATTCAAAAGAATGTTTTACAAGTTAAATATCTAGTTTATATTCGCAAAACGAGTCTCGATTTTGTCAGGTACATCTTTTATAACATTTTGAATAATTATTATGAATACCTACCCATTTATACATTAGCTGCCTGATACGTTATTAAACAGTAATAGACACAAAAAAACGGATTGTGTGACTTTTGCAATATGTGTCGTCTTTTGGTTGTTTTTGTTCTACCCAATAAATAATTAAAATTATTTTTGTTCCAGGTTAAGATTCACTCGTGCAGTGGCTGAACTACAGTTTCTCGGCTTTATAAAGTCATCTAAAAGGAAAACTGATCATGTGATGCGATTGACTTGGTGATTTCATATTGTCTGTTGTTTCTTTAACTTATTAAACACATATTTGAAATTTAAATACTTAGTTTTTTGTAAAACATTGTATCGTCCCTCTCCCATGGAATCTTTGCCACACCTGAAAATCGAACCTAAGACTTCAATGCGAAGCAGTCGCAGCCACTCAGAATATTGGTCTCTCTTTTCTGTCAACTGAAAACACTAGCACATCGACCCTTTCGATTTTTATTTACTAGCCTAGGTAAACACGCGGTGCGGTTTCACACGCTGCGAGGGGAGCCGGAAAGGGAATCGAATAAAGGATATTGCCCCACGCATACACTGTGAATTTTTCAAGTGAGCGACGATGGCCAAATCCGAAGCTATGAGGAATAGCGAAAAGTACTCAAAGGAGTCTCGGGCTCGATTTTGATGAAAACTAAAACTGCATCATTGAATTTTTGAAAAATCAATATTTCTAGCCAGGAATCGAACACGTTGAATTCTGAGAAGTAATGACATACGGCAACTAAAGGAAAGAGCTCATTTTTAACAAAATACTTTTCTATTTTTCTTATGTTACCTACCTACATATTAAACCTTAGCTGATTAATTGTTCAACATTATGACCATTATTTTCAGCTATGTATTAGCTGGATTCGACGTCTCGAGGATTGTTCTGCATTCATCATTACAGTATTTACTTATTCCTCGTAGTTTGGAATTTGGCCATCCACGCCCACTTGAAAAAATAATAAATATTTTTTCCCACTTTCTATGTACCCAGATGATGTTCTAATTTCTTTTGCATTTATTCGAATTTGTGTGGGTTAGTACCAGAACTGAAAAGTGCAAAATAAAAACTTTTTTACAGAAACAATTTTTTTTACAAAGAATTACGTATTATTGAAGTTAACTCAAAAACTACGCAAGCAAAGTTAATAAGTTTTACATGGGACCAATCTCGAGGTATACGCTCCCGAATAAAACAAGAATCCTTCAAATCGGGCAACTCTGTAAAAAGTTATGCGTGGTCATACATAAAAATAAAAAAAGTTCCAAAACTTGGCTGCCATAGAATGAATTAAATAATACCCCAAAAGCTTTCACATGGCATATGTTTTATCACTGTTGAGAGTTTAGCCCAGCTAAGCTAAGCTTGCAGACTATGATGTTGCCGGAAAGTTTACTGGGCCATTTTTTTATACCCCATCCCCTTGATTTCATCATATAGATTTGCTCTACATTTACATTCGTTATGAGCTTCAGCACAAACATATTTATGGATGAATGCTGACCAAACACTACTGCCTGATTAGGTACACCTTATTACGGCAACTGACGAAGCAATCTTTGCCAGAATTTTTGATTCAACCCTGTAAATGTACCTACATCAAATTATCAAACAAAGGCTTGTACTTGCTAAAAATACAACTATATTGCATTTTGTTGTGCAAATGACAATGACTGACAATATAAAAAACCGATCAACAGCAAGTCGGACTCGCGCACCGAGGGTTCCGTTCCGATTTCTGAAAAAGTGTGCTATTTAGAGATATCGTTTTATTTTTCCTATAATCTGTACATACACTTCTATCACATAGAATAATTTCAGATTTTTCGCTTTGCAAACTTCGGAGATAAGGGGGGGAACGGTATTTTTTTTACATTTTTCATCAAAAGTCGAAAACTATGCGGCCTAAAAAAAAGAAAAAAAATGTTTGAGAATGTGCAAACAGCGCTCTTTCATATGATACCCCACATGCCCTAGTAACCCCACTTTGAATTTTTAAGACCCCCTTTCAGTCCATGTTGCAAAAAAAAATATAAATATTTTAATTTCTTTCTTATTTGCAAAATAGATGGGTAAACGTCATCTAAAACTGTTCCAAATTTTAAGTTGATAGCATTAGTAGTTCTTGAGATATGCAGCTGTGACAGACAGACAGACAGACAGACTGAGTCACACCATAAGGGTTCCTTTTTTACCATTTTGGTACGGAACCCTAAAAAAGATTGATTATTCGCATTTTTTTAAAACTAATGTTAGAATTTCTAACTTTTTGTTTTTTTTTCAGTTGAATAACTATAATTATCTTTAATCATAATAAAAAGTTGGATATTTACACTGTCGGACTCGCGCACCGAGGGTTCCGTTCCAATTTCTGAAAAAGTATGCTATTTAGAGACATCGTTTTATTTTTCCTGTAATCTTTATATAACTTCTATTATTATTATTATGTCTTTGACATATCTCGGGACTCTGGAGTCCCGGACCTTTGGAAGGCATACGAGGGGCCGAAGCCAACTCGCAGAGGCCCCTTAGACAACTTTTAAATGTCGAGAAGGCACCAGCCGACGATTATCTCTGTATGCACTATGCAAGTGCACCCAAGGACAACCCCCGGTTGGTGCAGGACTATTGCAGATCATGGAAACAAAACATATTTGGCTATGGGTTTGGGTGGCTATAGTGGATTGGGTACCTTGAACTATGGTAGAACTATGTCCCCTGCCTGACCAATGTTATTTAATAGACACAGATAAATAGCAGGGGGTGACTTGCACACTCAATACTTACTTATTATTATTTTTATTAATATACAAATAGACTCTATATCTGCAGCCCGTCCCCAAAGTAAGATACCGTAAGACATAATACCTATGAAAGTAACTGAAATAAACTAGGCTCGCGGTATCTACATCAGTAAATTGTCGTATTTTTCTCACAGCATAATATGCTGCTGAACTTAGCCGTCCTGCAAGAGATGTTAAATGAGGACCCCATTGCAGCCTTGAGTCGAGCGTGATCCCCAGGTAAACAGTTTTATCGACGAATTATGTGCATATGGATTGAGGGCCCTTTTTTTGAACACTTGCGAAACGAAATAAGACTGGAATTTATTTAAAAATAGTAAAAACTTAAAGCAAAAGTCCATAAATTTCTTAAACATAAATTAAAACGTTTACGATTAAATAACTTGGGCCCTCAATCCAGACGCTTGCATAAAGTGGGTAAATCTCAGTAAGTAGGTACTATCTCTGGGTTAATAATTTTTATTTAAGAATTTAGTTAAGAATTTCTTAAATATTTTAAGAAATTCCCAAATCTGTAGAATATGACATTACAGATTTATGGCGATATATCTAGGGCCCTCAATTCATTATTGTCTGTACTGAGGAATCTGCAAAACATGAATTTATCTGAAGAAATACATAAATACCACTTTAACATATTTTACTTAGATAATATTATTACTTAGGTGAAATAATTAAAAAGAAATAATGACACCAAAGTTAATTGTTAAGAAGTAAGTAAATGAAAGTCAAATTTTACTAAAACGTCTGAACTGAGAGCCCAATATTTTCGGCTTTATTGACTAGACTCGACCTCATAGATGAACACAAATTAGAATAAGATTTTTAACTATTTCTTAATTAAATTGTAACATATCGTCCGTCCTTCTAAATATTATATTTTAAATAAAATTGATCTTTTACTTTTTATATGAGAAAAATTTGTAGAGTGACCATAATTTTCATAGTAAATACCTGTACATTTTGTAAAGCCCAGTCGGAAAGTCATAATATTTGCAGCTAAAAGTATTACACAACGTACCGCTGCTTTGACGACATTCATTTGACGTACTTATACGGTTTCGCGTCTTCGTTTTGTAAAGATATTTTAATTTTAATTTTTGTCATTTAATTGCACTCTTAACTAAAAATAACTTCGCTCACTCGCAATTTTGTATTTTTAGGATATTAGACTATTTTAAGGTTACATTTATGTGAAGTAAATGGTTTTTATAATTATACCCATCGTGTTTTATTTATCAGCATCAATTTGATTGATTTGCGCATTGCGACGTCTCTGGTGCTACAGAGATCCATAGATACGATGACTACTTATATGTATAACATAGTACTGGTCGGTTAGTTTGCCTTTCATTTTATGCAAACACTGTTAAAGCTAAATAAATGTTTTTATACCATTCCCCCTCTAAAAAGCTTATTTTATTCACTGAAAACAGTGAATAAAAAGCAATTTTACTCACTGTTTTGGTGTTTGAAAATGGAACACACCAATGTATTCGACCACAGATTTAGAGTACCTAGGCTAGATACGGCATGTTATTAGATAGTATGAAAACCGAACGTGTCATCTTTTTTATAACTTCACCCTAGCCATTTAGTGATGTGCTCAAAGTAAACAGAATTGTTTCAATCACTAAGCGTCACTGCGCTAACAGACTTTTTTTAGTACGAACAGTCGAACATGCAGAGCACGCTTGGTCGTGGCTTGCCGTATCTAGTGTAAGTGTAATCTGTGTATTCGACCTATATTGATGTGTTCTAAATTCAATTTGATTGGTCGACATTTTCGACAAGGAGAATACAAACTGTTTTGTGTTCTTTGCTGTACTTAATTAATTATTCCTTATTATTAATTATTTTTTATTTTGAATAAGTACTGTAAGTTGTACGAACACAAAGTTACTTTAATCTTTAATTTTGTGTTTGTTTAGTGTTGTTCTAATCGATTAAAAATGCATTCTAGTGATGAAGATGTGTTAACACCTGAGTTTATGAAAGAGAGGGCGGCCGATACAGTGGAAAACTTGCTACCCAAAAAATTTCGGCTGGTTTACATCAAAGCCAATTTAACTTTCCTTTTTCTTCATTATATGTCTATTTTCACTTAAATCTTTCTTTTTCTCGTAGTCATGGTATAAAGTATAGTATGCAACTCTTGAATAAAACGGATTTATATCGAGGGCCATGAATCACTCGCGTCGCTCAGGATTCTAACACTTGAATCACTCGCTACGCTCGTGATTCAATCATCATGAATCACTCCCTGCGGTCGTGATTCAATCGTTAGAATCCTTCACTAGCTCGTGATTCATCTATGGCCCTCGCTTTAAATCCGTCCTTTATTCACTAATTGCATAATATACTATTTTTTATTTGCTTTAGGCAACTAACAAAAAGAAATTAAATTGTAAATAGTAGGTACCTGTATAATACTTTTAGCTGCAAATATTTAGACTTTCCGACTGCGCTTTACAAAATGTACAGGTACTTACTATGAAAATTATGGTCACCCTACAATTTTTAAGTACTATACTTACTAAGATTTAGATTATGCCGCTTTATACAAGCGTCTGGATTGAGGGCCCAAGTCATTTAATCGTAAAAGTTTTAATTCACGTTTAAGAAATTTATGGACCTTTGCTTTAAGTTTTTACTATTTTTAACGAAATCCCCTATAAGTCTTATTTCGTTTCGCAAGGGTTCAAAAAACGGGCCCTCAATCCATACGCACATCGGCGAATTCTAGTTTCTCTTTATTCAATACTATGGTACCTACTTTTAACATTTGGTAAAGCAAATCTTATACATTTAGTCTTTTCCCATTTCATACTAAATTATTAGCAGTGAACCAATTTTGAACCTGCAGTAGGGCGTTATTTAAAATATAAAAAAAAATATCCTTGGACATTTCACACAACGCCATCTAGTCCCAAGCTAAGCAACCTAATGCTTGTGATAAGGTAACGAAATGGCTGATAAACTACTTATATACATTTTTTTGTTTGTTTTTGTTTTGTGTTTATATTATAGATGGAAAAACACCCAGACTCGGAACAAATACTTGTAGGTCGTACAAATATTTGTTCCGTGCGGGAATCGAACCCGCGACATGCTGCGCAGCAGTCAATCGCTCAACCACTGCGCCAACCGTGTGGTATTTACGTCGTCAAGATTTGATGCACGTCTATTTATCTTAAAAATTAAGGATTTATCGTCAGCAAATAACACCATTTGTGGTTGGTTTTTAAATAAATGGGTTAGATCATTAATATATACTAAAAAGAGGAAAGGACCCAATATAGAGCCCTGTGGAATACCCATTTGTACTTTTAGACCGAGTGAATTGACACCATTTACTTGAACTTGCTGTTGTCTATAATTTAAATAAGATTTTACTAAACTGAGCGCAAGTTTACCTAGTCCGTAATGCTCAAGTTTCAAGAGTAAGGTTTCGTGATTTACGCAGTCAAATGCCTTGGAGAGGTTACAAATGATTCCTACGGCATCTCGGGCCTCCTCCCACGCTGAAAATATGTGTTTTAATAAAGTGACACCCGCGTCAGTCGTGCAACGTCTTTGGTGAAACCAAATTGCTGATCGTGCAATATTTGGTTGGTGTTAAAATGATTAAGTATTTGATTGAGCATTACCTTTTCGAACACCTTGCTGAATACCGGCAACACGGATACTGGTCTATAATTGTTGGTGTCCTTACTGTCCCCAGATTTAAAAAGTGGTACAACCTTACTAAATTTCATTAAATCCGGGAAGACTCCTTCATCCACACATAAATTAAATATTAATACTAAGTATGGTGCTATAGTTTCAATTATGGATGTACAAACTTTGATAGACATTCCCCATAGATCTTCGGTCAATTTGATTTTAATTTGCCGAAAAGCTTTTATAACTACCATAGGGTTTTTCAACCGGGCAGCTTGAAACGTTCGCTCTTAAAAAATCAATTGAGAATTGAATTGCGAGGAATTTAAAGCTTCCGTCGTTATAAATGTTATATTTGTAAAGAAGTGTACAAATTCTTGAGCTACTTCTAAGTTAGAGCTTATGTCACCACGATAAGTCTCCAATGTATAATCTGTGTTTCGTATTTTTCCTATTAGTTTCATTATTCATTACAGAATATCGATTTACAGAATGCGGTCCTCATATTTTGCATACACAACATCCTTTGGCGCCTGCACTTACTGATACTATAATTTACATATTTGTTATTCTAGTTGGCATAATTTTATTCCGTTTGACATTACTGATAGATTCTTTTTTTTTTTACTGTAACTAACTTTTTTAATTTTTTTAATGTAGTTATGGCATGCATGACATGGTAATTTAAATTTAGAACATTAATTATTGTATGTACCTACTATTTGCATGCCCATGTGCTGGTAAAATATGGAGAACCTTAATAAAAAAGAACATCTACCGGGCGTCCCACGACTTTGCCACATGGAAGGAAAGTACCTTAAATACTGTAGGTAGAAATATTTACTAGAAGAAGATGAAATAAATGTATATGAATGAGCCTTTCAATCGGTACAGTAAAATTACAGATTTTTTTTTCACATTTAGCGGTTTCGATTCCCAGTTCAGCCAGGCGATTATTTAAAATTCTTTGAATGCAGTTCGTTTTAAAAAATAAATAAAAATGAAGTCTTCATTCAGTATTTTTTTATCTAAGACAGTATTTAAGGTAGGTACTTTCCCGGCATGTGGCAAAGTAGGTTATAAATGATTTGATTTGATAATTTTACATTGTGATTAAGTACCTATGTGGTAAATCCAGGCAGTGGCGGATTAAGCCTGTCTGAGGCCCGGGGCCCCTGCTCTGAGTGGTTGCAACTTCGAGTTATAGCGCTTACAAGAGGCGTCATTGTTGCGAAAAAAAAACGATCAGAGAAATGGTCAGTTTTGGTACACATTCAAAGTATGGCGTCTCCGCAGATGAAATAAGTTGGTCTGCCGGCTCTCAGTGGTTGCATTTCAGAGCTATGATGCGCGCAACATTGTTGCGAAAAAAAAACGATAAGAGAAATGGTCAGTTTTAGTACCCATTCGAAGTATAGTGTCTCCACAGGTGAAACGAGTTGGTCTGCTGGCTCTCAGTGGTTGTATTTCAGAGCAATCGTTGTGTATGCAAGACGCTTATTTGTGGAGAAAGCCTATAAAATACATCGAGAAACGGGACAATAGGCGAATTTTTCAAGTGCACGCCAGCCGGTGTCGTACCCCCCCCTACACCTGCGCCGAGAACCACCCGCTGCACGACCGTCACCCCTGTAAAGGAATAGGGAAAAAGCTAGAGGTGTCAAGAGGTGTCAATAAGAGGAATGGTCAGTTTTAGTACCTATTCTAAGTATGGTGGCTCCAGAGGTGAAAAGAGTTGGTCTCCCGGCTCTTAGTGGTTGTATTTCAGATCTTTGTTATAGAAAAATTCAACTTAACGGTAATCAATAAAATAAAAAATGAAATCGAGCAGATCCAATTTTTAATTATTCAACTTATTACTTTCGGTAAATCACAGATTAATAATTTTGTAGAATATAGCTAATGAAACAACTCAAAACATATAGACTGTTAGAAGTAAGTAAATATTTAACTCCTAAGTCTTAGCTATATTCTACAAAATTATTTATCTGTGATTTACCCAAAAGCAATAAGTTGAATTATTAAAAATTGGATTTGTTCGCCTTCATTCTTTATTTTACTGATTACCGTTAAGTTGAATTTTTCTATAACTGAGCGCCTTGCGTATAACAATGCTCTGAAATACAACGACTAAGAGCCGGCAGACCAACTCGATTCATTTGTGGAGACACCGTACTTGAATAGGAACTAAAACTGACCATTTCTCTTATTGACACCTGTTGACACCTGTCTAATATACACAACGATTGCTCTGCAATACAACCACTGAGAGCCAGCAGACCAACTCGTTTCACCTGTGGAGACACCATACTTCGAATAGGTACTAAAAGTGACCATTTTTCTTATCGTTTTATTTTCGCGACAATGTTGCGCGCATCATAGCTCTGAAATGCAACCACTGAGAGCCGGCAGACCAACTTATTTCATCTGCGGAGACGCCATACTTTGAATGTGTACCAAAACTGACCATTTCTCTGATCGTTTTTTTTTCGCAACAATGACGCCTCTTGTAAACGCTATAACTCGAAGTTGCAACCACTCAGAGCAGGCAGACCGACGTCATTCACATTAGGGGACTACTCTACAACCCATCGAAGTAAATCTAACCGTATCCATGATCGTTATGAAAAATCCTGTCACCTCTCGGTCTAGTCCTTTCCACTTCACATCGGCTAAAGCGTTAGAGAACAATTTCTGCGAAATTACGTCACCTTGTCTCACCCCTCGACGCAGTGGGATATGTTTAGTTCGCTGGTTGTTTGGTGGTTTGGACCGATTTTAATTAAGTATTTTTCTCAATAATTAAGATTTAGAAAACACAAGTGTTAATTGACTTTTGTTTCTGAGTGTAGGGGAGCCGGGGGGAATGAGAGTCAGTGGGCAATGAGGGTCAATTCAAAAAGAAATGAACCTAAAGCATTACAGAATACGGCTATGTCGCACGGGGTTTTGCTCGGCACCCCTCCCGCACTCCCCAATACGCCAACCCGCTAGTCAAGCTCGCGTCACCGGGAGCGACACACGTGTCACAGGGGAGGGGCCGTTGTAAAATTTCCGAAATTTCGATCGAAAACGTGAGTATCTATATTTGTTAATTTTACGAATAGAATAATCTTAAAATGTAGTACTAGAACTAAACTTATGTTTATTAATGCAAGATATTAGATTGTGTGATGTTTTTTGTGTAATTATTAAAATCTAGCAAACAAACCGTCATTGGGGTAATAAGAGTCAATTGACCCCCATTCCCCGCATCGTTTTTTATTATGATAAAACTTTTTTGTTAATTTCAGATGCCAAGGAACTGGACAAGGAAGACGTCTAAAGCGAGCTGGACTGCAGGTGACTTTAAGAACTTATTTAAGTCAAGTTCATCTGAAGAATCGGCTGATGAACAGGTTCCTTATGTTGAGAGTGGAGATAGAAAATATTGAAATCCCACTAAATATCCAGCAAAACTCCCAGAACGAGCGTGAACATTCTGTGTGCGCAATATGCCTTGAAGAGGGAAAACCGAGAGAAATCTGGTACCGTTGCCGTCTCTGTGCTGGGTGGGCCCATGAGGCATGTACAGGATGTGATGATCCAAGTCGCTATCGCTGTGATTTTTGCATTTAATCATTTCTAATGTTTAATTTTGTTGATTTCTAATTGTTTGTAAAAACAGATAATAACTTTGTTGCTTTTATTTGTTTTATAATTTTGACTCTTATTCCCCCATGAGCTGACTTTCATTTCCCTTACATGTGGGTAATTGGAGTCAAAACTACTTTTTTGTTTCTTAATTATAATTATGTTTATGTTAATGATAGTCAAAAAAGACATATATATATTGATACCTGATTAGTTTTTAAAGATTAGTAAATATGAAAAAAATATAAGACTGATCATTTGTGATTACAATAATGACTTTTCCTTAAGTGACTCCCAATTCCCCCATCTCCCTACTCGAATAAATCCGACTCAATCATAATGTTATCGATTATGCACGTGCCTGTTCAAACACCAGAGAGGCAATTCTAGTATTTTTAACAACGTTCGCAATGGCATGAGATTGTGAACGTTTTTAGGTACGAGAATTGGCCATCGACAATGATTGCAAGTAGGTTCTTGTAGTGACGCAATCATTAAGTTCATGACGCAAAAACTTAAAATCACCACTTACGACAAACAAGGTTTTTGATAGATGGTGCAACAGAGTAGGTATTACAGAGATATTGCATTAAACAAAAAAAAAACTGCCTAGTCTTTTCCCAACTACATATGTTGGGGTCGGCGTCCGTGTAGTGTAACCGGATGCAGCTGAATACCAGTATTTTATATGGAGAGACTGCCTATCTGACCTCCACAACCCAGTTACTGGGTAATACGATACCCCTTGGTAAGACTGGTTATCAGACTTTCGGGCTTCTGACAACCCGTAACGACTGTCAAAGATCCACGAAGGACAGCCGGGACCAACGGCTTTACCTGATTTCCGAGGCTCAGAGGAGTCTCGGTAAATGTAAAGTTAGTCATCCATCAGATATTGCCTTATTATGATTTGCCTTGCCTTGATATTGCCTTACCTACACATACATAGACATTACTTTGTGTCTCATACACGAATATAACGAATAAGTAGGTGCAAGAAAATATTATATTTTTTGCAGATGATCTAAGTTCTGCGATCGTTCGTAGAAGTCCACTTCAAGTTCAAAGTTCAAGCGTTGCGTGGGTAGACTTGAATGTGCAGATGTTAGATTGATACGATCGTCGTGGTATGAAGAAGTTATTTCGTTAGTCGGCCTATTGATAGCTAATACCTACTAATTGGGTAATCATCTATGATGCTTAATGAAGATATTGACACCGACCCGAATTCAGAAGGTTGGATCTGCGCCTGGTCAGCAATCAACGCACCGGGTAGAAACGGTACATTTTTCTTAACCTAGTTATCAAATTATTCCCTAACGTGATTTAATGTTATTACCATTTTTTCGTCTTTGACGTATCTCAGGACCCGTACGAGGGGCCGAAGCCAACTCGCAGTTACACAATTTTAAATGACGAGGCGGCACCAGCCGACGATTATCCCTGTATGCACTATGCAAGTGCACCCAAGGACAACCCCCGGTTGGTGCAGAACTATTGCAGAACATGGAAACAAAACATATTGGGCTATGGGTTTGGGTGGCTATAGTGGATCGGGTACCTTAAACTATGGAAGAAGTATGTCCCCTGCCTTACCAATGTAATATAATATACACAGTTAAAATGGAAGGGGGTGGCAGGGGGCAACATGTCTTGAGGCGCTTGTGAGGAGTGGAGAGGTTTATTTATTAAAGAGGTTTATTCCCATTATTATTAAATATTTTATACTTAGGTACATATTGCTTTAGTCTTTTTTACCACCTCCTAAAATACATAACTGGTTCTTAGTAGCTATGCTCCTCAATTTCGAGTGATCGCCCATAACTCTACGTTTACAAAGCCGCGTTTACATAAAACTTGACTTTGTTTTTTAAAGGCCTACCTACTTATTTTAACTAAGTTTCAGTGATTGGAATGAGCACTACAAACTTTATCTGATATGAATGAATAAATAAACTATCTAATAGGCACCACACCATTAAATCTCCTCGTCACCTTTAACGCAATGCCTGAAGACCGAGGTCTTCAACCAGCTTGTGCCATAATGACGTACACTCGACCATGGACACTGACACTCGGGTTGGTCTACACATTCAAGCATAGATAATAGATATACAGATTGGATGCGGAAAGCAAAGAACCAGCAGTGGATTGCGATAGGTTGAGTGGAATAAAATCATACTATTATAACACTTAAACTTTTTAAACTTTCGCGATTTGTACACATTGCACATTTGTCATTGTTGTGTGTAGAAGTACCGACAGTGACATTAATAAAAATTGTGAAGACCAAGTGAGGGTAGATGCACATACCCGCACTTTACGAAGACGTCGCTGAGCTATCATCAGTCCTCCCTATAGTTATCTCTTTGGTCCTCCCGTGACCACGATCGCTGCAAGGCGGTCGAATCGTCGGGAACAAGTAGGTACTTGTTTACCTCGTAAAAAAGGAATATCGCGATAAGACCCGTTGTCGATATTGTTTTATTAAAACAATGATTTTTTTCCTTATTCTTTTTGGTCCTTATTGTGATATAATCTACCATAGGTATCGAAAACGAATTCTTAAAAATTTCGCAACGCTATTGGAATAACAAATTAATGACTGGTGTGAACGCAGCATTAGGCTCTGTCAACAACTAAGTAACAAGACAACTCCCATAGTTCTCTAGGTTAAACGCCCTGTCTGTCTATGAAACAGTACCTACCTATTATATTTGTCTATCTATCTACTACCTACGTGGGTACCAAAGATATTGCTGATGGCACATGGAGGCCTTGTTGTTTAATTAGTAGTTAATAAAACAGCCGCAAGATACACATCCTCCTACCGACCTGTGTTGTAAAAAACAAACCGACCTTGAATTATAATTTCACGATATAAAGAATGGATCCGACCTCTGGAAAGGTTAAGAGCACATCACTTTTATTCGTGTCGTGCATACCGCAGGACAAGTTTTCGCCTATTTACACCTGTTTTTATCTTCAGACTAATAATAAGTTACTAGACTCTAGCCATTTTTTTATCGTTTGACCTTTTGAACATTAATTCGCTGGAAACCTGTCGTGTCGTCTTTTGTTTCTTATTCCTGTTTTCATTTTGATAATTTATTTTTTCTTTTGTTTTAACCTTTATTAGTTACTGATTTCTCATACAGTAGGTATTTTATATAGTAGTCTGTTCCTACTTGAAATGATCGCATGCTATAAATAAGCTTGAATTTAGATCTGTCGCTTGATTTTCAGGGATAATAATTTTACCAACTGCAGAAAGGCCTAAATGCATTCGATAGTCCGTAATAGGTAGGTAGGTACTGTTATTTTAACTACCTTTTTTATGTCAGTACTACTAACACTAGTTCACTGTACGGATCACTGTTGTGCGAAATAATTTTAATTTAATACCTGCCTAAAGTAACACCGACGACGAGTTCAGTGTGGGGTGTCTAGGGTTGCACCAAGGGTCGGCTTTAAGTCCTTATCTCTTCCTGTTACTTGGACATCAGGAAGAGGCAACCTGGTGCATGCTATTTGCCGACGACATCGTTCTTGTCGGTGAAGATGGCAATGAGATCCTGAGCTGATTAGAGAAATGGCAACGGAAGCTGGAGAATGTTGGCTTGAAAATCAGCAGAACCGAGTATTATGTTCAGCAATTTCGGCGGTCTCTCTAGTTCTGGGACCATAGCGCTTGATGGCGCGTTCTCCCGGTCTGCTCCGATTTCCGGTATATCGGTTCACTTGAGCAAAGCGATGGGGAAATAGATCGGACTGTTAAGCACATAATTAACACTGGATGGATGAAATGGCGGCAGGTCACGGGAACAATATGCGACTCCCATATTCCCGTTAAACTTAAGGGCAAGATTTATAAAACAATGGTATTTTATATATTTTAGACCTGCTGTCTTGTATGGATCAGAATGTTGGGCCACAAAAGGAATTAATGAAAGGCAATTGCATGCCTGAGATGAACATGCTAAGAGGGATGTGTGGTATTACGCGAATGGATAGAATAAATAATAAATTAGTATTTAGGAGGAAGTCTGAAAGTGGCACCAGTGACTGAAAAGTTGTGTGGAAATCGGTTGTCATGAAAGTGGATGGTTATACGAGTAGGGGAAGTCCAAAGAAACGATAGAAGGACTGTGTAAAGATGATATGGCTAGAAAAGGAGTGACTACCGAGATGACGACTAATAGAGAAGTACGGAAGAAAGAGACATTTTGCGCCGACCCAAAATAAATTGGGATAAGAGCAGTAGAATGATGACCTACCTAAAGTAGATAGCAACAAATATTTTTGTATGTGTTAGTTAAAAGTCCTCGGGACCAGTGGCGGCGCTAGACCAAACGTGGACGTGGGCGACATCAGCTTTGCGAGGCCTCTCAGTCGAAAGAAAAACGTTAATTTGAGTGAACTGAATACAAAAGCACACAGTCTCACAATCTGAGCTGATACAAATGTATCAGTAGATTATATGAGTTTTATTGCTAATCAAATGATGACAAAAATTACATAAACAAACACAAATAAAATAAAATAGATGAACTTTTCGGCGTTTACCCCAACGAATTTTTTCAAGATTATGTCTTATCTAACAACAGCCGCTATTTCTAATGCAGAAAAGTTTGTAAAGGAGGATGCAGGAGCGAGCGAAGCGAGCTCGAAAATTATATCACGCCGCCTCGGGTGGTTAAAATTGGGTTGTCTTTTCAACATTCTTACAGAAATAGGAGATATTTTATTAAGTTATACAGAAAAGTTTGAGAATTAGAAGAATGCAGGACGCAAGAGCGAGCGTAGCCAGCTTGAAAATTTTAGCACCCCGCCTCGGATTGCTAATTTCTTTTTACCATATATGTATAGGTACATAGGAGATACTTTGTCGTTGATGACTTATGCTGAAGGGTTTGAGTATGAGAAGAATATGGAGCGAGCTCGAAAATTTTAGCACCCAGTCTCAGATGTTCTTCTTTTGAACATTATTAGGAAAATAGGAGCCATTTGGTTGACCTATGCAGAAAAGTTTGAAAACGAAGAAAATTTACGATGGAAGAGCAAGCGAAGCGAGCTTGAAAATTTTTGTATGCTACGTTTATAATAATATTTTGCATACGTAGTGGGGCCTTCAACTACAAACTGTTTAGACCTTATTTGATTAAAAAGTACTTCTTGAGATTTCCAGGCCAAGGGGCATATAAACTATAATAATTAAGCTTTTAATAACTTGCAAAAATTAAAAATAATAAAATTAATTCACGGCTTTTAAATAAGTAGGTACTGCATAAAGCTTCGAGGCGCGAGGCCACTCAGACCGCAAGGCCGTAGGCGGGCCTTACGCCGCCTCTGCTCTGGACTTGGGGTCCCGGACCGGGATGGCGTATAGGGGCCGAAGAAAACTCGCACAGGCCCATTAGACAATTTATAAGTGTTGATTATTTATTATTATTTTAAAAATGTCTTTGACATAATTATCTGGGGAGCCTGGGGTTCCGGACCATTGGAAGGCGTACGAGGGTTCAAGCCAACTCGCAGAAGCCCCTTAGACAATTTGAAATGGTGACGAGGCACCAACCGACGATTATCCCTGTATGCACTATCCAAGTGCACCTAAGGACCACCCCCGGTTGGTGCAGTACGGTCAAGATCCTTACCAGCATCTTACTGGAATACTTCCTTCCTCCGAGCACGTTTCCTGTTGCGAATCTCCACTCAAGCCTGCCAATAAAGGCAGTGATTATATTAGTATCCAACCGACAACCGGACACATTGTATATTACGTGTAGGTAATTATTAATGTAGGTTATGCTTATGATAGTAGCGAACATAGTTCTATGGAGTGTGAATATAGTAATATGGATGAATGTGTTAAAAAAAATCTTAGAAAAATGTGTTTTAATAAAACTTTTTCATAAACGACCACGATAATAGTTATTTATGCGACTGACGTAATAAGGGGTATTAAAACACGAACGTGGGTTTATCACACGAGGCGAAGCCGAGTGTGATAATAGTATCACATGAGTGTTTTAATACCTAATTATGTACAGTTGCATACAAGACTTTATCTACATCCATGTTATCAATCCTCTATAAAAGGTTCTGAAACAGTTTTTTGCAATACTAATAGTATCAAACATGGCGGCCGGCGTCATAGTATACGACGTGAATTCGAATAAGTTCTTTTTAGGGTTCCGTACCTCAAAAGGAAAAAACGGAACCCTTATAGGATCACTCGTGTGTCTGTCTGTCTGTCTGTCCGTCTGTCCGTCTGTCACAGCCAATTTGCTCCGAATGTAATGGACCGATTAAATTAAAATTTGGTACACATATGGATTTTTGTGACCCAAACACGTACAGCTAAAGTAAATATATGAATTTTGAATATGAGAGTCACTTTTAGGGGGAAAATAAGAAAATTTAAAAAAAAAGTTTTGTAAACTGTACCGTGTGACATATCAAATGAAAGGGCTTACTATGAGGGTCTCAAAGATATTTTTTTTGTAATTGTAAAATATATTGTTTTAAAGTTATTTAAGAAAATTTACGAAAATTGACCATTCCCCCCCCCTTATCTCCGAAACTACTGAGCCTAAAATTTTGAAAAAAATATAGGAAATAGTTCTATACCTGTAGATTACAGGAAAACCTATAAGAAGTCTGTGGTCTTAAAATAACATGGTAAAATCTATATATATACAAAAATCAAAGTCCTGACTGAGTCACTGACTAATATATCAACGCACAGCCCAAACCAATGGACCTACAGACTTGAAATTTTGCACATAGATACCTTATATAGTGTAAACATCCACTAAGGAAGGATTTTTGGAAATTCCATCCCTAAGGGTGTAAAATAGGGGATGAAAGTTTGTATGAAAAATCCTATCCCTTGAGTTAATAGACTTGAAACTTAGCACGAATATATTTTTAGTTTTCCTAAACTACCCCCTAAGGAGGAATGGGGGGTGTCAAAGTTTGCATGGAAGAACTTTAACACGCGGTCCGATTAACTCAAAACTCAGTTTTTATACTTGAGACCAAAAATTAAGACTAACGTGTATCAGGGTTTTCCAAAAATCTACCTACCCCTAAGGGGTGAAAAGTTAATTTTATAGCGGAGGATTTTATTGGGGTCTTGATTAACTCTAAAATTGGTGTAAATAATGTTTGAGTCAAGTTATGGAAACATACCAGACGATTTTTGAAATTCTTTATTTGTGTTCGTGAAAACAGAGATACAGTTTATATGAAAAATCTAATGAACTTGAAACTTAGCACAAATACTTGCATAAGTAATTAATAATGTTTGTCATTATTAGTTTTTCAAAACTACGCCTCAAATGAGGTTAGGGATGTTAAAGTTTGTATAGAAGAATTTTAAAGCGCAGTCCGATTAAAAAAATGGTACATACTTTGAGTCAAGTTAGGAAACTTGCCAAACGAATTTTCACCGATTTTGACGACATATAGCTGATGTTTTAAGGAGTAACTTAGGCTATTTTTATTTTAGAAAAATAATTAGGGTTCCGCGCAATAAAATTAAAATCCATGAAATCAGACAACCACGTACAGTCCAGTACAAACTTACTAAGCCTCCGCTGTCTATTACGGCTATAACAACAAATAATACAAATAAAGCAAAGTTAAAAATGTAAGGGGGCGATCCCCATACAATAAACTTTTCATTTTGAAAAAAAATAAATAAATAATAATAATCTAGCATGTGGGGTGTCATCGTCTAGAACTCATTGAGTAGAATACAAACATATATTTTTTTAATCTTTTAAAATTAAGAAATAGGGGGCCGCAAAAGTTGTAAATTTTAGACCATTTTTGTACGAGCTCTAGCGCAACAATTCAACAAATTAGGAATTTGAAACTTCTTTATACCATGTAGGTACCATGAATACTGTATTTAATCAACAATACTGAAAACGGCGATTCATAAGGTATTTTGTTTAAACACGGGTGATTTTCTGCAACTGCAAAAAATAACCTTTCAATTCACAGTATCATTATAAAATAAGTAAAAAGTTATCTTTGCGATTGTTAAACATATAATATGGTACGGAACCCTTCGTGCGCGAGTCCGACTCGCACTTGACCGGTTTTTTTTAAAATTACGGCGCTGTTGTAGCGAAACGCGCGTGCATTACAATGTTCTTTTTAGGGTTCCGTACCTCAAAAGGAAAAAACGGAACCCTTATAGGATCACTCGTGTGTCTGTCTGTCTGTCTGTCTGTCCGTCTGTCCGTCTGTCACAGCCAATTTGCTCCGAATCTAATGAACCGATTAAGTTGAAACTTGGTACACATATGTATTTTGGTAACCCAAACACGGACATGTAACGTAAATAAATGAATTTTGAATATGGGGGTCCCTTTTGGGGGAAAAATAAGTACAATGAAAAAAGTTTTGCAAACTGTATCGTGTGACATATCAAATGAAAGGTCTTACTGTGAGGGTCTCAAATATATTTTTTTTATAATTTTAAAATAAACAGTTTTGAAGTTATTTAAGAAAATAGACGAAAATTGACCATTCCCCCCCTTATCTCCGAAACTAATGAGCCTAAAATTTTGAAAAAAATACAGAAAATAGTTCTTTACCTGCAGATTACAGGAAAACCTATCAGAACTTTGTGGTTTTGTAAATCTATATATAAAAAATTCAAAGTCCTGACTGACTCATTGACTGATTATAATCAACGCACATTCCAAATCACTGGACCTAGAGACATGAAATTTTGCACACAGATACCTTATAATATAGTGTAAACATCCATTACGGAAGAATTTTTGAAAATTCCATCCCTAAGGGAATAAAATAGAGGATGAAAGTTTGTATGAAAAATCTTATTTCTTGAGTTATTAGACTTGAAACTTAGCACGAATATTCATCTAAGTTAATTATAAAATTAATCATTTTTAGTTTTCCTAAACTACCCCCTTTTTTTGTGGAAGGGAAATCATCAAATGACTTCTCCCGCTCTGGGTGGAGCGGAAGGGCGTGTCATACTTTTACTGACTAAAACCCACCCGTGTTCCTTCAGTTGCCTATGGCAGGGCCACTGTATCTCTTTCGAACAACCCGCGACCCCAGAAGACGGGATTGGTGGATGTCAAAGTTTGTATGGAGGAATTTTAACACGCGGTCCGATTTACTCAAAACTCAGTTTTTGTACTTGAGACCAAAACTAGAGACTAACTAACGAGTATCAGGGTTTTCCAAAAATCTACCCCTAAGGGGTGAAAAGGGGTAGCAAATTTTACAGCGGAGGATTTTATTGGGGAATGATTAACTCGAAAATTGGTGTAAATAATGTTTGAAGTTATGGAAACATCCCAGACGATTTTTGAAATTCTACCCCTGTGGGGGTAAAAACGGGGATACAGTTTATATGAAAAATCTTATTGTTTTGGCTAATGAACTTGAAACTTAGCACAAATACTTGCTTATGTAAGTAATAAAGTTTGTCATTATTAGTTTTTCAAAACTACACCTCAAAGGGTGTTTAGGGATGTTAAAGTTTGTATGGAAGATTTTTAAAACGCAGTCCGATTAACTTGAAACTCAGTATTCAGTATTTTATACTTTTGATGAAAAGTAAACAATAATAAGAAAATTAAAACCCATGAAATCAGACATCCTCGCCGGGCAAAGCCACGGGCAGTCTAGCTAGTATCTCAATATTGTGCGTACAAACTTACTACGCCTCCGCTGTCCGTCCATCCGTCCGTCCGTCTGTCACAGGGCTGTATCTCATGAACCTTAATAGGTAGAGAGTTGAAATTTTCACAGATTGTGTATTTCTATTACGACTATAACAACAAATAATAAAAATAAAGTAAAGTTGGGGCTGCCCCCTTTAATTTTAACTTTACTTTTTTTTTTCCCCATACAGAAAAGTTTTCAATTTGAAAAAAAAAAATAACCTGTGTGTGGGGATGTTTTTGTGTAGAACTCGTCGAGTAGAGTACAAAGATATTTTTATTTTTTTTATCTTCTAAAATGAAGAAATAGGGGGCCGTGAAAGTTGTTAATTTTATACCATTTTTGTACGAGTGTGGCGGCATCTACATCGCCACATATGAACTACGCATCAATGACATGACGTCACGCAAACCTGCATCGCGCAATTAGAGTTTACCACGCGATTAGCATATATACAACGTCCCGACATCAACCGTCGGGCAGTGGCCCACCAGACACAACACCCGTCTGGTCGGAGGATCCTCCCTTTTCAATACAGGATGAGTGAACTTTACACCCTGTTCCTCATGCCTCCCACTGGAGCATAACGCAGCGCCACCCCGACTCACTGGGGTATCACCGCAGACAGTTCCGACTCACCGTGAACTATGCGGCACCCGGTTCCGACTCACAGGAACCACAACCGGCACTGGCAAGCATCGCAAGATACACGACTCAACCCACTATCGACCTCCGGTCTCCGGAGGGGAGTGATGTGGCGGCATCTACATCGCCACATATGAACTACGCATCAATGACATGACGTCACGCAAACCTGCATCGCGCAATTAGAGTTTACCACGCGATTAGCATATATACAACGTCCCGACATCAACCGTCGGGCAGTGGCCCACCAGACACAACACCCGTCTGGTCGGAGGATCCTCCCTTTTCAATAGAGGATGAGTGAACTTTACACCCTGTTTCTCATGCCTCTAAACGAGCTCTATTATATAATGTACCTTATACTGTACTTAATCAAGAAATACTAAAAACGGCGATTCGTAAGGTATTTTGTTTAAATATGGGCGATTTTCTGCAACTGCAAAAAATAACGTTGTAATTCACAGTATCATTACGAAATACAAAGTTATCTTTGCGATTGTTAAACATATAATATGGTACGGAACCCTTTGTGTGCGAGTCCGTCTCGCACTTGGCCGGTTTTTTTTTGAAAACGAGTTGCATTATGAAATTCAGTACAACATTAAAACACCCGTTTGGATGCTATATGGTTACCATGGTTACTATGACACTGGCTGTTTTAATAAAACTATAAATAAAACCATTTGAATGCATTGATTGCCAATTTATTATTCCTAATTAAATTGAAACATATGACTTATATATTTTTGTAATCTACTTATAATTTCCTTAATTTTGATACCCTACTCGATTGGTTTGGTTATTTTTTTTTATCGACTAGCAACTAACGACTTTCAATTTAGCGGCAAAAATTTGCCATTTTTTAAATTTTTTTAATCACCTATCTGAGGACACTTGGTTTTTGAGAGGAATCTAACGATACCTTAACTGTCGAAATCCATCGAGCCGTTTGGAAGATACGAGGTAATAAACAAACATACAAAAACCCCCTTCCTTGGCAGTCGGGTAAAAAATGTCAAGCAACTGGCAGTTGCGTTCAGGCTGCAGACAGATCAACTCTTTTTAGGGTTCCGTACCAAAATGAACCCTTATGGTGTGACTCAGTCTGTCTGTCTGTCTGTCTGTCAGTCTGTCACAGCTGGATATCTCAAGAACTATGCTATCAACTTGAAATTTGGAACAGTTTTAGATGACGTTTACCCAACTATTTTGCAAATAAGAAAGAAGTACAAATATTTATATTTTTTTTGTAACAGGGACTGAAAGGGGGTCTTAAAAATTCAAAGTGGAGCTACTAGGACATGTGGGGTATCATATGAAAGAGGGCTGCTTGCAAATTTTCAAACATTTTTTTATTTATTTTTAGGCCGCATAGTTTTCGACTTTTGATGAAAAATGTAAAAAAAAATACCGTTCCCCCCCTTATCTCCGAAGCTTGCAAAGCGAAAAATCTGAAATTATTCTATGTGATAGAAGTTTATGTAAATATTACAGGAAAAATAAAACGATGTCTCTAAATAGCACACTTTTCCAGAAATCGGAACGGAACCCTCGGTGTGCCAGTCCGACTCGCTCTTGACCGGTTTTATTTTAAAATGGATTTTCCTCTTTTTTTTTCTTTTAAGGTGTGGTCAAATATAAGAGTGTGGTACAGATCATCTAACTGATCAACTTTCTCTATGGGATCAACATCGTAAACGAGAAAAAATTATCAGCTGTCCCGTACAAAATACCAATACCTACTCGACCCAAATGTATGACGGCTTCTTTGGTGTTTTCACGGAACACCTTAGTTTGCAATATCGGCGTAGCGCATTAGCCAATTTTATTAGGTACTTTTACTTATAATTTATATTAGATTCAGCGCACTTTTGTCTACCGCGTTAGCCGGGTGTATCTATTCATCAACATGTCAAGAACAGTTTGAGAGTTTAGCACTAAGAACAGTTTGAGAGTGAGACAATAAATAGTGTTCAATATAAACATTTGTTTCTCTTCAAAAACACCGACAACTTAGTACGTACCCCGTCGGCTGATAACTTTTTCTCGATTACGATGTTGGTCCCATAGAGAAAGTTGTTCAGTTTGACGGTTTGTAGCACACCCTTAAGTTTGACACACCTTGCGTAATAACGACAAAATATTTTATAACATCACTTGCCTTCAAACTTCCTTGGCTCAGACGAGTAAGTGTTGGTATGTATGTACTATGTACCTAACTATATTTAAAGTTCAAAGTTTAAACTGATTTGGTATTCAAAAGGATTACGTTCGTATTAATTAATATGGTAAAAATAATAAAAATATATAGAATTGAAGACACCGGTAATGTGCGCTTGCGCTGCTGTGTGGTTTCGGTAATATTTGAGTGTATACACACACGTGTTGCAACTGTATGGCATGCTCGTGTGATCCTTCTGTCATTACTAGACCTTCAAGATATTTGTATTACAGATTCTGTATGTATGTAGGTGTAATCATTACTAACTATGTTTCTAGGAATTTTACATTTGAATATTCGCATTTTACAATAACATTTTTTTTGTAGGAACCCATTGTGTCTGTCCACATAGAATATTTACTAACTACTTCCCGATTTATTTTCTTGTCATTAATTTAAATATTACGATTTCCACAAAAAACCACACTGAATTTATTTGAAAGAACTGTAGCAAATGTTGGATTTTAAAAATCTCAGTAGTGCTGGCATGCCCTATTTAGAATAAAATATCCTTGTCATGTTAATTAAGTGTGACGCGTATAAGTTACACAGTGTACTACACACTAATATAATATGGTCAAATATACCGACTCATAGAGCATACTAGCGCATGTGTGTGTGTATTATACTAGTGTAGGTGGCTGCATGTGAACATTGATGACCGAATCCGGAATATCGACATCGAATGTTTGCTGTCATTTGAAATTACGTTAGATGCGGGAGAAATGTATAAAAGATAATGCAGCGTCTGCTGGAGTATCAGTCGCTCATCAGCCACCGAACCAAGCCAAACTTACCAAAATGAAATCGGTACGTACTTAGAGCAATAATAATTAAGTATCAAAACAATTTTATTGCAAATCGTTAGCAAATTTTGTTACTGAAAGCTTTTTCCTTGAGCTAATTTTGCAACATTTCCTCTTGACTGAAAGTTATGATTTTCAAGTTGAAGTTCCCATGGTAGTGTATTTTTGTGGAAAAGATTACCTGATGCAGCCGTGATCGTCTTTGCAATCTGGATAAGAATATCTGCAGCACATAATTATATAATTATGCCTGTTTTGTTTTAAATATTTTAACAGTTTAAATTTATTGTATTATATATATAATATTTTCTTAATTTTCACTCATTGTACTTACATTTGCATTGATTCGGTTAATAAAAATCCGTCTTTTCGTCTTGATTATGGTGTAATTTAGCAATGTCATTGCCTATAAAAATAGTACCATCATTTCCTTACAAAAAAATACCAAGTAATGTAATATTGCTGTTTGGTTCTCAGATGATCTTTGTCGCCCTCGCCCTCGTGGCCGTCGTCGCCGCTGCCCCCGTTGAGGAGCCCGAGGCGATCGTCCGGTCCAACTTCAACACGCAACCTGAGGGTTCATACAACTTTGAGTAAGTAATTCAATTTATAATATAATTTTTTGCAAATAAGACAAATTTTTGGATATAAATTAGCTGAGGTAGTTCATAATTTAATTTATTTTGTGGCCTTCCGTTGATGTAGAAGTGCAACAAACCAGAAATTATTATTTTGTTGAAATATTTTTTTGTTGTTTATTTTTTGTTGGATAGGACATACAACAAGTACATACATAGCAATAAGTTTGTAATCTGTGTATTTTCAACAGTTACGAGACCGCAAAAGGCATCGTCCGCCAAGAGGAGGGTACAGTGAAGGAAGCTCTTGATGAGGACAACAAGCCCCACAACGTCGTGGTTGTCCGCGGCTCCTACAGCTACCCCGGTGAGAACGGTCCCGTGTCTATCACTTACTACGCTGACGAGACCGGCTTCCACGCGGAAGGAGATTCCATCCCCAAGCCCGCCAGGAGATAAGCTAACAACGACGACGCGCAGATGCATGGTCAATTGATTTAATTAATTGATTGTCCATCAGCACCATGATTTGAGACTCTGATAACGTTTAAGGAATGAACAGGACGGTTACCATGACGCAGGAGGGTGGTGCGGAACATCAGCCGTGCTAACTTCTTGTTGCTCGTTGTGACTTGACGCTCACTGCCATAATTTTGTACGTTTTTATATTAGTTGTTGTGTTTTAATGACGTTGATTACATAGTAATTAAAGTTCAATTTGAAGTCATTTGTGCTCTTTTTATTTTTACGAATTTAAAAATAAAATTCTTAATGATATAATTATACATAAAGATCATTTTTAGGGTTCCGTACCTAAAAAGGAAAAAACGGAACCCTTATAGGATCACTTGTTTGTCCGTCTGTCTGTCTGTCTGTCAAGACCTTTTTTCTTAGGAACGCGTGAAGGTATCAAGTTGAAATTAATATCAAACGCAATAAAAAATACGGCCGTTTATGTGACATTTTTTGCAAGTAAATCAAAACTTTTAGGGTACTTCCCGTTATCCTAGAATCATGAAATTTGGGAAGGAGCAAGGTCTCACAACACAAGTAAAGGAAAAAGTCCGAAAATTGTTAATTTATAATTCTGACACATAAAAAATATTTTCAATGTTGTCAGTCTGTCAAGACCCTTTTTCTCAGGACCGCGTGGAGGTATCAAGTTGAAATTAATACCAAATACGTAAGTCTAAAATACCTAAAGAGTTGTAAAAAATCAAACTTCTAAGTCAACGCAATAAAAAATACGGCCATTTAGCGACATAATTATTTTGATACTCGCAAGTAAATCAAAACCTAGGGTACTTCCCGTTGTCCTAGAACCATGAAATTTGGCAAGAAGCAAGGTCTCACTCACAGCACAAGTAAAGGAAACAGTCCGAAAATTGATAATTTATACTTCTGACACAAAAAAAAAATTCAAGGTTGTCAGTCTGTCAAGACCTTTTTTCTCAGGAATGCGTAGAGGTATCAAGTTGAAATTAATATAAAAAACCGGCCAAGTGCGAGTCGGACTCGCGCACGAAGGGTTCCGTGGTTGGGATGAAATTATCCCCAGAACAAACTTCACATTATAGTTGAAAAACTAGTGTTCCCATACAGTCCAACAGTAAATGTAAGTTTGTACTCATAATATTGAGAGATGTACCATGTTATTTTAAGACTACAAACTTTTTATAGATTTTCCGGTAACCTACAGGTATTGAACTGTTTTCTGTATTTTTTTCAACATTTTAAGCTCAGTAGTTTCGGAGATAAGGGGGGGGGGGGCAATGGTAAATTTTCGTCTATTTTCTTAAATAAATTTAAAACGATTTATTTTAAAATTATAAAAAAATATATTTGAGACCCTCATAAGAAGCCCTTTCATTTGAGATTATCATACGGTATAGTTTGCAAAACTTTTTTTTAAATTTTCTTATTTGCCCCCTAAAAGTGACCCCCATATTCAAAATTCATTTATTTACTTTAGCCGTACGTGTTTGGGTCACAGAAATCCATATGTGTACCAAATTTCAACTCAATCGGTCCATTAGATTCGGAGCAAATTGGCTGTGACAGACGGACAGACGTCCGTAAATCACGAGCGAAGCGAGGGATTTAAGACGAGTCCTGAGTGTAGCGAGGGAATTAAGTTCACCCAAGACTAAGACAGCTTTATCACCGAGGAAAATACTCTACTTTTCGTACCATTTGCGAAAAAATTAACACAATAATAATATGTGATATATTAAAAATAATGACAATTAAAAGTAAAAGTTAACATTCGAAACATTGGTCCACTTATTGATAGAGAGAGTTACATTTTTGTTTGGTACATTTATTGTTATTTATTGTTGGCTTGTCGAGTACATTTCCCATTCCGATAGTTTATAAAAAATCTATTGTTTTCCATGTCAGTGTTCCATAAAAAACAGGTAAATATATAGAATAATTACCATTACTAAGACACGAAATATTCTTAATTAAATCATGTATATTTACTTTTGTGGCCGGAAAAATTTCGTCAGCAGCTTCATTAAGAAATTTTTCCACATTTTGAGTCGTAAAAATTTTATACTTCTTTGCGCAATGCCCTTCTGATTTTCTTTTTAAAAAAGCCAGTAATTTCGTGAATCTATTTATTTCAATGCTTATTGTAGCTTTCAGTTTTGAGTATATGCACCGAAGTGTATTCGGATTCTTTGTCTTGGATAAATAATCAAAATAGACAAGAAGTACTGATTCTGAAATTGATAGGCCCTTCGCACTTCTCCACGTTGAAAATTCTTCATAACTTCTTCATAAGTTTTTAAATAAATTGCCTTGGATTTTGTTGGAAGCAAATTATTTATAATTGCGGCAGCATTTGCACTGATGGAATCCGACAATTCACTGTCACTGTCGCTTTGATTTAACATCTTAACGTATTTTTAGAACATTAACTTATTTATAAAAATAAATTAAAATAAACTTAACGTTTATGTATTTGAAGAAAACAAAAACGCGGCAAATTCCTAGACTAATATTTTTTTTTCGGAAAAGCAAAGGCATCATGCTCATACGGCCTCGTCGGTTTTCGTAATTTTATTTAATAATCATAACTGCATAACAAATGCGTATTCCTTTTTCAAAAAGATGTATGATGCTTTATATACAAACTCAATGGTGTAAACACAGATGTAGTTCAGTATAAATTTCGGTAAGTATTCCAAATTTAAATCACATTCTCCCCCTAGAGGATGAATGAAATTCAGTACAATTTTCTTTCCCTGTTTTTAACAGATTAAAAATGACTGTTGTTATGTTCGCTTTTTGTGGCATAGAATGTCACTTTTTTGAGCAAGTGGTACGAAATAGTACATTATTGCAAAGGCCGTGAAATAGGCAATTGCAGGTCGAGTATGAGTTTGAAGGCCGAGCCGTAGGCGAGGACTTCACTAATACGAGACAGGTAATTGCCATTTCCGCCGAGGCATATATAGTACTTTTCTCAAAAGAATGCAGGAATATAAAATTTCCATAATTTAAAGTTAATGACGTTTTTAACATGAACTGTACATTTCACCATGAAATAAATTGCCCATAATGTAGATGACTTTTTAGTTTTAGCAATCTTAATAAAATACGCCAAAAATACTGTTTCGGAGAAAATGATGACTTTTTCTCGTTTTTCTAAATCATAAAATTTTCAGATACTTTCATAAGTAAGTAAGTATTTTTCTTTTGACTTCGCTGGAAGCAGGTTTTCCATTGCCAATTTGGCTTCTGATCTTAAATCCAGTGGAGTACAATCAATCTCCATTTCTCTCTGAACCGTTAGAACTCATTTTAATTATTAAATTTATATTTAAGTAATAAGTAGGTACATAAATAACAAATCAAGACGAATTTTCAGCTTTGCCGACAATTTTCTATTTATCATCTGTGCTGAAAAGCAAAAGCATTTATGGCTATACAGCCACGTGAACGCAATTTATACTAAGCAAAGAGACTTATGGTATGCCAAGAATGATAAAAGAGATCCAATCAAAGAGTATTTAATAACCCCAGCACGCCTTTTCATACAACATTGCTGGAGCGAATGTTCCAAATTCAAAAAACGCTCCTGCAATGGATTTGATTTTCTTTGACCGTAAATTCGATACTTCGCGTGTTCTTTTTTTCGAAAATAATGACAATATTTCCATGCATGTTTGAGAAAAAGACTTTTTAAAGCCAAGTCGCCGGTTTATGTCGATTTATTAAAATTATATAATAAAAAAAAAAGTAGCTGATCACATTAGATCATAATTGAAATGATCTTTCATTTTGTGCATTAAAACTTATAGCAATACAATATTATCACTGTAAAATCACGAAAATCAGCGAAGTCGGTAAAATTTCGTGTACGGCCTCTTACGTTTGTTTTTGGAATAAATTCTTTTCAACTACGGAACCCTCATTGTGCGTGGTCTGACACGCACTTGGCCTTGGTAATTGTGAATGATTGAGGTTAATATTCAGTACCTACCTACGTGGTTATCGTAGTGTAAGACTTCCATTGTAAGATACGAACTAAGATTTGAAATTATTTCGAACTTTCGCAATTTAATACTTAATGTCGGGGTATATTTGGGTTTTAGTTTAATTACACATATTTTTCAATTTTTGTGAATGTGAGTACCATGGCGCCGTTTATTATTGTATTATGATGTAATGGGTTTCAACTAAGAATGGGAATGACCTTGCGCCATATTGTGATGATTTAGCAAATTAGCATCTCGTTTACACATTAGTAAAGTCAGTGACATATTTTACCACTACAAAACTTTGCAAGCCTTAGATTTCTAGCTTCAGTTGACAATTAGAGGTCATTGACTTTCCTATTCTTAGTTGAAACGCATTGTACGAGTATGTAAGTTTGACTTGAAAGAGCATGGCAGTTGAGAGTTTGTCATTCTCACTTAAATGTCTCGCTGATGGTGGCGCGTGTGTTGGATTATTCGGTTCACAGGTTCACTATAAAATGGTTGAGCTGGATGGTGCTGATCCACGCGTCATGTTCGTGAACGGGCACCGTCAGTTGAGACTGGTCATCTCTTATCTGCCAGGCCTTATTTTTAATTTAAGTATTTTTTATTTTTAGGGTTCCGTACCTCAAAAGGAAAAAACGGAACCCTTATAGGATCACCGTGTGTCTGTCTGTCTGTCTGTCCGTCTGTCCGGGGTCCATATTGGCTCACCTAAAGTTCTTTACCCGCAATTGTTCTTCCTAATGATTTGTAATCCGAATGATCACTCTTCCTAAAATTTTTCATCCTAAAGTTTTCATTCATACAATTTGTAGTGCTACCGGCGATGTTCATAACACTCATGTTTCCGAAAATTGTAATTAATAATATCATTAGTGTAAATATATTTAAACTCCTACTGTTTTTTATCATAATTCATAACGCTTTTATCCCTAAACATAATTACCATAATATTTTCACGGTCACGGTCGAAAGTTTTTTCATTTGCCCGAAAGCTTAAAATCCCCAAGATCCTTATCCCGAAGATCCATATCCAGATATATATATGTCTAGGGTTAGGGTTTTCGTCAGCAGGTCGACGAAGACCCGCTGCGCGGGGCTCCTATTTCTGTCTGCGGGGTTTAAAGGAACCTAACTAACCGAACCTCGGGGTGCCCCTGATGTCGACCGTCTAAGGTTAGGGTTTTCGTCAGCAGGTCAGGGAAAAAATTTAGGACCTCAGGAACTTTACATAAGTACTTAGATCGGTATTTTTGCATTTTGGGTCAATTAACGATGAGTATTGGTATTTCGTCCATTCGGGATTTTGTTCTTTCGGGCATTTGAATATCGGTATTTTGTGTTTCGGTATAACGACTATCGGCATTTAAAACTTTCTAGAAAAGAAATCTAAACAAAAAAGATATGACTTTGAATAATAGTGTAAAAAATGGTTATGTTGAGAAAATATAGGAAAACAAATAAAAGTATAATAGATGTTTATTGCTACTGACATTATGAAGTTGAATGCTTCGGAATTATGAACATTAGTGACAGAGTAGTTAGGAATTGTGATTGTTAGGATGAAAAATGTTAGGAAGAACATTTTCGGATTTCCAATTATCGGAGTTGAAAATTTAGGTGAACTTTGGCGCACCCGTCTGTCCGTGTGTCACAGCCAATTTGCTCCGAATCTAATGGACCGATTAAGTTGAAATTTGGTACACATATGGATTTCTGTGACCCAAACACGTACGGCTAAAGTAAATAAATGAATTTTGAATATGGGCGTCACTTACATGGGGGTTAAATCTCGCAATATTGTGAGTACAAACTTAATTTTACTGTTGGAATACATGGGAGAACATGTTTTTCAACTGTAATGTTAAGTTTGTTGATAATTACATCCCAACAACGGAACCCTTCTTTGTGCGTAGTCCAACACGCACTTGGCCGGTTTTTTTACATTGTTCTCACATATAGAAGCAACTAATTTATAATGTACCCCGAATGTTGTATTACTTATCTTGATTTAAAAGAGTGTCCGTGGGGTTTCTTGCCCGTTCTTGTCCATAGAGATCTACGTTTTGGAATAGGCAACTAGCTTCAACTTTCTGACTAACTGACCGACTCTTTGACAATTCAAAAGTACTTGTAATTGGTTTAATTGATATAAATGCTTTGAGTTTGGGTTTTAGAGTAAGAGCTTTGACGTTTAATAGTCCCTTAACTTTAAGCAACGTTTACAAATAAAGTCCTACATCTTAAACATTGAACTTACTCTTAGTAGCCTCTCGCGAAATAAACATCAGGAGCGCATTCGATGTCTTCATAATAACTACACAAAGTATAGCCGCGTACTATATTTCTGCGCATGTTTTCGTGGTAAGTACAGAAATAATAACGTCACTGCTAAAACAGAAGCAATCATTTCTATTCCTGACATTGCTACCTGAGAGTGTTTGTAATCATTGTCATTTGTGTATTGATATCTGGGGGCCTAAAACGGCCACATTAAGCAATTCCTCTAAAAGCGATTCATTTCCTGAATTCCCAGCAATTTATTATGATTGTGCTATTTGACGTATTTGACATTAAACTTCAATAAAGCAATTCATAATGTGTGGACCATTTTACGAATCTCCATACAAAACTGTCAAACAGATGAATTGCGTGTTATGAATTATACGCAGATAAATTATAATGAATTGTCAGTTTGTGACCGTTTTTCGATTTCAAATATGATTCTTAATACTATTATGATTCTGCCAAAGTGGCCGTTTTAGCTCCACTGAACATAACATTTTTTTTTGGTGATTTCAGTTTTGGTTCCTTAGTAAAAGTTGTTTGTTATCATGAGTATAATGATCACTAGTAGTAATTACCAGTCACCCTATATTATGTGGAGGGTAATCTCCAGAACCACAAGTCGTTTTTGAAAAATTCTTTTACCATTTCTAAGGTACCTTATTCCAGATGGACATAATTATATTATGCAATATTACACAACATAACATCAGGCCTTAATTCCCCGAAGGGTTTGGGGTCAGAGGCGTACCTATCCATGTCCATTTATCTATCCATGTATCCATTATGTTTACGAGTAAGTCGCATGTAATTGGGGGCGAGCCTATTGCCACTATCGGTCACAAATTCCAGATAAATACAATATTTATAGCTATTTGTGCCCGGCGTCGCCCGGGTGAATTTCATGTCTCTATCTCCAGTGGGCTGTGTGTTGTCTGTTTACAAAGAATAAGCCAAATAAGTGCAACCGTTCTGAAGCACTTCAGTAGATTTAATTTATCAATTTAATTTAATTAATTTTTAATAATTTTAATTATAATTTTCATTTTCATTTTTTAATAATATTTTTTAAATCAATTCTATATTTTATTTTTTAATTATTTAATTCATCAATTCATCATTTATTTATTTTTTTTGTATAGTAGCTCACAGTTAGTATACCTAAGTATAATACTGCAATGTTATGGAAGAGCGGAGTCTCCTAATACAGGCATTGTTTGCTTAAAGGGAGGCTCCAAACACGTCTTTCTTTATAATAATGCTAATTGTGCCAATAAACGATAAAAAAAAAAAAAAAAAAAAAAAAAAAAAAAAAAAAACATACATTCGGCAATCGATTTTTATTTATATAGATATGCATATAATGTACGCAAAGTAAGTTGACATTGCCCTGAACGAGACGTCGAATTATCTCGGGATGCCTAAAACCAACTCCACTCAACAAACTCTACCCGTTGGCCGGTATCATACGAAGGAAAGTCGCATGCGCGCTTGAGAAATACGAGTAAGTATAAGAGGCAGACTAAAGAGCGGGAAGAGCTTTCTTCGTAGTTCTCAGGATCCAAGAGAAGTTGCCAAAGGTAAGAATACTGTTGTGGGAAAAAAAATCACCCGCTGCCACCCAACTTCGTCCAGCCCTAGGAGCACCTGTCAGACGTGGCCTGCAGTGGCCTATATGGAAAGTAATCAATCGATTGCGGACCCAAGTAGGCCGCTGCAAGCACAATCTAGCGAAATGGGGTATTTTTGATCCAACCGACACCCAGTGCAATGCGGTGCTCCTGACCAAACCATGTCCCATATATTGGAGTGTCCAAGTGCCCATACACCTGCACTTCTGAGGAGCTAAAAAACTCCACTGATGCCGCGACCTCTGGGCTCAACGGCCCAACTGCCGCGACCTACTGGGTCCGCAACCTACGGGGCCATCTATATAAATAAAACCGGTCAAGAGCGAGTCGAACTCGCGCACCGCGGAACCCTTGGTGCGCGAGTTTTTTCTGATTTCTGAAAAAGTGTGCTATTTAGAGAAATCGTTTTATTTTTCCTGTAATCTTTACATAAACTTTTTCATCAAAAGTTGAAAACTATGTGGATTAAAAAAAATAAAGAAAATGTTTGAGAACAGCGTTCTTTGATATGATACCCCTAATTTTTAAATTAACTATTCAAATGTCATGCCAGGAGCTCGTGGCTAAGTAATAACAGCCGGACGGGTCGATCCATCAGGTTAAGCTACGCTTGCCGAGGTTGGTCCGTGGATGGGTGGGTGATCATCTTTACATACCGAGACTCTTTAGTCCCGGCTGTCATTGATGGATTTTTGACAGTCGTTACCGGTCGTCAGTTCGTCACAAGCCCGAAAGTCTGACAACCAGTCTTACCTAGGGTATCGTATTACTCAGTTACTGGGTTGTGGAGGTCAGACAGGCTACAGCTCCATGTAAAATACTGGTATTCAGCTGCATCCGGTTAGACTGGAAGCCGACCCCAACATAGTTGGGAAAAGACTAGGCAGATTTATTGTTATGGTATTTTAACTACATTAAGGGGTGATTTTTCAATGGTCAGATAACTTTTATCTACGGAATAAATATTGCATAGAAAACATGTCAATCTGTCATATTTATTCTTTCGATAAAAGTCATAATATGTCTATTGCAAAATCAGTCCAATAAAATTAAGAACTATTTTTGTACGGAGGAGCTTTAAATCACTTGATGTACTTCCTTCATTGCTTTGTGTTCTTCAACATTAGGATGTACATAGGTGCTGTTTTGATAAGCATGCCACTGAGTTAATGTTTATTACACTTAAATGTATCGAAGACGAGATAATCGAATGCTGTGCCGTGTAAAATAAAGTTAGAAGCGAAATGTAAAATCATTTAGGTGGGTAAGTACTTATCTATAAAATTACATACTACTAAATGAAAGATTACGATTAAAATTTAAAGTGGCAATAGTTCAACGGTTAAATTGTGAACCGTCGAACGTGAGGTCGTATGCTCTATCCCCACCTGTTGCACTCACACTGCAGCACAAGCTTATTTAGTTTAGGAGGAATGTTTAAGTGAATACAATCTATATTTATCAATATAAAATATATCAATATGTGTTATCTTTCAATGGTATGTAGGTACCTAAATACTTAAAAAAAAACCGGCCAAGTGCGTGTCGGACCACGCACAATGAAGGGTTCCGTAGTTGAAAAGAATTTATCCCAAAAACAAACTTAACAATCAAATCAATCTGCCTAGCCTTTTCCCAACTACGTTGGGGTCGGCTTCTAGTCTAACCGGATGCAGCTAAATACCAGTATTTTACATGGAGCGACTGCCTATCTGACCTCCACAACCCAGTAACTGGGCAATACGATACCCCTTGGTAAGACTGGTTGTCAGACTTTCGGGCTTCTGACGACCCGTAACGAATGTCAAAGATCCACAAACGACAGCCGGTACCAACGACTTAACGTGCTTTCCGAGGTACGGAGGAGTCTCGGTATGTAAAGATGGTCACCCATACACGGACCAACCCCGGAAAGCGTAGCTTAACCTGATGGATCGACCCGTGCGGCTGTTATAACTTAGCCACGAGCTCCTCCAGAAGCCAAAAACAAACTTAACATTGGGTACTTATAAAAAAAAATAAAAAATATGTCATAAAATTACAAATTCACAATTTTCGGACTTTTCCTTTACTTGTGCTGGAAGAAGGTCTCCCAGCACAAGTAAAGGCTTCTTGCCAAATTTCATTATTCTAGGTCAACGGGAAGTACCGTATAGGTTTTGATTTATTTGCGATTGTTGCGAGTATCAAAATGTGTCGCAAAATGGCCGTATTTTTTTATTGCGTTGACTTAGAAGCTTGAGTTTTTTAGGACTTCAAGGGACCATAGACCTACGTATTTGATATTAATTTCAGCTTGATACCTTCACGCGTTCCTGAGAAAAACGGTCTTGACAGACTGACAGACAGACAGACAGACAGACGGACAAACAAGTGATCCTATAAGGGTTCCGTTTTTTCCTTTTGAGGTACGGAACCCTAAAAAGGCCAAAAGTTCCAAAAGAGGTCCGATGGTTATATAATCCGAATATTATTAGCAATAAAAAGTATAGAAGCGTACATAATGTATCAGAATGCGCGCGAGACGGTTGGCGGTCAAGGTCACACCACTGTCTGCATGGCAAGCGACTGATCTCGTACGTGTGTGCACGTCAACGAATAACTAGCCGAATTAGAGACTTCACACATCCCTACAGTTTTTATCGACCGATCAACTTCTTAAAGATCACGGTTTAAGTTATTTTACATACTGGTCTTTTCTTTGCTACGACGCATCGCTAAGCGGTAGCTTCGTAGCCGGCAAGCGTAGCGGCAGTCCTGTCGTCGTCGTATGTGAAAATCCCGGTGCCATAATTGGCTTTGACGTAGGTACAATATGTATTTGTAGAAGGCAGACGTGTAGTACTTATATTGATTAAACACTTGGATAGGTAAAGGCTGTCACATCGGGGTTCAGTGGCGAAGCGAAAATGAGCTGAGATTGAATAGTTTGTTTGACTACAATGTTCCCACTGCTGGGACACAGGCCTCCTCTCGGTGAGAGGAAGAATGCGACCACGATCATTGGTCGTCTGAAAAGGCTCTTATTTTATTTAAACAAATTAAGCGGATACCCATCAAGATTCATGTCACTAATAGGCGCCCGAAAATAGATGTATTACCAGTTTCTATCTTGTATGCTTTAAAAGAAGGAAAATAAAACAAACATTTTATTTTTATGGAAACATCAACTTTTTCATAACGAGAGAGAGAGAAAATAATTTACCAACAACGGAGGTACAGATTATTACCGTTATTGCTTAGTATTAATTTTGTTTCTGACACGCACTAGCAGCCAACTTAGAAACTCGCAAGTCTCCAAACAAAAGTCATAAAACGGCGCATATTTTAATGACAATAGTTTTATAAGATAAATATTACGGTGTCGAACCTTTATCGAACTATAAAGATTCAGAGAAAGATCTGACTAACTGATCCCACCAAAAATATCTCATATAAAGTAGGTTGCCAAGACCTAATTTAAATAACGCTTTCACTTTTAAAAAGTTATCAGATCTAATGTAGAGTCAAGCCCCTAACTCTACAAACCTTACATCTTGGTCAAAATGTATAGGGCTTGGCCGTCTCGCGGCCGTCGCAGAGACACTCCAATGGGCTTATGGTAAGAAATTAAGTCACTGGTCTTTAATGTTGCAATGCAAGTACCAGTGATGGCCCAGGGGTAACGGCCGCGACTTACGAGTTGTAGGTCGTAGTTTCGAACCCAGACAGACAGCTTTACTTTGTGTAAATTATTTCATCACCACTGCTCTCAAAATGGTGCAGGAAAACATCGTTAGGCATGTCCTTAGAACCAAAAATTCGAAGACATGTGACATCCACCTGCGATTACGGGCCACTCCTTCTCGCCGAGAGGAGGCCCCCCCCTGGTGGTGGCCTGTGTCCCACTGCTGGGACACAGGCCACCACCATAGGGGGTTGGGTGGGCAGGGTGGTGATTATGCATGCAGTTCAATCGAACGGCCAAGCCATACATTTTTACCAAGATTTAAGGTTTGTAGAGTTAGGCTTTGTAGAGTAAGGGGCTTGGCTCTACATTCGATCTGATAACTTTTAACAGTGAAAACGGTATGTAAGTCTTGTTAATGTTCTTGGTGCGATTCCATTTCTTTTTGTAGGGGGCTCTATTTCTTTTTATTTTAGCGGTGATATTGTACTGACCGCTATCCGTAAGAAATACAGACTTGTACCTCCCTTTATGGGAGTTGGGGAGTGAAAGTTACAGATGTCTTAATTTTTTTGTTGTTTGTGTGCAAATCCTAGCATGCATACCAAATTTCAGCTTTCTAGGACTTCGGGAAGTGTCCTAAAGATTTTGTTGAGAAGTGAGTGAGTGAGTGACAAAATCAATGTATACCTGAGTATTAATAAAATCAAAAGCATAGACTTTAAAAAAAGGAGGACTCCGCGCTACGCATATCGAAAGTGAAGCACAGTAAGTATGGACCGTTGGGACCGGATGGGCGTAAGAACCGTTTGTACAAACTCGCCTCGCGAACAGATCGGTACGTTACTTCACTTTCGATATGCGTGGCGCGGAGTCCTCCTTTTTAGGGTTCCGTAACTCAAAAGGAAAAAACGGAACCCTTATAAGATCACTTGTTTGTCCGTCTGTCTGTCTGTCAGTCTGTCAAGACCGCTTTTCTCAGGAACGCGTACAGGTATCAAGTTGAAATTAATATCAAATACGTAGGTCTGTAGTCTCTTGAACTCCTAAAAAACTCAAGCTTCTAAGTCAATGCAATAAAAACATACGGCCATTTATGCGACATATTTTGAAACTCGCAAGTAAATCAAAATCTATAGGGTACTTCCCGTTGTTCTAGAATCATGAAATTTGGTAAGAAGCAAGGTCATACAACACAACTAAAGGAAAAGGTCCGAAAATTGTTAATTTGTAATTCTATCACATAATAAAAAAAATGTTCAAGTCGGTCAGTCTGTCAAGACCCTTTTTCTCAAGGACGCGTGGAGATATCAAGTTGAAATTAATATTAAATACGTAAGTCTATGGTTCATTAGAGTTCTAAAAAAATCAAGCGTCTAACTAAGTCAACGCAATAAAAAAATACGGCCTTTTTGCGACACATTTTGATACTCGCAACTGTCGCAAGTAAATCAAAACCTATAGGGTACTTCCCGTTGACCTAGAATAATGAAAATTGGCAACAAGCAAGATCTCTTAACACAAGTAAAGGAAAAATTCCGAAAATTGTGAATTTGTAATTTTTTGACATAAAAGAATTGTTTTTGGGATCCAATGTTAAGTTTATTTTTGGGATAAATTCTTTTCAACTACGGAACCCTTCATTGTGCGTGGTCCGACACGCACTTGGCCGGCTTTTTATAAGTCTGCTAGCTTTTGCCCGCGGCTTCGACCGCGTGGATGTCGAAAAATATGCCAAGGAAATGTTCATGTGGTAAACATAGGGCCGTCCGATATAGCTGTGCAAACTCAAATCGCTACGATATACCTATCGTTACCGTGTATGGTGGGCTTAAAGCTCCCAGTCGGCATGATTTTTTCCGACATCTTCAACAATCGTCGTCATATTACAGCCAATTTACACAAAGCCGAATTATACACTGAATCACTCCGTTCATTGGTAAAAACCGTATGAAAATCCGTTCGGTACTTTTTGACATTATCGCATTCAAACAGACAGACATACGCGGCGGGGGGACTTTGTTTAATTAGTTAAAATTTATTATGCCAGTCACGCATTAATAACAAATAACTTTTGACCGAGTGTCCATTCACTCGTTCAAAAGTTAATTGTTGTAATAATTTCGTCGTAAAAACGTCGAATGAAATAAAGAGTAAATGTTACCTCAATATACGAACTATGACTACATTTCCAATCACTTAAATCTCTTAAAAAGAGGTCACAAACAAAAAAATAATAAATAAATAAATAAACATTTCATATTATTTGTGAATTTTAAATTCAACCCCTGTTGTTCCTACTTAGGGGATGATTTTTCAAAAACGCCGTACCACATATTTCTTTACTTCTTAGCAAAAGCATAAATTTGAATTTTCATATCCCTAACTTAAGAAAGCTTGGTTTCCCATACAAACTTTCATCCCCTATATCGCCCCCTGTAATATTATGTTTTAAGACAAAAAGTAGCCTATGTCCTTTCCCAGGACGCTATCTATACCCTTGCCAAATTTTATCGAAAGCCGCGCAGTTTTGTGAATTTTAAAATCATCCCCTATTTGGGTCCTTAGAGGACGATTTTTCAATAACGCTGAACCACAAAAGACCTCGTGCAAAAAATCGTTCGCCCTGATCAAATGAAGCTGCATGTACGAGGTGTCCGCAAGACCAAAAATGGAGGCGTAATTATTAGTACCGAGACGAAACATGACGCTGACAAACTCAAGCACGCGGTCCAGCTGTCTACATCCGGACTTACCGCCGATGAACCCAACAAGCGCAAACCTCGGATCGTGGTTGTAGGTGTGCCGACTACTCTGGCTGAAACTGAAGTCTTCAGGTTCATTTACGAACAGAACGTAGCCGACAAGTTTCCAGGAATGCCTATGGAGTCCTTTTTGAGCTTGGTTAAATTAAGCCACAAATCTGGGAAGAAAGATGCGTCGACCTGTAATTACGTCATTGAAGTTACAGCCAATATTCGTAAAGCCCTATTATCCCAATCAAGGCTTTTTATAAATTGGACGTCCTGCCCTGTTAGGGACTTCACCCTGGTTACCAGATGCTACAAATGCCAACAATATGGTCATGCAGCAAAAACATGCAGAGAGCCAAAATCTACGTGTGGTCACTGCAGCGAAGAAGGACACTCGATGTCAGAGTGCACGAAGAAAGCTGACACACCGAAATGTGCAACTTGCTCACGCTTTAAAAAGCCTAATAACCACAAAACGGGAGATGCTGAGTGTCCTGCTAGGAAAATAGCGGAATACAGGTACATCAACTCTATCGACTACGAGGGCGCCTAGAGCTTCATACTCAAGGCCAGACTTCCGTGTTTAATGCCTGCTCAATAAAACACTGCACACTGGCCTACAAACCCTCGATTTTGTTGATGTCTTGCATTATGTCGCCCGCTGCAAAAAATGATCATACACATAGCCTCTAACGTGATTTAATTTTGTGCAACATTGACTTTCTTACCAATTCTGCTGACTCAAAATCATATACTTAGGTAGTAATTATGTGTTTTAATTATGTAGGTTATAAAGTGCAAGAAACTATTTTTTTTTTTTTTTTTCGCGAACTAAATAAGTAGTTATGTACCTATATAACTTTTGTTATTTTTTATTTTTAAGGTAATTAGTATTAAGTAAACTAGGTATAAAATTATGAATTAATTAAATTTTGTCATTTTCAAGACTTCTAATGTTAAATATTGTTAAGAATTTTATTGTCCTACAATTACCATAAAATATGAGCTCATGCCGCCTGTGATACAGGTTTAACCTAGTACAGGCATGTAATATTATAATGCCTTTGTAAATTATTTCTAAGATTTTATGTTATTATTTTACCAATTTATAAACTGAATAAACATTATTATTTTTTATTATTATTACATATTTCTTTATTTCCTACCAAAATCATAAACTTGAATTTTGATATCTCTAACTTAAGAAATACTGAGTTTCCCATACAAACTTTCACCCCCATATCACCCCCTGTAGGATCATTTTTGAAAAAAAAAGTAGTCTATGTACGTTTCTAGTTCCTTTCTATAGCCTTGCCAAATTTTATCGAAATCCGTTCAGTGGTTCTAGGTTTCCCATACAAACTTTAATCACCTATATCACCCCTGTAGGATTATTTTTAAGACAAAAGTAGCCTATGTCCTTCCGCAGGATGCTATATAGAGCCTTGCCAAATTTTACCGAAATCCGTGCAGTTTTGTAAATTTTAAAATCAACCCCTATTTGACCCCCTTACAGGACGATTTTTCAAAAACGCTGAACCACATATTTTTTTATTTCCTACCAAAATCATAAACTTGAATTTTCAAAAATCATAAACATGTATAATTTCAACATGAATGATGTAACCAATATTTTGTAACCATATTTTGATTTAAAAGAGTGTCCGTGGAGTTTCTTGCCCGTTCTTCTCCATAGATCTACGTTTTGGAATGGGCAACTAGTTTCAACTTTCTGACTTACCTACTGACCGACTCTTTGACAATTCAAAAGTGCCTGTAATTGGTTTAATTGAAATGAATGCTTTGAGTTTGAGTTTGAGTTTGCATACCCCTAACTTAAGAAATACTGAGTTTCCCATACAAACTTTCATCCCCTATAGGATTATTTTTAAGACAAAAAGTAGCCTATGTCCTTCCCCAGGATGTTATATATAGCCTTGCCAAATTTTATCGAAATCCGTGCAGTTTTGTAGATTTTAAAATCAACCCCTATTTTACACCCTTAGGGGATGATTTTTCAAAAACGCTGAACTGCATATTTTTTATTTCCTACCAAAAGCATAAATTTTAATTTTCATACGCCTAACTTAAGAAATACTGAGTTTCCCATACAAACTTTCATCCCCTATATCACCCCTATACGATTATTTTTGAAAAAAAAGTAGCCTATGTCCATCCCCAGGATACCATCTATAGCCTTGCCAAATTTTATCAAAATCCGTTCAGTGGTTTAGGCGCGAAAAGGTAACAGACAGACAGACAGACAGAGTTACTTTCGGAACAGCTACCTACATACTTACAATGAAATGTAGTAAACAGTTGTGTAAATAGGTTTATAACACATTTGCTCGTAAAGGGTCTCTTATTTCACGAATTTCAATATCGTGATGTATGTCATTACGTACTTGTGCGTTACTGTAATGTAAAACGCACGAGTTTCTTTTTAATAAGGTAAAACGTAAGGTTTTTCAAGATGCTCCGTCTAAAACGAACGGTACTTTTTAAATCTTAGCAAAAAGTTTTTATGTCAGAAAAGTGGTCAACATTTTATGAATAAAATTAACTTTGGGAGATAAAATATAAAAAATAAACATGAATTAAATTAAAGAATTAATTCTTTAATTCCGAGTCTTATTTAGTCGGAAGTCCGAGTTTTATTTATTTCCTCGCAAATATGTTATAAAACGTCGTATGACATACGTGCGCTTTGATAATTACAGCCTCTGCTTTCTTGTAGCCCTCGCCTACGGTTCGGGCTAGCAATATCGCCTCGGCTGTAATTTTCAACTTACCGCACTTATATCATAATGTACACCCATGCTATAAATCCTCTATAAAAGTTTCTGAAACAGTTGGCTTATTGCCAACATTAAAACAGCCAGTGTCATAGTAACCATAATAACATCCAAATAGAACACCCGTTTGGATGTTATTATGGTTACTATGACACTGGCTATTACTACTATGATAATGTTGTACTAAAGGACAATGAGCAAAAATGTATGAAACTTGGCCCAAGAGCCTCCACTGATGAGACTTGCGGGAAATTAAAGTCCACACATATCTTATGATTCTGGCAAAAGTCTATTAGATTCTGTCCCGGGGTTATATAGTTATGGTCTTGTTTGTCCTGACAGTAAATAATAATGATGATTTAACGTTTAACTTCTTCCGCCCTCTACGCCCGCCTGTTGTGGTTGAGCATAGCGATGCAATACGAAGACTAAGGATCATAATAAGCTCAACGTTGGTAACTGGATTAATTAAACAAGATAGTTGGGGAACAAATAACATTTATTAATATATTATTATAGAATCTAAAAATCGGGCTGGTTGATGAATGTATTCTTCTTAACGGGCAAAGCCTAGATGCCATATGATTACCATGATATATGCACAGCACCCCACCCTCCCAGTTTCGTTGTTTTTAGGGTTCCGTACCAAAATGGTAAAAAAGGAACCCTTATGGTGTCACTCAGTCTGTCTGTCTGTTTGTCTGTCTGTCTGTCAGCTGGATATCTCAAGAACTACTAATGCTATCAACTTGAAATTTGGAACAGTTATATATGACGTTTACCCAACTATTTTGCAAATACGAAAGAAATAAAAATATTAATGTTTTTTTTTAACAGGTGCTGAAAGGGGGTTTTAAAAATTCAAAGTGGGGCTACTAGGGCATGTGGGGTATCATAATGAAAGAGCGCTGTTTGCACATTCTTAAACATTTTTTTTTAAAGTAAAAAAAAGTAAAAAAGTTTATTGATTAGGCCGTCTATCTGTCCATTGTTTATTCTGGGTTTTTTAGGGTTTCTTAGTCAACAAGGAACCCTTATAGTTTCGCTATGTCGATCCGTCGGTCTGTCTGTCTGTACATCCGTAGCTTAGCTCAGAGACTCTTACACTCGTATTTATAGTCAAGTAAAAGTAATTACTTCAGTAAAAGTAATTGCTCAAGTAATGATTTTCATTCGTGGCCCGACACGCACTTGGCCAGTGTTATTGTTTTAAAGTTTCAAATTGCGAATGAAGATAGGATAAGATGTAGATGATAATGAAGATAGGATGGATAGCATAGATATAGGATAACATAGGAGATGGGATGGGATAGGTTCATGTTGCTATTTAGAAAGGGCGCTGGATGAAGATGAGTGTGCAAAATATGAGGACCGTATTCTGTAAATTGTTTTAAGCTCAGAAAAGCTTGCAGATTATGATTCAGGTTGTTGCCGGAAAGTTTATTGGTCCATTTATTTTTTATACACCATCTCCTTAGATATCAAGTGAATCGATTGAAAAATGCTTGGGAGCCATTTTAACGATTGTGTTAGTGACAGTATCCAAATCGTATGATTAAAGATACATACAGGTAGTCAATAAAAAAAAAATGTCCACTGAATACTCATTAACTCTTCTTTATTTGCCCTCATCTATAACAGGTTACTAAGATAATAATTACTGTCAACTTTTCAAATAAAAACGTCACGCATATTATGCTATCAGTTAACAAATCCGGTTTAGCGACATCGTATATTAGTCGTTACGTTCGAAGCTGGAAAAATGTATATAAGCTCATTTTGCGATCGATCAAATATCAGTCGCACAGAAGCCACCGAACAAAACCTATCAAACATGAAATCCGTACGTGTGTTACATATTATTTTAATAACAATAATAACTTGTACTTTACCAAACAAAAAAAAAAAAAACCGGTCAAGAGCGAGTCGGACTCGCGCACCGAGGGTTCCGTTCCGATTTCTGAAAAAGTGTGCTATTTAGAGACATCGTTTTATTTTTCCTGTAATCTTTATATAAACTTCTATCACATAGAATATTTTCAGATTTTTCTCTTTGCAAACTTCGGAGATAGGGGGGGGGGGGGGGAGCGTATTTTTTTTTATGCGGCCTAAAAAAAAGAAAAAAATGTGTGAGAATGTGCAAACAGCGCTCTTTCATATGATACCCCACGTGCCCTAGTAGACCCACTTTTAATTTTTAAGACCCCCTTTCAGTCACTGTTGCAAAAAAAAATATAAATATTTTATTTATTTCTTATTTGCAAAATAGTTGGGTAATCGTCAACTAAAACTGTTCCAAATTTCAAGTTGATAGCATTAGTAGTTCTTGAGATATCCAGCTGTGACAGACAGACAGACCGACAGACAGACAGACAGACAGACAGACAGACTGAGTGACACCATAAGGGTTCCTTTTTTACCATTTTGAACCACGGAACCCTAAAAAGCCTAACTGTGTAGAGCATACTATTGCATTAAATTGGTAACATTCGGATTATGGCATATTTATTTTTAATTTATTTCGAATTTTTATAAATAAAAAAAAAAAAAATATAGGTATTTATTGTCTTAGTAACTATGCTTCACTTTAAGTTATGTCTTGTTTGGTTTTCAGATGATCGTTGTCGCCCTCGCGCTCGTGGCCGTCGTCGCCGCTGCCCCAGGTCAGGAGCCCATCAAGATCCTCACGTCCAACTTCGAACAGCAACCTGACGGTCCATATCAACTAAGGTAAATAAATTTATAATATTATTTTTGGCAAACATTACTAAGTGCTGGACACATGTTAATGTATTCCACAATTTAATGCATGTTGTGGCCTCCTTATTAATGTAGACGTTTACCAGACAAGAACTCTTTGTATTTGATAAAATGTCTTTTTTTGTTCAATACCTGAATACATTAACAACTATCTACTGCGATAGGATATACAAAAAGTACATAGCAACAAGTTTGTAATCTGTGTATATTCAACAGTTTTGAGACCGAAGATGGCGTCTCCCGGCAAGAGCAGGGTGTACTGAAGCAAGTTGTCGATGAGGAGAACAAGCCCAAAACAGTCCTTACCGTCAGCGGCTCCTACAACTATCCCAGTGAGAACGGTCAAGTGCTTATCAAATACTTCGCTGACGAGACCGGCTTCCACGCGGAAGGAGATTCCATCCCCAAGCCCGCCAGGAGATAAGCTACCAACGACTACTCGCCGATAAAGAATTGATTGATGATAATAATGATAACGATATAATGACAATTAATCAGGTGTTTATCTGCAGGTGCTGTATCTAGTGACTCTTGTAACGTTTAAGGCAACAGAGGAGCGCGTGGTGGTATGTCAGCCTCACCCTCTTATCGCTCTTTGTTATTTGATGCTAACTGCCATATTTTTGTTACCTGTTGAGTTTTAGAAATGTGATTCATACTGTAAATAAAGAAAAATTTAAAATCTTAAGTATATTTACTTTTTTTTGTGAATGCAGTTTCAGTTCATTATACTTACGTGTGATGTATCATCATTTCAATGCTATTCACGACAACCACGGATTACTTACCAAGAAATAAGAGTAATTTGCTTTACGAAACACCTATTTTAGGTCATTGACACGCAAAATGAGCAATTAGCGCTATTTGAACTATTGCGCCCATATACACTATAGTTCATGGTCAGTTTCTAAATCGCCTTATGCGTAAGTAGGATAACGTGATGTCTAATATGTTTCAACAAGAAAATTCCGGACATGAGATTATAAAGGGCCCCACACATTTACAGGCTACGGGGTTCCTTTTAAGGTTTTGGATTGACGACCAGTGCGATCCCTGTTGCCGGCGCAGGTCTGCATCGACCGGACAGCCCGCAGTCGGCCGGCGCCCGGTATTGTCAATTTAGCGACTGTGTCGCTAGATCAAGCGACATTTTATTTCGACTTAGCGACAAAAATAATTTAGCGACTTTTCTAATCATTTTTAAAATATGATATCATTGACTACGATTACGATGTTATCTAATTACTGAATTCAATTTAATGTTGATATTATGTCAACATTATGATATAAACTTTTGCCGGCGGGTGATATTGCGATTCGAATCTGCCGCCTACTAGAGTGTGGACCCAGAGTTGGCATCGACCGTTGCCGGCAGGCAATAATCGCTGTAGTGTGTGGTCTATGCAGGGCTTGGACTGCCGGCTGCCTGGTCGGACAAGGACTGCAGGCCAACTGTGTATGTGTGGGCCCTTTAGTAGATATTTTAAGATGACTTTAAGAACCCGAGCTGAGAGCTAGAGAAGGAAGAACCGAATTCTGACAAAAAATATTTAAGATAAATACATAATCACACTAATATTATAAAGGCGAAAGTTTGTGAGTGTGTGTGTGTTTGTTACTTCTTCACGCTCAAACGGCTCGGCCGATTTTTATGAAATTTGGTACGTAGATAGCGTATGCTCTGGATTAACACATATGCTACTTTTTTTAAAAGTTTTTTTAAAAATCACTCGGAGTCACGGAGTTATTAAATTAAGGAAAAACCATAATATTCGTGGTTCGATTATAACCTCAAAATCTGATACATTTTTGGAAATATTTCTATTCTGCAGCTAGTCCGCTATAAAAATGAGATCTTATAGGAGTTTACTAATGATCAACAATACAACACATAATTTTCCGATGCTCTTGGTTCCAGGGCGAACAATGTATGGGCGCAGAGCAACGTCTTTTGGACAGGACAACGTCTGTTGGGTCGGCTAGTTTTATTATATTTTCTTAAGATTTCAAAAGTTTGTCATCAAGTTGAATAAAGAGGCAAAATTGAATAGAATAGTAATTGTATCGTAGAGATTTTGGCAATACAAAACCTCACTAATGGCCTCTTTTGGTTCAATACCTAAATACTACAATAAATAAAATCTAATGTAACCTTGTATACACATGCCTATGACTACAGGCAGAGCGGGGTCACGTGATCATGATTTTGTTCAAAGCAGTATAGCTTCGAATTAATGAAGTGATAAATACTGATACCTTTCAAAATAAATAGGTTGTTTATTTGGCCATGTAACACCATACAAAAGTTGTAGCAAATACGTTGTTTACTAGACTTATTTACTTGAATAACACAAAAATCAGATGGCTCATTTGACTCTACAGATGGGGTTAACTAAACCACCTCACGGGGCTAGTTGAGCCAGTGGACTGAAAGGTTTGTTTCTTATAAGAATGAATCTATACTACAAATGAAATCTTCCATAAATCATTAATAATCATCTTTGGTAATAATAGAAACAAATCAAGAAAGAACACAAACTTAAAAAGCAGCTTAGCCTAATCACTGTCACAGTTGACGCAAACATAAACTGCACCAGCAGCAGAGGTGCACTTAACATGTGTCCATTTGCGGCAATCGGTGTACTGCAGCCACTCTCCGCCTGGAAGGCTATCAGAGTAGGCTTCGACGAAAACATGGCAGAACTATTCTTCTTCACCGGTGTCACATGCCATGCTCAAGAGACCCCGTTTGTTTTGGCTCCAATGACCCCTTCCCTATTTTATTACCAACCGAGCCACTTAAAAACTATTAATGTTACATTGTTTTAGATTCTGTCATCGTATAAACACATTATTATTAAATTAAAATATACTTACTTGATTGCCGTAACACTACAAACATGGGCTGGATACCAAAAGTAACGACGAACGGCTTTTTTTACTTTTGACCCGAAAATTGAGTCAACGTATGCGCACACTTAAACCGAACCCCGGCCGGTTACCGACGCAACAACGGCCGAGCCGCATACCCTTCCCGCTTCTTGTGGCGTCCCTCCCTTGTATCTAACCTACAAAGTCTGTGTACTAGTATGGGTGGCGCAGGTGACCCCGCGGCTCATAAGACCCCGCTCTGCCTACCTATGAAATTGATCAGTTCTGGATTCCTTCCTGATTTAAAATAATGCGTTATCTAATTACGAGTAGCTATGCTGCAACCGGCTCTGCCTGTTTCATGTTTCTGAGTCATGTAGTTAGCGTAGGCTAAGGATATAAATACATACTATTTTAAATTGATGAATGTATATGGTAACAGAATAGTAAATTTATTACGTCAAACGAAACTAGAGTTAAGTTGATATTAAAAAAAAATACAACCGAATTAATAACCTCCTTTTTTGGAAGTCGGTTAATAAAACTGTCCATAAACGTCCTTATTCATAACCTCACCGACACGACTACACTACTTAAAGGTACGGATGTATGTTACTTAAAAGCTTAAACGTTAAGTAAAACGCCCGTTCGTCGTGATAAGGACAAAGCCACGATATTAGGCTTGCCGCTATTAAAACTATGAAATCCAATTTGGGTAAAAGATGTATGCAATCGTGAAAGAACCATCAAACCGTCTGTATTGCTGCAGTCTTCAAGTGGCTGGAATTCAATGACTGCGGCGAAGCCCAAAAGGAGGGTTGTGTATTTGACCTGTATGTAAGTATGTATGTATGTCCGTTTCTTTGTTCCCTCGTAACTCCTAAACAAATGAACGGATTTGGATGAATTATACGTCTTTAGGTTTGTCTTGGTAGCGCGAGTGTCACTGGCTACATTAAAATCATAAACAAAGTAAAATGGCGGATTTGGGGTGCCATATTGTGGAGTTAAATTTTTTTTTCTTCTAGTACCATCGAGTGGCATATCAAATTGAAGGGTTTTAAAAGGTGATTACAAAAATATACACAACTTATATGGTTAAAAGCAATTCGAAGTGACAAATCGTAAAAAACACGAAAAGAAAATCGAAATCAAAATATCCCCCAAAACTCCTTGCAAGAACTAAATCGTCTGCGAAATTTTTCATATTTGTAAACTAAAAAGCTGGAAATAAAAAAAGTAATTAAAAAAACTAAAAAACCCGACTGCGGTAAAAGTTAAAAAAAACTGAAAAGCTAAAAACAAGCCCATTATAAATTAAATTAAATTTGGAAGCAGGCGGGACCCATTCCATTTTTTATATTTTCAAACACAAACCGGTCCCGCCTGCTTCCAAATTTAATTTAATTTAAAATGGGCTTGTTTTTAGCTTTTCAGTTTTTTTTAACTTAACTTTTACCGCAGTCGGGTTTTTTAGTTTTTTTAATTACTTTTTTTTTTAGAAATTCGTTATTCCAACACGATCCCATTGTCACTGCATTGTCATTTTGCTAAAAGTTCGTAATCTGCTAAATTCATAATTTCTTACAATGGAGTGTCAGTGGTTGACCATTGGAAAGTCATAATGACGCCATCATGACGCCATTATATTAGTAGACTAGCTGACCCCACAGACGTTATCGTGTCCAAATTTTAATAATGCATATAAAATTACCATAGAAAATTCACTTTGAGTTTTCCAGAATTTTCCAATTTTCCCCGCAACTTTTCCAATTTTTCTCATCCTATGAGCCTTCGCCTGACAATAATAAACACATAAAAAAAGAATTAGTGAAATTGTTCCATCCGTTCACGCGTGATGCGATGACCAAGGGAAATAGAGATTTATTTTTATATATACAGATTACCTTACTTGTCAATTATGAAATCAATGATAGACTATTCTGACACTATTGTAATAGCAGACTTGAGGCCCAGATCACTGATCCTCTGGCCTCGCAATTTCCAAAGTACACATTCACATCGAAAATAATTTCACTTTTTTTTTGGTAGTACATGACCACAGTTGGAGTAGAGAGACGTACACTGAGAGTAGTTATACAACATGTACAAAAAATCATGTCCGATCTGTGAGGCTGTTGTTAAGTACCGTGCTATTTTCAGAAAAAAAAATAATAACCCCGCAATTTTATTTTAATGGGGTTACCTGGTTATAATTATCTAAACTAGTATAATATTATATATATATAGGGGTGTAGAATCAAAACTAGTAAAATATATATCCATCTATACTAATAATAAAGCTGAACCGTTTGTTTTTTTGTTTGTTTGTTAGAAGGCGCTGATCTCTGGAACTAACAGTCGGATTTGAAAAATTCTTTTTGCATTTGATAGCTCAATACTTGAAGATATAGCCTTTCTCAAGAATTGGCCTATCAATGCATGCAAATGCCTATCAAATAATTATTCAGAAATCACGCTATGACCTAAGTAGTCGAGCAAAAAGCAAAAAAAAGACAGAAACAACGCCAAGCAAAAACGAAGTAGGTAATAGCGTGGGCTGGCGACGAGATGCGACGTCGTCGACACATCATCGGTGGGACAAGAACACGCGGACGAAGTCGCGGGCAGGAGCTAGTATATCTATATACTAATAATAAAGCTGAAGAGTTTGTTTTTTTAGGGTTCTGTACCTCAAAAGGAAATAACGGAACTTTTATAGTCTTCTTCCTTGTCCGTCTGTCTGCCTGTCAAGACCCTTTTTCTCAGGAACACGTGAAGTTATCAAGCTGAAATTAATATCAAATACGCAGGTGTATAGTCTCTTGGAGCTTTAAAAAAATCAAGCTTCTAAGTCAACGCAATAAAAAAATACAGCCATTTATGCGACATATTTTGATACTCGCAAGTAAATCAAAACCTATAGGGTATGCCGTTGACCTGGAATTATGAAAGGACAATGTGTAACCTTGTATGGGCCCGGTAACCAAAAATAAATTTGACTGTAGCATTATGAACTATGGCTGTCTTTTATGTCTTCATGGAGTAGTTTACCCCTGCTGGGACGCAGGCCTCCTCTCTTTGGGAGAGAGCGGGCTGTACTGTAATCCACCACGCAGTCCCAGCGCGGATAGGTAGATGTCACATGTCTTCTAACTTTTGATTCTAGTACGAGTGGGTACATTTCCTCACGATGTTATCCTTCATCGTTTTGAGATCCTGGTTTCGATGTTTCGAACCCACAACCTACAACCCCTAAGCCCTAAGTCGGGGCCGTTACGGGGTTGTTATGTTACTGCAGCATTACAGCATATTAACGATTACATAATTGCCCATTTATACGCAAAATAAATGGGCAATTATGTAATCGTTAAGTTATCGTATATTTTAATTGTTTAAGTTAAGTTAAGTTTTTTTTCTTTTAAAATATTTAACACAACTAACTACATATTTACACTATGTACTAAATGAAATGACTAACTAAGTATACCTACAATTTTTTGCAGTATCAAGAACGGGTCTTATCGCGATATTCCTTTTTTTAACGTCGCGAAACAAGTAGGTACCTGTTTACCTCGTAAAAAAAAAGGAATATCGCGATAAGACCCGTTCTTGATGTTGTTTAAAATGTGTACAAATCGGGAACTTTTAAAAAGTTTAACTTCTCAGTAGGCTACGTCACAGTGAGCGGCTGAATCTAGGGCTTGAAACAGAAAGCAGTATAGGTACGAACTCCTGGATACGGCACGCATACTGAGGAAGTGCCTCTTTCTGGAGCCCTGGCCGCCGGCAGTTTGGACCCTGTTCTTGATGTCTTTGGGCTACTATTTTATATAATTTTAAATGTTTTATTTCTTTAATTCAAATATTTTGAAATGTAATTTTGAAATAAACGGAACTTTACCTATACCTTTAAAAAGGCATTTCATAAAAATGGATATCGAGGCAAAAAGTAATCTTATTAATCCGACCAATTAAATATTATAATATTTGTCATAAGAGTGCTGTAAATTAAAATTGGTTTCCATTTCAAGTTTGTAATTTAAATTCTAATATAATTATACTTTTCTTGATATTTCCAGTTTGTGATATAACACGCACGTGTAGAATGATACACATGTGTGCCATTTGATTCACACGCTTAGATAGATCTTGGATCGAGTTCTAAATAAAGATTTTTTTTATAGTCCCGTAGAAATGTATAAAAGGTACAATGGGATCGGTCAAGCATCAGTTGCTCGTCAAGTTGCAAACCAATCAATCCAAAATGAAATCGGTAAGTAAACTGACCTACAGGTACTATTGTGCATGTGCTACGTGGACGAGTTGCAAGCTGCATCCAATATTATTTCAATATTCCTGGGGCCTGAATAATTACAAAGGGTTTTCAATTTTGAGGGAAGTTCAAAGCATCAACAATATGATTGTTTAACTACTTAAACAGTCATATTGTTGATGCTTTGTTTATTGTTTCTTCTGCTCACGTGCTGTTTGTCTATGGGATAAGATGTAAATCAACATATCAAACATCACATCACACCTATATTACCCGAAGGGTTAGGCAGAGGTGTAACTATTGTACACCCACATTTCATATAAATCATAGTGCGATGTATCCCTTTTAGGTATATATATTATAAACTAATTATTGTATGTATCGAGTATCTCTTTCTCCTTTCTGCTAAATTTTGTTGACTTGTCATGTTTAGATCATCCTTGTCGCCCTCGCCCTCGTGGCCATCGCCACAGCTGCACCCGCTGAGAAGCCACAAGTCAGAATCACCGCCTACAGCTCAGATCAGCAACCAGATGGCTCTTATGCTTTCAGGTAAATATTATGAAGTTTTCATTTGCTAAATTGTAATACTCAATGTGCCATTTATTATTCTCTACTCTGTATCCCTGGTTTACCCATGTATATTGCAGTTCAGCAATTCGATGGTAGTTTAAAAGTTTTGGCAATAGCTCTCATGCATTTAATAGTTTGATAATTTACACATTGCATCAAATGTTTGCTCATGTCGAACTAACTTAAAAATTATCAACAGTTACGAAACTGACGACGGCAGCTCCAGGCAAGAGACAGGCGTTGTGAAGGAAGCTCTTGACGAAGACAACAAGCCCCATAAGGTCGTCATTGTTAGCGGATCCTACACTTTCCTGGATAGTGAAGGCAAGCCCATCACCATCAGATACTTCGCTGATGAGAAAGGCTACCAAGCTGAAGGGAGTTCCATCCCCAAGGTCGTCTCAAGGAGATAAACTACGAACAACCTATTAATTGCCAAGGACTGAAAACATCAATTGTTCCAAGCTTCGTTGCTGATAAAGTTGATGACGATTACGTTAAAGATTATGTTGCGGAAATTAGCCGCACTTAGTTCTTTTTGTTTCATATTACTGAGATTAATTAATTAATGTTATTTATGCTGTAACTAAATATAGTTGGTTATTTTAAAACCTTACCTATTATTTACCTACACCTTATTTACAAGCTTCTATATCACCTAATTTTTGCGTTTCTGGTAAGAAAATGCCTTCTCCGGCTACTTCTCCCAACAAAGTGTATAGTTGGGTACTCTGAGAAGATAAAGGTCTCTTGTTAAGGATAGGCATTCGCCATAAATATGCAAAGATTAGACCCCAAAGAATTCGTAAGGCGGCGAGCCTCCTTGCCGGATTGCCGCCGTGGGATCTGGAGGCAAAAGTCCTCGCGCACGTGTGGGAGTGGTGCGAGGAGGCGAAACGCCGGGGCGTAACTCCGCTGCCGCGAGAAATCACGGTACAGCGGACAGAGCTCCGGCGGGATCTCATGGCGACATGGAGAGTGCGACTGTCGCACGCCACAATTGCGGCGATAAGTCCCCTCTTTGAGGAGTGGTTAGAGAGGCGCCACGGCGTCCTCACCTTCCACCTGACGCAGGTCCTCACCGGAAACGGTTGTTTCGGGAGGTTCCTGTTTCGCATAAGGCGGGAGGAAACCCGGGTGTCACCATAAAAATCATCAATAAATCTTTCTAAGTAAGATTTCGTGCAGATTCGATATATTTCGTTCGTTCGACGAATCTGCTCGAAATCTAACTTAGAGAGATTTATTGATGATTTTTATGGTTAAAATTATGTAAATACATATGTTTTATTGTCGCGTAACATATTTTGATCAAGATACAACCTGACACGGACCTGCAAATTGCATCAAACGCAAGAAAATTTGAATTTCGCGGGCTACCACAGCGCATCCCCCTTAAGAACTTATGTTAGCTACCTATATTCTTGCAAATAAATAAATCATTCATTCATATCGCATTATTTGTAGTGTAAATTCAATTATTAATTTATTCATACGTTATGTTATGAATAAGTACGCTTTTCGTAAAGATAGTCATATAGATTTGTTGTCTATCAGGGATCAATAATGGGTAAAAAAATAAAAAAAAACTTATTTTTGAGGTACATTACCGCGTGTTAAAACATCGTCCAAATATGCATTTTTAATTCATTCATATCTTTTGAACAGGGAAGTTCGGGCTCGGCAACAATACCTAAAAGTTTCAGCTTTACAATCCAAGACAGAAAAAAATATGAGGAAAACTAATTCCATTTTCATACATTTGAAACATACAAAGTCTTTTTTATGGTATATATTCGAAAAAAAAACCCGTCACTACTAATTTATTCAATGTTTTAATGTACTCGACAAAACTGTATACTTAAAACCAATGCTTAAAACTATCAAATAAAATATTTTTCTCAAACATGCATGGAAATGTTGTCATTATTTTCGAATAAAGAACACGCGAAGTATCGAATTTACGGTCAAAGAAAATCAAATCCATTGCAGGAGCGTTTTTTGAATTTGGAACATTGCAACGCTCCAGCAATGTTGTATGAAACGGCGTGCTGGGGTTATAATACTCTTTGATGGGATCTCTTTTATCATTCTTGGCATAGGTACCAAAGTACGTGTCTTTGCTTAGCACAAATTACGTTCACGTGGCTGTATGTTGGGCTATATAGCCGTAAATGCGTTTGCCTTTCGGCACAGATATAGATAAAAAATTGTCGGCAAAGCTGAAAATTCGTCTTGATTTGTTATTAACTTGAAAAATTATGGAAATTTTATTTCCCTGCATTTTTTTGAGAAAAGCACTATACATATATGCCTCGGCGGAAATGGCAATTGCCTGTCTCGTATTAGTGAAGTCCTCGCCTACGGCTCGGCCTTCAAACTCATACTCGACCTGCAATTGCCTATTTCACGGCCTTTGCAATAATGTACTATTTCTCAAACACGCATGGAAATATTGTCATTATTTTCGAAAAAAGAACACGCGAAGTATCGAATTTACGGTCAAAGAAAATCAAATCCATTCCAGGAGCGTTTTTTGAATTTGGAACATTACACCGCTCCAGCAATGTTGTATGAAACGGCGTGCTGGGGTTATTAAATACTCTTTGATCTCTTTGCATAGTATAAATTGCGTTCACGTGGCTGTATAGCCATAAATGCGTTTGCCTTTCGACACAGATGTTAGATAGAAAATTGGCGGCAAAACTGAAAATTCATCTTGATTTGAAAATTTATATTTACATACACAGTAAATATAAATTTAATACTTAATTAAAATGAGTTCCAACGGTTCAGAGTGAAATGGGGATTGATTGTAGATACTCCACCAGATTTAAGATCAGAAGCCAAATTGGCAATGGAAAACCTGCTTCCAGCGAAGTCAAAAGAAAAATACATGAAAGTAGGTAGGTAGGTATATGAAAATTTTATGATTTGGAAAAACGAGAAAAACGTGAACATTTTCTCCGAAACAGTATTTTTGGCGTATTTTAATGAGAATGTTAAAACTAAAAACCCAACTACATTATGGGCAATTTATTCCATGCTGAAATGTAGGTACAGTTCATGTTAAAAACGGCATTATCTTGAAAAATTATGGAAACTTAACTACTTTCATTTCCCTGCATTCTTTTCAGAAAAGCACTATATATGCCTCGGCGGAAATCGCAATTGCTTGTCTCGTATTAGTGAAGTCCTCGCCTACGGCTCGGCCTTCAAACTCATACTCGACCTGCAATTGCCTATTTCACGGCCTTTGCAATAATGTACTATTATTTTTCAAAAATCCTACGAAAGGGAAGCTTGTTTTTCCGTCCATAGTGCGTCGGCCCCATCGGACCACTGCTGAAATCACGCCTCAGATATGAGCCAAACATATTTTCTCTACAAACCTACCCAAAATACATATAATAATAAATTATTCTTCTTGAAAAATGTAAATTGGCTCTAACATAAATGAAATTACAACCGCAAAATAATTTAAATCTTCTCTATAAATAAAAAGAGAAGTCCTGACTGACTGAGGTTTCCTATATAATGTAGACAAGGCTTAAGGTGATTGCGCTGTGTAGCCCGCGAAATTCAATTTTTTTTGGGTTTTTTGCAATTTGCAGGTCCGTGTCAGGTTGTATCTTAATCAAAATAAGATACGCGGCAATTAAACATATGTATTTACATAATTTTAACCATAAACATCATCAATACATCTCTTTAGGTTAGATTTCGTGCAGATTCGCCAATAGATTGAGGTCAATTCTAACTTATGGAGTTGTATTGCTGATTCTAATGATTATAATTCTGTAAAGCCATATTAGTTACGACCGCGAATCATATTTTTCTCAAACATGCATGGAAATATTGTCATTATTTTAGAAAAAAGTACACGCGAAGTATCGAATTTACGGTCAAAGAAAATCAAATCCATTGCAGGAGCGTTTTTTGAATTTGGAACATTACACCGCACCAGCAACGTTGTATGAAACGGCGTGCTGGGGTTATTAAATACTCTTTGATTGGATCTCTCTTATCATTCTTGGCTTACCAAAGTACCTAAGTTTCTTTGCTTAGTACAAATTGCGTTCACGTGGCTACATAGCTATAAATTCGTTTGCCTTTCGGCACAGATGATGAATAGAAAATTGGCGGCAAAGCTGAAAATTCGTCTTGATTTTTTATTTACTTATATAATAAATATAAATTTAATGATTAAAATGAGTTCCAACGGTTGAGAGAGTGAAATGGAGATTGATTGTACTCCACCAGATTTAACATCAGAAGCCAAATTGGCAATGGAAAACCAGCGAAGTCAAAAGAAAAATACATAAAAGTACCTCTATCAAAATTTTATGATTTGGAAAAACGAGAAAAAAGTGAACATTTTCTCCGAAACAGTATTTTTGGCGTATTTTAATAAGATTGCTAAAAATAAAAAGCCATCTACATTATGGGCAATTTATTCCATGCTGAAATGTACAGTTCATGTTAAAAACGGCATTAACTTGAAAATTTATGGAAATTTTATTTCCCTGCATTCTTTTGAGAAAAGCACTATATATGCCGCGGCGGAAATGGCAATTGCTTGTCTCGTATTAGTGAAGTCCTCGCCCTCGACCTGCAATTGCCTATTTCACGGCCTTTGCAATAATGTATTATTAATCAACATACAACCTGACACTGACCTGTAAATTGCAAAAAACGTAAGAAAATTTGAATTTTGCGGGGTACCTTAGCGCATCCTCCGTAAGCAAGGATTTTTTGAAATTCAATCCTTATGGGAGTAAAATAGGAGATGAAAATTTGTATGTAAAATCATTCGTAATTTTATCCTCACAAACTTTCATCCCATAAAGGATGATTTTTTCAAAAACTCTGGAACACTTGGTTTTTAATTTTCAACCAGAATGCTAAATACCAATTTTTATGGTTTAAACTAAAAAAATACGATTTTATGTACAAACTTTCATCCCCTATTTTACTCCCGGGGTTTAATTAAAAAAAAAATCCTTCCTTGTCTACATTATAAAGGGAATCTCTGTGCAAAATTTCAGCTTTCTAGGTCCATGGGTATGGGCTGGGCGTTGATGAGTCAGTCAGTCAGTAAGACAGTCCGTCAGTCAGGACTCCTCTTTTTATTTATAGAGATTTTTATCTTTATAAAAATGGCCTATTTAATATTTTATTATTGCGTTGACTTAGAAGCTTGATTTTTGAAGACCTCAAAGAGACCATATTCTTACGTATTTACCTCCACGCGTTCCTGGAAAAAAAGGTCTTGACAGACTGACAGACAGATAGACGACAATGAAGACGTGTTCCTATAAGGGTCCCGTTTTTTCTTTTTGGGGTACGGAACCTTTAAAACAGGCCAAGTGCGTGTTGGACCACGCACAATGAAGGGTTCCGTAGTTGAAAAGATTTTATCCCAAAAAGAAACTTAACATTGAATCCCAAAAATATTTTTTTTATGCCAAAAAATTACAAATTCACAATTTTCAGACTTTTTCCTTTACTTGTGCTGGGAGACCTTGCTTCTCGCCAAATTTCATTATTCTAGGTCAACGGAAAGTACCCTATAGGTTTTGATTTACTTGCGACAGTAGTGAGTATCAAAATGTGTCGCAAAATGGCCGTGTTTTTTTATTGCGTTGACTTAGAAGCTTGACTTTTTTAGAACTCTAAGGGACTATAGATTTACCTATCACATCACACTTATATCACACTATATATATTATATATAATATATCTCACTAATATTATATAGGCGAAAGTTTGTGAGTGTGTTTGTGTGTTTGTATGTTTGTTACTTCTTCACGCTCAAACGGCTGGACCGATTTGGATGAAATTTGGTATGTAGATAGCTTATACCCTGGATTAACACATAGGCTACTTTTTATCCCGGTTTGCGGGGGTGAAACCGCGAGGCACAGCTAGTATATAATATTATAAAGGCGAAAGTTTGTGAGTGTGTGTGTGTGTGTATATGTTTGTTACTTCTTCACGCTCAAACGGCTGGACCGATTTGGATGAAATTTGGTATGTAGACAGTTTATACCCTGGTTTAACACATAGGCTACTTTTTATCCCGAAAAAATGTAGTGCTCCCGTGGGATGAGCAAGGAATTCAAATACATATGCTACTCCTTCAAACTCAAACGACTTGACGAATTTTGATGAAATTTGATGTGGAAGTAGCTGACACCCTGGATTAACAATAAACTACTTTATATCTCGAAAAATATAGTGTTCCCGTGGGATCAGCAAGGAATTCAAATATATTTGCTACTCTTTCAAACTCAAACGAGTCGACTGATGTTGATCAAATTTGGTTAGGGAGTAGCTGACACCCTGGATTAACATATAGGCTACTTTATATACCGAAAAATATAGTGTTCCCGTGGGAAGAGCAAGGAATTCAAATATATTTGCTACTCTTTCAAACTCAAACTGCTCGACCGATTGTGATGAAATTTGGTGTGGTAGTAGCTGACACCCTGATTAACACATAGGTCACTTTATACCCCGAAAATGTAGTGTTCGCGAGGGCTGAAGCAAGGAATTCACATATATTTGCTACTCTTTCAAACTCAAACGGCTTAACCGATTTTAATTAAATTTGGTGTGGAAGTAGCTGACACCCTGGATTAACACATAATCCACTTTATATCTCGAAAAATTATAGTGTTCCCGTGGGATCGCAAGGAATTCAAATATATTTGCTACTCTTTCAAACTCAAACGAGTCGACTGATGTTGATGAAATTTGGTGAGGGAGTAGCTGACACCATGGATTAACACATAGGTCATTTTATACGCCGAAAAATGTAGTGTTCCGGAGGGATGAGCAAGGAATTCAAATATATTTGCTACTCTTTCAAACGCAAACGGCGGGACCGATTTTGATGAAATTTGGTGTGGGAGTAGCTGATACCCTGAATTAATACGTAGGCTACTTTATATCCCCAAAAAAACGTAGTGTTACCGTGGGATGAGCAAGGAATTCAAATATATTTGCTACTCTTTCAAACTCAAACGGCGGGACCGATTTTGATGAAATTTGGTGTGGAAGTAGCTGACATCCTGGATTAACATATAAACCACTTTATATCTCGAAAAATATAGTGTTCCCGTGGGATCAGCAAGGAATTCAAATATATTTGCTACTCTTTCAAACTCAAACGAGTCGACTGATGTTGATGAAATTTGGTGAGGGAGTAGCTGACACCATGGATTAACACATAGGTCATTTTATACGCCGAAAAATGTAGTGTTCCGGAGGGATGAGCAAGGAATTCAAATATATTTGCTACTCTTTCAAACTCAAACGAGTCGACTGATGTTGATCAAATTTGGTTAGGGAGTAGCTGACACCCTGGATTAACATATAGGCTACTTTATATACCGAAAAATATAGTGTTCCCGTGGGAAGAGCAAGGAATTCAAATATATTTGCTACTCTTTCAAACTCAAACTGCTCGACCGATTGTGATGAAATTTGGTGTGGTAGTAGCTGACACCCTGATTAACACATAGGTCACTTTATACCCCGAAAATGTAGTGTTCGCGAGGGCTGAAGCAAGGAATTCACATATATTTGCTACTCTTTCAAACTCAAACGGCTTAACCGATTTTAATTAAATTTGGTGTGGAAGTAGCTGACACCCTGGATTAACACATAATCCACTTTATATCTCGAAAAATTATAGTGTTCCCGTGGGATCGCAAGGAATTCAAATATATTTGCTACTCTTTCAAACTCAAACGAGTCGACTGATGTTGATGAAATTTGGTGAGGGAGTAGCTGACACCATGGATTAACACATAGGTCATTTTATACGCCGAAAAATGTAGTGTTCCGGAGGGATGAGCAAGGAATTCAAATATATTTGCTACTCTTTCAAACGCAAACGGCGGGACCGATTTTGATGAAATTTGGTGTGGGAGTAGCTGATACCCTGAATTAATACGTAGGCTACTTTATATCCCCAAAAAAACGTAGTGTTACCGTGGGATGAGCAAGGAATTCAAATATATTTGCTACTCTTTCAAACTCAAACGGCGGGACCGATTTTGATGAAATTTGGTGTGGAAGTAGCTGACATCCTGGATTAACATATAAACCACTTTATATCTCGAAAAATATAGTGTTCCCGTGGGATCAGCAAGGAATTCAAATATATTTGCTACTCTTTCAAACTCAAACGAGTCGACTGATGTTGATGAAATTTGGTGAGGGAGTAGCTGACACCATGGATTAACACATAGGTCATTTTATACGCCGAAAAATGTAGTGTTCCGGAGGGATGAGCAAGGAATTCAAATATATTTGCTACTCTTTCAAACGCAAACGGCGGGACCGATTTTGATGAAATTTGGTGTGGGAGTAGCTGATACCCTGAATTAATACGTAGGCTACTTTATATCCCCAAAAAAACGTAGTGTTACCGTGGGATGAGCAAGGAATTCAAATATATTTGCTACTCTTTCAAACTCAAACGGCGGGACCGATTTTGATGAAATTTGGTGTGGAAGTAGCTGACATCCTGGATTAACATATAAACCACTTTATATCTCGAAAAATATAGTGTTCCCGTGGGATCAGCAAGGAATTCAAATATATTTGCTACTCTTTCAAACTCAAACGAGTCGACTGATGTTGATGAAATTTGGTGAGGGAGTAGCTGACACCCTGGATTAACACATAGGTCATTTTATACGCCGAAAAATGTAGTGTTCCGGAGCGATGAGCAAGGAATTCAAATATATTTGCTACTCTTTCAAACGCAAACGGCGGGACCGATTTTGATGAAATTTGGTGTGGGAGTAGCTGATACCCTGGATTAACACATAGGCTACTTTATATCCCCAAAAAATGTAGTGTTACCGTGGGATGAGCAAGTACTTCAAATATATTTGCTACTCTTTGAAACTCAAACGGCGGGGCCGATTTTGATGAAATTTGGTGTGGAAGTAGCTGACATCCTGGATTAACACATAAGCCACTTTATATCTCGAAAAATATAGTGTTCCCGTGGGATCAGCAAGGAATTCAAATATATTTGCTACTCTTTCAAACTCAAACGAGTCGACTGATGTTGATGAAATTTGGTGAGGGAGTAGCTGACACCCTGGATTAACACATAGGTCATTTTATACGCCGAAAAATGTAGTGTTCCGGAGGGATTAGCTTTTGATGAAATTTGGTGTGGAAGTAGCTGACATCCTGGATTAAGACATAGGCTACCCCCCAGGCCTAGGTTATCCCGAAAAAGTTTAGTGTTCCCGTGAGATGAGCAATTTTTTTGTGAATCCTTTTTTCACCGATTAAATAATACACGTTTATTGTTCGTACGTCGTGTATCTCATAAACCGCGGGGAACACCGCGGGGCGCAGCTAGTATAATATAAGAATAGGTAGTAGGTATCTTGTAGGTATAGGTAAAATATATCGTCTTGGAGAAGCTTTGGAACATCAGATCAACTCGTTCATGTCTTTCTTAGCATCGCATAGCTATTATTAGAGAGTTAACATTTAAGAAGGAATCTCTATTCTGCAACATGACGTTTTTTACTAATAGGTAATAATGTTATTTACATACCTGTATAAAAACAAAAACGTATAATTAGGCATAATTATTTCCGGAACACGTACCGCAACGTGTTGACTGTCCAGATTTCACGCATAGCTTGAAAATAATATTATTACCTACACAACTCAATAGACGAGTAGAAATAGCAGGTTTTAAATTAAAACAAAACTTTCGTATAATATTGTATGTAAATGGTGAGTTTTATCTTTTGACTGATATTGATACGTACCTACCTAATTCTTACATAATAGTTGTCATAAAATAATTAAATAGGTAATTTCCTCATGGATGTAGGTAAGCACTTGCAAGGATAATATTTTGCATAGACCACAGAAGTAACCAGTTGTGATGGCATTAGGTTCTACGTGATCGAGGATATCGCAATAGCACTTGCACAAGTAAATCACACTCGGCTCAATCGTTTTATGATGAAAGAATGATTTGAAGAACTGTACAAATTAAACATGCCGGTGATTTAAAGCAAAGCTTGGTCTTTCGCTTCGATGGATAGTAATATTAATCAGGGGTCAAACAAAAGCGGTTTTCGCGCCATAACGTGACCTTGACGTGGATTTTATGCGGCGTTGATATTATATTTGAGTTACAATGACCTTATACACTGAGCTAGTGACTTGACACCATTTATGTCCAATTGTAATTTTTTGCACTCAAAGTCTTCCTGCCTTGTCGTTTGTGAGGGGAAAGTATTTTTTCATTTAATTTGAGTATATATAGATAGAATACTCTTTAATATGCACACCATAAAAATACAGATAATTATAGGTAATATTACAGAAATTATAAATTATAATATATTACTTAAAGTATAGTTAGTTTTGTAATTAAATTACAATGATGGGCAGTAGGTATGAGTGATCCTGTTTGATACTAGGTACCTATCCACCCTGCGATAACTAATTCACGTCTAGGTATTGCTCTTGGATATAACTATCCCTTAGAACGTTTTTAAAGACATAGCAAATTAATCCACGTCAAACTTCTGATAGTAAAGTGATTATTACCATGTTTTTTTAAGTAAGTAGGTACAAGACTGATCGTTTGAAACAATAGCCACGCCAAATATGGTCGTATTGCTAGAAAGTGAGGAACCTGCTAACAATACGAACCATGCCCAGAAGTACTCTCTGGAGCCCTGGCCTGTTGCTTGGACTCTGTTTCCGATGCCGGTGGGCTACAATTTTTTATATTGATAAATGTATAATAAGGTTTTTAGGGTTCCGTAGTCAACAAGGAACCCTTAAGTTGAGCATCCACTAGTCCGCGCCGGTCGCAACGCACGCACGGCACGTAACGGATTTTGGCTCATCACATGTTACAAAATATTGCTTTTCCCGATGCTGGGACGTTAATTGTTGAGGAGTTCTGCTGGTAAGAACCAGGAGAACTCCTCAACAACCACTCACCACACGCATTGTGTGACGAGCGGAAATTGCATATTAAAGTAATCGAATCGCAACCCGTGAAATATTTAAGATAACAATTTTTAGATTTAGGGATCCGTTTCTGAAATACATTAAGCTTTAAAGTGCTAATTTTTGTTAGAGTCAAGTGTCCCCTCCGCCCTGCTAGCTAAACGGTTAGTTTTGGATGGTGAAAAAATTCACGAAGTGAAAAGGAAAACTATCCTAAATAGCTTTCAAGTTTACGAGTAATATTCAAATATTCATGAAATACATATTCAAAAATGTGTTTAATATGTAGGTATACTTTAGTAGAAAATGAATTAACGAAATAAAAATTATTTATTTATTTACACTTCAAGACAAACAACATCAAACAATACAAGTAACAAAATAATAATAAAAATAATAATAATTAATAATAACTAACTAATTATTATTTTTTATTTTTGTGATAATTTTCTGGACATTGTTTGGTGCCATCGGAGTTCGAACATGTCATAATATCATGTGTGTGACAACTCAGGTGAAGTGAGCTAAAACTTAGCTGTCAATAGTGTCAATCCCTCTCAATCCACGCAATCCCTCTAATCCAATGACATTATACATCTAGACGTTGCCATGATTACAGTGTAAAGTGTGGAAGTGAGACACATATATACGAAATAATTAGGAAAATTGAGACAAAGCATCGTATCTTCTGTCCCTTACGGCGTGCCGTATTGTTGTATGGCAAAATTTAAAAATGTTGCCAAACAAAGTACTTTCACTGTTACAAAATTTATCTTGCGTCGATTAATTTAACAATTTTCGACAGTTTTTGCATTGTGCGAATGTATTGACATGGGTTTCAGTCCAAAATATGGAAGATTTCTTACGTTAAACCTCATTTCTCATACCACATAACCTAGAAAAAGTATAATATTGCTGTCTCATGACCGGCCACGCGGTGGCTTGATCTAGATGTATATTATCTAAGCTCTAATCAGCTAGAATGACAGCTTCACCCAACTTCACCCAAGTTTTGACGGCGAGAATTTTACAGAACAGGAAAAAAAAAAATTTTTTTTTGAATTGTATGTGTTTACGGTTGGAGTAAAGCAATTGATAGGCACTTGCTAAAGAGTTGCGGGAAGACCTTGGGGAGACAGGTCTCCAACATTTTTGTTCAAGGTACAGTTTATTTTAGGGGTGTCAATGTTGTCGCGGGAGCTACTACAAAACTGGATGGGCAAGAAAGGCAAAATATATTATCTTAATAACCATTGTTTCTTATACACTAGCTGACCCAACAGACGTTGTCCTGTCCAAATTTCAATAATTGAAACAAAATTCCTATAGAAAATGCAATTTCAGTTTTCTTGAATTTTCCTGGCAACTTTCAAATTTTTCTTTCCGATATCTTGACGCCTCACTGCCACTGGTGGCAATTTCTTAAAATTAAATAAACCAAGACTATTGAGTGATAATAACACAATGATAACACACTGAGGTCTACTATTGCTGGTATTTTTAAAATAGCAAGCGTATAACGTTCTACAACTCTTTTACTAGTTTTTTCACAAATACACCAAAACAACCATTTTTTTTTCGGATAGTTTAAAAGATAAAAAAATGTAAGAAACTGAACAACTAAACGTAAATGTGTCAATTCTGACAACAATTTTTGGAGATCCCCTACTGTCTTCTATCTCACTCACTTTTTTATGGGTGCTAATTAATGCAGCTTCTTTAAAATGTCATTCTCGTCTTCAAATATATTTAGTTGTCTACTGAATTAATAGGGCAGCGACTAACCGTTTGCGTCTAATAAATGCTTTTCATGCGACCATATATTGTAAAACAAGCTACTCTTAATATGACTCAGCATGGAGGTAATTATTAAGCAACTAAATTTGTGATATGTCTACGCATTGACAGCTTCTAATAAGAGTATCAACTGCATCTTTAAAATACTTTCATCATACTCTAATTTCATAAACTCACCTATATTTTTATACGTTAGCATACATAATTGATGAGTGAATCTACTATAATTGAACATAAAATTACCTTATTATTGTCATCAAATAATGGTCAAATGTAGAATTTTATCATAAGTAATTGATGACTCGAATATTATACCTACCGAATTGAATTGAACATACAAAAATTATTGTCATCAAAAACAAACATAGCTGCAACTCTGTTTGTTTGTATTTGGACACACAATCAATCTGCGTAGCCTTTTCCCAACTATGTTGGTGTCGGCTTCCAACTGGATGCAGCTGAATATCTATATTTCACATGGAGCGACTGCCTATCTGACCTCCACAACCCAGTAACTGGGTAATACGATACCCTTGGTAAGACTGGGTGTCAGACTTTCGGGCTTCTGACGACCCGTAACGACTGTCAAAGATCCACGAATGACAGCCGGGACCAACGGCTTAACGTGCTTTCCGAGGCATGGAGGAGTCTCGGTATGTAGAGATGGTCACCCATCCACTGGCCAACCCCGGCAAGCGTAGCTTAACCTGACGGATCGACCCGTGCGGCTGTTATTACTTGGACCCTCTCACTCCCAGCGAGCGTTAGGTTCACTCCCGCGCTTGTGTTGCTACTTTTCATGAATTATGAATATCATTAATTAATTTAGTTGTTGAATAAAAAAGTTTGATGGCTTATTTTGATGCTGGAATTTGATTTTATTAGCAGACAGATGTTGAATCTCTAAAAAAATGTTTAGTAGCCCACTTACAACATTAGTCGCTGAGTTATCCATACTAATATTATAAATTCGAAAGTAACTCTGTCTGTCTGTCTGTCTGTCTGTCTGTCTGTTACCTTTTCACGCCTAAACCACTGAACGGATTTCGATAAAATTTGGCAAGGCTATAGATGGTATCCTGGGGACGGACATAGGCTACTTTTTTTTTCAAAAATAATCCTACGGGTGGTGATATAGGGGATGAAAGTTTGTATGGGAAACTCAATATTTCTTAAGTTAGGGATGTGAAAATTAAAATGTATGCTTTTGATAGGAAATAAAGAAATATGCGGTTCAGCGTTTTTGAAAAATCATCCCCTAAGGGGGTAAAATAGGGGTTGATTTTAAAATTTACAAAACTGCAGGGATTTCGACCAAATTTGGTAAGGCTTTATATAGCATCCTGGGGAAGGACATAGGATACTATTTTTTTCAAAAATAATACTACGGGGGGTGATATAGGGGATGAAAGTTTGTATGGGAAACTCAGTATTTCTTAAGTTAGGGATGTGAAAATTAAAATGTATGCTTTTGATAGGAAATAAAGAAATATGCGGTTCAGCGTTTTTGAAAAATCATCCCCTAAGGGGGTAAAATAGGGGTTGATTTTAAAATTTACAAAACTGCACGGATTTCGACAAAATTTGGCAAGGCTTTATATAGACTCCTGGGAAAGGACATAAGATACTTTCAAAAACAATACTACAGGGGGTGATATAGGGGACGAAAGTTTGTAAGGGAAACCCAGTATTTCTTAAGTTATGGATAACAAATTTATGCTATTGGTAGAAAATTAAGAAATATGCGGTTCAGCGTTTTTGAAAAATCATCCCCTAAGGGGGTAAAATAGGGGTTGATTTTAAAATTTACAAAACTGCACGGATTTCAACAAAATTTGGCAAGGCTTTAGATGGCATCCTGGGGAAGGACATAGGCTACTTTTTGTCTTAAAAAATAATCCTACAGAGGGTGATATAGGGTTGAAAGTTTGTATGGGAAACTCAGTATTTCTTAAGTTAGGGATGTAAAAATTAAAATGTATGCTTTTGATAGGAAATAAAGAAATATGCGGTTCAGCGTTTTTGAAAAATCATCCCCTAAGGGGGTAAAATAGGGGTTGATTTTAAAATTTACAAAACTGCACGGATTTCGACAAAATTTGGCAAGGCTTTATATAGCATCCTGGGAAAGGACATAAGATACTTTCAAAAACAATACATCATCATGGTACAGCGGACAGAGCTCCGGTGGGATCTCATGGCGGCATGGAGAGCGCGACTGTCGCAACCCAGCGCTGGGCACGCCACAATTGCGGCGATAAGTCCCCTCTTTGAGGAGTGGTTAGAGAGGCGCCACGGCGTCCTCACCTTCCGCCTGACGCAGGTCCTCACCGGACACGGTTGTTTCGGGAGGTTCCTGTTTCGCATAAGGCGGGAGGAAACGCCCGGGTGTTTCCATTGTGCGGATCGCCCGGAGGACACGGTGGAGCATACAGTGGAGGTCTGCCCGGCTTGGGCAGAGCACCGCCGTGTTCTCACGGAGGCGATCGGCGGCGGCGATCTCTCGCGTCCGAGCCTGGTCCAGGCCATGGTGCGGAGCGAGAGTGCATGGGAGGCCGTCACCTCCTTCTGCGAAGCAGTGATGCTAGCGAAGGAGGAGGCGGAACGCGTGAGGGAGAGGCAGCCTCACGCGCTCAGTCGCCGCAGGAGACGCCCTGGGCGGCGGGAATCGCGGGGCGATTTCCGGCCACCGTAGGCGCGGGCCTGCGGACGGTGAGCAGCGGGTAGCTCGCCGTCCGGTAAGGACCAGGCCCGAGTCGACGGCGCGTCGTGTTCCACGCGCGCCTCAAAGAGATGTCAGCAAGTGACGGGGCCCAATAGGGCCGACGCCGCTGGGGTCGCGGGTTGTCTGAAAGGGTTACCGCGGCCCTGGCATAGGCAACTGAAGGAACACGGGTGGGTTTTAGTCAGTAAAAGTCTGACACGCCCTCCCGCTCCACCCAGAGCGGGAGAAGTTATTTGATGATTTCCCACCCTCAAAAAAAAAAAAAAAAAAAAAAAAAAAAAAAAAAAGGGGGTGATATAGGGGACGAAAGTTTGTAAGGGAAACCCAGTATTTCTTAAGTTATGGATAACAAATTTATGCTATTGGTAGGAAATTAAGAAATATGCGGTTCAGCGTTTTTGAAAAATCAAGGCTTTAGATGGCATCCTGGGGAAGGACATAGGCTACTTTTTGTCTTAAAAAATAATCCTACAGAGGGTGATATAGGGGATGAAAATTTGTATGGGAAACCCAGAACCACTTAACGGATTTCGATAAAATTTGGCATAGGCTACTTTTTATTTCAAAAATTATCCTACGGGGGGTGATATAGGGGATGAAATTTTGTATGGGAAACTCACTATTTCTTAAGTTAGGGATCACAAATTTATGCTATTGGTAGGAAATTAAGAAATATGCGGTTCAGCGTTTTTTAAAAATCATCCCCTAAGTGGGTAAAATAGGGGTTTATTTTAAAATTTACAAAACAAGACGGATTTCGATAAAATTTGGCAAGGCTATAGGACTGGGAAAGGACATGGCTACTTTTTGTCTTAAAACATAATCCTACAAGGGGTGATATAAGGGATGAAAGTTTGTATGGGAAACCCAGCATTTCTTAAGTTAGGGATATGAAAATTCAAATTTATGCTTTTGGTAGGAAATAAAGAAATATATGGTACAGCGTTTTTGAAGGGGTACAATAGGGGTTGACAAATGTTTGTGTACCTACCTCTTTTTAAGAGATTTAAGGGATTGGAAATGTAGGCATAGTTCGAATCTTGAGGTAACATTTAGTCTTTATTTCATTCACCGTTTTTACGAGGAAATTATTTGAACGAGTGGACACTCGGACAAAAGTTATTTGTTATTAGAGCGTAACTGGCATAATAAATTTTAAGTAATTAACAAAGTCCCCCCTGCCACGTAAGTCTGTCTGTTTGAATGCGATAATGTCAAAAAGTACCGAACGGATTTTCATACGGTTTTCTCCAATGAACGGAGTGATTCAGTGTAATTCATTTTGGTTTTGTGTAAATTGGCTGAAATATGACGACGACTGTTGAGGATGTCGGAAAAAATCATGACGACTGGTAGCTTTATGCCTACTATACATGGTAACGATATATCGTAGCGATTTGAGTTTGCACAGTTATATCGGCCGGCCCTATGTTTTCCACATGAACGTTCCCATGGGATATTTTCCGACATCCACGCGGGCGAAGCCGCGGGCAAAAGCTAGTTAATTCATAAGTCAATATATTTATAGGTAGCGCTGAGTCATGTTACTTTACGTTGGTAATTTGATGCTGGTCTTTTGATATTCTGTTGGAATAGTAAAGATGATGAATTAATATAATAGAAGCTGTTCTATTAACTCGTTGCTTACATACAAAAAAAGACGTTAGGTTGCAGGTGCTAAAGAAAACTTTTGATGCTGCACTTATAATTTCCCCTTTTTTATTTAGGTAGAGATTTTCAAACCAATATTTTTCACTTAAAACTTTTCAAACATCTTCTTTCACAATTTTTGAAACATTTTCTTTTATACAAACCTTGCCCAGATAATTACAATCATAACAAAAAAACCGTTCAAGAGCGAGTCGGACTCGCGCACCGAGGGTTCCGTTCCGATTTCTGAAAAAGTGTGCTATTTAGAGACATCGTTTTATTTTTCCTGTAATCTTTACATAAATTTCTATCACATAGAATAATTTCAGATTTTTCTCTTTGCTAGCTTCGGAGATAAGAGGGGGAACGGTATTTTTTTTTACATTTTTCATCAGAAGTCGAAAACTGTACGGCCTAAAAAAAAGAAAAAAATGTTTGAGAATGTGCAAACAGCGTTCTTTCATATGATACCCCACATGCCCTAGTAGCCCCACTTTGATTTTTTAAGACCCCCTTTCAGTCCCTGTTGCAAAAAAAAATATAAATATTTGGATTTCTTTCTTATTTGCAAAGTAGTTGGGTAAACGTTATCTAAAACTATTCTTAATTTCAAGTTGATAGCATTAGTAGTTCTTGAGATATCCAGCTGTGACAGACAGACAGACAGACTGAATGACACCATAAGGGTTCCTTTTTTACCATTTTGGTACGGAAACCTAAAAAAAAAATTGCCAAATAGGTGCCGTTCTGAAGTGATGCGCGCACATACATTCGACAATTGATTTTTATTTATTTAGAAGATTATTAAAAGAAAGGAAACAGGAACACACAGGAACACAGTACACACACAGGAACTGGAAACAGGAATACAGGAACAGTTACAGGAATTCCTCGGTAGCAGCCCGGAGTCTAGATTTGTGCCCGGTTGATGGCAATAGGTTCGCCCTAGCTAGTGTAATAGTTTACACAGGACTTACATAGATGCCGAAAATAATGTGGGTACACCTCTGCCTAACCCTTTGGAGGTTACAGGCGTGATGTTATGTGTGGCATTGAAAAAAAAACCGGTCAAGAGCGAGTCGGACTCGCGCACCGAGGGTTCCGTTCCGATTTCTGAAAAAGTGTGCTAATTAGAAACATCGTTTTATTTTTCCTGTAATCTTTACATAAACTTCGGAGATAAGCCCCCCCCCCCCTTTTTCCGAAGTTTGAAGTAAAAATAAATATCATGCACATAAATGCCTGTCAAAGACGGAATCCGGATTAGCGACATCGGACATTAGACGTTACGTTAGAGGCCGGAGAAATGTATATAAGCTCATTTTGCGATCGATCTAGCATCAGTCGCACAGCAGCCACCGAACAAAACTTATCAAACATGAAATCCGTACGTGTATTTACATATTATTTTAATAACAATAATATTGTTTACTTAATAAAAAAATTGGAAGTCATGGGGACTGCCGATAGAAGTGAAAACTTAAACGTAAAAAGCTTAAATGCATAGCGTGTCGCGGTGACGGTGACGCAGTGACGCGAACCCGTAAGATTTCCCCGTACTAAAAATCGCTCAACGCGCCTAAAGAAATTTTCACTAAAAAAAAAAGCAAAACAGTGTAGAGCATACGATTGTATTAATTGGTAACATACGGATTATGTTATATTTATTTTGTTTAAATTGTTAATTTATATCGAATGTTTGTAAATAAAAATAACATTATAGGTTTTGGACTGTCTTAGTAACTATGCCTCACTTTAATTTGTGTATTGTTTGGTTTACAGATGATCTTTGTCGCCCTCGCCCTCGTGGCCGTCGTCGCCGCTGCCCCCGTTGAGGAGCCTGAGGAGATCCTCCAGTTCAACAACGACCAGCAACCTAACGGTCAATACAGCTATGGGTAATTCAAATTATAATATTATTTTTTGCAAATATTACTAATTACTGGACAAATATTTATTTAATCCATAATTTAATGCATGTTGTGGCATGCTGTTAATGTGTTCTACATTGCACCGGAAATTATTATTTTTGATAAATTGTTTTTTTTAACATTTTTGTGCGAGCCTCTATACCCAAATATATGAACCACTTTCTGCTGCGATAGGACATCAAACAAGTACATAGCAACAAGTTTGTAAGTTTTGTATTTTCAACAGTTACAAGACCGCAAAAGGCATCGAATTCCAAGAGGAGGGTACAGTGAAGGAAGCTCTTGATGAGGAAAACAAGCCCCACAGCGTCGTGGTTGTCCGCGGCTCCTACAGCTACCCCGGTGAGGACGGTCGTCCCGTGTCTGTCACCTACTTCGCTGACGAGACCGGCTTCCACGCGGAAGGAGATTCCATCCCCAAGCCCGCCAGGAGATAAGCTACCAACGACGACAAGCAGATGAATTGTTGATTGATTCAAAGTATTGTCATTAATCAATTGTTCATCAGCGAATGTACTCTGCAACTCTGACGACGTTTAGCAAATAACAGGACGGTTACCATGACACAGGAGCGTGCGGAGGGAGGAGCGTCAGCCGCGCGACTAGCTCCTCGTTACTTGATGCTCACTGCCATATTATGTTGTATTAGCTGTTGTGTTTTAGTAGCGTAATTCGTACTGTAAATAAAATTAGTTTTAACAATCAACGTATAAGTTTTATTTTATTTGTGGTATATACATACTTCTATTTTAATCGTGTTTTGCACACTAAAAACATCATATACTTACACTATTATACTATCATAGATAAGTGGCTTTCCAGTTTACGAGTAATATTCAAATATTCATGAAATACATATTCAAAAATGTGTTTAATATGTATAATTCGTAGAAAATGAATTAACGAAATAAAAATAATTCACTTATTTACACTTCAAGACAAACATCTGTGTAGTAGCAATACAAGTTATAGATAATTTTCTGGATATTATTTGGTGCCATTGGAGTTCGAACATGTCATAATATCATGTGTGTGACAACTCAGGTGAAGTGAGCTTTTAACTTAGCTGTAAATAGTGTCAATCCCTCTCAATCCCTCTAGTCAGCTAGAATGACAAGTTCACCCAACTTCACCCAAGTTTTGACGGCGAGATTTTTACAGAACAGGAAAAAAATTTTTTTTGAATCGTATGTGTTTTCGGTTGGAGTAATGCAATTGATAGGCACTTGCTAGAGAGTTGCGGGAAGCCCTTGAAGAGACCGGCATCCAACATTTTTGTTCAAGGTACAGTTTATTTTAGGGGTGTCAATGTTGTCGCGGGAGCTACTACAAAACTGGATGGGCAAGAAAGGCAAAATATATTACCTTAATAACCATTGTTTCTTATACACTAGCTGACCCAACAGACGTTGTCCTGTCCAAATTTCAATAATTGAAACAAAATTCCTATAGAAAATGCAATTTCAGTTTTCTTGAATATTCCTGGCAACTTTCAAATTTTTCTTTCCGATATCTTGACGCCTCACTGCCACTAGTGGCAATTTCTTAACAGTTAAATAAACCAAGACTATTGAGTGATAATAACACAATGATAACACACTGAGGTCTACTATTGCTGGTATTTTTAAAATAGCAGGCGTATAACGTTCTACAACTTTTTTACTACTTTTTTCACAAATACACCAAAACAACCATTTTTTTTTCGGATAGTTTAAAAGATAAAACAATGTAAGAAACTGAACAACTAAACGTAAATGTGTCAATTCTGACAAAATTTTTGAAGATCCCCTACTGTCTTCTATCTCACTCACTTTTTTATTTAGGTAGAGATTTTTAAACCAACATTTTTCACTTAAAACTTTTCAAACATCTTCTTTCACAATTTTTGAAACATTTTCTTTCATACAAACCTTGCCCAGATAATTACAATCATTCTTTTGGTAGGAAATAAAGAAATATATGGTACAGCGTTTTTGAAGGGGTACAATAGGGGTTGACAAATGTTTGTGTACCTACCTCTTTTTAAGAGATTTAAGGGATTGGAAATGTAGGCATAGTTCGAATCTTGAGGTAACATTTAGTCTTTATTTCATTCACCGTTTTTACGAGGAAATTATTTGAACGAGTGGACACTCGGACAAAAGTTATTTGTTATTAGAGCGTAACTGGCATAATAAATTTTAAGTAATTAACAAAGTCCCCCCTGCCACGTAAGTCTGTCTGTTTGAATGCGATAATGTCAAAAAGTACCGAACGGATTTTCATACGGTTTTCTCCAATGAACGGAGTGATTCAGTGTAATTCATTTTGGTTTTGTGTAAATTGGCTGAAATATGACGACGACTGTTGAGGATGTCGGAAAAAATCATGACGACTGGTAGCTTTATGCCTACTATACATGGTAACGATATATCGTAGCGATTTGAGTTTGCACAGTTATATCGGCCGGCCCTATGTTTTCCACATGAACGTTCCCATGGGATATTTTCCGACATCCACGCGGGCGAAGCCGCGGGCAAAAGCTAGTTAATTCATAAGTCAATATATTTATAGGTAGCGCTGAGTCATGTTACTTTACGTTGGTAATTTGATGCTGGTCTTTTGATATTCTGTTGGAATAGTAAAGATGATGAATTAATATAATAGAAGCTGTTCTATTAACTCGTTGCTTACATACAAAAAAAGACGTTAGGTTGCAGGTGCTAAAGAAAACTTTTGATGCTGCACTTATAATTTCCCCTTTTTTATTTAGGTAGAGATTTTCAAACCAATATTTTTCACTTAAAACTTTTCAAACATCTTCTTTCACAATTTTTGAAACATTTTCTTTTATACAAACCTTGCCCAGATAATTACAATCATAACAAAAAAACCGTTCAAGAGCGAGTCGGACTCGCGCACCGAGGGTTCCGTTCCGATTTCTGAAAAAGTGTGCTATTTAGAGACATCGTTTTATTTTTCCTGTAATCTTTACATAAATTTCTATCACATAGAATAATTTCAGATTTTTCTCTTTGCTAGCTTCGGAGATAAGAGGGGGAACGGTATTTTTTTTTTACATTTTTCATCAGAAGTCGAAAACTGTACGGCCTAAAAAAAAGAAAAAAATGTTTGAGAATGTGCAAACAGCGTTCTTTCATATGATACCCCACATGCCCTAGTAGCCCCACTTTGATTTTTTAAGACCCCCTTTCAGTCCCTGTTGCAAAAAAAAATATAAATATTTGGATTTCTTTCTTATTTGCAAAGTAGTTGGGTAAACGTTATCTAAAACTATTCTTAATTTCAAGTTGATAGCATTAGTAGTTCTTGAGATATCCAGCTGTGACAGACAGACAGACAGACTGAATGACACCATAAGGGTTCCTTTTTTACCATTTTGGTACGGAAACCTAAAAAAAAAATTGCCAAATAGGTGCCGTTCTGAAGTGATGCGCGCACATACATTCGACAATTGATTTTTATTTATTTAGAAGATTATTAAAAGAAAGGAAACAGGAACACACAGGAACACAGTACACACACAGGAACTGGAAACAGGAATACAGGAACAGTTACAGGAATTTCTCGGTAGCAGCCCGGAGTCTAGATTTGTGCCCGGTTGATGGCAATAGGTTCGCCCTAGCTAGTGTAATAGTTTACACAGGACTTACATAGATGCCGAAAATAATGTGGGTACACCTCTGCCTAACCCTTTGGAGGTTACAGGCGTGATGTTATGTGTGGCATTGAAAAAAAAACCGGTCAAGAGCGAGTCGGACTCGCGCACCGAGGGTTCCGTTCCGATTTCTGAAAAAGTGTGCTAATTAGAAACATCGTTTTATTTTTCCTGTAATCTTTACATAAACTTCGGAGATAAGCCCCCCCCCCCCTTTTTCCGAAGTTTGAAGTAAAAATAAATATCATGCACATAAATGCCTGTCAAAGACGGAATCCGGATTAGCGACATCGGACATTAGACGTTACGTTAGAGGCCGGAGAAATGTATATAAGCTCATTTTGCGATCGATCTAGCATCAGTCGCACAGCAGCCACCGAACAAAACTTATCAAACATGAAATCCGTACGTGTATTTACATATTATTTTAATAACAATAATATTGTTTACTTAATAAAAAAATTGGAAGTCACGGGGACTGCCGATAGAAGTGAAAACTTAAACGTAAAAAGCTTAAATGCATAGCGTGTCGCGGTGACGGTGACGCAGTGACGCGAACCCGTAAGATTTCCCCGTACTAAAAATCGCTCAACGCGCCTAAAGAAATTTTCACTAAAAAAAAAAGCAAAACAGTGTAGAGCATACGATTGTATTAATTGGTAACATACGGATTATGTTATATTTATTTTGTTTAAATTGTTAATTTATATCGAATGTTTGTAAATAAAAATAACATTATAGGTTTTGGACTGTCTTAGTAACTATGCCTCACTTTAATTTGTGTATTGTTTGGTTTACAGATGATCTTTGTCGCCCTCGCCCTCGTGGCCGTCGTCGCCGCTGCCCCCGTTGAGGAGCCTGAGGAGATCCTCCAGTTCAACAACGACCAGCAACCTAACGGTCAATACAGCTATGGGTAATTCAAATTATAATATTATTTTTTGCAAATATTACTAATTACTGGATAAATATTTATTTAATCCATAATTTAATGCATGTTGTGGCATGCTGTTAATGTCTTCTACATTGCACCGGAAATTATTATTTTTGATAAATTGTTTTTTTTAACATTTTTGTGCGAGCCTCTATACCCAAATATATGAACCACTTTCTGCTGCGATAGGACATCAAACAAGTACATAGCAACAAGTTTGTAAGTTTTGTATTTTCAACAGTTACAAGACCGCAAAAGGCATCGAATTCCAAGAGGAGGGTACAGTGAAGGAAGCTCTTGATGAGGAAAACAAGCCCCACAGCGTCGTGGTTGTCCGCGGCTCCTACAGCTACCCCGGTGAGGACGGTCGTCCCGTGTCTGTCACCTACTTCGCTGACGAGACCGGCTTCCACGCGGAAGGAGATTCCATCCCCAAGCCCGCCAGGAGATAAGCTACCAACGACGACAAGCAGATGAATTGTTGATTGATTCAAAGTATTGTCATTAATCAATTGTTCATCAGCGAATGTACTCTGCAACTCTGACGACGTTTAGCAAATAACAGGACGGTTACCATGACACAGGAGCGTGCGGAGGGAGGAGCGTCAGCCGCGCGACTAGCTCCTCGTTACTTGATGCTCACTGCCATATTATGTTGTATTAGCTGTTGTGTTTTAGTAGCGTAATTCGTACTGTAAATAAAATTAGTTTTAACAATCAACGTATAAGTTTTATTTTATTTGTGGTATATACATACTTCTATTTTAATCGTGTTTTGCACACTAAAAACATCATATACTTACACTATTATACTATCATAGATAAGTGGCTTTCCAGTTTACGAGTAATATTCAAATATTCATGAAATACATATTCAAAAATGTGTTTAATATGTATAATTCGTAGAAAATGAATTAACGAAATAAAAATAATTCACTTATTTACACTTCAAGACAAACATCTGTGTAGTAGCAATACAAGTTATAGATAATTTTCTGGATATTATTTGGTGCCATTGGAGTTCGAACATGTCATAATATCATGTGTGTGACAACTCAGGTGAAGTGAGCTTTTAACTTAGCTGTAAATAGTGTCAATCCCTCCCTCTCAATCCCTCTAGTCAGCTAGAATGACAAGTTCACCCAACTTCACCCAAGTTTTGACGGCGAGATTTTTACAGAACAGGAAAAAAATTTTTTTTTGAATCGTATGTGTTTTCGGTTGGAGTAATGCAATTGATAGGCACTTGCTAGAGAGTTGCGGGAAGCCCTTGAAGAGACCGGCATCCAACATTTTTGTTCAAGGTACAGTTTATTTTAGGGGTGTCAATGTTGTCGCGGGAGCTACTACAAAACTGGATGGGCAAGAAAGGCAAAATATATTACCTTAATAACCATTGTTTCTTATACACTAGCTGACCCAACAGACGTTGTCCTGTCCAAATTTCAATAATTGAAACAAAATTCCTATAGAAAATGCAATTTCAGTTTTCTTGAATATTCCTGGCAACTTTCAAATTTTTCTTTCCGATATCTTGACGCCTCACTGCCACTAGTGGCAATTTCTTAACAGTTAAATAAACCAAGACTATTGAGTGATAATAACACAATGATAACACACTGAGGTCTACTATTGCTGGTATTTTTAAAATAGCAGGCGTATAACGTTCTACAACTTTTTTACTACTTTTTTCACAAATACACCAAAACAACCACTTTTTTTTTCGGATAGTTTAAAAGATAAAACAATGTAAGAAACTGAACAACTAAACGTAAATGTGTCAATTCTGACAAAATTTTTGAAGATCCCCTACTGTCTTCTATCTCACTCACTTTTTTATTTAGGTAGAGATTTTTAAACCAACATTTTTCACTTAAAACTTTTCAAACATCTTCTTTCACAATTTTTGAAACATTTTCTTTCATACAAACCTTGCCCAGATAATTACAATCATAACAAAAAAACCGTTCAAGAGCGAGTTGGACTCGCGCATCGAGGGTTCCGTTCCGATTTCTGAAAAAGTGTGCTATTTAGAGACATCGTTTTATTTTTCCTGTAATCTTTACATAAACTTCTATCACATAGAATAATTTCAGATTTTTCTCTTTGCTAGCTTCGGAGATAAGGGGGGGAACGGTATTTTTTTTTACATTTTTCATCAGAAGTCGAAAACTGTATGGCCTGAATGTGCAAACAGCGTTCTTTCATATGATACCCCACATGCCCTAGTAGCTCCACTTTGATTTTTTAAGACCCCCTTTCAGTCCCTGTTGCAAAAAAAAAAAAAAATTTGAATTTCTTTCTTATTTGCAAAGTAGTTGGGTAAACATTATCTAAAACTATTCTAAATTTCAAGTTGATAGCATTAGTAGTTCTTGAGATATCCAGCTGTGACAGACAGACAGACAGACTGAGTGACACCATAAGGGTTCCTTTTTTACCATTTTGGTACGGAACCCTAAAAAAGAGTTAGCCAAATAGGTGCCGTTCTGAAGTGATGCGCGCACATACATTCGACAATTAATTTTTATTTATTTAGAAGATTATTAAAAGAAAGGAAACAGGAACACACAGGAACACAGTACACACACAGGAACTGGAAACAGGAATACAGGAACAGGTACAGGAATTTCTCGGTAGCAGACCGGAGTCTAGATTTGTGCCCGGTTGATGGCAATAGGCTCGCCCTAGCTAGTGTAATAGTTTACACAGGACTTACATAGATGCCGAAAATAATGTGGGTACACCTCTGCCTAACCCTTTGGAGATTACAGGCGTGATGTTATGTGTGGCATTGAAAAAAAAACCGGTCAAGAGCGAGTCGGACTCGCGCACCGAGGGTTTTGTTCCGATTTCTGAAAAAGTGTGCTAATTAGAAACATCGTTTTATTTTTCCTGTAATCTTTACATAAACTTCGGAGATAAGGCCCCCCCCCCCCCATCTCCGAAGTTTGAAGTAAAAATAAATATCACGCACATAAATGCCTGTCAAAGACCGAATCCGGATTAGCGACATCGGACATTAGACGTTACGTTAGAGGCCGGAGAAATGTATATAAGCTCATTTTGCGATCGATCTAGCATCAGTCGCACAGCAGCCACCGAACAAAACTTATCAAACATGAAATCCGTACGTGTATTTACATATTATTTTAATAACAATAATATTGTTTACTTAATAAAAAAATTGGAAGTCATGGGGACTGCCGATAGAAGTGAAAACTTAAACGTAAAAAGCTTAAATGCATAGCGTGTCGCGGTGACGGTGACGCAGTGACGCGAACCCGTAAGATTTCCCCGTACTAAAAATCGCTCAACGCGCCTAAAGAAATTTTCACTAAAAAAAAAAGCAAAACAGTGTAGAGCATACGATTGTATTAATTGGTAACATACGGATTATGTTATATTTATTTTGTTTAAATTGTTAATTTATATCGAATGTTTGTAAATAAAAATAACATTATAGGTTTTGGACTGTCTTAGTAACTATGCCTCACTTTAATTTGTGTATTGTTTGGTTTACAGATGATCTTTGTCGCCCTCGCCCTCGTGGCCGTCGTCGCCGCTGCCCCCGTTGAGGAGCCTGAGGAGATCCTCCAGTTCAACAACGACCAGCAACCTAACGGTCAATACAGCTATGGGTAATTCAAATTATAATATTATTTTTTGCAAATATTACTAATTACTGGATAAATATTTATTTAATCCATAATTTAATGCATGTTGTGGGCTGCTGTTAATGTGTTCTACATTGCACCGGAAATTATTATTTTTGATAAATTGTTTTTTTTTATCATTTTTGTGCGAGCCTCTATACCCAAATATATGAACAACTTTCTGCTGCGATAAGACATCAAACAAGTACATAGCAACAAGTTTGTAAGTTTTGTATTTTCAACAGTTACAAGACCGCAAAAGGCATCGAATTCCAAGAGGAGGGTACAGTGAAGGAAGCTCTTGATGAGGAAAACAAGCCCCACAGCGTCGTGGTTGTCCGCGGCTCCTACAGCTACCCCGGTGAGGACGGTCGTCCCGTGTCTGTCACCTACTTCGCTGACGAGACCGGCTTCCACGCGGAAGGAGATTCCATCCCCAAGCCCGCCAGGAGATAAGCTACCAACGACGACAAGCAGATGAATTGTTGATTGATTCAAAGTATTGTCATTAATCAATTGTTCATCAGCGAATGTACTCTGCAACTCTGACGACGTTTAGCAAATAACAGGACGGTTACCATGACACAGGAGCGTGCGGAGGGAGGAGCGTCAGCCGCGCGACTAGCTCCTCGTTACTTGATGCTCACTGCCATATTATGTTGTATTAGCTGTTGTGTTTTAGTAGCGTAATTCGTACTGTAAATAAAATTAGTTTTAACAATCAACGTATAAGTTTTATTTTATTTGTGGTATATACATACTTCTATTTTAATCATGTTTTGCACACTAAAAACATCATATACTTACACTATTATACTATCATAGATAAGTGGCTTTCCAGTTTACGAGTAATATTCAAATATTCATGAAATACACATTCAAAAATGTGTTTAATATGTATAATTAGTAGAAAATGAATTAACGAAATAAAAATAATTTACTTATTTACACTTCAAGACAAACATCTGTGTAACAATACAAGTTATAGATGATTTTCTGGACATTATTTGGTGCCATTGGAGTTCGAACATGTCATAATATCATGTGTGTGACAACTCAGGTGAAGTGAGCTTTTAACTTAGCTGTAAATAGTGTCGATCCCTCTCAATCCCTCTAATCAGCTAGAATGACAAGTTCACCCAACTTCACCCAAGTTTTGACGGCGAGATTTTTACAGAACAGGAAAAAAAATTTTTTTTTGAATCGTATGTGTTTTCGGTTGGAGTAATGCAATTGATAGGCACTTGCTAGAGAGTTGCGGGAAGCCCTTGAAGAGACCGGCATCCAACATTTTTGTTGAAGGTACAGTTTATTTTAGGGGTGTCAATGTTGTCGCGGGAGCTACTTCAAAATCAAAAAAATCAAAAGTCCTTTATTCAAATTAGGCTGAGAATCAGCACTTTTTGAACGTCAAAATTACAGTAAGACAGTCCCCACAAAACGCCCGCCCTTCACCACTTCCTAGTGCTTTAGCTGGGAAGAAGAAGTAGCGGAACAAACTCCCCAGCAGCACAGCTGTCTGTTCAGTTAGAAGAACTAGATTCTATACAATAGTACCTATGCAAAATAATTTACGCAACACAATACATTAAATTATAAAAAGTTATTATACTACAAAACTGGATGGGCAAAAAAGGCAAAATATATTACCTCAATAACCATTGTTTCTTATACACTAGCTGACCCAACAGACGTTGTCCTCTGTCCAAATTTCAATAATTGAAACAAAATTCCTATAGAAAATGCAATTTCAGTTTTCTTGAATTTTCCTGGCAACTTCAAATTTTTCTTTCCGATATCTTGACGCCTCACTGCCACTGGTGGCAATTTCTTAACAATTAAATAAACCAAGGCGGCGCCCTAGGCCCGCGCGTCTGCGCCACAGTCGGCAAGTTAGCACCAGCTGTCACTAAGTGACACAGCAGTTTGACTTTTTTTTGGAAAAATAATAATTTATATTCCTGTTGCTTTCGTTTTCTAGTGTTTTTATATGTGTAAATAAGTGTAAATAATATGTAATTTTTTTTGTTTGCTACTGTGTATTGTGCGAGTCTTTTAGGTAAGCGTATTTTTATATAATATATGATTAATGCCGGCTGTAGCGACGCCGGAATCATTAGTGCCGTTAGTGCCAGTCAACCTGCCACATCGCTTGATGTCCAGGTAAGATGTCCCCATTGCTCCCAGGCACGCTTCTTTAAAGGTGAACGGGGGCTTCGGATACACTATGGCAAGGTTCACAAACCTCATAGTGTACCTCTTTGCCCCCCCCCAACTACAATACCTTCAGAACAGGATCTATGGAAAACTCTTTCAAATTTAAAAAATACTACCCCTGTTTTAAAGCGAGTTCCCCGGGGCGCAAGGCGGTCTGTTGCTCTAGCTTTGACGCGATGTCTCCGCCTTGTGACCCAGGAGAATTCTTATAGCGCCTGGGAGCAACTACTCACCTTCCCTTATAGGATTTTGCATGTTCAAAAAAATTTGGCAACAAAAAAAACATTGACAAACCAAATTAAAGACAACTGCAACAATTCGACTCTTATTTTAGATCCAAAATTACCTGATTTCAGTAAAAATTCTCGACGAGGCTTATGTTCATATGTAGAATCTAAAATAAGTGAAGGTGACATCAGGGGAGCGGCCAGGCTACTTTTCAGTAGCGATGTGGTGGCGCCATACTCTCCAGAAACTCTTTCAGCCCTGGAGAGCAAACATCCAGCGCCTGCGGTTGGTCTCACATTTCCCGACCCTCCCCTCCCTCCCGATCCGAATTCAACTCCCTTTAATGTTTCTGCCCCCCAGCTGACTGCAGCCGTGAGCTCCTTTAGAAGTGGTTCCGCCGGCGGCCTCGACGGCCTGACTCCTCAGCATTTAAAAGATTTATTGAGTTCAGGCGCCGGGGAAGCTGGTGAGTCGCTTTTGAAGGAGCTTGCGGCTCTAATTAACTTGATGCTCAACGGCAGTGTGAATGATGCCGTCGTCGATGTCTTGTACGGGGCCAACTTATGCGCCCTGCGCAAGAGGGACGGCGGCATTCGTCCTATTGCCGTTGGGTGCACCTACAGGCGTACGGCAGCCAAAATATGCTGTAAATTATATAGCGAAATCTTGACAAATAAGTTCCAGCCCCTACAGCTTGGCTTTGGATCCAAAGGGGGCTGCGAGGCTGCCGTACATGCCCTTTCCAGTTTTTTAAATGCCGGGAAAGGTGAGATCATCCTCAAGGTTGACGTTAAGAACGCATTCAATACCGTTAACAGGGACACTTTGTTGGCCGAAGTAAAAAAGGAGTTACCAGAAATTTTTGGTTTCATGTGGCAGTGCTATAGGCACCCTTCAAAATTATTATATAAAGATAACGTTTTGGAATCTGCAGTCGGATGCCAACAAGGGGATCCTCTCGGGCCAGTCATTTTCAGTTTAGCTATCCATCCCATAATACAAAAACTAAATTCAAAATTTAATGTGTGGTATTTAGATGATGGAACACTAGGAGGACGTAGACACCGTTCTAAAAGATTTTCAGTTCCTAAAGCAGCAGTTCCAATCTATCGGCCTTGAGCTTAACAACTCCAAATGCGAAATTTACCTTTGTGACAATACCGACAGACAATCAACTATACAGAAGTTCAATTCAATAGCCCCAGATATTAAAGTTTTGGATAACAGTTCACTGCACCTCCTAGGTTCCCCAATTTTAGAAGACAGTTTTTCAGCATTCGTCGATGATAAAATTAAACATTTTAACGATATTTCGGATAGACTTTCTAAAATTAATTTACACTCTGCATTCACACTTATCAGATATTGCTGTTTCGGTCCAAATTTTATGTATTTTCTCCGCTCTTCCTCTTTATGGAAGGAGCCATACCTTTTAGACAAAATTGATCATATTATTCGAAGTACCCTTACATCAATTTTAAATGTGGCATTGGACGACCGCGCGTGGCTGCAAGCCACACTACCCATTCGTTTTGGTGGGCTCGGCGTCCGCAAAATTTCTAGTGTAAGCTTACCGGCGTTCCTGTCCTCGGTCCACAGCACCAAAGAGTTAACCACAAAAATCTTAGCTTCTTCTCAGGTTGACTCTGACGTGCCGTGTTTGTCCGATGGTGTGAACGCCTGGAAAGTGGCTTGCCCGGATACGGTTCAGCCAGAGAACCCATCTTCCCAGAGACAGTGGGATGAGCCGCTCTGTAGGTTGGTACGGTATAATCTTATTAATACGTCCACCAATACTGCAGAGCGTGCCCGCCTGCTGGCTGTGGGTGAATGGGAATCGGGCCTCTGGCTTCAGGCACTACCGTCACCCAACATAGGCACTATGCTGAGTGACACCACATTCCGGCTCGCTACATGTTTGCGTTTGGGGGCTCCTTGCGGGGCTCCGCATCGCTGTCAGTGCGGTGAAGGAGTCGACTGCCTCGGACACCATGGCCTATCCTGCAGCAAAAGTGCTGGCCGGATGGCACGACACGCCAGCATTAACGACATCATCCGTCGGGCTCTTGTCACCGCCGGGGTGCCAGCTGTTTTAGAACCTAATGGCCTGGCGCGCGACGATGGGAAGAGACCAGACGGAATGACCATAATGCCTTGGAAGTTGGGTAGGCCTTTGGTGTGGGATGCAACCTGTGTCGACACCCTCGCGCCATCCCATCTTCCTAGCACGGCGTGCTGCGTTGGAGCGGCTGCTGCAGGTGCAGAAAACCTCAAACGGCGCAAATATAACAACCTTATTGGAAGCTATTTGTTTGAGCCGTTTGGGGTTGAAACACTAGGGCCTTGGGGTCCGAGTGCTCATCGAGTATTTCGGGACATCGCCAAGCGGTTGGTCGACTCCACACGGGACCAGAGAGCTGCCCTATTTTTGGCCCAAAGAATTAGCATTGCCATCCAGCGTGGCAATGCCGCCAGTCTTTTGGGCACTTTTCCCACTGACAGCGATGCGGACGAATTTTTTGATGCCCTATGAGCTCTTTTTTTTTTTTTATTTTTTTTTTATACCTACTTGTACATAGTATAAATAATTTAATATTACCATTGATTGTGTAAAATAATAAATATTTTATATATTAAAAAAAAAAAAAAAGACTATTGAGTGATAATAACACAATGATAACTAGAGATCGGATAATCGGATGCATATTAACCTAAAGTTGAGGTGTTGGCTAAGTATGGAGTGGGCTTTTGGATTAAAAAATCCCAGAGTTCCGGTATCGGCCAATTTTGACTTCTGATTATGGAATCAAATGTATAATATACTTAAGTTCAGATGTTAGTTAATATGGATTGCACTTAAAAAAAAAAGAAACCCGGGATTCTGGAAAGAAAATTTTTAAGTTCTGATTTTGGAATCGAATGTTTTACTTAGGTACTTGCGTTCAAGTGTTGGCTAATATGGATTGTACTTTTGTATTAAAAAAAATACCAGGATTCCGGGAATAGAATCGAATGTATATTTACTTTAGGTTTTGGCTATTAAGGAATGCACTTTTGTGTCGATCGTCAAAATATCGCGATTCCGGAATTGATAAATTAAGCATTTTTTGAAAGGGTAACTTTTTTATCACAAAATTTTCATAGGGTGTTCTACTCATGAGCAACTTTCACTATGGGATCAACCCGTAAATCACGAAACATAAGTCAGCTGTTTCTTTTGGTCGAGTAGTTTTTTTGTGATTTCAGAGCTGGTCCCATAGTGAAAACTTCTGAAAATGTAAATCCAAGATGGCGGCTTCAAATATTTTCCAATTTTTCGTAATGGGTACTATTTATGGTTTTCGAGGCTGTCATCTTGGATTTAAAATGAAAATCCAAGATGGCGGCTGCGAAAATTTTCTAATTTTTCGTCATGGGTGTCGTTTTATTGGTTTTTGAGGGTGTTAAAGCCGATAGTGACACTAAAATGTAAATCCAAGATGGCGGATGCGAATATTTTTTAATTTTTCGTAATGGGTGTCGATTTCATGGTTTTCGGGGGTGTTAAAGCTGATAGTGACATTAAAATGTAAATCCAAGATGGTGGCTGCGAACATTTTATAATTTTTCGTCATGGGTGTCGTTTTATTGGTTTTCGAGGGTGTTAAAGCTGATAGTGACATTAAAATGTAAATCCAAGATGGCGGCTGCGAACATTTTCTAATTTTCGTCATGGGTTTCGTTTTATTGGTTTTCGAGGGTGCTAAAGCCGATAGTGACACTAAAATGTAAATCCAAGATGGTGGATGCGAATATTTTTTAATTTTTCGTCATGGGTGTCGATTTCATGGTTTTCGGGGGTGTTAAATCTGATAGTGACATTAAAATGTAAATCCAAGATGGCGGCTGCGAACATTTTCTAATTTTTCGTCATGGGTGTCGTTTTATTGGTTTTCGAGGGTGCTAAAGCCGCTAGTGACACTAAAATGTAAATCCAAGATGGCGGATGCGAATATTTTTTAATTTTTCGTCATGGGTGTCGATTTCATGGTTTTCGGGGGTGTTAAAGCTGATAGTGACATTAAAATGTAAATCCAAGATGGCGGCTGCGAACATTTTCTAATTTTTCGTCATGGGTGTCGTTTTATTGGTTTTCGAGGGTGTTAAAGCTGATAGTGATATTAAAATGTAAGTCCAAGATGGCGGCTGCGAACATTTTCTAATTTTCGTCATGAGTGTCGTTTTATTGGTTTTCGAGGGTGTTAAAGCCGATAGTGACACTAAATTGTAAATCCAAGATGGCGGATGCAAATATTTTTTTATTTTTCGTCATGGGTGTCGTTTTCATGGTTTTCGAGGGTTGTAAAACCGACCGAAATTTTTGCAGCCGCCATCTTGGATTTACATTTTGATGTCACTTCACTAGCAGCTTTAGTACCCATCGAAAACCATGAAAACGACACCCATCACAATTTTTTTTTTTATTTTCGCAGCCGCCATCTTGAATTTACATTTTAACGCCACTATCGGCTCTAAACCCTCGGAAACCATGAAAACGGCACCCATGACAAAAAGTTTGAAATTTTTTGCAGTCGCCATCTTGGATTTACATTTTAATGTCACTATCAGCTTTAACACCCCCGAAAACCATGAAAACGACACCCATGACGAAAAATTAAAAAATATTCGCATCCGCCATCTTGGATTTACATTTTAGTGTCACTATCGGCTTTAACACCCTCGAACACCAATAAAACGACACCCATGACGAAAAATTAGAAAATTTTCGCAGCCGCCATCTTGGACTTACATTTTAACGCCACTATCGGCTTTAAAACTCTCAAAAACTATGAAAGCGACACCCATGACGAAAAGTTAGAAAATTTAGCAGCCGCCATCTTGGATTTACATTTTAACGCCACTATCAGTTTTACAACCCTCGAAAACCATGAAAACGTCACCCATGATAAAAAATTTTAAAATGTTGGCAGCCGCCATCTTGGATTTACATTTTAACATCACTATCGGCTTTAACACCCTCGAAAAGCATGAAAACGACACCATGACGAAAAATTTTAAAATGTTGCAGCCGCCATCTTGGATTTACATTTTAACATCACCATCGGCTTTAACTCCCTCGAAAAGCATGAAAACGACACCCATGACGAAAAATTTGAAAATGTTCGCAGCCGCCATTTTGGATTTACATTTTAAGATCACTATCGGCTTTGAAACCCTCGAAAACCATGAAAACGACACCCATGACGAAAAATTCGAAAATGTTCGCAGCCGCCATCTTGGATTTACATTTTAACGTCAGTATCAGCTTTAACATTCTCGAAACCCATAAAAACAACCCCACCGATATAGTGACGGTACCTTCCAGTGACAACTATTTTAATTCGGCAGCTTTGTATTTCTCGCGGGGATCGCGTGTAACAAACGGAATATTTATGTGATCCCGATTTCCCGGTATTTCCAAATAAATAAAACCACGTTATTTATGAAGTCGTTTCCATACCATGTATCCGATTAGTTGTGCATTCCCACATTTTCTGGAATCCCGGGATTTATAGTAAGAAAAAAAATGCTAAGAAGCCGCTTCCATACTTTGTTAGCGAAATATTAAGTTTAGGTTAATATGCATCCGATTATCCGATCTCTAATGATAACACACTGAGGTCTACTATTGCTGGTATTTTTGAAATAGCAGGCGTATAACGTTCTACAACTTTTTTACTACTTTTTTCACAAATACACCAAAACAACCATTTTTTTTTCGCATAGTTTAAAAGATAAAACAATGTAAGAAACTGAACAACTAAACGTAAATGTGTCAATTCTGACAAAATTTTTGAAGATCCCTACTGTCTTCTATCTCACTCACTTTTTTATTTAGGTAGAGATTTTTAAACCAACAATTTTCACTTAAAACTTTTCAAACATCTTCTTTCACAATTTTTGAAACATTTTCTTTCATACAAACCTTGCCCAAATAATTACAATCATAACAAAAAAACCGGTGAAGAGCGAGTCGGACTCGCGCATCGAGGGTTCCGTTCCGATTTCTGAAAAAGTGTGCTATTTAGAGACATCGTTTTATTTTTCCTGTAATCTTTACATAAACTTCTATCACATAGAATAATTTCAGATTTTTCTCTTCGGAGATAAGGGGGGGAATGGAATTTTTTTTTTAAATTTTCATCAGAAGTCGAAAACTGTACGGCCTAAAAAAAAGAAAAAAATGTTTGAGAATGTGCAAACAGCGTTCTTTCATATGATACCCCACATGCCTTAGTAGCTCCACTTTGATTTTTTAAGACCCCCTTTCAGTCCCTGTTGCAAAAAAAATATAAATATTTGAATTTCTTTCTTATTTGCAAAGTAGTTGGGTAAACATTATCTAAAACTGTTCTAAATTTCAAGTTGATAGCATTAGTAGTTCTTGAGATATCCAGCTGTGACAGACAGACAGACAGACTGAGTGACACCATAAGGGTTCCTTTTTTACTATTTTGGTACGGAACCCTAAAAAAGAATTAGCCAAATAGGTGCCGTTCTGAAGTGATGCGCGCACATACATTCGACAATTGATTTTTATTTATTTAGAAGATTATTAAAAGAAAGGAAACAGGAAAACACAAGAACACAGTACACACACAGGAACTGGAAACAGGAATACAGGAACAGTTACAGGAATTCCTCGGTAGCAGCCCGGAGTCTAGATTTGTGCCCGGTTGATGGCAATAGGTTCGCCCTAGCTAGTGTAATAGTTTACACAGGACTTACATAGATGCCGAAAATAATGTGGGTACACTTCTGCCTAACCCTTTGGAGGTTACAGGCGTGATGTTATGTGTGGCATTGAAAAAAAAACCGGTCAAGAGCGAGTCGGACTCGCGCACCGAGGGTTCCGTTCGGATTTCTGAAAAAGTGTGCTAATTAGATACATCGTTTTATTTTTCCTGTAATTTTTACATAAACTTCTATCACATAGAATAATTTCAGATTTTTCTCTTTGCAAACTTCGGAGATAAGGGGGGCGAACGGTATTTTTTTTTACATTTTTCATCAAAAGGCGAAAACTATGCGGCCTAAAAAAAAATTAAAAAATGTTTGAGAACGTGCAAACAGCGTTCTTTCATATGATACCCCACATGCTCTAGTAGCCCCATTTTGAATTTTTGAGACCCCCTTTCAGTCCCTGTTGCAAAAAAAAAAAAATATATTTTTGTTTCTTTCTTATTTGCAAAATAGTTAAGTAAACGTCATCTAAAACTGTTCCAAATTTCAAGTTGATAGCATTAGTAGTTCTTGAGATATCCAGCTGTGACAGACAGACTGAGTCAAACCATAAGGGTTCCTTTTTTACCATTTTGGTACGGAACCCTAAAAAGGAAAGTTCATCTTGTAAGTAGGTATTACTACCATTCACAATTAACCATAAATAACCAACCTATCAAAAAAGTTGATCATGAAAAGTACCTTGGATTAATTTTAGATAACCACTTGAACTGGAAGCCACATATGGAGAGGGTTAGGTCTAAACTGAATTCGCTCACGGGAGCCCTACGGAGTGTCGTCCGATGTCTTCCACGTCAAGTACGCTACAATATATATAACACTCTTGTAAAACCCCACCTGGACTACCTAATAGAAGTATGGGGCACAGCGGCCAAAACTAATATTGAAACGCTACAAATAGCACAAAATAAGTTAATAAAGACACTTTTCCATTATGATTACAGTACACCAACGCAAAAAATATACAATGAAACTAAGTTAATGAACATATCACAAACATACATATATAATACTTGCATCTTAATCAGAAAAATACTTAGTAAAAATATTCACACACAAATACATTTCACAAAGAAACATCAAATACACAAAATTAGGCTCAGAAATGCAAATGACATACAATTGTACTCACCACGCACTAGCTATGGCAGAAAAAATGTGATGTACGAAGGTGCAGCATTGTATAATAAACTACCAAATAACATCAAAAATGCAAAATCCATGCCAATGTTTAAGAAACAACTAAAATTGTTCATGTTTAATAAAATGAGCGCACTTTAGTACATTACATACCACATCTAGTTGCGCGCGTTCCGTGTATGTTTACATTTTAGCAGTGTTAAATTATTAGCGATTACCCTACACTTTTAGAATATTTTGTATGTTGTAATTTTTTTTTGCCAATACTGTACGTTCAATCAATTATGTTTTTAAGATAGTTAAATATTTCTCATGTAAGTGAAATTTCTTATGGGAAATAATAATAATAATAAAGACATCTCTAACCCGAGGTATGTATTTACGTCTGATTGGACTTTGAACTTGGACTTTTACTAAATCGTATTCAGTAGGAATATGTTCCTGACAATAAAAAGGAAATCAGGTGAAAATAGTAGATTATGCACCGAGGGTCTAAAGTTGTGTCTTATGTCACGGGCGTCATATTGAATCTCGAGCGCAATGAAGGATTCGGGATTTAACTCCCGAGCGCAGCGAGGGAGTTAAGAGTTTAAGTCTCGAGCGAAGCGAGGGAGTTAATACAAGAATCCTGAATGCAGCGAGGGATTCAAGCTAGCCCAAGGCAAAGACACCTTTAGCCCAGAGGAGGATACTCTACTTTTTACACCTACTGTGAGAAAATAATAGCGATAGTAAGAAAAAAAATTAATAAAAAAAGCAAGAAAAAAAAAATATTATTTTTTATTTTTTATTTATTCCATTCATTTTAAAAAATGGTTCGTAGTTATCTAATTATTCTTACAATATTATGTCTTCGAAAACACGGCAACGATATGAAAGAGGCAGTCGTTATGATTTTGTAGGAAATCGAGAATATCATCCACGCGTAGTAAGGGTTTCGAGAATAGCTTTCCTCTTTCTGGCACCAAAGGGTGTTTGTTAGTACTATACTGCCAATTTAGCTGAGCATGTGAGATTCCAAATTCAAATCACATTATTGACCAGCGGGTTATAATGAAATCCAGTACAACATTATTGACCGGCTGTGCCCCCGGCCACTAATGACTCACTTTGGGTTAAGGTTGCTTGACATATAATTTGACATTTTCGAGCAGGTGGTGTGAAAAAAGAATTAAACGAAACTGAGCTTAGTTATATTCATTTATACCATAATATAAACGATAAGTACGAAAATTATTTTATTCGAACTGTCAAGTTACTGAATACGATTAAAAGTCCAAGTTTATAAAGGATTTAGCTCTCATTCTGGACCATAGACCAACATTAGGAATCGAAGTCATTAAGCTCGTTACCTACCTAAGTTGCTCGTTTACCTATATGCCTACATACTCTCTACTACAATCCAAAAAGGTTAATTTATACATAGGTATTTTGAATGAAAAGCTTTGGATTATCATAAAAACCGACAGGTAGACATTACCGAGATAATATACCCATTAATTACTTGTTTTTTTTTGTCAGAACTTAACGTATTTTAATTTACATTTTCTACACATAATTATTAACACAGGCGCGGTTAAAGGTTAGTGTCAACTTAAAAATAAATATCACGCACATAAATGCCTATCAAAGACCGAATCCGGATTAGCGACATCGGACATTAGACGTTACGTTAGAGGCCGGAGAAATGTATATAAGCTCATTTTGCGATCGATCTAGCATCAGTCGCACAGCAGCCACCGAACAAAACTTATCAAACATGAAATCCGTACGTGTATTTACATATTATTTTAATAACAATAATATTGTTTACTTAATAAAAAAAATTGGAAGTCATGGGGACTGCCGATAGAAGTGAAAACTTAAACGTAAAAAGCTTAAATGCATAGCGTGTCGCGGTGACGGTGACGCAGTGACGCGAACCCGTAAGATTTCCCCGTACTAAAAATCGCTCAACGCGCCTAAAGAAATTTTCACTAAAAAAAAAAGCAAAACAGTGTAGAGCATACGATTGTATTAATTGGTAACATACGGATTATGTTATATTTATTTTGTTTAAATTGTTAATTTATATCGAATGTTTGTAAATAAAAATAACATTATAGGTTTTGGACTGTCTTAGTAACTATGCCTCACTTTAATTTGTGTATTGTTTGGTTTACAGATGATCTTTGTCGCCCTCGCCCTCGTGGCCGTCGTCGCCGCTGCCCCCGTTGAGGAGCCCGAGGCGATCGTCCAGTTCAACAACGACCAGCAACCTGACGGTCCATACAACTTTGGGTAATTCAAATTATAATATTATTTTTTGCAAATATTACTAATTACTGGATAAATATTTATTTAATCCATAATTTAATGCATGTTGTGGCCTGCTGTTAATGTCTTCTACATTGCACCGGAAATTATTATTTTTGATAAATTGTTTTTTTTTATCATTTTTGTGCGAGCCTCTATACCCAAATATATGAACAACTTTCTGCTGCGATAGGACATCAAACAAGTACATAGCAACAAGTTTGTAAGTTTTGTATTTTCAACAGTTTCAAGACCGCAAAAGGCATCGAAGTCCAAGAGGAGGGTACACTGAAGGAAGCTCTTGATGAGGAAAACAAGCCCCACAGCGTCGTGGTTGTCCGCGGCTCCTACAGCTACCCCGGTGAGAACGGTCCAGTGTTTATCAAATACTTCGCTGACGAGACCGGCTTCCACGCGGAAGGAGATTCCATCCCCAAGCCCGCCAGGAGATAAGCTACCAACGACGACAAGCAGATGAATTGTTGATTGATTCAAAGCATTGTCATTAATCAATTGTTCATCAGCGAATGTACTCTGCAACTCTGACGACGTTTAGCAAATAACAGGACGGTTACCATGACACAGGAGCGTGCGGAGGGAAGAGCGTCAGCCACGCGACTAGCTCCTCGTTACTTGATGCTCACTGCCATATTATGTTGTGTTTTAGTAGCGTAATTCGTACTGTAAATAAAATTAGTTTTAACAATCAACTTATAAGTTTTATTTTATTTGTGGGATATATTTACTTCTATTTTAGTCGTGTTTTGCACACTAAAACATCACATACTTACCTACACTATTATAGTGTAAAAAATATTATTAACCTAGCAAATAAATACTGTGAAAATAATATCAGTCATAAGAATTACTCACAATGATAATTGTATTATTATTATCAAGTGAATAGGCATATAATAAAGGTCCTATTATATGCAAAAAAAAACCGGCTAAGTGCGTGTTGGACCACGCACAATGAAGGGTTCGTAGTTGACAAGAATTTTATCCCAAAAACAAACTTAACATTGTAGCTGAAAAACATGTTCTCCCATAAATTGATATACGTCACAGTAAATCTTCCAACTGCAAATTAAAGCTTATAATCGCAAACAATAAATTAACAGTTTTCGGACTTTTTCCTTTACTTGTGCTGTGAGACCTTGCTACTTGCCAAATTTCATGATTCTAGGTCAACAGGATATATGTTTTGATTTACTTGCAAGTATCAAAATATGTCGCATAAATGGCCGCTTTTGTTGTTGTGTTGACTAGAAGCTTGATTTGTTTAGAATTCCAAGGGGCCATAGACCTACGTACAGTCAGCAACAAAAGTCGATTAACACTTGAGTTTTCTAAATCTTAATTATTGAGAAAAAAACTTAATTAAAATCGGAACTGATGTTAATTTTAAAGAAAATGAACTCTTATATAATAAATGTAATGCTAAAAAGCAGGTTATCGTATAATTTTGTGTTAATTTAGATGATATCAAAAAGTAGCAGTGTTAACCGACTTCTGTTGCTGACCGTACCTATTTGATATTAATTTCAACTTGATACCTCCACGCGTTCCTGAGAAAAAGGTTCTTGACAGACTGACTGACAGACTGACAGACAGATGGACAACGAAGTGATCCTATTATAAGAGGGTTCCGTTTTTTCCTTTTGAGGTACGGAACCCTAAAAACGTTGGCATTATTATATAATTTTTGCAAATTTATTGCTGTCGAAAAATATGTATGGTACTCGTGAAAATATGAACAACTTTTACATAACATAAGAATAGGACCCGCACCCTAATTGCGTAACACATTATCAATCGGAGTTGGTTTCATTTTGACAGTTTAACAACATTCATTGCGTTATTGACGTTGCCGAGCAGACTAATTTTTCGAACATACGAAGCAATAGATTAGCAATTTGTTTCAAAATGAAACCAACTCCGATCGCTAATGTGTTACGCAATTAGGGTGCAGTTTTAAAAACGTCTTTTATTAGTCCCCCCTCAAAATTCAAAGGCCAGGTAGCATAGTAAAGACCTTCGTTATGTGAGTTACATACTCCAAAAAAAAAATGGCGACATCGACCTTTACAAAACCCGTGCCTTTTTCGAAGTAGTCAGATTACTTAAACAGTGAAGTGACGACAGGTCATATTTTATTTAGCAGGAGTAGAAATAAACAAATTAGTATGAGTTAGCGCATCATACCAGAATACCAAGATAGAGAAGTATGCGCTTTCATATTTGATAAAGGTCAACTAAATATGGTTTTTGCGACATAATGCGACCTTGTTGCTATTGCCTTCTCTATTAAAATAATTTCATGTTAATCATTTTTAAAGAACAAAACATTTAATTATATTTCTATGTATTATTACAGAAATGAAACAAAATGCATTTGTTTTTCAAGTTTTTGTTTTTTTTTTACATAGTCTATAATACATTTCAAAGTTTTAAGTAAGAATAATAATATGTATCTAGTACAAAATAAAGTATCTAACTATACCAATATACAAAATAAAAACCGGTCAAGAGCGAGTCGGACTCGCGCACCGAGGGTTCCGTTCCGATTTCTGAAAAAGTGTGCTATTTAGAGACATCTTTTTATTTTTTCTGTAATCTTTACATAAACTTCTATCACATAGAATAATTTCAGATTTTTCCCTTTGCAATCTTCGGAGATAAGGGGGGGGAGGGGGGAGCGGTATTTTTTTTTACATTTTTCATCAAAAGTGGAAAACTATGCGGCCTAAACAAAAAATAAAAAAATGTTAAAGAATGTGCAAATAGCATTCTTTCCCCACTTTGAATTTTTAAGACCCCCTTTCAGTACCTGTAACAAAAAAAAAAAAAAAATATTTCTTTCTTTTTTGCAAAATAGTTTACTTAAAATTAGTTTGTATAAACATAACCTATAAACAACAAAATTATATCCTAACTAAACTATTAAAAAACTAAAATATGGCGTCGAAAAATTCCTCCGCATCGCTGTCGACTGGTAGAGTACCCAAGAGACTGGCGGCATTGCCACGTTGTATGGCAATGCTAAGCCTCTGGCCAAAGTAAAAGCCAGCCCTCGGGTCACGGGAAGTGTCAACCAGCCGTTTGGAGATTTCGTTGAATAAAACAAGAGCACTTGGACCCCACGGCCCAAGGGTTTTAACCCCAAACGGCTCGAAAATATAATTACCGATAAGGTTATTATATTTCCGCCGCTTGAGGTTTTCCGCAGCTGCAGCAGCAGTGCCAGCACAGCACGCCGAGCCAGGAAGATGGGATGGCGCAAGAGTATCGACACACGTTGCGTCCCACACTAAAGGCCTTCCCACCTTCCATGGAAATAAAGACATCCCGTCCGGTCTCTTGCCATCGTCGCGTGCCAAGCCATTGGGTTCTAATAAAGCTGGAACGCCGACGGTGACAAGGGCTCGTCGGATGATGTCATTGATGTTCGCGTGCCGTGCTAAGCGACCCGCACTTCGGCTGCAAGACAGGCCGTGGTGTCCGAGGCTGTTGACAACTTCACCACAGTGACAGCGATGAGGAGAACAACATGGAGCTCCTAGTCGCAGTGAAGCAGCGAGGCGGAAAGTAGTGTCGTCGAACAAAGTGCCTATGTTCGACGACGGTAGTGCGTGAAGCCACAGACCCGACTCCCACTTAACCACAGCCAGCAGACGCGCACGCTCCGCAGTAGTAGCAGACGTGTCAAGTAAATAATAGTTGGGTAAACGTCATGTAAAACTGTTCCAAATTTCAAGTTGATAGCATTAGTAGTTCTTGAGATATCCAGCTGTGACAGACAGACAGACAGACAGACTGAGTGACACCATAAGGGTTCCTTTTTTACCATTTTGGTACGGAACCGTAATAAAGAAAAATTCTAGGACATACATTTTTTTTTTAGTTTAATAAACGAGGCACTGTTTATAATTTTACGCGTCATCGGTCAGTCACCGTCTAACCTATCACTCCTTTGCAAGTGTGAAACCATAAAATGGTGTGCTATGAAAACTCTCCAACATTCAGGGCCTGAGCACACTTCCACCTCGAAACCGCATTATGTTTCATCATGCGAGTCAGTTGAATTGAACAACTGCGGTTTCGCTGCTATGGTTTCGCGTTGGAGGTGTGCTAAAGGCCTAAGGAAACAAGCGGAAGAGTAAAATACTAAAGCCCGGTTTATAGAAAGAAAATCATTTTTTTTTTTTTTTTTTTTTGGAATGGCTTCTCGCAGTTGACCACGGGGGGTCGAGACTGTTTAACCGGACTTTCCTGTGGCTGCTTTAAGCGAGAGCTTAAAGCCTCCGGCCAGGCTTAAAACTAAGACTTAAAACTAGGGGTTTGAGCGACTCTGCACGTCGCTGCGGTAAGGGTAGGGAGGACAGCCAGAGGGTTCAGGCTGGGTCGTGACGCGATAACATCCAAGGTACGAGGTACGAGAATGATCGGTGGGCAACGGGAGTTTAGTGGCGGGTTAGAGGCTACAGGCTCGGCTGCGCTACCGGCTGGCGCAGTCTCGCCTAGTAGAGGGCAAGAGGGAGGTGGGCAATTACGTTTTCGACCTCGACGGCGGGGTCGGAACGTAGGTCTTAGCTTGCTTTTGCGGAGCGTACTGGTGGCCTTATTACTCTCCTGTAGGAGAGTTATAGGGTCATCAGGTTCGGAGAGAACATGTTTAGGACGGCGGGTCCTACTAATCCGGGAGGGAACATAGTTGGCGGATTCGACAACCAAAGGGTTGCGATGTTTCGCGGCGGTTTCAAAGAAACGCACGGAATTGCGTTTCAAAAATTGTCGGATTGATGGGATTTTGAGGTCAAGGTGGAGGTTTTCGTTCCGAACGAACCAGGGGGCACCCGTTATCTTTCGGAGAAAACGGTTTTGCAGTGTCTGCATTCTATGAATGTGGTGGGGCTTGGCGTGAGCAAATACCGAGCCCGCATAGGTCATGATGGGCCGAATGACGGCTGTATAAATGCGCAACTTGCACTTAAGTGACAATTTGCTACGTGCATTCAGAACGGAATGTAGTCTACCGAGGGCAAAAGCGGCCCGTGAACGAGCGAGCTTTATGTGCTCGGAGAAGTTTAGGTGCTCATCGAGCGTGACACCGAGATATTTGGCTCGCTTCTCCCAAGGGATCGGCTTGTCAAACATCATGATTGGTCGGGGTAAAGGACGTGTGTGGTACGGTTTCAGAAAGAGAACCGCTTGGCTTTTATCCGGGTTTACTTCGATTCTCCACCTACGAAACCACCAGGCGAGGTTATCGACTGCGGTTTGGAGAGTACGAGATATCGCGTCTGGGCTTTTTCCCGTGTAGTAAATGGCCGTATCGTCTGCGAACAGAGCCAACTGAGCCTTTCTACTTTTCGGGATATCGCTGGTAAATAGAATAAAGATAAGGGGTGAAATTACAGAGCCCTGTGGTACGCCTGCGCGAATTGGGTGGGGTGAAGATAGCGCTCCTTCGATACGGTATCGAAAGGTGCGGTTTGACAAAAAGTCACGTAAAATGAGCACGAGACGGTCTGGCACTCCGAGTTTGTAAAGCTTATAAATTAAGCCGTTGTGCCAGACTTTGTCAAAAGCTTTCGCTATATCGAAAAATACCGCTCCCGTCATCGAACCGCGCTGAAAGCCAGCGCCTATGTGTTCGATGATGCGGTGAACCTGATTTACACAGGAATGTTGGGTACGGAACCCGAACTGTTCGTTAGGTATGAGGCCCTTTGTCTCGGCATAGTCTCTGAGGCGCTTATAAATAAGTCTCTCATAGATTTTGCCGAGGACACTGAGCAGGCTAATGGGGCGGTAGCTAGAGGGCTCGCTCTTGGACTTACCGGGCTTATTTAGAAAGAAAATCAACACAAAATTTAGTTAATAAATCAATGAGGTATTATAATACAAATAGTCAAGCGCGTATAAATTGCTGTGATTCGTTGCCTGCATTAGCAACAGCCAATCGCATACTTGTGTTTAATTATGACGTGTCGATCATTTTTGTTCCAGAAACTAGTAAGCCACAGATGCTGGACTGGATCTCAGCACGTGTAGGAAGACGTATCGACGCCACGCTCCGCCCTTGCTAAGCATAAGTTACGTGGCCTGACAGTGGCTTCTTCCTAACTATCCTAACTAATATTATAAATGCGAAAGTTAGTTTGTTTGTTACGTTTTCACGCTAAAACGGCAATTTGGCACACGGGTGGACCATGACTTGGAGTAGAAGGTAAAATACTTTATATCCCGGCAGTACGTTCCCCTGGGACATTTACCGACCTACACGCGGGCGCAGCCGCGGGCAAAAGCTAGTAATATTATAAATGCGAAAGTGAGTTTGTTTGTTTATTACGCTTTCACGCTGAAACGGCTGAACGGTTTGGATGAAATTTGGCACATGGGCAGACCTGGGTTAGGACATAGGATACTTTTTATCTCATAGTACGTTTCCGTGGGATAATTTCGGGCTAAGCTGCGAGCAAAAGCTAGTAGAAGTATAAATAAACTTGTGTAGTAGAGATGACACTTGGAATTCTGAGACATCCCGGCCTAGGTATAGCATTTTTTGACCTTCGACTTCGATTTATCGAGCACTTGTACAACAAAACTTTTTAAAATATGTAGTAGGTACCTAACATTTATATTTAGATAACTTTTGAGCCTCGACTCGAGATTCTATCCTCTGGAGTCAGTATTGTGCATGGAAATAAAAATAAAATAAACACATAAACGAGTCCCTTCTGTAGCTATAATCGCGTTGTTATTGGATATCCTCACTCAAGCTTAGACTGAGTGAGTTGTGTAGATATATCGATCTTAAAATTAAATGTTCTAGTAACATTTGCTTTTTAACAATGTTTTTTTTTTAAATATTTGCGTTCATAAGTATTTTAATTTGAATAGTGGACTTAGCTAATTAGCAATCAGGTTCCCCTAAGTTTTCGGTTCATAATGATGTTTCTTCTGTAATTAAAATTGATTTAGGTTCAGTCAGCGACAAAAGGCGACTGACACTTCAGTTTTTTAAATTTTTTAATACATAAGAAGTAAATATAAATCAAAATTTATTCTTAGCTAGGTACTAGTATTTCTGAATGCGAACAGTAGACTTCGCAAGCGCAAACAATTTTGCAACAATTTTTTTTAAAGTTATATAAAATGGGATATTTACCATTTTTTTTTGATTTTTAAAACGTGGTAAATAACCCGTTTTAAATAACTTTATTAGTGAAAATAACCATGTCAGTTTAAAATCCTTCTATCCAACTTAAAAGAAGAAGCCCGACTGCGGCTGTAGGTTACAACGAGGCGGTCGCACGGTTACCGCAGGGATGGCCGCTTTGTCTCGATTATCAGTTCGAGAGAACTGCTAGGGAACGTGTCTCCAAAAGAAAGCTCTTTTGGAGGCATGTTGCCTAGCAGTACCGACTCAATGCCGTTGAAAAGCTTGGGTCACTTAATAGAAATTTTGCCGTGAGTACTCCGAGTGTAGATGTCAGGTATCGTGTGAGTAATGACTGACCAAATACCTGTTACGCCAGCGTAAGGGTGTCAATCACATGTAAAAGCATAAAATAAGCTCAGGTAAGTAGTACGAACTACGGTTCATAGTGGCGACCTACATAAGCATCCGGTCTATTCTGTTAAAACCTCACCGTGTAAACTTGGGTGAAGTGAGGTGTCAAAAAATCATACCACCAATGGTAGGGATTGACACCAAGTGATAGTTCGTTTCACCGAAGTTTTCACGGTAAATTTTTCAGAGAATAAGTCGCCAGTTCGGGCTTTCGTCGGAGACTGTGGTAGTTTTTAGCCCCTTTTAAGTACCGTCCAATTAAAAATTCCCGGCGACAAAAAAATTCTGTAGTTAGTTTAATTTTTTATATACATATATAATTGCTTTTTCCCGCGGCCGCGCCCGCGTGGATGTCGAGAGATGTCCCATGGGAATAAAAATCCTTTAATAATTTCTTGTCTACTTTTTAAAGGAACCTCTGTGCAAAATTTCAGATTTATAGGTCCAAGGGTTTGGGCTGGGCGTTGATGAGTCAGTCAGTCAGTCAGGACTTTTCTTTTTACATATTGAGATAGCTTCTGCCCGCGACTTCGTCCGCGTGAAATTTCTTGTATACCCGAGCCACCCCGTCGCATCGCATTGCCTGCCCGCGCTATTATTTAGACTTTTTTTCTTTTTGCTCGGCACCTAAGAGCTAAGAGTCTTAGAGTGATGTTAAATATGCCTATAGCCTCCCTTAAGAATTGGGTTTATCAAATGCAAAAATAATGATTAAAGTCCGACTAGTAGTTCCAGAGATTAGCGCGTTCAAATAAACAATAGAAAGTGTGTGTGTCACCTCCGACGTTGACTCCTAATTTTTATGCCGTTCCAAGTTTCCGACTTTCCCTCTCCCTCTAACTCCCTCTCATCCCCTGACCCTCCCCATCCCTCTCTTCCTCTCACCCCCTCACCACATCTCCTTGCCACTAACCTCCACTCCCCCTCTCACACACCCCCTACACCGCTTTCCCCTCCCCTCTACCCTCACCAACTACTTCCCTCCTCCTCTCCCTCCTCTCCACTCTCCCTCCTCACTACACCCTCCTATCAGTCTCCCTCTCACGTCCGTCCATCATCCTACCCCTCTCCCTCCTCACTCTCCCCCTCACCTGATCACCCCTTCTTTCGTTTTCCCTCCTCACCACCCCCTCCCCTTTCCTCCCCCTCTACCCCTTCCCTCTGGGGGAAAAACTATTATTGAAAATCTTTATTACTTACTTAGGCATGTATTTGTGCCAAGTTTCAAGTTAATTAACCAAATGAATAAGATGTTTAATTTAAACTAGATTCCCTGTTTTCACCACCACAGGGGTGGAATTAAAAAAAATCGTTGAGATATTTCCGTAACTTGACTGAAAGCTTATTTAAACTAATTTTCGAGTTCAGCATCAAGCCCCGCAGTAAAACCTGCCGTAAGTAAAACCCGCAGTAAACTACCCCTTTCACCCGATTATCGAAAACCCAAATACACCTTATTCTTCATCAAGTATAAATACTGAGTTTAAAGTTAATCGGACCGCGCGTTAAAATTCCTCCATACAAACTATAAGAGCTCAGAAAAACAAGGTAAAAGATTAATATAATATTTAATTAAAAATCGACATAACGCAGTACAACAAGATGTTAGATAGATGTTAAGCCGTCGGAGTCCGCGAGTGAAAAGGGACGAACGCCTCGGTGCGCTATCCCAGCTAGGCGCACCGCCCGCGCGTTGCTAACTTCGCAGTTGTCAACTTCATGACGGTTCTCGAGCGCCATCTCCCTTACAGTCGGCCTTCCTGATACAGCTGCGCGCCCCGCGTAGCTCTCGCTCCTTGGTGCAGATGACGGCCCAGCTCGTTCACGAACTCACGATGCAGCGACGACACTGTGGGATTGGCATCTTAATGCCAACTTGAACTGGCGTCTGAATGCCAGTGCGATTGACGTCTTAGTGTCAACTTGAACTGACGTCTAAATGTCAGTGAGATTGACGTGTTATTGTCAACTTGAACTGACGTCTGAATGTCAGTGTGATTGACGTCTTAATGTCAACTTGAACTGACGTCTGAATGTCAGTGTGATTGACGTTTTAATGTCAACTTGAACTGTCATCTGAATGTCAGTGCGATTGGCTTCTGAATGCCAACTTCAACTGACTTCTTAATGTCAGTATAACACAATCTAAACAAAAACCGATTGTGGTTAATAAATGAGATTGGCTTCTGAATGCCAACTTCAACTGACTTCTTAATGTCAGTATAACACAATCTAAACAAAAACCGATTGTGTTTAATAATGATGGCTTACCCTTCAGGGATCACATCATAAATGTCGTGTCACAACAGCCTCCTAAGGCATAGTCTTCCTCCTAAGGAACGACACACGACTATACAACCTCTTAAGGTTAAATGCATTATATCAACGCCTCTGAAGGCTAGCGCTATTGAAACAAAGATCGATCATAAAATTATTGTTAATATTAACAATGACTAAAATGTCGGTTAAAAATGGATCCATTTAACAATTTTTAACTGTGCACTAATCAAATGAAATAAATTGTACCTATTCCTTTACTCGGAATTAGAGTTATCAGCCTCATCGGAATGATCACATTGGGAAAGCTTTAACTTCTCCCTGGCCAAGGCATTGTCATAAAGTCAACCACGGTTACGTGTACTCTTAATCACGTACCGACCATGAGGCAGGACCTTTACAATTTTATATAGCCCGTCAAAACGCGGCATAAGTTTACCACTGCGTAAACCCTTACGAATGATCTTTCGGCAAGAACTAGATCACCTATCTTAACAGGAGCTTCATAATGCCGTTTTTGATCATACTTTGCCTGCTGAAACCACTTAGCTGATCTCGTGACAGCGATTTTCCGTCAACTCGTTCAAATTCGGTGACCTATCAGGCACAACTATATCGGGTTGAAACCCATAGAGAACTTCCAATGGAGTCTTACCCGTACTAGTTTAATCCTAAATGTACCATAGGCAAATATATCTCCCAGTCATTTTGGTCATCACTAACGTATGTTATAAGGGCGTCAAGTATTGTCTTATTAAAATGTTCAACCTGCCCATTCGCTCTTGGGCTAGAACATGAAAGATATGCTTTATATGCCTTTGAATGCAATAATCTTTGAAATCATTGCAGCTAAAAGCTTTGCCACAGTCGCTTATTATACGATTTGAAACAAGAAAACATTTAAATTAATTCGTCAAACATCTGAACGTCTGCAACACATTTACAATTGACGTCTCAAAGAGATTCGTCCCATATAAAAAGCTCGTGAAGGCATTATTGCTAGATTTTGCCTGATGGAATTTTACAGAATGGGCCAAGATGGTCTACATGAACCATGTGAAAAGGTACGGCCACCTTTTCAATTGGATGTAACAAGCCCGCACGACGGCCAGTTGGTATTTTAACATATTGACATGGTATACAACCACGAGTGTACTTTTGGATAAACCAACGCATACCGTGAAACCAGTACTTTGACCTTATGGCACTAAGTTTCATTAAAATTGTGACCATTATTATCATGTAAACTTTGAACGAGAGACCAACATGACATTCGTGAAACGACTACATTTTGACGCAACGCAATGATTCGTTATCCTGCTGCACACATTCAATTACGTCTTTTTCAACACATAGCATTACTGAATCCACATGATTACGACTCAGCGCGTCCACGTGAGCCATGGATTTGCCGGCACGATACTCGACAGTAAATCAAACCCTTGAACTTCAAGCGACCACCACTGGGCGATACGGGAGACAATACACGTTTGGTCCATGTCCGGCGTAATGCGCTACAATAGGTCAGTAGAACAAATTTTAAACCTGACAGGTATACTTTAAACTTTTTCAGGCTCATGACAATAGCCAACGTCTAGTTCGAAATTGTGACACTTTTGTTCGACAGACGTAGTCCGTCTACTCGCACGCGACTGGTTTTCACGCAACGTCCGGCTGCTGGTATAGCAAAATTCCACCTAAGCCTATTTTGAACGCGTCTGTATGAATTTGGTTTAATATAATCCAGATTAAACAACGACAACACGGGTAGTTTTACAAAAATCGATATAATGCGATGGAATTCAAAAGACTGTTCGGCACCCCATACCCATGGTTGGTCCTTTGTGGTGAGTATAGTGATATAGGACGAGCGAGGCTAGGAAAATTAGGCATACAGTTCCTAGAATAATTTGCCAGTATAAAACTAACGTATCTGATGTAAGTTTCTAGGCACAGCAAGACATGAACTCAATCAATCTGCCTAGCCATTTCCCAACTATGTTGGGGTCGGTTTCCAGTCTAACCCATTGAAGCTGAATACTGAATAAGTAATAATATTTTACATGAAGCGACTGCCAATCTGACCTCCACAACCCAGTTGCTGGATAATACTGGTAAGACGGGTTGTCAGACTTTCGGGCTTCTGACGACCCGTAACGACTGTCAAAGACCCACGAATGACAGCCGGGACAAACGGCTTAACGTGCTTTCCGAGGCACGGAGGAGTCTCGGTATGTAAAGATGGTCACCCATCCATGGACCAACCCCGGCAAGCGTAGCTTAACCTGGTAGATCGACCCGTGCGGCTGTACTGAGCCACGAGCTCCTCAGAAAAATCATGAACTGCAGTGAGCTTATACTTGGAGGGCCTGACTTCGCCATCACACACCTCATGCCGTAAAGACCACTTGCCTAACCTGAGCATCACATTAGCATCATAATTATGAGGAATTTGATTCCTCCACAATTCCTTTACTCAATAAGTCTGATACGATATAAACATCCAATTCTGATGGTAATAAATAGGCTGCGTGTTAGTTAATTCAATGTGCATTTGCACTGAACATTTTCCAATTTTATTTTCACCACCCGAAAAACAATCGGAATAATCGTGCAGTAAAAATTCAAGATCAGTCACGACATTTGGTTCCAGGAAATCACATATTATTATCGTCCAGAATCGTAACTCGCGCCACGCATCGGTTGCGCGGTAGTTTTATGACCTCATTACTAATATTAATTACTTTCAAGACAACTTTGCCATCCGTAATCTCGGTATCGCATTCGGGAATAATGCACTGCCCTCGGCATATTATATTCAGTAGCACGCAGTGTAATCGAACCAGAATCAAAATTAACACGAGATAATAGTATTATATTTACACCGGGTTGCAAAATTACTTTGTTATCCGAAACCAACTTGACGCGCTCAACTTTACCTACTACATGTACCAGGCAGTTTGGGAAATTGATTTGCATTAAATATCCTTAGAGATGTCGGTGTTTTAATCACCTAAATACGGTACAAAACTCTGTCAAAGGCTGGCCTATTATAGTGCCATTATCTTGTGCAAAGTCAGGTACTATAATAAAAGCATACAATCACAAGTAGCCTCGCAAATTTACTGGAATCTTTACAACTACTACCAGACCGATCAGATTGGTTTTTGAGCCACCAAAACCGGACAAAACAATATTTTCGCAAGGACTCCTTCTAATTTTAATCGACTAGATACTGATTGTTACACAGAGAAATCATTATTTTTTACGGTCATGTAATATTTCGAACTACCCGACGCATCAGTAATATGATAACGCGCACAGGATGTCATTGTTTGTCATTTTCTTTGTTAGAAATTGTACGACGATTTTTAAGTTTCTTCTTTTTAATGACCTGTTTTGCCATAGTTACTACATTTTTAATTTTGATTAATCAAACAATTAGTTTCGTGATGTCCGCGCTTGCTACAGAATACACACACCAAAGTCGTTCCGTCTTGCTTCCGAGATTTACTGTTACACTTGTTTGCAGTATTAAATCTAATTGGTTGTCATAATGACTATTGTACTTTTTATTGCGATCAATATTTACGCCTGCGGGGTGCTTAAACGATGACAAGTAATTTAATAAGCTAATTGGGTCACGACATCTCGCGGATATACCTTACTTCTAAGTAAGTCATTTCCAATCGTACTTAACGATGAGCTCAATGATTAGGGAGTCTGGTATTCCACATAGTTTACCCAGCACCAATTTACCAAAATTGAATGTAATACCTTTCAGGACGACGTACTTCGTTTACAAGATCACGCATCACGTTGTTTCCAATCTAACCAATTTGAATTGACGTCGCTTAGCTGACCATACCACCGCCACGCATAGCCTTTTAGTTTAGGGTCTTACAATTAAATTATGGCAGTTTTTTTTTTCGTCCCAACCGTACATTTTTGAAATACCTTCAACTTTTCTTATCCATAGTTCCATTATAATTAAAGAAATATGAGGATCTAATTACGGTATTCGGTCGCTACGACCGACATAGTATCGATGGATGAATATTATGGTGGCAATGTGGTGGACTAGTAGTGGTAGCTTCTAACGACGCGACTATCACCGATACCGATTGCACGGATGTTTCATCACGAGAGGTATCTCCAACGCTGAGATCCTTGCTATAGTGTGTGCCATCGGGGCCCCGTCTCCAGAACGCGGTAACGGAATTTCGTTAGGTACTGCTAGCAATAGGTTCACGAAGGGTACCGCGGGTAGTGACGGCGGCGTATAGGGACGCTCACCATGCACCTTGATTTATCACATTCGACGCGGCGCCAGAACTACCCCCCAATGCGGGTGTTACGCTAACCCTGCCTTGCAATACTTGATTTTTCAATATGACTACGCGTTCTTAGTAATCTACGCGTGTGTATTTAACATCTTTGACTAAACGGCAACGCAAAGATTTCTCATTGTCACTGTTGCTGTCGGCGTTATTTTTACATTTACTTTTTTTTTTTTACGGTGTCCCATTATTGTAGAATAATTACACGAAGCAATAAATAGGGTACACAGTCAAGTGAAATGCAAGTGTAAAATAAAGTTAAGCAATAGTCAAACACGGTACCTACTTGTGATCAGGATACACTAACAGTTATTATTTTTAAAAACTTACGTGGGCCGCAATAGTTCTATCCCGCTTCTGAGCTATAAGAGCTCAGAAAAACAAGGTAAAAGATTAATATAATATTTAATTAAAAATCGACATAACGCAGTACAACAAGATGTTAGATAGATGTTAAGCCGTCGGAGTCCGCGAGTGAAAAGGGACGAACGCCTCGGTGCGCTATCCCAGCTAGGCGCACCGCCCGCGCGTTGCTAACTTCGCAGTTGTCAACTTCATGACGGTTCTCGAGCGCCATCTCCCTTACAAAACTTTAACATTCCCAATCCCTTCTTAAGGGGTAGTTTAGAAAAACTAAAAATGAAAAACTTTATAATTTACTTAGATAAATATTCATGCCAAGTTTCAAGTCTATTAACTCAAGGAATAAGGTTTTTCATACAAACTTTGGACCCCCGTTTCGCCCCGAATTTTGAAAAATCTTTTCTTAGTGCACCCCTAGACTTCATAAGAAACCTACATGCCAAATTTGGAATCTCTAGACCCAGCGGTTTGGGCTGTGCGTTGATATGTCATCACTCAGTCAGTCAGTTTCTTCTTTATTTTGGAAGAAGGTTTTCTACTCAGAAGAATAACTAAAGCATAGAAGGAAGGCTAAAAACAGAATTCTGTAACTACCTTTATTCCCGTTCTATTATTAGGTACGATAAAGGTACGATAAAGGATGTGGGAAAGAGATAAATGTTTTACTCTTTGTTTTAAACTTCACTTTGATCAGCATATTCAAAAAATTGTTAATAAGGCTTATCGTTTGTATGGCTTTGTTATGAGGTCCACCATTGATTTTAAGCGCATTGATACCTATATAATAGGTCTTTACCTATGAAATTGCCGTTTTGTATGAAAAAATTTAAACGAATTTTTTTCATGTATTTTTTATTTGTATTAATCGAAGTAATCACCCATGCAATCAATGCATCTTTGCCAACGCAGTGGCAGTTTATTGATGCCTTCTTAAAGAAATCAGCTGGTCTGGGAGGCAACAAATTCTTCAAAGGCATTTTGTACTGCCTCTCGGGTATTGAATTTTTTTCCCACCAAGAAGTTATCCAAATTCTGGAAAAAGTAGTAGTCTATAGGCGCAAGGTCTGGTGAGTAGGGCGAATGACGGAGAGCTTCCAACCCCAGTTCTTGCAACTTGGAGACCGTCTGCTGTGCAGTATGAGGTCGCGCGTTGTCGTGCAGGAGCAGCGGAGACGAGCGATTGACCAATGCTGGTTGGAGATGTGCCAGCTTCTCCATCATTGTGTTCAGTTCTTCACAGTACACATCTGCAGTAATGCTCACCCCGTTTGGTAAGAAGCTGTGATGAATCACACCGGCGCTAGACCACCAAACAGTGACCATCACTTTTCTAGGGGTAAGTTTTCGTTTAGGGCATTGTTTAGGTGCTGAACCAGGATCCAACCAACTTGCTGAGCGCTTGCGGTTATCAAACAGAATCCATTTTTCATCGCAGGTAACAATGCGGTTCAAAATTCCTTCATTTGTGTGTCTGTTGAGCAGTGCAAGGCACGTCTCGACGCGTACTTCGCGCTGGCGATCATTGAGTTCGTGGGGCACCCATTTGTCAAGCTTTTTTACCTTGCCAATTTGACGCAAATGGACCAATATTGTTTTGACGCTAACGTCGAAAGCTGCTGTTAATTCAGCCGTAGATTGTGTATCATCAGCTTCCACAATCGCCTTTAATTCGTAATTGTCGACCAAAGTCTTCGGACGACCGCGAGGTTCATTTTTCAGGTCGAAATTTCCAGAACGGAAGCGAGCAAACCAATAACAGGTGGTGCGTTGGTTTGTAGTGTTAGCTCCGTAAACGTCGTTGATGTTGCGTGCCGCTTGTGCCGCGTTGCTGCCACGACGGTACTCATATTCCATAATTACTCGAATTTTTAACGTATCCATGATGACGAAAAAGATTGAAATGCGATGAAAATGTAACACTAATCAATAAACAAATGACTAGACTTTTGGAAAAAAAATCCATGTTTTTAAAATTAAAGTAATTTGAAATTAGAATTCTTAGCCAAACAAAAATTATTTTGATTTGAAATGGCCAGTACTGCAGAACGGCAATTTCATAGGTAAAGACCTAATACATATATATAAAGCACTAATTCGGTCACAACTCGAATACGCTGTATTAATTTGGAATCCTATTTACAAAAAATACATAGACAGTTTGGAAAATGTCCAGCGTAAATTTCTCAAAGCCCTGCGTTATCGCTGCCCCCACGACTTTATTTCCTCTAATTCACGCCAAAAGAATGTTGAGCTGTTAAATTTAAAGTCTAGACGCCTTTTCCTAGAAACTATGTTTCTCTATGACTTGTGTAATAACAGATATGATTGCATAGATCTCACTAATAAGTTAAGCTACTTTGTTCCGAGAACTGTCATTGCACGACAGGTGCGTGCACGTCCGCTTTTTGCCGTTTCCTCCTGCCGCACTAACGCTGGAGTTCGCGCACCTCTTCGTCGCATAGCAAAAAATTTCAACACTGTGTTCGCAAATTTGGATTTGTTTACATTGTCTGCTGATAAAGAAGCTCGTTGGTAAAATTAATTAGAGAGACAAATTCTTAAAATTTATTAGTCAGATTTTTAAAACAAGAACTGTAATTTTTATTTGTTAAAAAAAAAGGTATTTGTTTTCTTTCCTTTCTCTTCATTTTAGAATTTTCTTTAGATTTAACCTTTCAACTTTCACTCGTGTGCAAATAGTTCAATATCAATAATGAAGTATTTAAGATGTGGATAACGCCGTGAGCTACACATAATTATGCTTCGTGATTTCGTCCTCATTGTACACATGTAGTTTGTACTTCTCATACCCGCTAACCACATTATTTAAAGATGAAAACCTTCATCATAAAAAAATATTAAAAAATAAAAATATTTTATCTGTGGTCCGCCCGTTGGCGCGTGCTGTCCTGGCATCTGTCAATCATTGTACTTTTTTGTGCCCCGCGCTGATCACGTTTTTCGTTAAGAAAAATTTTAACGAAATGGAAAAATATCGAAGAATCCGAGACAAGGAAATGGAGGAGCTGAACGAGCGTCTGCGAGATCTGGAAAATCGAGTGGAAAAGCGAAAACGGAGTCGTCTTGAAACTCGAGTAAGTTTCTTGATAAACCTAACAATTTGTCTTTATTTTAAATCATTTTCCTAAAATTTATTTACCTTGGGTGCCGCAATATGCATATCAGTCTCTAAAGGTTTTACGAGAGGTTAACCATGAGAATTAACTGTACCATATACTTACGAAAGAACGACATCACACGAGCCGATGGCCTATAATTTTAGTGTTAAAAACACGTCCCTTCTGGATGCTTAACAGTCTCGTAAGAGTTTTTACGAAAAGTTAAATATGAGAACATTAAACTGTTCCGTATACTTAATAAAGAACGACATCACTCGAGCTTTCACGAGAGGTTAGCCGATGGTATATACGTTCAGTGTTAAAAACACGCTTCTGTTGGATCCCTAGCAGTCTCTTAAAAGTTTTCACGAGAGGTTAACCATGAGAAAAATATCTGTGCCGTATACTTACAAAAGAACGATACTATACGAGCTTTCACGAGAGGTTAGTCGATGGTCTATACGTTCAGTGTTAAAAACACGTCTCTGCTATTAGACCCCTAGGAGTCTCTAAGAGTTTTCACGAGAGGTTAACCATGAGAATATGCTGTATACTTGCAGAAGAACGACACCACAAGAGCTTTCACGAGAGGTTAGCCAGTGGTACGATACGTTCGGTGTTAAAAACATGTCTCTGCTGTGTCCCTAGAGCTATCACGAGAGGTTAGCCGTGGATTTAGATTTATGCAGTCTGGAACTGAACTTCAATTGTTCTTTGTAGATGAGTATGAAGCTCGCTTCCGTGGAAGACACTACAGTCGAACACGTTCAAGGAGTTATGTGTCACTTGACCGAATCCGTCGCAGCCGGACTCAATGCCGCCAATTTTAACTCTTTTATTTACCAGATAAAATGTTTTTCAAAAATTCCAATATACAATCTAACTTAATTATGCTATGTTAGTACTTAAATTCTACTACAATACAACTAGAAGGAGGCTGTGATTGTAATGGTATCTATACCACAACCATGTAATGTCATGTCATTGTAATGTCTTACCTTCAAGTATTGAGAATCTACTCAGAGAGGAGGGGGGCGGTACAGTTAGCTACCTTATCTATGGAACAGCAAGGCAGTCTGGCCACATGGTGGTCCGGTGAGCAATTATAGATAGCAATTAAGAAGCAAAACATTTAAAAAAAGTATGAAACACCTGTAATCTAAGTGGCAGAAGCAGTAAATGAAAGAGGAATCAACTGCAGCAGATTATAATGGCTGTTGCCATTACATCCACTGGCAAAGTCCTTAACAGTTTAATAGTCTCACAAGGGAGTGCATCAAATAGAAACGTTAACTGACTCAGCTAGACAACTGTGACATTTATCATGATAGTTCATCACACGGAGATCCTTAATGCTAGGAAATGAAAGAATGGATGGAACAAACAGATATTGATTATCTGATTACCTGGTCGGGCTATAAGCTTCAAGATAAATTCAATGACATCAAACGGTACTGAAACAGAACTGAAACTAGCTCAGATACACAATGGTAGATTGCAGTATTTTTCTGAAGTTTGGAATAGTATTACTACTAATCCAACCATACATGAGTGAATCAAGGACTATAGACTACCTTTCACTGAGTTTCCTTTTGAAACTTCTGAATAAAAACTTCATTCAGAAATAAAGCAAATCCATACAAATTTTCCTAATAAATTAGATAATTTTATGTATTTTATCTATGGGCCTAGTTGCCTGATGATAAAATAGTTATTATTATTTTATTATTATTAATAATAATTAATAATAATATTTAATTTTTAAGAGATTATTATCTCTTACAGTTAAGTGCCATAGAAACATGTTCTCCTGTCAATAATGAATTTTTATAATTTTCCCCAAAATTACCCACATACCATTTTAAACTGGTAGATTTAAGGACAGTATAGTCTTTGCCGACAAAAATGGATATAATAAATGCATACTATTTATTACCCATAGGAAAATATCTTAGAGGTATCTCCAGTATATAGTTCTATTTACAAATCATGGAGCCAGGTGGCTGTCAACTGAAGTTATTAGTGTCACTTTCTGTCACATATATCTTGACAATATTCTGTGTCTTGCCTATTCAAATATGTAAAATGTTAGAAGGTGTTTACTACTCAAACTGCGTTAAAAAATCTAAGATTTATTATTAATACTGAAAAGAGTGTCCTAGAACCCAGACAGTGCTGCCAGTATCTAGGATTTTTGTTAGATTCAGTCCAGTTTGCCATTTTACTTCCTCAGAAAAAGATTTTATAGTTTATCCCTTATTCCATAAAAATGAGATGCAATTAATAGATTTTGCGTAATTATTAGGTATTCTTGTTGCTGCATGCCCAACTGTAAAATATGGTGGCCTTAAAAACAACAATGAGAGTAACAAGGCCAGAACTAGATTCAAATTAAAATTCAAAATCGTATTTGCAAGTTCAACAAAACTAGAATCAAATTCAAAATCACCTATTTGCAAAGGTTGTTCCACATTTCAACAAATCACAATAGGATTAAACAATTTGACTTTGTCCTGGAAATATTCTCTGATGCGTTTGAAACTGGCTGGGGACTGGTATGTTATGATATCAAAAGCCATGGGCACTGGACTGCTAATGATAAAGTTCCATATAAATTACCTTGAACAGTGTTCAACCGTTTGTAGGGCTCAAAACATTTGCAAGCAAACTCAGATAGGTACTGTGAGGAATTACTTAGAATAGATATCACAATGTCATAGCTCCGCCTATATCATCATAAGATGTGTGGTACTTGTTTTACTTATCTAAATAGCTTAATTAGCCTTTAATTGTAGCAATGGTGCCAGGAAAGACAAAATATAAGGGTTTATGCATCTTACATTAGTCCAGAGAAAACTCTATGGCAAATATAAAATCTAGACAACCTAGCATTAAAAATTGAATGGAAGTGATGTCATATAGCCCACAAGTCATTTGTTGTTCAACTGTGTCAGCCCCGCATTGACCCTGTTTGCAAGCAGCTCCACTACTAAGTGTCAGAATGACATATCATGGCTCCCTGATCCAGGTACTTACATGCTCTGTAGATGCACGGTCTCACACCGATTGCCACCATACTATTATCAGGGACGCTTTCCTGAGAAGAGGAAGTCTGATCCTTTTAATTGATAGCTTCCTTGTTTAACAAAACAAGAAAACAATATGAATCTACTGTAAATCAGCGGAATCTCTTTTGTAGGAATCAAGATATTGACCCCTCCTAGGCTCAGTCACCATGGTGATATTATTTCTGACCACTAAGTTTCATTGAAGGATTGTCATATGACTCACTCAATACCCTAATGAGTGCGCTGTATAATAATTGTAAACAATTTTTTTAGTTTTAGGCCCCCAAAATGGCTCATATGGTAGTGTCAAGATTTCTTGGGGGTGGGGGGGTGAGGGGGAACCGGGCTGGGTTTCTTATGTTTAAATTAAGACAAAAGAACCCTAAGTATGAAATACTTTGGGACCCCAGTATCGTTGGGTTATCTAATTTATTTCATAACTAAACCCTTACTTTAGAATAAGTAACAAAAAATTAGTAAGTACCCATTTAGCTCTTGTAACAGCACATAGAATTCAAACCTTGTCACTCATTAGTATTGATAACATTCGATAATGAGGATAACATTTAGATAAAGATTCCAGAAATAATTAAAACTTCTTCACCTGGCAGATCTCAACTCAACTTGATATTATAATTTCTTAAAGAGAATGTATCCTAGCCCCTTTTTTTCCCCTATCTAGATTTTACTAAGAGTATAAGATAAGATTGTAAATAATTAATTAGAACTATGAGAAAACCTTTTCATGCCACCTCTTCTGCAACCATTAGTAGATGTATGAAACAAAACTTAAGTAGTAGTGGAATAGATATTTCCAAATTCACATAAACAGACATGCCTCTACTTCAACTTAAAAGACGTCTGAAGGAGGTATCAACATTGTAGTAATAAGAAAAGCTGCTGGTTGGAACACAAAATTATCAACCATTAGTAATCCTTGTGCAATCTAGAGCTTTTGCACAAGCTGTGTGCTCTATACACAGTGATTGTTACATTTTAATGTCAATGTTAAATGTCTGATTATAAGTAGATAATTGATGTGTGCCATATTAGATTATTAATGAGACTAGTTGATTCAGGACTGAATAAGAATTCCAGGAACTAATAACATTTAGAGAATTTTAAATTAAGTTAAGCTAACTGGAAGACTGGTTCATAAATAGAAATACATTTATAATGAATGAGTAAGTAACAAACCTAGAATAACATGTTAAGTTACAATGTTCTATTATTAAACAATATGCTGAACTTATTACCAACACAACTTTGTTCTTTGAACATCTACATGTGTACAATGAGGACGAGATCACGAAGCATAATTATATAGATCGGATTAACTTACCTAGTGACGTCCGATCCTTAATTATGTGAAGTGATATCGTCCTCATTGTATCCCAGCCCTTCCCAGATAATCAACCTACTTATGTGTAACGGATTGCCTTATCTAAACCCCCTCTAAAAGTTGTGTTGTGCTGTATGCACTATGCCGGGACTATACGATGCCCGTATAGGTCATCGTGAAGTCCCGTTCTTATGCTTTGAAAGAATGATTGACAGATGCCAGGACAGCACGCGCCAACGGGCGGACCACAGATAAAATATTTTTATTTTTTAATATTTTTTTTATGATGAAGGTTTTCATCTTTAAATAATGTGGTTAGCGGGTATGAGAAGTACAAACTACATGTGTACAATGAGGACGAGATCACTTCACATAATTAAGGATCGGACGTCACTAGGTAAGTTAGTCCGATCTATATAATTATGTAATCTCTTTTTTTTCACTTCTTGTTTGTTAAGATATTTGTGTAACTGTTTGTTTTCCCGAATAAATAAATAAATAAATAAATAAATTTACTTTCTTGGCATGGTCACAGTATGACGCGGCCAAATTTGATAGTACTTTGTTTCAATGTCTGACAGTTCGTTCATTGAACTACCTGACATATTCGCGTGTTCATTGTTTACGTGTTTGTCGTAATCTTCCGTGGTTTTGCGATGTTTTAATAATATTTCTACTGTTAGATTGCATGAATTCTTTGTTTAACTACAAATAGTGAGTGTGTGGACGCTGTGGAGCAATTTCTTGTGTGGTTGGGGGCTGCAAGTCCCATTCATAGCGAAAATAAAACGAACAAGAAATATTGACCTTCCATCGGTAAGTTTTTGCTAAATTTCTTGTTGCATATGATCTGATAAACGAATATAAATACATAAAAAATATTGCTGTGTAGTAATATTTATTCCAATAGAAGTTATTAGCGAATATTCGGAAATTGTTTTGGGGTTATCTTGATCAGCCATAGTGACGTAAATAATGTTGTCGATACTTTTCTTTTACAGATTTCCTAGACGATGTGAAAAAAAAATGGATAAATTGTATTGGTAGACAAAATTGGACTCCAAAACAGCACAGCACAGCCACATAATATGCTCCAAGCATTTTACTTTGTATTCATTTGGTAATGAACCTATGAAATGGATGTAGCATGTTCTTTAAGTCGTCACTTAGAGAACATGCTGTTCCTACATTATTTGTTATGGATAGAACAGATGAAATGGTCTGATATACAGGATGAATTTTTTATCATGCACCAAATTGAAATGGGAGATTGTACTCATCATTATGAACAACTTTTACTATGGGACCAAACCTGAAATCGCGAAAAAAAAATCAGTTGTTCAGTACATTTTGACGAGTTTGATGTAGATAAATGTACTGAACAGCTGATTTTTTTCGCGATTTCAGGTTTGTTCCCATAGTAAAAGTTGTTCATAATGATGAGTACAATGTCCTATTTCGATTTGGTGCATAATAAAAAAATCATCCAGTATTATGATATAATTAAGGTATTTTATAGGCAATAAATAGTATCCCGTTCAAATTAAAACTTGATTTATTACATTACAGGAAATACTTATGGAAGTCTGCGAAGAAGGACATAGCGCATTACTGCAAATTAAAAGAACCGCTCACCATCAACAGCAATCTAACATGAAGATAGGTATAACATTTCAGAAATATGTTCACTTGATATATGCGATACAATGATATTATATTAAAAATATCATTGATGCGATATCATTCTTCTAATTATCCCAGTCGGAAATATAATCGTGTGCAAATTTATTTATTTATTTTTAATACAAAATACGTAATTGTAGGATCCCGTAGCAATGGAGGTTGAAACAGGACCTAGTACATCGGTACAGATTAATGAATCGCCACTGATCTTGACATCTCGTGAAATCATCACACATCAGTTAGGTAAGACATACAAATAAAACTATTTACCTAAATAAGAATGTTGATAAAAAATCTTACATAAATTTTATTGAGAACTGTTTGTTTTAGGAATCCTTGACACAGATGACAATAACAAATTCAGAAATAATTGGATTCCATCCCGATTCAAGAAGACTGCGCTTTTGGCGAGTTCCTGGTCGCCAGAGTCGACTCCAGAATCCTCAGGAAGTTCATCCGTACCAGGGCGGAGTGATTATGGCGTGGGCTGGAATTCGCCTAACAGATTATTAAAGTTGCTAGGCATTTTATTTTTTTATTTAAAATATTATCTGGTCGTTATTTATTTTTTTATGTACAAAAAGTTTTTGTCGGTTTGGTACCATTTTGAATTTTCATAATAAATTTTATTTTTTCACTAACAACCATTTTATTTAATCAAATAATTCAAATCTCTATTAAATTACGCTTCTACTGATTTAAAATAATATGTTACATAAAAAGTATTAAAATAAAAATTATTAGGTACTTTGAATACCCTTGTTCCCTAGACTTTGTTGAGTAGTCTATGATGTAATCTAAAATTCAAATAAATATGAGAAATTAAGTTGCTAAAAACATTTGCAAAACCGAATGTCTCCCATTTGTTTTCAATAAACTCATCAGTTATTATGGCAATTAAATACATTCGGGTTTAGCCGGGTCAGATTTAATACATGAAGAGCTGTCGGGAACCAAGGAAGACTTTGGTGATCATGATGACGAACTATTTAGTTCATACTTAAAGTATTGTTTCATTTTGAACGAATAAATTAAGTATTGGGATCATAAGTATGCTTAGTTACTTCAAAATTTTAGGTAGGCACGGCTACAGATCAAGCTATAAATTTCCAGTATAAGCTGATCTCGCATTGTATAGGATTTCCTTACAATGAGCGGTCAGTGTAAACTGGAAATGTATAGCTTGATGTGTAGCCGTGTGTACCTACTGTTATTATTCTTGGCAGTATAAGAAAGAATGTCACTGTAAATTCTATCGACGTTGAAATTTAGTGGGTACATCACTAGTCAGAATAAAATGAATGACAACCTACAAAATTTCGAAACGTCTTCTGTATACGTGTCCTTCTTTAACATCATAGCGGCTCCATAAGTCAAAATAAAACAAATATATTGAGTTCAGTTGCTATTTTAGCACTACTTCTATGCTTTAGTTATTCCTCAGAGGTTTGCTATTCGAACTGTGAAAATCACACTGACAATTGACAATTGTCTAGGGTAGTGAAGACAATTTGACTTTGTAATCGCCATGCTGATTGCTGAAGACAGTAGGAAACTTTCTACTCGACGGCCGCAAGGTATATAGATAGTTACGGTTATCTACAAAATCATGATTTTCCAGGAGAGCGTTTTGAACGCAAAACTGTAATATTTATTATAATAGAACAAAGCTATCTTCTTCTATTTTATATCGTTTAGTTATTAAGGCATTACCAAGAAAATGGTTACGGCCAATATTACTGGTAATATATATTATTAGGGTTACGTACCAAAATGGTAAAAAGGAACCCTTATGGTGTGACTCAGTTTGTCTGTCTGTCACAGCTGGATATCTCAAGAACTGCTAATGCTATCAACTTGAAATTTGGAACAGTTTTAGATGACGTTTGGCCAACTATTTTGCAAATAAGAAAGAAATAAAAATATATTATATGTTTTTTTTTGCAACAGGGACTGAAAGGGGGTCTTAAAAATTCGAAGTGGGGTTACTAGTGCATGTAGAGTATCACATGAAAGAGCTGTTTGCACATTCTCAAACATTTTTTTTCTTTTTTTTAGGCCGCATAGTTTTTGATGAAAAATGTTTAAAAAAATCCCGTTCCCTTATCTCCGAAGTTTGCATAGAGAGAAATCTGAAATTATGCTATGTGATAGAAGTTTATGTATAGATTGCAGGAAAAATAAAACGATGTCTCTAAATAGCACAGTGATTCAGAAATCATCAAAATTACATATTAATATGTAATTTATTTTTCATTTATAAATGATGGTACGAAATCCTCGTTTTTACCATAATACAGTTGTTCGTCACTTTGTGAATAATTGGTGTAGTTACTTATCTTTATTTTATAAACATGATTAAAAATTGAGAAACAAACAGAACAAAAAATGCTATGATAAAACAAAGAACTTGAGTCGAACTAAGTAAAAAAGTGAATTTCGTAAAAAGTGCAGTTGACTCTTTCTACTTTGTTGCCGTCTTACTGTCTACACGGAAACGTCATTTTGTCTATTCTTCCATCGACAAAATCGCTTCTATGGTGGTCATGCTACGTGCGCAGGACAGTAGGTACTCTCCTGCAGACGACACGTTGAGCTCGTACTACAGTCGAAGTGCTCGTACACTTGTCATGTGACATTATGCTGAGCTGAGGCCCTTTTGGCATTATAATCACTGTTTTCCGTTTTATATGGTTTTAAGGTGTACGTATTTTTTTGCTATAATGCCAATAAACGCGTTTCTCTTTCTTTCTATTGTATCTTTCTTTAAAGGGCCATTTCAGATATTTCCACGGATGCTTCTTTCATAATTTAAGATTCAACTTGATAGATTTAAAACTATATATAGGGGTTTAAGTATGAAATTGCCGATTTGTACTGATTTTTTTTTTTTTAATTTAGGATATTTATTTAATCTAAATAATTACCATATATTATCTATACATTGCTGCCATCTAATAGGAAGGTCATTTATGCCTTTGCGATAGAACTCTCGTGATCTGATTCGACAAGTTGTGTGAAAGCATTTTGTACTGCCTCCTGAGAAGAAAACTTTTTGTCACGTAGAAAATTGTCCAAATCACGAAAAAAATGGTAGTCCGTTGGAGCAAGGTCTGGCGAATACCGTTTCATGTATTTCCTTAAAAGTGCTTATGTAAGGTGTTTCTAGAATTTCTTAAACTAGCTTTCTGCCCTATATCTTCCTCTCTGGGACACTGTGACCTTTGGACCTACAAACATGGTTCCGACAGCTTGCTCACGCTTCCATTCTGTCTGGATTTCCAGGATTTTAAGTACACCCTACGACTTCTCGCCACGTCGTGGTTCTAGCGTGGAAAAGGACGCTTGGAAGGAGATCCTCGGCTGCAGAACACGTACACTGAAGTCATGCTACATAGACCAGGATCTGGAACTGGAGCCGTCAGCTGCGGGCAGAGCCTGGGTCGGTACCATCGTCGATCTGGAGACGGTTCAGGCCAGTGTTCCTACCCTTTCTACCTCTAAAAATCAAGACTTGCTGCGGCCACGGAAGATAGGCAAATAAGTAATAAGTACCTAGTTCATCTTGTTATTTAAGAACTCCTTCTTAACTACCTGCTGACAACCCCCTACTAAGGGTAAGTGTCACAGTGGAGGGTGACGAATGGTTTCTAATTGCAGTTCCTGTAGAGTTTTCGGTTTCTCGTGCTGTATGAGGTTTCGCGTTATTATGGAGCAATAATGGTGAAGATCAATTCATGAGTCGGGGCTGTTTCACTGCTAGTTTTACTATCATTGTTCGGAGTTCGGCACAGTAGACCTCTGCCGTTATTGCTTGACCAGATCGGAGAAAGCTATAGTGAATAACACCATGCTGAGACCACCAAACAGTTACCGTTACCTTTTTATTGGTAAGCTTTGCTTTAGGACACTGTTTCGGCGTTTGACCCGGAGTCAGCCATTGCATTTTTTTTTCGCTTACGGTTATCGTAAAGAATCCACTTTTCATCACATGTCACAATTCGATCCAATATTCCTTCATTTCTGTATCGATTCAACAAGGCAACACAAGTTTCAACACGTGTTTCTTTCTGCAGATCAGTCAAATCATGAGGCACCCATTTCTCATATTTTTTTATTTTATTGATTTGACCCAAATGAGTCAATATTGTTGGTAAGGTAACGTTAAACCATGCCGCTAATTCCCGGGTAGTTTGGCTCGGATCAGCTGGTCGATTCTGTAAAAATCTCACCGTGAAAGCTTGCGTGGAGTGAGCTGTCAGTGTCAACCCACAGATGCTAGGGATTGACCAAATTACATTTATAATCATAATCGAGATTTTAGCTTTATTTTTATGCTAATTTTATAACTTAATCATTTTATATTATTTGTAAGCTAGAGGGTGTCTAAACATTACTATTTAGGGGGTTTTAAAATAAAATAGTCAAATGGAAATTCAGACAAAACTCCATTTCTGTTTTGCAATTTTATTTAAAAAAAACCCCTAAATAGTATTATTTAGACACTTAAATACTAGCTTTGAAATAATATAAAATGATCACTAGAATAGCATAAAAATGTTATTAAAATCTCGATTATGACTGTAAAAATGTGCTTGGTCCATCCCTAGCTATAGGTGGAATGACACTGACAGCTCACTCCACGCTCACTTCACCTAAGTTTTCACTGTGAGATGGTTACAGAATCGCACTGCAGCTTCCACCATCTCTTTCAATTCATTGTTATTCACCTGTGTGGGCGGTCTTCCACGTGGTTCGTTCTTCAAATCAAAGTTTCTATGACGAAAGCATTTAAACCAAAATCGCACGTTGCGTTCATTAGCAGTTTCCTCTCCAAACGCAACATTGATATTGCGAGCAGGGGGGCTAAAACGGCCACTTTGGCAGAATCTTAATAGGATAATATATAAATTATGAATCATATTTGCAGTCGTAAAACGTTCACAAACTGACAACTCATAATTAATCTGCGTACAATTCATAGCACGCAATTCATCTCTTTGACAGTTTTGTATGCAGATTCGTAAAATGGTCCACAAATTATGAATTGCTTTATTGAAATTTAATGTCAAATAGCACAATCATAATAAATTGCTGGGAATTCAGGAAACGAATCGCTTTTAGAGGAATTGCTTAATGTGACCGTTTTAGCCCCCCAGTTTCTGCCGCGTTAGTTCCTCCGCGTCTGAACTCGTATTAAAAAATAACTCGAATTTTCGAAGTATCCATCTTTCTTGTCTAAGCTGAATAAAAAAAAACAACTGAAAGTCGATACTCAAATGTTGCACATTTTTTAAAAGAAGAACTTCATAGGTACCATGTGAAAAAAGTTTCACTTAAAAATCTCAAACCACGAAGGTTCTTTGTTAATTCGAAGTACCTAATACAATAAAGGCTCTTACAGACAGAGGCGATATCGCGTCGGCATTGTATCCGTAGAATAATATCGCGTCGCGACGCGATATCGCCTATGTCTGTAAGAGCCTTAAAACGGCAATTTCATACTTTAACCACTATTATATAAAAACTAGCTTTTGCCCGCGGCTTCGCCCGCGTGGATGTCGGAAAATATCCCACGGGGACAAAAATCCTTCCTTGTTTCTTGTCTACCTTGTAAAGGGAACCGCTGTGCAAAATTTCAGCTTTATAAGTCCAAGGGTTTCGGCTGGGCGTTGATGAGTCACTCAGGACTTTTCTTTTTATCCACCCACTCGCCTATAACCTACCGCAAAAATAATTATTAAAGTCCGAGTGGTAGTTCCAGAGGTTTTCATTAGCGCGTTCAAACAAACAAAAAAAGGGTGTGTCAGCTCAGCCGCACGACTGGAGTTTACTCCTGTTTTTGTACCCCACCTCACCTCCCTGCTAACCTCCCCATACCCCTCTCACCCCCTCTCACACCCCCTTCACCGTTTTCCCCACTCCCTCTACGCTCACCAACTCCTCCCCTCTCCCTCTTTCCTTCTCCACACCCTCCCCCTCACTATACCCTCCTATCCCTCTTCACCCTCTCCCCTCCCTCCATCATCCATCCCTCTCCCTCATCACCACCCCTCCCCTCACTCTCTCTCTTACCACACCCTCCTCTTCCCCCTTTTTCTACTCACCACCCGACCCCTTCCCCATTTCCCACATCACCACCTCCCTTCCCCCTCCCCTCCCCCTCTACCTTTCCCACTGGGGGAAAAAATATTACTGACAAACTTTATTACTTGCATAGGCAAGTATTTGTGCCAAGTTTCAAGTTAATTAACCAAATGCATAAGATTTTTCATATAAACTATATTCCCTGTTTTCACCCCCACAGAGATGGAATTTTAAAAATCGTTTGGGATATTTCCGTAACTTGACTGAAAGATTATTAAATCAATTTTATAGTTAATTAAGCCCCGCAGTAAAACCTTCCCAGTAAAATTTACTATTCCTTTTCACACCTTTTGGGGTACATTTTCGAAAAACCCTGATACACATTATTCTTTATTTTTGATCTCAAGTTTATATACTGAGTTTTGAGTTAATCGGAACGCGCGTTAAAATTCCTCCATACAAACTTTGACACACCCCAGTCCCTGCCGAGGGGGTAGTTAAGGAAAACTAAAAATGAAAAACTTTATAATTTACTACTTTCATCCCCTGTTTGCCCTCATTGGATTTCCAAAAATCCTTCCTTAGTGGATGCCTACACTGTATATAAGGTATCTATGTGCAAAATTTCAAGTCTCTAGGTCCAGCGGTTTGGGCTGTGCGTTGATATATCAGTCAGTCAATCAGTCAGTCAGGACTTTGAATTTTATATACAACGTGTAACGTTAAATGCGCAAAACCTCTTAAGGGGTCATTGTACTCATCATTATGAACAACTTTTACTATGGGACCAAACCTGAAATCGCGAAAAAAAAAATCAGCTGTTCAGTACATTTATGTTCGCATAATTCGTCAAAATGTACTGAACAGCTGGTTTTTTTTTCGCGATTTCAGGTTTGGTCCCATAGTAAAAGTTGTTCATAATTATGAGTACAATGACCCCTTAAGAGGTTTTGCGCATTTAACGTTACACGTTGTATATAGATAGATGGAATGCAGTTCGTTGGTAAGCGCATCACTTGAGAATGGCTGAGACAATTTGGCCTTGACAGTCCGAATAAGGTTATTTGAGAATGAAAAAATTGGAAAAGTTTCCCGGGAAATTGGAAAAATGGGATTTTTGTTTGATCTCAAGACCATATATATTAAAATTTTTACAGGATAACGTCTGTCGGGTTAGCTAGTGAGTAAATAAATATAACGAACTAGCTGACCCCGACAGACGTTGTCCTGTCCCAATTTGAATATTCCCATATAAAATCCACTTTTCCAATTTTTCTCATCCTTTAAACCTTCCCTGGACTACGTCAAACATTTCAAAACCAAAATCAGCTAAATCTATCTATCGTTCTTGAGTTATAATTATAAAATTACAACGAAAAGTGGCATTGATTTTTATAGATATAGATTTCTGGATCTTCTTCTTTTTGAGTAGATGGTACGTAATACTACTTAGAGGTAGTCAGACAGGAAATATTGCACACATGTAGTAAAAAAAAAACCGGTCAAGAACGAGTCGGACTCGCACACCGAGGGTTCCGTTCCGATTTCTGAAAAAATAAAAACCGGCCAAGTGCGTGTCGGACCACACACTATGAAGGGTTCCGTAGTTGGGATGAATTTATCCCATGAACAAACTTAACATTGTAGTTGAAATACATGTTCTCCGATCCAACTGTAAATGTAAGTTTGTACTCTTAATATCGATAGATTTACCATGTTATTTTGAGACCACAGACTTCTTATAGGTTTTCCTGTAATCTACACATAAAGAACTATTTTCTGTATTTTTTTCAAAATTTTAGGCTCAGTAGTTTCGGAGATAAGGGGGGGAATGGCAAATTTTCGTCTATTTTCTTAAATAACTTTAAAACTATTAACTATAAAAAAAAATATTTGAGACCCTCATAGTAATCCCTTTCATTTGATATGTCACACGGTATATTTTGCAAAACTTTTTTTTTTAATTTTCTTATTTGCCCCCTAAAAGTGACTTTCATATTCAAAATTCATTTATTTACTTCACCCATACGCGTTTCGGTCACAGAAATCTATATGTGTACCAAATTTCAACTTAATCGGTCCATTAGATTCGGAGCAAATTGGCTGTGACAGACGGACAGACAGACAGACAGACAGACACACGAGTGATCCTATAAGGGTTCCGTTTTTTTCATTTTGAGGTACGGAACCCTAAAAAGTGAGATATTTAGAGACATCGTTTTATTTTTCCTGTAGATTCTCTATGCAAACTTTGGAGATAAGGTGGATGGTATTTTTTTTACATCTTTCATCAAAAGTCGAAAACTATGGGGCCTAAAAAAAATTGAGAATGTGCGAACAGCGTTCTTTCATTTCACATGATACCCCACATGCCCTAGTTGCCCCACATTGAATTTTTAAGACACCCTTTCAGTCCCTGTTGAAAAAAAAAATGTATTTTTATTTCTTTCCTATTTGCAGAATAGTTGGGTAAACGTCATCTGAAACTGTTCCAAAGTTCTTGAGATATCCAGCTGTGACAGACATCTACAGACAGACTGAGTCGCACCATAAGGGTTCCTTTTTAAAAGTATATTTAAACTAGCTTTTGCCCGCGGCTTCGCCCGCGTGGATGTCGGAAAATATGCCACAGGAACAAAAATATTGAGATAGCTTCTGCCCGCCACTTCGTCCTCGTGACATTTCTTGTTCCCCCGACCCACCCCGTCGCATGGCATTGCCTGCCCGAGCTATTACTTCGTTTTCTTAGCGTTCTTTATGACTTTTTTTTCTTTTTGCTTGGCATCAAAGAGTCAAACTCAAACTCAAACTCAAAGCATTTATTTCAATTAAACCAATTACAGGCACTTTTGAATTGTCAAAGAGTCGGTCAGTAGGTAAGTCAGAAAGTTGAAGCTAGTTGCCCATTCCAAAACGTAGATCTATGGAGAAGAACGGGCAAGAAACTCCACGGACACTCTTTTAAATCAAAATATGGTTACAAAATATTGGTTACATCATTCATGTTGAAATTATACATGTGAGAACGATGAACGTTAAAAGCGTCCGTATTAAAAAAATAAAAAAAAACAATTCAAAATTAAAATTAAAATAAGCCGTGGCAGCTAAGGTATGACCGGCCTCCACCAACAGCGCCCGTTGACGAACCTGACGTATGGATTCGTTAAATGATCCAACACGCGTGTGTGTGCCACCATCAGCGAGGCATTAGAGTGAGCATGACACACTCTCAGCCGCCAGGGCACATCCAAGTCAAATAAAGACGTACCCAGTAAATGGTAGCTTTAGAGTAGGTACATAGTACTCACACATGTGCTAAGCAATTATACAATACAATGGTGATTGAGTCTACACAATGCAAAGCTATTCTTACAATCTTCAGCAGTTCCAACAGTATCTTCAAATGTTAATTAATTAGTTGAGGTTGTGGAGCAGGACCAGCATGGAGCCAAGCATTTTTATCATTTATGTAATCCCCCAACTTATAATATGCCTGCCTGCATAGTGTGCGTTTTATACAAGTTTTAAATTTCGTCTCATTTAGTTGAAGTATGTGTGGAGGTATTTTATTGTAACATTTTAAACAGTACCCCATGAACGATGAGTCTACTTTAGCCAGCCTGAAACCTGGTTGAGCTAATAGGTCCTTATTTCTAGTATTATAATTATGCCTTTCACCTCTTTTAGTCCGTCCGTCCGTCCATTCGGCCGTCCGTCTGACTTATCGATCCATCAAAACAAGTGTAAAACTTTTAAAAAGATGTAAATTTTTTCTTACGTACATGATGTTTTCGTAGATATATTGACAAGGTACCGTCATGATGTTAATATCCTTAAACAGTTCCCTTAGAGAATCGCGCCTGCGAAGATTATATATGGCTCTGATGGCTCGTTTCTGCAGAATAAAAATGGACTCGATATCTGCAGCCCGTCCCCAAAGTAAAATACCGTAAGACATGATACTATGAAAGTAACTAAAATAGACTAGCCTCGCGGTAACTACATCAGTAAATTGACGGATTTTTCTGACAGCATAAGCTGCTGAACTTAGCCGTCCTGCAAGTGATATTAAATGAGGACCCCATTGTAGCCTTGAGTCAAGCGTAATCCCCAGGAAAACGGTTTTATCGACGAATTCTAGTTTCTCTTGATTCAATACTATCTCACAATCACTACTTTTGACATTTGGTAAAGAAAATCTGATGCACTTAGTTTTTTTCCCATTTAATACTAAATTATTAGCAGTGAACCAATTTTGGATCTGCAGTAGGGCATTATTAACGTCGTCAAAATTTGTAGCACGTCTATCTACCTTAAAAATTAATGAAGTATCATCAGCAAATAGCACCATATGTGGTTGATTTTTTAATAAATGGAGTAAATCATTAATATACACTAAAAAGAGGAAAGGACCCAATATCGAGCCTTGTGGAACACCCATTTTAACTTTTAAACAGAGTGAATTGACACCATTTATTTGAACTTGCTGTTGTCTATCATTTAAATAAGATTTTACTAAACTGAGGGCAAGTTTTCCAAGTCCGTAATGCTCAAGTTTCAAGAGTAAGGTTTCATGATCGACGCAATCAAATGCCTTGGAGAGGTCACAAAAAATGCCTATGGCGTCTTGGGCCTCTTCCCACGCGTTAAAAATGTGTTTTAATAAGGTTACACCGGCGTCGGTCGTACAACGTCCTTTGGTGAAACCAAACTGTTGATCGTGAAGTATTTTATTCGTATTAAAGTGATTGAGCATTTGATTAAGCATTACCTTTTCAAACACCTTGCTGAAAACCGGCAACACGGATACTGGTCTATAATTATTTTTGTCTTTACTGTCTCCGGATTTAAAAAGTGGAATTACCTTACTGTATTTCATTAAATCCGGGAAAACTCCTTGATCTACACAAAAATTAAATATTAAGGCTAAGTAAGGCGCTATAGTCTCAATTATGGAGGTACAGACTTTAATGGACATTCCCCAAAGATCTTCGGTCAGTTTGATCTTAATTTGCTTAAAAGCTTTTATTACTGTTATGGGGTTAATATGCTTAAAGTTAAATTCAATCGGGCAGGCCGAAACGTTCGCCCTTACTAAATCAAAAGAGAGCGAGGGCGAGGAGTTTAAGACCTCAGTAGTTTTAAGTGGGATACTGGTAAAGAAATTTACAAATTCTTGAGCAACTTCTTTGCTATCGGAAATGAGACCACATGACGACTCCAGTGTGTAATCAATATTATGCTTTCTGTTCCTGTTCGTTTCATTGTTGATAATTTTCCAAACTGTCTTTATTTTATTATCTGCTGATTTAACCTTGTTGCTAATGTATAAGGCTTTAGCTGCCTTACAAGTGTTCTTAAAAATTCTAGAGTAAGTAGCAACATACTTATTAAAAGTTTCCGTGTTAATATAAGGCTTAAGGCCATACAGCTCGAAAAGTCTTTCCCTACTTTTCCTGAGTCCTTTAGTTGCCCAGTCACTAAATAGAAACTTAGGGCTGATGGTTTTTGTGATCTTCTTAAATGAATTATCGAACTCTGTTTGGACTACCGAAAAGAATTCTTTATACAAAATATTAACATTGTTCATTTTCAGTTCTTGATCATTTAACTTACAAATTAAAGTGTTATTAAATTTATTTAAATTAACTGATGTTATTGGTCTGGATTGTATCTGCACTTTTTGCATAGTTATGTTGGACTCAAAAGTTACGGTTTGACCACTGTGATCAGAAGGGAGATAATTAACAATGGATTTATCTAAATAGTCACAACAACAGAAAACATTATCAATACATGTAGCAGTAGTCGTGGTTATTCGGGTAGGTTCTACAAACACATTTGATAAATTAAATGATTTAAACAAAATTAATAATCTACTGGTATTTGAATTATTTTCTAAAATATTAATATTGAAGTCGCCACAGATAATTACTGACTTATTACCAGCTGCAAGTCTTGACATAACTTCTTCCATTACTGACTCGAATATAGAGTAGTTTTGATAATTTGGGGGTCTGTAAACGCACACTATGACATGCTTATCTAGCTCAACACAGGAAAGTTCAATACTATGTTCAAACGATAGTTCAACTATGTCTTTACGATTTTTCGATTTAATACAATTTTTAATTAGGATTAATGAACCACCACGCGCCATTGATGTTCGATTAAAACAACTGGCCACACTATAATTCTCATAATTAATTAACATTTCGTAATCTTTTAACCAATGCTCGGTTAAACAAATAATGTCAAACATTGTTTTTTCTAAAAACAATTCAATTTCCAATTGTTTGGATGAAAAACCTTGAATATTTTGATGAAATAATTTCAAGGATTTCTGCTTAGCCCCTTTTCTACAGTTAACTATTTTAGAGCTAGAAAATACCTTTTTGTTATTAAGTGTAACTATACTGTTAGTGGTACTATACTGTTAGTGGTAGTCCTAGAGTGATGTTAATTATGCCTATAGAATTGGGCTATCAAATGCAAAAATAAATATTAAAGTCCGACTGGTAGCTCCAGAGATAAGCGCGTTCAAACAAACAAAAAAAAGTGTGTGTGTCAGCTCCGACGCTCGACTGGAGTTTACTCCTGTTTTTTTGTGCCGTTCCGAGTCCGACTTTCTATTTTTCAGTCATTTCTGTCGAGCTGGGCTTCTTTAACGAGTCAGTGCTATACAAAAAGCAACTTTAAGGTATAAAGGCACTCGCCCCCCCCCCTCTTACCCTACCTCTCACCCCTCCCTCTAATCCCCCTCTCACACCTCTCACCCCTCCCCTTCTCTCCCCTATCACCCTCCCCATGATCACCCTCAACACCCCCTCTCACCCCCTCACCCTCTCCATCCCTCTCTTCCTATCACCATCTCACCACATCATCTTCCCGCTATCCTCCTCCTCACACTTTCAAACCCTCTCACACCCCCTTCACCGCTGTCCCCTTTCCCTCTACCCTCACCAGCTCCTCCCCTCACCCTCTTCCCTTCTCCACACTTCACTACACACTCCCCTCTCACTGCACCCTCCTATCCCTCTCCCATCCCTACATCATCCTCTCCCTCACCCACTAACCCTCCCCTGCCTCTCTTTCCACACCCTCCCCTTCTCCCTTTCCCTTCTCACCACCCCCTCCCCTTACCCCTTTCCCTCCTCACCATCCCCTATCCTTCCCCCTCCTCCTCTACCCTTCTCTCTGGGGTAAAAATTATTAATGACAAACTTTATTACTTGCTCAAGCAAGCATTTGTGCCAAGATTCAAGTTAATTAACCAAATGGATAAGATTTTTCATATTCACTATATTCCCTGTTTTCACCTCCACAGGGATGGAATTTTCAAAATAGTTTGGGATATTTCCGTAGCTTGACTGAAAGATTATTTACACCACTTTTCGAGTTAATCGAGCTCCGCAGTAAAACCTGCCCTGTAACATTTACTACCCCTTTTCACACCTTTAGAGGTAGATTTTCGAAAAACCTTGACATAAGATATGTATGTAGTTTTGAGTTAATTGGACCGCGCGTTAAAATTCCTCCATTCAAACTTTGACACCCCCCCCCATTCCTTCTGAGGGGGTAGTTTAGGAAAACTAAAAATGACAAACTTTATAATTTACTTAGATAAATATTCATGCGAAGTTTCAAATCTATTAACTCAAGGAATAAGATTTTTCATACAAACTTTCATCCCCTATTTGACACCCTTAGGGATGGAATTTCCAAAAATCCTTTCTTAGTGGATGCTTACATTGTATAAGGTATCTATGTGCAAAATTTCAAGTCTCTAGGTCCAGCGGTTTGGGCTGTGCGTTGATATATCAGTCAGTCAATCAGTCAGTCAGGACTTTGAATTTTATATATATAGATGTCTTTAATAAGAAATTACTTCAAAAAAGTTGTTTATTATCAATTTCCAGAGAAAACAAAAAGTTTTTTAGCATAATCAGCCTATAATTTTCCGACTGCTGGGACACAGGGCTCTCTACGAGAGGGAGCGGGCCTTAATCCACCACGCGTGCTCAGTGGGGGTTGGTAGATGGCACACGTCTTTGATTTTTTCTTTCTTGGACATGCCGGTTTCCTCACGATGTTCATTCACTGTTTTGAGAGCAGTGGTGATGAAATAACTCACACAAAGCAAAGCGCCTATCGGGATTCGAACCTACGACCTACAACTCACGGCCATTACCACAGTGCCACCACTGCTCTATAAATGATTTACCTACTCATAAATAGACAGGTAACTGTTGTAATATTGCTGTGGCCACCTAAACATCGGAAATATTTTGAAACATGATTATCTTTTGATCCAAACATCGCTTCCTTATTAACATAATGTGATAATTAGCAAATAGGTACTAGGAGCAGTCTGAAAAACTAAATGTCTCGTAGTAACCGCATAATGAAGACATGACTTGAATCTCATTGACTAAATTAATATTATTTATCAATGGCCAGTCCGGATTATCGACATCGTCCGACATGACAGTTGACATTATGTTGGAGCGCCGGGACATGTATAAAAGATGACATCGTGATAGATTGTGCATCAGTTGCTCATCAGCCGCCGAACAAACACCAAATATTTCAAAATGAAATCGGTACGTTCTTTTGTGTGTTACATCATCTCTAATGATTGGATTCCTCATAACTTGTCTTTCTGTGCATAACTTGTCTGTTGTGTCTTGGGATAGTTGTCTCAAACTTCTATTTTTGTGTGCAGATGATCTTTGTCGCCCTCGCCCTCGTGGCCGTCGTCGCCTCTGCCCCCGCTGAGGAACCCGAGCAGACCCTCCGGTCCAACTTCGACCAGCAACCTGAGGGTGGATACAACTTTGGGTAATTCAAATTAAAATATTATTTTTTGCAAATATTACTATCTAGCTTTTGCCCGCGTGGATGACGGAAAATATCCCACGGGAACGTACTACCGGGAATTCCTTCCTTATTCCTTGTCTACATTATAAAGGAAACCTTTGTGCAAAATTTCAGCTTTCTAGGTCCAAGGGTTTGGGCTGGGCGTTGATGAGTCAGTCAATCAGTCAGTCAGTCAGTTAGGATATCTCTTTTTATTTATATAGATTACCGGATATATATTTATTTAATCCATAATTTAATGCATGTTGTGGCCTCCTGATAATGTAGAAGTGCACTGGAAATGATTATTTTTGTTAAATTGTTTTTTTATCATTTTTGTGCGGGCCTCTAGACCCAAATATATAAACAACTTTCTGCTGCGATAGGACATAAAACAAGTACATAGCAACAAGTTTGTAAGTTTTGTATTTTCAACAGTTACGAGACCGCAAAAGGCAACGTCCGCCAAGAGGAGGGTAAATTGAAGGAGGTTATCAATGAGGAGGGCAAGCCCCAAAAAGTCGTGGTTGTCCGCGGCTCCTTCAGCTACACCGACCCGAACGGCCAGCTACAGACTATCACCTACTCCGCTGACGAGAACGGCTTCTACGCGGAAGGAGATTCCATCCCCAAGCCCGCCAGGAGATAAGCTAACAACGACCACTCGCTCATTAACAATTGATTGATCTATTACAATGTAAATTAATCGGTTGTTCATTAGCTGATCCCGAATTAAATATTTGTTTTCAAATTACACCTAAAACGATTTATGCATAGACGTATTCAGTAGAGTATATAATTAGATATATAGTCATACGTACGTTTTTGTACAAGTTGTTTTGTTTTAACAATAGCCACATTGTAAATAAAATTTAGTTGAAGTTATTTGCTATTTTAATTAAAATACTTGTCACGATCCATATACCTTTGGTCACTGGTTGTATTTAATTAAGTAAAGCACCTACCTATTTAATCTAAACCAAACATGTAATTATACTTCGCACCTCATCCTCAAGATTGGTAATTTACACATGTAGTAACGCTAGTTGCCACCACTCATGCACTAAAGTTGAGAAAAAATATTGTATTCTATTTTTCTTTATGGCAATTTAATTTGTCATAACTTTTTTTTTTTTGTGGGTACTTCGTCCAGTTCCGCTCTCAGACGATTGTCGCCAGTCATTTCGCATTCTAGTTTTCAACCACTCAACATCTATTAAGCGTCTTCGCACTGTTTGTTATAAAAATACCGAAATGTAAGAAATCTAGGTCTCGTGAAGAAAACGTTAACCATGTTACAAAAATAAAATTTAAACAAAATTCGTGAAAAACCATTTAGTGCTTCGAAAAGTGTATATAAATAAAAAATAAAAAATAAATAAATATCCTTGGTCATTTAACACAACTGAATATGACTTGGAGGAAGCTGTTTTTTCTACACGACGAGGATACCGGAGCAGGTATTTATCTACATACTTATATAATATAATTTACTGTGAAAACTATGTCTTACCGTCAAGTTTACGTATCTACGTATTAAAGATACTTAAATGCAACCTGAACAGTCAGAAGATTTTTTATTTGTCCAAAACATGAGTATACACACATGGCATGCAAGATGTTAAAAAAAAAATATATATATATATATATATCTATCATGTTTTGCCTCATCGGCGTACAAATATAGTAAGTTATTTATTACATAGGTACATACATCAAATAATTATTAATCATTAATCCATTATTCAAAAATTAACAGTTCAAATTACAATTTAAAAATTAAAATGTCCTACAAAACAGTGTCATCAACTCATAGTATGTACATATAATAAAATTAGTCAATTGAATGTCAAAGTAAAAAATAAAAAATTATATGTCGATAAACAAAATTAGATTATTTTATCGTTCACAAATTCGTCAATGCTGTAATATGCCTTTTCTAAAAGAAGGCTTTTTAACTTTTTTGGCAACGTATTATAAAGGATGGGCGCCATACATAACTAGAGGAACTCAGCAGCACCCATGTCGGCTGCCATATTGATGATGTATGTCTCAATAATATCAGTTACGCGGACGACATGGTGCTGCTGAGTGCTTCTGTATGTGGCCTTTCCAAACTGTTGGGGATCTGTGAAAACTACGCTCACAGCCATGGCTTGATTTATAATGTCCAAAAAAGTGAATGCATGGTCTTTCAGGCCAGAGGAAAATGTCCGGCAACGATACCTGCCATAAAACTATGTGGAAAACCACTGAAGAGGGTGGAACATTTTAAATATCTTGGACATATGATGTCCTCTGATCTGAAGGACGATGCTGACATAGAGAGAGAACGCAGGGCGTTGTCTGTAAGGGCGAATATGATGGCCCGCAGGTTTGCTCGTTGTACCACTGAAGTAAAAATAACATTGTTCAGAGCATATTGTACATCTTTTTACACGAGTAGCCTGTGGGTCTCATACACGCGCGGACAGTACAACGCCTTGCGTGTGCAATATAATAATGCATTCAGGGTGCTTGGGGGGCTGCCCCGATTCTGCAGCGCATCAGGGATGTTCGCCGGGTCGCAAGTAGACTGTTTTTATGCTACTATGCGAAAACGATGCACATCTCTGGTGCGCAGGGTTCGGGCCAGCTCCAACGGCATCCTGAGCAGTGGCGGCTGGTGGGTCATGGAACTGGTGGTGCACTTTACTAACTCACTAATTAATATTAGGATTGAAAAATGCAATAACACGACATTTTGTTTAAAGGTACTTTTTTTATCAATTCGTCGACTTTTTCCGAAACGAAATGTTCGATCACCTTTTTATTATGGTTTGTTACCTACATGATTGAATCGCCGCCAAAAATAATACAAGGAAAACAAAGGCGCTCAATTTCTATGTAGGTACATTTCAGTTTTAAAACTTCGAGTAAATGCTTCATTTTCGTTTTGAACTCTTGTTTTATATGTATTAAGAAAATGACCTTGGCGGTCCAATCGATTTTATTTCTACTTTGTTTTGAAAATATTTTTTATTGTTTTTAATATACTTAGTCAAAGTTAATCCTCATCTTCACAGCTCACACACACACACACTGTCCCACATAATTATATCAAATCCTTTCAGAATTTAAACGAATACTAAAACAAAATAAATAAACACTACTATTCACGTAAACAAAACATCGCCATGCCCTGGTAACTTAGAACATTTTTATTTCATTGTGAAAATTGCCATCTATCCCCAAACCATGGAACTTTTTATTGCAGTGTTACCACTTTTTTGTGCATGAAATATTTGGTAGTATATACTAGTTGCTGATTTTGCAATTTTTATTTAATTAGTCCAGTTGCACAAAAAAATATGATATAACAACCTAGTATAATTTATTTTTAAAATATTTTACTAAAATTTTGTATTAATAGTGATATTTTACGATGATAGAATCTTAAGGAGTAATTTAGTAGTTAACTGATACTAAACGTTAGCAACACTGAGTCACTGAGTGAGTATAAAGAAAAAGAAGTTCTAAACATGACTACGTAAATACGTAATAATACAAGAAATTTTGCTCGTGCGCATTTTTCTTGTATTTATTGGTGTTTTTGTGGTAATACGTTGAGTTACGTTACGTTACTTCCTCCGCATATTCCAGAAATACGGAAATTCCAGCATAAACTGTACTTGTGAAAGTGTTTGTGACATACAAAACAACAAAAAGACAAAGTGTTGTGTTCTTCAGCTTCACTATGAACAAATTGGTGCAAAGAAGTCGGCAAGATATATTATTTTTATAATGAACGAAAGTGATGAAACTGACCCCATCTTCCTACGAGCTCGAGAACATTAAACTAATACAAAGTGTGCGAAACGAGAGCGGCAAACAGGTGTCGAAATGAATGTGTAGTTAATAAATTCATTCTCTAATAATTATGTTTGTATTATTAATCTCATTTCCTTTAGCCAAGTAAAACAGCAATTCATACGTAAGTAGGTACCATCGCGGACATTTGCATTGAACCACTTTTCCGACCTTATTACCTAGGTTATTACCTAGGTAATAAGGTCGGAAAAGTTGTTGAAGTTGAAGGCGATGGTACCTATACATAATGCAGTGCATAGGTATATATCTATATGTATAGGTAGGTGCATAGTATGCACCTACCTATACATATAGATATATTTCATTTAGTTCCATGGTTGGCGTTTGGGGGGCGCTGATTGCTAAGTAAAACCGAAAACGTCAGTTGCCAGTCTATCTCATATATACTAGTCTATGAACATCGCGGCACAATCGCGGCGGCACTCGGCAGCTCTCGGTAATCTTCGGTTCGGCTCGGTCAAGTTCGGCGCCCGTGCGCCGCACGAGAATGGACTTTTTACTCCATACAGTTTGTACCCACTATCTTCTGTCTCACGCGCTAGGCGTTTTAGCTCGTATCTCATAGAAGTTGTATGAGCATTCGCCGTGCGCTCGGCCTAGCGCACGAGGAATTTTCTTTACAGCGAAAATAAGTCTTAAATAGTTTAGCAAAGAGTTTAATTGGTTCGTCATTATTTCGTAAGTATTAAATAGATAGGTAATCAGATGTATTAAACATTTTGGGTTTCTTTCTACACCTCTTAAAATCTGGTAGTGCAGCGCACGAGCGCACTTAAGGGGCAGCCGCCCCTGATCCTGAGGGCATTCACGCAGAGGTTCGATTGTCAGTACCTGAACCATTGCTGTATGGTTCACATACTGAGCAATCGAGATTTGTAATTTCGTTGTGTGTGCTTTATTTTATTTCTTTTGTGTTAGTTTTAAGACTATGATCCTTTGTTGGTCGAAATAAAAATAAAAATTAAAAATTAATTAAAATTAAAATAACACACTTTTCCGCATTAGAGCTGTCCTGGATCTAGGAATGCACAGTTTGCTATTGTCGCGTCCCTTTCTAATTACTTTTTCTGACAATAGGGGGAAAAGGTGTGTGTTCGATTTGGCAAACATAATGGTCTCTAAAATGTACATGGATGGAAGGATCAATATTTTATATTTTTTGAAAAATGGTTTGCAGCTCTCAGTAACATGAAGCCCAAACATAGTTCTGAGCCACCTTTTTTGGGTTTTAAAAATTACAGTCTTATTTGTTGAATTGCCCCAAAAAATTACTCCGTATCTTAAGTTAGAGGACACCAAGCCATGATAAGCAGTTAGCAGCGCATCAACATTTAATATTGGGACTAATTTGTACAGTGCATATGTGGAATTACTAATTTTTTTGCTTAAGGCTTCCGTATGTGCTTTCCAATCTAATTTACTGTCTATAGTTACTCCAAGAAATTTTGTGGTGTCAACTTTGTCTATGTTATTATCACAATAGTGTACATTAACATTTGGAATGATTGATCTTTGGGCAAAATGCATAATATTAGTTTTTCCAAGATTTATCTTAAGATTATTGTTTTGTAACCATTTTATCATTGATTCTATAGAATTGTTAATGTCAGCTTCGTATGTGTCTCTATTTTTACAGGCAATTGTAATTGTACTGTCATCGGCAAATAGTGTCATTGGTTGGTCGATAATTTTGGGTAGTTCATTAATATACAGCATAAAAAATAGTGGGCCTACGACAGTACCTTGCGGTACGCCAAATTTAACTATACGCTCTTTTGATTTATGAATCAATTCATGTTTATTGTTTTTATTTACAGCCGAAATTTCTGTAAATTGTCTTCTGTTGCTTAAGTAGGATTGAACAAGGCTTGAGACATTCCCTCTAATCCCATATGCTTCTAATTTTTCAATAAGTATATCGTGACGCACATGGTCGAATGCCTGTGTCATGTCACAAAATATCGTACATACAGGTATATTCGCATCTACTTTTGGCATGACATTAAGTAAAAAATCATATATTGCCAAGTTAATTGTTTTACCATTTCTGAACCCTTTCTGTTCATTTGCAAGTATATTTTCTTTTTCGAGATAATTATACAACTCTTTATATAAATACTTTTCAAATATTTTTGATATTATACTAATAAGGGATATGGGCCTATAGAATTGCATTAACTCTTTATTTTCCTTTTTAAATAGTGGTTTAACAGTACTTATTTTGAGTGCATCAGGAAAAATACCAGTCTCTGTGCAAAGATTAATTATATGGCTTAGATGCATTGATATTTCTCCTGCTACTGATTTTATAACTTTTGTTGATAGACCATCGTATCCTACACTATTTGTATTTTTTAATGTTTTTATAATTTTAAACACGTCAATTGCCAGACATGGAGCCAGGAAAAAATAATCTTTTCTTTTTTGTATCAATGACGTAGCTTTTTTTCCAGATCCTGCTATAGGATTAATTTTGTCAACGAAATAATTATTGAAAGCATCTGCAATGTCTTTTGGGTCAGTGATAACGTCATTGTTCACACGAATTTTGTCAATACAATTTTTAGGAATGTTGAATTTAGAGTTATTTATTATTTTCCAAGTAGCTTTGGATTTATTATCTGAAGTATTTATTGTGTAGTTGTTTTGTGCCCTCTGAGTGAGTTTTACAATTCTTTTCAATAGTTTAGAGTAATTAGTAAGTTTGCTTTTATTAATCTGGTTTAGTTTAAGTCTGTATTGCCATAAAAACTGTCTTTTCTTTTTACTACATAGTTTAATACCACGTGATACCCATTTCGGCTTTCACATGGTATTTATTGTAACATTCTTTTCGGGAAAGCATAACTTATAAAATAATGAAAATATGTCAAGAAAATATTTGTACGCTACGTTAGGATTATTAGTTTTATAAATATCAGAAAATGATAGATTATTTATACAATTTTTAAATTTTGTCATATTTTCATTGCAGTCACGTCTTTTTACATGCCAGTACTTAATGTTACATTTTTTTTGTACTTGGAATATCATAAGCTGTGCTGAGTGGTCCGACAGAGCTAGTTCTAAGACTTCGACCTTACATGCTTTGCGAAAATTATGAGCAGTATTGTCAATACAAGTTTTACGTGTAGGCTGATTCACGGCTAATTTTAAATTATAATTGAGTAAAAGGCACTCAAATTCAATAGTTTGAAGGTTCCTTTTTAAAATGTCGATATTAAAATCCCCTACAATGGCAATATTATGATTGCTCTTCTTAGTTAGCTCTTTTAGGAGAATTTCTAATTTATCCATACATACGGTCAAGTTATTTAACTTGGGAACTCTATAAACACAAGCTAAGACAGTGTTTAAGTTAGGTAACTCTATCGCGCAACATTCAAATACTCCGGGTTCTGATATGTTGGCTATCTTCTTTAATTCGATGAAGTGATGTCCGTTCTTTACCAAGATGCATGCTCCACCTCTCTTGCTTTCTTTTCTGCAGTAAGACGCCGCTAGTTGATAATTTGGTATAGTTAAATATGATTCATATCCTGCCATAATGAAGTGTTCGGTTACACACAATATATCCACGTTTAAACCCTTTTCTGATAATTCATCTAAACATACTGTAACCATGTCGGATTTGTTTAGTAACCCGGCGATATTCTGATGCATAACACAGACTTTGTTAGTCACGAAAAAAATTTGTTAACTTTTCTTTGTTTACGTCGATAGTTTTTACCGTGTCATAGTATTCAGTTTGCAAATAGTCTTCATCCTCTTGTGGTACAGTCACCATGTTTGCTTCTATTGAGTCTGCGTTACATTGATTAATATAAAGTAAAAGGGCATTTAGATCTTGAAAAATATTATGACTATGACTAATTTACACAATGTTACCAATCCAATTCAATAATTATGTAGCATAAAACATAATCAAGACACTTAAATGCAATCAGAACAGTCACTGGGGCTGTTTCAACGCATTATAATACGATTGGCGTTCCTTCCGCTGGGTATTGTAACCTAATCTAAAAAGTATCTATTCTATACATATAATAAATCTGTAGACGAGGCGTTTCTGTACATTGCAAATATTTAAAAAAAAAATATTTGGGGTGTTAAAGAATCACCAACGGATGCCATTTCTACCATTTTTGTCATTTTTGTCTGTTTGTCTGTTTGTCTGTTTGTCTGTTTGTCTGTTTGTCTGTTTGTCTGTTTGTCTGTGAGAGTTCATAAATTTTTGTGCAAGTATCACGTCAAAAGTACAAAACCAATGTGGTTAAATTTTATACTCAAATATTGTGTGTAACTCAGAGTTTTACTTAGTTTTTGTTTCATCGCAATCGCTTCAGTCTATCAAAAGATATATGAATTTAAAGTGTTCAAGAAGAACTTTTCATGACGGTGTCTTCATACACGTAACGACATCTATTGATACCAAATGGTACTAACAATAAAAATCGCTTTATAGGGGTGGTTAACCTGATGGGTCGATCCAGCAGGTTAAGCCGCTACGCTTCCCGGGGTTGGTCAGTGGATGGGTGAGCATCTTTACATACCGAGACTCCTCTGTGCCCCGGAAAGCACTTTAAGCCGTTGGTCCCGGCTGTTATTCGTGGATCTTTGACAGTCGTTACGGGTCGTCAGAAGCCCGAAAGTCTGACAACCAGTCTTACCAAGGGGTATCGTATTACCCAGTAACTGGGTTGTGGAGGTCAGATAGGCAGTCGCTCCATGTAATATACAGGTATTCAGCTGCATCCGGTTAGACTGGAAGCCGACCCCAACATAGTTGGGAAAAGCTTAGGCAGATTGGTTCTATTGATGTTTGATTAGTAACGCTAAAAGAATTTCAAATATAAAAAACCGGCCAAGTGCGTGTTGGACCACGCACAATGAAGGGTTCCGTAGTTGGGATGAATTTATCCCAAGAACAAACTTAACATTGTCGTTGGAAAACATATTCTCCCATACATTCCAACTGTAAATGTAAGTTTGTATTCACAATATTGAAAGATTTACCATGTTATTTTATGACCACAGACTATTCTTATAGATTTTCCTATAATCTACAAGTAAAAAACTATTTTCTGTATTTTTTTTTTCAAAACTTTAGGCTCAGTAGTTTCGGAGATTAGGGGATATATTGGTAAATTTTCATCTATTTTCTTAGAAAGAAAAAAAAAAGAAAGAAAAACAATTTATTCCCGCGAAAAATGACGCACATACATACATACGTTCGTTCGTTCGTGTTCGTATTCGTCTTAAATAATTAATATAATTTCAAAATTATAAAAAAAATATATACCTAATTCAGACCCTCATATTAATTAAGCGTTTTCATCTGATAAAAAAAAAAAAGTTTTGCAAACTGTACCGTGTGACAACACGGTACAGTTTGCAAAACTTTTTTTTAAATTTTGTTATTTGCCCCACAAAAGTGATCCCCATATCCATAATCCATTTATTTACTTTACCTACCTGTCCGCGTTTTGGTCACAGAAATTTGTAATTATGAGTACCAAATTTTAACATAATGGGTCCAATAGATTCGGAGCAAATTAGTTGTGACAGACGGACAGACAGACACACGAGTGATCCTATAAGGGTGCCGTTTTTAGGGTTCCGTACCAAAATGGTATAAAAGGAACCCTTAAGGTGTGACTCAGTCTGTCTTTCTGTCTGTCTGTCACAGCTGGATATCTCAAGAACTACTAATGCTATCAACTTGAAATTTGGAACAGTTACCTAACTAATATTTTGCAAATAAGCAAGAAATAAAAATATTTTAATTTTATTGCAACAGGGACTGAAAGGGGGTCTTAAAAATTCATAGTGGGGCTACTAGGGCATAAGAAAGAGCGCTGTTTGCACATTCTCAATAAAAAATATTTTTTTTTAGGCCGCATAGTTTCGACTTTTGATGAAAAATGTAAAAAAAACTACCGTCCGTCCCCCCTATTCTATTTGATAGAAGTGTATGTAAAGAAAACAGGAAAAATAAAAAGATGTCTCTAAATAGCACACTTTTTCAGAAATCGAAACGGAACACTCGGTGCGCGAGTCCAACTCGCTCTTGACCGGTTTTTTTTCTTTTGAGGTATGGAACCCTAAAAATGAGCATATAATTGTAAGATCATAGTTAATACCTACTAATAACTGATGTGGTGTTCTGAGTGAAAAAGAATGCAATGTCAGATATAATAATCCTATAACTTTTCATACACAGAGAAGGTGAGGGGAGGGTTTGAGAGGGCAGGGGCAAGGGGACGCGGTGAGATCCGTCTCACCGCGTCCCCCTGCCCCTAGGAGAAGCAGTAAGGAGGTGTGAGGGGAGTAAGGGGGAAGGGGATGCGGTGAGGGGAGGGTGCCGGGGGAGAGGGAGGGGGTGGTAAGATATGGTTGAGAGGAGAGTTAGAGGAGGAGGGTTGAGAGGTTGGGTGAGAGGGGGGGTGACGAGCGCCTTAACACCTTAATGTTACTTTTTGACCGAAAAATAGAAAGTCGGAACGGCACAAAAAAAAAGGAAACGCCAGTCGTCGTCAGAGCTAACACACACACTTTTTTTTTAAATCAAACTGGGTACCTTTGTAAGTTTATTTATTGTACGCAGAGCGAGCTTCCAGTTAACCATTGTATCTGATAGATGTTGTATAGACGGAATCGCGGTGTCAAGATTTTCCGCAGAAGAGTGACACTTTTTCAGTCATAAAATAGATGCTGTCCTGGAATTCCTGTCTCTGGACCTGGATTTATCTCTAGAGGTCGAGATTATTTGAGGCATCTTTATAACCAACTTCAAAAAGAAAGAAGTTTTCAATTCTTCTGTTTTTAGGGTTCCGTAGCCAAATAGAACATAGAAAGGGAAGTCTTATCATTACGTCCTGTCCGTTTGTCCGTCCGTATGTCACACACCTTATGTTTGAAAGAGTTTTCTCCAGAGATGGTGAAGATCTGACAATTGAACTCCTCAATAACTTACAGTAGGTATACGTACTGTGATTTGGTACAGAAATCAAAGAAAATTACTGGCTATCCGTGGTCAACTAATTATGGACTTCGATGGTTTTTAAAAGTTTTGCCTCCATAAACATGGATGTTCACGGTATAAACGAAAGACAGTTTGATGCGCAGTCCAAACCGCATAGATCCATCCGCGGTTTGGAACGCAGTCCACAGATCCGTGGTCCAAACTGTAGGTACCTACGTGTAAACCCCGCTATTCGTTCTTTCCGAAACGATAGTTTGTAATGGCGCGTTGTGTTTCCAGCAGTCCGAATACGTGTTAAACCCCGCTATCATAAACCGCAGTAACTGCAGGGCTGTGGTAGAGAACCCCAGGTAGCGGTTCCCACCAGGCAAGATCGCAAGATTCTTCATTTTTATTGGAGGAGTGATTCCTACACCATATCTAAGCGACACGTTATGTATTGATTTCCGACATGCACGCGAACGAAGTCGCGGGCACAGCTAGTTATGACTATGGCTAATTTACAAACAATGTTACGAAGCCAATTCAATAGTTATGTAGCCTAAAACGTATTCAAGACAATTAAATGCAATCTGAACAGTCGCTGGGGCTGTTTCAACGCATTAAAATACGGTTGGCGTTCTTTCCGCTGGGGATTGTAACCTAACCTGAAAAGTATTATGTCTATGGCTAACTTACAAACAATGTTACCAAGCCAATTCAATAATTGTATAGTCTTTGTATAAAGATAAAACTTTTGAAACTAATAAAAATTAGTCATGGACTTCTTTACGTCCACTTTTAAATTGTCTCTAAGTAAGTTGTTTAACTTACGTATAAAAATTATCATATTTATGATAATTATCAGACACCCCCGAAAATCAAAAGATAAAACTTTATGAAACTAATAAAAATTAGTCATGGACTTCTTTAAGTCCACTTTTAAATTGTCTCTAAGTAAGTTGTTTAACTTGCGTATAAAAATTATCATATTTATGATAATTTTCAGACACCCCCGAAAATCAGGGACTTCTTTAAGTCCACTTTTAAATAGTCTCTGTAAGTTATTTAGCTTACGTATTAAAATTATAACGACCCGATGGTTGGTTATTAGAATGGCCACCTGAAGATGAAACGGTTCAGGCTTCGAATTAAAAATGTGATTAACCTCACCCAGTCTCTAGTACTTCCACGGACTCACCCACAGAAGAGGCTATTACTTATCTCCTAATAAATAATAAGATATTATTCCTAATCCGGGTACGGAGTTCTAGAAATTTTAGGTCCGTATTACAGAACGTCACTCAATACTCAAGCATGACTTAAAACTAGATTCAAGACATTTGATTGGTTGAAACTAGTTTTAAACTTAATTTGAACAAAGATCAGTGCTTGAGTTTCCTTCTGTAATACGGACCTTAGGTGATGATCCTATTAACACAAATACGGGTCTCAAATACTCGTACGCAACAAACTTGCAAACCGTTTATTACACATATTTGATCTCAAAATATCTATTGTGTGTAAAATTATAATTCGTTGCTTCATTTGATGATATGATTATTACAATGTAGTTTCCCTAATTACTTGGTAACTTCGCACGTATTTTAAAGATCTTTAAAACTATTAAGTGACGTTCTTCCGGTCTGTCAGTATCTGTGTTAGCTCTTTGACGTATGCTCATTCCTTTTTCGTGCGCGGTAACTATCGCACGCGCCTTTTCAGCAGCATGCCAAAAAAAAGCGCGCAATCAAAAATTGATCACTATAATAGGAAAATTCGGAAGATCGAAGAAAAAGAAAGACATAGACGAAGAATAAAACCGTTAAAATTATCATCGTCGGAAGGTGAAGGTAAGCAAAAATGCATTAATTATTTGGTGATCTAAAAGTGAACAGTGAAATTATCAGTTTTGTAATGCTGCCGTCCGGTTACTAAAAGGCCGTTATGTGACATTTTGTCAAATTTGAGTTATATATACTACGTAAAAGAGCAACTTTTTCTCTATCAATCAGTCTGGGCCATATTTTTCTATATTTATTCATGCTAAAGATATGGAGAGTACTCACACGGCTAACTGCATCATTTTTGAGATCGTTCAACACTTAAATGCGGTTATGTCACTTTGTAACACTATAATACGGCTAACTGCTCGTAACCGTCTATTGAAAATTGATATGAATCCATTAAGCAATCGTAGAAAACGGTTACATGAAACTACAATAGTATTAGACCGTTACATCACTTTAGAAGCATTTTAATGATTTATAGTAATACAAGGCACATTGGCATTTACGACATCTAAAAGACAGTTTTCTTCAATTACCACTCTAAAAAACCGTTATTCACACTTGGCTGGCTAGTCGTTGGTAAGCCAATATGACTTTGGAGCATATACAATTCTAAAAGACAGTGACCGTTATTTAGTTGTGATTTTTTCAAATAATATGTAAGCGAATACAATGCAAAAAACGGTTAAGTGACATTCCAACGCTAAAAGACGTCTATGTATATTCTCGGTGTGCCCGCCCCGCACCTCGCACACTCCAGATTATCCGTAACTCCGCGGAGGAGTGACGTGTCTGTGAGCGATTGTGTGAATTCCCGCCAAAAATGGACACGACCGGGAGGACTGTGTTGATCTGATTATGATACGCGGCCGTAAAAAATCTGTATTTTTTAATTATAATCTTTAAAATCATCAATACAATTTTCTAAGTTCATAGAATCCTAATGAATCATGAAATCTTGATAATTAGTATTATATTAACTTAAGGTTGTCTTACTTTTTGATTTTAATGATTATAATTTTGTAAATACATAATTATATTTTATGGTCGAAAAACATACTTTAATCAACATACTTGCAAACTGCAAAAAACGTAAGAAAATTTAAATTTCACGGGCTACCTGGAGTTTTCCCTTAGGAATCTGCATTGCTGTCTGTACAGCCCCATTTACACGACGCAAGTTTCTTGCCAGTGGCATACAATAACATTGAAGTAACTATGGCTTGCTTCGTATAAACACTGTTGCATTGCAGTAGTGCAACTTTTATGTTTCATCAAGTTACGCAGGCTCCGTAACAGAACAGGCACAAGGAGACGACAGGTAGTGGCGCACACGTCAGGCTACGGCAGCAGATGGCAGTGGCCACGTGATACAGGACCACAGAGTAGACGCTGCGTCCTGGGCACCGCAACGCTCGGCCAGGCTCAACAAATCAAGCAGTGCGGCGCGCCAGGTAGCTAAGCGGCCGGTAGAGGATAGGTAGCGGCCACGTGGCTCAGGGCTGTAGTTCGGGGTCAGAAACGCCGTTGTTCCCGCGATTCCAGCTCAGGCCCCGTCAAAGCGGCGGCGCGGGTGTTTAGGCAGTCGTGCCCAAGGTTCGGGGTCAGGACGACGTGTCATAGAACCCCTAAACAGAGGGGTTCAACATACTTAGGTTGGCGCTGCCGAGAAAAGGGCAGGCCATGATTCAACCGTGGCTTATGTAGCCATTTGGGATGCCGTAGTGAAGTGACAGATTACATGTCATAGATAATTTGATATAGACGGGCACACAAGAACTTGCACATGGTGTTCATTGATCTAGAGAAAGCGTATGATAGGGTACCTCGGGATGTGTTGTGGTGGGCCTTGAAAGAGAAAGGTTTGCCCGGGAAGTATGTATAGTTAATTCGTGCTATGTACAGACAATCTCGTACCTACGTCCGGTCGGCTGCTGGCAATAACGACAAGTTCAATGTGGCTGTTGGCTTGCACCAAGGGTCGGCTTTAAGTCCTTACCTCTTACTGTTGATTATGGATGCTCTGACGTCGAATCTACAGGAATCTACAGCATGCACCAGGCGGCCTCACCCTGGTGCATGCTGTTTGCCGATAACATTATTACTGTCAATGAAGATGTACCTACCTGAGATTCGAAGCAGATTGGAGAAATGGCAACAGAAGCTGGAGAATGTTGGCTTGAAAATCAGCAGAACCAAAACCGAATAGATATTCTGCGATTTCAGCGATACCTCCAGTGCTGGAGCCATAGCGCTTGATGGCGCGCTTCTCCCAGTCTGCTTCGCCTTTCGGTATCTCGGTTCACTCGTGCAAAGCGATGGCGAAGTAGATCGGACGGTTAAGTACAGGATTAACACTGGATGGATGAAATGGCGGCAGGTCACGGGAGCAATCTGCGACTTCCACTGTTGAACCATGAAGGTTATAATTCACTATGGTTTAACAGTAGAGTCTTCTCTATTGTTCCCGGACATGGTTCGTAATCGCGACAAGACACTTACAGCGTCTCAACAACGAGTAAAATTAATCACTCCTAGTGAGTCCGAACGAGACGAGTCACTGTTTGGCTCAACCCTATCAGAGAAAATAAAAGCCGCCAAGGCCATTGAAAAACAAGGCCTTTCTATGAAAAAGGCTACGAAGGTTCCAAAACCGCCTCAACAGCCTAGTACCCGTCCGTCCTACCAGGGAAACTGGAACCCGCCTCACACGTACACGTCGTCGTCAGCGCCTCAACCAACCAACCTCGCAACCTCGGGCTTAACTCAGGCTCCTCGTTAATACAGGTACATGCGGGTAGACTTACCCACTTTTATTAAAAAAAAAAAAAAAAACATTTATTTCAGGCCATTGACCCATATTAAACACAAAAACAAAATTCAAAATAAAAACTGATTAAATATGTAATAATTAATGTCTAATAAATAATGTCAGGAATAAATAAATAATGTCAAAGTTAATATAATGTCAAAGTTAATAATAATTAATTAAATATTACAATGGATTAAATAATTGAATTAAGTTTATGACCGATGGTTAAAAATAATCAACAACAATATTTTTCTTGATTGGTTAAAAAACGGTTATCCTATTCGAACTGTTATATGAGTTGGGGTGCGAATAGTGTAAAAAAAAATTAAGGTACTAAAGCAAGCTGTCAATTTAAAAAAAAATGTATTCTGAGACCTAGGGGAAAAAAAATGGTTGAAATTGTGGTATGTGATAGCTGGACATACGGTGTATCGACTCCTTAACGTTGGACCACTACTTACGCCACACCCTGTATAGTTAGTTATTATTCAACATCGGGTTACTATACAAACATTGATTCTCAAATATGTAAACATTGATTATAAAACTCAAAAAACTCAGTGCTAATGTGCTTTATGTTATACCAGTGTAAAAATCCAAACTTTAAGACAACAGTCTACAAAACAATCATAATTATTAACAATTTCCAGTGTTGGTAAAACAGTGATTTATACAAAAATAGTTACCGGCAAAAAAAACGTTTTTTATACAAATAATGCACCTACGTGCCTTGAAGTTACAACGACAACGCCATCTAGCTAAAACCTCATAAATTAACCAGTAATATTGTGGCCACAGTCATCGGACTAATTTAAATAACAAATTGACAATCAATACTGTAATAGCGACATCTATCACAAAAACAAGGACTTACGTAGTTAAAACGCCACTAAATCGCAAAATTGGATGTTGCTATTAATTGTACAAGTGGTTTAGAGGTGTATGAACTGACATACTTGTCTCCTATCCGCGTGATTGCACGTTCAAACCCGACGATTGCATTGCGACTTTTTGTGATAATTTAAATTTATAATCTAAATTTGTAAAATCATCATAGATTACCTAGGTACTAGAAAACATAACATTCCGTCACACAGGTACGTTAACGGAATCCAATAATGACACCAGTGAAATTATTTCTCAAACATTGGATGAGACTATAATTAGTATGTCGGAAATGTCAGAAGACGAGGAGGATAAGCAGATTTACATTCTTAAAACTGAGATTGAGAACTTGAGGTCTCAATTAAAAAGCGCACATCAAGAAATAGAAATACAATACTTACTATCTTCGGAAAATAGCTCCCTGAAGCAAACAAACACCGATTTAAAAAAAATGAGATACATATATAAAAAGTCACCAGTAGTCCTCTAGAGAAGAAAATACAAACACCGAAGAGAATAAAATTAATTCTACAGAAAAGAAGACCAGTAAACCACAGAATTTAGAAATTCCTGATTGCTGCACATCCACTGCTGAAGACCCTATTGAAAACTCGCAAAACAAAACATCACCAAACAGAAATATTAATAAAAATAACCCATAGTTACCGGTTGTAAAGAATAATATATGTATTTTAAGTAGTGAAACGTCTAATAGATTATACACAAGCAGTCAAAGAGCACTACCACGTGCCAAATTGTGGATTAAAGCAAGTATTAGACAATCTTGGTAAGAAAATACAAAACTTCACTTACTCCGACTTCTGTGTTATTTGTGTTGGGAAGCAGATTTCAGAAGGACGCATAATTATATAGAATTTGTTACTTTTATTCGCGAAAAATTACAAACCTTAAGGCTGCAGTCTTGCAAAATTCACTCGCGCCGAATTATTTGCGCAACTTTGTGTTTTTTTTTAAACAAAAGTAATGAAATAACATGAAATATTATTATAGTACGTGAATAACCATAATATAAGTAATAGCTGGTAGTTTTTTTTAAGTTCATCTGGGTGGATTATGTTAGGTAAATCTAGCGTTAAATACAGCTCTTTCGCGCCAACAACGATTCGAGTTATGTTTGTGCACTTGCATTGGGCATTACAAATTTTATTTAGAAAATCTGTTCAGCGCATAATTGTTTCCATATTCTTGTCTTCAAAATGCGCTGGTTACTTTTTTTTAATTATCTTTCATTTTCTTAATTCAGTTGTCACAATGTCATCGAAATTCTCTGTTTTTATCTCTTAATAAACGGTTTGTTTCATAATAACAAAGCATCGTATGCATGTAAGATTTGGTTGGTTTAATGCCAAGAGTTCAATAAAGCAAATACTAAAAAAAATAGCATCTAAATCACCTTAGTCTAACAATAATAATAATCTCAAAAGACCTCCAAAACGCTCCGACCCACTAAGAAATTTCCCTCGCAATTCTTGTTCATAAACTCTGTTTTGGAGGTCTTTTGAGATTATTATTATTGTTAGAGTAAGGTGATTTAGGTGCATTTTTTTTTTACTACTTGCTTTATTGAACTCTTGGCATTAAATTAACCAACTTTTACATGCATACGATGCATTGTTATTATGAAACAAACCGTTTATTAAGCGATAAAAACAGAGAATTTCGATGACATTGTGACATCTGAATTAAGAAAATGAAAGATAATTAAAAAAAAGTAATCAGCGCATTTTGAAGACAAGAATATGGAAACAATTATGCGCTGAACAGATTTTCTAAATAAAATTTGTATTGCCCAATGCAAGTGCACAAACATAACTCGAATCGTTGTTGGCGTGAAAGAGCTGTATTTAACGCTTGATTTACCTAACATAATCCACCCAGATGAACTTAAAAAAAACTACCATCTATTACTTATATTATGGTTATTCACGTACTATAATAATATTTCATGTTATTTCATTACTTTTGTTTAAAAAAAAATACAAAGTTGCGCAAATAATTCGCCGCGAGTGAATTTTGCAAGACTGCAGCCTTAACCCACACGAACTTTATAGTATGTCTGCCGACTTTTAAATATATGGTTAACAAAAATTTTATGTTCAACAAACTCAAACTCAAATTTCAAATAAACCAATTACAGGTACTTTTGTATGTTCCCCGATTACTCGAAAATGGCTGGACCGATTTGGATTTTTCTGTTTTTGTTCGAAAGGGTATACTTTCCAAGTGTTCCCATGATCATCAAGTCAGGGTCTGATGATGGGATCTCATGGAAATCGAGGGAAACCCTCAAATTTTATGGGCACACTTATATCGATTTCGGTATTTTTTATAGTAACTCGTGCATTTGGTCTCGGAAAGTACCATTTGGTGAACTGGAACTGATGATGAAGACCTCAGATGGCCATCGGAAATGCTCAATTATATCTAAGTATACCTATCACAGGTTGCGATTCGATTACTTTAATATGGTTTATGCTCGTCAAAATGCATAATGGTGATGGTGACTTCACCATGAGCTCCAGTTCTCCTGGTTCTTACTAGGAGAACTCCTCAACAATTAACGTCCCTGCATCGGGAAAAGCAATATTTTGTAAAACATGATGAGCAGTTGACAATGGGTTATTGTAACTTGGATAAATTACAAACTGACCCACTAAAAAGTGAAAAATAAAAACTTTTTTACAAAAAACAAAACCGACTTCCAAAAAAAACACTACAAAGTGAAAAATAACTTTAATTTCGGAAGTCGGGGGCAAAAACCTAAGATACAGATCCAAAGACACCGACTTCCGAAATTAAAGTTATTTTTCACTTTGTAGTGTTTTTTTTGGAAGTCGGTTTTGTTTTTTGTAAAAAAGTTTTTTGAACTGTCAAGGGGTCGGTCTTGGGTCGGTCAGTCTGAAAAATGAAGCTAGTTGCCCATTCCAAAGCGTAGATCCTGGAGAAGAACGGGCAAGAAACTCCACGGAACTCTTTTAAATCAAATATTTTACATAAAATTGGTTACATCGTTCATATTGAAAATATAGATGAAATATAGGGTGACTGGTAATTAGAGACCGATACCTAACCACATGATTGTGCTCATGATAACAAACAACTTTTACTATGGGACTAAACCTGAAATCGCGAAAACAAAATCAGCTGCCCCATACATTCATGTTCGCATAACTCGTCAAAATGTAGGGAGCAGCTGATTTTTTTTTCGCGATTTCAGGTTTAGTCCCATAGTAAAAGTTGTTTGTTATCATGAGCACAATCATGTGGTTAGGTATCGGTCACTAATTACCAGTCACCCTATATATACTGTCCTTAAATCTACCAGTTTAAAATGGTATGTGGTAAATACTTATTGTATTTTTAATCTCCAAGACAAGTGCCATTTAATTTTGGGGAAAATTATAAAAATTTATTATTGACAGAACATGTTTCTATGGCACCTAACTGTAAGAGATTATTAATAATAATAACTATTTTATTATCAGACAGCTAGGTCCATAGATGAAATACATACAATTATCTAATTTGCTAGGAAATTTTTTATGGATATAAGATTGCTTTCTTTCTGACTGAAGTTTTTATTCACAAGTTTCAAAAGGAAACTCAGTGAAAGGTAGTTTATAGTCCTTGATTCACTCATGTATGGTTGGATTAGTAGTAATACTATTCCATACTTCAGAAAAATACTGCAATCTACCATTGTGTACCTGAGCTAGTTACAGTTCGGTTCCAGTACCGTTTGATGTCATTGAATTTATCTTGAAGCTTATAGCCCGACCAGGTAATCGGTTAATCAATATCTGTTTGTTCCATCCATTCTTTCATTTCCTTATTAAGGCTGGGTAGCATTAAGGATCTCCGTGTGATGCAATTAACATGATAAATGTCACAGTAGTCTAGCTGAGTCACTTAATGTTTCGATTTGATGCACTCCCTTGTGAGACTATTGAACTGTTAAGGACTTTGCCAGTGGATGTAATGGCAACAGCCATTGTAATCCACTGCAGTTGATTCCACTTTCATTTACTGCTTCTGCCACTTAGATTACAGGTGTTTCATACTTCTATTAAATGTTTTGCTTCTTAATTGCTATCTATAACTAATTGCTGACCTGACCACCATGTGGCCAGACTGCCGTGTTGTTCCATAGGTAAGGTAGCTAACTGTACCGCCCTCCTCCTCTCTGAATAGATTCTCAATACTTGAAGGTAAGACTTTAGGTTGTGGTATAGACACCATTACAATCACAGCTTCCTTCTAGTTGTATTGTAGTAGAATTTAAGTACGAACCTAGTATATTTAAGTTAGATTGTATACAACATCTAGAATTGTAAGTATTTTGGAATTTTTGAAAAAGGGGCGCACTACTTAACATTTAAGATCTTTTTATGTAAATTACATATGTTTTACAAATAAATTATTCTATAAATTTATTTGTATAAATTATTACTATTCTAATAAATTTGTTTAGAACAATCTAAACATAGAAAACAGAATCTAAGGATATTGCTTGTGTGAATGTAACTTAATAGGTATATTTTTTATGTATAAACTTGCAACACTAGACGGAAGTGTTATTTTTAGTGTTTTGTTTATGTTACGTCCCTTCCTGTTGAAAAGATTGTTACGAGCGGCTGTGTTCTGTGACAGAAAAATTAAAATTCAAAGTTTTTCAAAGTTTCCACGCATTTTTATTCCATACAGGCGTGCGGTGGTCCTTTGTGGAGTGTTTATAATCAGTGCCGAACAGTTTTCACAAGATATCGTGGAGTTTCGCGTTCATTGTGGTCGACTTGCCATACAAAGTCGCCATTACGGGCTTATTGTGCAGGTTGAAAGAGGCCCGCGAATTCGTTCTATGCAATAATAGAACGAAAAATAGAAGCAACATCAAGAAGCGGCATCATATTATCATCAAAAATCGTGCGATTTGCGATTTTGTGAATTGGATTGTCAGGGTTCAAAAAAAGGGTTCGTACGGTTGGTACTTAGATCAACTTCCCGCGTACGAGTTGTGCAAACTTCACGTCGGTCGTATTAGGTCAAACAGTTTTATTATATATTATTATCTATTGATCCAAACATCGCTTCCTTATTAAAATAATGTGATAATTAGCAAATAGGTACTAGGAGCAGTCTGAAAAACTAAATGTCTCGTAGTAACCGCATAATGAAGACATGACTTGAATCTCATTGACTAAATTAATATTATTTATCAATGGCCAGTCCGGATTATCGACATCGTCCGACATGACAGTTGACATTATGTTGGAGCGCCGGGACATGTATAAAAGATGACATCGTGATAGATTGTGCATCAGTTGCTCATCAGCCGCCGAACAAACACCAAATATTTCAAAATGAAATCGGTACGTTCTTTTGTGTGTTAGTTACATCATCTCTAATGATTGGATTCCTCATAACTTGTCTTTCTGTGCATAACTTGTCTGTTGTGTTTTGGGCTAGTTGTCTCAAACTTCTATTTTTGTGTGCAGATGATCTTTGTCGCCCTCGCCCTCGTGGCCGTCGTCGCCTCTGCCCCCGCTGAGGAACCTGAGCAGACCCTCCGGTCCAACTTCGACCAGCAACCTGAGGGTGGATACAACTTTGGGTAATTCAAATTATAATATTATTTTTTGCAAATATTACTAATTACCGGATAGATATTTATTTAATCCATAATTTAATGCATGTTGTGGCCTCCTGATAATGTAGAAGTGCACTGGAAATTATTATTTTTGTTAAATTGTTTTTTTTTTTATCATTTTTGTGCGGGCCTCTATACCCAAATATATAAACAACTTTCTGCTGCGATAGGACATAAAACAAGTACATAGCAACAAGTTTGTAAGTTTTGTATTTTCAACAGTTACGAGACCGCAAAAGGCAACGTCCGCCAAGAGGAGGGTCAACTGAAGGAGGTTCCCAATGAGGAGGGCAAGCTCCAAAAAGTCGTGGTTGTCCGTGGCTCCTTCAGCTACACCGACCCGAACGGCCAGCTACAGACCATCACCTACTCCGCTGACGAGAACGGCTTCTACGCGGAAGGAGATTCCATCCCCAAGCCCGCCAGGAGATAAGCTAACAACGACCACTCGCTCATTAACAATTGATTGATCCATTACAATGTAAATTAATCGGTTGTTCATTAGCTGAACCCGAATTAAATATTTGTTTTCAAATTACACCTGAAACGATTTATGCATAGACGTATTCAGTAGAGTATATAATTAGATATATAGTCATACGTACGTTTTTGTACAAGTTGTTTTGTTTTAACAATAGCCACATTGTAAATAAAATTTAGTTGAAGTTATTTGCTATTTTAATTACAAATACTTGTCACGATCCCCAAGGTATACCTTTCGTCACTGGTTGTATTTAATTAAGTGAAGCACACTCACCTTTTAGATAAAATTTACAAAATTATTAATTATACTTTAACATTGATCTTAAATGTGGCCATGGACGACCGTGCTTGGGCACAAGCTACCCTTCCCATTCGTATGGGAGGCCTCGGCGTCCGCAACATTTCTAGTATTAGTTTACCAGCATTCATATCCTCGGTCCACGGCACAGAGAAATTAATCAGGAAAATCCTAGCCTCCACACTGGTTATTTTAATGTGCCTTGTTTCACCGAGGCTATGTATGCCTGGAGACTCGCTTGCCCGAATTCAGATCCACCCGACAATCCATTTTCCCAGAGACGGTGGGATGAGCCGCTCTGCAGAGTATTACAGAACAATTTACTTGACACGTTTGCTACTACTGCGGAGCATGCGCGTTTGCTGGCTGTGGGTAAGTTGGAGTCGGGTCTGTGGCTTTATGCACTACCTGTCGTGGACCTTTAGAAGATAAAATCCGCGAATGTAAATATAATCTCGCAATATAATAATAATCAGACATAGCAACATTAAAACAATAACTTTATGCAATGGCAACATCGATGGAAACTGTCAAATCAATCGGCGACTCGGTAAGAGCAGTATTGAATTTATTGTTGGTATTTTAAATAGAGTCAGTTTATCAGTTAAAAGCTGCGAGTGAGTTGTACCGGGATTGGAGCTGATCTCTGTAATGAAAGCTGAGTATCTAATGTTTTAAGACTAATTATTTTTTCTAAGTATTTACTATGTTATTCACTGAATCCATTGTTATCGAAATTACAGAGATACAGAATAATGATTACATGTAAACCAATGAAGTTGGCAAAGTATGTATGTTGTAGTTGTGTATTATAACTGAAGCTTTTTGAGATCTCAATTAGTTTTAGAGTGATGAGTGACGATTGAAGGCAGTATGAAGAGTATGCTGTGCTCACCCATCCTATAACGGTACGCTTGACCTTAAAGCCTTTAGTTGAATGAGAGATAGGACGGCAAGAGGGATCCGATGGGGTCCACCATCCTATAACGGTACGCTTGACCTTAAAGCCTTTAGTTGAATGAGAGATAGGACGGCAAGAGGGATACGATGAGGTCCACCATCCTATAACGGTACGCTTGACCTTAAAGCCTTTAGTTGAATAAGAGATAGGATGGCCAGAGGGACTCGATTGCATCCACCGTCCTATAACGGTACGCTTGACCTTAAAGCCTTTAGTTGAGTAAAAGATAGTATGGCAAGAGGGATCCGATGGGGTCCACCATCCTATAAAGGTACGCTTGACCTTAAAGCCTTTACTAGTGCCCCTGGGAGGAGCTCCCAGGGGCGGAACCCATACCGGGTTCCAGCTGTTGAGAAATGTAATAACAAAATCTAATATTTGACATTGGTTTCAGTAAATACCAATAACCTAAGATGTCCAAAATATCGAAGTGTCAGTGTCATCGATAATATCTATCTACAGATGGTGAAAGTGGCCCCGTGTTCGGGTCGTGTTGGTCTGCATTCCGTGCTCTGTCTCCATAAAGAATTAACAAGCGAAGCAGATAATATATACGCCAGGTAATTTTCCCAATACAACATTTTTTCTCATTCGCTACCTACGTCTGTCTAAGGTTACACTCCTCAAAAGAGATGCACATAATACTCTAGTATTATATGATTCCGTTAAATGGTAGAATCTTAACATATACAGACAGACCTCGCGACACTACCGTCGTCGAACATAGGCACTTTGTTCGATGACACTACTTTCTGCCTCGCTGCTTCACTGCAACTAGGAGCCTTGGGTTCTAGGGTTCTTGTTCTCCTCCTAGCTGTCACTGTGGTGAAGTTGTCAACAGGCTCGGACACCACGGCCTGTCTTGCAGCCGAAGTGCGGGACGCTTAGCGCGGCACGCGAACATCAATGACATCATCAGACGAGCCCTTGTCACTGTCGGCGTTCCATCTGTATTAGAACCTATATAATGGCTTGGCACGCGACGATGGCAAGAGATCGGACGGCACGGTCTTTATTTCCTTGGAAGGTGGGAAGGCCTTTAGTGTGGGACGCAACGTGTGTCGATATTGTGCCATCCTATCTTCCTGGCTCGGCGTGCTGTGCTGGCACTTCTGCTGCGGCTTGGAAAACCTCAAGCGGCGGAAGTATAACCTTATCGGTAATTATATTTTCGAGCCGTTTGGGGTTGAAACCTTTGGGCCGTGGGGGGACCGAGTGCTCTTGATTTATTCAACGAAATCTTCGCAATGCCGCCAGTTTCTTGGATACTTTACCAGTCGACAGCGATGCGGAGGAATTTTTCGACGCCATATTTTAGTTTTTTAATAGTTTTAGTTATCTACCCGTTGCGGCGATTGAACTGTCCCTATGTGAAAATTAAATATTTCTGTTAATTTTCAATATTTATTTATACACTTTTGCCATGTTAAAATAGAAAGTTCAAAGTTTTATTATGACTTATTCCGAAGGAATTAAACCGCCTTTAGCCTTTACTACAAGATGAAGTCTCTTTCTGAAAGAAGCGCAGGCTGCTCGAACGACGTCGTCACTGAAACAATTCCATTCTCGGGTAAGAGTAACTTTGAGCGCTTCGAGCGAAGTATATTTTTTAGCACAGGCCCTGGCCTGTAAAACACAATACAATACAAAAGTCCAGCGGATTCAAGTCGGGCGATGACGACGGCCACATATCTCGGTCGATCAGCACTGGAACGTTTGCCTTCAACCAATTTTGCGTTCCAATTGCTTTGTGTGATGGTGCTGAGTCTTGCTGGAAAGTCCAACGCTCAAAACCGAATGTGTTGCGTGCCCATGGTTACAGCCCTGGTCGCAAGACTTTGTCTCGATAGATTTGTTGGTTTATTTTGACTTGGTTGCGACTCATTGGAAGAAAAATGAGCGAAGAAGGGCATTTTTCAGACACCTCCGTGCAGACCATTATTTGGTCGGCTCCTTGGCGTCGAGTGACTTGCAATTCGTCTGAATGGTCGCTGACACGCCCCTTCAGTCAAACACGTAAATTTTGTTTGTTTAAAAACTGTTGAACGCAAAAAGTTTTCTCATCTGAAAACACCAAATTGGGTAGCTCGCCAGAGTCGAGCAAGTGAATCAGCTCTTTTGATCGATCCAACGGTTTGCTGCGCTGTAAAGCAGTGAGTTCCTGACAAAGGTTTTTTTTTAATGGTTTGACTTTAAGCTTTTCCTTCAATATGCGACGAACGCTGCGATCGCTCACCTCGAGATCTTGCGCGAGCTGGTTTGCTGAGCACGCTGGATTTCTGTCTAATCGATGACGCACCTTTTGGACAACTGCTGGTGCCGTTGCAGTACAGCGTCGTCCGCCACCGTAGCGTTTCTTAACGCTACCAGTCTCATTATAACGTTGAATAGTGCGATGCCCAAATTTCTCGTTCAATTGAAGATTTGGCAGCGCTCGACCTATTTCGATATTCGATTAACCCTTCAAATGAAGAGCAATCACTGAATTTCGTTTTAAATCCATTGTTCTTAATTCGAATGTGTTTCTCTCACAACAGAATCACTTCAAATGATGATAGAGAACATATCAAAGACCAACCTTTGAAATTTTGGCGGCGTTCGATTCAGTGGTTCGAATTTTAAACCAGTTAGATAGAGACGGACAGAGGGCTTAGTGCGAGTTTTTATACTTAATCGATCACGTTAACGTAAACGTCAGTTTGTACTGAAAATGAATAAGCGCCGCCTGGTGACTATAATGGGAAACACAATTAGTCCATACGAATTGACATACGTCAACGTTAACGTAAACGCGATCGAGTAAGTATAAAAACTCGCACTAAGCCCTCAGTTCAATCGCCGCACCCGGTATATACAGGGTGTTTCTTTTAAGGGGTCAAGCCAGTGCGAGCTGATAGCAGAGTATAATTATTATGTTCTACGATTTTTTGTAGTTATCATTATTTTTCCTAATTCAACGAGATGATGATGGCTTTCAAAAATTATATCTCTTTTTTTTGGGTCAACTTTAAACAAGAATGTACTAAGTAGGGCATTATTTGCTGAAATCGGTCGTTGAAAGTGGTGTATCTGAAATCTTGTGATTTTCATATTTTATAATTTACTAGCTTTTGCCCGCGGCTTCGCCCGCGTGGATGTCGGAAAATATCCCATGGGAACGTTCATGTGGAAAACATAGGGCCGTCCGATATAACTGTGCAAACTCAAATCGCTGCGATATATCGTTACCGTGTAAGGTGGACATAGAGCATGCCGACTGGGATGTCGGCATGATTTTCCGACATGTTCAACAATCGTCGTCTTATTTCAGCCAATTTACACAAAACCTTAATAAATTATACACTGAATCACTCCGTTCATTGGTGAAAACCGTGTATGAAAATCCGTTCGGTACTTTTTGACATTATCGCATTCAAACAGACAGACATACGCGGCGACTTTGTTTACTTAGTTAAAATGTATTATTCCAGTCACGCTCTAATAAGAAATACTTTTGACCGAGTGTCCACTCGTTCATAAGTTAATTGTTACCTCAAGACTATGTTACCTCAAGATACGAACTATGACTACATTTCCAATACCTTAAATCTCTTAAAAAGAGGTAGGTACACAAACATTTTATAATTATTTGTGAATTTTAAATTCCCCTATTGTACCCCTAGTCCAGTAAAAATAGATCGATTTGTATGGAGTAGATTGCAATAAATGCTCTTTGGGTGATAATTCAGAATTAAATATATAAATAGCTGAAATACATAAATTGACAGTAATCCCCGATTTTTTTTTTTATATATACTGAGTTATTAGCAATTATAGCAATAACATTAAATTTAAGTGGGAACAAAAAATGGACCACTGGTGATTTTGTACATGGCTGCTCCTTTTCAAAAGTTTTAATTATGGAAATAATTATCCCCGGTCAAAATCAACATATTAAGTACCATATTGACTATTTTATATAAAATAAATGATAACTTCAAAACAGTACTTACCTAGAGAGTGAAATTTTGTCAAAGTATTTAAATAGTTACTACAAATAACTAGGTAAATTATCACCAACGTGACTATTATACTTTTTTTTTCGTGAAGTTAAATTTGTATTTAACCCTTGTACATTAAAGACACCCAGGATATTTTTATGAATCTTACTACCAACAATTTTTGTCTACTCAAATTGGAAGAAATCCCCTGAATATCTCTATAGCATTTCTAATAATTAAATGAAAATGAAACACTCGCGAGAGGGTGCGAGCGGGCGGCGCGCGGCGGGCGGGTGGCGGCGGCGGCGTCGCGATGCATCAAGCGGCCGCGTCTATTACATAAATTTTATTTTGGATTCGTGTAATTAGACCACATGAGTAAACAAAGATGTGGTGTTTTAAAATGAAATAGTACGCACGGCTACAGATCAAGCTATACATTTCCAGTATATGCTGATCTCGCATTGTATAGGATTTCCTAACAATGAGTGGTCAGTGTAAACTGGAAATGTATAGCTTGATGTGTAGCCGCGTGTACCTACTTCTAGGCAAAATATTAATATCAGCAAAATTAAAAAAAAAATATTTTGGAACAATAACACAAGAAGTACCTAGGTACACAAGTAAAACGATGATAGCTGCAAAAGTATAAACTGTAGCGCAGCTAACAACGTCCTTCTCAGATACAGAATGGAACAAATGTTCCATGCAAAAAGAGACTAATAGGTCATTTTAGTACTTTAGATAGTTAAAAAAAAGGCGATTTGTACCAATAGTCGTCGGATTTGTACTATTACTCGTCAAAAGGACCCAGTCGTGTTCAATTTTTTCTGTTAATGTGAACTCTCAGACCTTGAACATACTGTACGTGTTTGTTAAGAGTCTAAGAAACAAAAGGTAGGTAGAAGACTGAATGCTAAGATTTACTAAAGGTTGTAGCAGAGCAGGAGGTAACAAAAACAGCAAGGTTAATTAAATTGTAACATATTTTTGCTTAAAAATTTTAAGAGACGTCTGGCAAAAAAATATGTGCGATCAGAATAACAGAATCAGTTTTTGTCCGGAATTAAGTCTGTGCTTTTGATTCGATGGTTGAGCCGATCAGACGTCAACTCCATGCCCAAAAGCTCTAGGCGGTCGGTAACTATACAGATGCTCCTCGGAAAGTAGGAGACAACTGAAACTGGCTCCTTTTGGCAGTGAAAAGAGACGCCTTTGTTTTCAGAGCATTGAATTTGACCAGATTGCCATCTCCGGCATTGTGGAACTACAGTGGGGTATGTTAGAGGCCGCATCAAGGCGTGAATTTTCGGCAAAGATAAAGGCTAATAAGTTTGCACTTTCTTGCGCGGGATGAGCCAGCGTTCCATCAGACTTAAGCATAAGAGGCAGCAAATGGCAGAAATTTGTCTAGACCGATTTAGACAGCGATCAGAACTCCTTGCTACCAGAAAGGATGCCAACTTGGCCTCAATTCGTCCAACATGGTCAAAACGCGCCTTCCGTAACACCCGTTCGCAATACTTGGCGGGAGAATTTAACGCTCTTTTAACATCGCGCGAGCACGTTGACAGTCGCACTTGTCATTACGGGCCGAAGCCCAGGCCTGGTATGCCTACAGTTTTACCAGCACCTGAGCAATTGTTGAAGGTTAAGTTCAAAATTGAATGAGAAAATTTTACAGTTTGTAGTAACGTGACCTGCTATTATAATATAATAATATTTTACCTGGTCACCGTAAAAACGTGTTAAGAATTCACTTGCTTCCTTGCCAGACGCTTCTGTTTTTGCCAAAGCTTTTGCGACAGTCTGTGTGCCTTCCGGGTTGCCCTCCGACATAGGTAACGATTTTATTTGCTATATTTCGGTTTTGCCGAAGATATACGCTGGAACCATGTGGCTCAACGCATGACATGTTCTTAATAATTTTCTCTTTGGAATCAACTGGCTTCTTTCCAGAATCAACAAGATTAGGGCAAGTGAAGGACCCGCCGGATCCAGTGGACCAGTTTGGCCCAGTGGTGCTAATCATTCTAACAACTTGCACACCCTTTATTACCCATAAATTTATCTTAGGAAGCAAATTCATTATGACTTAAACTAAACCGTAAATGTATTAAGTACGGTAACCCGGGGTTACTTTGACATTACGGGGTTACTTTGATAACAACTTTTGTCTTAAAAAAACTAATTTTATTCGGTGACTATGGTTTTGTTGGTGTACCGGTTACTAAGCATTTTTAAGGCAAGAAAAACTTTTGATGCCTCCAAAAATCTATACCTACCTAGAGATTTTTTCATAAGGCGAAAGCTGTTATCAAAGTAAACCCGTAGTATCAAAGTAACCCCGGTTTACGGTAGTTTACTACTGCAAAATGTAATTTTCTAAAAATTTAATTAATGTTGTGTGTACAAAAGCGTTAACAACTATGTTGCGGTCACAATAATAGTTATTATTCGCATTTTGTGGCATAAAACACTAAAATACCTAGAATTTGGCGGGTTTAGAGGCAACTATTAAATGACGAGATCTGGGTCAAGTAGGAATTTTTAGGTACCAATAGATGTCACGTTCGAAAAAAAATACTTTTGTGATTAAAGTGTTCCAAATTTCAAGTTACTCCTATCGTTAGCAAATTAACTTAACTAATTCATCAAATAATCAGACTTAGCGTAGACCCAACTGAAGTTTCACAAATCGAAAAACAAAACTACGTGCCGACTTCACATTTAGCAGATGAACTTGCAAAAAAATTAAATTATTGTCGGACACACTTTTCAAGTAAAATATTTCAGACGTTGCAATATGTTACCAAGAATAGGTAGCCATAAAATCGGCAAGTTTAATGTTTAGTCAATGAGGTATTATAATACTAGAGGCGCAGCGTCCTACAAAATAATTCAGAAAAACGTACCGACTTACCGACTTGTACGAGTTTAAACACGTAGCTTTGAAACGGATACATAAATATGTCAATCTGTCAAAATAATCTATGTTTGTCTCACTTCTTCTACCGTCAAACTAATTACGTTGAAATGAGACAAGACATTGTTACCCGAAAAACGGCCAGAGTTGCCAACGATCAACATCATTTCCCAAGAATTTAATGAAGGTTTTCATTGAATCAATTATAATGAAAGATTGTAATATGGAATATTTCCATGTGCTTCTGATCTTTAGGTACCCTGGAAAACAAATAAGAGATCACTCTGTCTAGTACTGCACCTATTGACGCGTTTATGATGAATGTACATACGTTGCGATGAAAATTAAATAACGTAAATTACTATAGTTTATCTGTTTCGATCTATTTTAATAGTAATAAAAACCGGCCAAGCGCGTGTGGGCCGCGCAAAATGAAGGTCTCCGTAATTGAAAAGAATGTATCCAAAAACAAACTTAACATTTGTAGCTGAAAAACAAGAAATCCCAAAAAAAAATGTTTATGCGATAAAATGACAAAATAACGGTTTTCAGACTTTTTCCTTTACTTGTGCTGTAAGACCTTGCTTCTTGCCAAATTTCATGATTCTAGGTCAGCGGTAAGTACCCTATAGGTTTTGATTTACTTGCGAGTATCAAAATATGTTGCATAAATGGCCGTATTTTTTTACGGCGTAGACTTAGAAGCTTGATTTTTTTAGAGCTCCAAAGGATCATAGACGACTTACGTATTTGATATTCATTTTAACTTGATACCTCCACGCGTTCCTGATAAAAAAGGTCTTGACAGACAGTCAGACAGACAGACGGACAACGAAGTGATACTATAAGGGTTCCGTTTTTCCTTTTGAGGTACGGAACCCTAAAAAAGTACGTCATTTAAAAGAAATTACGACGACTGTTCTGGGTTTCACTACTGAGTTAGTTATGTTTGTCAATCTTAAAAATTCTGAAACGTATCTTGGATTTATAAACTAACTTGTATTTGATCGTAGTTTAACAATTCGATTTAATAATCGATTACTAATCACAGTAATCACATCACACTAATATTATAAAGGCGAAAGTTTGTAAGTGCGTGTGTTTGTTTGTTTGTTTGTATGTTTGTTACTTCTTCACGCTCAAACGGCTGGACCGATTTGGGATTTTGGTAAGTAAATAGCTTATACCCCAGATTAACACATAGGTTACTTTTATCGCAGTCTACGAGGGTGAAACCGCAGGGCGCAGCTAGTTTACTTTCATTGAAAATGAACCGGTTTATTTTCGCACAGCACACCACTATATAACACAATGTGATCATAAACAATCTATTATTTTTCATTTAAAAATATAAACTCATAGTCATTAGTCATTACATATAAGATTATTTATTGCTAATAAAATTAATTTTGGTTGACGATGTAGTGATATATTAGGTTAAAACCTTTGACATACTTACACGTGACATGTGTTACTTTTGTATTCAGTGACTGTTTGGGTACTTTTCCATTCAGTGAGTGTTTGGGTACTGTACAGTATGTTTAATCCAAACAGACTACAATAATAATTTAGACTTACAGGAACATACATTCGTCATTCACTAAACTCCCAAAAGTCCACAACATCAGAACACTGATGGCAGAAACAATGTTTGATAAATTTTTGGATAATCTGAACAAAATTCAGCAAAGTTACTTGTGAAATGTATTACCACTTGCCTTAGTAATCTTTTCAGACCGTGACATACAAATTTTAATCGCACATTTCACTATTTTGATATTTTTATCGCTAAGCAATTGCTCACTTGACGTCAAGCTGACAACTGAACTCGGATATGCCTGCGGACATATACGATGTAGTAACGCTTCGGCGCCGTACACTACTGATCTAGTACTATTAACATCATTGTGTTTAGTAGAAAAAGATATTGATGTTTTTAGATAATTAGACGACTACTGGGTCACTGTCGACTTCACCCGCGTTTACCTTACATGATTCGAACCAGAAGGCGATAGTTGATAGAAAAAATGCGCTTATCCTGATGTAAAGCGCATTTATTATATCCCATAGGTATAACTGTGTACTGAGTTTATTAAAATCCTAACAATAGAATAATTTCAGATTTTTCTCTTTGCTGACGTAACAACAACAACGTCAGTTTCGTGTAGTCGGACAATCCTGGCTTTTCGTTCCGGTACAGTTTCGTGCAATTGTCGCGCGAGTGGGTAGATTGCAGAGTAGGCATGGTATTATACCTTTCGCATTTTTGATTTGTATACTACTGTTTTCGGCAATTTGTATGTAAAATCATTGGCACATTATCCGAGAAATGAAATAAATGGTCTTTCCGAAGCTCACTAAAACATAGAGTTTTAAAACCTTTACTGCCAACGGTGACAGAATCATTATCTAAGGACTTTCCGCATATTACGCAAGACATAATAAATAAGTACCAAAATCCGGGCGCATCGTAAACAATCTCATTGCGTAATGAGAAGAAAATTTTCAGTAATTATTTGAGCAGTTAAACAATAGCTCCATCTTTTTCACATCCGATAACTTCGTCCCTCTCGCACACCGACGCGGGGGATGCAAGGCGCTCGGTCAAGGTTGGCATTTTATATTGTGTAGGTAATTTAGGTTTTATGCATTTTGCAAAGAATCCTTATCACTTAATCAGGGGATTATGACACTTACATATGAAGAATGAAAATGTTAATGCACAGCCTAAAAAATATTTCAAGTGTCTTTTATGTACAATATACAAAACATGATAAAACACTTTTTAACTATGTTCCTGAGAAGTCACCAAGGTGAAAACTGAACATAGGTTCGAGGCTAACGTTTGGAATGTATAAACAGAAAAATCCCCGAAAGTGCGATTTTTTAAGTCTCATTTATCACACCATGAAAGAAAAAATCTCGTAATGTTAAGAATTTTGTACCCAAACCGAGGGATTACTTATGTACTATAATTTTAGGCTGGCTGTAGACGATAATCTCACTTTTCACCTAAAGTGTGTTTTTTGTTTAACGTTAAACAGTAAAAACACAACTTTAGGTATTTCTGAGGTTCCTCAGACCATATGAGCACAAAATTGCCACGAATGCATACGTAAATAACTATACTATTATTTCAAAACCAATTTACTAAAGTGTCTTTAATGCAATCTCAAACACTATTTTTACTGGACTACCCCTTAGGGGATGATTTTTCAAAAACGCTGTACCACATAATTATTTTTTTATTTCCTACCAAAAGCATAAATTTGAATTTTCATATACCTAACTTAAGAAATGCTGGGTTTCCCAAAGAAACTTTCATCCCCTATATCACCCCCTGCAGGATTATTCCTTAAGACAAAAGTAGCCTTCGTCCTTTGCCAGGATGCTATATATAGCCTTGCGAAATTTTATCGCAATACGTGCAGTTTTGTAAATTTAAAATCAACCCCTATTTTCAAAAACGCTGAACCGCATATTTCTTTATTTCCTACCAAATGCATAAATTTGAATTTTCATATCCCTATCAAAGCAATACTGGGTTTCCTATACAAACTTTCATCCCTATAAATCACCCCCTGTAGGATTCTTTAAAAAAAAAGTAGAATGTGTCCATCCCTATTCCCCAGGATACCATCAAAAATTGCCTTACAAAAATCGAAATCTGTACAATGGTTCTGGGTTTCCCATACAAACTTTCATCCCCTATATCACCCCCTATAGGATCATTTTTTAAGACAAAAGTAGCCTATGTCCTTCCCCAGGATGCCATATAATTATAGCCTTGCCAAATTTTATCGAAATCCATGCAGCTTTGTAAATTTTATAAAATGAACACCTATTTTACCCCCTTAGGGAATGATTTTTCAAAAACGCTAAACCGCATATTTCTTTGTTTCCTACCCAAATCACACATTTGAATTTTCATATCCCTAACTTAAGAAATACTGAGTTTTCCATACAAACATTCATCTCCTATATCAGCCCTTGTAGGATTATTTTTGAAAAAAATGTCCTTCCGCAAGATGCCATATATAGCCTTGCCAAATTTTATCGAAATCCGTGCAGTTTTGTAAATTTTAAAATCAACCCCTGTTTTAGCCCCTTAGGGTATGATTTTTCAAAAACTCTGAACCGCATATTTCTTTATTTCCTACCAAAACCATACATTTGTATTTTCATATCCCTAACTTAAGAAATACTGAGTTTCCCATACAAACTTTCATCCCCTATATCACCCCCTGTAGGATTATTTTTGAAAAAAAGTAGCCTGTGTCCATCCCCAGGATACCATCTACAGCCTTACTAAAATTTAATCGAAATCCGTTCAGTGGTTCTGGGTTTCCCATACAAACTTTCATCCCCTATATCACCCCCTGTAGGATCATTTTTTAAGACAAAAAGTAGCCTATGTCCTTTTCCAGGATGCCATATATAGCCTTGCCAAATTTTATCGAAATCCGTGCAGTTTTGTAAATTTTAAAATCAACCCCTATTTTACCCCCTTAGGGTATGATTTTTCAAAAACGCTAAGCCGCATATTTCTTTATTTCCTACCAAAACCATACATTTGTATTTTCATATCCCTAACTTAAGAAATACTGAGTTTCCCATACAAACTTTCATCCCCTATATCGCCCCCTGTAGGTTTTTTTTTTGAAAAAAAGTAGCCTGTGTCCATCCCCAGGATACCATCTACAGCCTTACCGAAATGTAATCGAAATCCGTTCAGTGGTTCTGGGTTTCCCATACAAACTTTCATCCCCTATATCACTCCCTGTAGGATCATTTTTTAAGACAAAAAGTAGCCTATGTCCTTTTCCAGGATGCCATATACAGGTTGTAAGGGACAGCCCTCCGCAAACTGATAGGGTGAATTCAGTATGTCATACTAAGATGGCCGGTACATGAAATTGTTTCAGAGAACGTTAAGGGAATCCAATAAACCGGATTTGTTTGTGTTTTTGTGCACAAATTGGAGCGTCTATTACTGATTGGGAGGGGTAGGTAATAGGTATGCGGTGAGTTCGATGAACTCTGTAGCTGCAGAATTTACTGAATTGCTGCTGAATTGACATATCTCTAACTTAAGAAATACTGAGTTTCCCATACAAACTTTCATCCCCTATGTCACCCCCTGTAGGATTATTTTTGAAAAAAAAAAGTAGCCTATGTCCGTCCCCAGGATACCATCTATAGCCTTGCCAAATTTTATCAAAATCCGTTCAGTGGTTTAGGCGTGAAAAGGTAACAGACAGACAGACAGAGGTACTTTCGAATTTATAATATTAGTATGGAAGTATGGATTTTATCTTTGCATATTTTTTGTCAATCCTGATATTTACTATTCCTCTACGTATAAGCAGAGCTCAGTTGATAATAAAAACATAAATTGTATGTATATCTACCACTATCCTTAACCACTACCATTGACATGAAATGAGGCATCCAAAATAACTCGAAAACTACAAAAATCGTAGAACGTACATGGGGTTAAATTGATAGGTTACTCTGCTATCAGCTCGCACTGGCTTGACACCTTGTAAGAAACACCATGTATATAAAATGGTAAACTGACTGACTCACTCACTGGGTCAACGCACAGCCCAAACAGCTGGGTCTAGAAATTCCAAATTTGACATGTAGGTTCCTTATGAGGTCTAGGGGTGCACTAAGAAAGGATTTTTCAAAATTCAACCCCTAAGGAGGTGAACAAAGAATAGATTAATTGTTTCGCTATTTTTTATGATATATTTTTTTGGAATTTGTCGTTTTATATCGTACTAGCAGACTTGACAGACGTTGTTACCCTGTCTAAATTTTATGTATGAGAAAATGAATTTTCTTCATATTTTTTTTTGGGAATTTTTCTATGTTTTAATACTTATTATGCTATTCCGGACGAAGACAAATCCAAAGACACAAAAATCATAAAAATTGGTCCAGCTGTTCTTGACTTATAAGTGGTGTAACTAACACGACTTTGTTTTATATACAGTATGATAACTAACAGAGGGCGTTCCCGTTAACCTGCAATAGTATAGCATCCATACATGCTTTAAAAAATATTACCATTCGAAAACCAAATGTTTTTATTTTTTTTAATATTAAAATATTCACTAAAAATGTTAAATTGATACGTAAAAGAAAAACTCTGTACACGCGTACTTGAAGGACGACAACTTCGCAATTACCTATTTAGGACGGATTTTTGGTAAATTAGATTTAAAACATATCCCCATAAAAATCTAAAAAGGTGAGGTCGGCTGATCTTGCAGGCCATCTGATTGTGCGATTTGTACCAATCCAGGTATTGAAATGGTTATTAATATAGGCAGTGGTCGTCATTTTATATAACTGATGTCACAGATAATTGTTAATTGTTAGTTGATTAGGTGTTAACATAAGTAATCTGATGGACCTTTGCGTAAAAGTGCTTTATCTTGTCCCATTGAATATAAAGTTTCGATTTCATGGGTGTCATTTTCGTGATATTTTAGGTCGCTGAAAACGATAGTTATTCATTTTGAACCCACTATCGCTTTCAGTGACCTAAAATATCATGAAAATGACACCCATGACGAAAAATTAGGAAATTTTCGCAGCCGCCATCTTGGATTTTCATTTTGACCCCACTATCGTTTTCAGCGACCTAAAATAACACGAAAATGACACCCATGACGAAAAATTTGGATTATAATACAATAATGCTGTACTTACTGTCACTTGGAAGAATAAATACAAAATGGCAACACTAAACACTTCACACAAATAACTTTTCATTTAAACAAGTATTTTTAACTAGTTAAGGTGATATTTTAAAAAAACGTAGAAAAATAATAGAGCTGCCTTCGTATATAAGTCACTTTTAGTCGCTCAAATTAAATTCAGCTACGATTTCGCCTTTGTTCTTTCACTACTTAGTGCAATATTTTGCTTTTGATGTACTTATCAAATAAGTTAAAACAGTTTTCAAAGTATTATCTGTCCCAGCTATTTTACATACTGATACTAGTAAATGTATGGTGTTTTTGAGGGTAGGTACGTTTTAAAAGCTATTCATTATACAACATCACTCTAAGCGCACGCCTGCAAGATTTAAACAAGACGCGCGCGGTAGTAAAAAAATCTGTTGCCTTTCCAAATTAGTAGGCACTTCTTCGTAAAAAAATTAATAAAAGCTATATCTTTTTACCTAATGTATGTATGAAGCTCAAACTTAAATTCGTGAATGAAGCAATTAGGTAGCAATTATTGACATAACAAACTTTTAGAAATTCTGCGTCCTTCATGCTGAACACGGAGGCGACCAGCCATCCTGACGTCAGAATGGCTGGTCAAAAAAATATTAATTTTTCTCTGAATCCATCGTATGTAGCAATTATTGAAGAAATGTAGCAAATATAAGCAATTATGTAGCAATTCTTGAATATACTTTCAGAGGCGTTTGCCATAGGCAACCAGCCATTCTGACGCTAACAAAAAAACCGGTCAAGAGCGAAACGGACTCGCGCACCGAGGGTTCCGTTCTAATTTTTTTCTCATGACATCGTTTTATTTTTCCTGTAACCACACATAGAATACTTTCAGGTTTTCTCTACGCAAACTTCGGAGATAAGGGGGGGGGGGGGGAGGTATTTTTTTTTACATTTTTCATCAAAAGTCGAAAACTGTGCGATTTAAAAAAAAATTATAAATATATAATATAATAGTTTGAGAATGTGCAAACAGCGTTCTTTTATATGATACCCCACATGCCCTAGTAGCTCCACTTCGAATTTTTAAGACCTCCTTTTGGTACCTGTTGCAAAAAAAAAAATGTTATTTCTTTCTTATTTGCAAAATAGTTGGGCAAATGACATCAAAAACTGTTCCAAATTTCAAGTTGATAGCATTAGTAGTTCTTGAGATATCCAGCTGTGACAGACAGACCTAGACTGAGTCGCAACATAAGGGTTCCTTTTTAGCATTTTGGTAAATTCTGACATGATTTATGAGCAACTACGCCTAAGTATAAATTGGCGTTACACGTTAAGCAATTTAAGATCCTCCTCCCATTTTAATGCCTTCCGTGTTCTAAGTATAATTATTACGTTCTTTGTGGAATTAAAATTATTATAGTACTTAATTTTGAAAAAAAAAGTTGGTTCTTTACATGGAAACTGTACATTTACATTTACATCTAAAGACTGATTGATGCTTTTCCAATGAAACTAAAGATCCAAATTCTTATGTTAATTCCTTTTATGTTTTTTTTTATGCTTCATTTACACGGTGCAAGTTTCTGGAACATTCAAGAACAATAATTTCAAGAATTACATGCAAGTCTTTACACGCGTGTGATTTCTCGTGATAATTGAATGCAAGTTGTGCCATTCTACAACGTGTAACGTTAAATGCGCAAAACCTCTTAAGGGGTCATTGTACTCATCATTATGAACAACTTTTACTATGGGACCAAACATGAAATCGCGAAAAAAAAATCAGCTGTTCAGTACATTTTGACGGATTATGCGAACATAAATGTACTGAACAGCTGATTTTTTTTCGCGATTTCAGGTTTGGTCCCATAATAAAAGTTGTTCATAATGATGAGTACAATGACCGCTTAAGAGGTTTTGCGCATTTAACGTTACACGTTGTATAAAATCGCATGCGACTTACACCAAGGCAATAAAATCGCAAGACAATTATTGCATGTAAGTTTGCCTCGTCTTAACGTAGAGGTGCACGTCATTATACAATATTCAAGTATTACCCGTATTTGCGCTGCCAAATATTTCATTAAATTTTATTGAACGTTTGAATGATAGAAAACTTTCACGACAGAATTTAATGCGATTTTATTGCATGTATGTGCAATTTTATTGTTCGTGCTGTTTACACCTATACCAGTTTTGAACGGCAACTGACTTGCCAGTATCGTGCACCAATATTGTACGTGTTGTTTAGACGATGCCAGTTAAGTACCCTTTAATTTTATGCTATGCTACAGGCAATAAACTTGCACCATGTAAATGGAGCCTAATTCTTATTTTGTTATGTAAGCACATTTTAGACGATTGACAGCTCTTGCACTTGCTCTTGCATGAGTGTTAGTAATCATGTAAACTAGGTAGCCAGACATAAGAACTAAGGGAAATTACTTATTAGTCACACACCAGAAATATATTCATACATAAAATACTTTACATCTAATAATCTACATGTACACCAAATCAATGATTGTACTACTAATTAACTAATTGAATACCAAAACTTGTATATAAATAGTAATCATTATTTATACATATTTTTTTGGCAAAATTTGTCTAATAAGGTAAAAAATAAAGGTAAAAATTAAAAGAATATCTAACACAAAAATGCTTTTACTCGGTCACAGAATACGTAGAGCAAAATATTTAGTAGGTAAATATTTGATAGTTACCACTGTACGTATTCTGTTGGGAAAAATTGGTAATTAGGGTTCCGTACCAAAATGGTAAAAAAGGAACCCTTATGGTGTGACTAAGTCTGTCTGTCACAGCTGGATATCTCGAGAATCACTAATGCTATCAACTTGAAATTTAGAACAGTTTTATGTGACGTTTACCCAACTATTTTGCAAATAAGAAAAAAATAAAAATATTTATGTTTTTTTTGCAACAGGGACTGAAAGGGGGTCTTAAAAATTCAAAGTAGAGCTATAGGGCATGTGGGGTATCATATGAAAGAAGGCTATTTGAACATTCTCAAATATTTTTTTTCTTTTTTTTAGGTCCTATAGTTTTCGACTTTTGATGAAAAATGTTAAAAAAATACCGTTTCCCCCCCCCCTTATCTCCGAAATTTGTAAAGAGAAAAATCTGAAATTATTCTATGTGATAGAAGTTTATGTAAAAATTACAGGAAAAATAAAAAAAAAAGCAAATAAAAAGCATATATATAGCTCTAAATAGCATATTTTTTCAGAAATCGGAACGGAACCCTCGGTGCGCGAGTTCGACTCGCTCTTGACCGGTTTTTTTTTATGTGCGTTTAAATACTACCCAAAAACTAGGCGAAAATAACGATAATGTAGGTATTCTCTTTATCTGTTCTGTGGGTATTATAATGCACAATTTTACAGGCACAATAAGTATTTTAAGGTTCCAAAAAACAGGCACGACACGCGATATAATCGCGCGTGACACAAAGACACCACTCGGCCCACGACACGCGGTGCCTTTGTGTTGCCCGCGATTATGTCGCGTGTCGCGCCTGTTTGAATGAGCCTTTATTCATAAAGTTAATTTAGAGATCCATAATAATTAAACAAAAAAAAAAAAAAAAAACTACTGAGTGTGGGAGTTAGTTAACGTTGATGTAATCATGTAAATTAATTGACACTAAGATCTGTATCTTATTGTAAAGTATAATGAAAACCACACTTTTGGCCACCCTAATGACTGTAATGAGTAATGAGAACTAATAAGACATACATAGGTACATTACTACATTTGCTTCTACGCATTTATCTGTGCTCCGTCTGCACGCGTAACAAAATAATGCAGGTTATGGGAAAACTAGAAAAGTAATGAAATCCATATCCATACTAACCAGTCACGCGACATTTGCACGAAACTTTACCTGAACTTCCGACTCTTACTTTTTTATTTTTTGTAATTTTGTTTGCGGATCTACCGCTTGCGTTCTAGGTTCTTTGGAAAGGTGGTTAGATACGGTATATTTATGCCAAAAGCCATGAGGTTGTATCGGTATTACGAACAAAGTTAGTCTGTCGTTGAAAATCAGTTTGCGGAACATAAAATTTGGCAAGGCTATAGATGACATCCTGGGGAAGGACATAGATTACATTTTTTTCTCAAAAATAATCCTACAGGGGCTGATATAGGGGATGCAATTTGTATCCCTAAGTTAAGAAATGCTGGCATTTTTCAACTTAGGGATATGAAAATTCAAATTTATGCTTTTGGTAGGAAATGAAGAAATATGCGGTTCAGTGTTTTTGAAAAATTATCGATAAAATATGGCAAGGCTAGATAACATCCTGAGAAAGAACATATAGGCTACTTTTAGTCTTAAAAAATATCCTACAGGTAAAGTCTTTATTTCATTCGACGTTTTTACCATGAAATTATTACAACAATTAACTTTTGAACGAGTGGACACTCGCTCAAACGTTATTTGTTATTATAGCGTGACTGGCATAATAATAACTAAACAAAGTCTCCCCGCCGCGTATGTATGTCTGTTTGAATGTGATAAAGTCAAAAAGTAAGTACCGAACGGATTTTCATACGCTTTTTAGCAACGAACGGGGTGATTCAGTGTATAAATTCATTAAGGTTTTGTGTAAATTGGCCATAATCTATAACGATGAATGTTGAAGATGTCGGCAAAATCATGCCGACTTAGAGCTTAAGCCCACCACACACGTCAACAATATATCGTGGCGATTTGAGTTTGCACAGTTATATCGGACGGCCCTATGTTTTCCACATGAACGTTCCCGTGGGATATTTTCCGACATCCATGCGGGCGAAGGAGCCGGCGCGGCGATTCTACTGATCTCGTCTTCCGAACGTGTCAGTGGTCTTCCTCTGTTTCTTTTTTCTTGTGGCCCTCTCCACAGTGTTGCTTTTATGGTACACCTCTGGTCTGTAAGCCTCGCTACGTGGCCAGCCCATTTCCATTTTTAGCTTTTTTGCATAGCTCATTAGTGGCTTTTGTTATTGACCTTATTTTTGTGTGTCGTATTTTATTTAGTTTTTATTTTGTGCATGCTTCGCTCCAGTCCTCGCTGGCAGGTGGTGATTTTGTGCTTGGCTTTGGCCGTAAATTTCCACGTCTGACATCCATATGTCAAACACGGCAATATGATAATAATATACTTGCTTACAATAAATGATTCAATACTAATAGTAGTTAGCTTGTCGAGGATCTAAAGTTACCTTTGTTCACGACAGCCGCTGTGTCTAATAGACCACCCAACCGTTATTCTGCAACATCCTAATTGAGTTTATGTCTAAAAGTAACTGCGCCCTGTAACATTTACCATAATTTTGACTTAAAATTGCTAAATGATTACAACCATCGAGTTCGTGTTGAGTTTTGGTGGGTACTGGCAACTAGAACGCGGCTAATAGCAGCTGATGGGCTAAAGAGACGTGTGTAACACTCACGTTTGAGCGATGGCACAACAAAAAATATCAGCTCAGAGCAACCCTGCCGCCTATAAATGGAATATTCGGATCCCACGCTAACAGTAACATCTTGAGTACAACGAGCGCAGTTCATTTGAGCATTGTTAAGGTAAATGAAGTGGTAAATTAAATTCTGTTAAAATCATACTTAATTTTTATAAACCAGTATTGTATATATCAAAGACATAATATGCAAAAAAGGATACATCAAAATAATCCTGGATGCTTGACACGAAAAGAATGTGTACGGCAACTTCCAAAAATTCCGATTGTTTTGTGGTCCACGGTAATCAATAAAGATTTTTCATTGCAATTTGTTGATTTCCTTATATGGAAAACTTCACTTTTAATAATATTAGTATTTAGAATAGTAACACTTACCAATTCTGTATAAAACTGAATTACACTGTCATTTTAAAGATTTCCGAATTCTTGAAACATTTTACAAAATGACTTTACAGCTTTAATCTGTACATGTTCCAGAATGTTTCGGCTCATCAGCTGTGTGTTGCTGTACAGCACTCTGATCGCGGGATATCCGTTTCCATTCCCCGCAGCGGCGGTAGTCGCGCCAACATCTGTGATACCGACGCCGTTCCCATATGTTCCGGGGTCCACGCCAATAGTCCCGACTGCAATTCCCTACGCCCCGAGGGTCAGTCCGCTTGGACCGTCTGCGATTCCATACGCCTCAGGGGTTAGGCCGATAGTGGCGACTGCGCTTCCCTTCACTCCTGGGGCCTCGGCGACTGTTCCAGGTGTCAATAACCCTTACTACAACTACGCAGGAGGTCCAACTATTCCCATCCTGTCGTACTCTAGTGAGCACGGCTTAGATGGGACTTATGCTTTCAGGTTTGTGATTTGTGTAAATTAAATCGCAAGAATGATGTTACTTTATTGTACCTATAATTGTCTCCCTACATGGTAAAGCTATTCTTATTCACTGTGACTTTAAAATGCCAATTAATATTTTAAGTTTTTCAACTGCTGACGGCAAGCAAGCTCAAGAAAGTGGATACTTGAAAGATGCCTATTTTGACAGTACTGGAAATCCACAAGGGACTCAGGTACGTGTTGCTTTTATAAAGACTTTTAACCTTTTGTTTTCAGCTGACCTAGTAATATATTAACTATACATAATTTTCCTACATGTCCCGATTTCCATGCAATATTCGGCAGTCTGTTTATTAGTAGGTTGTGGTACGTGACTGATGTTGCTATACTTAAAGACTGTGTCACCTACGATTAAGTTCCTATTAACTTACTTGGCAGATAATGTCTTAAAAATTCTGTTCCATTTTTGAATTTATTCGGTATGTGGTGGCTATTCGGACATCGTGAAATTGGCCCTAAGTGGATTAATTCATAATTTGTTCTTTTTTCAGGTTGTTCAGGGAAGTTACGCTTACATATCGCCTGACGGGACACCCATTCAAGTTAGCTACGTCGCCGATGAAAATGGTAACTTAATTACATTAATAAATCACGCTTAGTATACCTACACTCTAAGGTACATATTAGATCTATAATTATACAGACTGCAATGTAGAAATACGGCTAGGTACAACAACAAGCGCTTTAGGTGACAATTTTTTTATGAATATGTCACCGTAAGATTTTGTAAATCGTTGGTTTACCTTTATTTATAGGTAAACCAACGATTTACACAAAAACGGAAATAATACCCATAGATTATAATCTATCGGTATTATTTCCGTTACATTATAAACTGTCGAAAAATTGTGAACTGAGTGAAATGGGTTAGGTTAGGTTAGCGTGCCCAACCGCAGTTCACAATTTGTCGGTTTCCCATGGATAGATATAAACTATCGAAAAATAATGCGTGACATTGTAAATAGTTTGTTGCAGTTTACAATTTTTCGACAGTTTATAATTTAACGGAAATAATATCGGTACATTTACTAATGAAGTTAATAATTATCCAGTGACAGATTTACGCAAAAACATCAATGGCCTTTAGGTACTTATGAGTATATTTATTCGATTGTGTAAAAATACTCCTTGTTTGCCTCTTTCTTCATTAATATTTTAATTCAATATTACAGGTTTCAGACCATCAGGCGTGCATATTCCTGCTGACGGAAAAGCTGTTGCCTCCATCGTGCCCGCAGTGAACAGAGTCAACCAGCAAGTCTTCGACCCAACATCCAAACGTTACGATCCTTACTCAAACCGAAACAGGTTTAATACCTTTGGCCAATACAATAACCGACCTTATGACCCAAGATACCCCTACGACCCTACAAAGTTCAATCCCTACTATAGCAATAACAATTATAACCCCTACCAGATCGGGGGCCGAAACAAAAATTCTAACCAAGAGGCTAAAAAGAATTCCGCTTAGACTTATTGACAAACTGGAGTGAAAACCATTACGGAAATCAAAAGGTATTAAGTAAAGAAATAAGGCAAAAAAATAATAATAAATATAAAAATATGAATATAATAAAAAATAAATAAAATATAAAAGAATAAAAATAAAAATAAAAAAATAAAATAATAATATAAAATAAAAATAAATAATAAAAAATAAAATAATAATAATAATAAATAAAAGAAGAAGAAGGAAAATAGGGAAAGGGGGGGGGGGGGTAGGGAATATTTTGTTTTATTTAGGTTTGTAAGTTATAGAAATTTGTTATTTTCATGGTATAATAAATAAAAAATGTGATATTAAGTGTTGGGTTTTTACTAGAGACCGTAAACTCTAGACGTCAGCGTGTGCGTCAGTTGTATCAGTTCAGCCGGGAAAGCGTTTATTAATACCTACTTCATAGTATCCTTGTTCAATCAATCAATCAATCAACTCAAGCAGTCCACTTCTAGACATAGGCCTCTCCTAGTCTGCGCCACAACACCCTGTGCTCCGCCTTCCGCATCCAGTCTGTCCCAGCCACTTTCTTCAGGTCGTCGGTCCATCTAGCTGGGGGTGCCACACTACGCTTACCGATACGCGGTCTCCACTCCAGGACTCGTCTGCTCCACCGGCCATCGGTCCTTCGACAAACATGGCCAGCCCACTGCCACTTCAGTTGGCTTATTCTGCAAGCTATGTCGGTTACTCCGGTTCCTTCCCGGAAAACTTCATTCCTGATTTTATCCTTCAAAGAAACTCCGAGCATAGCCTGCTTCATAGCGCGCTGAGCGACCTTGAATTTGTGGACCAGCCCGACTGTCAGTGACCACGTTTCAGCACCGTATGTCATAACAGGCAGGACGCACTGTTTGAAAACCTTGGTTTTCAAACATTGCGTATCCTTGTTATTGAAGCTTAATATTGAATCGGTCTTTTTTACGTGTTCTTCATATACCTTGCATGTATGTACTCCGGCGAGTACCTACATTAAGCGGCTCTTAAAGATGTTCCATGTTGTGGGTTGCCCAATAGTCATTCCAATGCCCCGCACTATGGTACTGGAGATAAATATCCGAAATGTTTAATACAATACGACGTACATACTTTATGTACTGCATCGTAAAAATAACTTAGGCACGTTCTTAAATGAGACATGGCAGAGGAACATAAACATTTGCTTTCTCGTTTCTGTTTGTATGTTAATAAAAAGTAAAATTGTTTTGACGGTTAGCAATAGAAGTATCTTACGAGCTTTGGCGGAAACTGGAAGCGGAAAACTTTTTTTATATCCCCGACTGAACCGTCTAAACTGGGTTTAATATGCTGTAAGATATACTAATATAGTGGTATAGCCTCGCCCGTTCGTCCAGTCAACAGCTGACCCTATTCTGTCATTTATAGTCAAGTAGCTATTATGTGTGGTGTAGTGTGGTGGTGTGATTGCACTTCTGTGAAACGTGAATCTATGCGTAGTCACTGCTGTCTTTGATTTTACATGCGTGCTTTGTGATTCTGGGCGGTGGCAGGACACGACTTTGGCGGAATATTGAACTGATCTTGCACTCGATAGAAAGTATAACATAACTAATTTAATGATACTACTAAATAATACAACAAATTTATTTATGCAGCAATGAGTACACATATAAAACTACCTAAGTGATGACTAAGCGATGACTTCCAAAAGTTTATTTCAAAGCAGGAGTTGCTAACTCTCTGGTATATATAGTACAAAATTTAATTAATGTACAGATCCACAATATAAATAAATAAATAAATAAATATCCTTGGACATTTCACACAACGCCATCTTGTCCCAAGCTAAGCAACCTAATGCTTGTGTTATGGTAACGAGATGGCTGATAAACTACTTATATACATTTTTTTTTTGTAAATACATACATATTATAGATAGAAAAACAGTATATCTGTACCTACCGCAGCTGATTAAATTAGTCGGTACAAAAGACATCAAGATTTCACCAGAATACCTACACGTATTTTAACATGTAAACGTACTACATGCATAAGAATTTTTATTCTCGTGTTACCAGTCATAACTTTAACAGAAGTATGAATGTAGCAAGGCGTGGGGTAGTGATCAATTTCGTGTTTTATGTACTGGTTACTTAAATCATTCACTTTTAGGTAACGTCGTGTAAAATATTTAAACTACATGAAATTATTAATAAGCTGTACCTGCGACGCGGCGACGACGTCACCTGTGTAAAATGTTTCTATTTTTCTAAAATAAACAACATTTATGCAAATACACAAACTAATATCCTGGTCATTAAGATCAGAAAGATCAATAAATTAGCTTTTGAACGTTTACTCAAGTCTACAAAATTCGCCTGCAGCTTCGCAAAATGTTAAACTGGTTTTTTTATCACAGCCATTATGATAATGTCCTATTGTCGCATCTTGGACATAACTTCACAAGTTATGATACGACGCTGACGTCTGAATTTAATATTATTATCACTGTGCGCTGGAGATTTGATCTACATATATGTAAATAGGCATTGCTGCAACCAAGGCGAATGTGGACAAACGAAGAAAGAGATGAGAGGATCTCCCCATGCAGTGGAACAATTGAAGCTATAAAATAGAATAAATTATAAGCATAAATCATGTCACTAAGCATGCTCATGGACTGTTCTTAGTCCAAATTTATATTATAAAAGTAGGTACTTATAGAGAGGTAGCTTTTTACACACGTTACTTTAGCTTTTACAAGCAAATTCAGTGTATTATTCGTTAGGGCTTCTATTTGTTTTTGTTTGTGTGAAGCAGTAGGTAGAATATACAACGGAATGGGACCTCTATGGTTAATTTATGGTTATACTCGTATATGATGGTAAAAATATGGCTCGTATGTATCGAAAATAATTGAACTTTGATATTTGGAGATTTGATGCGACATTTGCTTAACAAGAGTTGTTATTTTCAAGCATGTCTTCCTCATGTATGATTTACACCTAGTACGAGTAGTATACAGTGATTTTCCAAGTTGTGGCACTTGGCCGGTTTTTTTTCTTTGAACCTTGTTGAAGTGTGTCACAAGCGTGAGACGCGACTGGTTTCTGAGATCCGCCTCCGCTGATGTGCCTAAGATTTAAGGTTAACTTTACTGAGACAAGTTACATCATGATGCTATAGTCTTTAAATCGTTTTGTATATTTTGCGATCCGCAAGAAATCGAGAAATTCATTGTGGGAGGATTAGCAGCTCTTCGATTTTGTTAGTGAAAATTCAGAAAAGCTTTAAGAACGGATTGCTAGAAGTCATATTAGTACAAATTAAATCTATAGGTGCCGCCACACCCGATTGCTTTTTGAAAGATTAGAATTGGCTCTCCTTAGATTAACTTTATTTATTTACTAGAACTTCCCGCGTGGCTTCGCCCGCGTGGATGTCGGAAAATATCTCACGGGGACGTGCTGCCGCAAAATCCTTCCTTGTCTACATTATAAAGGAAACCGCTGTGTAAAATTGCAGCTTTCTAGGTTCAAGGGTCTGGACTGGGCGTTGATGAGTCAGCCAGTCCGTCAGGACTTCTCTTTTTATTATTTAAATATATGTATGTAGATGGAGGAGCTCGTGGCTAAGTAATAACAGCCGCACGGGTCGATCCGTCAGGTTAAGCTACGCTTGCCGGGGTTGGTCAGTGGATGGGTGACCATCTTTAGATACCGAGATTCCTCCGTGCCTCGGAAAGCACGTTAAGCCGTTGGTCCCGGCTGTTATTCGTGGATCTTTGACAGTCGTTACGGGTCGTCAGAAGCCCAAAAGTCTGACAACCAGTCTTACCAAGGGGTATCGTATTACCCAGTAACTGGGTTGTGGAGGTCAGATAGGCAGTCGCTCCATGTAAAATACTGGTAGTCAGCTGTATCCGGTTAGACTGGAAGCCGACCCCAACATAGTTGGGAAAAGGCTAGGCAGATTGATTGATTGATATGTATGTAGATGATCTGTATGCAAAATATTCCTAGGTGTATAATTTAATAATGAGAATGAGGATCTTAGAGAACAAGGATTAGGTGTAGTGGGGACGTAAAAAAGACGTTATTTAGGGCCTACTGCCAATCCTACTATACCTGTAGCCTGTGGGTCAGTTACACACAGCGAGTCGTCAGCGCTCTGCGGGTCCAGTACAACAATGCTTTCAGGTTGCTGATGGGACTGCCTAGATATTGCAGCGCATCAGCGCTGTTTGCTGACGCACAAGTGGATGGCTTCCATGCCATAATCCGTAAGCGAGCGGCATCGCTGATGCGCAGGGTGAGGGACAGTTCCAACTGCTACCTGAGGGTCATTGCTGAGAGGGTAGAAAGAGGCAGTGGATACACATCCACGTTAGATAGTTCCTCTGGTGTAATTATTTACTAACATTTATTTTTAAGTTCTTTTACATGTATTTACTAACACTATATGGACACATTAGTCTGAATTATAGGAATTGATTTGAATTGAATTAGTGAATTTAACACTATAGGTATATAGTTATTATTTTCTGTACGGCACCGATAATGATGAAGACCAAAAATTCTCGTCTTGTATTAATTAGCACGCTCATTACCGTTCAACTTGAACATTACAAAAAACTATAGCAATAAAATTAAAATTAATGCATTAAAATTTCGCGCAAAAGCTATAATTTCCAATTTCGACTGCAGCCTACGGTGTGTCATTTAGGTCTTATCACCAAGAGAATTAAGTTCTTATTCAATCGTTTCTTGCGATGTTTTGGTACCATAAGGGACATCCCAGCTGTCCTTCGTTGTAAAGATGATCATAAAATATATACAGAATCCGCTGCGATGTGTAATTGCGAGAAAAGTTTTCGGTATAAATACTGGGGGTGAATCCAAAATGCATCATTACATTGCGTTTGTATCACACGCATCCATCTTGCAACTGTTTTGTACTTGGTTCAACATGAAGAGTGTTGTAAGTTTTTCAAAGATTCTTAGTTTAACTTTCTTTCATAAAGTTCTCATTTTAAATCGCCTAGGTACTCCAATTTTATGTTCGTTCAGTAAATTCTTATCTTCTTGCCCTATTCAAGAACTTTTTAGTTCAGTTCAGTGATTCTAATTCGACTTACATAAAGTTCTTGTCTTACAACGCATAGGTCCTTACCTAGTTTTAGTGTTCGTTCAGAAAATTCTTATCTTCTTTATTTATTCATACAATGTTCAGTTCAGTGATTTTCAACTTACATAAAGTTCTTATCTAACAACGCATAGGTACTTACCTAGTTTTAGTGTTCGTTCAGTAAATTCTTATCTCCTTTCTTTATTCATACAATGTTCAGTTCAGTGATTTTAATTCAACTTACATAAAGTTCTTAATTAACAACGCATAGGTACTTACCTAGTTTTAGTGTTCGTTCAGTAAATTCTTATCTTCTTTCCCTATTCATACAATGTTCGGTTCAGTGATCCTAATTCGAATTACATTTCAATTTAAAGTTCCGGAAGTTCTCAGTTTTCGTTTGTACCTATCAGCTTTTGTCTACTTGGTAATTGTAATTACGCATAATCAGCCTACAATGTTCCCACTGTGGGAAACAGGCCTCCTCTCTGTGGGAGGGAATTGTAATTGATTTTGATTAATTATATGAGACACATTGTGATAATTGGTATCCTAATTAAGTATAAAAGCGTTCAACCAAATTGTAAAGTGCAACAACGCAGCATAACAAATATAAATAATAACCTGCCATTTTATCCGTGTATTACATAACTTTGATCAGGTAGGGGACATAGTCCTTCCACAGTTCTAGGTTACCAATCCTGTATAGCCACCCAAACCGATAGCCCAATTTGTTTTGTTTCCACGTTCTGAAATAGTCCTGCACCAACCGGGGGTTGTTCTTAGGTACACTTGCTTAAAGCAAACAGGGATAATCGCGGTTGATGCCTCAACACTTAAAATTGTCTAAAGGGCCTCTGTTGTCGAGTTGGCTTCGGCACCTCGTACGCCTTCCAAAGGTCCTCTCCGACTCCGGCTTCCCGAGAAATGTCAGAGACAAAATAATAATATAATAGCATAAAATATAAATATGATCTATTATACAGAATTAATTTTTTATCATGCACCAAATCGAAATGGGAGATTGTACTCATCATTATGAACAACTTTTACTATGGGATCAAACGTGAAATCACGAAAAATAAATCAGCTGTTCAGTACATTTATCTACATCAAACACGTCAAAATGTACTGAACAGCTGATTTTTTTTTCGCGATTTCAGGTTTGGTCCCATAGTAAAAGTTGTTCATAATGATGAGTACAATCTCCCATTTCGATTTGGTGCATGATAAAAAATTCATCCTGTATATTACAGACAAGAAATCTTTAATTGCACCTGTAACCTTTGAGAGAACCTGCTAAGTAAGAAAACTATTTTCGGATTATTAAGGGTCGAATAATATTTATTTATTTATTTATTCAAATCTCTCTTACACTATCATTACAGGTGTATGTACCCAATGTAATATAAAATTTTATTTTCAGATATTAATAGCGTTCTTGGTTGGTGCAGCTTACGCTGACGTCAGCAGCTTCCAGCAGTTCCAACAGCAGCCCTTATATCAACAGCAGCAACAACAACAACCACAGTACACCACGGAACCCATCCCCATCATAAGACAAGAACAAGTGCAAAACCCAGATGGGTCATATAAATGGAGGTTAGTTTATGGTGTATATCATGATATTCAGGAATAGTGTAGCTTTCTATCAATGACAGAATTTTGGTAATCAGTTAAGTAATTTTCGAGATACAAACATACAAAAATATACACAACCTCTTAATAATATTAGTTAAGATTTAGAACAGTTCAACTTTAGGTGGATGGGTCAAATAAATTGGTGTCATACACTGACTTAATTGATAAGCTTATCTTTATACGATCAAATGATGCGTATACTCATACGCATCATTTGATCGTATAAAGACGCTAAGTAAGTTGTTTTCAAGGTTCACCACTATCCTAATGTTTAGTATTTGTGTCCTCCATAGATATAAGATATATTTCTATGGTGTCCTCCCATTTGGAGTTTTTTAAGGCATGAATGTGAGTAATAATTTCAAAAGAAATTTATAGAAATCTCGTTGACAATCGGTCATATTTGGCCATATTCACAATATTTGGCTGAAGAATTTGTTGATGCAGTACAATTTTGTGAGTATAAAAGTGGAAATTAAAGTATTCAACCTAATTAATCTCTTACTTTACCTACCTACTACGATACTCACAGGTAAATGTTAAAAGCTCTACGTCTCCTCATTAGTTCATTTCCTCGTTATAATTAATACTTAAATGAGCTTAAATGTCTTGGATGTTTTTATCTTATTCGAAATGTGTCGAAGATTTGAATGTTATTATTACCTACTTCTGTTTTTTGAAAAACAATGGAAATGTTAAAACATTATTAAACACCTATGACATTCTGAATTTTTAAAGTCATCAATTATTTTTCCATCCTATTTTTACCACTATTGTATACTTGATAAAATGTTCATGATTTCAGCTATGAGACTGGAAACGGCATTTCCGCTGAGGAGCAGGGGTACGTGAAGAACCAAGGCATCCCGGAGCAAGAAGCTCAGGTCGCCCAGGGACAGTACCAGTACACCGCACCTGATGGACAGGTAATATCACACTTTGTGGTAATCTACTAAGAAGTAGAAACTATTCTACCTTCATAAAGGAAAAACAAAAAAAAGAAAAAAACATAAAGGCCAGTAACATTATGTTTTTTTTTTGTATGTAAATATAAGCATGAGAAATCATATTTTTATGTCCTAGTAGGAAAATCATAAGCGGTTGGGAAGTGGTTTTTTCCATTTTTCATGACCAATGCTGTGCCGATTAAGTATAATTTAATGTCAAATATTCACAAGTAGGTACCTAGTAACTTCTAATAAAGAATGCATCATGCAAAATACCCAAAAATGGATTCATGAATCTCTATAAAATAAGCAAAATATTTGCATTTACTCAGCAATTTGTCATTATTTTCATATTTATGATGGCACTTGTTGAAATGCTTAATGTTTCTTTGATTTAATCGTTCGTTAATCAAAATATTTACGTACGTATAATAACTTAGGATTTTTGTAATATTACAATTAGGTATTTAAAGTTGCGCCTACGCAAACAAATATAGCAGCGTTTACTTTGATAAGCTATGCAGCTGAATCGATTTCACAGGCTTAGTTAAACTCCGTGTTGGCTTTAATCCACGCTATATGACAATCTTTAGAACCTCTTGGATGAGTTTAAACAAAGTGTTGGAATCGTTAAACAAGTCCACATGTTTAAATTAATATGTTCACATTACTTTAAAGCCATTAAATTTATGACAAACGTCTAAAAATAATGTTTTAATAGTGGTTACCGAATCATACTAATGTTTAATTTTAGGATGATGTCATTTTATCTGTCTTCCGTCTGTTTTACTATTAATCAAATGATATATATCTAATTAGATATTTGACTGATTGCTAAACATAAATTGTTGGTTCGACAACTTTGAGATTGGGTCTTTTGAATTCAACTCAAATAATAATATATTCTCCTTCTAACTATCATCCGTATTATATTTCTGTATTCTGTAACAAAATTCTTGAAATTCCTGAATTCTTAAAAAGGTGATAATTATAATATCCTTGTCAAATCTTAGAAGCTATAACACGACCGGATACAATTTGACTAAACAAATAATGTTAAGGTCTCTAAGATACAAGCAAACAAAAAACACCATACCTGTTCATTGTTTGCTAAAATAGTCAAAACAGAGAAATTGTCGTATTTTTACATTAAGTAATTCGATTTCTGCTAATGACAAATGACTAATATTGAAAAATAAAAACAAAAATAATATACAGGGACTTATTACGTTCGTAGTAGGTAATAAGTACCTACTTTGTCTTACTAAGATGCCGTAGTGATGACACATTATTATTACCTTCGTACATAATATTATTACTTATCAAGGCAATCGTAATAAAAAAAAATATAGATACCTTCTATAAAATGTTTGCCGTGGAACGGTCTTGACGGAATAAGACTAGGTACTAAACAATAATTTAATTATAGAATTGGGAACTATTGTTTCTATTAACTAATAGAATTGGATTTATTTTAAGGATAGGCCGAGAATAGTAGAAACTGTACTCTCTTACCTTTATTTCGAACAAAATACGCAAAATACGCGTTCTGACGTTGGCTTGCAGACACCAGCCCTTATTACCTAATTTCGAGAAAATTATGATACCCTAGTCGTTTTCATCTAGTCATCCAATTACAATGGCTAACGAGTGATTTTATATCTTTCAGTCTTCTTACACGTTAAAATTTAACATCAGAGTTACCAAGAAAATCACTCTGAAGAAAAGTAATTTTAGTAACCGTGTCATTTCCCAGGTCTGTAGCCTCTCGAAGATGTTTTTAGCAATGTTTTATTTCCTTATTGATCAAATTTTATTTGTTTTTTCAGGTCATCCAGTTGCAGTACTTAGCTGACGAGAATGGGTTCCAACCTCAGGGCTCTCACCTCCCGACTCCCCCCCCAACTCCCCCAGAAATTCAGAGCGCTCTGGACTACCTTGCGACGCTGCCCCCACAGAACCCAGATAATAGAGAATATGCCAGGAACTAAATAACATCTGAACATGTACACCTATAATAATGGAACATGGAATTTAGTTACATCTGAAAATGTCAGTATATTAACCATTTTCCTGGTGTAGTTTGGCGTAACTTTATTCCAGGTTTTTTAATAAGGGACTAGGATTTAAACAATTGAAACTCAGTCATAGACTTACTTATTCACTTTTGTGATACTTACCTTAAAAGAAAAATACAAAAAAAAAAGATGTTATGTAATGTATAATATCTGTTGATAGGTAGTTAAGATAGTAATTTTTTTGTAAATTATGCATAATATATTATGGTTTTATGTTAGGTTATCTCGTTTTATTTGAATTTCTATAAAACAAGTTTTCGTTTTAAGATTTGCGATAAAAACTTGATTTTTAATTTTTATCTAAAAAAAATCTTGATTTTTAAGTTTTATGTCATTTGACGTTCAAAAAGTGCTGATGCTCAGCCTAGTTAGAATAAAAGACTTTTGATTTTATCACTACAGGAACCATTAGTAAATAACCGGTGATAAAAAAAAATGTTCAAAAGAGAATATGGAACTGTTTATGGATTGCGCAAATAAGTATAGAATGTTAAAGCCTCAATTAAAAACCGTTTAGTTTGATCTAATAATTTAATTTCGCAACTCGAAGATTAAATATTTGTTTGTTCATTCACAAGGTTGGAGTTTATAATAACAGTTTGTGGTGATTGTCGGCTCACGGGCTGTCAATGGTAATTACACCCTGCGTTTGCGCCGCGATGGACATATGTTTAGAGCCGTCAGTTCTCGAACGCTAAACATATTGTGTCCATCGCACCAAAGTATTTTAAATGTGGAGTTGGAGTTAAGCGAAGGCTATTTTAGTTTAAGCTTAGAAGTTCAATGATAAAGTAATTGCACACAAATACCCACTCACCCCATGATTCCCATGTTTTCCCATGATGCATAATCAGCCTATAATGTTCCCACTGCTGGGACACAGGCCTCCTCTCTATGAGAGGGAGTGGGCCGTAATCCACCACGCGTGCCCAGTGCGGGTTTCCTTCACCATTTTGAGAGCAGTGGTGATGAAATAATTTACACAAAGAGGAGCGCCTGTCTGGGTTCGAACCTGTGACCTACAACTCGTAAGTCGCGGCCGTTACCATTTGGCCACCACTGCTCTCAAATTCCCAATCTCAATTTCCCATGATGGTTAAATCGTAATTATTTCGTAAATTACAATAAGAAAGACCTACAAAAGACTTATACTTTTGTAGCTCTTTGTTATTGTAATTTTATTCAGATTATAGTGAAACCATAAAAAGTGAAATATTAACACATCGCAAATCGTAGCACCTGGTAACGGTCTGGCTCTTGCAGGCTACGCAATTTAGCTGTAAAAGTTCAGAAATGAAACGGTTTCAGAAGATTTGATTGAGCCGATAACGGCCGATAAGTCTTAGGCATTGGAGACATGATAATTATGATAGAGGTCCTGGAATTTCCAATCAATTGTGACCTTCGAGTATGAGGAAAAACAAGCCATTCGTCACCAAAATCAATTAAAACACAACACCATCACCTTTTCTGAAACTATCATCATTCCAATACCCACTGAACTGCCATATTAAAAGCATCTCATGTGTTCGGGTCCTAAGCGGCTGAAGTTCGTTCGGCGCGACCCCTTGCTCAACAACCGGTCTGTTCACTTTCCCCGCACCTCCGTGTCAAGGTCGCTCGCCCATCGTCACCATGCCACAAACATGTAGTAAAACATCGGAGAATACCCAAAATATGATCTATGCATCGTGCTTAATTGTGAAGGTTAAACTTTATAGGTACTTGCGTAACCCATTGAACTAACCCGTGTTTTAAACAAGTTTTAAATGCATATTGTTTTGTCATTAATTTTGTATCCGTGTTGGACATTTTTATATTTTTTTATGTCTCCAACAATTTATAAAAATAAATAAAAACTTCATGTCCCACCAGTGACCTGCGAGCTGCGATTAGCGTAAAAATAATGATTACCTAACTTTTCGTTTTGTTTTTATCATGTTCAGGCTAGGATTTGTTATAGACGAAATTCTTCTACGTCTCATTACGGAAAAGTGGCTTCATCACCATGTCTAAGCACTTTGACAAAGGTAAACACTTGTTGGTGTTTAGCGTAGTACTGAATTATACAATAGGCGTACTCGTGAAACTAAAGCATTAGAGAGTGCCCTGGTATATTAAAACAAATAAAAAACTTAGCTGCTATTAACTACTTTTTGCAAGGTGTTAGCATTTTATTTTGTACAGCTACATTTAGATGCTAATCAATCGAACGCTATAGCCGTGCCTTCATTGCACGAGTTGTAGAGCTTAACTGCTTCCACGAAATTAGGATGAGACATGTAAAACTGCAAAAAAAACAATTGAATCATTCTCAAGAAAAAAATCGTTAGTCGAACAAATATGTACTGGAGCTTTAAATGTCAAATGACTTCATCAAATTATCATAGCCATACATAAGTCACCCGTAGGCCACGCCCAACAAATAGATGTTAATGCGGCAACACCAGAATTTGCCTGAAGACATTCTATTCACTAAAGTGTCTACAATACGATTTACATAAGAGATAGGAGTGAAATCTTTTGTTGTCTGAATACCTATTCATAAAGACTACCATGGATGGTATCACTTGCATAATAACGTAGGCTGTATTGATCCGATACCGACAATTTGAAATGATTGAGTTTTTTATAAGTCATAAGCACTTATTGTTGAAATGTAAGTACTGGCATGAAACTATGGCCACAAGTTACCTATTTACCTAGTTTCAGATAGTGTAAAAACACTCATGAATTTGCTTGCTTGCTCGAATATAAAAATTGTGTCACTGGAGTAAACCACATGTACGCGAAAACATTACCTTAAAATTATGAATGTCTACGTAGACAAAAATATCGTACTCACTGAAACGACCGTCATCGGTGAAGGCCGATGGTCAAATCAACTTCTCAGTGTCAAAAAAGAAAACATTGAAAGTACTTAGTGAAATTAGAATGTACCATCTCAGTTTCTGTAAATTGATAAAATAAAGACAGCACATTACTATACCGATAACTTTATTTTATCAATTTACAATTTTATTTTTATGGATTGGTGACCTTATAGTTTTATTGTTTTTGTTCTATTTTTACTACTTACTAATATTAATTTTATGATTGTATTTTATTGACGAACTTGAACTAGACAAGCAAGTCTTTTAAATTAATTCTGGAAAAACACATTTTGTACATGATTTGATTGCTCACAGATTGACGTAGCCGCTAATTAATGCTAAGCTTATTATAAATACAGTTCATATATCTGTAGGTTACTTCGACAGAGTTGTAAGGACATTCTTGCTACACTTATTTCTTCATGAGTTATCTTCCATACTACACAGGAGTGTATAGAGCAGCTCTGACTACCAGGCAGGTTTGGTTGAATCATTATTCTTATTCAACTTGAGTTTAATAATGAGCCAGATGGCGCATCCCTTTCAAATAATCACAGGTATTACAGTTACACATCTGTAGCTATAAGTACCTACGCAATAAATAGGAGAGAACTTAATAACCATGCTCTTTATTTGCGACAAACGATGGCGAAACTATAGACTTGATTGGATCGGTGTGTCATGGATCCCCTCGAGAGCTTTACGTAATCACGTTGTCCGTTAGTACGCTAGGTACTTGAAGCTCGCCACGAGCCATTGAAGAAATTCTCCTATCACGCACCCGCCTCGTGAACTTCACCTCGAAAACAGTCGGATCGCGTGTACGTATGATAATTATACTAGTTTATTGCACATTCAACGTGATACGTCTACTTATAAAAATAGATAATCTTATTAATTCATTTTGGAAATGTCAGTTATTGAAACACGAATTCCAAGAAAAGTAATAATGGATGCGTAGGTATAACGTTCGATACTACTTTTGAGAATTTGAGTAACTGGCAAATTTGGCCGTGGGTACTTGCCAATTTGTATGAATGTAAATCGTTTGTGCAAACAGCGAAGCTTGCGCTAGTAAGGCCGCACGAATGGAAGATCCGTTATGTTTGTTGTTTACCATTACGTCGCAGGCCAAGTTGACATACACGAGGCGAGGTAATGCATCCCGTGTTTGCTTATCTCATAGATTTTGCGACACCACAATGAATTGTGAAACTAGAATGCAGGGAGGTGGGCAAATGTGATAACTATAAAAACTCAAATTTTCAGGCCTGAAAGCATCAGTCGACGACAGTTATCATCACTGCTTGTTCCACCATCACCAAACACTACAAAATGAAATCTATTGTAAGTGATTAAAAATGCAGTGCTTATAATATAGTGCTTCCAAATAAGTTGAGTGACGTTGGCATAAAACCAAGTTTAGTGTTGTGCTTCATCATAAAATGTCAACACAAACCATAATAATACATCCGTGGACTAAACTATTTACAAATTCGATTGGGTTTTGATCTATAAATTATTTAAATCAGTCAATTAACGCAGCTTATTATATCATAGCAGTTGGTAATTTTGCATTTGATTATTTTAACTATAATTTTTGTGACAGGTGTTGGCTTGCATGCTGTTCGCGGTGGCGTTCGCTGCCCCTCAAGGAGCCCCGCAAGGAGCCCCGGCCGAGCCCATCCCTATCGTGAAAGATGACAGCCAGATCAACGGCGACGGATCTTACCAGTATGCCTACGAAACTGGCAATGGTATTTCTGCTGATCAGAAGGGAGAGCTGAAGAAGGTCGGAGAAGTCGATGCTTTGGAGGTGCAGGGAGAGTTCTCTTACCCTAGCGAGAATGGCGGCGACGCCATCCACCTCACGTACACCGCTGACGAGAACGGCTTCCACCCGTCGGGCGCGCACCTGCCCACCGCGCCCCCGGTGCCCGAGGCCATCCAGCGCGCCCTCGCCTACCTCGCCACCGCCGCGCCCCCCCAGGGAGCTGCTGCCCCACAATAGATTTCATGTTGGCTGATGCAACAATACTCAAAATCACATAATGTGATATGTATTTTATAATTTTCTACTATCAATAAAGCTAATGAAACACTTAATCCATTTTTTTAAATCGCAACTGAAACGAATTTAAATAATACTTTGAGATATGATAATTCTAATTGAATTAATAGAACCAGTCTAGCCACAAAATAGCTGATTCTCATTTGAAATAAATTTTACTCCCTTTCCTTATTTTAACAAAGTGAAAAAAAAAGTCAAGTCAAATGAAGGTCAGCTGATTATTTGAATAAGAACAATTTCATCGAGGAACCGGGCAAACCTGCGGCTGCTATTTAATTAATTTTATGTAGGTAGGTATCACCCGAATAAACACATTTGCAAAAATATTCACTAGAGAGAATCTAAAGTAGGAGAATTCCTCAATCATATTTTCTTGAATATCAAAGTACCTACAAGATTAAAAAGACGTTGATAGCAAAATTTTTAAAATTGAATAACTACGTAATTAATTTGTTTTTGCAAATATTAATAGCATATTGCAGTGTGACCGATTACCCCTGACATTATCTTTGCAATAACAGTTAATTGGTATAATCACCACACCCAGTGTTTATGCATACATTTTGGTAATGATGTTAACAATCTATCTTGGTTAATCCAATCAACAAGTATCCGTCAACCGTCCGTAAGGTGTGCTCGAATGTCAACCGAACCCCATAGGTTCACAACTACTGTAATAAGCCCGCGGTCGCCATTGGATGATGGTATTTTACGTTTATATGTTATATACCTACATAATTATATAAAAGTTTTTTCTTATGCACACATGGTGTGCAATCGACGTTTGAGAGGCTATGCTCTCAAAGCGCGAAAAGAAGCGCAAGATTGTGTCACGGTATTGACAACTCTAGGTCATGAATAGGTATATGAAGGATTCGATTACACTTACATTATGTATCATAAGTACGTATCTACAAGAAAGCTCCTTAAGCAATGGTTAGCACCCGGCTGTATTTCACTTTTTGCTAAATACGTTTTTTAGGGTTCCGTACCTCAAAAGGAAAAACGGAACCCTTATAGGATCACTTGTTTGTCCGTCTGTCTGTCTGTCTGTCTGTCTGTCTGTCTGTCTGTCAGTCTGTCAAGACCATTTTGCTCAGGAACGGGTGGAGGTATCAAGTTGAAATTAATATCAAATGCCTGCCTGCCTGCCTGCTGATATGCCTGTGGTCTCTTGAAGTCCTAAAAAACTCAAGCTTCTAAGTCAATGCAATAAAAACATACGGCCATTTATGCGTCATATTTTGATACTCGCAAGTAAATCAAAACCTATAGGTTACTTGCCGTTGTTTTAGAATCATGAAATTTGGTAAGAAGCAAGGTCATACAACACTAGTAGAGGAAAAAGTCCACAAATTGTTAATTTGTAAGTCTGTCAGTCTGTCAAGACCCTTTTTCTCAAGGACGCGGGGAGATATCAAGTTGAAATTAATATTACATACGTAAGTCTATTGTCCCTTAGAGTTCTAAAAAAATCAAGTGTCTAAGTCAACGCAATAAAAAAATACGGCCATTTTGCGACACATTTTGATACTCGCAACTGTGGCAAGTAAATCAAAACCGTACTTCCCGTTGACCTAGAATAATGAAATTTGGAAAGAAGCCCCGGTCTCCCAGCACAAGTAAAGGAAAAAGTCCGAAAATTGTGAATTTGTAATTTTTTGACATAAAAAAAAATTTTTTGGGATCCAATGTTAAGTTAATTTTTGGGATAAATTCTTATCGACTACGGAACCCTTCATTGTGCGTGGTCGGACACGCACTTGTCCGGTTTTTTATAACTAGGCAACTAATCGATTTAAGTTCTTTACTTTTTTATATTTTTATATCAACCAAATCAAACATTAAAACTCAAAGTTCGAAGTTATCAAACTTCTGTTGCCAACCTTATTAAGGGATAGGAAATAATATAATTAATGGTAAAGCATTAATGAGTATCGGCGCGGACGCACATCTGAAGTTTCGAAAGGTCATGGCGCAAGGTTAATAAATCTTTGAATAAGATTGGCTCATAGTTAAGACAAACAGTTTTAGGCCACGTAGTTTAACTTTAAAATGAGAAAAGAAATACATTTCGTGTAGGTGATAATATCGGTATCATTCGAAAGCCAACCTTAAAGAACTGTCGAAATGTAATGTCATCATCAGAAATAATAGAAAATAAGACAACTTAAAAATGTTGATTTTATGTACCTACCTAACCCTAACCCCGCCGTACCCTAACCCTTAAAACTGTAGCATCTATTCATTCATTATTTAGGTAAGTAAAGCAATACAATGGTTTGAAAAATAATCATCTTCCCATTTTTATTGTAACTTTAATTAATAATCACCACCACTTGATTCAGCCGACATTGTACAAACATGAAACATAAAACCATACATTTGGTTATGGACCAGTGAAACGAATTGAATGGTCGTTCAAAACAATGTTGTTAATAGCTTTCAAAATGGACGTTAGGCTAAAATAGAAACTAACAATCATTTACAGTCGAAATATAATTATGTATATAAATATTGTTATTTCTTTATTTTATTTTCGTTACCGGCAATTCGGAAAAGAAACGGAGAAGCGCCGAACGTCTAGGGAAATGGTTTTTGAAACACTAGTAATTTTATGTGTGCACCAGAAATTATTGTAGATCTCATTAATTACTATTCAGGATGATTATGAAAAGAAAATAAACGCATGAATAACAAAAAAAATAGGGCTCAAAAGTTAAACATAGATTTTTCCATGAAAACATTAAAAAGTTGTTTTATTATTGTAATTTTTTACAATTTTATATTGTAAATAATAGAATAGTTAAGAACATAATGTCGACAAATGTTGTTCTGTTTTTAGGGTTCCGTACCCGAAGGGTTCCAAACTGAACCCTAGTACTAAGCCTCGCTGTCCGTCCGTCCGTCCGTCTGTCTGTCAACCACAATAAAAGCGAAACAACCGAACCGTAATAGGTAGACAGTTGACATTTTCACAGATTGTGTACTTCTATTGCCGCTATAACAACAAATAATAAAAATAAAATACAGTTAAAAATTAAAGGGGGTCTCCATATAAGAAACGTGTTTTTTTTAAACTGAAGTATTTTCTTTAAATATGTAGTTAACACTATTCGGTGGTACGGAACCCTTCGTGTGCGAGTCCGAATCGCACTCGGCCGGTTTTTTAATAACCGTGTGAAAATGTGCTTAAAGAAACCTGCTGCTGATTATTGAGATAAATATTTAATTAAAATCGAAACAGAAGTAAAATAAAAAAATATTAACTTTTCTCGATTATGTATAGTACCTATGTAATGCTGAAATACAACGTATCGAACTGTGTAAAACTAGTAGTGTTAATCAACTTGTATCTAAGACCGTACAGGTAGAGTTAGAAACAATACAGTAAAGGGCCCTCGCCCACGGCGAGTTTTGGTAGCGATGCTGTCGCGCGTTTCGTAAACGTGCGACAGCATCGCTACTCGAATCGATTCGTGGTGTAGGCGAGGGCAAACAGCTAGCACCGCATCGCGACTAGTACGATGCAAACGCGCGACAACATCGCTACTGCATCGCTACAAAAAGTCGCCGTGAGCGAGGGCCCTAATAAAGATATCATTATGCCTTGCCACACACGGCCCACAAAATGCCGCCACAAAACGCAGTCACTTAGCTGCGGACTCAGACCAAATAAAAAACCAAGACATAGCGCTGCGAACAATACACTGGAGCAGGAGCAAAACTACACCTCCCTCTGTGCATACATCACGCTCACACGCACACATTTACACCAAACTACAACTACTAAACCTCACTAAGTGCACACATGCTTACAAAACCAGTCTCACGTTACTGTTGACAGCGCTACGTCTTGGTTTTTTATTTGGTCTGAGTCTGTGGACTACAGTATTCGTACATTTTATATGAACGATGAGTAGTCGTTTGTGGCCCATGTGTGGCAAGGCTAAACCATAGCAACGAAATGAAATTTTCAGCCAGGTGTCTAGCCACAGACAGAAGCAAATAGAGAAAAAAAAATGAGGAGCCCCGATCCTCAACAGTAAGTGTCTAAACACACTATGCCGAAGTTACGCGACCGAAGTTCCGCGGCTGATGTTACGTTCCGACGTGTTCGGCTGATATGACACACCATAAGTGCCGAACTAACGCGGCGGAAATTCAGTTGCAGAACTTCAGTGTCTTGAACGCCCTACCCCCCTTCCCCGCCACGGATCTTCTTCGGCAATCGAACCGAACTTCGGTCGCGTATAATGTGTGCTCTACAGAATACGTTGCCGCCGAATTTCCGCTGAACTTACGCCCGACCGAAGTTCGGCTGTACGCTAGAACGCAACGTAATTTCGGTATAGTGTATCGTCAGTAATTCAAATAGCATTGCAGGCGTAATCATGCCGAACTTCGGTTGCGTAACTTCGGCATAGTGTGTTTAGACACTAAGGGACCGACTAATTAGGATATTATCAATTATATAACGTATTGATTCCTTTACATGCTATTAATAATTTTATCTACACCCATGCTATAAATCCTCTATAAAAGTTTCTGAAACAGTTAGCTTATTGCCAACATTAAAACAGCCAGTGTCATAGTAACCATGGTAACCATAATAGCATCCAAACGGGTGTTTTAATGTTGTACTGAATTTCATAATGCAACTCGTTTTCAAAAAAAGAACATTGTAATGCACGCGCGTTTCACTACAACAGCGCCGTAATTTAAAAAAAGAACTTATACGAACTCACGTCGTATACTATGACGCCGGCCGCCATGTTCGATACGAGTATTAGTATTGCAAAAAAACTGTTTCAGAACCTTTTATAGAGGATTGATAACATGGATGTAGATAAAGCCTTGTATGCAACAATTAGGTATTAAATCACTCATGTGATACTATTAAAATTCAATAAAATTAAGTGTATGATAGATAGGTAATGCAATGTAAATTGGCTTTCATACTTTAGCTGCAACATTGACGCAGTACATATCTCTCATGAGTATGCAGACTCGCTTCGATGACCTTTTTGCAGATTTTCAGTATCTAATTTCAATTTTAAGCCTTAAAACCGTGCAAGGTCTTCAATTTTTTATTTGGTTTTTTTTATGAATGTTTGAAGCTATGTATTTGAGTATGGAACGTTATAATACATAATACTACAGTTCAATCTCGATAGAAAATACCACATGGCTAATATTTGCCTTGTTTTTTCATTCGCATTCTCAGTTTGCCTCGTGCACTATCAATATACATAAAAGTTGGAGTACAAAATAATAAATATTGGCATTGCAACTCTTAGGAAACGTATGAATAGTGGTAGATATTATTTCTCTTTTACCCCAAATGAGGATGCTTATGTTTTGTCTTACCAACATAAAGATTAGGAACGCCTGTTAAGAAACCGGCCAAGTGCGTGTCGGACTTCGCACATTTAGGGTTCCGTACCAAAGTTCTTTTATCAATATAAGTACTAGTACTTGTTAGTAAAAAAATACGTAACAATAAACATTATCACCAAAAGTTCATAGGTCAATGGGAAGTTAAAAATTCTTCGGAACAAAATTTTGTAAAAATTGGTGGCTTCTCATTCCTTTCTTTTCCAATATTTTTTAAAACAAAAGATACAGTATGTACCTATCTTCTTAACGAGCTCTAAACAAAAATACCCCCTCGATGGGGTAGGTTGGTCAAAATTTTTATCGCCCCTCTCTTTAGCTGTATGGGAGCCCCCTTAAAAATATTTTAAAATATTTTTTGTCAATTTCTATGGCTTTGGATCTACAAGATGCTTATACTGTGAAAAGAAGAATGTAGCTCCAACCGTTTGGCTGTAAAACCAGTGTGACAGACGACGGACAGACAGACAGACGGACACGTGAGTGACAGCAATAGGGCTCCGTTTGGACCCTTGGGTACGGAACCCTAAAAAAACGGGTCTATCATAATATTTAAAGACTAAAATAAACCAACTTACTTAAAACATAAAAAAACACTATTAAGTGTAAAATAACTTTAATTTCGGAAGTCGGTGTCTTTGGTTTTTTATTTACTTTCGTTTTTTTGCCACCGACTTCCGAAATTAAAGTTATTTTTCACTTTGTAGTGTTTTTTTGGGAGTCAGTTGTTTTTTTTTTTTTGTAAAAAGTTTTTATTTTTCACTTTTTAGTGGTGACACTACAACTCAAGTAGGTAGCGCAATTCGAAGCGGCATATAGTTAGCATTCAATCATTTATAGCCAGAGTGCACCTCATGACAATTCCAATAAGCCCAAATACGGCAACGATACATTATTTTATTACCTACCAAGTTCCGGTGCCTACCTTTCGGCTTCTTCATCAGATCGGTTCGATGGTACCATTTTTATCAGAACTATTAATTTAAAGCTTCGTCATAGTGTTGAGTCTTGGTTACTTTAATAAAGACACTATTCTATTCTATAGTCGCTTAACTATTTTAATGGAGATATCTTATCGCCACCCGTGAAATACTTATCATCGTTGAGGAGTTCCCGTGGCTTTCTGTGGTCTTCTTCATCAGTTCAACTTCACCAGATGATACTTTCTGAATGCAAACGCTTGATTTGTTGATGAAAATAACAAAATAGCTATATGTTTGCCTATAATATTTGAGGAGTTCCGTCGATTTGTCATGGATCCCATCATCAAAACTAGATTTTGACAAAGATGGGACCAATCTGGAAGCGTAGTGCGTAATAAAAATAAAAATGATGAAACGAGTCGGGTCTGTAATTTCAGGCACTTCCGTCATCTGTGTTAATGCTTAAGGTTTTATGTAATAGGCGAAACATTGTCCTTAAAGCATGTTTGTCAAATTATATTGTTGTGTCAGTGGTTTATGTAACAATTGTGCTTGTTAGGGTTCTGAATTTTTGTACTAGTAATGACCAAAGCATTTCAGCCTAAAGTATTCTGGCTCTTACAAAACAAAAAACTCATATTAATGGCCTTTGTACAGACGCTCTATTCAATTACCTTTATCGCAAGAGAGCATAATATTCTTCCAAATATAGTAATTTACTTCAAACATACATCCATACCTAAAATCCGATAATGACCTTTTGACTATCCACATTGCGCAATATTAGTTAATATAACATTTTAATTAAAATCTTTACCTCTATGCTTAGTATTAGTATCGTTATCGCTTAAAATTCAATCATCAACGTGTTTTTTCCTATAAAAACTTTTTGTCATCTCCCAAAATCTTTGCAATATATTGTAGAAACATAGTTGATTAGTTATTTATACTTGCGAACCTACTGTCTTATAATGAGACGACCTTGTATTACCGGTTTCGTAAAACTGGTAAACTATTGTGTTTTAAAATATTTTAAGACATCTTATTATTGGAATTATTGCATAAAATTATCGTTGTACAAACATGTTATAGAGTTTACCTAATCACCCAGAAATAGATAAACGAGATTTGTTGTAGGAACAGAAAACTTTTTGTGGGTATAAACCCACAAAAAGTTTTCTGTAGAAAGTAATGTGTTACGAGTCGACATCGAAAGTTTTTTAACAGGAAATTTTACCGGTATATGCCACTTGGTTATTTAGGGTGACTTACAAACAACTGTTTCAACTGAAATAACTTATTTAAAACTATTGATTCCATAAACTGTTAATAAACTACATGAAAAGAAATGTTTTTTAAATAAAATAGGCACATATTTTTTGTGATATCTTAGTATTGTGAAACATTTTCCTGTTTGAAAGTATCAGTAAGTATACCTTTACGTAAAAAATGTGCAAATTTATTGTGAATAGAAAGTACAATACAATTGATCGTTTAAATTATTTACGAAAAAAAAAAAAATATTTTTACTTTTTTGGGGACTAGGAATCTACTTTGGATGATTTTTAATATATTCGCTGTTAAACGTCCTATCGCATCCAAAGGCAAAGGATTAACTGAGGGCCGATTAAAACATGATGCTGCAAATATCACGCAAGCGCATTGACTACAGTAGGCACGCACATATTTTGTCGAATTTATTCTGACGTGCCCGATGGTGCAATACCATCCAGAGGTGGTAGGCGGCACAGTGACCCGTCCGTATATATACCGATAACACTGTTAGATCAACATTGTCTAGTGCCTTCACCGACAAATAAACACAAACATGAAAACCATTGTAAGTGTTGTGATAGTGCATTCATCTATTGGATACCTAAAAGAAAGTGACTTGTGATCGCAGTGTTGTGTAGAATACCTAACTGGGATTTCCAGTAAACAAACAAAAACTTTCAATAAAAAAACACTCCTCATGGTAAAAGTTAAGTGGTAACATAAAATATTCATAACAATTCCTTTATTCCAGGTCTTCCTCGGTTTCTTGGCTGTCGCCCTCGCCGCGCCTCAAGGCCCAACTGAACCCGTCCCGATCTTGAAGCAAGAGAGCGAGATCAACCCCGATGGCTCCTACTCGTGGGCTTACGAAACCGGCAACGGTATTAACGCCAACGAGAAGGGAGCCCTGAAGGACATCGGTGCCGAAGAGCCTGCCCTGCAGGCAGAAGGACAGTTCTCATACCCCAGCGAGGATGGTGGCACCATCCAGCTGACATATATCGCCAATGAAAATGGATTCCAGCCCCAGGGTGCCCACATCCCCACTCCTCCCCCAATCCCGGAGGCCATCCAGCGTGCCCTGGCATACCTCGCCACCGCACCCCCCCAGCCTGAAAACTAAATTCATGTTTGGACTTTAGGTTAAGCACTATTCAATGTATTATAATTTAAATTAAACAGTATTCCTTAATATTTCAATAGACAATGTCCATTACTTTATTAAGGAATACTTTAAACGCCTATTAGAAATTCACTATTTTATATCTTTTTATTTTGTACATAAACTGTTTTGTATGATGTAAATATAAAATCTAAAAGTTAATGATTGCATTTTCCCTTAACCCTTATCCTCCTATCAGGACTGTCCTGTAAACAAACAACATATTTTTTGGACATAATATGAATTATGAAGGCCTAGATCCTAGCAGTGGGGACACTGTGGTCTGATTATATGCACCTGAACCTTCTATGCACCAAAGCAGTAGCATAAATATACTACTATCATTAAATGACCCACTGTATACAAGTCCCAGTTATTGATACCTAATCCAGAAATTTATAACGTACTAAGATTGAAAGGAAAAGTGGCCATCATTAGCCGTAAGCAACCAACTGCATACATCTAAGGCTTCTCTAATTATATGCCACTGAGCTTGGAGGGAGAACAAAATAGCAGAAAATGGACAAAAGGCCAGGACAATGCTCCAGTCACATTCATTTACATAGTATTTACCAAGATCATGAAAAACAAAATACCTAATTGCCAATTATCCCAACATCCTATAATGTGCAATTACTGTTGTTCGTATTACATAATCAGCCTATAATGTTCCCACTGCTGGGACTGGGACACATGCCTCCTCTCAATGAGAGGTAGTGGGCTGTAATCTACCACGCGGACCCAGTGCGGGTTGGAAGATGTCACATGTCTTCGAATTTTTGGTTCTAGGATATGCCGGTTTCCTCACGATGTTTTCCTTCACCGTTTTGAGAGCAGTGGTGATGAAATTATTTACAAAAAGTAAAGCGCCAGTCTAGGTTCGAACTCACGACCTACAACTTGTAAGTCGGGGCCGTTACCACTGAGCCACCACTGCTCTCAGCATTGCTGTTGTTGTTGTTGGTATTGCTGACATTTAATTGAAAGTGTCAATTATGTCACCACCTAACATCCAAATGTTAACGTTTTAACCTATACAAAGGTAAAGGAGTTAAAACATTGATTATGTTTGTTAACATGTTAAAGCGCCCTAACTACTATGCGCCAGTAGTAACCCTGAGAGTTTTGACATAACGTTGTATCAATAAACCTATAATTAAGTTTTAAAAGCGGTAACGCGTTTTGAAACGTTATTAGGCAATATTGCGATAATACATACTAATTACAATATTAAACATGCGTCTGTGATTGTACTTAATTCTTGTTTTTACGAAATAAGTGACAAAAGATGAGCCGGCGCCGTTATCAAATAAATATGATGTGTAATAAAAATCTATGTTGGTATGTTCACGCCTGATTATGTACAAATGACTGAAACACCCTAACGAAACAAGACTGCAAGTTTTTTATTTATTTTTATTGGGAGGATGATGAAATTCAAGAGGTATGCAAAGCTTTCATAATCGGAAATACTTGATAACAAATGTAAATATGTGTTGAGGAATGGTCAAGGATGCTGCCTTTATTTATTCATGGTTTTATCATTTATGATTACAGAAAGTTATGGATGACCTTAAATGGGTGGGCTGAAACAATAAAGAAGATTCCATTATATTTAAAGTTAGTTACATAAGGTTTGCTATCAAATCTTCCTGATTTCATTCCCGTTCTTTGCCTCCTTGACAAACACACCATCGCCAAGGACACAAGCTAATAAAAAAAAATTGTTACGATGGTTCACACTGTGAACCATCATAATCACATATGCAAATAAAATACATGTTTTTCATTTGTCCGGGAAAAAAATAGATTTCCCGTTTTTTTTAACCCAACTGAGCATTTGTCTCTTATGGATAAAAAATAATCTGGCAACCCTAGTTCACACATTAACATCACGCCTATATACTCCGAAGGGTTAGGCAGAGGTGTATCTTTCTATAAGTCCAATAATTATGTCTATAGATTCTTGAGATACTTTTCAAGCGATTTAAATTGAGATGCACGCCTTAGTGACTCCGACCCTGTAATCTGCTGAAAAGCTCACTGTCAGCAAGTGAGCCTTTGTCAAGTTGCCTTCAGCTTCGAACCTCGGTAGAACCTGCATGTGACAATAAGAAAATAACATAACATCACGCCGGTACTCCCCGAAAGGGATAGGCAGAACCTTAGGTCTAACATTTCGCCAGTATTGTTTAAAGTCCCATCTAGTGGGGGGCGAGACTTTGTCATCAACCGGACACAAAGCATGGGAGCTGTGCTTACCAATCAACCTATTGGCGTGTAATGGAAGTATGGAGGTAAATTATTTTAGCTTCAAGCTTTTACAGTCAACAAATGAGATTACTTATGTCAATTTTTCTTGAAACATTAATTTTAACGAACGTGACATCAGTTGCAACAGGTTTTAATAATTATTACTCCGCTCCATCTGGCGGCACATGCGTGAACTTTATAGCATCGGAATTAATTTGAATATCAAACATCAATTTGATCTCATCTTTACCATTTTAGTCTAGAAGCTGTGTTTTCATTTAATTATTTCTAGTAGAAATTTGAAGATGGCGTTGTTCTCTATATCGACTATCGTTAATGGGTTTCTAAAGTACCACACCATCTGGTTTCGGTTTCGTATTAACAAGATTCTTTAGCTTAAAAGGATGACTCTAACATTTCAATGACATCAATCATTTTAATGATTGATGTATGGACAAGTGACAATCAACGATTTCTAGTAGATATTGTGCCATTGTTTTGTAACATGCCTGCCTACATATCTTTTGTACTACGCGTGGCATTAATATCAATAGGTACTGTTACATAAAATCTTCTTTTAGGTATCCATGTATAGTTGTACAGTTGCAAGACTATGCCTTCAGGCCAAAATAAACATCATATGGGCACATAATGTTACGTAACAGTAATATTATTAGCAAATAAATTTTCAGCATCCAGAGTTACGTGAAGTCTAAGAAACTTCAAATCGTACCCTGTCCCAGCTGGGTGAGAGGTAACAGAGTCTTTAGAATATTAGCACCAGTTCCTGTTGTCCCTACCATTAAATCATGTCAATATTTGAGTACACTTTTGTCCAGCCAGCTGCCTACAACAAAAAATAGCCACTTATAACAAGTCATAATCAAACCAATTTTAGCGTAAGCACGTGTGTCTTTCGAAACTAAAACTGCAAGGCTTCCAAACAACATAATAGCTTAATAATTCTTCTTTTAGCGATAGTAATAATTGGCAGCAGTAAGGCTACCACAATAATTGTACCTAGTTTATTTTTAACCAATCACACGCGTCGCTTGGTGTATTTTTACAAAGTACTTACAGGCGCTCGTAGTTCACCTAGAAAGGTAAAAAGGTTAAGTTAGGTAAGCGTCTATTAATGACCAGCGGAGGAGGGGGGAGGGGGTTGTGTTACCACGTCTGCTATCTTCCAGGTCAAGGTGCCGATTAAGTAGGTACTGCATTCTTGCATTTCCGTTGCGTTTCCTCCTGGTGAACTTTCTCGACGGTGACGAAGGTAGGTGCGTCTAATATTTATGTGGCATCTTTGGTAAAATTTTGTAATGGAGAATAAAATAAAAAAGTGAAACTATCTTTTGAATCACGACTTTTAAGACTTAATATAGAAAAATGCGGCTGAAAAAAGCACTTAGGACATTTTTTCACATTCACTGTTCTATTTATTTTGCTGCTGAAAATGTTGTTTGAAGTTTGAAGAACTTTGACGAGGATTTAGGTAATTATCGTCGTCACGTCGAGTTTCTATGGAAAGAATATTATTTTTAGTAAACTGGTTTAATTTATTCAGATTAGGTAACTTATAAAAATTCGTTATTATATATATTTAGATAAAACGTATTTTTTGGAAGTTCTTCGATAAAGGTGTCTTGTTTAAATGAGTATATTAACCCCTGAAACATTTGAATATTTAATAATCATTAATTTTTATTTTGTGGAAAATTTATGATATAGGTAATGTAGTAGATTTTTTTGAATTCACTGTGACGGAAACTTAGATTTTTCATATTTGAAATACCCCCAAACTAATTAAATTGCAAGAGAGATAGAGATAATTTATTTGTCAAAAAAACATCATACGTGTACACACCGACTTGTCGGGCATGCAGGGTGTATAAATTATAAAAATGTTTTGCCAATTATGGCGTACAAATTGAATGAAGTACAAAATACAATTAGATATTGTATTTTGTACTTCATTCAATTTGTAAATTTTTGTAATTCAATTTGTAATTTCAGTAAATTATCGAACAATAACAAAGTGTCAAAATTAAATTATAATGTGATTAATTGAAATATATTTTGTCCAAAACAATATTAAATAATTAAAAAGTATCATTCAAGAAGTCACTTGTCTGATAATATTATTTCTCTGCTAATAAATTTCGCATCTTTTTTTATAAGACAATTTTGTTATTATTCCCTCACATTCAAAATTAAAATACGTTGAACGGTGGCATTCTGCTTTACATTCAGTCCGCTACAAGTTCAATCTCGAAGCCAGAAACAGAATTAATTATCTGTAAACTAAAAAACCGGCCAAGTACGTGTCGAACTACACACGCAATGAAGGGAAGTACCTAGTTGAAAATAATTTTTCTCAAAAACACACTTAATATTGTAATCCCAAAAAAAAAAATATTATGCGACAAACTTTTTCCTATACTTGTGCTGTGAGACCTTGCTTCTTGCCAAATGTCATGATTCTTGGAGAACGGGAAGTACCTTAAGGTTTTGATTTACTTACGAGTATCAAAATATATCGTATAAATGACCGTATTTTTTTATTGCGTTGACTTAGAAGCTTGATTTTTATAGAACTCCGAGAAACCATAGATAGGTTACCCTACCATTGGCCTACCATGGATAGGTTTATCAAGCTTCATGTATTACATGGGGCTTGATGAAACTATCTGTGGTGTGGTGTGTTCTAATTCTAAGTAGGTATAGGTATACTAACATAGGTTTTAAGTTAATTTAGACACTAACACAATGTGGGCCTATGTAGCCTGTAAATAAAAGTTTTTTTTTTTTTATAGACTTACGTATTTGACATTAATTTCAACTTGATACCTCCACGCGTTCTAGAGAAAGTCTTGACAGACTGACAACGAAGTGATCCTTTATGGGTGCCATTTTAAGGGTTCCGTACCTTGAAAGGAAAAAAACTGAACCCTTACAGGATCACTTCGTTGTCCGTCTGTCTGTCTGTCTGTCTCTCAAGACCCTTTTTCTCAGGAACGCGTGGAGGTATCAAGTGAAAATTAATATCAAATACGTAGGTACATGGTCCCTTAGAGTTCTAAAAAATTAAGCTGGCCGTATTTTTTTATTGCGTTGAGTTATACTCACGCAATAAAAAAAATACGGCCATTTATGTATGCGATATATTTTGATACTCGCAAGTACATCAAAACCTATAGGGTACTTCCCGTTGACCTAGAATCATTAAATTTGGCAAGAAGCAAGGTCTCACAGCACAAGTAATGGAAAAAGTCCAAAAATTGTTCATTTGTAATTTTAACATAAAAATATTTTTTTGGGATTACAAATACTAAGTTTGTTTTTGGGATTCTTTTGAACTACGGAACCCTTCATTGTGCGAGCTCCAACACGCACTTGACCGGTTTTTTATCTTTTTGAGGTACGGAACCCTAAAAACGTATTACACCAATTACAAAGGTGTTAATGGATAGGATTTATACCGTGCAAACATATTTACATAATATTATGTCTGTCATAAAAGTGTTGCGTGATTTGTGAGCTGCAGATGGCATGGGTCAGCCTCTGATGACCCGTAGAGGTGGTAATAATAGTCGTTGACATTTAGAAGATGGAAACTAGTTTTGTAGAGGCCTTTGATTTGTGGTGCGTTCGGTGGGTGTCACGTTTCCAGAGTGTGGCGCGTTATCACCAAGGTTAACTAGGATATATTTAATTTATAGTTTATACGATGACTATGAGTGGGCGTTGTATCCCACGCCACGTTAAAATAGTATTCTGTTGAGGCAAGAAAAAAAGTTTTCTACATCTGTTTAGTTTTCCTAAACGAAATTAAACGTTTTGGAAAACTTACAATCGGAATTTTCTTCTAAGCTTACATAGAGAATGAAGCAAGTGAATGACTAGAATTTTGTAATTCAAGGCCCGCAGGTTACTACATTTTTTTAAAGACAATTGAATATGTATGTAGACTGTGTTTGAATATGGACAAATCCGTAGGATGATCCCATAGTTGACATATAAACACAACGCTTTATTTGCCTATTTTTATTTTAGTCTAGGCATTACGTAAGTACATCGGAATTTAAGATTAATGTTGAGGTATACTTTTGATGCAAATACACACACACAGTCTTGTCAGCAGACTACTTCAATAAATCATTTCACGTTTTTCTTCTTTTCGTTATAAAAAAATTGGCAAAATAAATCTACAACGTGTAACAATCAAAATGTACTGAACAGCAGATTTTTTCTCGCGAATTCATGTTTGGTCCCATAGTAAAAGTTGTTCATAATGATGAGTACAATGACCTCTTAAGAGGTTCTGCGCATTTAACGTTACACGTTGTATAGGTACATTGGTATTTTGTTTGTTTTGAACTTTGTGCTTATTTATTTATACTAGCGCTACTCGTGTCTCTGCCCGTATTGAAGTCGGATAGTTTTTGTTTAAGTAACACTGAGGTATCTGTTCGTAATTATTTGGTTTTTTTTCAGAGAAAGGAGACTGTATAGTTTTTGATTGCCAGAAAAAAAGTTCAACTTTGACGTGTATGATGATGTACACTGATGTCATCAAATATTCAGTGGTGTTTCCTGGTGTTTCATTCAGCTTCTGAAAAGAAGTCATTATTATTGCATTAAGACTTATGAAGGCAAAATAATAAAAATGAAATTTGATTCTGTCATAGGGATCTACCATGCCAAAAGCATGCATGACATGCGAAAAGATGATACCCACTGCTTCTGAATCACAGTGGGCTATACACATGTGAAAATTTTAAATAGGTACATAATTACCTCGTACAGACAGAATCCCATTTCATTTTACCATGTTTTTGTTTTTTACCTTCGCAGCTTCGTCGCGTCGTAAAGCAACAATAGTGAAATCATGCAAGTTGGTTTCATGATATCGCACTAAGGTATGGCTTTGATGTCAGGTGCTTATCACTGTATGAGAATACCAGAATAGAGATAGAGATCCTGAGACCATTAGAACATATTATTAGATTGATATTTAATTAATTAATTAATTAAGTTACAAAGTAAAATTTTAATAGTTCTTTTCCTCTTAAAGGGTCATTGTACTCATAGTACGAAAGGTTCTGACCAAAATTTTTGTCTTATCGTTTTACGATTAAATCATATAAAATCGATAGATGTGGTTGAAAAATTCTGAAATTAGGATTTTTGTATTCCGAAGAATACAAAAATCCTAATTTCAGAAATTTTCCGCATCACGTCTGACTTAACCGCACCTTCAAATATGTCAAAAAAATTTACCAAACTGTTGCATAGGAATCTGTCTGATTTTCAGAATGTTGTTGAACGATAGATTTTAGATACCGAAAACACAATTATCAGAAACCAGTAGTTTCACACGTACCCAGGAGACCATTTGATAAAATTAAAAATGAGGCAGAAAAAAACCCATAGCAACCCGTCTGAAAATCTTGTTTTCAGGTGAACATTGGTCAGTTGATGCGAATAAATAAATTTTCAGAAGAAAGTGTGAGCATCGTATGCCTTGAAACCATTTTGAACGTGTCGAAAAATTTTACGGATCGGTAATATAGCAATCTGTCTGTAAACTGTTGGACATGATGAAAAAGGTTACCCAGATTTAGAAAAAAAATATATCAGACAAATTTAGTGTCACACCTTACTAATCAGACAACTTCTCAATCGTCAAAATTATTCAAAATTCATGTTGCCGTATTTACGTCTATCGCCCAAATAAATAAGTTGCAACTCTCCGATATCATTGCTCTGATCACATGACGTCGAACTATCAAGGACATTCTCCTGAGAAATTGTAGAATCTCTTGGAATCCTTACAGCCGTAAAATTTTTATAACAAGTTGAATGGTATCCTTTGTCCGTATCAACACCATGTCGTAACTCAATGTCGGAGTAAATCGATTTCCTTGCAAAATGCTTTTTACTTCGCTAATCAGCTACTTCTGTACACTTTTGCAAATTTTCATATGCAAATGTTACACAGATCAGGTTAGCCATTTTTCACACAAGACCGCACAGAACAATTCAATGTAACCTTACAATCGGTGGAAACAACCTGCCGACGCTTGCGCTAGTAGTGAAGCGAGAGATAGGAGCGTAACAAGCTACACACGTTTGCCGGGCGACTCCGAAACTTTCTTTTGGTTTTTGGAATAGGTGATATGGTGACATTTAAAATTTCTGAAAACAGGTTTTTGGTAACCCAGATAACTAAACAAAAGATTTAAAAAAAAAATTGAACCAGGTTGCTATGATACAAGTCGGTTAAACTTTTTGACATTTTTGAAAATGCTCTCACGCCACATGTGACGCGCAAAATGTCTGAAAACAAACTTTTTCGTAATGAAATTACGACACCAAAGTCATCATACATTATTTTGTTCTATAATCAATAGTTTTCGCAGCGCACGCGATGTAAGGATTTTTAGGTAAATTTTTTAGAGCTTGGGTTACATTATTGGAGTTTTAGTAGGGATCCCTAATTTTTTTGAAAATATAAATATAGCCTATGTCACCCGACGATAGTGTAGCTTCCCAACAGTGAAAGATTTTTTTAAATCGGGCCAGTAGTTCAGAGCCTATTCAATGCAAACAAACAAACAATCAAATCTTTCCTCTTTATAATATTAGTATACTCGATACTCTATACTCGATACTCTATCGAGTATAGACAACAAATTCCAAAGGAACTCTAAATGTGTGTTGAAATTATTTTATATGTAAAACACGCAGTTTGTTTGTATGCTTTGTAGGTATGTATGTTAAATTATTTATTAAAAATACAGCAGAGGGCCTCCAAAAACTGATCATATTAAAACTTACTTCAAAACTATCTAAAAGAAGGTCGTTACAAGATCATACAATTTTCTTTCTGGAAGAGCCAATTTTTAAAGTTAAATTCAATAGGTAAGCCATTCCCAGAAATGCGCTAAAATCGTTATACAAGACAACATTAAATAGACAAATACTTATTTTATAAAATAACTGAAATTGTATTTGAATAGATTTGCTATGTATAAACCTGGTGATTTTGATTAATTATAATAATGTTCACACATGTTTTGACATATAAAATGAAAGGGCTTAATAAGAGGGTCTCAAATATTTTTTTTTATAATTTTAAAATAAATTGTTTTTAAGTTATTTAAGAAAATAGACGAAAATTTACCATTCCCCTCTTATCTCCGAAACTACTGAGCCTAAAATTTTGAAGAAAATACAGAAAATAGTTTGTTACCTGTAGATTACAGGAAAACCTATAAGAAGTTTGTGGTCTTAAAATAACATACTAAATCTCTCAATATTGTGAGCACAAACTTATATTTAGGTACTGTTGGAATGTATGAGAACATGTTTTTCAAATATAATGTTAAGTTTGTGGTTGGGATAATTTCATACCAAATACGGAACCCTTCATTGTGCGTAGTCGGCACGCACTTGTTTAAAAGAAATTTCACGCGGACGAAGTCTCGGGCAGAAGCTAGTGTTCGCATAACTCGTCAAAATGACAGCAAAATAACAGCAGCAACAACAACTTAACAGCTGATTCTTTTTTCACGATTTTAGCTTTGATCCCATAGTTGTTTGTTATCATGAGTACAATCATGTGTTTATTAAGTATCGGTCACTAATTACCAGTCATCCTTTATAGGTCACTTACCAATTAACTTTGCTTGAGAAGTTTTGAGTTTAAGAGTATTCTATCTATCTATCTATCTAAGTTTTTGAGTTAGTTTTAATAATATGCATTTAATCCACTATAGGTATGTTGATGATGATAACTACCTATCACGTAATTTAGCAAGCAGGAATATTATGTGAAGGGTAGGAAACACAATTAAAAACTGAAAAAAAAAGAGCGACTTCAATAATAAATTACACTTCGTCGCTGCATCCTCGTGATTTAATTATTCACTTGGTAGTACACTTCTCAATGTACTAGGCATTGCAAAATTTTTAGAGAAACTGAAAAATATATAAATAAAATTAGATATGAAACGACTACAGTGGAGGGGGTGACCGCCACAGCCAGCCATCCACGGTCGTTCACTTGTCATTCGCTTTTCTTGTGCGGGCATCGCAGCAACTATTTTTTTAAAGTAGTGGTTTTAATCGTTACTTAGAAATTTTGATTAGATTTCAACTAAGACAAAAGTGTTAAAACATTAAGAAAAGACATCGTAAGAACTCAGATGAACATAATATGCAGAAGAAAATTCGCCTGTTGGAAAAACGTCAGCGCAGACGGTATTCCAGGGATTCAAATTCCAAAAGGTCAGTCGTATCGTAATAAAATAGTTACACAGATCAGAATAACATTAAGTACCTTATACCAAGTGATAAAACATTAATAGAATTGTTAGTATATTTTTTTTATGAATACCCTCTTTCGTCGCGATTAATGGCGACTATTCTGAATGTTTATTCGTATTCAAAAGATGTTTCATGTTATGTCAGTGTTTATGTTTTGTAGGATGACAATTATATATATCCTCTCGAGAATTAGCGTGCTTTAGTACTATGATGAGATCATAGTTGCACACTTTCGAGTATTTATAAAAGTTTATGCGTACTATATCGAGAATATTGTCGAAACTTTTACAGGCACTTGTTAGAAAGTGGATGATAACTACATTTACATTTATCCACTTAATTAGCAAGCTTTGAGTGTCAGGATGGTTACCTACTAGTTATTTACTGTGTATGAAAGTACTCTGAATATAGTGTGCTGTGCAAAGCACAGAGAGACAAAAGACTAGGTATCTATTATTTCAACCTTTTTATCAACATATTTTATATTAAGATAAATTATTGTTATCAATAATTCAAAAGAATAATCTGATATTATTCTTTTGAATTATTTCTCAAAGTTATCAACTTTATCAAACAGAAAATGAATATTCCTTAATTCGATTTAGCACATGAGCAATATTAACCATATAAGACATACACGATCAACATAGTTATCAATAATCAAGATATAATATTAGCAGTTAACTTACACGAACATTGTAATTAGCCGATATTTTACAAAAAGTGATCTGATGATTATATTTTACAATATAGGCACAACTTTTGCTATGCTGCGTGATTTCTTTACATTGGATTTCAGCAACTTAATATAACGAACATAGGACACCACACTCAGGGTCTGTCCTGTTCCGTCCAACAATTGTAACTAATAGTCCTTGAATGATTTGCCCAGTTTCTGAGGCTTACCAGCCAGAGTTTACAATTTACAGTATACTATCTTTTTGTGGCGGTGGACCTTCTTAGCAGCTTAATATCATGGCAGACTCCAGCGGGTCTATACCGTTGGACAGCTAGCAAAAAGAGTCCTCCTAATTGGCGGTAACCCTATCCCTTACATATAGTCTATCAATATTACCAGTACCTCAAACATTGCCGCTCATTTTGCCACTTTTTTGAACCAATCATAGATGCTCATACATAATTAGTACTTACTACACAAATACACATTTATAACTGAAATATGGATGTTCTGTAAAGACTAGTCTGAAATAAAGTTATTGTATATAATTGGCTGAACATCTATTATAATACCTATTGATAAACAAAACTTATGTGATGGGGACTATTTTAAAACCCAATGAGATAATTTAGCAATGTAGCTAGTGTTTATTTATAATATCTATGCAAGACATATTAGTGTCCACCAATCATAGATCATCGTAATTATAGTTTTGGCTTAATAATTTCTTACAATCGTTTAGGAACAACTTAATGTAAAATCTAAGAAATATTTTAAGTATCATAAATAAGAGTTTACTATCTCTTAATCATTTACTGTAATGCTAAGATAATAAGCATTGTTTTGATTATCAATAGCCACGAATCATGACTATTGTTCTAGGACATTGTTTGTGAAACAGCTTTTTAAGTCATCTGTTTATGAAATATCAATAAAAAAATTGAAAATAACATATTTTAAATAACAAAAATTTTATTCACAATACATTAGTTTACGTTTAGTAAAATATTATTTGAAATGGAACGTTTCCATACGTCAACGTCATTATTGTCATTTTGACAGCTGGTGTTCTTATTGTGATTTATTTGTTGTTCATCAATATTTACAAATAGTAATCAATTAGATACTCTCCTATAAATATTTATAATCTCACACACTCATTAGAACTGTACCGAGATTGCAATCACATAAAAACGACATGGGACCAAGGGTCATAATGAAGTTATGGCCATGGTTTTATCTCAAGCTCGTTTGAGTATTAACTATAGAGTTGATGCAAACTGTATCGCGATTATATTCGAAACTTTTACACGCACTCATTAGTAGTTACTGTAACGAAATTGCAGTCGCATAAAAACAGCTTGTAGCCAAGTGTCATAACGAGAGTAGGACCATTGTTTTATATTATACTCTGAGTTCGCCGAAGATCATTCACACAAGCCATTCCCTAGGACAGGTGCAAATATACAGTCGGATGTATTACCTACAGCAGCGACAACTGGAAATGTTGCCTCTTGGTATACTAGAAATGTTAAACTCGAAGTTTTTGGGCCTAAAATTCAAGAAGAAGGCTCTGAACGTTAGGGGGCGTATTATGACTGAAGGAGACTGAACTTCAGTCTCCTTCAGTCATAATACGCCCCCTAACGGTCCCGCTTCTGATCTCTGTTCAAACCTTCAGTCACTGAAGGTTTGAACAGAGATCAGAAGCGGGACCTGTTAAATAAGGCTAGTGGCTGAAAACTTTAATCTAGTGAAGCTACCCAAATTAATTCCGGAAACAGGAGTGGTCTTAACGAATCGACTCAAACCTTAAGGGTTAGGTATAGCTGGTTTGACGAACGTCATTCACTTGTCGGTGGAGATATTGGTAAGCTAGTGTTACTAAGGACATGACACGTTGATAACACTAGTGCACGTGTTGTTGTTCCATTATGATATTACTCTATAAAAAAGAAATTCTTTTGGATCGATGCTGCTTTGTTTTAACAATCAAGTAGTTGAATTCATTGGACGATGTGTAATGCGACGAGATTGCAGTGGTTCCAGTTTTTTCCTCTAAGGGATATGTATGTAAATAGGTACCTACCTTCCTATGCACGTTGTGCATAGATGCAGTACCATGAATCCCAGTCAAGTTAAGGCAACTGTTATAAGATAGCTAAGTGTCGTGATGCAATTACGACCGACTATTTTATGTGACTATTATTGTCAAGTGGTTTGATGCGATCAAATCCTTTTAATGTCATTGTTTGGAGGCAAACCAACCTTCATGCACATTTTGCATGTACCGTCATGAGATCCCGACCAAGTTAAAACAACTATTATATAAATAGCTAAGTGTCGTGATGCGATTACGACCGACTATTTTATGTGACTATTATTGTCAAGTGGTTTGATGCGATCAAATGCTTTTAATGTCATTGTTTGGAGGCAAACCTACCTTCATGCACATTTTGCATGTAGCGTGATGAGATCCCGACCAAGTTAAGACAACTATTACATAAATACCTAAGTGTCGTGATGCGATTACGACCGACTATTTTATGTGACTATTATTGTCAAGTGGTTTGATGCGATCAAATCCTTTTATTGTCATTTTTTGGAGGCAAATCTACCTTCATGCACATTTTGCAAGTACCGTGATGAGATCCCGGCCAAGTTAAGACAATTATTATATAAATAGCTAAGTGTCGTGATGCGATTACGACCGACTATTTTATGTGACTATTATTGTCAAGTATTTTGATGCGATCAAATACTTTTGTTGTCGTTGTATGGAGCCAAATTTGAGTAAGTCCTATGCTACATACAACATAGTTCCAGATATGGAGCCTGGCCACTGGAGACCTGCCTCCTTACCTTCCAAATACGAATCCTCTGAGCGTTACCAATCAGATGTAACTCAGTCGAACTTTCGATCTTAGATGACAGTTCTACAACACACAATCTCTGATACCGTGACTGTTGGCCCTGGCGCCAGCGCCGTAGCAGAAATTGTGGAGGACCTCTCGCCTGATATATTAGAGGTTCTTGGAGAATCTAAGGAAAAAGATGAGGTGTTCGGGACGAAAATCAGAGAAGAGATCTCCAAACGTTGGGGAAAGATTATTATGGAAGGTATAGGTAATTATTATTATTATTTCGGAATGACAAGTAAATGGTAGTAGAGGGCCGGGCGCGACGCGGTGGTCGACGTACATAGTTACAGAACCATTTATGCTGGTTCCAGATACCACTTTTTCTGTTCCATAAAAGTAAGAAACCAATCTATATTAGGCTTCAACAATGAGTCGGTGGATTAAAGAGACTATGCACGACAGTGCAGTGGGGCAGATCAACCTTTTTTCACACATAGGATACGATATGTGTCCACATCCGCAGCTAATCGCAAAAGAGTTTCGATTGAGCTTATTAAAATTACCATATTTTTTATTTTTTGTATAGGTAATCACTTCGCCGATACAATTAAATAATAATAGGTCTTTACCTATGAAATTGCCGTTTTGTATGAAAAAATTTAAACGAATTTTTTTCATGTATTTTTTATTTGTATTAATCGAAGTAATCACCCATGCAATCAATGCATCTTTGCCAACGCAGTGGCAGTTTATTGATGCCTTTCTTAAAGAAATCAGCTGGTCGGGAGGCAACAAATTCTTCAAAGGCATTTTGTATTGCCTCTCGGGTATTGAATTTTTTTCCCGCCAAGAAGTTATCCAAATTCTGGAAAAATTAGTAGTCTGTAGGCGCAAGGTCTGGTGAGTAGGGCGGATGACGGAGAGCTTCCAACCCCAGTTCTTGCAACTTGGAGACAGTCTGCTGTGCAGTATGAGGTCGCGCGTTGTCGTGCAGGAGCAGCGGAGACGAGCGATTGACCAATGCTGGTTGGAGATGTGCCAGCTTCTCCATCATTGTGTTCAGTTCTTCACAGTACACATCTGCAGTAATGCTCACCCCGTTTGGTAAGAAGCTGTGATGAACCACACCGGCGCTAGACTACCAAACAGTGACCATCACTTTTCTAGGGGTAAGTTTTCGTTTAGGGCATTGTTTAGGTGCTGAACCAGGATCCAACCAACTTGCTGAGCGCTTGCGGTTATCAAACAGAATCCATTTTTCATCGCAGGTAACAATGCGGTTCAAAATTCCTTCATTTGTGTGCCTGTTGAGCAGTGCAAGGCACGTCTCGACGCGTACTTCGCGCTGGCGATCATTTAGTTCGTGGGGCACCCATTTGTCAAGCTTTTTTACCTTGCCAATTTGACGCAAATGGACCAATATTGTTTTGACGCTAACGTCGAAAGCTGCTGCTAATTCAGCCGTAGATTGTGTATCATCAGCTTGCACAATCGCCTTTAATTCGTAATTGTCGACCAAAGTCTTCGGACGACCGCGAGGTTCATTTTTCAGGTCGAAATTTCCAGAACGGAAGCGAGCAAAGCAATAACAGGTGGTGCGTTGGTTTGTAGTGTTAGCTCCGTAAACGTCGTTGATGTTGCGTGCCGCTTGTGCCGCGTTGCTGCCACGACGGTACTCATATTCCATAATTACTCGATTTTTTAACGTATCCATGATGACGAAAAATATTGAAATGCGATGAAAATGTAACACTAATCAATAAACAAATGACTACTTTTGGAAAAAAAATCCATGTTTTTAAAATAAAATTAATTTGAAATTAGAATTCTTAGCCAAACAAAAATTATTTTGATTTGAAATAGCCAGTACTGCAGAACGGCAATTTCATATGTAAAGACCTAATATAACTGTGTTAAAAATAAAACAATATCATTTGATGTATTTATTTTCTTTATCACTAATGTATTGACTATTTATCTTAAAGCTCTGAACATCTACCAAGTGAATAATTAAATCACGAGGATGCAGCGACGAAGTGTAATTGATGGTTAAAAAAACTTACCTGAAGTGAAGTTTGACCGTAATTACACGAGTCGCTGCATCCGAAGGAATTTACAAACCAGCCCAACCCTTGTTTGCAAGAAAATCCCGATAATAAACATAGTTTAAGATAAATAGCGCTCTTAAATGAATGACAAGTGAACGACCGTGGATGGCTGGCTGTGGCGGGCACCCCCTCCACTGTAGTCGTTTCATATGTAATTTTATTTATATATTTTTCAGTTTCTCTAAAAATTGTGCGATGCCTAGTACATTGAGAAGTGTACTACCAAGTGAATAATTAAATCCTTTCGGATGCAGCGACTCGTGTAATTACGGTCAAACTTCACTTCAGGTAAGTTAAACAAACTTACCTGAAGAACCATCAAATAAATACTACAAAGCGAAAAATAACTTTATACCATTCCCCCTCTAAAAAGCTTATTTTATTCACTGAAAACAGTGAATAAAAAGCACTTTTACTCACTGTTTTGATGTTTGAAAATGGAAGACACCAATGTATTCGACCACAGATTTAGAGTACCTAGGCTAGATACGGCATGTTATTAGATAGTATGAAAACCGAACGCGTCATCTTTTTTATACCTACGATAACTTCACCCCAGCCATTTAGTGATGTGCTCAACGTAAACAGAATTGTTTCAATCGCTAAGCGTCACTGAGCTAACAGACTTTTTTTAGTACGAACAGTCGAACATGCAGGGCACGCTTGGTCGTGGCTTGCCGTATCTAGTGTAAGTGCAATCTTTGTATTCGACCTATATTGATGTGTTCTAAATTCAATTTGATTAGTCGACATTTTCGACAAGGAGCATTAGAATAAAAACTGTTTTGTGTTCTTTGCTGTCCTTAGTAAATTGGCGTTATTTTGAATACTGTAAGTTGTACGAACACAAAGTTTAGTGTTACTTTAATCTTTTGTGTTTGTTTAGTGTTGTTCTAATCGATTTAAAATGCATTCTAGTGATGAAGATGTGTTAACACCTGAGTTTATGAAAGAGAGGGCGCCCGATATAGTGGAAAACTTGCTACCCAAAAAATCACGGCTGGTTTACATCAAAGCCAATTTAACTTTCCTTTCTCTTCATTAAATGCCTATTTTCACTTAAATATTTCTTTTTCTCGTAGTCATGGTATAAAGTATAGTATGCAACTCTTGAATAAAACGGATTTATATCGAGGGCCATGAATCACTCGCGTCGCTCAGGATTCTAACACTTGAATCACTCGCTACGCTCGTGATTCAATCATCATGAATCACTCCCTACGGTCGTGATTCAATCGTTAGAATCCTTCACTAGCTCGTGATTCATCTATGGCCCTCGCTTTAAATCCGTCCTTTATTCACTAATTGCATAATATACTATTATACCATTCCCCCTCTAAAAAGCTTATTTTATTCACTGAAAACAGTGAATAAAAAGCACTTTTACTCACTGTTTTGATGTTTGAAAATGGAACACACGAATGTATTCGACCACAGATTTAGAGTACCTAGGCTAGATACGGCATGTTATTAGATAGTATGAAAACCGAACGTGTCATCTTTTTTATACCTACGATAACTTTACCCCAGCCATTTAGTGATGTGCTCAAAGTAAACATAATTGTTTCAATCGCTAAGCGTCACTGAGCTGAAAGACTTTTTTTAGTACGAACAGTCGAACATGCAGGGCACGCTTGGTCGTGGCTTGCCGTATCTAGTGTAAGTGTAATCTGTGTATTCGACCTATACTGATGTGTTCTAAATTCAATTTGATTGGTCGACATTTTCGACAAGGAGTTTAGGATTAGAATAAAAACTGTTTTGTGTTCTTTGCTGTCCTTAGTAAATTGGCGCTATTTTGAATACTGTAAGTTGTACGAACACAAAGTTTAGTGTTACTGTAATCTTTAATTTTGTGTTTGTTAAGTGTTGTTCTAATCGATTAAAAATGCATTCTAGTGATGAAGATGTGTTAACACCTGAGTTTATGAAAGAGACAGCGGCCGATATAGTGGAAACCTTGCTACCCAAAAAATCACGGCTGGTTTAGGTACATCAAAGCCAATTTATCTTTCCTTTTTCTTCATTATATGTCTATTTTCACTTAAATCTTTCTTTTTCTCGTAGTCATGGTATAAAGTATAGTATGCAACTCTTGAATAAAACGGATTTATATCGAGGGCCATGAATCACTCGCGTCGCTCAGGATTCTAACACTTGAATCACTCGCTACGCTCGTGATTCAATCATCATGAATCACTTCCTACGGTCGTGATTCAATCGTTAGAATCCTTCACTAGCTCGTGATTCATCTATGGCCCTCGCTTTAAATCCGTCCTTTATTCACTAATTGCATAATATACTATTATACCATTCCCCATCTAAAAAGCTTATTTTATTCACTGAAAACAGTGAATAAAAAGCACTTTTACTCACTGTTTTGATGTTTGAAAATGGAGCACACCAATGATGCAATGTATTCAACCACAGATTTAGAGTACCTAGGCTAGATACGGCATGGTATTAGATAGTATGAAAACCGAACGTGTCATCTTTTTTATAACTTCACCCCAGCCATTTAGTGATGTGCTCAAAGTAAACATAATTGTTTCAATCGCTTAGCGTCACTGAGCTAACAGACTTTTTTTTAGTACGAACAGTCGAACATGCAGGGCACGCTTGGTCGGATGGCTTGCCGTATCTAGTGTAAGTGTAATCTGTGTATTCGACCTATATTGATGTGTTCTAAATTCAATTTGATTGGTCGACATTTTCGACAAGGAGTTTAGCATTAGAATAAAAACTGTTTTGTGTCCCTTGCTGTCCTTAGTAAATTGGCGCTATTTTGTGAATACTGTAAGTTGTACGAACACAAAGTTTAGTGTTCATTTGATCTTTAATTTTGTGTTTGTTTAGTGTTGTTCTAATCGATTAAAAATGCATTCTAGTGATGAAGATGTGTTAACACCTGAGTTTATGAAAGAGAGGGCGGCCGATATAGTGGAAAACTTGCTACCCAAAAAATCACGGCTGGTTTACATCAAAGCCAATTTAACTTTCCTTTTTCTTCATTATATGTCTATTTTCATTTAAATCTTTCTTTTTCTCGTAGTCATGGTATAAAGTATAGTACGCAACTCTTGAATAAAACGGATTTATATCGAGGGCCATGAATCACTCGCGTCGCTCAGGATTCTAAAAATAAAATAATCATCAATTCAATCGTCAAAAGTCGTTCAATCGTTAGAATCCTTTACTAGCTCGTGATTCATCTATGGCTCTCGCTTTAAATCCGTCCTTTATTCACTAATTGCATAATACACTATTAATTTCGGAAATCGGTGGGAAAACAAAAATACAAAGCCAAAGTAAATAAATTATAGTACCGGTAGTAGTTGTAGTTTATTGTTAATCAAACTTTTCATTACATAAAAATACAAGCGACTTCCAAAACTTTTTTTTGGAAGTCGCTTGTATTTTTATGTAATTTTTTTACATTATCTTTAAAATTGTAAAAAAAACTGTGACTAATATCTACAGGTTGCATGGAGACGCATTCAAATGCACAAATGGTACCAACTATAATGGTACCAACTAGGTATCAATCTTTAATAAACCCATTTTAACCAAACATTATTAAACAATGATACGGAACCACTTCATAGTCAATACATAGAATTGTTTGGTTATTAATTATTGGTTCCTATATTTAAACGATTTGATAATAGATCCAGTCTTAATGATATTCTGCTTGACATCGAGAAATTAATGTTTTATTCAAGGTCGCTCTATCGTGTCAATACCCTTACAATGTTAGGCACGGTTTTTTGTTAACTTCTGTTTTAATATAAAAGGATAAAATTTCAATGGGAAGGTACCTGTTTGTTTCTGACATTCGTACAGATCTCAACTAAAATGAAATTCTTGGTGAGATTATTTGTTTAATATCATAAACGATAATTCAAATAATTGTAACTATAAATTAGTTACAATTATTTGAATTATCGTTTACAGTAATATAAATTACTTATTAAAACTTTCTTTAATAGTTTCCAATGAGATTAAAACTAAGATAAGATGTTAATTAACTAATTAATTCCGTAGGTTCTTGCTCTGTGCGTGTGCGCTGCCAGCGCGGCGAGCTTCAACGGCTACGGAAACAATAAAGCCTACCAAGGCTTCAGGAACACCGCAACCGCCCCCGCCGTCTTCACTGCTAATGCCGCAGCCGCCGCCCCTGTCTTCGCCGCTAATGCCGTAGCCGCTCCCGCCGTCTTCACCGCTAAGGCCGTATCCTCGGTCGCCGCCCCCGTGGTGATCGCTCCGGTCGCCGCTGCCGCTGCCGTCTCCTCCCAGGCTGCATCCACCACCTACCAGGCTGCCAAGCAGGTCGTCAACAAGGCTTACGGCTCCGACGAAGGTCAAGCCACCATCCTCAGATCTGAATCTGACATCACCCCAGACAGCTACAAATACGCGTAAGTGTTAACTTTTTACTGACTCTCGTTCTATTTTTAATGATTCCAGAGAAATAGAAATTAGCTCCAGCACCAGATCCTATAAAAGCAAATTTTTTAAACCTTGAATTGACTTTTCTGTTCTATTTTTTATTTTCGGCCCATGTTTGTAAATGTTCAGTTCGTTAGAATAATTTCCTTTTTCTCCAGCTACGAGACCAACAATGGCATCAGCGCTGAGGTTGTCGGTACCTACAAGTCAGTCGGAGAAGCCGGCGCTGTTGTGAGTACATTTCCTTTTAATGAACTAATTTTACATAGGCCATTAATTATTTATCATAACCTGTGTGATGTCTATGCACGTATGCATATTATGAAGAGCTAGTCTGGTAACGCCCAGACCAGACCAGAAGGAATAAATTGATAATTTATATGATAAGTTATTGTTGAATCTTTATGTATGTTACTATCCATATTTCGAACTTGAAATTTTTGAGTGCGCATCATCACAGTCAATCTGCCTAGCCTTTTCCCAACTATGTTGGGGTCGGCTTCCAGTCTAACCGGATGCAGCTGAATACCAGTATTAAATGGAGCGACTGCCTATGCCTGTTCATCATCACAGTGCTAACTTTATTTTGTTTTGTATGACAGGTGTCCCAGGGTGCCTACCGGTACACCGCCCCCGACGGTACCCCCGTGCAGTTCACCTACACCGCTGACGAGAACGGCTACCAGCCTCAGGTAATGCACCACAGTATTTTACTCCTAAAACCAGACTTGATTTGAAAAAAAGTTAAGCATACTTGTATGTGTATTAAAATGAAGGCCAATAAAATTCTCGTACCTGAAAACGTTCAAACTCGAGTCGCAATCAGATGCCAGCGACAGTCAAATGTCAAAACGTACAACTTTTGACAGATTGAAACTGAGATGAGAATGCGAACATTATTAAAAATACGGGAATTGCCCCTCAGATATTTCTACTTTTATAGTACCTACAGACCTTCATTCCAAGAACTTAAGGAAGTTCTTGGAATGAAGGTACGATTGCAAATGGTGTTATCAACATAATATGCCTATAAAAATATAAGAAATTAACACCGATTCATATTTGCTATTACTAAAATATATTATTACGAATACATACTATTACGAAATATATACTATTACGAAATACCGTCAGGTGATTCAATTGTAGGTTGTTCAATTGTTGTTGTTGTGTTTATCGGCAAGGAGAAAAGCCTCCTATTTAGTCAAGAATGCCGAAGTATAACTTCTTAGTAGGCTTCTCTGCTGAAACTATCTTAGTTATCTTACCAAAATGTATCATCATGATCAGCCTATGTTCCTATCTGTGAGAGTCAGGTGTGCCATACAGATTAGTAATTGTACCTCTTTTGTTTCAGAGCGACCTCCTCCCCGTTGCCCCCGCGATCCCCGAAGCCATCCTCCGCTCCCTCGCCTATATCGCTGCCCACGCCAATGATGCCGCCAAGAAGTACTAAGACTTGAGTAGACCAACTTCAGAGATCGCTAAACATGCCAGTGATTAGACTACGGACACTACCTACATAAATATGAAGATGTTGATGCTGAATTGCAGTATTTTTGTGTTAATAAAGGAATTGTACCATAATTTTATGCTTTCATTGAATTCAGATTCTTTAATCTCAAGAATTCTGTACCTTGTCGGTTTAAAGCCCTTTTACAGAATAATAATCCTCCGATAGAATTATTCGGAATAGTGACAATGAAAATTATTAGTTCGTAAAACACTATAATATTATGTAGTATCTTAGCTGACACGACAGACGTTGTCCTCTCCAAACAATAGTTCATACAGAAATCCCATAGAAAAAGCACTTTCAGTTTCAAGTTTACCAATTTTCCGGGAAACTCTTCCAATGTTTCGTTACTGAAAACCTTATTCGTACTATAACAAACATTTGAAAACAAAAATAGCCAAATCAGTCCAGCCGTTCTCAAGTTATACGCTTACCAACGAACAGCATTTCATTTTTATTTTTAAAGAAAGAAAGTATTTATTGTGACTCGCACTTAGAAGATTAGCGAGCAACGAGATGCAAGTAACATATTTTGTAAAATACAAAATGGAGGTTATGAAATGGCTCAGGCGCAAAATGTCACTTTCGCAAAATGTCGCCTGGTAGTAAAATGTCGCTTTCTCATAATGTCGCTTTCGCAAAACGTCGCTTTCGCAAAATGTCGCGTTAGTAACTTAGAAAAAAATTTAGCCAGGTTTAAAAAAACAGGTTATTTTTGTCCAATTTCTTATTAAGTGTTTACAAGTTTTACAACATACAGGGTGGCCGGAACATTGACGTCCAAAAATAAAATTTCGGTCCCTCGTATCGTGGGGTATTCGAATCACCCCCATGTATGTTCCGCGACTTTTCATAGTTTTCGAGTTATGAATTTTTTTCTGAATGTTTGAAAATTTTCGACCTGACCAACCTAAAAAAATTCTAAAAAAAAAAGTAGAGGGTTTTATCGAGTTTCTTTTTTTGCAACTGAATTTTCATAAGTAGTACTTTTATGCATAAAATAATCAGCTTCGTAACTGTGATGAAAGTTATGAAAATGTTGATCTAAAGTGAAAAATTTACGTTCGGTAAATTATGACTCAAATTTTCAACTTTAAATTAAAAATCTTAACAGGTGACTTCATAATTCCTAAGTAGGCTTCAAGAATGCGCCAGACTCTCAGCTTTCATAATCATAAAAAAAATGAAGTACTTAATAGGGCTACTTTGTTTAAAATCGGCCTTCAAAGACAGCGAGGTGGAAAAATTCTTAAAATTACCCATCTGAGTAATTATTTTTTTTTGGCTATTTTCTCGTTCCTAAGGTTAATTAATGATAAGAATACTGAAAACTAACCACATTATATTCAATATTCATAATTACCACACGTGGGCGAATGAAAATCCACTCGAAGTGAGAGCTTCGACATTTCAACATCGCTTCAGCGTTAACTTGTGGTCTGGTATCCTCAATGGCGAACTAATTGGTCCGTTTGAACTGCCGTCCAGACTTGATGGAGAAACATACAAAAACTTTTTGGAAAATGAACTTCCATTATTGCTGGCAGATGTGAATCTCGAACTCAGACGAACCATGGTGTTGCAAAATGACGGCGCCCCGTGTCACTATGCAACCCAGGTCCGAAATTACTTAGATGAAACATAGCCCAACAGATGAATCGGACGCAGCGGACCAATTAGGTGGCCTCCACGCTCACCTGATCTCAACCCCATCGATTTCTTTATTTGGGGCTATTACAAGGAAATAGCATACGCCCGAGACTGTTCAAGTGAACAAGAGCTGAGGCAGTTGATTGCAGAAGCTGAACGTGTTGTGAGAGAGAACAGAGACGCTTTTAGACGATTGCCAGACAATTTCTTACGTAGGTGTAGAATGTGTATTGCTGCTGGTGGTGGCCACTTTGAAAACCTTTTGTAAATGTTAAAAATAAATTAAGTACTTTTTTCACATTATCATCTGTGTTTTATTCAAAACCACTTTTTACGTAAAACTTTTCTTACCCAACTCTGAAACTATTTGTTGGTTAGTTTTCAGTATTCTTATCATTAATTAACCTTAGGAACGAGAAAATAGCCAAAAAAAAATAATTACTCAGATGGGTAATTTTAAGAATTTTTCCACCTCGCTGTCTTTGAAGGCCGATTTTAAACAAAGTAGCCCTACTAAGTACTTCATTTTTTTTATGATTATGAAAGCTGAGAGTTTGGCGCATTTTTGAAGCCTACTTAGGAATTATGAAGTCACCTGTTAAGATTTTTAATTTAAAGTTGAAAATTTGAGTCATAATTTACCGAACGTAAATTTTTCACTTTAGATCAACATTTTCATAACTTTCATCACAGTTACGAAGCTGATTATTTTATGCATAAAAGTACTACTTATGAAAATTCAGGTGCAAAAAAAGAAACTCGATAAAACCCTCTACTTTTTTTTTTAGAATTTTTTTAGGTTGGTCAGGTCGAAAATTTTCAAACATTCAGAAAAAAATTCATAACTCGAAAACTATGAAAAGTCGCGGAACATACATGGGGGTGATTCGAATACCCCACGATACGAGGGACCGAAATTTTATTTTTGGACGTCAATGTGGAGTTTTTTTTTCTTGTATTTTACTTTTTGTTTTTTTTACAAGTTTTACAACATACTAGCTGTTTGTTTTTTTTTTTCTTGGTTTGTTTCTGGGTACTTTTTTTGGTTTTTCTTGGTTTTTTTTTTGTTTTTTTTTTAAACTAAAATACTGTGAACTACGCATCAATAACATGACGTCACGCAAACCTGCATCGCGCAATTAGAGTTTACCACGCGATTAGCATATATACAACGTCCCGACATCAACCGTTGGGCAGTGGCCCACCAGACACAACACCCGTCTGGTCGGAGGATCCTCCCTTTTCAATGGAGGATGAGTGAACTTTACACCCTGTTCCTCATGCCTCTAAACTGGTGACCCCGAGCATGAACGTCAGCGCAGCCTTCGTGCAACTCCTTCAGCGTGACGTCATCAAGCATCACTTCCTCAAGCTTTCGAGCGGCGAGTCACACAGCCAGTCAGCATCGGCTTCAACAGGTATCCTGACCACCAGCATGAAGCGGACGCGCATTCCTGGTCATCACCTTCAGCCTCAACCCAGCGCTGTACACTCCGACTCACTGGAGCATAACGCAGCGCCACCCCGACTCACTGGGGTCTCACCGTAGACAGTTCCGACTCACCGTGAACTATGCGGCACCCGGTTCCGACTCACTGGAACCACAACTGGCACTGGCAAGCATCGCAAGATACACGACTCAGCCCACTATCAACCTCCGGTCCCCGGAGGGGAGTGATGTGGCGGCATCTACATCGCCACATATGAACTACGCATCAATGACATGACGTCACGCAAACCTGCATCGCGCAATTAGAGTTTACCACGCGATTAGCATATATACAACGTCCCGACATCAACCGTCGGGCAGTGGCCCACCAGACACAACACCCGTCTGGTCGGAGGATCCTCCCTTTTCAATAGAGGATGAGTGAACTTTGCACCCTATTCCTCATGCCTCTAAAATACAAATCCAAAGCCACTGACTTCCAAAATTAAAAAGAAAACCAAGAAAAACCAAAAAAAAAATACCAAGAAACAAACCAAGAAAAAAAAACCCAAACAGCTTTGTTGTAAAACTTGTAAACACTTAATAAGAAATTGGAAGAAAATAACCTTTTTTTTTAAACCTGACAAAATTTTTTTCTAAGTTACTAACGCGACATTTTGCAAACGCGACATTTTGCGAAAGCGACATTATGAAAAAGCGACATTTTCCTACCAGGCGACAATTTGCGAAAGCGACATTTTGCGCCTGAGCCTGTGAAATCGGGTGTACAATCCTGCGCATTCCGGCAGTGCTACCAATCTGTGCTATGCGCTATTTTTGCTAGAATCACACCGAGAAAACTACGTAGGTAGCCAAGTGAAGTGCAAATAGGTAAACTTAGGAAAATTCTGATTGCAACTTAGCAACGACCCCAATTCAACACTTTATGTCCCAGAAATCAACGTCAAGCTAGAAACGGATGATAGTCGTGATAATTATCAGAAAAATATAAAAAAATCTTGGTCATATACTTGTCAAATTATACGTATCAAAAATAAATCGGAAAAACTGTGATGATCTTACAAGTTCTGTGACTACAAATATATATTTTTTTCGATTTTTTCTGTAACCATGATTATCCCCTCTGTAAATTACAGTTTAAAATTAAAACACTACCTCAGTTTTAAATGAAATGTTAGATTTTTGCCTAACATTGAATTTAAAATAATTAAATTACCCAAATTTAACCGACTCTACTGTACAAAAATGTACTACGCTATTTTGGCAAGTGACTTTTAAAGATAGCGCGTTTAGTCTGAATTCCAAATGGTAGCACACTTCCTAGATTACTTCTTAATTGAGGAAAAAATGTTTTTTTAATGAAACTGCATTTCACGCCATTTCTGTTTAATGAGTTAAAATGTTGGTAATGCCTATATGCATTTTTAAGCCTACTAGTTTAAGATACAAGTGCGGTTGAGACGGAAAGTGACCCTAGCGTGGCGCGTTTTGCCTAGTGTGAGCGATTTTGTCTAACGATGTTGCAGAGGTTATCCGCGATTCTTTGAAAACATTATGTGGTCTGATGAATCAACATTTAAAAAGGACGGTTACAAATGAACCTCCACAATTTGCACGAATAGCACAACCTGGAAAATCACATTTGTTGCGGGAAGACAGATCGTTGTATCGGTTAAAAATAAACATGTGGACGGGAATTTTGTATGGTAGAATTATTGGTCCATTCGAGCTGCCGGAGAACTTAAATGCCCAGGTTTATTTGGACTTCTTACAGAACTATCACTTACCAAATTTATTAGAAGAAGTGCCACCGAACATTTACGGTAGCATGTGGTACCAACAAGATGGCTGCCGAGTGCATTATCCTCGCACATTACGAGAGTTTCTCGATCGAGAATACCCTGAAAGGTGGATTGAGTGGGGTGGTACAATTTCGTGACCTGCCGATTCACCTGACTTAAACCCCGTAGGACGACGAACGCACGAACGACACGAACGAAAAACTACTGGGACACAATACAAGAAAAACCCATTAAAGATTTACACGAGCTGCGCCAAAGAATTGCAGAAGCCGCCGAAGTCATCAACTTGAGAAGATACGCCCGTCATATTACGCAATCGTTTCTAAGAAGATGTAGAGCTTGCATTGCAGCTGAAAGGAAACAGTTCTAACATTTGTTGTAAAATAATCTTGTAAATCTAATTAAATAAAAATCAGAATTGAAGAAATCTAATAACTGAATTTTATTTTAAAATGGCACCTACAATTAACAAATGACTTGATACCCTTTGGACAAGATGGCGTCTCCAACTGTTTCACTCACACTGTCGAAATGGAGTGTAGGTAATTGTACCTGTAAATTGTGGACAATAAGCCTAGGCTGCATTACCAACAATTGAACTCATCAAACAGAATTGGCATGAAATCCGGTATCTTAAAAACCCTTAGGAGACGAACAAAAACAGGCAACAGCAGGTGATCATTTACCTAGGGTGTTGGTCCTGTGTTTCAATTTTTGTATAGGACATTCATATTTACCTAACGAGGTTATGAAGACAACCGTAATACCGATACTTCAAAATAACACGGGTAGTGCCTCCAGCGGGAACAACTATAGACCTATCTCATTTGCTACGGTGATCGCCAAGGTGCTGGATGGTTTGCTTGATAGTCACATAAGTGAGCATCATCAGTGAGTGATCTTCATGAGACCTAGTTTGGTTTCAGGGCTGGGCAATCGATGGAAACTGCTGTACTGCGACTGAAGCAAACTGTCCAGTACTATGGAAAACGCCTACAATATTTGTTTTGGATCAAATGACCCCTTCCCCATTTAATTCCAACTATTAATATTTCTTTATTTTAGATTCTGTTATCGTATAAACACATTATTGTTAAATTAAAATATACTTCCTTAATTGCCGTAACACAACAAACATGGGCTGGATACTTAAAGTTACAACGAACTGCTTTTTTAACTTTTGGCGCGAAAATCGAGTCAACGTATGCGCACACTTAAACCGAACGACGGCCGGCAACCGACGCAACAGCAGCCGAGCCGCATACCCCTCCCGCTTCTTGTGGCATCCCTCCCTTGTATCTAACCTACACTCTGTACTAGTGTCTGTATACTAGAGTCGGTAGCGCAGGTGACCCCGCGGCTCATAAGACCCCGCTCTGCCCTAAAACATGCAATTTGTCTGTATGCTTTGTACGTATGTAAGTATGTTAAATTATTTATTAAAAATAAAGCAGAGAGCCTTCAAAAACTGATCATATTAAAACTTCCTTCAAACCATTTTCGTTCTGGAAGAGCCAATTTTAAAAGTTAGGTAAATTCAATAATCAAGCCATTCCCAGAAATATGCTCTAAAATCGATTTTAAACAAGACAACATCAAGACAAATACTTATTTTATAATAACTGAAATTGTATTGTAATAGATTTGCTATGTGTTTACCTGGTGATAGTTATTTTACATAATCATAATCAGCCTATAATGTTCCCACTGCTGGGACACAGGCCTCCTCTCGGTGAGAGGGAGTGGGCCGTAATCCACCACGCGGGCCCAGTGCGGGTTGGTAGATGTCACATGTCTTCGAATTTTTGGTTCTAGGACATGGCATGGACACTTCGTTTCCTCACGATGTTTTCCTTCACCGTTTTGAGAGCAGCGGTGATGAAACAATTTACACAAAGTGCCTGCCGGGGTTACGACCTACGACCTACAACTCGTAAGTCATGATTTAATTAAAATCATGTTCACACATATTTTGACGAGTTATGCGAACATAAATGTAGGGAATAGCTGATTTTTAGGATTCCGTACCTCAAAAGAAAAAAACGGAATCCCCATAGGATCACTTGTTTGTCCGTCTGTCTGTCTGTCAATACTCTTTTTATAAAGGAGGTATCAAGTTGAAATTAATATCAAAAACATAGGTCTATAATACTTTAGAGTTCTAAAAAGATCAAGCTTCTAAGTCAACGCAATAACAAATACAGCCATTTATGTGACATTTTTTGCAATTAAATTAAAACCTGTAGGGTACTTCCCCTTGTCCTAGAGTCATGTATGAAATTTGGGAAGGAGCAAGGTCTCACAACACAAGTAAAGGAAAAAGTCCGAAAATTTTTATTTGTAATTTTATCACATAATAAAACTTTTTTTGGGATTACACTGACAAGAGGCCATATACGAAATTTTGGCGATTTCGCTGATTTACGTGATTTTACAGAGGTTAAAATAGTGTGTTTCTATAAGTTTTAATGCACAAGATGAAAGATCATTTCAATTATGATCTAATGAATAGTAGCTATTTTTTTATTTTGCGTCGAGTTTATAATGCGAGAATTATTGTGGTTTTAAAAGATTTTATAATGGCTAATGTTTTGAATTTTTTGCATTTTTTTTTAGGAAATGTATTGATTTTGAACTGAAGTTTATTCCTGTTGTCTTAATTTTATAAGCGAAAGTTAAAAGTAGCCGAAACTAAAAGCAATTCTTTGCCCATTTTCTCTAATACTACTACTTTCGCTATTTGACTAAGTTAAATATTTTTTTACTCAAAAATTTTATATGAAAGTCATTGTATAGACAACTTTCACAAATATATTAATTTTTTCATACCCATTAAAAGTCAAAACAATTCGTAAATATGTGATATTAACTCGTTGCATATATCAAAAAAAGACGTTGCAGGTGCTAAAGAAAACTCTTGTTGCTGCTCTTATAATTTTCCATACAACTGTAAAATCACGTAAATCAGCAAAGTCGGCAAAATTTCGTGTAATTTACGTTTGTTTGTGGGATAAATTCTTTTCAACTACGAAACCCTTCACTGTGGTGGTCCGACACGCACTTTTTTTTTTTTTTTTTTTTTGAGGGTGGGAAATCATCAAATAACTTCTCCCGCTCTGGGTGGAGCGGAAGGGCGTGTCAGACTTTTACTGACTAAAACCCACCCGTGTTCCTTCAGTTGCCTATGCCAGGGCCGCGGTAACAACCCCTTCGGACAATCCGCGACCCCAGCGGCGTCGGCCCTATTGGACCCCGTCACTTGCTGACATCTCTTTGAGGCGCGCGTGGAACACAACGCGCCGTCGACTCGGGCCTGGTCCTTACCGGACGGTGAGCTACCCGCTGCTCACAGTCCGCAGGCCCGCGCCTACGGTGGCCGGAAATCGCCCCGCGATTCCCGCCGCCCAGGGCGTCTCCTGCGGCGACTGAGGGCGTGAGGCTGCCTCTCCCTCACGCGTTCCGCCTCCTCCTTCGCGAGCATCACTGCTTCGCAGAAGGAGGTGACGGCCTCCCATGCACTCTCGCTCCGCACCATGGCCTGGACCAGGATCGGACGCGAGAGATCGCCGCCGCCGATCGCCTCCGTGAGAACACGGCGGTGCTCTGCCCAAGCCGGGCAGACCTCCACTGTATGCTCCACCGTGTCCTCCGGGCGATCCGCACAATGGTAACACCCGGGCGTTTCCTCCCGCCTTATGCGAAACAGGAACCTCCCGAAACAACCGTGTCCGGTGAGGACCTGCGTCAGGCGGAAGGTGAGGACGCCGTGGCGCCTCTCTAACCACTCCTCAAAGAGGGGACTTATCGCCGCAATTGTGGCGTGCCCAGCGCTGGGTTGCGACAGTCGCGCTCTCCATGCCGCCATGAGATCCCACCGGAGCTCTGTCCGCTGTACCATGATTTCTCGCGGCAGCGGAGTTACGCCCCGGCGCTTCGCCTCCTCGCGCCACTCCCACACGTGCGCGAGGACCTTTGCCTCCAGATCCCACGGCGGCAATCCGGCAAGGAGGCTCGCCGCCTCCCGGGAGACCGTGCGGTATCCCCGGACTAGCCGGATGGCCATGACCCTCTGGGACGCGTTCAACCTGCCGGCTGGTCCCAGCCTTAGGGAACGCGCCCACATCGGTGCTCCGTAAAGGGCCATGGACCGCACGACCCCCGCGTAGAGCCTCCGGCAGGAGGCGTTTGGACCCCCCAGATTAGGCAGGAGCCGCCTCAAGGCAGCCCCAGCCCGTGCCAGTCTGGGAGCCAAACGTCGGAAATGCTCCACGAAGTTCCACCGGCTGTCGAGGACGAGTCCCAGGTACTTTATCGTCGACCCGACTCCGATGTGAACCCCTCCCACCGTTATTTCGGAACCCGACGGTGGCGCATTCCGAGGACCATGAAAACACATGGCCTCGGACTTGTGCAAGGCCACCTCGAGTCCCAACTGCCGGATCCTCTCCACAACTATCGCAACCCCGCGTGTCGCTAAGTCAGCCGCCGCCTGGTGCGACCTCCCTTGCGCCAGGACCAGCGTGTCGTCAGCGTAACATACTACGCTGACGCCGCTAGGGAGGTCGGCGCGCAGCACCCAGTCGTAACCGATGTCCCACAAATGCGGCCCCAAGACCGATCCCTGTGGGACACCGCACGGTATCTCTCGCTGGTTCCACTCTCCCTGATGACCGGGGTAGATGACGGCCCTGTCCGTCAGATAGGCCTCGACCACTCGACAGAGGTAGGTCGGCATCCGGTGATACCGGAATGCCTCCCTGATGCAACTCCAGGGCAGGGTATTAAAGGCGTTGGCGATGTCTAGGGACACCGCCAAGACGACCCCACCCCGGGCCACTGCATCCCCCGTCGTGAGGGCTCGCACGCGCATGATGGCGTCCACCGTAGAGCGCCCCTTGCGGAAACCAAACTGGCTCTCCGCCAAATCCGGCCCCTCCTGCACCAGCCACCCGACGAGGCGGTCTGCAATAACTCTTTCAAAGAGCTTGCCCACCTCGTCGAGCAGCACGATGGGCCGGTAAGCGGACGGAGAGACCGCAGGGCGCCCCGGCTTCTTAATGAGGACCAGTTTCCCCGTCTTCCAGCGAAGTGGGAACTGGCCCCTCTCCAAGCATGCGCTTAGGAGCCCCCCTTGAGGCCCGAGAGCCCCAAAGGCCAGAACCCAGGGTCGGGTCCTGGGGCGGTATTTTTGGCACTGAGCCTACGTACCGCCGCTCTCAACTCTACCTCGGTCACTTCCGGAGCATCATCGTCGTCGTCGGTGTCGTGGTCCGCAGCGGGCACCGCATGAGGCGGAGCCATAGGCGGGGGAGTATGTTCCCCTCGCGAAGGGAACAGAGCGCTCACCAAGTCCTCCACGAGCTCGGGCCGGAGACTCTGCGTCAGCGGGGGCGCCCATGGGCGGAGTTTCTCCCGCACCATCTTATAGGGGCGCCCCATGGGTCTCTGTCTGTATGTCCCCACCACGACAATCCCCCCGAACCGTGCTGCAACGCAACCCTGTCCCTTCTTGACGGCTTCAAGGGACAGGGTACCGGCGGCGGCCGATGAAATGAGGGTCACTGAGCCGCTCAGGTCCTCCACCCAGTAATCACTGGGCGGGACAAAGTACGGCTCAGCGACCACGGCGATGTTAATCGACCACTGCGCCATGCTCTGGAGCAACAGATCCTGAGCGGCGGCGCAGTGGTTGATGTTCGCCTGGAGGAGGCGTAATGGGGCCATTACTGGCATTCCATTTCAGCCCCCTCCTGAGCCCCGCGAGGCTATGAGGGCTCCGCCGCAGTGGGTACGGCGGCGACGGCAGTGGGGGCGGCAGCGACGGCGGCGCCAGTGGCGACGGCTGCGGCGGTGACGGCGGTAGAGGGGGCGGAGGGCTTGCCCTTGCCCCGGGCTTTCGTGGGTGGACCACAGCCCTTGCTTCCAGCCCGGTGATCGGCCGGCTTGCCAGCTGCCGCACACAGGTAGCAGTGCGGCGTGGCATTGCACGAGCCGGCCTTGTGACCGGGCTGACCACAACGGAAGCAATTACTGCTGCGGTCCACCTCCGAGGTGCATTTAGCTCCAACGTGGTTGCCCACTTGGCAACGGAAGCACCTCAGAGGTCTGGGTTCCAGCAGTTTTACCCGCGTGGAGTCCCAGCCCACCTGAAATCTTCGGCCCTCCCCAACGATCTTGTTGGCCGCCGATACGGGGCAGCTCACCGTAACGGCTCGCAACCCCGTAGAGTCTGGACGGATGGTGCCTACCTTCACCTGCTCGATAGCGCACCCCCCAGTCTTGACCTCGGCGGCCACAACTTCCCCCTCTGTCACAGAGTCGTCCAGACCCAGGATGCGCATGTCAGCGCACTTGGCGGGTCTGGACACTCGGGCTTCGTCCGCATTTAAGGACTCCCTAAGCCTTTCGGCCAGAGCGTCAGCGGTCGGGCCACTAGCCGCACCGGGGATATCGAGCATACGAGCCCCAGTCGCCGTGACCCTAACTCGCATGCCCTTTGTGACACCGATCTCTTCCAGGTTCACCGCCGCCCGCGCCTTGGTGAGCACGTCGCGGTAGGACACGCCCTTCTTCTCCGCTTCCGGCTGTAGTGTGATCACTACAGCTGCGGACTTTGGGGCGCGCAACCGCGCCTTCGCAGGCGCCTTCGCAGGCGCCTTTGCAGCGGCGGCCCCGCCCTTCGCCTGCCCCGCTGACCCAGGTTTGGGCGTGGCAGCCGTGGCGGCGTACGATGCCGCCTTTGGCTGGCCCGAGGCCTGCCGGCTCGCCGCTAGCGGGGGCCGGAGGACAATGCCCTCCAGGACCGAGAACCGGCTGTTGAACGCAGCCAGTTCCTTCCGCACCAGGGTCAGAAGTCGGTCCTCTGCGGGCCCAAGCCCGCTCTGCCCCTGCTGCGCCCCCTCCTGCGGCGCCTTCTGAGGGCCGGCATCGCGGAGCCTGGCCAGGTCCGCTCGGAGCTCCTCGTTCTCCTTTCGGAGAAGCTCCATGGCGGCTGTCAAGCGGGCGACCTCCGCCCGTATTTCGGACATACCGTCCGATGGAGGCCCTTGTAACAGAGCCTCCGCAGCCGCCATAATGGAGGCCTTGGCTGCAGGTATGGCCTTGTCCTTAGAAGATTGCTTCTTCTTCAAGGCCACATCCTTCACTGCAGCAGCCACGACCTCCGCGAACCTGGCTCGCTCCGCCTTGGAGCCACCAGCGGCGTCCGACTCATCGCCAGACGCCTCCAGAGTGCTCCCCTCGGCCGAGCCGACGGAGTCATCCTCCTGCGTTGCCCGGCTCTTGCTCTTGGACTTGTGGTGAGTCCAGCCTAGAACTCGGCGAGCTTTTTTGGCCGAGCCCTTTCCGCCATCCGAGGAAGATGACCCCTGGCCATCCCCCGGCTTCGCCTCCACGTTCCGCTTCAGGAACGCATTCCTACCAGCGGAACTACTGTCTCCTACTACGCTCTCCGGGCTCTTGAAAGAACCCTTCGCGCCCTTCGCTCCCGATGCGGTGTCGGACTCCGACCCCGCATCACTCATCGCCTTCTCCTCTTCTCGTCGTTGGGTTTTTTTTAACAATTCCATTTTTGTTCCCACGAGTAATAACTTTGTGTACTTGCTCAAATCTCAGTGGTTCGCACTAGCGACTAATTTAGCTACCCATTAATCAAGCTACCAACCTCCCTCACGGTGCGCCGCCGCTTGGAGGTTTGGGGTAATTTTTTATAGAGGTTTTCTTCCTCGCGGTCCGGGCGGTTAAGCCAAGACCCTCGACCCCCGTCAAAAGTCAGAGACATGACCTTGAACGATCTTCGGGGCTACGAGACTAACGGTGGCAGAAGGAAATGACGAAATGAAATGGAAATGATGATGGGAATGATGATGGTGGATGATGGGATGGGAATGATGATGTGGTGAATGATAAATGGTGTATGGTGGCGGGGATGATGATGATTGATGGTGGATGATGGGATGGGAATGATGATGTGGTGAATGATGAATGGTGTATGGTGGCGGGGATGATGATGATTGATGGTGGATGAATGGCTTCCTTCTGCCTGCCCGGCGGCAGGGTTAGTGCACACCGAGCCCGTTCTTACTCCGCCGCTGTGCGTCTCTGCTTAGAGCAGAGGGACACACGTTGGAGCGTTCCTCCGACAGGATATTGGCATACGGGCAACGAAACCCCTTAGGCACTTGTGCCTAAGGGGAACCATTGCCCGCACCCCAGGGTGCACCGTCCCGAAGACTGGCACTCGGGGAGGTTTCCTGTCTCCGCACCCCGTCCGACACGCACTTAGGTTTTTTTTTTTACAAGAAATTTCACGCGGGCGAAGTCGCAGGCAGAAGCTCGTGTTCGCACAACTCGTCAAAATGACAGCAAAATAACAGCAGCAACAACAACTTAACAGCTGATTTTTTGTCACGATTTTAGGTTTGATCCTGTAGTAAAAGCTATTTGTTATCATGAATCATGTGTTATTAAGTATCGGTCACTAATTACCAGTCATATTACATAGATAATTTAGCTATAAACTTTGCTTGAGAAGTTTTTGAGTATTTAATCCACTTTATGTATGTTGATGATGTTATAATAACACATGTCACTGTAATTTATGAAGCAAGCAGGAATAATATGTGATGGGTAGGAACCACAATTAAAAACTGAAAAAAAAGCGACTTTCAATAAAATAAACACTACAAAGCGAACACTAACTTTAACTTCGGGAATCGGTGGGAGAAACGAAAATACAAAGCCAAAGAAAACAAACCGGTCAAGAGCGAGTCGGACTCGCGCACCGAGGGTTCCGTTTCGATCTCTGAAAAAGTGGTCTATTTAGAGACATCGTTTTATTTTTCCTGTAAACTTTATATAAACTTCTATCACATTGAATAATTTCAGATTTTTCTCTATGCAAACTTCGGAGATGGAGGAAGAATGGTATTTTTTTTACATTTTTTATCAAAAGTCGAAAACTATGTGGCCTAAAAAAATATTAAAAAATGTTTGAGAGCGTGCAAAGAGCATTCTTTCATATGGTACCCCACATGCCCTAGTATCTCCATTTTGAATTTTTAAGACCCCTTTCAGTCCCTCTTGCAAAAAAAACTATACATATTTTTATTTTTTTCTTATTTGCAAAGTAGTTGGGTAAACGTTATCTAAAACAATTCCATATTTCAAGTTGATATTATTAGTAGTTCTTAAGATATCCAGCTGTGACAGACAGACAGACCGACAGACAGACCGACAGACAAACATACAGACTGAGTCGCACCATAAGGGTTCCTTTTTAACATTTTGGTACGGGACGGGGGATAAAGAAAAGAAATTATAGTAGTAGTTGTTGTGTTGTAGTTGCAGTAGTCGTTTGTTGTAGTTGCAGTAGTCGTTTGTTGTAGTTATTTCCGAAATTAAAGTATGTAATTTTTCACTTTGAAGTATTTTTCTTGGAAGTCGTCGGTTTATTGTTAAACACTTTTTTCTGGAAGTTGCCTAATTTTTATGCAATTATTTTTAAAATTATATTATTGTGAAAAAACTGTGAACTGATTTTATATATCTACATGTTGCATGGAGACGCATTCAAATGCACAAATGGTACCAACTAATTAATCTTTAATAAAACCATTTTAACCTAAAATTATAAAACAATGATACGGAACCACTTCATAGTCAATAAATAGAATTGTTTGGTTATTAAATAATGGTTAATATATTTAAACGATTTCATAATAGATGCAGTCTTAATGATATTCTGCTTGAAATCGAGAAATTAATGTTTTATTCAAGGTCGCTCTTTCGTGTCAATACCCTTACAATGTTAGGCACAGTTTTTTGTAAACTTCTGTTTTAATATAAAAGGATAAAATTTCAATGGGAAGGTACCTGTTTGTTTCTGACATTCGTACAGATCTCAACTAAAATGAAATTCTTGGTGAGATTATTTGTATAATATCATAAACGATAATTCAAATAATTGTAACTATAAATTAGTTACAATTATTTGAATGATCGTTTACAGTAATAGAAATTACTAATTATAACTTTCTTTAATAGTTTCCAATGAGATTAAAACTAAGATAAGATGTTAATTAACTAATTAATTCCGCAGGTTCTTGCACTGTGCGTGTGCGCTGTCAGCGCGGCGAGCTTCAACGGCTACGGAAACAATAAAGCCTACCAAGGCTTCAGGAACACCGCAACCGCCCCCGCCGTCTTCACTGCTAATGCCGCAGCCGCCGCCCCTGTCTTCGCCGCTAATGCCGTAGCCGCTCCCGCCGTCTTCACCGCTAAGGCCGTATCCTCGGTCGCCGCCCCCGTGGTGATCGCTCCGGTCGCCGCTGCCGCTGCCGTCTCCTCCCAGGCTGCATCCACCACCTACCAGGCTGCCAAGCAGGTCGTCAACAAGGCTTACGGCTCCGACGAAGGTCAAGCCACCATCCTCAGATCTGAATCTGACATCACCCCAGACAGCTACAAATACGCGTAAGTGTTAACTTTTTACTGACTCTCGTTCTATTTTTAATGATTGCAGAGAAATAGAAATTAGCTCCAGCACCAGATACTATAAAAGCAAATTTTTTAAACCTTGAATTGAATTTTCTGTTCTCTTTCTTCTCGTTTGTAAATGTTCAGTTCGTTAGCTACTTCTTAATGGGACGGCTGTCATAATAATTTCATTTTTTCTTCAGCTACGAGACCAACAATGGCATCAGCGCTGAGGTTGTTGGTACCTACAAGTCAGTCGGAGAAGCCGGCGCTGTTGTGAGTACATTTCCTTATAATGAACTAATTTTACATAGGCCATTAATTATCATAAACTGTGTGATGTCTATGCACGTTGCATACGTGCATAGACATCATGAAGTAGTATTATGAAGAGCTAGTCTGGGAACGCCCAGACCAGACCAGAAGGATTAAATTGATAATTTATATGATAAGTTATTGTTGAATCTTTATGTATGTTACCATCCATATTTCGAGCTTGACATTTTTGAGTCCGCATCATCACAGTCAATCTGCCTAGCCTTTTCCCAACTATGTTGGGGTCGGCTTCCAGTCTAACCGGATGCAGCTGAATACCAGTATTTTACATGGAGCGACTGCCTATGCCTGTGCATCATCACAGTGCTAACTTTATTTTGTTTTGTATGACAGGTGTCCCAGGGTGCCTACCGGTACACCGCCCCCGACGGTACCCCCGTGCAGTTCACCTACACCGCTGACGAGAACGGCTACCAGCCTCAGGTAATGCACCACAGTATTTTACTCCTAAAACCAGGCTAGATCTGAAAAAAAGTTAAGCATACTTGTATGTGTATGAAACGGAAGGCAAATTCTCGTATTTAAAAACGTTCAAATTCAAGTCGCAATCTGATGCCAGCGACAGTCAAATGTCAAAATGTACAACTTTTGACAGATTGAAACTGAGATCAGATGGCCAATTCTCGTACCTAAAAACGTTCACAATCTCATGCCAGCGTCAATCAAATGTCAAAAATGTAGTTAAACACTATACAATTTTTGACAGATTCAGACTGAGATGAGATAGCGAACGTTGTTAAAAATACGAGAATTGCGCCTCAGATATTTCTACGTTTATAGTACCTACAAGCCTTCATTCCAAGAACTTCCTTAATCTCTTCCTTAATCGTATCTGTTTGCAAATGGTGTTATCAACATAATGTGCCGATAAAAATATAAGAAATTAACACTGATTCATATTTGCTTATTCATAATTAAATACTGTCAGGTGATTCAATTGTAGTTGTTTATCGGTAAGGAGACGAGCCTCCTATTTAGTCAAGAATGCCGAAGTATAACTTCTTAGCAGGCTTCTCTGCTGAAACTATCTTAGTTACCTTACCAAAATGTGTCATCATGATCAGCCTATGTTCCTATCTGTGAGAGTGGAAGGAGGTGTGCCATACAGATAAGTAATTGTACCTCTTTTGTTTCAGAGCGACCTCCTCCCCGTTGCCCCCGCGATCCCCGAAGCCATCCTCCGCTCCCTCGCCTATATCGCTGCCCACGCCAATGATGCCGCCAAGAAGTACTAAGACTTGAGTAGACCAACTTCAGAGATCGCTAAACATGCCAGTGATTAGACTACGGACACTACCTACATAAATATGAAGATGTTGATGCTGAATTGCAGTATTTTTGTGTTAATAAAGGAATTGTACCATAATTTTATGCTTTCATTGAATTCAGATTCTTTAATCTCAAGAATTCTGTACCTTGTCGGTTTAAAGCCCTTTTACAGAATAATAATCCTCCGATAGAATTATTGGGAATAGTGACAATGAAAATGATTAGTATGTAAAACACTATAATATTATGTAGTATCTTAGCTGACACGACAGACGTTGTCCTCTCCAAACAATAGTTCATACAAAAATCTCATAGAAAAAGCACTTTCAGTTTCCGAGTTTTCCAATTTTCCGGGAAAGTCTTCCAATGTTTCGTTACTGAAAACCTTATTCGTACTATAACAAACATTTGAAAACAAAAATAGCCAAATCAGTCCAGCCGTTCTCAAGTTATACGCTTACCAACGAACAGCATTTCATTTTTATTTTTAAAGAAAGAAAGAAAGAGAAAGTATTTATTGTGACTCGCACTTAGAAGATGAGCGAGCAACGAGATGCAAGTAACATATTTTGTAAAATACAAAATGGAGGTTGTGAAATGGCTCAGGCGCAAAATGTCGCTTTCGCAAGACGTCGCTTTCGCAAAATGTCGCGTTAGTAACTTCGAACAAAATTTAGCCAGGTTTAAAAAAAACAGTTTATTTTAAAAAAAAATAACCTGAAAGAGACATTTTGCGCCTGAGCCTGTGAAATCGGGTATACAATCCTGCGCATTCCGGCAGTGCTACCAATCTGTGCTATGCGCTATTTTTGCTAGAATCACACCGAGAAAACTACGTACGTAGCCAAGTGAAGTGCAAATAGGTAAACTTAGGAAAATTCTGATTGCAACTTAGCAACGACCCCAATTCAACACTTTATGTCCCAGAAATCAACGTCAAGCTAGAAACGGATGATAGTCGTGATAATTATCAGAAAAATATAAAAAAATCTTGGTCATATACTTGTTAAATTATACGTATCAAAAATAAATCGGAAAAACTGTGATGATCTTACAAGTTCTGTGACTACAAATATATTTTTTTTTCAATTTTTTCTGTAACCATGATTATCCCCTCTGTAAATTACAGTTTAAAATTAAAACACAACTACCTCAGTTTTAAATGAAATGTTACATTTTTGGCTAACATTGAATTTAAAATAATTACATTACCCAAATTTAACCGACTGTACTGTACAAAAATGTACTACGCTATTTTGGCAAGTGACTTTTAAAGATAGCGCGTTTAGTCTGAATTCCAAATGGTAGCACACTTCCTAGATTACTTCTTAATTGAGGAAAAAATGTTTTTTTAATGAAACTGCATTTCACGCCATTTCTGTTTAATGAGTTAAAATGTTGGTAATGCCTATAGGCATTTTTAAGCCTACTACTTTAAGATACAAGTGCGATTGAGACGGAAAGTGACGCTAGCGTGGCGCGTTTTGCCTAGTGTGAGCGATTTTGTCTAACGATGTTGCAGAGGTTATCCGCGATTCTTTGAAAACATTATGTGGTCTGATGAATCAACATTTAAAAAGGACGGTTACAAATGAACCTCCACAATTTGCACGAATAGCACAACCTGCAAAATCACATTTGTTGCGGGAAGACAGATCGTTGTATCGGTTAAAAATAAACATGTGGACGGGAATTTTGTATGGTAGAATTATTGGTCCATTCGAGCTGCCGGAGAACTTAAATGCCCAGGGTTATTTGGACTTCTTACAGAACTATCACTTACCAAATTTATTAGAAGAAGTGCCACCGAACATTTACGGTAGCATGTGGTACCAACAAGATGGCTGCCGAGCGCATTATCCTCGCACATTACGAGAGTTTCTCGATCGAGAATACCCTGAAAGGTGGATTGAGTGGGGTGGTACAATTTCGTGACCTGCCGATTCACCTGACTTAAACCCCGTAGGACGACGAACGAACGAACGACACGAACGAAAAACTACTGGGACATAATACAAGAAAAACCCATTAAAGATTTACACGAGCTGCGCCAAAGAATTGCAGAAGCCGCTGAAGTCATCAACTCGAGAAGATACGCCCGTCATATTACGCAATCGTTTCTAAGAAGATGTAGAGCTTGCATTGCAGCTGAAAAGATACAGTTCTAACATTTGTTGTAAAATAATCTTGTAAATCTAATTAAATAAAAATCAGAATTGAAGAAATCTAATAACTGAATTTTATTTTAGGCTAGGCTGCATTACCAACAATTGAACTCATCAAACAGAATTGGCATGAAATCCGGTATCTTAAAAACCCTTAGGAGACGAACAAAAACAGGCAACAGCAGGTGTTCATTTACCTAGGGTGTTGGTCCTGTGTTTCAATTTTTGTATAGGCCATTCATATTTACCTAACGAGGTTATGAAGACCACCGTAATACCGATACTTCAAAATAACACGGGTAGTGCCTCCAGCGGGAACAACTACAGACCTATCTCATTTGCTACGGTGATCGCCAAGGTGCTGGATGGTTTGCTTGATAGTCACATAAGTGAGCATCATCAGTGAGTGATCTTCATGAGACCTAGTTTGGTTTCAGGGCTGGGCAATCGATGGAAACTGCTGTACTGCGACTGAAGCAAACTGTCCAGTACTATGTTATGAGGAAAACGCCTACATTATTTGTTTTCGATCAAATGACCCCTTCCCCATTTAATTCCAACTATTAATATTACTTTATTTTAGATTCTGTTATCGTATAATAATAATAAATAATAATCATCATTTATTTCAGACATTAATTGGTCCATAGATCTTTGTTAGTATTACAACTTACGAAACTATGTTAGTACTTATAATTAATTAATTATTTCTTCTAATTCATATATCTTCCTGCAGCATCAGACTCGCAGCTATGCATACGGGTCCAATACTCCAGGAAAACGCCGTCTGGCCTATCCCCAATCACCTTCAGGATGCCATTGGCACTCCCCCGAATCCTGCGCAACAATGATGCCGTTCTTTTTCGCATAATTGCTGAAAAACTATCGGTAGCCGATTCAGCAAACATGCCTTATGCGCTACAGAACCGCGGCAGCCCCAACAACATCCGGAAAGCGTTGTTATATTGGATACGAAGAGCGTTGTAGGCCCTCTGCGTATGTCTAACCCACAGGCTGCATGCATAAACACATTATTATTAAATTAAAATATACTTCCTTAATTGCCGTAACACAACAAACCTGGGCTGGATACTAAAAGTTACAACGAACTGCTTTTTTAACTTTTGGCGCGAAAATTGAGTCAACGTATGCGCACACTTAAACCGAACGACGGCCGGCTACCGACGCAACAGCAGCCGAGCCGCATACCCCTCCCGCTTCTTGTGGCATCCCTCCCTTGTATCTAACCTACACTCTGTACTAGTGTCTGTATACTAGTGTCGGTAGCGCAGGTGACCCCGCGGCTCATAAGACCCCGCTCTGCCCTAAAACATGCAATTTGTCTGTATGCTTTGTACGTATGTAAGTATGTTAAATTATTTATTAAAAATAAAGCAGAGAGCCTTCAAAAACTGATCATATTAAAACTTCCTTCAAACCATTTTCGTTCTGGAAGAGCCAATTTTAAAAGTTAGGTAAATTCAATAATCAAGCCATTCCCAGAAATATGCTCTAAAATCGATTTTAAACAAGACAACATCAAGACAAATACTTATTTTATAATAACTGAAATTGTATTGTAATAGATTTGCTATGTGTTTACCTGGTGATAGTTATTTTACATAATCATAATCAGCGTATAATGTTCCCACTGCTGGGACACAGGCCTCTCGGTGAGAGGGAGTGGGCCGTAATCCACCACGCGGGCCCAGTGCGGGTTGGTAGATGTCACATGTCTTCAAATTTTTGGTTCTAGGACATGCCGGGTTTCCTCACGATGTTTTCCTTCACCGTTTTGAGAGCAGCGGTGATGAAACAATTTACACAAAGTGCCTGCCGGGGTTACGACCTACGACCTACAACTCGTAAGTCATGATTTAATTAAAATCATGTTCACACATATTTTGACGAGTTATGCGAACATAAATGTAGGGAATAACAGATTTTTAGGGTTCCGTACCTCAAAAGAAAAAACGGAACCCCTATAGGATTACTTGTTTGTCCGTCTGTCTATCTGTCAATACCCTTTTTATAAAGGAGGTATCAAGTTGAAATTAATATCAAAAACATAGGTCTATAATACTTTAGAGTTCTAAAAAGATCAAGCTTCTAAGTCAACGCAATAACAAATACAGCCATTTATGTGACATTTTTTGCAAGTAAATTAAAACCTGTAGGGTACTTTCCCTTGTCCTAGAATCATGTATGAAATTTGGGAAGGAGCAAGGTCTCACAACACAAGTAAAGGAAAAAGTCCGAAAATTGTTAATTTGTAATTTTATCACATAAAAAAACTTTTTTTGGGATTAAAGTGACAAGAGGCCATATACGAAATTTTGGCGATTTCGCTGATTTACGTGATTTTACAGAGGTTAAAATAGTGTGTTTCTATAAGTTTTAATGCACAAGATGAAAGATCATTTCAATTATGATCTAATGAATAGTAGCAATTTTTTATTTTGCGTCGAGTTTATAATACGAGAATTATTGTGGTTTTAAAAGATTTTATAATGGCTAATGTTTTGAATTTTTTGCATTTTTTTTAGGAAATGTATTGATTTTGAACTGAAGTTTATTCCTGTTGTCTTAATTTTATAAGCGAGAGTTAAAAGTAGCCGAAACTAAAAGCAATTCTTTGCCCATTTTCTCTAATACTACTTACTACTTTCTCTATTTGACTAAGTTAAATATTTTTTTACTCAAAATTTTTTTAGGAAAGTCATAAAAAGTGATTCATACATTGTATAGACAACTTTCACAAATATATTAATTTTTTCATACCCATTAAAAGTCAAAACAATTCGTTAATATGTGATATTCTAAACCTCCTGCAAAATTTCATAAAATAGTTGCCGGTTTAAGTCGATTTATCAAAATATAACAAAAATAAAAAAAAGTACTTAGCTGATACATTAGATCATAATTGAAATAATCTTTCACATTGTGCATTAAAATTTATAGCAATACCGTAAATTAATATGACTCAGAGCTACCGATAAATCTATTTACTTCTGAATTAATAACTCGGCGACTAATGGGTTACTTAATATATTAAAATATTTTAATTTACGTTCGTGAATTGACGCTGGTTTTTTGATATTCTGTTGGAATAGTAAAGATGATGAATTAATATAATAGAAACTGTTCTATTAACTCGTTGCATATATCAAAAAAAGACGTTGCAGGTGCTAAAGAAAACTCTTGTTGCTGCACTTATAATTTTCCATACAACTGTAAAATCACGTAAATCAGCAAAGTCGGCAAAATTTCGTGTAATTTACGTTTGTTTTTGGGATAAATTCTTTTCAACTACGAAACCCTTCATTGTGGTGGTCCGACACGCACTTGGGTTTTTTTTTTACAAGAAATATCACGCGGGCGAAGTCGCGGGCAGAAGCTAGTGTTCGCATAACTCGTCAAAATGACAGCAAAATAACAGCAGCAACAACAACTTAACAGCTGATTTTTTGTCACGATTTTAGGTTTGATCCTGTAGTAAAAGCTATTTGTTATGAGAACAATCATGTGTTTATTAAGTATCGGTCACTAATTACCAGTCATATTACATAGATAATTTAGCTATAAACTTTGCTTGAGAAGTTTTTGAGTATTTAATCCACTTTATGTATGTTGATGATGTTATAATAACACATGTCACTGTAATTTATGAAGCAAACAGGAATAATATGTGATGGGTAGGAACCACAATTAAAAACTGAAAAAAAAAGCAACTTTCAATAAAATAAACACTACAAAGCGAAAACTAACTTTAACTTCAGAAATCGGTGGGAAAAACGAAAATACAAAGCCAAAGAAAAAAAAAACCGGTCAAGAGAGAGTCGGACTCGCGCTCCGAGGGTTCCGTTCCGATCTCTGAAAAAGTGGTCTATTTAGAGACATCGTTTTGTTTTTGCTGTAATCTTTATACAGGGTGTTTGGCGCATGGACCGACACAATTTTTTGGGGGATTTGGGGGGTCATTTGCTAGGTTTCACCTAAAGACCTCCATGTCCTAAGTGTGACGGTAATTGAGATATGTTTTTTTTTGTGCTTTCTTTGAATTTTCCAAAATCTCGCCTTTGAATCGATATATTTTTTTTGTTTATGGTTGCAATAGAACAAAATAAATTTTATAATAGTCTGCAATGTATTTTTATTCTAAATAAATTATTATTTGATGTAATTGATCAGTAGAAAATGACTTACGTGCTTCCAAAGTCTTAAAAATGTTTAAATGTATGAAAAGTTACTACTCTTAAATTCATTTTTTTTTTTAAATAAAGCCATTTTGACCTTATTTTTATCTCAAAAAGTTCTTTAGCTTATACCCTTTCTAAGGGTATGCTACACGCTATGAAAAACAATTCAAATGTAGTCAAAATACTAGTTAGAGAGTCAGTTATGGAGTGTTTTAAGAAAAGACTTATTACGGTTACTATATTTTTTTATTTTATTTCGAATAAGAATACATTGTAGACTATAATAAAAATTATTTTGTTCTTTTACAACCATAAACAAAAAAAATATATCGATTCAAAGGCGAGATTTTGGGTAATTCAAAGAAAGAACAAAAAAAAAATAAAACTATTACCGTCACACTTAGGACATGGAGGTCTTTAGGTGAAACCTAGCAAATGACCCCCCCAATCCCCCAAAAAATTGTGTCGGTCCATGCGCCAAACACCCTGTATAATCTTTTAATAAAACCATTTTAACCTAAAATTATTAAACAATGATACGGAACCACCTCATAGTCAATACATAGAATTGTTTGGTTATTAAATAATAGTTAATATATTTAAACGATTTGATAATAGATCCAGTCTTAATGATATTCTGCTTGACATCGAGAAATTAATGTTTTATTCAAGGTCGCTCTATCGTGTCAATACCCTTACATGTTAGGCACGGTTTTTTGTAAATTTCTGTTTTAATATAAAAGGATAAAATTTCAATGGGAAGGTACCTGTTTGTTTCTGACATTCGTACAGATCTCAACTAAAATGAAATTCTTGGTGAGATTATTTGTATAATATCATAAGCGATAATTCAAATAATTGTAACTATAAACCAGTAACAATTATTTGAATTATCGTTTACAGTAATATAAATTACTAATTAAAACTTTCTTTAATAGTTTCCAATGAGATTAACACTAAGATAAGATGTTAATTAACTAATTAATTCCGTAGGTTCTTGCTCTGTGCGTGTGCGCTGCCAGCGCGGCGAGCTTCAACGGCTACGGAAACAATAAAGCCTACCAAGGCTTCAGGAACACCGCAACCGCCCCCGCCGTCTTCACTGCTAATGCCGCAGCCGCCGCTCCTGTCTTCGCCGCTAATGCCGTAGCCGCTCCCGCCGTCTTCACCGCTAAGGCCGTATCCTCGGTCGCCGCCCCCGTGGTGATCGCTCCGGTCGCCGCTGCCGCTGCCGTCTCCTCCCAGGCTGCATCCACCACCTACCAGGCTGCCAAGCAGGTCGTCAACAAGGCTTACGGCTCCGACGAAGGTCAAGCCACCATCCTCAGATCTGAATCTGACATCACCCCAGACAGCTACAAATACGCGTAAGTGTGAACTTTTTACTGACTCTCGTTCTATTTTTAATGATTCCAGAGAAATAGAAATTAGCTCCAGCACCAGATCCTATAAAAGCAATTTTTTTAAACCTCGAATTGACTTTTCTGTTCTCTTTCTTCTCGTTTGTAAATGTTCAGTTCGTTAGCTACTTCTTAATGCGACGGCTGTCATAATAATTTCATTTTTTCTCCAGCTACGAGACCAACAATGGCATCAGCGCTGAGGTTGTCGGTACCTACAAGTCAGTCGGAGAAGCCGGCGCTGTTGTGAGTACATTTCCTTATAATGAACTAATTTTACATAGGCCATAATTAATTATCATAACCTGTGTGATGTCTATGCACTTATGCATATTACGAAGAGCTAGTCTGGTAACGCCCAGAGAAGATTAAATTGATAATTTATATGATAAGTTATTGTTGAATCTTTGCGGTTACGGTTGAGGCAGGAAATGTATGTTACTATCCATATTTCGAGCTTGACATTTTTGAGTGCGCATCATCACAGTCAATCTGCCTCGCCTTTTCCCAACTATGTTGGGGTCGGCTTCCAGTCTAACCGGATGCAGCTGAATATCAGTATTAAATGGAGCGACTGCCTATGCCTGTTCATCATCACAGTGCTAACTTTATTTTGTTTTGTATGACAGGTGTCCCAGGGTGCCTACCGGTACACCGCCCCCGACGGTACCCCCGTGCAGTTCACCTACACCGCTGACGAGAACGGCTACCAGCCTCAGGTAATGCACCACAGTATTTTACTCCTAAAACCAGCCTAGATCTGAAAAAAAGTTAAGCATACTCTTATGTGTATGAAACCGAAGGCAAATTTTCGTACCTGAAAACGTTCAAATTCAAGGCGCAATCTGATGCCAGCGATAGTCAAATGTCAAAATGTACAACTTTTGACAGATTGAAACTGAGATGAGATTGCGAACATTGTTAAAAATACGGGAATTGCCCCTCAGATATTTCTACGTTTATAGTACCTACAAGCCTTCATTCCAAGAACTTCCTTAATAACGTTTGCAAATGGTGTTATCAACATAATATGCCGATAAAAATATAAGAAATTAACACTGATTCATATTTGCTTATTCATAATGAAATACCGTCAGGTGATTCAATTGTAGTTATGTTTATCGGCAAGGAGACGAGCCTCCTATTTAGTCAAGAATGCCGAAGTATAACTTCTTAGTAGGCTTCTCTGCTGAAACTAACATAGTTATCTTACCAAAATGTATCATCAGGTCTTATCTGTGAGAGTGGAAGGAAGTGTGCCATACAGATCAATAATTGTACCTCTTTTGTTTCAGAGCGACCTCCTCCCCGTTGCTCCCGCGATCCCCGAAGCCATCCTCCGCTCCCTCGCCTATATCGCTGCCCACGCCAATGATGCCGCCAAGAAGTACTAAGATTTGAGTAGAGCAACTTCAGAGATCGCTAAACATGCCAGTGATTAGACTACGGACACTACATAAATATGAAGATGTTGATGCTGAATTGCAGTATTTTTGTATTAATAAAGGAATTGTGCCATAATTTTATGCTTTCATTGAATTCAGATTCTTTAATCTCAGTAATTCTGTACCTAATCCTTTTAAAGCCCTTTTACAGAATAATAATCCTCCGATAGAATTGTTCAAAATAGTGATAATGAAAATGATTAGTACCTACGTAAAACACTATAAAATTATGTAGTATCTTAGCTGACCCGACAGACGTTGTCCTCTCCAAACAATAGTTCATACAGAAATCCCATAGAAAAAGCACTTTCAGTTTGTCCGAGTTTTCCAATTTTCCGGGAAACTCTTCCAATTTTTCGTTACTGAAAACCTTATTCGTACTATTACAAACATTTGAAAACAAAAATAGCCAAATCAGTCCAGCCGTTCTCAAGTGATACGCTTACCAACGAACAGCATTTAATTTTTATTTTTAAAGAAAGAAAGAAAGAAAAATTATTTATTGTGACTCGCACATAGAAGATTAGCGAGCAACGAGATGCAAGTAACATATTTAGTAAAATACAAAATGGAGGTTGTGAAATCGGGTGAATTAAAAGTGCTTCTTCGAGATAAGTACAATCCTGCGCATTGAGGGCAGTCAACCGTGCTATCAATATGCGCTATTTTTGTTAGACTCACACCGAGAAAACTACGTAACCAAGTGAAGTGCAAATAAACTTAGGGAAATTGTGATTGCAACTTAGCAACGACCCCAATCCAACACTGCATGTCCCAGAAATCAATGTCAAGCTAGAAACGGATGATAGTCGAGATAATTATCAGAAAAATATAAAAAAATCTTGGTCTTATGGTATATACTTGTCAAAATAAAAGTATCGAAAATAAATCGGAAAAACTGTAATGAGTTACAAGTTCTGTGACTACAAATATTAATTTTTCTCGATTTTTTTCTGTAATGTAACCATGATAACACTTCTATAAATTACAGTTTAAAATTAAAATATAACTGCCTCAGTTTTAAATGAAATGTTAGATTTTTGACCAACATTGAATTTAAATTAATTACATTACCCAAATTTAACCGACTGTACTAGTGTACTGTACAAAAATGTACTACGCTATTTTGGCAAGTGACTTTTAAAGATAGCGCGTATAGTCTCAATTCCAAATGGTATCACACTTCCTAGATTACTTCTTAATTGACGAAAAAATGTTTCTTCTAATGAGACTGGATTTCACGCCAATTATGTTTAATGAGTTAAAATGTTGGTAATGCCTAGGCATTTTTAAGCCTACTACTTTAAGATACAAGTGCGATTGAGACGGAAAGTGACGCTAGCGTGGCGCGTTTTGCTTAGTGTGAGCGATTTTTTCTAACGATGTTGCACAGGTTACAGAGAGGATCCGCGATTCTTTGAAAACATTATGTGGTCTAATGAATCAACATTTAAAAAGGACGGTTACAAATGAACCTCCACAATTTGCACGAATAGCACACAGAAAAAAAATAACACTTGTTGCGGGAAGACAGATTTAGTATCGGTTTAAAGTAAACATGTGGACGGGAATTTTGAATGTTATAGTAATTGGTTCATTCGAGCTACCGGAGAACTTAAATTCCCAGGTTTATTTGGACTTCTTACAGAAACATTTACGGCAGCATGTGGTACGAACAAGATGGTTGCTGAGCGCATTACCCTCGCACAGTACTAGAGTTTCTCCATCGAAAATACCCCGAAAGGTGGACTGAGCGGGCTGGTAGAATTTCGTGGCCTGCCCATTCACATGACTTAAACCCCATAGATTTATTTTACTGGAGAACGTTAAAAGAAAAACCCATTCAAGATTTACACGAGCTATGCCAAAGAATTGTAAAAGCCGCCGAAGATATCAACTTTGGCATTTGGCTCCTGAGATACAAGTATCTTTTGACTTAGTTCAGGAGCCAGCTGTTCAACCTGATTTTGACTACCACTTGTACTATCATGTTTAGTGTATTTAATGATCTATGTGTTTCTCCTTATACAATAAACTTATCATTTATTTATTATTTATTTCTTAACTCGAGAAGATACGCCCGTCATAATATGACAATCGTTTCTGAGAAGATGTAGAGCATGCATTGTAGCTAAATTTGGACTAAACGCGCCATCTTTTAAAGTCACTTGCCGAAATAGCGTAGTCATTACATTTTACATTACAGTCGGTTAAAGTTGGGTGATGTAATTATTATGAATTCAATGTTGGAACTGAGGCAGTTATGTTTTAATTTTAAACTGTAATTTACAGAAGGGATATTCATGATTACATTTCAGAAAAAATCTAAGAAAAGTTAATATTTATTGTCACAGAGCTTGAAAGATCATCACAGGGTGTCAGTTTTTCCGATTATTTTTTTGATAAGTATGTACTTATTATTTGAAAAGAATTATGACCAAGATTAAAAAAAAAATTGTCACGACTTGACCTACGATTATCATCCGTTTCTGGCTTGACGTTGATGTCTGGGACCAATCGGGAACACTCGGTATAATTGTAAATAACTGAAACCCTCAGCGCCACGGTAGCTCGCGAAATTATTTTTTTTAACGTTTATTGCAATTTGCAGGTCAGTATTTAGGTTGTATGTTGATCAAAATATGATTCAGTCTTACGTATAATACGTACGTACGTTACGTAATGATTCTAATTATTATAATTCTCTAAGTACTTAGAGAATTATAATAATTAGAATCATTAATACAACTCTCTAAGTTATAGGGCATCAAAAAATTCGTCCGCATTGCTGTCAACAGGAAAAGTGCCCAAAAGGCTGGCAGCATTGCCACGTTGTATGGCAATGCTGGTTCTTTGGCCAAGTTAGAAGTAACCTCAAATGTCATCTATACCAATATTATAAAGACGGAAGATTTTTTTGTTTGTTTGTTTGTTTGTACCGAATAGGCTCCGAAACTACTAGACCGATTTTAACCATTTTTTACCAATAGAAAGCTAAATTATCAGGAAGTAAAATAGGCTATAATTTATTTTCAAAACATTTAGAGATCCTTAAGAAAATTGCAATAATTTAACCCAAAGTAGCAAAATTTTGCCTATAAAATTCATTATTTGGCGTTCGCTGAGAAAACTATTGATGATACATAAAATGTATGTACTACATGATTAAAGTACTCATTATTACCTTAAAAAAAACTCCGCAAGGCAATACATCTAACTATCATAGTTAAGTCACAATAGCAGCTTTTATGTTCTAAAATTTAATCAGATTGCCGTTAGAAACAAAAGTTAGTTACAATCGTATCATAATATTAATTCATATTCAAATAAATAGTTTTATAATCAAGTATTTATGTAGCAGTAAAATACTTTTAAATTCATTCGAATCGGACATTTAATTTCGAAGACAACTTCGAAATTAAATGTTCGATTCGTGTAAAAAAGTTTTATACTCGTGATAACACGAGTATAATAAAACTTTTTTACAAAAAAAAAAACAACCGACTTCCAAAAAAATCACTACAAAGTGAAAAATAACTTTAATTTCGGAAGTCGGTGTCTTTGGATCTGTATTTTAGTTTTTTGGCACCGACTTCCAAAATTAAAGTTATTTTTCACTTTGTAGTGTTTTTTTTGGAAGTCGGTTGTTTGTTTTAGTAAAAAAGTTTTTATTTTTCACTTTTTAGTGGGTTAGTTTGTAATTTTTCTAAGTTACAATAGCCCAATGGCAACTGCTCATCACTTTTTACAAAATATTGCTTTTCCTGATGCAGGGACGTTAATTGTTGAGGAGTTCTCCTAGTAAGAATCAGGAGAACTGGAGCTCCATGGTGAAGTCATCATCACCATTATGCATTTTGACGAGCACAAATTACTTAGCAACCATATTAAAGTAATCGAATCGCAACCCGTGAAAGACTTAAAAATTGAGTAGTTCCGATGGCTATCTGTGGTCTTCATCATCAGTTCCACTTCACCAAATGGTGTTTTCCGAGAGCAAATGCACGAGTTACTATAAAAAATACCCAAATCGCTCTAGGTGTGCCTATAAAATTTGAGGGTTCCCCACCGATTTCCATGGGATCCCCTGATCAGATTCTGATTTGGTGACAATGGGACCACCTCGAAAGTATACCCTTTCAAACAAAAAAAGAATTTTGAAAATCCGTCGACAATTGGCGGAGTATTCGATGAACAAACATACAAAAAAAAAACATACAATCAGCCGAACATAGTACCTCCTCCTTTTTGTGAAGTCGGTAAAAATGCCATACGCGTTCCGTTCGACGTCGCGCCGCGCCGCACAGTGGGCCCATACTGAAAATTAGTGGACTTAGGCAACAAAGTTCCTATATCGATGCGATTTTTTTTTATATGACGTGTTATATTATTCCTGACAACTTTTATTCTTATAAAATTTCTTCTAAAGTTGATAGTTTGTCTTAAAAACAATTAATTAGATTTTTTTGTATGGAGCGAATCACGTTTAATTTTTTTTCTTCAATTGTACTAATATGTTGAGTGTGTGGCGTAAGTATATGATAGCTAGGGTCATTCTCTATCCATGAAAAAAAAATCAGCGCCGGCCATCTGCGGCAGCGCGAGTAATCATTCGGTAAAAAAAAAATGATTTGGAAGAATTTTTTTGTCATTTAAAATAAATTCAAAGCATATTTTTTGTCTCATTTGGCTGTTTTCACCTTCTTTTTAGTTAAATAAATAGTTTTAATAGCGCATACGTACTTATAACTAGTAATTCTGGTAGAGATTTAGTTATTATTGCATGTTATCGGTAGCACCTGCATTGTGATTGATGACTCATTTGTTTGTGCACTCGGCTAAGCGCATAACTAATGAGTCATCGAAAAATGCTCGTCTCTGATTGGCTGAATAATTTTCACTCACTGTTATGTCCACTACTTGAGTAATTAACACTAACTATAAATATAAAGACATTCATTAAGTCCATCTAGTTTCGCTCTTGTCGCTTGTTTGTGAACACAGTGAAATACTTGTATTTTTATATTAACATTAGAACTATGGCTGGATTTTGTACCAACCTAGATCTTTTTGTGAAATTAAGAAGTGGCGGTGATCTGAAAAATCATATGTTTCTGTATGAAAGTATCATTTCTGTCTTGACTACCGAAGTTTCTGAAGAAGACAAGAACCGAATCAAGGAGTTCTGTCGAGTTTTTTGTGTAAATTTAAATAAAAAGTGGATAGAGTCAAGTAGAAATCAAAAAACTTTTATGAATCGTGTAATTAATCGCAAGTGGTTGGAAAAAAACATCAACTGGCCTGTTTGTGACAGTGTTGATCTGAGAAGTGTGATGGGCTTTTCGGACGCAGCCTTATCTGAGCTTGTGGATATAGATTGCCATGTTCCTACTCTTGCAGTATGTACTGCGGAAGTGGGAACATCTACAGAAAAGGAGCACAGAAAACCGTTCGAAGAGTTAAGTAATAAGCAAAAGAAAAGACGTTCTACTTCCATAGTAGAAGAAAATTCCGAGGAAGAGTTGCAGCACTGGTACATAACAAAATTGAAAGACAACGGCAAAACGAATCTGGCAAAAGTGATAAATGATAAATGATTTATTTTCTGTAAGTAGGTTTTTACAAACACTTTTACACGTCAAACATATTTTTTTTTAAACTAGATGAGTTCGACGTTTCCTATCTGACTACTCTGAGAAGAAACGCCGAAACAAACTCAGAGGTCACAGTCTCTTTTAAAGTCCAGACATAATCTTGGTCAGATCATGTGAAGACCATGTAGATTGCAGTCAGAAATGGTCTTTTGATGAAAGAACCACACAGATTGAGTGGACCTGTCCAGTCAGTGCACGCATTTGTCAGTAATCGTGCAGCTCAACTCAAAACTTAAGGAGCTTAACGATTCAACGAACAATACCAAAGAAAAGACATTTGGGTAGGCCGCATAAATTACTCAAACTGTCAGACTATAACTAAAACTGAGAAAAGGATAAAATAAATAAAAAACAATGATCCACGTAGTCTTCACATTCACAATAATTAAAAATAGTATAACAAACAAAATATTCATGTCATTGTATAGAATATGTAAAAAGGTATTTAAATCAACATTAATAGTGTAAATTTATTGGAGCAGCTCAAACCCAAGCCTTTTTGTCCTCAATATAGTCTTTGACAGTATTAAAGGCTTTCTGACAAAGTTTCCGCTTTATACAATTTTTGAATTTATTAAGGCTTAGTTCTTGAATGTGGCTAGGTAGTTTATTATAAAAACGTATACATTGGCAACTAAACGAACCACTTATTTTCTTCAGCCTGGTTGTAGGAACAACAAATTTGTGTTTGTTTCTAGTATTCACATTATGGACGTCACTGTATTTTTTAAACAAATTGATATTTTTATGAGCATACAAAAGATTTTCATAGATATACTGAGAAGGCACAGTCATTATATTAATTTCTTTAAATTTATCTCTGAGGGAGTGTCTGGGACTTAATTTGTAAATTGAACGAAGTGGTCGAATACCTTTCCAGTAATCCAGATGCGCTATCCGAAGTAGAAGAGAGACTATTTAAAAAGCAGAGCTTAAGTACTGTCTCTGAAGATAAGTGTTTAGCTCTTTATACATCAGTTGCGCTCTCGAAATGGAAGTACTTAGCTCTTCGACAATTTCTGAAAGAAGAAAACTGTGCTGCCTTTCCATCTTATCCAAAGCTTGTAAATGCCAAGAAAAGATGTTACCCACCACAAGAGAGTATGGAGATTACCGAAAACGGAGCTCACATTAAATTGCAAGCGCTATTGGACCACACTGTGGAGAGGATATTACTTGATATAAATACTGTTGATAGGTCTCAAAATGAAGAACTCAAGTTGACCTGGAAATGGGGACTTGATGGTTCTTCGTCGCAGAGTAACTATAAACAGAAAACGTCAAACACAGCTACAGAGTTCGATGATTCATCAGTAGTCATGATAAGCATCGTCCCTCTTCGGCTAGTGTCTACTAGGCCATCATCTGGGAATGAAAATCTAGTTTGGGAGAACCCCACACCTTGCTCAACTCTGTACTGTCGACCAGTGAAGTTCACTTTCACTTCGGAGACAGCTGACTTTATAAAGTCTGAAGAGTCTGAGATGAAAAAACAAATTGATGAACGAATATCTACACAGTGTGGAAATATTACTGTATCACATGAATTGCATATGACCATGATTGATGGAAAAGTGGCCAATATTATTGCTGGAGTACCATCATATGCAACGTGTCCCATTTGCTTAGCAAAACCGAGTGAGATGAATAATTTAGACGCTTTGACTTATAAACCACTTCGTGAAGAAATTTACAAACAAGGAATTTCTTCACTGCATATGAAGATTCGGTGTATGGAATGTCTTCTCCATATATCTTATAATCTGGATTTTCAACGATGGACTGGCTTTGAAACAAGCTAAAAAAAATACCACACAGCAAGAGTTTCGTGAGCAAACTGGAATGCTGATTGATATAGTCAAACAGGTATGTATTTAATTTTCGCTCTCTTTATGTTGTTTGTGAATTATATCTCTATGTATTGTATATTACAGTATTGTTTTCCCATTTTAGGGTTTTGGAACTACAAACGACGGGAATACAGCGAGGCGCTTTTTCCAAGATTACAAAAGATCTTCCAGAATAACGGGAATTGACGAAAATCTGATTTTCAGATTTTCCGTTATTCTACAAGCCATATCATCAGGCAAAAACATTGACTGTGAAAAATTTAGAAGATACTGTAGAGAAACAGCTGATGTGTACGTGCAACACTATTCGTGGTACTACATGCCAGTTAGTGTACATAAACTTCTAATGCACGGTGCAGACATCTGTAACCACTTTGGTGTTTTGCCAATCGGTAAGTAAAAAATAAATATAGTTTGATGTATTATTTGACTCGATTGCGTTTTGAAATTAAAATGTATGTACTTATTCGTTTTAGGTACCTTATCTGAAGAAGCTTCGGAAGCCCGTAATAAGGACTTCAGAAACGTCAGGGAGAGGCACACTCGGAAAACGGGGAGAATAGCAACAAATGAAGACATCCTCCATGGACTTCTAATAAGCTCTGATCCCCACATATCCTACATAAGGCCTAAAATAATGAAACAGGTTCATAATGAGTTGTTGCCTGAAGCAACTCAGTTGTTACAGACTACTGAGCCTCCCTGTGACAGTGAAATTATGGAGGAAGAAGAATGCCTCATAGCAGAGTCCGAAAATTTGCCGGACCCACTAGCACTTCTGGAACAAGAAATAATGTGATCCCGCTCTAAATTATTCCCACAAATGCCCATCAGGGTTAGGAATATGACAAACAGCCCTTTTCAGGGCTACAATTACTTCACAGTTTCATATTGATCATACGTACGATAACTTATACTATAATAATATACATACAGTTGATTATGTAGATAATTATCAACGACTTGCCCGTACAAATTTAAATTATTTCACCTATCATTAACAAAATTAGTATAACCTGAAACATTACGATATATTTATTCAACAATAGATAACGTGCAGTTAAAAAATAACACAGCCAATCAGAGACGAGCATTTTTCGATGACTCATTAGTTATGCGCGCACAAACAAATGAGTCATCAATCACAATGCAGAGCACCTGCATTGTGATTGATGACTCATTTGTACCGATAACATGCAATAATAACTAAATCTCTACCAGAATTACTAGTTATAAGTACGTACCTATGCGCTATAAAAACTATTTATTTAACTAAAAAGAAGGTGAAAACAGCCAAATGAGACAAAAAATATGCTTTGAATTTATTTTAAATGACAAAAAAATTCTTCCAAATCATTTTTTTTTTACCGAATGATTACTCGCGCTGCCGCAGATGGCCGGCGCTGATTTTTTTTTCATGGATAGAGAATGACCCTAGCTATCATATACTCACGCCACACACTCAACATATTAGTACAATTGAAGACAAAAAAAATAAACGTGATTCGCTCCATACAAAAAAATCTAATTAATTTTTTTCAAGACAAACTATCAACTTTAGAAGAAATTTTATAAGAATAAAAGTTGTCAGGAATAATATAACACGTCATATAAAAAAAAATCGCATCGATATAGGAACTTTGTTGCCTAAGTCCACTAATTTTCAGTATGGGCCCACTGTGCGCCGCCGCGATTAACTCAGTATTTTTATACTTGAGAGCAAAAATGAAGAATAACGTGGATTTTTCGAAAATCTACTCATAAGGGGTGAAAAAAGGTAGTAAATTTTTCAGGTGAGGATTTTACTGCGGGGCTTGATTAACTTGAAAGAGGGGGCTGGTGAGGAGGGAAAGGGGAGGGGATAGGGGCAGAGGTTGGTGAGTATATCAAGAGGGGGGAGCGAGGAGGGGGAGAGCGAGGGGGGAGGTGGTGAGGGAGAGAGGGGGAAGTGGAAGTGGTGAAGGGGGTGTGAGAGTGGGTGAGAGGGGCAGGGAGAGCGGGGGGTTAGCGGGAAGGGGATACGTTGAACGAACGTGCTAATCTCTGGAACTAACAGACTTTGAAATTTTTTTTTGCATTTTATAACCCAAATCGTAAGTAACTTTACGTGCCGAGCTAAAAGAAAAAAGGCAGAAATAACGCTAAGTGAAAACGAAATAATAGCGCGGACAGATAATGCGATGCGACGACGGGGCGGGTCGGAGGAATAAGAAATTTCACGCGGACGAAGTCGCGGGCAGCCGCTAGTGATTACATAAAATAGTCATTCTACATGGTAATGAGAGTTGTACTACTGATTTTAATTTTGTAAATACTTCTATGTTACGGTCGCAAATCTTATTTTGGTCAATATACAACTTGACATTGACCTGCAAATTGCAAAAAAAAAACGTCAGAATCCCACTTATCATTTTACTCATGAACAACCAACACTGAAATCGCGAAAAGTAAAATCAGCTGTGAAATCATTTTGTCGGGTCATAATGATTAGCACAATTATAGACCCTAATGTTTTCGGTTATTTCAATTGCAACCTGTATGTACAGCAACGGCCAGAAGTCCACTTACACCGCAATGACCATTATCGCCTGCGCTATACGGGCTGCGGCGCTTATACCTATACGGGCTGCGCCCCCAAGAAGGTCATAAGTAAACTAATATTGCTATGCCATGGTTTTGTGAGATTGCTAGTCGACTTCTGGCTGTTACTGTACATATTATGTGGGTAATAGATACCTACTAAGTAATATGTACCCGTACATGTATGTATTTTAGTAGTTAGAGGAGCTCGTGGCTAAATAATAACAGCCGCACGGGTCGATCCGTCAGGTTAAGCTACGCTTGCCGGGGTTGGTCAGTGGATGGGTGACCATCTTTACATACCGAGATTCCTCCGTGCCTCGGAAAGCACGTTAAGCCGTTGGTCCCGGCTGTTATTCGTGGATCTTTGACAGTCGTTACGGGTCGTCAGAAGCCCGAAAGTCTGACAACCAGTCTTACCAAGGGGTATCGTATTACCCAGTAACTGGGTTGTGGAGGTCAGATAGGCAGTCGCTCCATGTAAAATACTGGTATTCAGCTGCATCCGGTTAGACTGGAAGCCGACCCCAACATAGTTGGGAAAAGGCGAGGCAGATTGACATGTATGTATTTTAGTAAAACAAAACTGCCTTCCCATTATGCCTAACTATACAGTGTTATTGGTAAAACACCAGTAACCTCTTAAGGGGTCATAGTACTCATCATTAGGAACAACTTTTACTATGGGACCAAATCTGAAATCGCGAAAAAAAAAATCAGCTGCTCCCTACATTTTGACGAGTTTGATGTAGGTAAATGTACTGAACAGCTGATTTTTTTTCGCGATTTCAGGTTTGGTCCCATAGTAAAAGACAACTTTTACTATGGGACCAAACCTGAAATCGTAATGATGAGTACAATGACCCCTTAAGAGGTTGCTGGTGTTTTAACAATAACCCTGTATACAAACATAAACTCACGCCTTCTGGGGCAGAAACTATACAGAACGCCACCTGCTACAATCCTTACATCAGTGGTCTCGAACCTACCGATTTTTCGGTATTTCTACCTACTACTGGGATCTGTTCTACCGAAATATTTTTTTCAATAAATGAACGAATTTGATTGAATATTGTATTTTTTTCTCAAATACCGATTTTTGGTACAAATATACCGATTTTACCGGCAACTCTACCGATCTCGCTCTATGACGTTCGAGACCACTGCCTTACCTACTCCTTTTGCTTCGTTTATACGTTCATACATCGGTCATACTCATTCGCCGGCGCCGCCGGTTGCGAGTACTACGCACCTGACCTACTATTTATTTATTTATTTAAATGCCTTAAAACTACCATTACAGGTCTTAACCTAATGCGATAGCCAAGTCACACAACCAAAATTAAAATTGAAGTATAAAATATATCTAAAAATCACTGTATGAAGTTGAAAAAGTCGTTAAGTTTTCTGAAATTTTCCAATTTTCTGCGAAATTTTCTTAATTTTTAGGGTTCCGTACCTCGAAAGGAAAAAACGGAACCCTTATAGGATCACTTGTTTGTCCGTCTGTCTGTCTGTCAGTCTGTCAAGACCGTTTTTCTCAGGAACGCGTGAAGGTATCCAGCTGAAATTAATATCAAATACGTAGGTCTATAGTCCCTTGGAGTTTTAAAAAGATCAAACTGCTAAGTCAACGCAATAATAAAATATGGCCATTTATGCGACATTTTTTGATACTCGCAAGTAAATCAAAACCTATAGGGTACTTCCCGTCGTCCTAGAATCATGAAATTTGGCAAGAAGCAAGATCTCACAACACAAATATAGGAAAAAGTCCGAAAATTGTTAATTTGTAATTCTATCACTAAAAATATTTTCAAAGTTGTCAGTGTGTCAAGACCCTTTTTCTGAGGAAGGCATAGAGGTATCAAGTTAAAATTAATAACAAATACGTAGGTCTTTAGTCTCTTGAAGTCCTAAAAAACTGAAGCTTCTAAGTCAACGCAATAAAAAATACGGCCATTTTGCGACACATTTTGATACTCGCAACTGTCGCAAGTAAATCAAAACCTAAAAGAGTACTTCCCGTGGACCTACAATAATGAAATTTGGCAAGAAGCAAGGTCTCACAGCACAAGTAAAGGAAAAAGTCCGAAAATTGTGAATTTGTAATTTTACGACATAATTTTTTTTTTATATCCAATGTTAAGTTTTTGGTATAAATTCGTTTCAACTACGGAACCCTTCATTGTGCGTGGTCCGACACGCACTTGGCCGGTTTTTTCTTTCATAAGAACCGTCACCTGACAATAATAAACACAATAAAAAAGAATTAGCGAAATTGACCCTTCCGTTCACGCGTAATGCGATGACCAAGGGAAATAGGGATTCTTTTTTATATATATATAGATCTAAACTTTTGCGAATTCACCCCAGTGACATGATACATCAATTTCGACCTGAAGATTGATGGTGCGAATTGCTCGAGTCAGAGGGGTTTTGGCCAGAAAGTTGGTCCTGGCTGATATATATGTTACTAGCTTCTGCCCGCGACTTCGTCCGCGCGAAATTTCTTGTCCCCCAACGACGCATCGCATCGCAACGCCTGCCCGCGCTATTACTTTGTTTGCGCTTAAGCATCCTTTCTGACATTTTTTCTTTTTGCTCGGCTCCTAAGGTCCCTAGCGTGATGTTAAATAGCCTATATCCTTCCGCATCGCCTGCCCGCGCTATTACTTTGCGCTCGGCTCCTAAGGGCCGTAGCGTGATGTTAAATAGCATATATCCTTCCGCATCGCCTGCCCGCGCTATTACTTCGCGCTCGGCTCCTAAGGGCCCTAGCGTGATGTTAAATAGACTATATCCTTCCGCATCGCCTGCCCGCGCTATTACTTCGCGCTCGGCTCCTAAGGGCCCTAGCGTGATGTTAAATAGACTATATCCTTCCGCATCGCCTGCCCGCGCTATTACTTCGCGCTTGGCTCCTAAGGCCCGTAGCGTGATGTTAAATAGCATATATCCTTCCGCATCGCCTGCCCGCGCTATTACTTCGCGCTCGGCTCCTAAGGGCCCTAGCGTGATGTTAAATAGACTATATCCTTCCGCATCGCCTGCCCGCGCTATTACTTCGCGCTCGGCTCCTAAGGGCCCTAGCGTGATGTTAAATAGACTATATCCTTCCGCATCGCCTGCCCGCGCTATTACTTCGCGCTCGGCTCCTAAGGGCCGTAGCGTGATGTTAAATAGAATATATCCTTCCGCATGGCCTGCCCGCGCTATTACTTCGCGCTCGGCTCCTAAGGGCCCTAGGGTGATGTTAAATAGCCTATACCCTTCCGCATCGCCTGCCCGCGCTATTACTTTGCGCTCGGCTTCTAAGGGCCCTAGCGTGATGTTAAATAGCCTATATCCTTCCGAATCGCCTGCCCGCGCTATTACTTCGCGCTCGGCTCCTAAGGGCCCTAGCGTGATGTTATGTAGCCTATAGCCCTCCTTAACAACTGGGTTATAAAATGCAAAAAGATTTTTTCAAATCCGACTGGGGTAGTTCCAGAGATAGCGCGTTCAAACAAACTAACAAAGAAACAAACTCTTCCGCTGTATTCCACCGACATTATTGAAATAATAAATCGAGAGGGTCGTCAATCCGCGAAAAATCTCGCTATTCAGAAAAATTACTTATTTGCACAACGCCAACTATGGGTAAATTGATAAAACGTCCGCACTAAACATGTTCGCTCAAGCACGACCGGTATGAATTAAAGTTATTTTGCGTTTTAGTAATTTTATATTATCTCCGAAACTGTATGACCAATTGACATACTGTAAAGGCCAAATCTTATCTACATGATGTCCTTGTGATCATAAAATAACTTATTTTGATAAGGATTAATGTTTTGTTGTTTTAATAATCATCCAAACGTGAGTATGTCTAAAAAATACTTTTTTAAAGCAATAAAAGATGTATAAAAGATATAATATAAAAGATAGAAATATGGTGTCGCGGACTTTTTTGTAGAATTATTTAAGACGGACCAGACTGCCATACATTGTTCTCAATTATAAACAACCGTTTAGGCAGCGCATGCAAAAAAGTCTGTTTAAAGAGGTATTTCTTTCCGACTTGTTAGACAAAAATTGTGATAGCTCGACTAATATGCATGATATAAATATAATTTATAGCCTATAGCACTCAGGAATAATGTAGCTTTCTACTTGTGAAAATTTTTTTAGAATTGGATCATTAGTTCCGGAGATTACCCCCTACATACAAACTTACAAACATACAAACTTACAAACTTACATACAAATTTTACCTCTTTATAATATTAGTATAGATGGTTAACTGTTGATGGTTGATGGTTAATGTTACAAGCTACTTAGGGCGAAATAAATAATTATAATTTGAACGTCCTCATTTATCACATTGCCTCGACATTATAAATATTGCTGTGTGGTCTTTGGGCAATCTGATAATACACAGGTACAATGCACGGGGTGCGGGGAGGAAAACAAACGCGTGACACGCGCTGACCAAATAGAGGCAAGAGCGTTTGCGGAGATTAGCTGTCCCGGTCAAAGAAGGCAACACAATCTATGAATGTAATGATTTTATTTGTTTTTAAATATTGATTCTACGTTTGAACTAAAAAAAAATAAAAAAATAAAAAGGTTCCGACGAATTGAGAACCTCCTCCTTTTGGAAGTCGGTTAAAAACAACAGTAATAACACCTGGTTTTAATTGTTTTGCCCCATAGGTGACTAGCGTTATAAAAAATGCCCGGTCGATTTGATTATTACAATAGTTGTTATCACACTGCCCTCTCATATTGGGCATATTTCTAACTTCCGGGGCATTTTATAATGTCCTAATAATCACTTGGTCCATAACATATACATAGGTATGTATACAGAGACAGTAAAACCCTAACTATATATTTTATAATATCGTCAACTGTACAAACACAATAAGCTATTTATTAGAAGCAGCATACTGTCCAAGTGTTACTAGCATATCCGCCGCGTGTAAATACAATGTTGCTCTATACGAGTGAAGGCTCTTACAGACAGAGGCGATATCGCGTCGCGACGTGTCACGTAGCGGTGCTGCGACGCGATAATATCGCTCGCGATATCGCCTCTGTCTTTAAGAGCCTTGAATCGTAATTGTAATTTATAACACATTTGCTCGTAAAGGGTCTCTTATTCCACGAATTTCAATATCGTAATGTATGTCATTACGTACTTGTGCGTAATTGTAATGTAAAACGCACAGGTTTCTTTTTAATAAGGTATAACGTAATTTATCAAGATGCTCCGTCTAAAACGAAAGGTACTTTTTAAATCTTAGCAAAGAGTTTTTATGTCAGAAAAGTGGTCAACATTTTATGAATAAAATTAACTTTGGGAGATAAAATAAAAAAATAAACATTAATTAAATTAAAGAATTAATTCTTTAATTTAATTAATTTTGACAATAAATTGCAACAACAACAAACAAAAACAAAAAAATATTAATTTACTTTATTAGTAATACTGGCTGTTTTTGAGACTTTGCTTTAAAAAAAAAAAAAGCGCTGATGCGCGCGCATCGCTAATTTGTGAAATGTGAACAAGTAAAAATTATTCCGCGCGCTTTTTCTTTTCGCTATATTGTTTTTATTTGAAAATGTCGTCAAGTAATGATGAATTTATTAATTCGGCACCGCCAGAAGTCTCAGAGGCAGCGAAAAAGGCTATTCTAAGCCTCTTGCCTGAAAAATCGACCGATAGATACTTACAAACGTATCAAAATTTCATCTTATGGAAAACAAGCAAAGATCCAAATTCATTTTCAGAAAGTGTGTTTTAAAGATTTATTCGTTTATGAAAGTCCGAGTTTCATTTATTTCCTCGTTTATCGCCTCGGTTGTAATTTTCAACTTACCGCTCTTATATAATAATTATTAAATAATTAACTCCGTATGGAACCCGTGCAGGACTAACGGACGACTTCGTAGTATTTAATACTCTTTTTGTGCAGAGTTCCTATTTATAAAGGAACTGTCTAATCCGATCAACGCAAGTGTGAGGAAGTACATAATTTACTAGTTTCTGCCCGCGATTTCGTTCGCACTACAATATCCATTCTCTTTGGTTTTTTTGTTTGTATGTTTGATCTCGCTAATCTCTGGAACTACCAATCAGATTTGAAAAATCTTTTTACATTTGATAGCCCAATTCTTGAGGAAGGTCATAGTTTATTTAACGTCACGCTAAGACCCTTAGGAGCCGAGCAAAAAGAAAAAAAATCAGAAAGAACGCTAAACAAAAACGAAGTAATAGCGTGGAAAGGCGATGCGATCCAACCCACCCCGTTGGATCGCATCGCCTTTCCACGCTATTACTTCGTTTTTGTTTAGCGTTCTTTCTGATTTTTTTTCTTTTTGCTCGGCTCCTAAGGGTCGTAGCGTGATGTTAAATAAACTAAATATAATTACCTTATATAATAATATAATAAACTATATAAAATAACCTTAAATAATGAACCTTATATAATAAACTATAATTATATAAAAACCTTCCTCAAGAATTGGGCTATCAAATGTAAAAAGATTTTTCAAATCTGATTGGTAGTTTCAGAGATTAGCGCGTTCAAACAAAAAAACAAATTGAGACGATTTCGTGACTCAAGTTGTCTAAATAATAAACATGTTAATTAAAAAAAAAACAAAATGCAAGAGGTGAACGGTCTATGTTAATTATATCCAAAATAAAATAGAGCATTCACCTAATAGATACCTACTTCTAATTAATAATTATTTATTATTGATATTCTCACCTGTCCTCCCGTCATTTAGATATTTTAATTAAGTAAAGTATCTGATTTATAATAGGTACCTAAGTCAATTTCTGAATTTCGTACAAAGCTCAAGTGGCTTCACATACGTTTTGGCCGGAATTATCATTCCTTATTTCAGCTCTAAATTATTCTGTTCAATCTTACAACCCCCACTTATCTTAAAGAACGTTTCAAATTTCTTTATGACACACATAGGTAATAGATATCTGAGGTCATCGGATCGCTTGATACTAGAGATGCCGCTGCATTCCGCCAGCTTTTATGACAAGTCTTTTACAGTTCAAGCAGTACGCTTATGGAATGCTTGCTCAATCTTTGTCCACTTTTAAAATTTTGTTAAAAAAAAAACTTCCAATCTTTGAACTGTCGTATCTACTAAAATCTATTTTGATCTAGTTTAGTTACGAGACACAGTAGAAGTTTTATTCCTATTACTGCTATGTCCGCAGTGTTCTTCAAAGCTTTAATAACCGCTACACATTGGGCAAGTTAAGATTACCTACTATCTATTATTTCCGAATGCCTGTAATTTTTTAGCTCTCTTGCACCTAAAATAGCATTGCTAATATGACTGAAGCAGGCGTCAGTTATATGTTTCTAACTCTTTTACTAATTCTTATGCCCGTCAATGACATTGTTGTAGCTAAAACAATACTAAGTATGATAACTCATACCGATCTATAAGGTTTGACTTCCTGCACATTATAAACTGGACTGTTGTAGTAGGTAATAGGACACAAATGACTGATGTGGAGGTGTTACCCGCCTGTAACTACTTTTTAGCAATCATTTTGTTGATCACGCAGTGCTCAGCTTAAAAACTTTTTTGAGGGTTGTAATTTATTACCCAAAGTAAATGATAAAGGGAAGCTCACGAAGAACAATTGAAGAATGTTTGAAGCCGCGAAATTATTTAAAACAAGATAACATTACCTACAAGGTAGTAAGTAGGTAGATTCATAGTTTTAAATCTACATTCTTGCAGATATATCTGATTATCTAGAAAAACAAAGATCAATTGTTTATTCTGTACAAAAAAGACGAATATAAAAAAAGAAACAAAATACACACTAATACCATATCATACCCAAAAGTCTCGTATTCAAAACTTTAAAAGTCAACAATCAGTCAGTAAATCAGTCATAATTATGTTAGTTTTATAAGAAATGATATGTGTTTATTAAAACACATACCTACAAACCCAAAAATGGCTTGTAGGTAAGGTTATGCAACTACTATTAAACCTACGTAAATCCTAGAAGCTAGATGATACCTACTGCATTCAATGCTAAGCTGTTTACGAAGTAAATACCTAGGAATATGATTATGGTTATGATCCGAGGATGTCCATACCATATGCGATAAAAACAACATGTTAATATGATATCAACTGAAAATTTGCATGTTACAAATGGAGGTTGTGTCAATTAAATTGAAAACTTATGTTCAATTAATAATTTAGTCATAATGAAGATGACAGGATTTTCAATTACGCATCAGTGAACTTAGAAATGTGTTCGTACTTCGCAATGCTACACCGTACTTGTGAATAATAATATGAGCTAATCATATACAAAATGATACAGACAGGTGCACGCGGAAACAAAATAAATATTTATCAAAAATAAGTGACATTTTAGACGTTCTTGGTTTTGCAAGGATATCAGATTTATTAAAAAGAGCAAAAGTTTGACCTATGACATAATCTTATTACAATTAGGCATGTCAGGCAAAATAACGCTATCTGTCCGTTAGCTTATTATTTGGAGACCATTCTTCCGATTAACTACCTACTTGTCCATTTTTTACTAGCACTTCCCGCGTGGATGTTGGAAAATATCCGAAGGGAACTTACCGAGAGTTCCTTCCTTATTCCTTGTCTACATTATAAAGGGAACCTCTGTGCAAAATTTCAGCTTTCTAGGTCCAAAGGTTTGGGCTAGGCGTTGATGAATCAGTCAATCAGTCAGTCAATTAGGACTTTTCTTTTTATTAATTATATAGATTAATTCGTGGAAGTTCATATATGAATGTTAAGTGTTACGGTACTTATAAGAGAGGCGAGCGCAAAGCTACTCTAAGGTCCGTATTACAGAACGTCACTCAATACTCAAGCATTACTTAAAACTAGATTCAAGCCATTTGATTGGTTGAAACTAGTTTTACACTAGGTTTAAACAAAGATCAATGCTTGAATTTCCTTCTGTAATAGCTACGGACCTAAGTCTCTCTCTTTCTACTGTTAGTAATTGTCATATGAAATACACTTCAAGTAACCTGTTCCTCTATTAAGACAGCATTCGCTTCAGAGCGTATCTATTTCTACAATCACTACAGCTTCAAAGTGATATTGACCTGATCACTTGACATTTCGATAGCTTAATGTCAACCCCATAATTTTTTTGGCTTTTCTACTAGCGTCATCGCTAATTGAAGTTACTTTGTCTAGGCCCTCAGGACTACTTTCGCACATTGAGCCTCTCTTTCAATTAATTTATATCATCCAATAACGTATAACAACAACAAAAACAGCCTATTATTTAAATTAACCCAAAACATGAATTTTAACTAGCCTTTATGGGTTACGCAATATCGCCAACGGCAATAAACTTATTTTTTATGTCAATATCCAAGCGGATCTCATTTACAAGCTATATTTAAATGTTAAAATAACTTTTATTTAAAGCAATACCAATGGATTAATACTGGTTGCACAAATGGGCAAAATAGGAATCATGCGTTCGTTAATAATAACAAGAAATGTCAAAATTTTTAAAATCGGTACCTACATAAAAAATGGTGTGCCTGAATAAATTTTGAGAAGGCAAAACAATTAGGTTACACAAATGTCGGATTTAAAACAAAAAATATGTGTAATGGATCTATAATTTTATATGAAATTGCCGACTTCGCTGATTTACGTGATTTTGCCACTGTTTTATGAATTTTTGCTGTAAGAGGTTTAGAATAACTTAGTAATATTTTAGGGAAATTTTTTAAAGAAAAATAATTCCTTTTAATTTCGGCTATTTATAACTCTCGTTCATATAATTAAGACAACAGGAATAAACTTCAGTTCAAAATCAATCCATTTCCTAAAAAAAATGCAAAAAAACATTTGGCATTAAAAAATCTTTTAAAACAACAATCATTCTCGCATTATAAACTCGACGCAAAACAAAAAAAAACCGGTCAAGAGCGAGTCGGACTTGCGCAAAGTGTGCTATTTAGAGACATCGTTTTATTTTCCTGTACATAAACTTCTATCACATAGAATAATTTCAAATTTTTCTCTTTGCAAACTTCGGAGATAAGGGGGGAACGGTATTTTTTTTACATTTTTCAACAAAAGTCGAAAAGCTTAAAAAAAAAATTGAGAATGTTTAAACAGCGCTCTTTCATATGATACCCCACATGCCCTAATAGTAGCCACACTTTGAATTTTTAAGACCCCCTTTCAGTCCCTGTTGTAAAAAAAAATATAAATGTTTTTATTTCTTCCTTGATTTCAAAATAGTTGGGTAATCGTCATCTAAAAAGTTCTTGATTCCAGCTGTGACAGAGAGACAGACAGACAGACAGACAGACAGACAGACGGACAGACAGACAGATGGAGTCACACCATACGGGTTCCTTTTTTACCATTTTGGTACGGAACCCTAAAAAGTACCTAATTCATTAGATCATAATTGAATTGATCTTTTAACTTGTGCTAATAATTGCTGTTAATTAAAACTTATAGAAATACAGTATTGTAACTGTAAAATTACGTCTGTAAAATCACGTAAATCAAAGTAAAACAAAGTCGACAAAATTTCGTGTACGGCCTCTTATCATTGGAATACCAAAAAAGGTTTTTATAAAATTACAAATTAACAATATTCCTCTATTTGTGCTTTGGAACCTTTAAATAACCGTATTTTTTATTGCGTTGACTTAGAAGCTTGATTTTTAGGGTTCCGTACCTCAAAAGGAAAAAACGGAACCCTTATAGGATCACTTCGTTGTCCGTCTGTCTGTCTGTCTGTCTGTCAGTCTGTCTGTCTGTCTGTCCGTCTGTCTGTCTGTCTGTCAAGAACCTTTTTCTCAGGAGCGCGTGGAGGTATCAAGTTGAAATTGATATCAAATACGTAAGTCTGTGGTCCCTTGGAGTTCTAATAAAATCAAGCTTCTAAGTCAACGAAATAAAAAAATACGGCCATTTATGCGACATATTTTGATGCTCGCAAGTAAATCAAAACCTATAGGGTACTTCCCGCTGACCCAGAATCATGAAATTTGGCAAGAACAAAGGTCTTACAGCACAAGTAATGGAAAAAGTCCGAAAATTGTTAATTTATAATGTTGTCATATAATTTTTTTTTTTTAAGTTTGTCATCTGTCAAGGCCCTTTTTCTCAGGAACGCGTGGAGGTATCAAGTTGATACGTAAGTCTATAGTCCCTTAGATTTATAAAAAAAAACCGGTCAAGAGCGAGTCGGACTCGCGCACCGAGGGTTCCGTTCCGATTTCTGAAAAAGTGTGCTATTTAGAGACATCGTTTTATTTTTCCTGTAATCTTTACATAAACTTCTATCACATAGAATAATTTCAGATTTTTCTCTATGCAAACTTCGTAGAAAACGCGGGGAGGGTATTTTTTTACATTTTTCATCAAAAGTCGAAAACTATGCAGCCTAAAAAAAACTAAAAAAATGTTTGAGAATGTGCAAACAGCGTTCTTTCATATGATAACCCACATGCTCTAGTACCCCACATTGAATTTTTAAGACCCCCTTTCAGTCACTGTTACAAAAAAAAATATAAATATTTTTACTTTTTTCTTATTTGCAAAATAGTTGAGTAAACGTCATCTAAGACTGTTCCAAATTTCAAGTGGAAAGCATTAGTAGTTCTTAAGATATCCAGCTGTGACAAACAGACAGACAGACAGACAGACAGACTGAGTCACACCATAAGGGTTCCTTTTTTACCATTTTGGTACGGAACCCTAAAAATCAAGCTTCTGTGAACGAAATAAAAAATACGGCCATTTATGCAACATAATTTGATACTCACAAGTAAATCAAAACCTTTAGGGTACTTCCCGTTGATCTAGAATAATGAAATTTGGCAAGAAGCAAGGTCTCACAGCACAGGAAAAAGTCTGAAAATTTATTATTTGTAGTTTTATCACATAAAAAAAACCGGCCAAGTGCGTGTCGGACTACGCACAATGAAGGGTTCCGTAGTTGGGATTAAATTATACCAAAAACAAACTTAATTTTATAGTTGAAAAACATGTTCCCATACATTGCAACAGTAAATGTAAGTTTGTACTCACAATATTGAGAGATTTACTATGTTATTTTAAGACCACAAACTTCTTATAGGTTTTCCTGTAATCTATAGGTAAAGAACTATTTTCTGTATTTTTTTCAAAATTTTAGGCTCAGTAGTTTCGGAGAAAAGGGAATTGTCAATTTTCGTATACTTTCTTAAATAACTTTAAAAACAATTTATTTTAAAATTATAAAAAAAAAAATATTTTAGACCCTTTCATTTGATATGTCACACGGTACAGTTTGCAAAACTTTTTTTTTTAATTTTCTTATTTGCCCCCTAAAAGTGACCTCCACATTAAAAATTCATTTATTTACTTTACCCGTACGTGTATGGGTCACAGAAATCCATAAGTATACCAAATTTCAACTTAATCGGTCCATTAGATTCGGAGCAAATTGGCTGTGACAGACGGACAGACAGACAGACAGACAGACACACGAGTGATCCTATAAGGGTTCCGTTTTTTCCTTTTGAGGTACGGAACCCTAAAAATGAGTTCCAAAACGTAAGTACAGAGCTCCGTCTCCCTAATTACTTCTTAGGGTTCCGTACCTCAAAAGAAAAAAACCGGACAAGTGCGTGTCGGACCACGCACAATGAAGGGTTCCGTAGTTGAAAAGAATTTAGGTATCCCAAAAAGAAGCTTAACATTGAATCCCAAAAGTATTTTTTTATGACAAAAAATTACAAATTCCCAATTTTCGGACTTTTTCCTTTACTTGTGCTGTGAGATCTTGCTTCTTGCCAAATTTCATGGTTCTAGGACAACGGAAAGTACCCTATAAATTTGGTTTTAGTTGCGAATATCAAAATATGTCGCTTAATGGCCGTATTTTTTATTGCGTTGACTAAGAAGTTTTATTTTTTGGAACTATTTAGGGATCATAGATTTACGAGTTTGGTATTTATTAATTTCACCTTGATACCTCCACGCGGTCCTGAGAAAAAGGGCCTTGACAAAATGACAACCTTGAAAATATTTTTTCTTGTGTCAGAATAATAAATTAACAATTTTCGGATTTTTTCCTTTACTTGTGTTGTGAGACCTTGCTTCTTCCCAAATTTCATGATTCTAGGACAACGGGAAGTATCCTTTATGTTTTGATTTACTTGCGAGTATCAAAAAATGTCACATAAATGGCCTTATTTTTCTATTGCGCAGAAAAAGGGTCTTGACAGACAGTCAGACAGGCAGACGGACAGACAGACGGATAAACAAGTGATCCTATAAGGGTTCTGTTTTTTCGTTTTGTGGTACGGAACCCTAAAACCGATGAAAAACTATATTCAAACACGAATGAAACCTGATTCAAGTAAAAAAAAACCTTACTATTACCATAATTGCCCAATTATAGCTCATAATCGGCCATATTACTAGGAGTACAGTTATAATGAATGGTTGCTTAGAACTACTGTTTACGCACCGAACTTTAAGTAATAGATGATACAAATTGTACCTATTTAAGTCAATTATTTATTGTTATAGAAAGAATACGGGTAGTTGTTGCTTTTTTGTAACATTGACAATTACTTAAGTTTTTAGTTTTAAATATACCCACATGACTGTTTGGGAGAAAAAATAAGCACTATGATCTATTTTGGCAGCAAGCTTTTATAATTCTGGGAATATTTCTTGAAAGTTTTTAAACTGTTTTTTATTTTATAAAAAATACGGAAACGCTAAACCACCAATATCCATATTAACCAAAGATTGATTTTCGGGAAATTACAAAAACTAGTATATTATAATTGGATCAATCTTAAGTACCGGCATTGAATTAATTGACCTCGGCGACAATGATGATGCGGTATATCAATATATGCTCATGTATGTTACAATATTGTGATTTGGATCTTATTAGAGCATATCATTAATTAGTATACAAAAAACGATTCTCAAACTGGAACTGTCCCGTTACCGATTTATTATTTTTTGTTATCTTCTTATTAAAAAAAAAATGTTTTCTGTTGCAATGAATATTGGAAGGCTCACTTTTCTGTGAATTTTGCCGTCCGATATTTGAAGAGTTGCGAGAATAATTTCACAATTTTAATAATTTAACCACGTAAACCGTCAACAGTTGACTAAGGTGGCATCATGCAGCTGTCAGCATCTAGCCGCGTTGCTCCGTCTTTTGAGCCTCCCAAAGGTTTGCTTTTTGAACTTTATTATTAATTTTTTTAGTTATAATGTTCTATATCTGTTGTCTAGTCACAAATCCTTCATGAATGTAACGAGAGATTCTTTCTTCATTGCGTGGTCTAAAATTTTTAAAACGGCTTTTGTATACGTTATTGTCGCAGCTGTCACCTGTCAAAATGTGCATCTGGTTGCAGTTGGTCGCGCCGATTGACAACATTAAGGACTGATCCGGTGTGGTGAAAAGCTTATGGTTCAGAACAATAGATGTCACATCGAGTGTTTTCATTGAACGCGAATGACAGGTGTGATATGTCATCACACACACCGGTGGGCATTCCGGTGGGTGTGATGTTGATCCACCATGCACCACGCAGACTGCGTCATGGTCAATCGACCATGTTCATCGATTGTTTTGAGGCAATCACCATCGACTTTCCACAATCTACTTAGTTGCACGATTGCATCTTAACCCGCTGCTTTAAGACAATACATCACCTGCAAAGATTGCTTACCATTAATATAATTATAACGCGTTTGCTAGAAAACAAGAGGTCATACATTTTAAAATCATCACCATAACTTAGTGCTGTTCTGTCGTAAAATACCGATATTAAAATGCATCTGGTTAGACTGGCTACCTACTGAGTAGTATGACATACTTGGGAAATGGCATGGCCTCATGTCAGACGATGTTAGGGTTAGCTTCCAGTTTGATTAAAAGCGGCTGAATTTGGAATATTATAAATTGATTTGAAGGTATATATAGGTATATATAGGTCCATATGTTTGACGTTAAAATGGTTTTCAAAAATAATTAAGTACTACATTTTCAAACCCAAAAGGTAAGCCTTTAGTTTTCAAGAAACACTAATTATTTAAGTTATTACAAAGCATTTAAATTAGCAGTTACAATCCTGAAAGGAAAATCTGATGGCATAAAACAATTTGTTATAATATTATATTCTAGAATTCTGAACATTTAGCACGTTAGGATACCTAATCACTTCACAGTTTTTTTTAGCACTAATACTCCTAACCCTTACATTCGTAGTACCGTTGCTAAAAGTTAAGAGAAACATTGTTTTAAAAGCAAACAGGCTATGAATTAGGATCCAGATTTTCCCCGGGAAAAGTTTTATGATATATTAGTTAGGTCCCAAAACAGAAACATGCATTGATTACTAAAAAATAAAAAGTAAACCGAAACAGATAAGTACCTACTTCGCTTTCAGCTTTTTTTTTTACAAAATGTAATTTTCTGAAAAAGAATCGACGAGGGCATTAAAATAATTGTAAAACTCAGAAAATTATCTACCATAGCGTATTTTCGTTTTATGAACACGAAATCTAAATCTGAACTCTCTAAATATTGACATTGTTTTGAATTGTCCTCCTGAAAGAAACGTATTTGCATCTATTTAGTGTAGCTGTTTTGTACCAAGTAGTTTTTTGTACCAACAAGTTTAAGCATACTTGAAACAAGAAATTGATTTGTAGGAATGGTTTGTTCAATATCTATCGCACGCTGGTTGGAACCCGTAGACTTCTCCAACCAAGGGAACAACACCTACTGAAAAATTGTGAATTGTAAATTGTTGATACTCTCAAAAATCATTGCTACTTTCTTGATGGCAAAGCAATTATACCCAGCCAGCGTAATTTAACAAACTTGACAACATATTATTAATTTAGTTAAGTTTCTCTTTAAGTGAACTGTTATTTGTTCTTTGAGAAATAAATAAGTAAACTGTATTCTCCTTCCAAATAAACTTTGAAAAAACGTATTTGCATCTGCGTACCGTTAGTGTAGTTGTTTTGTACCAAGTAAAATAAAAAATAAAATAAATAAATAAATATCCTTGGACATTTCACACAACGCCATCTAGTCCCAAGCTAAGCATGCTTGTGTTATGGTAACGAGATGGCTGATAAACTACATAGATACGTTTTTTTTTTTTGTAAATACATACATATTATACTTACATAGAATAACACCCAGACTCGGAACAAATACTTGTAGGTCGTACAAATATTTGCTCCGTGCGGGAATCGAACCTGCGACATGCTGCGCAGCAGTCAATCGCTCAACCATTGCGCCAACCGTGTTGTCAAAGTAGTTTTTGTACTAAGAAGTTTAAGCATACTTGAAACTTGGAATTTATTTTACAAATGTTTTCTGGAATATCTACCACATGCTGTGGATCCTGTGGAGAAACCCGTGGTTAAAGAAAATTATTACAAAAATACTGAAAAATTGTGAGTAGTGAATTGTTGATACTCTCAAAAATCATTGCTAATTTTTTGATGGCAAAGCGATTATACTTCCCAACGTAAATACAAAAATTTTAACAAATAATAACAAACTTGTCAATAAGTATTCTCTTTAAAAATGAACTTTAAATTTCCAACTTGTTTACTTTATAACTTGTGTAAAGAAAATAAACGTTTTATATTACTATTATTTATTATTATTATTTACAATTATTATGTAATCCTTTTAAAGCATTTTGCCTGAGGCATATTGATTGAAATATTTACCACTTTTTTTTTAACTTTACATTGTTTTCAAGCGACATGTTATGAACAATGAAACTATGTAAAATTTTTAAGCTCTTAATGCCAAAATAAGCTTCTTCGCTACGCGCCACACCTAGAATTGACACTTGTGAAGTGGGCTTGTCCAAGTTCGGTGAAGTTATTAAGTTTATGACAGTTTTTTAGCATTTTGGGTTCAAACTGCATGTATTCACTCCCACTAAATACATAAAATTAATTATAATTATTTATTATAATTAATAAAATTAATTAAGAGTTATTACAACACTCTTAAAAAAATCACGCTCTAAAAAGTGAAACAAGAAAATATTCTCATCTGAAATTAGAAAAAGACAGACAAATTAAAAATCCGGAGTCATACGTAATCTGTTCAATTAACATGACGTGTGACTCCGGATTTTTAATTTGTCTGTCTTTTTCTAAATTCAGACGTCATTTTAAAAAAATATTTCCAATTATTGGGTGCATGCAATCAAAGCCGCGAGCAATAGCTAACAATATAATATGTATTTTTGAAATGTGATAATTAAGCCCTTTCATTTGATACCCATCACGGCAACATTGAAAAAACTTTTTTTTTAGTTCATGGTTTTATGTCCTCTAGAGAGCGCCATATTCAATTTAATGTGACGCCACATAGCCTATAACCAGCGTACAATCAGGACGCTATCAACGACACCTCATTTGTCAAATTGTCATAAGTAGTTTAGAAGTTATGTTATGAGGGAACAGATGAACATAGATACATACATACCGGTCAAAATGATAACCCTCCTTTTTGCTTCGCCATTGTCGGCTAAAAATATCGTATTATTTACGATGGAAATTGAATCTACACGGGATCTGTATAAAGTCAAGGCTTGTCAAAGAGTACATATGAGTAGCTAGCCATAACGTAAAGTTTACCAACAAACGACCATATTTCAAAGATTCGTATCACAAATTATCGCAGCTACTAAATTAATCAACGAAGATGATACTCACAGATTGAGAAACGCTGATGGCTAATGTATTAGCGTCAGACAACACATTATAAATGAGACGAACTGGATAGAGGAACATTATAAAATTAGATAAAAAAGGTATAAATAGGCATTGATCTATAGAAGAGCACATTCAAGTAGTTAAGTTCGCTTGATAACAACGAAAATGCGCGGCTTTTTGGTAAGTCTCAAGTGATGTGTGATCCCATCAGTGCATGGCTTTGATTCGTCATTAGTATGCATCTTATGACGGATATTCAGTCTTAATAAAGTTTAACGGATATCATAAAGTATTAATTTAATTTATGAGTTATTAGTGTCAGATCTTTGATTTTTAGTATTAATATTTTAATAAATAACTTAATTTGTTACAAGTGCTGTGTATTATATTTTGTTTATTTGTTTCAGGTGATTTGTCTGTCTATGACAGTGGCCCTTGCGGCTGATACTGGCAGGTAGTTACTGGATTTTTTACACTATTGATTTTGAAAACCTTCCCTTTTGATTTTTTGGCTGAAGTTTGAACTGTGAAAATATTTAAGGATTATAAACTTTAGTGTCAGAGTGAACTAAAAATACAACAAACTTGTTAGTACTGAAAAATATTTTCGCAATTTTCACAAAAGTGTATCAATTCAATATTAACTCATTAGAGAATACAATCCTATACTTTGGAATGGAGTGAATTACATCCTACACAAAATTTTACGTACCTTGTTGACAGTTATTGTATTGACCGATTACGGGAATCCTCACATTAGATTTTTGGCGAAACCACTACCTTTATAACAGTTTATGTAGCAGACATAATGCATTGAAAGAGCAACTGCAGTCTTTTCAATCATGATGTTTGTAAACAAATGGCCACCTCTATGCGCAACGCGAACAATTTTTTGCAATACGTGTTTAACATGAATATGTTTTATTATCTAGGGCGTTCAGTCCCTTCTCTTTCGGTTCGACAACCTCGCGGTACTCCAGGTTCACGACCCCGACACCCCTAGTGTTCAAGCCTACGCCTTCGAGGTACTACTCTACCGCCGCCCCGCGGTACGATGCCTCGGGTCGCGACAGCGCGGGACGCTACAACCCCAACATCTACGACCCCAGCCGCTACGACCCCAGCCGCGATAACTCTGGCAGATACATACCCGACAACTCTGGGGCTTACAAGTAAGTGGATATTAATTTCCTCGACTACGGCGAAGCATAAAGGAGGGTTATTGCATATTTGGTTGCAATTGGGATGTGTAGGCGAAATAACGTTTACTGCTTCTATTTCTCTAATCTAAATGGGATTAAATTAATTTCTTTTACCATTTTGACATTGACATTAAGCTGTTAAATGTTGATTGTGAATCAGCGAATTTAATTACGAAACTATAAAAACAAAAATATACTTCATCTAGGATTGGCAAAAATTCGATATAAAGGTCTGTCAAACGTGCAGTCGTATAAATTACTGTGTTTTTGAATGTAACTCTTGATTATGAGTTCAAAAAGTTTCTTATCAATCTGGGACATTTAATAACCGTGATATTATTATGTTGTATTGTTTAGCGGTGACCGTGGTGACCGCGGTGGTTCCGGTGGTGCATACACCGGATCTGGATCAGCAGGTGGTCCCGGCGGTGCTTACTCTGGATCTGGATCCGCGGGCGGTCCCGGTGGAGCTTATTTCGGATCTGGATCTGCTGGCGGTCCCGGTGGTGCTTACTCCGGATCTGGCAATGCTGGCGGTGCTGGTGGATTCTACAGCGGTGGTGACGATGCTGGCCGCTACAGGCCTGATGGCAGCGGTGCTTACGAGTAAGTACATAACATTTTCACGGTATTTTTAACTAGATTAAAACTACAAACCAGACAGTTGTACTGTTTTAGACTTTATAATTACAAAATAGTCGGTTCAAGTTACTGGAAAAACATGAATAGGTAGTTCGATTAATTTTAAATGCTCACTATCATGAAAAAGCTTTTCAGAGATATAAACTTTACTGTATCTAAGCAAAAGCACAATTATCCATAATTGTAATCAAGAAAAAGATTGTATCATTTATCATACAGGTTAGCAGTATATATCATAGTCTCCGTGATCTATTTAATTATCAAACGATTGGATCATAAATTATCAGGTGTTAATTAGATTTGTTTAAATATTTAACAGTTAATGGTCATCACTTGATTATTTTTACGATGTTGGCCTTACTTGAATGAATATTCCACAGCGGTGACCGTGGAGACCGTGGCTCAGCGGGAGGCTTCTACACCGGTGACAAGTCCAGCGGTTCTGGAAGCAAATTCAGCGGATCTGGCAGCGGATCTGGCAGCGGATCAGGCAGCGCAATTGGCAGTGGATTGGGCAGCGGTCTAGCCAGCGGATCCGGTAGCGGTTCTAGCAAATACGGTTCCGGCAGTCTCTCTGGCACTGGCTCTGGAGCATACGGCAAGGGATCTGGCTCCACTGCTGGTTCAGGTTATGACTACAAATACGGTATCATCCGCCAAGAGACTGATGTCAACCCCGACGGTTACCACTACCTCTATGAAACCGAGAACAAGATCCTCGCTGAGGAAGCCGGTAAACTGGAGCAGATCGACAACGAAAATGACGGAATTAGGGCTAAGGGATTCTACGAGTACGTCGGTCCCGACGGTGTCACCTACAGGGTGGACTACACCGCTGATGAGAACGGTTTCGTCCCCGTGGGTGATCACATTCCCAAGTAAATGTAGTCCAATGGTTCCTCATACATTTTTGGGGTGATTATATTTTACGTATGCAAATATACTACGCTGTACCTGTCCTAAATAAATTGAATAAAGATGCTACTTGTTATTGGGTTCGTTTTATTTATTTGACAAGTTTGTGATTAAACTTTTATAGATGTTGATTGGCGTATCTGTCTATACCGATTTTGAAATCGAAAGACAAATTTAATTCAGGTTATTCTGTGCATAATTATAAGTTTGTGATTTTATTATAATTTCAATAAAATCATTATTACATTTTCGCAAATATTTTAGGGCCGGTTTTTACTAGAACCGGATACGGCTTAATGTCAGAAGGTACGTCACTCAAGAGCTATAAATTATAGATTACTTAACTGGTTGAGACCTTTAGTTAGTAGGTACAATCCATAAATGTGGTAAATATAACACTTTTGCATTGAATTAAACATCAAAAGACGTAGACACAGCACAATATAATATATGTATTATTATTGTAAGATGGGTCACAATATCATTATAATACAAGTAAGGTAATCTGCAATCTGCATCAAAAGGATTTATGTTAAAACCTTCAAAAATGCTGACCTGGCCTCGAATATTTTATGCAGTCGCAGCATGATGACGTCATCAGAAGCAGGTTAATAAAAAAAAAACCGGTCAAGAGCGAGTCGGACTCGCGCACCGAGGGTTCCGTTCCGATTTCTGACAAAGTGTGCTACTTAGATACATCGTTTTATTTTTCCTGTAATCTTTACATAAACTTCTATCACATAGAATAATTTCAGATTTTTCTCTTTGCAAACTTCGGAGATAGGGGAGGGGGACGGGGACGGTATTTTTTTACATTTTTCATCAAAAGTCAAAAACTATGCGGCCTAAAAAAAATTAAAAATAGTTTGAGAATGTGCAAACAGCGCTCTTTCATATGATACCCCACATGCCCTAGTAGCCCCACTTTACATTTTTAAGACCCCCTTTCAGTCCCTGTTACAAAGAAATTATAAATATTTTTATTTACTTCTTATTTTCAAAATAGTTGGGTAAACGTCATCTAAAACTATTCCAAATTTCAAGTTGATAGCATTAGTAGTTCCTGAGATATGAAGCTGTGACAGACAGACAGACAGACACACAGACTGAGTCACACCATAAGGGTTCCTTTTTTACCATTTTGGTACGGAACCCTAAAAACAAAAATTATGGTTGTTTCTTTCAGTAGCAATAGTTTTAGATTCATACTGTTATATTATTCACTGTCGTTTTCAAAGACAACATGCTGTTATAATGACCATAAAATTTGAGTTGTCACTCTTGGGTGCGTTATCCACGAACAACACGACACACACACACACACAACACGAGAGTTATGTATATAAATTTGTTTTTTTTTTGTGGATAGAAGATAATTTCAACGTGCTCTTAAAAAAGCTACATAAACTTGATTTTGCACATAGAACATCTATATGAGGACATAACAAAAACAACCTTCATGCCTATTCAATTAATGGATATTTGAAAAGCGAGTGATTACGTGACAAATCTGGGTTCGGGTCGAGTGAATAATATCCCATTTCGTCAGGGTAGTTCAGGTCAGGGTCAGGCCACAGTAGTTTCCATCCGGGATGTTCCCGGATTTTTACCAACCATGGCGGTAGTGTGCACTCCTTACGCCATAACCCAAGTGGCCTGTGTTGTAGGTACATACAAAGCTTTTTAATAAAGTAGAGACTAGAAGATTGTACCTAGGTTTGTACCTACTAACGAAATCTTTTCGACTTTTGTTTGTACTTCATTGAGGATGCTGTGTGCCGGAGATCGTTTTATGTCTTAGTAGAGCAGCAGGTTGAGCTATGTCTGCTGGCGGATAAATCTTCTTGAGGTTTTCTCGTACCAATCAACCTGCTTAATTGATGTGTGAGAATCGAAAGCATACGTATAAACAATACATAAAAAAAACAGGCCAAGTGCGTGTTGAACCACACACAACGAGGGGTTCAGAAGTTGAGATGAATATTGTATCCCAAGAACTTTAGTCTTGTAATTGTACTTTTTAAACTTTCGCGATTTGTACACACGGCTACACATCAACCTATAGATTTCCAGTTTACGCCGACCTCTCACTGTAAGAAAATCCTACACAATGCGAGATCAGCTTATACTGGGAATGTATAGCTTGATGTGTAGCCGTGTGTACACATTATAAAACAAAATCGAGAACGGGTCTTATCGCGATATTCCTTTTTTACGAGGTAAACAGGTACAGTAGTACCCAAGTAATAAGGCGCGTCGTGAATCTTCGTTCGCACAGAAAAGAAAGTATGGCCCCGAAGATTAACGAGAATACTTAAAACTTACAATCAACCTTAGATCACTACTATAAGGTTCATAATACACTGCAGCTGTTAGTTCCGTCTCACTCGCAAGTATGGCAGCTGTCAAGCGGCGCGCGCTAACATGGCGGCAGCTACCGACCAAATAGCGGTACAGGAAAAATCGTGGAGCGTGCCGATTGGTCAATAGCATTTCCCGCGCTTTGAAAATTCATCTTCTGCGCAGGTACATCGATAAGCCATATTAGTTGAGTACTACTGTACCTACTTGTTTCCCGACGTTTCGACCACCTTGCAGCGATCGTGGTCACGGGAGGACTGATGACAGGTCAGCGACGACGTTTTCGTAAAGTGCGGGAATGTGCATCTACCCTCACTTGGTCTTCACAATTTTTATTAATCAGTTAGTCAGTTTATTTTTCAGTTTTGTAGTTGAAAAAAAATGTTCTCCCATCTTTGTGTGTGTTATCCAAGTATGTTTTACAAATAAATTATTCTTATTCTTACTGTCAATTCTTCAACTGCAAATGTAAGTTTGTAATCGCAAAAACAAAATACTTTTTGTGATAAAAACATGTTGAACAACATTTTGAGTACGTTACATCGCAGTGAACTGAGAGCTTAATATTATTGGCTTTCAGAGTGACCTTTTATAATAATAATATGTAAATGCAGCAAGGCGGAGTATTCCCATCTGTCCCCGAGTGTCTGTCCCCAAACGGGGACAGATGGAAATTTTCGTGTTATCTGTCCCCGAACTTTTATATGGAAATTAAAACTTTTATCTGCCCCTGAAAGTTATTAATTAAAGTGTGTGTCCGCGAATGGGGCACATGGGAATATTCGTGTCATCTATGCACAAACTTATAAATGGGACAGATGGGAATTTAAAGATTTATCTGGCCTCAAAATATTTTTTAATTAAAATTGTAATCTGAAAACAAAGTAGAAACTATCGCGCTATAACCCTCGACAAAACTACTGTAAAGGACTGTAATATTTGTTGACTTTATTATAATTTTTGACCATCAGATGACGTTTTATTCATTCCTGTAAAAAAATCAAGTACCAACACCGTTCTGTACCTGTCGCTCGCCTACCACGTTATTCCGTTTGATCTGTTCATGCCACATCCAATCGCGATAGTACTCAGTTTTCAGGATACAATTTTAATTGGAAAATATTTCGGAGGCAGATGAAACTAAAATTCCATTGTGGCCCCATTCAGGGCAAACACTTTAATTAAAAAATAATTTCAGGGGCAGATAAACTTTTAATTCCCATCTGTCCCCATTTATAAATTCGGGGACAGGTGACACGAATACTCCCATCTGCCCCCACGAAAATTTTCATCCATCCCCATTCGGGGATAGACATTCGAGGACAGATGAGAATACTCTCAGCAAGCCATCAGTGTATATTTTGATGTGCTCTACCTTCCCAGAACTTTATGTAGAAGTGAATGGCATGCAGGTGGCATGATGATGATTAGATAGATAACTCACAACTATAAACTGTATAAAATATTTTTATTAATCCCATGCTCACTTTTATGATTTGAAGAAACAAATATATAATTAATGCACAGATAATTATAGAACACCACAGCATAATTGCTAATTTGCCGGTACATAAATAAATATTTTTTGTCGGTGAACCGTTTAGGTGATCGGTCATTGACGTATGATCTAATATGACTTCCTCTTTGTACACTCATTCTTTGACTGGTATGAATAGTTTCTTAATTTTATAATTGAAGGTTGTCGACCTAGAACTAAACGGGTTTCTGCATCTTTTATGTACGTTACTATACATTGCATATGTAAGCCGAGCTTTGAGGGATATAAGGCATCATGTTATTTCTAGCCAGTAAATTCTTATGGGGCAAGGTGAGTAAGCAAAACTACTTTATGGTAATATAAGTATCTAAGAATTATAATTTTAAGGTAATACCCCTTTATTGTTATAGTAATGCAATATTACGCTATTCATTAGGTACCTACTAGCTGACCCGACAGACGTTGTCCTGTCCAAATTTCAATAATTCATACAAATTCCCATAGAAAATGCACTTTCAGTTTTCCCGAATTTTCCAATTTTCTCGGCATTTTTTACAATTTTTCTCTTCATAAGAACTTTCTTCAGCCTTAAAAAAATATTTAAAAAAATAAATTAGCCGAATTGGTCCAGCCTTTCTTGAGTTTTACGCTTAGCAACACATTTGGGCATTAATAGAACCATGAAAAAAGTGTTTTTGCTTTTAATAATGTTATGCAAATAGTTTTGTTTACAAAAGTAGCTTAGTCAAGGAAATGTGGACGGGTATTCGTATCAAGATTAATTTCAATGATTCAAACACGGTTGGCAAGCTTTCAGTAGAATCAATACCATCAAAATATTAGAATAACTAATAAGTACCTGTTGGAAAAATGTGATTCATATTTGAGGAAAACAACATGAAATCGTCAAAAGAATTTACATCCTATTTAGTTTCAAGGAATTACCTAAACATTTATTTACTTTACTTCAAAGAAAGGAATGACAGTGTGTTGTTATTAATGTATTCTAACACTCTTATAAATACCAACATTTTTAACAGGTATTTGAAGTCTTAATACGGTCTGTTAAATCAAGTAAACGTGCCTACATTGTTTCTGTAATTTGGAATTGGTAAGGAACTGTTAACATTTTCTAATTATTCAAGCAATATACCTACATACCTAAGCCTGTTTATTTTGATTTACAAAACAATAAAAACCAGTAGCAATATTCGGTGTGTTTATAGAATTTTATTTGTTTTTTTTTTCTTGCAAGGTCGTTCGTAGTAGTTAGGTAGGTCATATTTTAATTTTAATTTTCTTTTTTGGGTACTTCTTTTTAAGTATTAACTCATAATTTATTTAGTTCATACTAAAAAGAGAAAGAAGTTGTATGAAAAGAAGTAAAATATTAATTGTCTGTGTTTGCACTATCAGAATTATTGTCGTGATCATGTGTGTCATGTGTGTGTGTGTGTGTTGTTGTGTGTCGTCATTTTGCTAATATTTTCTTACAATCACTCAACTGAAAAATAAAGTTCACTTGAATCGACGAATATCAAAGTGGTCATCATAGTTAGAAATGGGTTAAAAAGCATAGAAAAAACATGCATGTAATTGTAGATACCTATTAAATAATTTCATCCCTATACCATTATATTAAAATCCATAAAATACGTATCGGAATTTGAATCTTCCACGCTGTGTCGAGGATAACTGCTCCCAGCGTCAGGCCCTTGACCCGACCGCCTAAGGATGGGAGGTGTCACTACTTTGTACCCTTACTAAGCTTTGAAGAATCCCGTCGGTATTATAATCGAGACGAAAGCGTGAGAACTGGTTTTGTCAACAAAAGAATGAATTCTGGCAAGAGCGAGTCTGTATTACGAGTTAAGGGTATTTACATTAAGGCTTGTCCGCCGTAAAAAGCGCGGTCACTGTCGGACTACATAGAAAAGAAAGAGAAGCGCGATGACACAACGCTTGCAAAATATGAAGTAATTACCGATTTACAAAAAATCTAGGGATTGAACTAAAAAAGTAATGACATGAAATCATTCCTTATTATTCTGTAAAGAACTGTATAAATTTATGAGCACTTTTAATGAAAACTTTATGAGTAATATGGTAAAAACTCGAAAAAATAGACAGAAATAGACCTGGGTTTAGCTTTTTAGGGTTCCGTACCAAAATGGTAAAAAAGGAACCCTTATGGTGTGATTCAGCCTGTCTGTCTGTCTGTCCGTCCGTCTGTCTGTCTGTCTGTCTGTCTGTCTGTCTGTCTGTCTGTCTGTCTGTCACAGCTGGATATCTCAAAAACTACTAATGCTATCAACTTGAAATTTGGAACAGTTTTAGATGACGTTTACCCAACTATTTTTCAAATAAGAAATAAATAAAAATATTTATGTTTTTTTTTTGCAACAGTGACTGAAAGGGGGTCTTAAAATTTCAAAGTGGGGCTCCTAGGGCATGTGGGTATCATATAAAAGAGCTCTGTTTGCTCATTCTCAAACATTTTTCCTTTTTTTTAAGCCGCATAGTTTTCGACTTTTGATGAAGAATGTAAAAAAAAATACCGTTCCCCCCCATAACTCCGAAGTTTGCAAAGCGAAAAATCTGAAATTATTCTATATGATAGAAGTTTATATAAAGATTACAGGAAAAATAATACGATGTCTCTAAATAGCACACTTTTTCAGAAATCGGAACGGAACCCTCGGTGCGCGAGTCCGACTCCTTCTTGACCGGTTTTTTTTTCTTTAGTTCTACAAACTAAAATAGATTTCAGGACACATGAAAAAATCACTTCTTATGTATTCTAGATTATTGTGTATTTTTTCCATCAAAAAAGTGCTATAGTTACTGTAAAAAAACTTTTTAACAAAAAAAAAACCGACTTCCAAAAATCACTACATAGTGAAAAATTACTTTGATTTCGGAAGTCGGTGTCTTTCGTTTTATATTTACTTTCTTTTTTTTTTGCCACCGACTTCCGAAATCAAAGTTATTTTTCACTTTGTAGTGATTTTTGGAAGTCGGTTTTTTTTTTGTTAAAAAGTTTTTATTTCTCGCTTTTTAGTGGGTCTGTTTATAATTTGTATAAGTTACAATAGTCTAATGTCAATTGCTCATCACATGTTACAATATATTGCTTTTCCTGATGCTGGGACGTTATTTGTTGAGGAGTTCTGCTGGTAAGAACCAGGAGAACTCCTCAACAACCACTCACCACACGCATTGTGTGTCGAGCGGAAATTGCTTAGCAACCATATTAAAGTAATCGAATCGCAACCCGTGAAATATTTATCATTGAGTAGTTCCAGTAGCCATCTGTGGTCTTCATCATCAGTACCACTTCACCAAGTGGTGCTTTCCGAGAGCAAATGCACGAGCTACTATAAAAAATACCCAAATCGCTATAGGTGTGCCTATAATATTTGAAGAGTTCCTTCGATTTTTCCAGGATCCCATCATCAGAACTGGATTTTGACAAAAATGGGAACCATTTGGGAAGTATACCCTTTCCAACAAAAAAATAATTTTTCAAATCGGTTGGCAAGCGACGGAGTTACGCGCGAACAAACATAAAAAAAAAAAAAAAATACAAACATCCGAATTGAGAACCTCCTCCTTTTTTAGAAGTCGGTTAAAAAATGGAAACAAAGTTACTTGTTTTCGCCGTATTTTAGGGAGGACAAGCCTTAAGGCGACGATAACCGCCTTTTAATGATTTTAAACTGAAGATCACGTATAAATGTGTCAATCAATCTGCCTAGCCTTTTCCCAACTATGTTGGGGTCGGCTTCCAGTCTAACCGGATGCAGCTGAATACCAGTATTTTACATGGAGCGACTGCCTATCTGACCTCCACAACCCAGTTACTGGGTAATACGATACCCCTAGGTAAGACTGGTTGTCAGACTTTCGGGCTTCTGACGACCCGTAACGACTGTCAAAGATCCACGAATAACAGCCGGGACCAACGGCTTAACGTGCTTTCCGAGGCACGGAGGAATCTCGATATGTAAAGATGGTCACCCATCCACTGACCAACCCCAGCAAGCGTAGCTTAACCGGGATCACGTATAAATGTGTAGTGTTAAATATTTGGAAAAAATATTTGTTTAATTAGAAAATTTCCTAATATCCTATTATGTGAATATTTAGGATTATGTTTATATTACATAGTGTAATTAATTTTGTAAGGTTATATCTAACTCGGATAAAAACTGAGAATCACGCAAAAACTATTAAGCGATTTTTTATAAAAACTTCATTATTTGAAATAAAATTTAATTGTTTATCTTTTAGTATACGTGTGTTAATTAATAAGTACTCTTTGTTTTATGTATAATCAATTAATACTGCGTGTAATTTGGGTCAGCGCTCCTTGAGGGGCGACTCCTATTACTGGCTGGACGTACGACGCGTTGCGTGATCTCAGCACAGAACACGCAAGCTAACCACTCGAGGCCGTTGTCATATATCTGCGTCTTAAGGGTTTTTCTTTAGGCCATAAATGACTATTTTAGTGCTTTACTTTTTTATTATGGTTTATTACGACAAAAATATATGTACTGGGTTAATGGCTTGGGTACTAAATTATTGATACATCTACTACATTTGCCTAATTATTTAGTAGGTACCTACTTACCTCGTATTTAGAACAGAAGCTATAAGGTCAGTCGGGGCAAGTGCGCCATACTTTTTGCATAGATGACTTCGATGCTAAATTTTTTTTTTAATGCAGACCTAAGAGTGTAGTTATATTAAATAATATAAATTTGGTATTTTGTAGCTGCAAGAAACGTCGATTCAAGCAAATCTATCAATAATTTTACGATATTTTATAAGAAATTGGGAAACATGGATATAGGCGCACTTGCCCCTGGAAACAGGAGCAAGTGCGCCTATATAAAAAAAAACCGATAAAATAGTATGTTACCAGAAAAGTAGATCATTTATTCAATAGGGCATAAATAACTAAACGCATAGTTTTTTAATTTACTCGTCCTAAAGGCTACTGCAGCTTCCATAAGAAATTTGGGGAAAGTGCGCCATAGATTAGCAATCAGAGGTTCTGAACCTTTTTTTCTCTTTTTAGATAAAGTGAAAACTGTTGTATTTATGTAAAAATGGTTAGTTTGGCTGGAATAATAGATATCTTTAATAATAAACCAAATTAGACTGTTATTATATTCTATTTATTAATTTTAAAAATACAAAAGTAGGTAACAATTTTTCCATCGACGCGATAGGACGCAAATACTTAGAATCTAGTGAATGGCACTCAAGAACATCTGAAAAGACAATAATTTTAGGACTAATTATGGTAAGTATGGACTCGTCTGGGCGTGGACTTTACGGCAGCTGTCCAATTGCTTCTTGTCGAGAGGTCTGTGGGCAACCGGGTATGTAGATATTATGATAACAGCCGGGACCGATGGTTTACCGGCCACTCATCCATGGACTGATCGCGCCAAAGTGCTTAGGTGGGCTGTAGGCGCCCATAAAGTATAGAACAAAGGAAATGACAAATACGATGGTTTTACTGTAATAAAAATCAAATTAAGTACTTAAAAATCGTAGCACTAAATACAAGGCTTTTACTAAACCCGTCACCCAACCAAATCTCATCCTCCGCCTCCATCACAAGACCCTAAGCACACCTAGACAGTAAATTCTCAATAAAAAACCTGCCAAGTGCAAGACGGACTCGCTCACAAAGGGTTCCGTAATATGTTTTACAATCGCAAAGATAACTTTGTATTTCATAATGATACTGTGATTTACAAGGTTATTTTTTGCAGTTGCAGAAAATCGCCCATATTTAAACAAAATACCTTATGAATCGCCGTTTTAAGTATTTTTTGATTATGTACAGTATAAGGTACATTATATAATAGAGCTCGTACAAAAATGGTATAAAATTGTCAACTTTTACGGCCCCCTATTTCTTCATTTTAGAAGATAAAAAAAATAAAAATGTCTTTGTACTCTACTCGACGAGTTCTACACAATAACTATCTATCTTCTTAATTAACTTCAAAACAATTTATTTTAAAATTATAAAAGAAATATATTTGAGACCCTCACAGTAAGACCTTTCATTTGATATGTCACACAATACAGTTTGCAAAACTTTTTTTTAAATTGTACTTATTTTCCCCCAAAAGGGACCTCCATATTCAAAATTCATTTATTTATGTTACATGTCCGTGTTTGGGTTACCAAAATACATATGTGTACCAAGTTTCAACTTAATCGGTTCATTAGATTCGGAGCAAATTGGCTGTGACAGACGGACAGACGGACAGACAGACAGACACACGAGTGATCCTATAAGGGTTCCGTTTTTTCCTTTTGAGGTACGGAACCCTAAAAGCCATTACCCTTTTTCAGGGGCAGTCGGGTAAGAAAACATCTGAATAATAAATGTTGACAACTTCTGTCTCGGGGGAAGTGCGCCAGACTACCAACAACTTAGGCGCACTTGCCTCACTTGAATTTTTAGAGATCAAGATTTTAAATTCTATAAAAAAACAATAATTTCACTATCTAGGAGTAAAATACAAACATAGATTTAAAGAAAAATATCTAAATTCTGTACTCACCTCATTGGTTTCCCGCAACACGTAAAATATTTTAAGATTTATGGGGATTCATAACACGTGCTCATCTCTGATAACAGGTTTAAATGACACTAAAACTAAAATGGCGCATATATCAAGTTATGGTGAACAGAGGCATCTGTGATTGTGAAGCGGAACTGTGTTTTAGTTTGTTGCATGGATGTAAGATGTCATTAGTTGTATAATATCTGTAGTTTTCGATATTTTTATGGTAAATGCACTTACCCCGTCGGCGCACTTGCCCCGATTGACCTTAGTTAGTTCACAAAAATATAATGCAAAATTAGGCCTTATCAAAATAATATGATTAAGGTCACGGTCAAGATTGCATTTTTTGTGTTATTAAATTGTAAATTGGTATTATTAAGTGCATTAAATTATCAAAACTAATTGAGTGGAATGTTTAAGGCAAAGGAGAATGACCAAAAGTGGTACCAAAAAATCATCATCAAAACCAAAATTTCATAGTAATTATTTTCATATTTTTTTATGACATTACACATCAGGGATTTGATATTTGAACAGGGAATTTAATTTTAAGAAAGTATGGATATTATTAACATGACTTTCAGTTTCACATAAAAATTATACTTTCCCGATTCCACATTAATTAAAAACAACTAGAATATATAAAACAATATCGAGAGCGGGTCTTATCACGATGTTCTTTTTTACGAAAGAATATCGCAATAAGACCCGTTCTCGATATTTATTTATTTATTTACGCAAATCTTCCAACACTACCATTACAGATTAGCGATCCAATGCGGTAGAGTGGCCTTAATTGTTTTATAATGTGTACAAATCGCGAAAATTTAACTAGAATATAATATAATTTGTATTTAAAAGATTATACTTTTTTATCTATGGTTAATTGGCCATTTACAGCTGGTCATAGAGATGTGGAATGCAATAGAATTAATTTTTGATGAAGATTATACTTTTTTATCTATGGTAAATTGGCCATTTACAGCTGGTCATACAGATGTGGAATGCAATAGAATTAATTTTTGATGAATCTACTAACCAGTCATTTTATTAACATTTCACGAATTATATTATTATGTATTAACATTGCTTTCTTTTTGTTGAACAACATTATAACAATTGAGTAAAATTGGTACACCAAGTCGATCCTACTGAAATGATACTTTAACAAAAATTGACACAAAATCGATTTTCTTAGCCTAAAGATTTTGATTTATCGATCACATCCCTAAATCCCAGCTGGCACATAGGACGTTTGATCTGACGTATTAGCTTTGTTTGCGCTAGCGCCAGCGAATACATCCTTCTGTGTTTTTGTTAGTTGAGATCAACTCATTTTTGTATTGTGTGTTGAGAAGTAGAACTTGTTTGTATTTTGGGAACTTATTTTGAGATGTAGAGCAATACTGTTCGTTCGTATATGACGTGTCTATATAAAATAAGTCATTCGTAGCGCCGAAGAAAATAAACTTAGTTTTTAGGTTATTTTTCATTTCATAAAATATCTCTGAAACCCGCGTTTTGATAACAAAAAGAACTTTTGTCGGAGTTAATATGATAAGTGTAATCTATAAAAAAAAGTTTGATTTTGATGCAGCATGTAACGGAGTTCCATACATCCATGAGCATTGTCCTTTGCAATATAAATATTAAACTTTCTAAAATGTGAAGCAAAATAAAATACCTACAAGAATGCCAAAATATCACGTCCTTCGCATCAATGAATAAATCAGTTTATCTATTGTGGTTTGCCTTATCTGAGTGGAGACACTTATCTACATTAGGCTAACCAAAAGCTAGCGGGTATTATAAGCAAAATCTTAAGCTAAATGTTAAGTAGAATTTAATAGAGGAATTTGATTGCCTACGAGTACACTATTAGTAACATTAGTCATTAAACACTGTCCCACCCTTGTTTTCACGATTGAAGATTCCGAGCAGTCTAAGATTTTATATATATTTATATATATATATAGACAATTAGACATTACTCGTTAAAATCGAATGCCTTCTTTCTGCGTATTTGTCGTATTGAGCCTCAGCTAGTTTTTGTGGAAAATTACTAAAAAAAGTAGTTAAGTAATACTACAAAAAGATTCTTACACAGACAAATATAATATTCTTTTAGTAGCATCTTTGAACCCTAAAGTATTCAATTGGTTCAATGAATTCATTCATTCATTCCATTTTCTATATTCATGAATATAGAAAAAAAAACAACCGAATTGCGAACCTCCTCCTTTTTTTGAAGTCGGTTAAAAATCATAATTTTGGTCTATTAGGTTCATTCTTTAATGTATTAATTGAAAGCTAAAACTATAGACACTTGTGACGTGGCACAACTGCGATTTTCCAATTTAAGTAGAAAATGGTAGAGCTATGAATGTGCATGTGCCTTTTCTAGATCTTTTATATTCTTAAAGTAAAACAACAAGTTATGTAAACAGTGGTTTCATAAAATAATAAAAGTGCAAATGGCACAATAAAGTTGTTATTGACTGCATATTTGTCTTTATAGAATGATGCGACTCATTTCGCAATGAGTAGGTATCCCAACACCTACTTGAAGCCGAACGGACTAGATTTTGTATGTCAACTAAGTCAACCAAGTCAAGAACCTAGATGTAAATGGAATGAGGTCTTGTGAACGCAGTGGGCACTATATTGTTGCATTTTAATCATTTTTGTTTTATGCAAATCGATGTGTGAAGTGGATCTTCAAACATTCCATAAGAGAATTACGACTCTCTTGCAAGTCGGTCGTCTCGAAACTGCACGGGTATTGCTCAGTTAGTGACTAAATATTTAATATAAAAATGCAAAGTTGAAGTGCTAAGTGAATGATTAATATCGCTCATCTAAGTCGCATCGGAACTATTTGTAATTTATAAGCTATGCAAATTTTTTTATCTGACCTCGACACACCTTGATTTAAGGATTCTGTTCCACTTTTGGTACGTTTTAAATAAAATTTATTGTGCATTTAAATGTTAATTAAATGTCAATGATGAAGGAGATCACTTTGACACTATAAATGTATTTCCTCCGAGGTGCTAACCTATGACACATTATTTGATCTAGTTTCAGATCAATAACATAATTTGTGGAGATAGCAAGCTGACTGGACGAGGATCTGATAGCAGTTGCGAGTGAATTATTTAGTGAAAATGGCGAATGCTCTGAAATTTGTAAGTACCTGTTAATTAAATTAATATACATCGTTATTAACCGCTTTTCCAACCAGGCGTACTTTTGTTCCCAAACTTTTTAATATGACTTTTTATTTTAGAACATGTAGGTACAATATTTAAATATTAATTAAAATTAGAACTAGGTACTTTTGATTAAAAGCTTAGTCATCGATTAGAAACAAAGTGACAATACAAGTTTGGAATGCTGTTACATGAAAAACAAAGCGTTTGTGAATTTTATTGTCAAGGCCTCTTTATCGGGTCTTGAACCTCTCTTTAGGTTTTTGAAAGGGTTTTTTTTGTGATCCATAAATATTTTAATTTACTTAATACAAATATTGTTGTTTAATACGAGACATGCAAAGATCATTCAGGGTTTTACTTTATAAATAATTGATATAGATGACACACTTTTAGGCCTTCATAATGATTTGACATTAGAAAATAATTCGTATAAAATTGAAAACAGTGCATATGCATTAAGTATTTCCCTAATTGGATATACATTATTTCCAGGTATTTGTGATAACGTTGTGGGCAGTCATACATTGTTCACCTTATGACGATGGGAAGTACAATCCTAAGAAATATAGAGTATACGATGATGGAGGATACTACAGACCGTTAGATGAAGGGAAATATATTCCGGGCGACGAAGGAAAGTACACGTACATATACCAACAAGGTTTATATCCAGAAGATGACGGCGACTACAGATATGTTCACCAGGTTGGACCCAACGGAGGATTTGGAGGCAACGGCGGATTTGGAGGCAACGGCGGATTTGGAGGCAATGGAGGATATGGTGGGAATGGTGGAAAAGGCGGTTACGGAGGAAAGGGTGGGTTTGGACCAAATGGACCTAACGGCCCACGTGGTCCTAAAGGCCCACCTGGGCCACCTGGCCCTCCCGGACCGCCAGGCCCTGGTGGTCCAAGACCTAAACCAAACAAAATTGATTACATCGGCTCAAGGACTTATGCCAATAGGTATCCCTACATTCACAAAGTGATCAAGTCTTTAGTAGACAGATATGTCTCGGACGGGTACATTAACTATGGAAACGAATACGAAGGAAGCACAAACCACTACAGAAAGGTGTATGCTGATAAGGAGATAGCTGTGAAATGCAAATATTTGGAGCCAACATCAAACCGCTCGGAGTTTGTCACCCAGTAAGTACTCTTTCTTACGTTTCTTAACAAACAATAGTTGATGGATATTGTTAGAGCTGCAAGGTTTCTCATCATTTTAAATTGCACTGATTTTAGTCTCCAGAAGTTATCAGTTCACATGGGAATAATAGAGATTATTATTAAACGTTCCTGAGCCGATATTTAGGTGTTTCTACTATAATTCAAAAATGCTTGTATTTCAGAAATCATTTTATACTCATTATGTTGACAGAACATAATTTTGTCACCTAGTATGTTAATCTGTTTTGGGCAGTTGACTGTTAGGGGCATCGTCTTTTTCCTTATTTTACCAGTGTTCCCAATGTGGTTGTCGGTTGTACTTTTTATTTGGAAATTACGGTTTGGGTTCAATATTTTTTCATAGACAATTCAATGGCAAACTCGACACGATGTTTACAAAAATCCATTTATCGAAACGGCTCCATTGAGTGAGAATTAAAAAATAAACATACAAACACTTTAATGTTAATTTCTTTGTTTAGTCTTAGGTATCTGAAGGTGTATTTAATTTAACATAAATCAATACATATTTAAAAGGAGTGCATTATTTTGATCCTGTGCAAATATTGACATAACTAAAACAATGCACCTTCATCGTCATATACACTAAAATATTGGGTTTTGTTTGTGTATTAGAGGGCGGCCAAGTTATTATAACTTTGTAATTGGAAGTTTGAATTATTCACTTACAGTCTTACATGATTCATGCTTTATGTCTTTCTGCAGCAATGCAATGGTAGGCGTGAGCTACCACACCTTTGCGTAACGATTTCTGTGATTTTTCAGAAAATGTATCTATTTGACAACAATAGGGGAAAAAATCATGATAAAGTACCTTAAAGACATCACTATACTGTCAACACGATATTAAGGCGAGTAGTGAAAAACCAATAACCGAAAACGGCCGTTTTTGGCGTTATCTAAAAATGTGAGAATAGGAAACAAAATGTTCCCTAACTCCAGACTTATTATTTTTTCTCAATTGTGGCGCTAGTTGGCAGCACTACTCGACTTAACTTTTCTTATTGATTCTGGCTTATCTAATGCGTATTTTTCAGTAATAATTCACTCTAATACTTTGATTAATATATTATCTTTTTGCTTTTTCAGGTATCCTCCAACGCTGAAGCTCCCTCAAGGTGAAAAATTCGGCTCCTACTACAGTTTTAGAGGCACTAAGGTTCTAAATACCGTGGAAAACTCTCTAACGAATAAGATAAAATTAGAATATGAAGTATTTGTTCGAGTAGTTGATACGACATCAGAGTGAATAACTTCGACTCTCACTATTTAATGTATTATAACCGTGATATTTATGATATTTTATGATTTGGCAATGCTGTAATTTAATATACCTATTTAAGCTGTAAAAAATTTAAATATTTATTGTTTTATTACTCCTTGAACTTTCGTGCTTATACTATGCAATGATAATTAATTTTATTTTATTGATGATCTTTTGTTAACCGATTATTGTACCATATACGTCATTAGGCATTATCACTCAAAGGTTGTATTGCCTGTACCCACTTGACCAGGTTTAGTTTAATTATTTTATTTTATTGATGATCTTTTGTTAACCGATGTTATTGTACCTTATACGTCATACGCGCAAAGGTTGTATTGGCCCGTAGCCACTTGACCGGGTTGGTGACCGCACAGTCATCATGCAATTTGTGAATGAGCTGGACCTCAACAACTATAATTATTGTGATATGACCATGCCCACCCTTTATAGTCCATTTTAGGGCCGGTAAATAATTACCTACATTAATAACAAGATTTATCAAAATTACAACCGTGCAAATAAGTACACGGATTTAATTTACCAAAATGCAAGGGTCAGAAAAGGTAAATTAAATTGCACTAATGAAGGAAAAATAATCGGTTTACTTTAGAGATAAAGCAGTTAAAGTAAATGACCATTACCGAAACATTAATAATTTGTAAGATAAAAACTATCAAAACATTAATAAAGTTGATATTGCAAAACAAACAAAAAATGGCTTAATTAGTTGCCTACATTTGTTTGTTGTTTTAAATAATGTTAGAATGTTAATACCTATTTTGAGATTCTGTTCCAAAAAAGGTAATTCCAAAAGACTGGGTTTTTTTCTCACAAGGAAAAATCTAAGGATCGTCTGTTTCCATTTTAATCACTGCTTAATTCGTTTTACCTAGTAGTTACTGACGAATTTAGGTAGTACAGTCTATCTCATTCTAGGTTTATCCAAGTTAAAGCGCGTATTTTGCGTACAAACATCCTCAGGCCGTTTGTCCACCACCACGTCAACGGGACGTCAACGAGAACGAGATGACGGCGTCGAAGTAGCGATACATACATTTACTATGGCCGCATGTCCACCGCACACCACCACCGGGACGTCACGTTCGGTTCGAATAATCTCGTTTCTCGTTGACGTCCCGTTGCCGTTGTGTGGTGGACAAGCAGTATTAGGTTCAATGTAATTGCACGTCATAAAACGACAAGGTCTAATTTTATATATGACAGAATAGTTTCAACTTTAGTGAAATTTAAATTTTCTAGGAGTTGTTGTAAAACGCGGTAAAGTAATTACGAGGTCAACTATACATGATTTCTCTAAATATGGAATCTCTTTCATAAAATTTAATGCCTGAAATAATTTGCAGAGATTGGGTGCTAGGAAAATGAACGAAACCCTTAACAATGTAAATTTTATTAATTTAATTAAAATATCGCTGCTTAAGAAAATACAACATAGGACATTCCAACACTAACCATGACATTCCAAAGTAATGACGCATTTCAATATGTTTTGCATTTTTATGGAAATACACACAATAAATATTAAAAAAAACATAAATATCGTAACTTTGCAAAAGGTTAGGATAATATTTTCTAAGAACAATAAATGATTCACTTTGTACCGAACAGGATAAAGCCTTCGACCTTCAAATAATAATGCAATAAACAGAAATAACACATTCCTAAAACACGTTTACACTAATATGTTACAGATACATAATAATAAGAAGCAATCCTAGATCATTCTGAATAGGTACAATATTATGATATCAATTTATTTTATTACATAACGAGCAAAAAACACAAAAGATTGAATATTAACTTGTTTCATAAATATTTATGAAGCTTTTGACTCAGTCTTTGGGAAAAATGTGTAAACCGCAGGTCACACTGTGAACGAAGCTAAGTTCGTTTAGCTTCGCTGATGTAGCTACCGTAGTGTGAACCGAAGTATGAAAAGACGCAGCAGCTATGTCGTAGCACTCGTAGCCAACTGATCTAGCCTTTTCACTAAACGGCGGCGATCAAGTAGCGGCCTAAATTACCTATATTCAGCCATTCAATCAAAGAGCTAGGCAAATTACTTGGATCGATAACATTTAACTACTTGCCTAGTCCAGACATTTAAATTTAGTTCTGTTTTCTGCCACCTGGCGCTGAAATCTACTCTGTCAATATGGCTTCGACAAGCCACAATATTTCTGGTATTTCATGCGTTTACGCAAAACCAAATCGGTGCACCCCGACTCCACGTAGTCTTTTAGCTGCTACCCCTAGAGTGTGTAAAAAATCCGGAGGTGCGAAGGTAGGGCAGCCCCCGGCCGCTATATCAAAACATGGGTGCCTGTATATCCTTTGTTACGTAAGGGCGAAGGGGTTGCACTTCCCGCAGCGCCGGAGACGTTGCAGAAGCAAATGGCTCTGTTGTATTAATGGCCTAAGCATCAGCCAGCCAGTTAATTAAATTTTGTATTAGACGTATCGGTTAAATATCATTCAGGCCGCTAGTTGGACGGCGACGTTTAGTGAAAAGGCTAGGCGGTTGACTAAACGGCTAATTAAACCAGTTGGCTACGACAGCTACATGAGCGAAGCTAAACGAATTTAGCTCCGTTCCCAGTGTGGCTTGTGCTTTAACCTTTTGTTTTTCTTTCAGCATATTACGTTGGGTTACCTAGATACCTAGCTACTTCTTATACATCGAGAACTTCGATTGGTTGAAAATTATGCTGCAGAAAATAATTATGTAATTAAAAATTGTATTGTGTTGTTGTTGTGTCGATTTCATTATGGGTATAAACAACAATGTGAATTACTGGAAAAAGCTTTTAATCCGGATATTTATTATAGTAAATTATAAAAGCTTTTATGTAAATGATGTAATGTAAAATATGTTTTGCATGATTCTAATGTACAAAAGTGTTCTTTTAGGATTTTTTTTTACGAATCTCCATCATCTGAAATCTTTTGTAACGAAAGGTCCCAAGCTTTATCGTTTCTGATCATAGTCAGTCGATCAGTTTCTAACTAAAAAAAACCGGCCAAGTGCGTGTCAGACCACGCACAATGAAGGGTTCCGTAGTTGAAAAGAATTTATCCCAAAAACAAACTTACCATTGGATCCCAAAAAAAAATTTTTTTTGTCATAAAATTACAAATTCACAATTTTCGGACTTTTTCCTTTACTTGTGCTGAGAGACCTTGCTTCTTGCCAAATTTCGTTATTCTAGGTCAACGGGAAGTACCCTATAGGTTTTGATTTACTTGCGACAGTAACTGTTGTGAGTGTCAAAATATGTCGCAAAATGGCCGTATTTTTTATTGCGTTGACATAGAAACTTGATTTTTTTTAGAAGTCTAAGGAACCATAGACCTACGTATTTGATATTAATTTCAACTTGTTACCTCCACACGTTCCTGAGAAAAAGGGTCTTGACAGACAGACAGACGGACAACGAAGTGATCATATAAGGGTTCCGTTTTTTCCTTGTGAGGTACGGAACCCTAATAATAAATGGCAGAGGCGATTATGGCAAGGTTAGGTTATTCGAACATATTTTGTTTAAGGCGAAAGCGCCACTGCGCCAGGTAACCCGCGAAATTCAAATTTCCTTACTTACGTTTTTTGCAATTTGCAGGTCAGTGTCAGGTTTTGAAATCATGACATTTGATGACATTAAATTCTAACTTTGAGATTTGTATTGATGAGTCTTATGATTATAATTATGTAAATACATATTTGTTATGGTCGCGACATACATCTTCATACCGACAAATTTGCAAGAAACACAAGAAAGTAAAAGAATCACTACATAGTATAAAACAAAGCCGCTTCCCGCTGTCTGTCTGTCCCTATGTATGCTTCGATCTTTAAAATTATGCAACGAATTTTGATGCGGTTTTTTTTTAATAGATAGAGTGATTCAAGAGCAAGGTTTTTAGGTACAATAATAGCTAGTTAAGCATAAATTAATAAATGCCCAAAGTTCTCGCAGACACTTTCAGTAGGTTAGACTCGTTATTAACCAATCCAGCTTATGTAAAGTCTTAGCCTCTAGATATCGATATTCTTATTAGGTATATCTAACAAAATTTTGGTGTTGGTTGAATACGGATTGGGTCGGGAAATCGAGTTAATTTTCAGGTCAAAACAAAGAAGTATGCGAGGAGGTATCGTAGTTCGTGGTGTTCTGATAACCTTCACAGTTTAAGTAAGTGTATGATAAAATATAGGTAATGAAGCCGACAAGGCGCCCACAATTGCGAAATTCTGTAAAAAAAAATGTTAAGTGAAATACTAAGCGAAGTTGAAGTATTCAGCCTTCAATGAATCTTGCAACGAACATCGGTCATCGGTGTTTAAGGTATTGGTTGCGCACCCGTTTCTTCAGTTTCACAACTCATGTTTCTAACTCCTGTGTTGAACGATCAAAGAGTCAAAATCCAAGCCATCCAAGTGGATGGCTTCTAACTATCGTAGTGTATGTTCCTGAGCAATGACAATAGCTAGATTATTGCTTATTATTTAGAGCTGGATATATGAAGAAGAAACCTAGACGTAGGTTTCAGTGTGCTGGTGCGAATTGTAAGGTCGCCAGATCGACTCCCGCAACCATTCAAAATTTTGCGTTTGTTGAGAATGTAACACTTAGTAGTGTTAAATTCTTAACGACGACTTAATTCTTATGACGGATTATTACAATATTTTGTATAATTGAATGAATCTTTATCTCCAGTTCTGAGAAATAAAACAAGAGTTTAAATGGAATGTTTTTGCATCTTGTAAATTAGTAGGTGCGACTCACAAGAATCAAATAAAGCAATAACATTTACGTATTGAAATGGTATTTTTTTTTGCTTTGTAACAAGCTCGCTGCTCTTGAAGTTATCCTTCAGTACCTTTTTGGCATGGAATCCAAAAACACAAACACAAAACATCGATATGGCCACCTTGATCTGAACTGAAAACAGTGGTTCTGTGGACATAAATATAACCCAAATTCGGTCGTATAACCTACGAGAAATTGGAAGGTCTGTTTGTACATCGTAGTGTTTTAATGAATGGAGGTAACAAGCTGTAACAACATGCCCTCTTTATTTATGTTAATTTAGATCTAATTTTAGTAAGAAGATACCTTCTGTTGTCGTGTTCCGGCAAAAGTATTTGTACAGTGGGCGGTTTTCGAGTGATCTAAGTATTCTATTTTTGGGCACGGTCAGTTGTATAATATATCACATAGCGGCCCAAATAAGCCCCGCAAACGACGCCTTCACAAAAAAATTTACATTTTTGCAATTTAAACGGAGGTATTGTTGCAATAAATACTCCATTTTCGATTTTGACGATCATATATAAAGAAACGATGGGTGTTTAGACTTTATTCCATTGTAAAAGAAGCTACGAGAAACAATGAAAACGATTACTGTGAGTAGGCTAAGGGTTTAAATTATTATTTAACAAGAAATCAACCCATTTTCACTAATTGAATGGAATAACAAGAAGTCGTAAATTTAATCAAATTATGCTGACAATTTTATGATCTAGTTGTCGATTAATTAGTAAATAATCGATAACTAATAGAATACAAAAATAATGCAATAATTCATGAGATAAAATTGAATTAGATCAATTAACAATAGTAAATAACACCTTATTTTATAATATACAAGTTAATACTAAATTATTTATACTATGTACAAGTGGGTATTAAAAAAAAAAAAAAAAAAAAAGGGGTGGAAGAGCTCATAGCCCCTTATTTTAAGTATTTATATTTTCTTGAGGTTTTAAAAAAATATTGTAAAATTCAAATCTTAACTACCCTTAAGGATAACGCTTTTATTAAATAAATAATAATACCTAATTCAGTTACTTTACAGTAAAACTATAACTTGTTATTACTAGCTAATAACCCCACAATAATATATCAATCTGCCTAGCCTTTTCCCAACTATGTTGGGGTCGGCTTCCAGTCTAACCGGATGCAGCTGAATACCAGTATTTTACATGGAGCGACTGCCTATGTGACCTCCAAAAACAAGTTACTGGGTTGTTACTAACACCAACGGGATATTTGTAAGACTGGTTGTCAGACTTTTGGGCTTCTGACAACCCGTAACGACTGTCAAAGATCCACGAATAACAGCCGGGACCAACGGCTTAACGTGCTTTACGAGGCACGGAGAATTCTCGGTATGTAAAGATGGTCACCCAACCACACAGTTCAAAATTAAATCCAATATATCTAAATTCAAAAGGAGTGCGTTTTGCAACTTGTCGCTTTAAAAAGCTACCTACCTACCTATGTTCAACAACCTTCGCCCGTAGTTTTTAATATGCTAAATGTTAACTTAGCAACTCCTGAGGCTTTTTTCACCTCTCTATTGCAAACGACAACACAAAACGATTTGTGTACTAATCATCTAGGCACTTCTACAATGCCACACTTGTGTTTCACGCACCGATATTCTTATTTTCTGTCCATTTATTTGATTTTTCTACTTTTTATTTTTGAATTTAGTTCATAGTTCTGGCCCTGGTTGCTGTCAGCTTATCTCAAGCTGATAATGATGGTCGGTACCACCCTGAACTCCATGGAGGAAGTTACAAGAGCCTGGCGCAAAGGAATGGCAAATACGGCTCGATCTACAACGCGTACCAGCAGCCGTTGTACTATCAGGCACTTAATCGGGAACTTTTGACCCCATCGGTCAGCTATGGCGACAGGTGAGAGAAGCTTGATAAATTTATTGCCTGTGGACGAAAGTTTTATCGCTTTTTATAATCTTTAAACTCAGAATCTGGTACTACGTATTTTTAATTAAACAAAATATGGTAGTCACTTAACTACTCATTTACGCTAGTTTAAGGATGATGCGACAGGGTAGCCCGCGAAATTCAAAATTTCTTACGTTTTTTGCAATTTGTAGGTCAGTGTGAGCTTGTATGTTGATTAAAATATGATTCGCGGCCGTAGCTAATATGGCTTTACAGAATTATAATCATCAGAATCAGCAATACAACTCCATAAGTTAGCATTTACCTCAAACCTCATGATTTCATGAAATCGCTAGATTTGAGGTAAATGCTAACTTATGGAGTTGTATTGCTGATTCTAATGATTATAATTCTGTAAAGCCATATTAGTTACGGCCGCGAATCATATTTTAATCAACATACAAGCTCACACTGACCTACAAATTGCAAAAAACGTAAGAAATTTTGAATTTCGCGGGCTACCCTGGCGCTTTCGCCTTAAGGTTTAGGTTAAGGTTTTCGGAACATCTATTCAATTCCTATTGACTAAGAACGCCAGTCATTATAGCTGATCTGCGTGAAATAATAACTCTTCTAGGTATAATTACGTGCTTGATAAAGTGTCGTTTGTAGCTCTGTTGGTGCGTGTAGATTTGGTGATGTACAGTAACAGCCAGCAGTGCGATTCTGTAACCATTTCACCGTGAAAACTTAGGTGAAGTGAGCGTGGAGTGAGCTGTCAATAGTGTCAATTCCTAGCAAAAACAAACTCACTTCACCTAAGTGTTCACGGTGAGATTTTTATAGAATCGACCGGCAGAAGTCGACTAGCAATCTCATAAAACCATGGCATAGCAATATTAGTTTACTTATGACCTTCTTCGGCGCCGCAGCCCGTATAGGTATAAGCGCCGCAGCCCGTATAGCGCAGGCGATAATGGTCATTGCGGTGTAAGTGGACTTCTGGCCGTTGACTGTACGTACGTTTGTGGCTTTTATAAAATCAAACAATTGATTAAGAATCTCTAACTTAGTCTGTGGCTGAGCATAAAATGTTCAATAGATGAAGACATCAATGTGCTCAGAATTTTCCCAAAATGTTGAAGTCGGCTTCTAGTTCTAACCGGATGCAGCTGAATACCTCGTCTGCCTATCTGACCTCTACAACCCAGGTACTGGGTAACAGTACCTTGGTGAGATAGGTTGTCAGACTAGGCTTCTAACTACCCGTAACGACTGTCAAAGATCTACGAATGACAGCCAGGACAAACGGTTTAACGTGCTTTCCGAGGCATGAAGTGGTCTCGATATATAACAGATGGTCTCCCATCCACGAACCGACCGGGGCAAGCGTAGCTTAACTTTCGGTCGACCCGTGCGGCTGTTACCATTTAGCCACGAGCCCCTTGTAAAAGACATGAAGAACAAAACACAAATTACATTTGAATTCTAGTGGTTGTAGTTTAAAACAGAGCTATCTCAACCTCATCTTAATAATATGTATAAAAACAGGAATCTTATCAATGAACCCAGCATTTAAATGTCATGCAGGAAGAACCTACATTTGCATAGTTCAGTGGTATTAGGATTGAACTCATGGCCGTTAAGAACCTATGTTCCAAAACTTAGATATCTGCCGTTTTGTTAATAAATTAATCAGGTGGCAATGTATGTATTTAGTAGGAGTATCAATTACGATATTCTTATTAACTAATAGCTGAGATTATACGTTTTAGAACCAAATTACTTTACTGGCCGTTCAGCAGGTAGGCGTTCGGTGGCAGCCCCCAGGCTAAAATCGACAAATAATATTTATCGATTTTAGGCTGGGGCCTGAATGAGTTTGTTTTGTGTATTATGTATATATGTATATACATATAAATAAAAAGAGAAGTCCTGACTGACTGACTTACTGATTGACTGACTCATCAACGCCCAGCCCAAACCCTTGGACCTAGAAAGCTGAAATTTTGCACAGAGGTTCCCTTTATAATGTAGACAAGAAATAAGGAAGGAATTCCCGGTAGTTCGTTCCAGTGAGATCTTTTCCGACATCCACGCGGGCGAAGCCGCGGGCAAAAGTTAGTAATTAATAAACTTGTTTATTCATGCAAGTCACTAATAATATCACTGAGAGCCGAAGACACGTGTCAATATGTTTTAAATGTATCTAAATAAAAAACAGAAATGACTTTTTAAACAATATCACACCCTGCCTACGTGTTGTTCTCAAACACAATTGCATTTAAAATCATTTAAAAACTTGGAATACAAAGAAAAACGTCAACAGTTTCCATCTTTTAATATCTCAGCAGATCGTGTTATGATGATATGTGTTTTCTGATTCTGATGTTATCATGATGAATACGAGGTATTCCGTAGGTACATCCGCGTTGCCAGCTCGCACCAACGTGACAGATGACATTTCCCATGACAGTTCAAGGACATAACACGTGTTAGGAATTCTTAATTAAGGCGTGGGTTTCTTCACGGTGCTTTACAAAATTAAGCTGATGATTAATTTTATTTAGATAAATAAATTCAATTTATTGATTTAATTCCACAACAACCTTTTAAAAAAAAAATAGTTAAAGTGTCAAATCAATTCAAATGAAATCATTTATGGGTTGCAAGCTTTACCATTGTTTGAACACAGTTCGAAGCAGTGTGGCAGACATCATTAACTCTTTAGTGTTAATTAAGCATAAACTTATTTCATTTATTACAGTGTTGAACAAGCCACTGCCTTCCCTGCAACAGTGACGTACCGCACTCCAGTGACTCCTGTTGCATCAACTTACCGGCCCTTCGTGTACTCTACACCTAAGCCTTTCGCCTTGAGCACCAAGTCTCCTGCAGCAATTTACCAGAAGTCTGTTTCTGACGCCGCTGCAAGTATCGTCAGGGAAGACAGAACCTTCGATGAAAACAATTACCACTACGCATACGAAACCAACAATGGAATTGCTGCTGAAGAGTCCGGAATTGTTGACGCATCCAACAATGGAGTCGGTGGCGGAACCAGGGTCAGGGGATTCTACGAATACATAGGCGATGATGGTCTTAAGTACAGGGTTGACTACATCGCCGACGAAAATGGTTTCAGAGCAAGTGGGGCACATCTGCCCAAAGCTCCCTAATCAAATTAGTTATATTTAAATTAAATCGATGTAAAATTTTTCGAGACCACAAATTAAAAAAAATGTAAAGCATCTTGTTATTTTATTACTCTCTCAATAACTGAGATATTTTAAGTTTTATATCCCTACCTGAGGTTTTATGGGTCTGTGGGCGGAGCCACATCCTTTTACCTTACGAAGCAAGACTCGTCTCAGTTTATTGGGTAATCCTGACGCAACATTTTATTGAAATGAATTACACATATTCTTAGAGTTAAACTTTTAGATTTGAATTCATTATGAAAGGTGATAGGATTGGATTGATGAATCAATTGTGTGCCGCTTAGTCATTCCATGCTAAATATAGAAATCTTTGATAAATCGTTATCTCTGAATTTTGACCGTTTGACAGTGACACTATAAATTGAAGCTAATTGTTGTGGCATTCTTGTTGTGTGAGTCACAAACTATGTATGTCTGTCTAGACTACTTCTTGCTGGTAGTTTTACTGTGTTGGTTGATTTCTAGTTTACTTTATCTACAGTATCTACATATTATTCTAGTGAAATACTAATGCGTGTTTTCTGAAAAAATCTTAAAAAGAGTTTAAACTCTTGTACAAACACAATGGGAGCGGTGCGGGTAGCGGATTCCGCAAGCGGGTGTCGTAAACATATCATTCCTTCTGTCTATGAACAAAGTGTCGCAGCGTAATCCGCCGCGGGAATCCTTCCCACATCTTGTACACTTACTAATAGCTATTGATTCGACAAAATTATCTATTTAAGCGAATTCCTCCGCTTTCTTACGCTTGGTTTTTGAGGTCGTCAAATAAACCCTCTATAGAGTCTATAGTAATTCACTCGACTTTTTCTTCCATAAAAAAGTGTTGAGAAGCACATTATAAAATAGTACATTTTGATACAAGTGGAGAACGTTTGTTATTGCATTCGAGGCGGAATTAACACCCGAGCCGTACGCGAGGTTGTTTTTGAGCCGAGAACTGCAATAACAAAATAATGTCTACGACTCTCAAACGACGTTTTTCAATACACTTTTGAAGAAATGAAATAAAATAACGGAACATATTTTGTCATGAATTATTAGGAAACTATAATTTTAATTTTTGTTTTTCCGCGCTTTGCTTTCGCCAGGTTGATGGAGAAGCAAAGGTATAAAGCCGATAAACAGCCTAATATGAAAAATAGAAAATTCAAATATTTTCGAGTTTAGAACACAAATAAATGTTAATTTGTTCATAAAGGTTTTTTATTGTGATAATCATAGTTTTTGATGATAATATCATCAAAAACTATGATTATCACAATAAAAAACCTTTATTATAAACATTATTTAAATATTCAAACAATATTAACGCCGTAAAGACGCATACCTCTTTGCCGTGATTAAAAAAAAAACATTCACCTCCGAATAAAGAGTTGTGAATAGAGGCATTGAACCAATTTGGACTAAGTATAGGTATAAGTTATCTGTGGCAATTTTTATTCTCGCACACGTGCGTGGAAAATGAAAAATCGCACGCCTGCGACATACATTGCATTGTGAACCTAATCGTAGTGCGATATGAACCAGTTTTCGAGGAAGTGTATTGAAAAAAATGTTTATTTCAAAAACTTACATTAAGTTACATATTCAAGGTATAAGGATTTCCATTTATGTAAAAATGTTTAGTTGTGTTACAACGAATTAAGAATATCATTCTTAATTCGTTGTTGTCTTAGGAAAATTCCGCCCTTCCACTAGTTGCAGTGTAAGCTATTGAGTAGATATCCCATCAGTAATAGGTTATGGTTAGTAAAAAGTTATACAAATCAAAAATATACAGAAAAAGAAAAACAAAGTAAAAATCAGTTATTCATAGACGCGCTGTTGTGTTTGAGTATGTGGGGGTGTGTGTGAGGGTGTGTATGTAGATGTGTATGTACGATAGTACCTAATATATGAATAGCATAAAATAATGAACAAATAATCACTATCGAATGATAAACTCCGTTTAAAACCCTCAGAAACCAGGCATAAGTAGTTCATAAACTAATTATAACGAATGTATATAATGACAACATTGTCATTTTTTGGGTTTTGGGTAGGTACATCGTTTTAAAATCTTTTAGCTAAAAACCAGGTGTACGAAAAACTTTCTTACAAAAATAAAAGTTAAAAGTTTAAGCAAATTAAGATCAAACTGACCGAAGATCTTTGGGGAATGTCCATTAAAGTCTGTACCTCCATAATTGAGACTATAGCGCCTTGCTTAGCCTTAATATTTAATTTTTGTGTAGATCAAGGAGTTTTCAACGACAACAGCAAGTTTAAATAAATGGTGTCAATTCACTCTGTTTAAAAGTTAAAATGGGTGTTCCACAAGGCTCGATATTGGGTCCTTTCCTCTTTCTAGTGTAAATTAATGATTTACTCCATTTATTAAAAAATCAACCACAAATGGTGCTATTTGCTGATGATACTTCATTAATTTTTAAGGTAGACAGACGTAATACCTTAAAAATTAACCCTACCCTATGTACCCTATGTATAATGTACCCTACTGTAGATCCAAAATTGGTTCACTGCTAATAATTTAGTATTAAATGGGAAAAAAACTAAGTGCATCAGATTTTCTTTACCAAATGTCAAAAGTAGTAATTGTGAGATAGTATTGAATCAAGAGAAACAAGAATTCGTCGATAAAACCGTTTTCCTGGGGATTACGCTCGACTCAAGGCTACAATGGGGTCCTCATTTAATATCACTTGCAGGACAGCTAAGTTCAGCAGCTTATGCTGTCAGAAAAATCCGTCAATTTACTGATGTAGATACCGCGAGGCTAGTCTATTTTTAGTTACTTTCATAGTATCATGTCTTACGGTATTTTACTTTGGGGACGGGCTGCAGATATCGAGTTCATTTTTATTCTGCAGAAACGAGACATCACAACCATATATAATCTTCGCAGGCGCAATTCTCTAAGGGAACTGTTTAAGGATATTAACATAATGACGGTACCTTGTCAATATACCTACGAAAACATCATGTACGTAAGAAAAAATTTACATCTTTTTGATAAAAGAGGTGAAAGGCATAATTATAATACTAGAAATAAGGACCTATTAGCTCAACCAGGTTTCAGGCTGGCTAAAGTAGACTCATCGTCCATGGGGTACTGTTTAAAATGTTACAATAAAATACCTCCACACATACTTCAACTAAATGAGACGAAATTTAAAACTAGTATAAAACGCACACTATGCAGGCAGGCATATTATAAGTTGGGGGATTACATAAATGATAAAAATGCCTGGCTCCAGGCTGGTCCTGCTCCACAACCTCAACTAATTAATTAACATTTGAAGATACTGTTGGAACTGCTGAAGATTGTAAGAATAGCTTTGCATTGTGTAGACTCAATCACCTTTGTATTGTATAATTGCTTAGCACGTTTGTGTGAGTACTATGTACCTACTCTAAAGCTACCATTTACTGGGTACGTCTTTATTTGACTTGGATGTGCCCTGGCGGCTGAGAGTGTGTCATGCTCACTCTAATGCCTCGCTGATGGTGGCGCGTGTGTTGGATCATTTAACGAATCCATACGTCAGGTTCGTGAACGGGCGCTGTTGGTGGAGGCTGGTCATACCTTAGCTGCCACGGCTTATTTTAATTTTAATTTTGAATTTTTTTTTTTTTTTTTTTTTATTACGGACGCTTTTAACGTTCATCGTTCTCACATGTATAATTTCAACATGAATGATGTAACCAATATTTTGTAACCATATTTTGATTTAAAAGAGTGTCCGTGGAGTTTCTTGCCCGTTCTTCTCCATAGATCTACGTTTTGGAATGGGCAACTAGCTTCAACTTTCTGACTTACCTACTGACCGACTCTTTGACAATTCAAAAGTGCCTGTAATTGGTTTAATTGAAATAAATGCTTTGAGTTTGAGTTTGAAAAAGAACCACCGGCTTTCAAAAAAAAAAAAACCGGCCAAGTGCGTGTCGGACCACGCACAATGAAAGGTTCCGTAGTTGAAAAGAATTTATCCCAAAAACAAACTTCACATTGTAATCCCAAAAATAATTTTTGTTAGGTATGTCATGAAATTACAAATTAATAATTTTCGGACTTTTTCCTTTACGTGTGCTGTGAGACCTGGCTTCTTGCCTAATTTCATTATTCTACGTCAACGGGAAGTACCCTATAGGTTTTGATTTACTTCAAGACCCTTTTTCTCAGGAGCTCGTGGAGGTATCGAGTTGAAATTAATATCAAATACGTAAACCTATGGTCTCTTGGAGTTGTGAAAAAATCTAGCTTCTAAGTCAACACAATAAAAAAATACGGCCATTTATGCGACATATTTTGATACTCGCAAGTAAATCAAAATCTATAGGGTACTGCCCGTTGACCTAGAATCATGAAATTTGGCAAGAATCTAGGTCTTACAGAACAAGTAATGGAAAATGTCCGAAAATTTCTAATTTGTAATTTTATCACATAAAACAATATGTTCAAGTATGTCATCTGCCAAGGCCCTTTTTCTCAGGAACGCGTGGAGGTATCAAGTTGAAATTAATACCAAATACGTAAGTCTGTGGTCCCTTAGGGCTCTAAAAAAATCAGGCTTCTAAATCAACGCAATAATAAATACGGCCATTTATGCGACATATTTTGATACTCGCAAGTAAATCAAAGCCTATAGGGTACTTCCCGTTGACCTAGAATCATGAAATTTGGCAAGAAGCAAGGTCTTACAGCACAAATAATGGAAAAAGTCCAAAAATTGCTAATTTATAATTTTATCACATAAAAATCTAAGGAACGCGTAAAGGTATTAAGTGGAAATTAATTAAAAATACGTAAGTCTATGGTCTCTTAGAGCTCTAAAAAAAAAAATCTTCTAAAACAACGCAATAAAAAGTACGGCCATTTATGCGACATATTTTGATACTCGCAAGTAAATCAAAACCTATAGGGTACTTCCCGTTGACCTAGAATCATGAAACTTGGTAAGAAGCAAGTTCTCACAGCATAAGTAAAGGAAAAAGTCCGAAAATGTATTATTTGTAATTTAGAGGTATGAGGAACAGGGTGTAAAGTTCACTTATCCTCCATAGAAAAGGGAGTATTCTCCGACCAGACGTGTGTTGTGTCTGGTGGGCAACGGGTGGTGGGATGTCGGGACGTTGTATATATGCTAGTCGCGTGGTAAACTCTAATTGCGCGATGCAGGATTGCGTGACGTCATGCATTTGTGATGCGTAGTTCTTATGTGGCGATGTAGATGCCACCACAGTAGTTTATCACATAAAAAAAAATAGTTTTTAGTTTTTTTTTTCTGGCAAAATGTGGTTGTGGTTGTGGTTGTATGTGGTTGTAGTGTGGTTGTGTGGTACACCTCTGCCCAACCCTTCGATGAAATAAGGCGTGATGTTATGTTTAAGAATAGTTTTTTGCGAATACAAACTTAAATATGCAGTTGGAGAATTGTCCGTGACGTACTCGTATATCAATGTATAGGAGAACATGTTTTTCAACACAATGTTAAGTTTGTCTTTGGGATAAATTCTTTTCAACTACGGAACCCTCATTATGCGTGGTCCGACACGCACTTGGCCGGTTTTTTTCCTTTTGAGGTACGGAACCCTAAAAACACTACAAAGTGAAAAATAACTTTAATTTCGGAAGTCGGTGTCTTTGGATCTGTATTTTAGTTTTTTGCCATCGACTTCCGAAATTAAAGTTATTTTTCAGTTTGTAGTGTTTTTTTTGGAAGTCGGTTGTTATTTTTTTGTAAGAAAGTTTTTATTTTTCTCTTTTTAGTGGATTAGTTTATCTAACTTACAATAGCAACAACTCATCACCTTTTACAAAATATTGCTTTTCCCGATCAGGGACGTTAATTGTTGAGGAGTTCTCCTAGTATGATCCAGGAGAACTGGAACTGATGGTGATGGTGATGAAGTCACCATCAGCTCCACTTCACCATATGCATTGTGAAGAGCATAAATTGCTTAGCACCCTTAGTAATCGAATCGCAACCCGTGAAATACTTAGGTATGATTGTGTAGTTCCGATGGCCATATGTGGTCTTCATCATCAGTTCCCCTTCACCAAATTATGCTTTTTGAGAGCAAATGCACGATCTTACTATAAAAATACCCAAAGCGGTATAGGTGTACCTATAAAATTTGAGGGTTTCCCTCAATTTCCATGGGCTCCCCTCATAAGATTCTGACTTTATGCCGATAGGACCACCTCCAGAGCATACCTTTCTAAAAAAAAAAGAATTTTCAAAATCGGGCCACAGTTGACGGAGAAATCGCGTAACAAACACAAAAAAAAAACTGGAACGGTATAATTTTTTTGTTTTTTTGGCTTTAAGTATGTTTTTAGGCACCTATTCATTGGGCGATTAATGAAACTTTTGTAAGTACTCCTTGGAAAACTTCGATACAATCCTAATTTAGTATTCTTTTAGTGCTTCATCACATAAATCAATTAATCAATAGTTTACAACGTCAAATATTGATTATTTATCTGTTACGTGCACTTTAAAAATATTTATATATCATGCTAAAGTTCAATATACCAACCAGCCTGTCACTTTTTATATCCGCGAGTTTTCAAACTGTGCAAAAAATCGCAAAACAAATTATTGTATCTATCAACTGTTAAGTAGATTGAACTTTCCTGATACAATTACTACAGAAGATTGGATGATTTATCCGTTCATGAAGCAATAAATATAGAGAATAAAGAAGAAATATAAACAATAAAAAATAATACGATACAACTTTACAAAATGTTGCTTCGATCACGTGGTTAGTTAGAAGACAGGATATTGGCACTATGTGGTATAATTATTGAGATACTCAACTCTAAAGTCATAGGTTAATAAATATAAGCCTATGTTCTATGTTAAGGATTTGGTTTCCGCACTTAGTCCTTCATGTGGACCATTGTGCGTGAGCCATGGCGGCCTTCGGGGGTTATTCCAACCAGCCCACCTCCCTCCAGAAGTTAATCAAATCTCTGGGTCTGTTAATAACATCTGTGAAAGATCGGGGTATTCCAAGAGTTTCTGTTCTAATCTGGGCAACGCCTGTGCATTCAAAGAGCACATGCGCAACGGTCTCCTCAGCCTCCATGCAGGCCCTGCACAGAGGACTGTCCGTTATTCCTATTGTGTGGAAGTGTTTGTTTAATGAGCAGTGTCCTGTGATGGTCCCCGTCACCAGGCGCAGCTCGTTTCTGTCCAGACGCAATAACCGTCTGGTAAGCGTACCGTCCAGGGATGGCATAGCCTCCCTGGATTGCCTGCAGCCTGGTGTCGAGGACCACCAACTCTCTGCTTGTGTGTGGGTGAACTCCTTTAGCCACCTGCGTAACTGGTTGAAGGGAATGGGCGCGATTGGCTCAGCTCCACAGACGGACGTGCTGGATGCTCTCCTAGCTAGTTCGTCAGCTGCGTCGTTACCCAGTGATCCACTGTGTCCTTTTATCCATTGCAGTGTCACTGTGTTCCGGTTAGCAACCGTTACTCGTTCGAGTGCGTCGTGACATTCTAGTATTAATCTCGAGGTAATGTAACTTTTCCGTAATGATTGGAGCACCGAGGCACTGTCTGAGAGTATACGTATATTCGTATCCGTGACTCTCCTGGCTTCTATGGCATTACACGCTTGTATGATGCCTACACACTCCGCCTGGTAGACAGTGTTAAATTCCCCAAGCGGGCTGGATATGTTAATGTTAAGATCGTGTGAGAAGACTCCGACCCCGGTTCCGGAGTCAGTCTTTGATCCATCGGTGTATACTCTCAACTCTTGCGGGCCTGAGTAATCACACCGTTCTTCTGTGAGTATTATATCATAATGCTTCAGAAAGTAGTGCTGTTTCGGGGCTCTGTCGCATGGTGATGCCATCATTGGGTGTCGTCTGATCGCATCCTCTTTTATGCGAGTGTGCTTAACTCTAGAGTCCTTGCTCAGGGTTCCTTGCAGATTGAGCCTAAAGGCGGCTAGGGCCGCCTCTTCACGTACTAAGAGGTGTAGTGGCGGCAGTCCAAGCATTGCCTGTAGAGCAGCAGTAGGCGTAGTTTTCATGCAGCTAGTTACCGCTACACAAGCGAACCGTTGCAGTTTCTCGAGATCTTTTTGGGCTGTGCTCAGGTCTGTCCTGGGCCACCAGACTAGCGAGCCATATGTGATGATTGGTCGGATTACTGTGGTGTATAGCCAGTAGGTAACCTTGGGGCTAATCCCCCAGTTCCTGCCAAGCAGTCGCTTGCACTGCCACAGGGATATACTGGCTTTTGTGGTGATGTAGTTGAGATGTTTCGCCCAATTCAACTGTTTATCCAAAAAGATGCCCAGGTATTTGGTTTCAGTCGATAGACTTAGGGTTGTTCCAAAGAAACGCGGTAGTTGTAATGTAGCCAGCTTCCTCTTTTTTGTAAAGAGAACCAGCTCGGTCTTTGTAGGGTTCACTGATAGTTGGTGTTTGTTGCACCAATCTTCTACTATTTTCAAAGCTTGGCGCATGAGGTTGCATATGGTGTTTTCATGGGTACCGTTTATTATTATGGTTAAGTCGTCGGCGTAGCCCACGGTGAAGTATCCTTTGTCATTGAGGGTTTTGATGAGGCTGTTTACGACCAGGTTCCATAGCAGCGGAGAGAGGACGCCCCCTTGCGGGCAGCCCTTTGCCACGATTGCCCTTGTGGTGTCGTTTACTGTCACTTGCACAGCTCTCATTTTGAGCATGTTGGTGATCCAGCCTCTCAGGGTAGAATCTATGCCATGTCTGTCGAGTGCCATGTTGATGCTGTTGAACATGGTTTTGTCAAAGGCGCCCTCTATATCAATGAAGGCGGCCAGTGATAAGCACTTGTGGTCCACCGCGCATTCAATCTTGGAAACTACACTGTGCAGTGCAGATTCCGTTGATCTGCCAGTGGAGTATGCGTGCTGTTGTTTGTGAAGAGGTTTTACCCGAAGAGGTCCGTCACGGATGTGTCTATCACAGAGTCTCTCAAGGGTTTTCAGTAGAAATGATGTGAGGCTTATAGGCCTGTAAGCCTTAGGCTGAGTGTAATCTGGTTTTCCAGGTTTGGGTATAAAAATGACTTTTACTTCCCGCCACAGGAGAGGTATGTATCTGAGTGCTATGCAGGCTCTATAGATCTCCACCAGCCATGGTGTCAAAAGATCCGCTCCCCACTGCAGTAGGGCTGGAAAGATGCCGTCTAGCCCTGCGGACTTATATGGCTGAAAGGAATCTATAGCCCACTTTATTCGGTCTCCTGTTACTATGTTGTGTGCTCTTGACCAGTCGTGCTCCGTTGGGGTCCATCCTGGTTCAACCTCCCACGTCCTGTCCTCTAGGAGTTTGCAGTCTGGGAAGTGAGTTTCGAGAAGGACCTTACTGGTTTCTTGGTCGGTCAGTGTGTATGAGTTGTCTGGTTTTTTCAGAGCGCCAAGAGTTCGGTCCTGATCGGTTGATAGGATCTTCCTTACCCTTGCGGCTTCATTGTTCGTTTCAATGGATTCACAGAATTTCTTCACAGAAAAATATAAGCCTAATTAATAAACTTAATTATATTCTTGATGGAATGTGATTATTTAGTAATCGAATAAAAGTTTGAGGTGTAATTTATTTTACGAATAATTTATTTTTATGTATCCATTTACACAAAAATAAAAAAAATATATTTAAAAATGAGTGGAATGCTAGAAATTATGAAAAACACAAAGAATGCAACCCGTGGAAAAGCTTTGCTTCAAAGCTGGGTGCAGCTTTAACTACGAGTACTTCGGATAGCGCTATCCAAACCGAACTGAGGTTTGTTGAGTTGCAAAAACTTTTTTTTCTTGATCATTTAGTAGTTTCCTGTCTTGTCCGTCTTAGCTGTAACTAATAATCACCATGACAACTTACAAGACACTGTGCTTGAACTTAGTCTTATTTCGGTAAGTTATACAATAGCCCAACATGGTCATTATAATAAATTGGTAATACTATAGACCCAGGGCCAAACCGCTCAAAATATTATTAAAAAAAAAAAATCTTAGCAGTATACGAGTGGTCGGAAAATTTAGTTGATGATGTAAATAACGAAGGAAAAATAGTCCAGACTCGGAGAAAGTTCTGGAAGGGGGGTGGGAGTGGTAATATATACGTTTTTAGGGGTTTGTACTCGTTTTTTGCGATTTGCGGCTAAACTATGCATCCTATCGAAAAAAATTTAATGTAAAAGTAGTAGATAATATAAAAATCTTAAACTTTCTTATTATAAATTATTACCCATAACCTCAAAATTATCGAGTAAAACGCAAAAAAACGTTTTTTTGGTTTTTAATTTATAACTATAGCTAATATTATTATTTTTACATGAAAATTGGTGAAAATGTTTTATTTTGTGTTTCAAACAAGCCCAAATTTTTTCAAAGCGAAATATCTATTTTTCAATGTTTTATGAAGAAAATACAGAAAAATTACCTTATTTTCAATCGAAAAATTTGGTTAGCAAATTTTAGATAAATGTCCTTTACCAGTGCTCATTCTTTTCGTTGAAATCTCAGCTTTCATATGGAATTAAAATATAATATTGTTTACGTAAAAAATATCGATAAAAAAGCGAACAACCGAAAAAACCAATTTTCAAAAATCGATTTTTCGAAAATCGAATGTAATTCATAAAAAGCGTTACTTATAATGAAATACTCTGTCATTCAAGTAATTTACATGTATTTAACTATTCTCGGCTTTCAGAGTCCCGAAAACATTATTTGAATCGCAATTAAATAGATAAAAACTCTAAAAACACCTTGGCTGTGAACTGAGATTTTTTTATAATTATTTATTGTAATTCGTAAGTACTTATTTACAAATTATCACTTCTAAGTCATAAACTTGATTATAAAATACAAAAATTAAAAGTAAAATCATTTTATTGAAATCTTGTTTTCTTCGTGGGCACTTCATCGCCAGAACTTACCAATTAAAAGAGAGGCACATTTTTTCATTGATATTGCTAAGTAGTAGAAATAAAATACAAACCAACAACACAAAAAGTGATTAGGCAGAATAGTTATATTTCATTGCCATTCCATTTAACTAGACGAAAAAAAAAATATTATTTTAAATTAACAGTTTTTATTTTGTTTGTTTTTTATAATTTCCTCGCATTAGTTATGAAAAGTAGAGTGAGCAACTCGAGTGTAAGTAACTGATTACTTACGTCCTATGTTTAACAAATCTATCTATTTCGATGCTTTGAAAGCCGAGAATAGTTAAGTATCTACATGTAAATTACTTGAATAACAGAGTACTTCATAAGAATTAACGCTTTTTATGAATGTAAATGTTTATTATCATTTGCATTCGATTTTCTAAAAATCGATTTTTGAAAAGTACTTTATTCGGTTGTTCGCTTTTTTAACGATAGTTTTGTACGTAAACAATATTCTATTTTAATTCTATATGAAAGCTGAGATTTCAACGAAAAAAATGAGCACTCGAAAAGGTCATTTATCTAAAATTTGCTAACCAAATTTTTCGATTGAAAGTAAGGTAATTTTTTTGTATTTTCTTCATAAAACATCGAAAAATAAATGTTTCGCTTTGAAAAAATTTGGGCTTTAAAACACAAAATATAACATTTTCAATTTTTATGAAAAAATAATAATATTTGCGTTTTTCTCGATAATTTTGAGGTAAGGGGTAATAATGTATCAAAAAAAGTTTAAGATTTTTTTATTATCTACCACTTTTAGATTCAACTTTTTTCGATAGGATGCATAGTTTAGCCGCAAATCGCAAAAAACAAGAACAACCCCCTAAAAACGTATATCCACTCCCTCCAGAACTTTTTCCGAGTCAGGACTAATTTTCCTTCGTTATTTACATCATCAACTAAATTTTCCGACCACTCGTATACTGCTAAGAATTTTTTTTTCCTCAAACAGGATTGGCCCTGGTCTACTACTGCTTGCGGTCGATGCTTTCTGTTGACAACTAAATGTTGAATATTGGTAATTAATACATATGCAAACATTATGACAATATCAATGCCATCTTGTGTAAATATATGGATTGGATTGGTATAAAAGTAAAAAAAATCTCATCAGTAGACATCAGTTAACTAACAGATCTTCACATCTACTCTCCTATCTACCAACACTTAAAAAATATTAAAAATGAAATTCGCTGTAAGTGACATTATCATTGGATTGTTTTCTAGCGTGAGTGAATTGTTTCTGGTGATCTATACCTACCTATTATTTGTTTTAGCTTGTCTTCGCCGCCATATTGGCAGTCTCCGCCGCCCAGTTCCCTGCCCAGGTTTACAACAGCCTGTCGTCCCGCTTGCCTGCTCGTCCCACGCCACCTCCCAGGGCGGCTGCTCCCTCCCGCGTCGCCAGCAGCGACCAGAGTGCCGTCATCCTCCGCTACGACAACGAAATCAACCCTGACGGTAGCTACAGCTACGCGTAAGTACATAGAAATACACTATTAGTCTTGTGAAACTCATATTTCATAAAAAGCAATTTAAAGTCTTACTAAATATACTCGTACCCATCTACACAATAATTAATTAATACTGTTAACTTTGCAGTGTGGAGACCGATAATGGCATCGGTGCCCAGGCCCAGGGAACTCCTCGTAACTTCGGTGGAAACCCCCCTTTAGTACCCGTCGTGTCCCAGGGATCCTACTCCTGGACCTCCCCCGAGGGTGTGCCCGTCGCCATCACATACATCGCTGACGAGAACGGATACCAGCCTTCTGTAAGTTAACGAATCATTTAATATAGCAAATGAAGAAGAATGATTCACTGTTACTTAAAATAGATTTAATATCAATTAAAATTCAGGTCAATTGATGTTCATCATCATAAAAACGGATACGAGTTTTTGATAATTTGGCAAAAACTCCAAATGTCAAAGCCTCCGCAATGAGCAACAAAAATCAAATCCGAAACATGTCATTAATTATTAACTAGATCACGTTTCGAGGAACATGTCAGTGATATATGATCTAAACAGATTATCAAAGAAATGTATGACAGAAGAAGACCATTTGCTAGAAATAGACATGTCAGTGTTACTAAATGATTGCATTATAGCTTAGTATGTTGATTCACATACTATTTTATGTGAAATATGCTGACACAACTTCACTTGTTCATGGCCCACGTCTTGTAAACGTACAATTGTTTAGGGTACGATGGGACTGACATACGCTATGCGTAAAAGCCCCTATAAAGAAAAAATAAAAAAAAAAACTTTACTTGCTAGACTAATCCTTGTTCTTTGCTTCCAGGGTGATGCACTCCCCACTCCGCCCCCTGTGCCTGAAGCCATCCTCAGGGCTCTGGCCTACATCGCCCAGAACCAGAAGAAGTAAACGATCAACTACATTAACTAAGCCAATTTGAATCAACCTCTAGACTTTATGATTCTCGTGAACGTTTGTAAATAGGTGCATTTTGTACGTAATTATTATTTATATCGACGACCGGTAACGTTGCTACATATACCACTTGTAAGGAAGACTTGTGCTATTGAAATTGGATATAAATTGTTATTTACATTATAATGGTGTAAAATGTAAAAAACAAGGTATTCCGAATGGTTTCCGTTATTAAATAATAACGAACTAATTTGATCTTTTTATAATTCCACTGAAACCTATAAATCAAAAAAAATGTAGTGAATTATTGTTTAAATTTGATCACTTTTTGCTGTGGTGTGAAAAATACAACGAATTCTAATAAAACTAGATTTGAGCTACATAAAGCAAAATGCATAATTCATAACACCCAATGAAGCTAGAGGCCAAAGCATTCTCACCAAAAATCAAATTCAAAATACCTACACGAAAAATTGAGCGAGATTGTGATGTTTATAGAATTCATAATATCGATTAATTTAGTCATGCTTATCTCGTATTATGATAAATACTAGTAATGACAGAAATCGATGATGTTTGAAATATTAGAATTTAAATTGCTGTCAATTAATTTCCTAAAATGTTAGTTACCTATTTTTGGAATAATGGCCAATTTTGGCGTTTTTATTCTGAGAAACTGAAAGACTTCGACAAGTTTGACTTATTGAATGGTGGATAATAGCTATTAGTATAGTCCGTAGCGGCCTCACTTTTCGCAATTTTGTCTTATCTTTAGAAATAAAGCCAAAATTCCGAAGCAAGTTTTTCATAAATCTGTCATAGTCTGGCAGTTTGAGTAATTTATGCGGCCTACCCAAATGTCTTTTCTTTGGTATTGTTCGTCGAATCGTTAAGCTCCTTAAGTTTTGAGTTGAGCTGCACGATTACTGACAAATGCGTGCACAGACTGGACAGGTCCATTCAATCTGTGTGGTTCTTTCCTCCAAAGACCATTTCAGACAGCAATCTACATGGTCTTCACATGATCTGACCAAGATTATGTCTGGACTTTAAAAGAGACTGTGACCTCTGAGTTTGTTTCGGCGTTTCTTCTCCGAGTAGTCAGATAGGAAACGTTGACCTCATTTAGTTTTAAAAAATATGATTTACGTGTAAAAGTGTTTGTACAAACCTACTTACAGAAAATAAATCATTTATCATTTATCATTTAAAATGCGCGAAGGCACTTTTTTGAGCTCGTGGATTGTACTACAGATAGCGCGCGAGTTGAATGCAGAGCTTAGGAATGCGGTAGTGCTGTGACCTAATTATAATTAGCACTACACTGCTGGCGCGTGAGGTGGGGCGTGCGGATAGCGGGGCGCTCTTTACCTCAGACCCCGACTGCATTCAACTCGCGCGCTATCTGTACTTACATAAGAAAATTAAATGAAAAATATATAATAGAATATATTAGAGGAAAAATATATTAGAGGACCAACGTTACAGTGGATAAAATCATACCTTGATAACAGGCAACAATGCGATACCATAACAAATATTAACGAAGATAAAGAAGTAATGCTACACTCATCGAAATATAGATGTAATAAGTTTGGTGTCCCACAGGGAAGCATACTAGGTCCGATTTTATTCTTGATATATATAAATGACATCATTAAAATAACGAAACATAAGTGCATATTGTTTGCCGATGACATCTCTATTATTGTGACATCCGATAAAAGAAATAATACAATTAATGACCACGAAACTGACATTAACAATACAATTGACATTTTAATTAACTGGCTTTATGTACATAACTTGAAAATAAACCTTGACAAATCCGTTTATATACAATTTAATAAATCGAATAATCATAAATTTAACTTCAAATTAAATATACCCAAAATTAAACCAGTAACACATACCAAGTTCCTAGGAGTTACTATTGATGAAGCTCTTCATTGGAAAGTGCATGTAGACAATGTTTCAAGCAAGATAAATAAATTTGTGTATGCTCTTAGGCAAGTAAAAAAAAGTACTAATCTAAAAACAGCTATATTAGCCTACCATGCGTATGTGGAATCCATATTACGTTATGGACTTATAATTTGGGGTAACAGTACCGACCAGAATAGAACATTTATTGCTCAAAAAAAATGCATTAGGGCTCTATACGGACTTCATCCTGAGGAATCATGTCAGTCAGTATTTAAGAAACTTGGCTTGTTACCGCTACCTTGTCTGTATATTAATGAAATATGCATGTTTGTATGGAAACATATGGAGTTATTTAAAATAGCAAACGATATAAATCCTCGGAGCCGACGAGATCCTAACAGACTCGTACTTAACAGTGCTCCCAGGCTTGCTAAGTACAATAAAAGCTGCTTAACTATGTGTGTACGAATATATAACAAATTACCTAGTGATCTGAAAATATTAAACTCGAGATATACTTTTAAAAATAAATTGTATGAATGGTTAATTGATAACAACTTCTATAGTATAAAACAGTTCTTAGAACGAAAATAGCGTTGTTGTAATATAATAATAATAATTTTGTTAAGGAAATTGTTAATACAAATTTGCATGCTATGTTTAATCTTGGCAAAACATGTCTGCTCTATTTTTGTATTTTAAGACCTTTTCATACCATGTTTTACGCGAATAAATATATTACTTATTATTACTTATTAATAACTAGCTTTTGCCCGCGGCTTCGCCCGCGTGGATGTCGGAAAATATTCCATAGGAACGTTCATGTGGAAAACATAAGGCCGTCCGATATAACTGTGCAAACTCAAATCGCTACGATATATCGTTACCGTGTATGGGTAGGCTTAAGGATCATGCGCTAAGGTAGCCCGCGAAATTCAATTATTTTAAGTTTTTTGCAATTTGCTGGTCAGTGTCAATCAACATACAAGATTAAAATATGATTCGCGGCCGACGAACTAATATGGCTTTCATGAAATCGCTAGATTTGAGGTCAATTCTAACTTATGGAGTTGTATTGCTGAATCTAATGATTAAAACTCTGTGAAGCCGTATTAGTTACGGCCGCGAATCATATTTTAATCAACATACAACCTAACTCTGATCTGCAAATTGCAAAAAACTTGAGAAAATTTGAATTTCGCGGGCTGCCTTAGCGCATCCCCCTTAAAGCTACCAGTCGGCATGATTTTTTCCGACATCTTCAACAATCGTCATCGACAATTTACACAAAACTTTAATGAACTACACTGAATCACTCCGTTCATTGGAGAAAACCGTATGAAAATCCGTTCGGTACTTTCTGACATTATCGCATTCAAACAGACAGACATACGCGGTGGGGGACTTTGTTTACTTAGTAAAAATTTATTATGGCAGTCACGCTCTAATAACAAATAACTTTTGACCGAGTGTCTACTCGTTCAAAAGTTAATTATTGTAATCATTTCGTCGTAAAAACGTCGAATGAAATAAAGACTAAATGTTACCTCAAGATACGAACTATGACTACATTTCCAATACCTTAAATCTCTTAAAAAGAGGTAGGTACACAAATATTTTAATATTAGCTTTTGCCAGCGGCTTCGTCCGCGTGGATGTCGAGAAATATCCCACGGCAACGTACTACCGGGAATTCCTTCCTTATTCCTTGTCTACATTATAAAGGGAACCTCTGTGCAAAATTTGAGCTTTCTAGGTCCAAGGGTTTGGGCTGGGCGTTGATGAGTCAATCAGTCAGTCAGTCAGTCAGTCAGGACTTCTCTTTTTATATATATAGATTATTAGTGCATTTTAAATTCAACCCCTATAGTTATTATACCCCCAAAGAGGACGATTTTTAAAAACGCTGAACCACATATTTCTTTATTTCCTACCAAAATCATAAACTTGAATTTTCATATTTATCACTAACTTAAGAAATGCTGGGTTTCCCATACAAAACTTTCATTCCCTATATCACCCCATGTAGGATTAATTTTTAAGACAAAAAGTAGCCTAAGTCCTTCATTTAAAATATAAGTATACAGTGCTTACGACCAAATCACTTATATTCTGGTACTTAGCTAAAAACTAAAAATTGGGTAAAAAAAAATACAACAAAAAAACTTATATTAACTTACATAGAAACAAATATATATTTTACAAACTTGGTACGGCTTGTCATGGAAGATATCCAGACTTATATGCTCGGTGAGCAAAGAGTTCAGCAATGTGACAGCTCGGGCCGTGGGTGCAGCAGCAGCTCGACGAGTGCGCACCCCCGGGGGCAAGGCGAACAGCTTCCGTCGACGACGAGGACCTTCCACGCCCTCACCTCCGACCAGGAAACGACTTGGCACATCCGCTACACCCACCCGCTCCAGAGTAGTTGGATTATCCACTCCATTTGTCAGGAGACGGTGGTAGTGAACTAGTAAAAGTAATTTACGCCTGAGTTCGAGAGTGTCTATATATAGGCTTGTAAAATTTTATCGAAATACGTGCAGTTTAGTAAATTTTAAAATCTACCCCTTTTTTCAAAAACGCTTAAACGCATATTTCTTTATTTCCTACCAAACGCATAAATTTGAATTTTCATATCCCTAACAAAGAAATACTGGGTTTCCCATACAAACTTTCATCCTCTACATCACCCCCTGTAGGATTATTTTAAAAAAGTAGCCTGTGTCCATCCCCAGCCCCCAGGATACCATCTATAGCCTTACCAAAATTTAATCGAAATCCGTTCAGTTTTGTAAATTTTAAAATCAACCCCTATTTTAACCCCACGGGGATGATTTTTCAAAAACGCTACACCGCATATTTCTTTATTTCCTACCAAAAGTATACATTTGAATTTTCATATCCCTAACTTAAGAAATACTGAGTTTCCCGTACAAACTTTCATCCCCTATATCACACGCAGTAGGATTATTTTTGAAAAAAAGTAGACTGTGTCCATCCCCAGCCCCCAGGATACCATCCTTACCAAAATTTAATCGAAATCCGTTCAGTGGTTCTGGGTTTCCCATACAAACTTTCATACCCTATATCACCCCCTGTAGGATCATTTATTAAGACAAAATGTAGCCTATGTCCTTCCCCAGGATGCCACATATAGCTTTGCCAAATTTTAACGAAATCCGTGCAGTTTTGTAAATTTTAAAATCAACCCCTATTTTACCCCCTAGGGGATGATTTTTCAAAAACGCTGAACTGCATTTTTCTTTATTTCCTACCAAAAGTATACGTTTGAATTTTCATATCCCTAACTTAAGAAATACTGAGCTCCCATACAAACTTACATCTCCTACATCACACGCCGTAGGATTATTTTTGAAAAAAAGTAGCCTGTGTCCATCCCCAGACCCCAGGATACCATCTATAGCCTTACCAAATTTAATCGAAATCCGTTCAGTAGTTCTGGGTTTACCATACAAACTTTCATCCCCTATATCACCACGTGTAGGATTATTTTTGAAAAAAAAAAGTATCCTATGTCCGTCGTCAGGATGCCATATATAGCCTTGCCAAATTTTATAGAAATCCGTTTAGTGGTTTAGGCGTGAAAAGGTAACAGATGGACGGACGAACAGACAGATGGGTCTGTCTGTTCGTCCGTCCGTCTGCCTGCCAGTCGCAGGGCTTTATCGTTTTAATAAAGTTGAAAAATACACCGATTTTAGTTTTTGATAATATTGTCAGTAAGAGACACCGTCTAAGCTTTAGTAATTGTGTCCCATTTTCCCTCTGTGTACGGAACCAAAAAAAAGCAATAGTGATTTTATGTCGCACTTTATCTAGCGTTTGCCGGGCGTTTGTTTATCGTATGCCGTCTGCGAGTATTCTACGATGAATTTACGTCCTATGCGAAGGGTTTACGTTTGGCTGACAAGATGTATATGATTTGTCTATGAGGCATCTACGAGGTCTCTATATGGTATCTACTAGTTAAGCGGTCTACATCTAAGATGGGCCTAAGGGGGCTACGAGGGGGCTACGAGAAGGTCTATGAAAGATCTGCGAGTGTCCTACGAGGGATCTAGTTGAAGCCAAGACGGTTCTACGAGGGGTATAATTAGGGCTCTACGAAGACTACACGATGGGTCTACGATGGCTCTAAGAGATTCAGGTGTCTATGAGAGAGTCAACTCATAGACACCTCAATCTCACGAGACATCGTCAAAGATTAAGCTCGTATTCGTTGCTTATTTGCCCCAAAAAGTGACCCCCATATTCAAAATTAATTTATTTACTTTATCAGTTCGTGTTTGGGTCACCAAAATTCATATGTGTACTTTTCAACTTAATCGGTCCATTAGATTCGGAGCAAATTGGCTGTGACAGACGGACAGACAGACAGACACGAGTGATCATATAAGGGTTCCGTTTTTAGGGATCCGTACCAAAATGGTAAAAAAGGAACCTTTATGGTGTGACTCAGTCTGTCTGTCTGTCTGTCTGTCTGTTTCAGCTGTATATCTCAAGAACTACTAATGCTATCAACTTGAAATTTGGAACAGTTTTAGATGACATTTATCCAACTGTTTTGCAAATAAGAAAGAAATAAAAATATTGATATTTTTTGCAACAGGGACTCAAAGGGTCTTAAAAATTTAAAGTGGGGCTACTAGGGCATGTGGGGTATCATATGAAAGAACGCTGTTTGAACATTCTCAAACATTTTTTTAGACCGCATAGTTACCGCGTAGCACCGCATTAGTACGGAACCCTCGGTGCGCGAGTCTGACTCGCTCTTGACCGGTTTTTACTTCCTTTTGAGGTACGTTTACGGAAACTTAAAAATAATACGATACAGCTTTAGAAAATGTTGCTTCGATAACATGGTTAGAAGTCTTACAGGATGTTGGCAGTATGAGGTATTAACGAGGTGTTACTCTTTTCTAAAAAAAAGTTTATGAGGTGTAATTTATTTTACGAATATCTTATTGTTATGGATCCATTTACACAAAAATAAAATATATATAAAAATGTATGAAATGCTACAAATATGAAAAACACATTAACATAACAAAATAAAGACAAAGCTTTGCTTCAAAGCTGGGCGCAGCTTTAGCTACTCGTACGAGTACTTCGGATAGCGCTATCCAATGTATACCGAACTGAGGTTTGCTGAGTTGCAAAAAACATTTTTTTTTTCTTGATCATTTAGTGGTTATCTGTCCTGTCCGTCTTAACTGTAACTAATAATCACCATGACAACTTTCAAGAGACTGTGCTTGAACTTAGTCTTATTCCGGTATGCAGTATTTTGGCCAACATGGTCATTATAATAATTTTTTAATACTACTGCTTGCGGCCGATGCTTTCTGTTGACAACTAAATGTTGAATCTTGGTAATTAATACATATGCAAACATTATGAAAATATCAATGCCATCTTCCGCAAATATATGGATTCGATCGGTATAAAAGTAAAAAAAATCTCATCAGTAGACATCAGTTAACTAACAGATCTTCACATCTACTCTCCTATCTACCAACACTTAAAAAATATTAAAAATGAAATTCGCTGTAAGTGACATTATCATTCGATTGTTTTCTAGCGTGAGTGAATTGTTTCTGGTGATCTATACCTACCTATTATTTGTTTTAGCTTGTCTTCGCCGCCATATTGGCAGTCTCCGCCACCCAGTTCCCTGCCCAGATTTACAACAGCCTGTCGTCCCGCTTGCCTGCTCGTCCCACGCCACCTCCCAGGGCGGCTGCTCCCTCCCGCGTCGCCAGCAGCGACCAGAGTGCCGTCATCCTCCGCTACGACAACGAAATCAACCCTGACGGCAGCTACAGCTACGCGTAAGTACATAGAAATCCACTATTAGTCTTGTGAAACTCATATTTCATAAAAAGCAATTTAAAGTCTTACTAAATATACTCGTACTCATCTACACAATAATTAATTAAAACTGTTAACTTTGCAGTGTGGAGACCGATAATGGCATCGGTGCCCAGGCCCAGGGAACTCCTCGTAACTTCGGTGGAAACCCCCCTTTAGTACCCGTCGTGTCCCAGGGATCCTACTCCTGGACCTCCCCCGAGGGTGTGCCCGTCGCCATCACATACATCGCTGACGAGAACGGATACCAGCCTTCTGTAAGTTAACGAATCATTTAATAAAGCAAATGAAGAAGAATGATTCACTGTTACTTAAAATAGATTTAATATCAATTAAAATTCAGGTCAATTGATGTTCATCATCATAAAAACGGATACGAGTTTTTGATAATTGGCAAAAACTCCAAATGTCAAAGCTTCCGCAATGAGCAACAAAAATCAAATCTGAAACATGTCATTAATTATTCACTAGATCACGTTTCGAGGAACATGTCAGTGATATATGATCTAAACAGATTATCAAAGAAATGTATGACAGAAGAAGACCATTTGCTAGAAATAGACATGTCAGTGTTACTAAATGATTGCATTATAGCTTAGTATGTTGATTCAAATACTATTTTATGTGAAATATGCTGACACAACTTCACTTGTTCATGGCCCACGTCTTGTAAACGTACAATTGTTTAGGGTACGATGGGACTGACATACGCTATGCGTAAAAGCCCCTATAAATAAATAAAGAAAAAAAAAACTTCACTTGCTAGACTAATCCTTGTTCTTTGCTTCCAGGGTGATGCACTCCCCACTCCGCCCCCTGTGCCTGAAGCCATCCTCAGGGCTCTGGCCTACATCGCCCAGAACCAGAAGAAGTAAACGATCAACTACATTAACTAAGCCAATTTGAATCAATCTCTAGACTTTATGATTCTCATGAACGTTTGTAAATAGGTGCATTTTGTACATAATTATTATTTATATCGACGCCCGGTAACGTTGCTACCTATACAACTTGTAAGGAAGATGTGCTATTGAAATTGGATATAAATTGTTATTTACATTATAATGGTGTAAAATGTAAAAAACAAGGTATTCCGAATGGTTTCCGTTATTAAATAAGAACGAACTAATTTGATCTTTTTATAATTCCACTGATACCTATAAATCAAAAAAAATATAGTGAATTATTGTTTAAATTTGATCACTTTTTGCTGTGGTCTGAAAAATACAATGAATTCTAATAAAACTAGATTTGAGCTACATAAAGCAAAATGCATAATTCATAAAACCCAATGAAGCTAGAGGCCAAAGCATTCTCACCAAAAATCAAATTCAAAATACCTACACGAAATATTGAGCGAGATTGTGATGTTTATATAGAATTCATAATACTAGTAATGACAGAAATCGAAGATGTTTGAAATATTAGAATTTAAATTGCTGTCAATTAATTTCCTAAAATGTTAAGTAAGTAAAATTTTATTTGTTTAAACATGGTGTACATTATACATTGCATGCAGGATAATAACAGATAGAGGTAAAGAAATAGTTCTAACATACCTAGTTCTAGTTACCTATTTTTGGAATAATGGCCAATTTTGGCGTTCTTATTCTGAGAAACTGAAAGACTTCGACAAGTTTGACTTATTGAATAGTGGATAATAGCTATTAGTATAGTCCATAGCGGCCTCACTTTTCGCAATTTTTTCTTATCTTTAGAAATAAAGCCACAATTCCGAAGCAAGTTTTTCATAAATCTGTCATAGTCTGGCAGTTTGAGTAATTTATGCGGCCTACCCAAATGTCTTTTCTTTGGTATTGTTCATCGAATCGCTAAGCTCCTTAAGTTTTTGAGTTGAGCTGCACGATTACTGACAAATGCGTGCACTGACTGGACAGGTCCACTCAATCTGTGTGGTTCTTTCCTCCAAAGACCATTTCAGACAGCAATCTACATGGTCTTCACATGATCTGACCAAGATTATGTCTGGACTTTAAAAGAGACTGTGACCTCTGAGTTTGTTTCGGCGTTTCTTCTCAGAGTAGTCAGATAGGAAACGTCGACCTCATCTAGTTTTAAAAAATATGATTGACGTGTAAAAGTGTTTGTACAAACCTACTTACAGAAAATTAATCATTTATCATTTAAAATGCGCGAAGGCACTTTTTTGAGTTCGTGGATTGAACTACTTACATAAGAAAATGAAATGAAAAATATATAATAACTAGCTTTTGCCCGCGGCTCCGCCCGCGTGGATGTCGAAAAATATTCCATAGGAACGTTCATGTGGAAAACATAAGGCCGTCCGATATAACTGTGCATACTCAAATCGCTACGATATATCGTTACCGTGTATGGGTAGGCTTAAGGAGCATGCGCTAAGGTAGCCCGCGAAATTCAATTATTTTAACTTTTTTGCAATTTGTAGGTCAGTGTCAGGTTGTATGTTGATTAAAATATGATTCGCGGCCGACGAACTAATATGGCTTTCATGAAATCGCTAGATTTATATTTTAATCAACATACAACCTAACTCTAATCTGCAAATTGCAAAAAACTTGAGAAAATTTGAATTTTGCGGGCTACCTTAGCGCATACCCCTTGAAGCTACCAGTTGGCATGATTTTTCCCGACATCTTCAACAATCGTCATCGACAATTTACACAAAACCTTAATGAACTACACTGAAACACTCCGTTCATTGGAGAAAACCGTATGAAAATCCATTCGGTACTTTTTAACATTATCGCATTCAAACAGACAGACATACGCGGTGGGGGACTTTGTTTACTTAGTTAAAATTTATTATGGCAGTCACGCTCTAATAACAAATAACTTTTGACCGAGTGTCTACTCGTTCAAAAGTTAATTATTGTAATCATTTCGTCGTAAAAACGTCGAATGAAATAAAGACTAAATGTTACCTCAAGATACGAACTATGACTACATTTCCAATACCTTAAATCTCTTAAAAAGAGGTAGGTACACAAATATTTTAATACTAGCTTTTGCCAGCGGCTTCGTCCGCGTGGATGTCGAGAAATATCCCACGGCAAGGTACTACCGGGAATTCCTTCCTTATTCCTTGTCTACATTATAAAGGGAACCTCTGTGCAAAATTTGAGCTTTCTAGGTCCAAGGGTTTGGGCTGGGCGTTGATGAGTCAATCAGTCAGTCAGTCAGGACTTCTCTTTTTATTTATATAGATTATTTGTGCATTTGAAATTCAACCCCTATAGTTATTATACCCCCATAGAGGACGATTTTTCAAAAACGCTGTACCACATATTTCTTTATTTCCTACCAAAAGCATAAATTTGAATTTTAGTATCCCTAACTTAAGAAATGCTGGGATCCACAAACAAACTTTCATACCCTATATCACCCCCTGCAGGATTATGTTTTAAGACAAAAAGTAGCCTATTTCGTTTCCCAGGAAGCTATCCACCCCCTATTTGACCCCTTTAGAGGATGATTTTTAAAAACGCTGAACCACATATTTCTTTATTTCCTACCAAAATCATAAACTTGAATTTTCATATTTATCACTAACTTGAGAAATGCTGGGTTTCCCATACAAACTTTCATTCCCTATATCATCCCATGTAGGATTAATTTTTAAGACAAAAAGTAGCCTAAGTCCTTCATTTAAAACATAAGTATACAGTGCTTACGACCAAATCACTTATATTCTGGTACTTAGCTAAAAACTAAAAATAGGGTAAAAAAAAATACACCAAAAAACTTATATTAACTTACATAGAAACAAATATATATTTTACAAACTTGGTACGGCTTGTCATGGAAGATATCCAGACTTAAGTGCTCGGTGAGCAAAGAGTTCAGCAATGTGACAGCTCGGGTCGTGGGTGCAGCAGCAGCTCGATGAGTGCGCACCCCCGGGGGCAAGGCGAACAGTTTCTTCCGACGACGAGGACCTTCCACGCCCTCACCTCCGACCAGGAAACGACTTGGCACACCCGCTACACCCACCCGCTCCAGAGTAGTTAGATTATCCACTCCGTTTGTCAAAAACGCTGAACCGCATATTTCTTTATTTCCTTCCAAACGCATAAATTTGAATTTTCATATCCCTAACAAAGAAATACTGGGTTTCCCATACAAACTTTCATCCCCTGCATCACCCCCTGTAGGATTGTGTCCTGTGTCCATCCCCATTCCCTAGGATACCATCTATAAGCCTTACCAAAATTTAATCGAAATCCGTTCAGTGGTTCTGGGTTTCCCATACAAACTTTCATTCCGTATATCACCCCCCGTAGGATCATTTTTTAAGACAAAAAGTAGCCTAGGTATGTCCTTCCCCAGGATTTCATATATAGCCTTGCCAAATTTTATCGAAATCCGTGCGGTTTTGTAAATTTTAAAATCAACCCCTATATTAACCCCTCGGGGATGATTTTTCAAAAACGCTGAACCGCACATTTCTTTATTTCCTACCAAAAGTATACATTTGAATTTTCATATCCCTAACTTAAGAAATACTGAGTTTCCCATACAAACTTTCATCCCTTATATCACACGCCGTAGGATTATTTTTGAAAAAAAGTAGACTGCGTCCATCCCCAGCCCCCAGGATACCATCTATAGCTTTACCAAAATTTAATCGAAATCCGTTCAGTGGTTCTGGGTTTCCCATACAAACTTTCATCCCCTATATCACCCCCTGTAGGATCATTTATTAAGACAAAAAGTAGCCTATGCCCTTCCCCAGGATGCCACATATAGCTTTGCCAAATTTTAACGAAATCCGTGCAGTTTTGTAAGTTTTAAAATCAACTTTTATTTTAACGCCTTTAGGGGATGATTTTTCAGAAACGCTGAACCGCATATTTCTTTATTTACTACCAAAAGCATACATTAGAATGTTCATATCCATAACTTAAGAAATACTAAGTTTCCCATACAAAATTTCATCCCCTATATCACCTCCCGTAGGATTATTTAAAAAAAAGTAGCCTGTGTCCATCCCTATTCCCCAGCATACCATCTATAAGCCTTATCAAAATTTAATCGAAATCCGTTCAGTGTTTCTGGGTTTCCCATACAAACTTTCATTCCCTATATCACCCCCCGTAGGATCATTTTTTAAGACAAAAAGTAGCCTAGGTATGTCCTTCCTCAGGATTTCATATATAGCCTTGCCAAATTTTATCGAAATCCGTGCAGTTTTGTAAATTTTAAAATCAACCCCTATTTTAACCCCTCGGGGATAATTTTTCAGAAACGCTGAACCGCATATTTTTTTATTTCCTACCAAAAGTATACATTTGAATTTTCATATCCCTAACTTAAGAAATACTGAGTTCCCATACAAACTTTCATCCTCTATATCACACGCCGTAGTATTATTTTTGAAAAAAAGTAGCCTGTGTCCATCTCCAGCCCCCAGGATACCATCTATAGCCTTACCAAAATTTAATCGAAATCCGTTCAGTGGTTCTGGGTTTCCCATACAAACTTTCATCCCCTATATCACCCCCTGTAGGATCATTTATTACGACACAAAGTAGCCTAGGTATGTCCTTCCCCAGGATGCCATATAATTATAGACTTGCCAAATTTTATCGAAATCCCTGCAGTTTTGTAAATTTTAAAATCAACCCTTATTTTACCCCCTAGGGGATGATTTTTCAAAAACGCTGTACAGCATATTTCTTTATTTCCTACCAAAAGCATACATTTGAACTTTCATATCCCTAACTTAAGAAATACTGAGTTTCCCATATATCACCCCCGGTAGGATTATTTTTGAAAAAAAGTAGCCTGTGTCCATCCCCAGACCCCAGGATACCATGTATAGCCTTACCAAAATTTAATCGAAATCCGTCCAGTAGTTCTGGGTTTCCCATACAAACTTTCATCCCCTATATCACCCCCTGTAGGATTATTTTTGAAAAAAAAAGTATCCTATGTCCGTCGTCAGGATACCATATAAGCCTTGCCAAATTTTATGTATGGAAGTATGGATGGATATTAGTAAATTATAAAACATGAAAATCACAAGATTTCAGATACACCACTTTCAACGACCGATTTCAGCAAATAATACCCTATTTAGTACATTCATGTTCAAAGTTGACCCAAAAAAGAGATATATTTTTTTTTATCTACACCCATGCTATAAATCCTTTATAAAAGTTTCTGAAACAGTTAGCTTATTGCTAACATTAAAACAGCCAGTGTCATAGTAACCATTATATCATCCAAACGGGTGTTTTAATGTTGTACTGAATTTCATAATGCAACTCGTTTTCAAAAAAAGAACATTGTAATGCACGCTCGTTTCACTACAACAGCGCCGTACTTAAAAAAAAGAACTTATTCAAATTCACGTCGTATACTATGACGCCGGCCGCCATGTTTGATACGAGTATTAGTATTGCAAAAAACTGTTTCAGAACCTTTTATAGAGGATTCATAACATGGATGTAGATAAAGTCTTGTATGCAACTGTACATAATTAGGTATTAAAACACTCATGTGATACTATTATCACACTCGGTTTCGCCTCGTGTGATAAACCCACTTTCGTGTTTTAATACCCCTTATTATACGTCAGTTGCATAAATAACTAAAAGCCATCATCTCGTTGAATCATAAAAAATATGGAAAAAAAATTATGATTAGAAAACTACAAAAAATCGTTGAACATTTATGGGCGTTAAATCGATAAGTATGGTACTCTGCTATCAGCTCACACTGGCTTGACACCTTAACAGAAACACCCTGTATATGTGATATAAGCTTATATACCTATTACGTAAAGTTTTGTCCTTATGCACTCATCGGGTGCATTTGACACGCGGGGGGGGGGTAGGAAGGGTTAGTTGCGAACTCAATAGGTTCACAACTACTGATGATGATTGGTTTTCCATCGGTTGATGTTTTTTTACGTTACATGCGGTGCATTCGACACTTGAGGGGTTAATTAAAACATCTCATGTTTTAGACCCCATACTAGCTTGATATATTGGTTACAGCTCTGCTCAAGAGAGCGGTTGGACGCTAGCCCCGCGAAAACATTTGTTCGTCATTCGGGTAAGTCACACATTGTCTCTTACTGACAATATTATCAAAAACTAAAATCGGTGTATTTTTCAACTTTATTAAAACGATAAAGCCCTGTGACTGGCAGGCAGACGGACGGACGAACAGACAGATGGACTAAGCTTTAGTAATTGTGTCCCATTTTCCCTCTGTGTACGGAACCAAAAAAAAGCAATAGTGATTTTACGTCGCACTTTATCTAGCGTTTGTTTAGCGTATGCCGTCTGCGAGTACTCTACAATAGATTTACGTCGTATGCGAAGGGTTTACGTTTGGTTGACAAGATGTTTAGGATTTGTCTATGAGGCATCTACGAGGTCTCTATATGGTATCTACTAGTTAAGCGGTCTACGAAGAGTCTGCGACGAGCCCATGAAGTGCCTACAAGGGGTCTACAAGTGATCTAAGATGGGCCTAAGGGGTCTACGAGGGGGCTACGAGGGGGCTACGAGAAGGTCTATGAAAGATCTGCGAGGGTCCTACGAGGGATCTAGTTGAGGCCAAGACGGTTCTACGAGGGGTATAATTAGGGATCTACGAAGACTACACGATGGGTCTACGATGGCTCTATGAGATTGAGGTGTGTATGAGAGAGTCACCTCATAGACACCTCAATCTCACGAGACATCGTCAAAGATTAAGCTCGTATTCGTCGCTTATTTGCCCCCAAAAAGTGACCCCCATATTCAAAATTAATTTATTTACTTTATCCATTCGTGTTTCATGTGTTCGTGCTACTAGGGCATGTGGGGTATCATATGAAAGAACGCTGTTTGAACATTCTCAAACATTTTTTTAGACCGCATAGTTACCGCATAGGACCGCATTAGTACGGAACCCTCGGTGCGCGAGTCTGACTCGCTCTTGACCGGTTTTTACTTCCTTTTGAGGTACGTTTACGGAAACTTAAAAATAATACGATAAAGCTTTAGAAAATGTTGCTTCGATAACATGGTTAGAAGTCTTACAGGATGTTGGCACTATGAGGTATTAACGAGGTGTTACTCTTTTCTAAAAAAAAGTTTATGAGGTGTAATTTATTTTACTAATATCTTATTGTTATGGATCTATTTATTTACACAAAAATAAAAAAATATATATATTTAAAAATGTATGAAATGCTAGAAATATGAAAAACACATTAACATAACAAAATAAAGACAAAGCTTTGCTTCAAAGCTGGGCGCAGCTTTAGCTACTCGTACGAGTACTTCGGATAGCGCTATACAATGTATACCGAACTGAGGTTTGCTGAGTTGCAAAAAACTTTTTTTGTCTTGATCATTTAGTAGTTATCTGTCCTGTCCGTCTTAACTGTAACTAATAATCACCATGACAACTTCCAAGAGACTGTGCTTGAACTTAGTCTTATTCCGGTATACAGTATTTTGGCCAACATGGTCATTATAATATTTTTTTAATACTACTGCTTGCGGCCGATGCTTTCTGTTGACAACTAAATGTTGAATCTTGGTAATTAATACATATGCAAACATTATGAAAATATCAATGCCATCTTCCGCAAATATATGGATTCGATCGGTATAAAAGTAAAAAAAATCTCATCAGTAGACATCAGTTAACTAACAGATCTTCACATCTACTCTCCTATCTACCAACACTTAAAAAATATTAAAAATGAAATTCGCTGTAAGTGACATTATCATTCGATTGTTTTCTAGCGTGAGTGAATTGTTTCTGGTGATCTATACCTACCTATTATTTGTTTTAGCTTGTCTTCGCCGCCATATTGGCAGTCTCCGCCACCCAGTTCCCTGCCCAGATTTACAACAGCCTGTCGTCCCGCTTGCCTGCTCGTCCCACGCCACCTCCCAGGGCGGCTGCTCCCTCCCGCGTCGCCAGCAGCGACCAGAGTGCCGTCATCCTCCGCTACGACAACGAAATCAACCCTGACGGCAGCTACAGCTACGCGTAAGTACATAGAAATCCACTATTAGTCTTGTGAAACTCATATTTCATAAAAAGCAATTTAAAGTCTTACTAAATATACTCGTACTCATCTACACAATAATTAATTAAAACTGTTAACTTTGCAGTGTGGAGACCGATAATGGCATCGGTGCCCAGGCCCAGGGAACTCCTCGTAACTTCGGTGGAAACCCCCCTTTAGTACCCGTCGTGTCCCAGGGATCCTACTCCTGGACCTCCCCCGAGGGTGTGCCCGTCGCCATCACATACATCGCTGACGAGAACGGATACCAGCCTTCTGTAAGTTAACGAATCATTTAATAAAGCAAATGAAGAAGAATGATTCACTGTTACTTAAAATAGATTTAATATCAATTAAAATTCAGGTCAATTGATGTTCATCATCATAAAAACGGATACGAGTTTTTGATAATTGGCAAAAACTCCAAATGTCAAAGCTTCCGCAATGAGCAACAAAAATCAAATCTGAAACATGTCATTAATTATTCACTAGATCACGTTTCGAGGAACATGTCAGTGATATATGATCTAAACAGATTATCAAAGAAATGTATGACAGAAGAAGACCATTTGCTAGAAATAGACATGTCAGTGTTACTAAATGATTGCATTATAGCTTAGTATGTTGATTCAAATACTATTTTATGTGAAATATGCTGACACAACTTCACTTGTTCATGGCCCACGTCTTGTAAACGTACAATTGTTTAGGGTACGATGGGACTGACATACGCTATGCGTAAAAGCCCCTATAAATAAATAAAGAAAAAAAAAACTTCACTTGCTAGACTAATCCTTGTTCTTTGCTTCCAGGGTGATGCACTCCCCACTCCGCCCCCTGTGCCTGAAGCCATCCTCAGGGCTCTGGCCTACATCGCCCAGAACCAGAAGAAGTAAACGATCAACTACATTAACTAAGCCAATTTGAATCAATCTCTAGACTTTATGATTCTCATGAACGTTTGTAAATAGGTGCATTTTGTACATAATTATTATTTATATCGACGCCCGGTAACGTTGCTACCTATACAACTTGTAAGGAAGATGTGCTATTGAAATTGGATATAAATTGTTATTTACATTATAATGGTGTAAAATGTAAAAAACAAGGTATTCCGAATGGTTTCCGTTATTAAATAAGAACGAACTAATTTGATCTTTTTATAATTCCACTGATACCTATAAATCAAAAAAAATATAGTGAATTATTGTTTAAATTTGATCACTTTTTGCTGTGGTCTGAAAAATACAATGAATTCTAATAAAACTAGATTTGAGCTACATAAAGCAAAATGCATAATTCATAAAACCCAATGAAGCTAGAGGCCAAAGCATTCTCACCAAAAATCAAATTCAAAATACCTACACGAAATATTGAGCGAGATTGTGATGTTTATATAGAATTCATAATACTAGTAATGACAGAAATCGAAGATGTTTGAAATATTAGAATTTAAATTGCTGTCAATTAATTTCCTAAAATGTTAAGTAAGTAAAATTTTATTTGTTTAAACATGGTGTACATTATACATTGCATGCAGGATAATAACAGATAGAGGTAAAGAAATAGTTCTAACATACCTAGTTCTAGTTACCTATTTTTGGAATAATGGCCAATTTTGGCGTTCTTATTCTGAGAAACTGAAAGACTTCGACAAGTTTGACTTATTGAATAGTGGATAATAGCTATTAGTATAGTCCATAGCGGCCTCACTTTTCGCAATTTTTTCTTATCTTTAGAAATAAAGCCACAATTCCGAAGCAAGTTTTTCATAAATCTGTCATAGTCTGGCAGTTTGAGTAATTTATGCGGCCTACCCAAATGTCTTTTCTTTGGTATTGTTCATCGAATCGCTAAGCTCCTTAAGTTTTTGAGTTGAGCTGCACGATTACTGACAAATGCGTGCACTGACTGGACAGGTCCACTCAATCTGTGTGGTTCTTTCCTCCAAAGACCATTTCAGACAGCAATCTACATGGTCTTCACATGATCTGACCAAGATTATGTCTGGACTTTAAAAGAGACTGTGACCTCTGAGTTTGTTTCGGCGTTTCTTCTCAGAGTAGTCAGATAGGAAACGTCGACCTCATCTAGTTTTAAAAAATATGATTGACGTGTAAAAGTGTTTGTACAAACCTACTTACAGAAAATTAATCATTTATCATTTAAAATGCGCGAAGGCACTTTTTTGAGTTCGTGGATTGAACTACTTACATAAGAAAATGAAATGAAAAATATATAATAACTAGCTTTTGCCCGCGGCTCCGCCCGCGTGGATGTCGAAAAATATTCCATAGGAACGTTCATGTGGAAAACATAAGGCCGTCCGATATAACTGTGCATACTCAAATCGCTACGATATATCGTTACCGTGTATGGGTAGGCTTAAGGAGCATGCGCTAAGGTAGCCCGCGAAATTCAATTATTTTAACTTTTTTGCAATTTGTAGGTCAGTGTCAGGTTGTATGTTGATTAAAATATGATTCGCGGCCGACGAACTAATATGGCTTTCATGAAATCGCTAGATTTATATTTTAATCAACATACAACCTAACTCTAATCTGCAAATTGCAAAAAACTTGAGAAAATTTGAATTTTGCGGGCTACCTTAGCGCATACCCCTTGAAGCTACCAGTTGGCATGATTTTTCCCGACATCTTCAACAATCGTCATCGACAATTTACACAAAACCTTAATGAACTACACTGAAACACTCCGTTCATTGGAGAAAACCGTATGAAAATCCATTCGGTACTTTTTAACATTATCGCATTCAAACAGACAGACATACGCGGTGGGGGACTTTGTTTACTTAGTTAAAATTTATTATGGCAGTCACGCTCTAATAACAAATAACTTTTGACCGAGTGTCTACTCGTTCAAAAGTTAATTATTGTAATCATTTCGTCGTAAAAACGTCGAATGAAATAAAGACTAAATGTTACCTCAAGATACGAACTATGACTACATTTCCAATACCTTAAATCTCTTAAAAAGAGGTAGGTACACAAATATTTTAATACTAGCTTTTGCCAGCGGCTTCGTCCGCGTGGATGTCGAGAAATATCCCACGGCAAGGTACTACCGGGAATTCCTTCCTTATTCCTTGTCTACATTATAAAGGGAACCTCTGTGCAAAATTTGAGCTTTCTAGGTCCAAGGGTTTGGGCTGGGCGTTGATGAGTCAATCAGTCAGTCAGTCAGGACTTCTCTTTTTATTTATATAGATTATTTGTGCATTTGAAATTCAACCCCTATAGTTATTATACCCCCATAGAGGACGATTTTTCAAAAACGCTGTACCACATATTTCTTTATTTCCTACCAAAAGCATAAATTTGAATTTTAGTATCCCTAACTTAAGAAATGCTGGGATCCACAAACAAACTTTCATACCCTATATCACCCCCTGCAGGATTATGTTTTAAGACAAAAAGTAGCCTATTTCGTTTCCCAGGAAGCTATCCACCCCCTATTTGACCCCTTTAGAGGATGATTTTTAAAAACGCTGAACCACATATTTCTTTATTTCCTACCAAAATCATAAACTTGAATTTTCATATTTATCACTAACTTGAGAAATGCTGGGTTTCCCATACAAACTTTCATTCCCTATATCATCCCATGTAGGATTAATTTTTAAGACAAAAAGTAGCCTAAGTCCTTCATTTAAAACATAAGTATACAGTGCTTACGACCAAATCACTTATATTCTGGTACTTAGCTAAAAACTAAAAATAGGGTAAAAAAAAATACACCAAAAAACTTATATTAACTTACATAGAAACAAATATATATTTTACAAACTTGGTACGGCTTGTCATGGAAGATATCCAGACTTAAGTGCTCGGTGAGCAAAGAGTTCAGCAATGTGACAGCTCGGGTCGTGGGTGCAGCAGCAGCTCGATGAGTGCGCACCCCCGGGGGCAAGGCGAACAGTTTCTTCCGACGACGAGGACCTTCCACGCCCTCACCTCCGACCAGGAAACGACTTGGCACACCCGCTACACCCACCCGCTCCAGAGTAGTTAGATTATCCACTCCGTTTGTCAAAAACGCTGAACCGCATATTTCTTTATTTCCTTCCAAACGCATAAATTTGAATTTTCATATCCCTAACAAAGAAATACTGGGTTTCCCATACAAACTTTCATCCCCTGCATCACCCCCTGTAGGATTGTGTCCTGTGTCCATCCCCATTCCCTAGGATACCATCTATAAGCCTTACCAAAATTTAATCGAAATCCGTTCAGTGGTTCTGGGTTTCCCATACAAACTTTCATTCCGTATATCACCCCCCGTAGGATCATTTTTTAAGACAAAAAGTAGCCTAGGTATGTCCTTCCCCAGGATTTCATATATAGCCTTGCCAAATTTTATCGAAATCCGTGCGGTTTTGTAAATTTTAAAATCAACCCCTATATTAACCCCTCGGGGATGATTTTTCAAAAACGCTGAACCGCACATTTCTTTATTTCCTACCAAAAGTATACATTTGAATTTTCATATCCCTAACTTAAGAAATACTGAGTTTCCCATACAAACTTTCATCCCTTATATCACACGCCGTAGGATTATTTTTGAAAAAAAGTAGACTGCGTCCATCCCCAGCCCCCAGGATACCATCTATAGCTTTACCAAAATTTAATCGAAATCCGTTCAGTGGTTCTGGGTTTCCCATACAAACTTTCATCCCCTATATCACCCCCTGTAGGATCATTTATTAAGACAAAAAGTAGCCTATGCCCTTCCCCAGGATGCCACATATAGCTTTGCCAAATTTTAACGAAATCCGTGCAGTTTTGTAAGTTTTAAAATCAACTTTTATTTTAACGCCTTTAGGGGATGATTTTTCAGAAACGCTGAACCGCATATTTCTTTATTTACTACCAAAAGCATACATTAGAATGTTCATATCCATAACTTAAGAAATACTAAGTTTCCCATACAAAATTTCATCCCCTATATCACCTCCCGTAGGATTATTTAAAAAAAAGTAGCCTGTGTCCATCCCTATTCCCCAGCATACCATCTATAAGCCTTATCAAAATTTAATCGAAATCCGTTCAGTGTTTCTGGGTTTCCCATACAAACTTTCATTCCCTATATCACCCCCCGTAGGATCATTTTTTAAGACAAAAAGTAGCCTAGGTATGTCCTTCCTCAGGATTTCATATATAGCCTTGCCAAATTTTATCGAAATCCGTGCAGTTTTGTAAATTTTAAAATCAACCCCTATTTTAACCCCTCGGGGATAATTTTTCAGAAACGCTGAACCGCATATTTTTTTATTTCCTACCAAAAGTATACATTTGAATTTTCATATCCCTAACTTAAGAAATACTGAGTTCCCATACAAACTTTCATCCTCTATATCACACGCCGTAGTATTATTTTTGAAAAAAAGTAGCCTGTGTCCATCTCCAGCCCCCAGGATACCATCTATAGCCTTACCAAAATTTAATCGAAATCCGTTCAGTGGTTCTGGGTTTCCCATACAAACTTTCATCCCCTATATCACCCCCTGTAGGATCATTTATTACGACACAAAGTAGCCTAGGTATGTCCTTCCCCAGGATGCCATATAATTATAGACTTGCCAAATTTTATCGAAATCCCTGCAGTTTTGTAAATTTTAAAATCAACCCTTATTTTACCCCCTAGGGGATGATTTTTCAAAAACGCTGTACAGCATATTTCTTTATTTCCTACCAAAAGCATACATTTGAACTTTCATATCCCTAACTTAAGAAATACTGAGTTTCCCATATATCACCCCCGGTAGGATTATTTTTGAAAAAAAGTAGCCTGTGTCCATCCCCAGACCCCAGGATACCATGTATAGCCTTACCAAAATTTAATCGAAATCCGTCCAGTAGTTCTGGGTTTCCCATACAAACTTTCATCCCCTATATCACCCCCTGTAGGATTATTTTTGAAAAAAAAAGTATCCTATGTCCGTCGTCAGGATACCATATAAGCCTTGCCAAATTTTATGTATGGAAGTATGGATGGATATTAGTAAATTATAAAACATGAAAATCACAAGATTTCAGATACACCACTTTCAACGACCGATTTCAGCAAATAATACCCTATTTAGTACATTCATGTTCAAAGTTGACCCAAAAAAGAGATATAATTTTTTTTATCTACACCCATGCTATAAATCCTTTATAAAAGTTTCTGAAACAGTTAGCTTATTGCTAACATTAAAACAGCCAGTGTCATAGTAACCATTATATCATCCAAACGGGTGTTTTAATGTTGTACTGAATTTCATAATGCAACTCGTTTTCAAAAAAAGAACATTGTAATGCACGCTCGTTTCACTACAACAGCGCCGTACTTAAAAAAAAGAACTTATTCAAATTCACGTCGTATACTATGACGCCGGCCGCCATGTTTGATACGAGTATTAGTATTGCAAAAAACTGTTTCAGAACCTTTTATAGAGGATTCATAACATGGATGTAGATAAAGTCTTGTATGCAACTGTACATAATTAGGTATTAAAACACTCATGTGATACTATTATCACACTCGGTTTCGCCTCGTGTGATAAACCCACTTTCGTGTTTTAATACCCCTTATTATACGTCAGTTGCATAAATAACTAAAAGCCATCATCTCGTTGAATCATAAAAAATATGGAAAAAAAATTATGATTAGAAAACTACAAAAAATCGTTGAACATTTATGGGCGTTAAATCGATAAGTATGGTACTCTGCTATCAGCTCACACTGGCTTGACACCTTAACAGAAACACCCTGTATATGTGATATAAGCTTATATACCTATTACGTAAAGTTTTGTCCTTATGCACTCATCGGGTGCATTTGACACGCGGGGGGGGGGTAGGAAGGGTTAGTTGCGAACTCAATAGGTTCACAACTACTGATGATGATTGGTTTTCCATCGGTTGATGTTTTTTTACGTTACATGCGGTGCATTCGACACTTGAGGGGTTAATTAAAACATCTCATGTTTTAGACCCCATACTAGCTTGATATATTGGTTACAGCTCTGCTCAAGAGAGCGGTTGGACGCTAGCCCCGCGAAAACATTTGTTCGTCATTCGGGTAAGTCACACATTGTCTCTTACTGACAATATTATCAAAAACTAAAATCGGTGTATTTTTCAACTTTATTAAAACGATAAAGCCCTGTGACTGGCAGGCAGACGGACGGACGAACAGACAGATGGACTAAGCTTTAGTAATTGTGTCCCATTTTCCCTCTGTGTACGGAACCAAAAAAAAGCAATAGTGATTTTACGTCGCACTTTATCTAGCGTTTGTTTAGCGTATGCCGTCTGCGAGTACTCTACAATAGATTTACGTCGTATGCGAAGGGTTTACGTTTGGTTGACAAGATGTTTAGGATTTGTCTATGAGGCATCTACGAGGTCTCTATATGGTATCTACTAGTTAAGCGGTCTACGAAGAGTCTGCGACGAGCCCATGAAGTGCCTACAAGGGGTCTACAAGTGATCTAAGATGGGCCTAAGGGGTCTACGAGGGGGCTACGAGGGGGCTACGAGAAGGTCTATGAAAGATCTGCGAGGGTCCTACGAGGGATCTAGTTGAGGCCAAGACGGTTCTACGAGGGGTATAATTAGGGATCTACGAAGACTACACGATGGGTCTACGATGGCTCTATGAGATTGAGGTGTGTATGAGAGAGTCACCTCATAGACACCTCAATCTCACGAGACATCGTCAAAGATTAAGCTCGTATTCGTCGCTTATTTGCCCCCAAAAAGTGACCCCCATATTCAAAATTAATTTATTTACTTTATCCATTCGTGTTTCATGTGTTCGTGCTACTAGGGCATGTGGGGTATCATATGAAAGAACGCTGTTTGAACATTCTCAAACATTTTTTTAGACCGCATAGTTACCGCATAGGACCGCATTAGTACGGAACCCTCGGTGCGCGAGTCTGACTCGCTCTTGACCGGTTTTTACTTCCTTTTGAGGTACGTTTACGGAAACTTAAAAATAATACGATAAAGCTTTAGAAAATGTTGCTTCGATAACATGGTTAGAAGTCTTACAGGATGTTGGCACTATGAGGTATTAACGAGGTGTTACTCTTTTCTAAAAAAAAGTTTATGAGGTGTAATTTATTTTACTAATATCTTATTGTTATGGATCTATTTATTTACACAAAAATAAAAAAATATATATATTTAAAAATGTATGAAATGCTAGAAATATGAAAAACACATTAACATAACAAAATAAAGACAAAGCTTTGCTTCAAAGCTGGGCGCAGCTTTAGCTACTCGTACGAGTACTTCGGATAGCGCTATACAATGTATACCGAACTGAGGTTTGCTGAGTTGCAAAAAACTTTTTTTGTCTTGATCATTTAGTAGTTATCTGTCCTGTCCGTCTTAACTGTAACTAATAATCACCATGACAACTTCCAAGAGACTGTGCTTGAACTTAGTCTTATTCCGGTATACAGTATTTTGGCCAACATGGTCATTATAATATTTTTTTAATACTACTGCTTGCGGCCGATGCTTTCTGTTGACAACTAAATGTTGAATCTTGGTAATTAATACATATGCAAACATTATGACAATATCAATGCCATCTTGCGTAAATATATGGATTCGATTGGTATAAAAGTAAAAAAAATCTCATCAGTAGACATCAGTTAACTAACAGATCTTCACATCTACTCTCCTATCTACCAACTCTTAAAAAATATTAAAAATGAAATTCGCTGTAAGTGACATTATCATTGGATTGTTTTCTAGCGTGAGTGAATTGTTTCTGGTGATCTATACCTACCTAATATTTGTTTTAGCTTGTCTTCGCCGCCATATTGGCAGTCTCCGCTGCCCAGTTCCCTGCCCAGATTTACAACAGCCTGTCGTCCCGCTTGCCTGCTCGTCCCACGCCACCTCCCAGGGCGGCTGCTCCCTCCCGCGTCGCCAGCAGCGACCAGAGTGCCGTCATCCTCCGCTACGACAACGAAATCAACCCTGACGGCAGCTACAGCTACGCGTAAGTACATAGAAATCCACCATTAGTCTTGTGAAACTCATATTTCATAAAAAGCAATTTAAAGTCTTATTAAATATAAGGTGTATCTATTCAAACACGAAATATCTTAAGCGGTCATTGTACTCATCATTATGAACAACTTTTACTATGGGACCAAACCTGAAATCGCGAAAAAAAAATCAGCTGTTCAGTACATTTATGTTCGCATAATTCGTCAAAATGTACTGAACAGCTGATTTCTTTTCGCGATTTCAGGTTTGGTCCCATAGTAAAAGTTTTTCATAATGATGAGTACAATGACCCCTTAAAATATTTCGTGTTTGAATAGATACACCTTATATACCCATTCACACAATAATTAATTAATTCTGTTAACTTTGCAGTGTGGAGACCGATAATGGCATCGGTGCCCAGGCCAAGGGAACTCCTCGTGACTTCGGTGGAAACCCCCCTTTAGTCCCCGTCGTCTCCCAGGGATCCTACTCCTGGACCTCCCCCGAGGGTGTGCCCGTCGCCATCACATACATCGCTGACGAGAACGGATACCAGCCTTCTGTAAGTTAACGAATCATTTGATATAGCAAATGAAGAAGATTGATTCACTGTAACTTAAAATAGATTCATTATCAATTAATTAAAATTAAGGTCAATTGATGTTCATCATCATAAAAACGGATATGAGTTTTTGATAATTTGGCAAAAACTCCAAATGTCAAAGCATCCCCAATGAGCAACAAAAAACCAATCTGAAACATATCATTAGTTGTTCACTAGATGGAACATGTCAGTGATATATCATCTAAATAGATTATCAAAGAAATGTATGACAGAAGAAGACCATTTGCTAGAAATAGAAATGTCAGTGTTACTAAATGATTGCATTAGCTTAGTATGTTGGTTCACATACTATTTTATGTGAAATATTTGGATACAACTTCACTTGCTAGACTAATCCTTAATGTTTGCTTCCAGGGTGATGCACTCCCCACTCCGCCCCCTGTGCCTGAGGCCATCCTTAGGGCTCTGGCCTACATCGCCCAGAACCAGAAGAAGTAAACGATCGACTACATTAACTAAGCCAATTTGAATCAACCTCTAGATTTTATGATTCTCATGAACGTTTGTAAATAGGTGCATTTTGTACATAATTATTATTTATATCGACGCCCGGTAACGTTGCTACCAATATCACTTGTAAGCAGGATGTGCTATTTAAATTGGATATAAATTGTTATTTACATTATAATGGTGTAAAATGTAAAAAACAAAGTATTCCGAATGGTTTCCGTTATTAAATAATAACGAACTAATTTGATCTTTTTATGATTCCACTGATATCTACTTAAAAATCAAAAACGGACGTTTGCCCAGCGAAAACATTTGTTCGTCATTTGGGTAAGTCACACATTGACTCTGACCGACAATGTTATCCAAAACTAAAATCGGTGTATTTTTCAACTTTATTAAAAAGATAAAGCCCTGTGACTGGCAGGACGGACGAACAGACAGATGGGCTAGGCTTTAGTAATTGGGTCCCGTTTTCCCTCTGTGTACGGAACCAAAAAAAAAAGAAATAGTGATTTTTCGTCGTATTTTATCTAGCGTATGCCTGGCGTTTGTTTAGCGTATGCCGTCTGCGAAGAATTTACGATGGATTTACGTCGTATGCGAAGGGTATACGATTGGCTGACGAGATTTATATGATTTGTCTATGAGGCATCTACGAGGTCTCTACGTGGCATCTACTAGTTAAGTGGTCTACGAGGAGTCTGCGACGAGCCCATGAAGTGCCTACGAGGGGTCTACAAGTGATCTAAGATGGGCCTAAGGAGGCTACAAGGGGCTACGAGAAGGTCTATGGTAGATCTGTGAGAGTCCTACGAAGGATCTAGTTTAGGTCAAGACGGTTCTACGAGGGGTATAATTAGGGCTCTACGAAGACTACACGAGGGGTCTACGATGGCTCTATCAGATTGAGGTGTCTATGAGGGGACTACGAGACATCGTCAAAGATTTAGCTCGGCAACTGCGCTGTGCATACTTCTTACGCGTACTCCACGGCTGATATGGCCCACGCACATTGGTCCACGCGAAGTACTAAGTGCGGAAACTAAACCCTATAACATAGAGAACATACGCGTGCGCCGGATAAAGCCCAGTGCGATGAATTTCTAAATGATCACATATATTAACTTAGTAACTATCTAAAAACAGCGTATTTTAAAACTTAATTTTGAAACTGACTTGACTTGACTACTGAAAACTTGATTTTGTGCCATAGATACGCGACTAGGTCATCTCTTATTTTAAAATTTCACTCATTCCATAATTTTTTGTAATTTACATAATTTATTACTTAGCGCATCTGTTGCTTGTGTTAATAAATAGCATTATTAATTATGTATAAATGAACGCGTATTGTCTTGCTGTTTGTCTTGTTTTTTTACAAACAGTTTAGTAGGTATACTACTCTCACCTGCATTAAAAATCTATGCAACCTATTTTTCTAGTAATTAATGTGACTGGTTATGTCTTTATTCTTACTTTTTGTTTGCAAGATCTAGGCGGAATGATTTCGCGGCAAAAAAAGATGATTGATGGCGGAAAGATAATTTTCTTAAATTAGGACCGTGTCCAACCACGGGTCAACTTAGTGCCATCTTTAAAACATTATATTTCTTAGAGAGTTTGTATTTACGTGCGCGTATCTAAAAAGCGACTGCAATCGAATTTCGTTGGGTCGTTAAGCAATCTTTCACCAAAAGAAATTACCATTTACCATCAGATGCTTCTAAGTTTTTCTCGTGTTATCAAAACCAATAACATCGTTTGTATTTTTTATATTAATTAAGTTTAAAATTTTAATTGTTTTCTCTTTTTGTATTTTATATTTTCGGTATCTTTTTATATTTTATCAAATTATAAGTGTATGTGATGCAGTTTCTGTCTTTTTATTGCATTAAAATAGATACTACAGTAACGGGCAGTTGCTTTGGCACATGGAGTTCCAAAACCAGTTCGGCTTTGTACGGCATCCTCTCTGTCACTCATATCAATATGACAGCCAGTAGCAGAAACTACATGTGCCCATTGAATTTGCCTTATGAACGGCAAAGGCTGCGTACCAAACAGTACGTTGCTGTTGTGTTAATAAGGCACATGGAGACTATCTCAAATTCAAGGTCCAAACAGGTTGACTTTAGAATTAATAATATGATCTATTTTAGTGAACCTCGACTAGATAACAGGAACAAGGACAAAGGTGAAGCTTCATGAAGCTTTGAATGAGAAGGTTAAGAAAAATGTGACGAGAATAGATAAAATATAGTCTTTAGCATAAAGCATAATCAGCATATATTATAATGTTTCCACTGCTGGGACACAGAGGCCTCCTCTCTGTTAGAAGGAGTGGGCTGTAATCCACCACACGGGCCCAGGGCGGGTTGGTAGGTATCACATGTCTTCGACTTTTAATCGAAGAAAAGTGCATACGGCGCTAACCCGAATTAAATTAGGATTTAAATGAGGAAGCAAGAAAAGTCGCTCCTACACTCTCCAAAATACATGTTACTTAGTAAATATGTCAGGAAAACTGATGAAAAAAACACATTTCTATCTTTCTCTTAATATACAAGCAGAACTGCGGGAGGCACTTGATAATTAAATCGTAATCTGATATCATACATAGACATGATACTTTTTATATTCGGTTTATAAAATCGTAAAGATAAAAAGTCAAAACACTCAAAATAATGAATAATATTAAACGAAAATCACGATTGATTCAGTTTTACCAAATAACTAATTTTTTTTAATTCTGTACTAATGTCAAAATTTTTTTTTGCTTATTTTTCCTGCTCTTGACTTCGATCACGCCTGATGGAAAGGATGGATGAGGTTTATGATGGAACGAGCTTGCCCAGAAGATGCCTGTCCAGTGTTCTCTTGCTTTAAGGCGACGCTATCTGACTTTTGATGATTTTAACTGAAGATCATGTCTAAACGAGTAGTGTTAATGATTTGGAAAAAATATGTTATATTAGAGCATTTTCTTAATAACTTAATATGTGAATATTTTAGATTATGTTTATATTAAATAGAGTAATTAATTTATAAAGTTATGTCTAACGCAGATAAAAAACTGAGAATCACGCAAAAACTGTCAGGCGTATTTTTATGAAACCTTCACCATTTTAAAGGTAATTTAATTATTTATCTTTTAGTATACGTGTTTTATTAAAATGCCTTTTGTTTTATGTATAATAAATTAATAATGCGTCTAATTTGGGACAGCGCTCTTTGATGGGCGAGTCCAATGGCTGGACGTACGACGCGTTTCGTGAGCTCAGCACAGGACGCAAGCTAACCACTCAAGGTCATTGGCGTATAGTTGCGCCTTAAAGGCAGGCGGTTTATATGTGGAAGGGAACATAGACCCTGGCATAGAGTTCCACACTTTGGCTGTACGCATAATATATGTGGAGGAATAGTGCTGAGTACGACTGGTCGGGATATCAACCAAGTGCGGATGGTACCCTGCAGTACGTCTGGTAGTCCGTTAGTAAAAGGGCGATGGTGGGATCAGGTCGTGGAGCTCCTGCGCATACTCTCCAAAGACCGACAGGCTAGCAACATTACGCCGATGAGCCAGGCTGTGAAGCCTAGCCACCAATGCAACGTCTTGTCACCTGTAAGACATTTTGCTCTGCGTTCCACCGAGTCAAGTGCAGCAAGCTGGTATTTTACTGAGCCATCCCATACGTGGCTGCAATACTCTATACAGGAACGGACCTGTGTTTTGTACAGACTTAAAAGCTGTCCAGATGTGAAGTAACATTACCATGTGTAGTATCATTACCTTGTTTAGGATGCCCAGCTTCTTGGCTGCAGTCTGTGCTTTTGGGTCGATGGTATAGCCGAAGTTAAGATCAGACGCCAACTCGATGCCTAAAAGCTCTAAGCGGTCGGTAAATGGTACAGATGCATGTCGGAAAGTACCTGAACTGGCTCTGCTTTTGGCAGTGAAAAGACAAGCCTGTGTTTTCAGAACATCGACTTTGACCAGATTGTCGTCACCCATTGGGAAACGAGATTTAAGGTCAAATGCATTCGCTCTACCTTGGCTTCTATAAAAGTAGTTGTTTTCTCTCTGCTAACTATTGCACTGGACAGGTATTTTTCTGAGATTGTGTTGTCATTTGCGTATCCGACAAACTCAAACTCAAAGCATTTATTTAAATAAACCAATTACAGGTACTTTTGAATTGTCAAAGGGTCGGTCTTGGGTCGGTCAGTCAGAAAAATGAAGCTAGTTGCCCATTCCAAAGCGTAGATCCTGGAGAAGATCGGGCAAGAAACTCCACGGACACTCTTTTAAATCAAATATTTTACATAATATTAGTTACATCGTTCATATTGAAAATATAGATGTGAGAACAATGTAGAAAGACGTGCACGTTACAAGCGTCCGTAATGAAAAAGATAAAAACTAAAAACAACTAAATTAAAAATAAGCCGTGGCAGCTAAGAGACGACCAGTCCCAACTGACGACGCCCGTTCACGAACATGACGCATGGATCAGCACCAATTAGCTCAACCATTTTGAAGGGAACTTAATGATCCAACACACACGCCACCACCAGCGAGACATTTGAGTGAGCATGACATACTCTCAACCATCAGGGCACATTCAAGTCAGTGAAAGACGAACCAAGTAAAAGTTAGCCTTATATTAGCTGCATAGTGCTCACACATGTGCTATGCAATTATACAATACAAAGAGATTGAATTTAAACAATGCAAATAAAATTTTCTCTCTTCTTAATCTTCCGCAGCTCCAACAATATTTTCGAATGCTAATCAATTAGTTTAAGCGTCCTTGTGGAGCAGGACCAGCATTTAGCCAAGCATTTTTGTCAGCAATGTAATCTCCCAACTTATAATATGCCTGGCTGCATAGTGTGCGTTCTATACATGATTTAAATTTCCTTTCATTCAACTGGAGTATGTGCGGAGGTATTTTATTATAACATTTTAAACAGTACCCCATGAAGGATGAGTCTACTTTAGCTAGTCTGAAACCTGGTTGAACTAAATGGTCCCTATTTCTAGTCCTATAATTGTGTCTTTCACCTCTTTTACCGAAAAGATTTAGATTTTTCCTTACGTACATGATGCTTTCGTAGATATTTGACAAGGTACGTCATGATGTTAATATCTTTAAACAGTTCCCTTAGAGAATCGCGCCTGCGGAGGCCATATATTGCTCTGATGGCTCTTTTCTGCAGAATAAAAATAGACTCTATATCTGCAGCCCGTCCCCATAGTAAGATACCGTAAGACATAATACTATGAAAGTAACTGAAATAAACTAGCCTCGCGGTATCTACATCAGTAAATTGACGTATTTTTCTCACAGCATATGCTGCTGAACTTAGCCGTCCTGCAAGAGATGTTAAATGAGGACCCCATTGCAGCCTTGAGTCGAGCGTGATCCCCAGGAAAACAGTTTTATCGACGAATTCTAGTTTCTCTTTATTCAATACTATGTCACAATCAGTACTTTTAACATGTGGTAAAGCAAATCTTATACATTTAGTCTTTTCCCTATTTAATACTAAATTATTAGCAGTCAACCAATTTTGAACCTGCAGTAGGGCGTTATTTACGTCGTCAAGATTTGATGCACGTCTATTTATCTTAAAAATTAAGGCTGTATCGTAAGCAAATAACACCATTTGTGGTTGGTTTTTAAATAAATGGGTTAAATCATTAAAATATACTAAAAAGAGGAAAGGACCCAATATCGAGCCTTGTGGAACACCCATTTATACTTTTAGACCGAGTGAATTGACACCATTTATTTGAACTTGCTGTTTTCTATCATTTAAATAAGATTTTACTAAACTGAGCGCAAGTTTACCTAGTCCGTAATGCTCAAGTTTCAAGAGTAAGGTTTCGTGATTTACGCAGTCAAATGCCTTGGAGAGGTCACAAAAGATTCCTATGGCATCTCGGGCCTCCTCCCACGCTGAAAATATGTGCTTTAATAAAGTGACACCCGCGTCCTTCGATCAATAATTGATCGAAGCCCGCGTCAGTCGTGCAACGTCCTTTGGTGAAACCAAATTGCTGATCGTGCAATATTTGGTTGGTGTTAAAATGATTAAGCATTTGATTGAGCATTACCTTTTCGAACACCTTGCTGAATACCGGCAACACGGATACTGGTCTATAATTGTTGGTGTCTTTACTGTCCCCAGATTTAAAAAGTGGTACACCTTTACTAAATTTCATTAAATCCGGGAAGACTCCTTCATCCACACACAAATTAAATATTAATGCTAAGTATGGTTCTATAGTTTCAATTATGGATGTATAAACTTTGATAGACATTCCCCATAGATCTTCGGTCAATTTGATTTTAATTTGCCGAAAAGCTTTTACAACTACCATAGGGTTTATATTATGTTTAAATTGAAATTCAACCGGGCAGCTTGGAACGTTCGCTCTTAATAAATCAATTGAGACATCGGGTGAGGAATTTAAAGCTTCCGTCGTTTTAGATGGTATATTTGTAAAGAAGTGTACAAATTCTTGAGCTACTTCTAAGTTAGAGCTTATGTCACCACGAGTACCAAGCTGTAGCAGGTCGTAATATAACATAACGTCACGCATGTATTCCAAGTGCGTGTAGATAAAGGTGTACATATACGTTACTGTGTTACCATATTTCGCCAAATATATCAAGATATTTCAACCAGTCTCTCCAAGGGGTAGTGTGTTACCCAGTTTTACTAAGTTGTGGAGGTCAGATAGGCAGTAGCTCCCCCCCCCCCAACCCCCCAACATAATTGACCCCCACATAATTGGGAAAAGGATACGAAGATGAGATGATCGATCACTTTTTAAATAAGCTTATTAATTTAATATTAAAAATAACGCAAGAAAAACGTCATAGCCAAAACCTATTGCGTAGGCTGGTACACTAGTGATATTTCTGAATTTAATAAACATTACAAAATAAACTGAATATAGAGCGGATTTTATGTTCTCATGTTTATTCAATTAAACTTCTATCGTTTGATTCATTTAAAACTCATAAATCACCACGCAATGGCGTTTAGGACACGTTGTAAAAAAAATGGCGAAGACCAAGCCCGAGGCGCTAATGTTTATTGAATTATTGAAATTTTGACACTATTAGTTTCCTCTTAAAATAAAATTGTATGGATTTTAATTGTTTCATGATTGATTATGATATTTGACATTTAATTTGCATAATAACAAGCTAAATATAAAATATAATTAAAATTCTAATTTACGAATTGAGTTTACGAGTGCACAAAAGCTCGTGATATTTGTTTTATAAAATAAAAGATGACTTCTTTCACTATTACTGAAAAGTATTCAGTATCTAGTTTAATTAAAAAAATAACAAGTCGCCGCGGGTATCTAAAAAGGTATTATATTCGTGGCAGTTACTACGGCCACCTATTTCAAACTGTGGCAAGATACTTTCCCGCACCCACTCACTATCTCCCACCAAACGAACATCTTCCCTCCTGTAGGGTGTAACGTTCCTTGAACCGTCTCCGCACTTTTGGAAGGTGTAAATGCAACCACGTTACTATTACGACACTGTCAATGTCAATGCTCAGCCACAGTTCACCGATTGTAACAATTAAACTTCAATTTAAAATCAATTATGTTTGGTGTGTATTAGGTGTCTACTTTATAATTCATTAAGATTATGATTGAATAAAAATTTATGGTCTAATAATGCCTCGCGGTTTTGGTAGCGTATGTTTAGATCATGAAAAGTTAAAGTTATTCGCTGAATGTTTTATTAAAACTTGATGTTGTCCATGAAATAGTAATGTTTTACCCTATTAATACTCGAAAAGAGATATTGATGATTACCAAAAAAAATTACCAAGATAATTATTATATTTCGTGTATTTTTTTAAATGAAAGTTAGGAAACTCCAATAGGAAATTATCTGATTCTGACCATAAAAATGCTAAAAAAGTGAGAAACTTACTACCTTATTGCATTTTATTAAATCCATTTATTACAATTCCATTTAAAAATTAATCAATTACATCTTAAAGTAGAAATTATATTATTTTAATGATATTATTAGATGGGAGGAGCTCGTGGCTAAGTAATAACTGCCGCACGGGACGATCCATCAGGTTAAGCTACGCTTAACGGGGTTGGTCAGTGGATGGGTGACCATCTTTACACACCGAGACTCCTCCGTGCCTCGGAAAGCACGTTAAGCCGTTGGTCCCGGCTGTCATTCGTGGATCTTTGACAGTCGTTACGGGTCGTCAGAAGCCCGAAAGTCTGACAACCAGTCTTACCAAGGGGTATCGTATTACCCAGTTACTGGGTTGTGGAGGTCAGACAGGCAGTCGCTCCATGTAAAATACTGGTATTCAGCTGCATCCGGTTAGACTGGAAGCCGACCCCAACATAGTTGGGAAAAGGCTAGGCAGATTGATTATTAGATGGCAAACATGCTGGCGGCTCACCTGATGATAAGTGGTAGCCGCCTAAGGATACCAGAGGTGTCACAGGTACGTGGCGCAAAGCAGGAACAAAGCTGAAATGTAGTACTTCCTAAGACGAGCTAAGTCATAAAAAGCTCTACTACAGTCCAGCCATCGAGAGAATGCGTTCTTCTCACGTGACAGCTTCATAATAACGGATATGTGTTTTGCGAATTTTATCCTTATTACAACTAGAAATTGTCCAACAGACAGGTGTTAGGAATGCATTCTGTCGACTGCCGTATTCTCGTACTTACTTACAACATACTAAAAACTACAAAAAAATATTCTCAAAATTAGTTAACCTAGATTTAATAAGACGCTAGGGGTGTTCTCCTAGTTGCAATACTATGTAGGATAATGAAATTAAGAAATAATATTGCATATTCAGCAAAAATATGCTAATTAAATTTAAGTATATGAACTACTCATTGTTCAGGTACATACGACATTATGCTAGAGTGCAGTGTTTTTTAGGCAAGGCTTTTCACTGACAAAGTCCTCTTTTTTTTAGCACTTTTACTAGACGATCTAACATTAGAGTAGTAGAAAAAGGTGCAGGTACTTAATTCAAATTTTATCATGTCATGTGTGTGTGTGTGTAATTTTATCATGTGTGTGTTTTATTTTGTCATGTTCATTTTTATTAATTATCAACAAAAGTGTTCATACAATATTATTAGTGTTATTTGCAAAACCTTAAAATACTACTTATTTATTTTAAAATACTACTTGTTTATTTGCCACAACACTATAAACCGTACCTACCTACATAAAAATGGAGAAAAACACTGTCCACAGAATGTGATAAATAATGGTAGATTTGCTATTTTCTCATAATATGATCAAAAGTCCTTAACATCAAAAACTGCTTCAACTCAGTAATATATAAGTCAATGCATCAACTACAGATTTAGGAACCACTTTGAACGTTAAATAGATCAAAAACGTTCATCTCGATTATTGCTTGATTGTAAATATCGTCGACCGTAGGTTCAATTGAGGTAACGGACAAAATACCCAAAATGAGTTAAGTATACAGTTTTGTTCAGAATTTTTCGCTCTATCGAATGGTGTATATGAAAAAATTCTAGCTTAAGAAAAATGTCCCTTACCCTAATGATTTTTGGATCCAAATTTCGAATCAGCCCCATAATAACAATGTATCTGAAAAACTATGCAATATAGGAACTTGAAATGATGTAATTATTGCCGCCAATCCACTTGAAATAAGGTAAGGGTCTTCCCAATCAACGAATTACCATTAAAATTGAATCCAACGCAGAGGTCAATTTAATGTAAGGGACGAGACTACAAGATACTTGGTCAGTAAGGGACATTACTAACAAAATACGTTGTTGTAAGGGACATCTATTTTCTTAAATAGCTAATTTATTTAAATAAATGTTACACGTGTAGATAGAGCACTAAAATACAAGATTATGTGTGAAATCAGACCCGAAAAAGGTTAATAAGAAAAAAAGTTATAGGCGATTTAGTCCGAAAAAAAACTTTGTCGGCCTCTCCTGAAAAATCGTATTTTGTCCCTTACCTCAATTGAACCTACGGTCGACGATATCTTTATTTAAGAATTTTATTTAAATGTTAAGTAAATTCTACTAAAAATGCTAAACTTACTGGACTATTATTAACGAACTTAAGACAATTATGATAGATAGATAGATAGATAGATAGAAGATAGAATACTCTTTATTATGCACACCATAAAAATTACAGATATAAATGTTGAAATTTTAATTGATAAATTATAATAAAAATAAATAACTAGAAATAATGGACTCAAAGTCATCAGGGATGTTCAATTTGTAATATTATTCCAGTCTCAAACATAAAAGAAAACCATCATTATCTGTTAGGAAACATGTTATTTTTACCTTATAAGAACTTTAGAACTTGACCTTAAAATCTTAACAGCGAGCAGGATAGATAGTCCAAGTGTTATTTTAATACAATTTCTAGTCTCGCGTCAAATTATTTAAATGTTATTGCAGTTCGCCGCCTAAAGTGGGTGGTTCCTTGAGCGATATATAAGCCTGCGCGGAATTTTTACCCGCACACAAACTAGTTCAACGTAGCTAGACAATCTTAGATATCCAAAATGAAATTCGCAGTAAGTAAATCGAACACGAATTAATAAAATATTAAAAAAATAAATTAAAATTCGCAGTGTTAAATAAAGTGAAAAAATAAGGTGATATCTCCAGTGATACTAAATTGGTTTTTGTGGATACAGGTGGTGATTTTGGCTTGTGTGGCTGCCGCGAGCGCGCAGTTCGGTAATGGAGCATACAACAAGAACACCTACAGCCCCTTCGGTTCCCAGTACAACCGTAACCAGTACAAGTACCAGCCCACTCCCGCGCCATTCCGCGCGTACACCCCCACCGCCGCCGCCCCAGTCTACGCCCCCGCACCCATCCCTAAATATTCCGCTCCAGTGCCCGTGAAGTATCAGGGCGATGCCCGCAACGCTCAGATCCTGAAGTTCGGCAATGAAGCCAACCCTGATGGCAGCTACGCTTACTTGTGAGTACACATCACTTCCCAATTTTTTTTTACTACACGAAAGGTCTACGGAAACTGTTACATAACCAATTTAATATTTTTCAGCTACGAAAATGACAACGGTATCGCAGCTCAGGAACAAGGCACTCCCCGCAACTTCGGTGGAAACCCCCCTGTAGTCCCCGTCGTCGCTCAGGGATCTTACTCCTATACCTCTCCCGAGGGTGTGCCCATCAGCATCACATACGTCGCTGATGAGAACGGATTCCAGCCTACTGTGAGTAACTTAACTGTTATTTTCTATTTCAGTCGTAGCAAAGATTCTATTACCTTTTAAACTAGAATAATTATTTATTCATCATCATCATTTCAGCCGAAAGGTGTCCACTGCTGGACATAGGCCTCCCCCAACCACTAAATGTATAATGTGCTTTATTATAAATCGTATATTATATTTTTCCAGGGTGACGCCATTCCCACTCCTCCCCCCGTGCCCGAGCTGATCGCCCGCTCCCTCGCCTACATCGCCAAAAACGGGCCTGTGCAGAAGTAAGAAGCTGAACAAACACCGAAACTTACAAATCAGTATAAGTACAATGCAGAATAAATAGTACAACCTAGAAGTATAAGAAGTAAAATAAAATAAAATGTAATACGAGTATGTTGTAACGACAACTTTTATTTGCTATTTATACGTATGATAATTACTTACTGTTATGTACGTGCAAGGGTAAATAAAATATTGTTCCCATTTTACAAATCTGTTTTGTCATTTCCAACCGAATGATGTTACCGACGAATGATTTACTTTTGTACAACTTTACGTCAGAGCTTTATGAAAAGGGATCTAACATTCGATTAAATATTTTTAAATTAAAGTTATCAGTACCTAGCATAATATGGGCGGGATTACGGGTGGAATCGCGATAAAACATAAACTAACGATAAGGCCTTGTATATAGATAATAGATAATTTATTCATTTCTCATTACAAATGCTGTTGTGGACAGGAATTGCTTAATCTAAGACTTAAAGGGTTAACATTTGTGAGAGACTGGTGCCCGAAAAAGGCATGAAATACCTGTGTTACGGGTTGTATGACACGTGGCTGAAGTTTTATGTTATAATGACACCAGTAATGATTAAAGTAATCATAACTTTAACAAAGGTGCTCGTGGCTAAATAGTAACAACAGCACGAGTCGATCTTCAAGGTTAAGCAATGCTTGCCGAGGTCGGTCCGTGGATGGGTGACCATCCCTAATATACCGAGACCTCTCCGTGCCTCGGAAAGCACGTTAAGCAGTTAGTCCCGGCTATTATTCATAGATCTTTGACACACGGGTAGTCAGAAGCCCGAAAGTCTGACAACCAGTCTTGGCAAAGGGTATCGTGTTGCCTAGTAACTGGGATGTGGAGGTCAGAGCAGTCGCTCCATATAAAATACTGGTATCCAGTTGCATCCGGTTAGACTGGAAGCCGACCCCGACATACCTAGTTGAGAAAAGGCTAGGCAGATTGATAAGATTAACATTTTCCTACAAAATAAATGTTGTTATGGACTTATTTTTGGCTATTCTTATTAGAATAAACAATTACCACACCTGTAACCTTTTGGGTAGATCAGATAATATGAGATAGGTAGTTTTGATGGAATTAGAAGTGGACTTCGAAATCGATTATTCAGAAATTAATTAACATTATAATATCTATCATTTTGGGTTATTTATTTCTGAAGCTATTCATCATTTATTCAGTGCCACTCAAGACTATTAGGGTCGATATATTTAAAAATCCATACTTGGGTAATCTTGAATGATCGTACATGCATTAAACTCCAATAAGTGCTGGATAATTACAGGCTGTAATATAAATCCTAGACTATTAAATGAGCAATATTTGTATACATTTATATAGGGTGACCCGAAAAAAAAATCAGCTGCTCCCTACATTTTGACGAGTTATGCGGACATGAATGGGGCAGCTGATTTTTTTTTCGCGATTTCAGGTTTGGTCCCATAGTAAAAGTTGTTTGTTATCACGAGCACAATCATGTGTTTAGGTATCGGACACTAATTACCAGTCACCCTATATAAATTTATAATCATCGACATCATCATCATCTTCCTGCTCTTGTCCCATGTTATTATTTGTGGTCAAGTTCTCGAAAACGGCTCTAAAGATTTTGATGAAAATTTAAATATAGGGTTTTAAAGGGGCGAAAAATTGATCGCTAGATCGATTTTTCGCACCTTTAAACCCCTTTAACCCCTACTACCCCACACTACTGGATATCTCAAGAACTACTAATGCTATCAACTTAACATTTGGAACAGTTTTAGATGATGTTTACCCAACTATTTTGCAAATAAGAAAGAAACAATAATACATATGTTTTTTTTTGCAACAGGGACTGAAAAATTTGAAGTGGGGTTACTAGGGCATGTGGGGTATCATATGAAAGAGCGCTGTTTGCACGTTCTCAAACATTTTTTCTTTTTTTAGGCCGCATAGTTTTCGAAAAAATTAAAAAAAATACCGTCCCCACCCCCTTATCTCCGAAGTTTGCATTGAGAAAAATCTGAAATTATTCTGTGTGATAGAAGTTTATATGTAGACTACAGGCAAAATAAAACGATTTCTCTTAATAGAACATTTTTCCAGAAATCATCAACAAAAATTACATATAAATGATGGTACGGAACCCTCGGTGCGTGAGTCCGACTCGCTCTTGACCAGTTTTTTTTTATTGTGGATGGGAAATCATCAATGACTTCTCCCGCTCTAGGTGGAGCGGGAGGGTATGTCAGACTTTTACTGACTAAAAACCACCCGTGTTCTTTCAGTAGTTGCCTGTGGCAGGGCCACGGTATCTCTATTGAACAACCTGCGAACCCGACAGGCATCGGCCCTATCAGACCCCATCACTGCTGACATCTCTTTGAGGCGCGCGTGGAACTCTTCGCGCCGTCGACCCGGGCTGGCTGGTCTATACTGGACGGTGAGCTAGAGCTACCCATTGCTCGCCCTCCGCAAGCCCGGGCTTAGGGCGGCCGGGAATCGGCTATCGATTCCCGCCGCCCAGGGAAAATAGACCTATCGACACGAATACTAAACTAATGTATTTTATAATCTACACATAATCTCAAACGATACCTAGGTACATTATTGTAACATCTTTGTTACCGGCTATTTCTGTGAAATAATACTGTTAAGTGCCAATTAAATGTAGTTAACCCGTTCTAAAGTGATTGTAAATAAGAGATAGAGACCGCATGTTTACAGTATTGTTAAGATTATCTAACTATGGAGTTAGAACATCGCTTGATTTACTTAAAAGATTGTTGTACATCCCAAAATCATTATTTCATCAATTAACAGCGTCTACATAGCTCTTAGTTTGGAGCGAATTAAAATAAGATTAAACCCTAAATTGTTTTATTTGAATACGATACGTTTATGGTAAGAAAACGGCTATTTGGCTACTAATGAGGCTATAAATCGATAAGAAATCGCTTGCATTGTCTCTCATGGCTGAGTGTCCTTCGTTTTTATAGATGTAACTTCAGTTGACCACAGAAGGTGGCTACACCCACACGATTGCGAGGAGCCCATCCATCTAACCATTACACAATATCTTAGATTATTTACATCGAACTGGTTCTAAAAGATTTATTTCTCTTGCGACCTCAGAGGATTCGTTAAACAGATATTTGTAAGCTTTTTAAAAAATCACCGCTCTTTTTTATTGACTCACCGCGAATCGATGAACTTTATTATCCTTTACATTTATTATAATTTACATTATGTGTAACTTAAATGACTTGCTATAGACTTGCTAACATCCGATGAAATTTATTGTTTTTGAAGGAGATTTTCACTGATTAGTGATCAGCATGTAACAGACGGTTATTTTTACATTTTTTGTAGTGAGCAAACTCAGTTTATCATACAAATTGCAAAATTAAAAAACACGTTTTGCTTCCGAATTAGATTAATGAATTAATTAGGAAAAAAATATGTGGTGTACGTAAACTGGTCCGATGTATATTGATCGGATTAAAATATCAATGTCAAATGCCCTTCTTCATAGATTAATGGACCAAAGCGGTTTAGTATGTCAGACTAATGACAATAATAGCAAAACGTGGCGGTGGATTATATTATAGTATAGTTAAAATCTCGTTGCAGACTCGGTCATAAATCATTCGAGTGTTTCGCTCTCTTTCCCACTCACGGGCCTTATGGGCAGGCCACGCCCACACGTATTCCTGTGCATAACTGCAGTCGATGAGTGATATCGATAGTTTTATATATTTATACATGGGTGATAGAAATAAATACACATTTTTTTTATTTTAGTACCAAATTTACTACAAATTATATTAAATATATAAACAAAAGAACGTATATATAAAACTAAAAATAGAAAATTAAAATTCTTCGTCGTGAGTCATCGTCATCATCTGTTATCGATAATGGCCTTCAGCGCGCGCAACTAGCGCACATCCCTACTCCGATTATGATTTATGACCAAGTCTGCAGCGAGATTTTAACTATACTATAATATTACAGATAATGTTAATTTGACATCTCAAAGCAGAATGATAGATCTCTTTTGTGTGTTTTGTAACAAAATAAAGGTTTAACTAAACCCGTTAAATGTGAATAATAATCGTTAGTTAGACAAAGGCTTGGCGTGTGATGCGGCAGGTGATCTTCACCTCTCGAAGAAGCTCTATCGTGATGCTATGCGGTCCGTTCTGGCTCGACCTTAGCATTTGGCGTAACGCAATTACTTACCACTATAAACACCATACAAGTGATTTCCTACAATTTTGCTTGTGTATTTTTTTGTGGCGAATTGTGGGTGTACTATAGACACACCTCTGTCTAAACCTTCGAGGATAACAGTCGTGATGTTATGTTATGTAACGTTAGATACTAATAATTATTTGTTGATAATTCTTAGTAGCTGGGTTGGTGAATGAAATAAGTGTGGTGTACTCAACACAAACTTAGTATCTATAACTGAAAAAACTTTTTTACAAAAAAATACAACCGACTTCCATAAAACACTACAAAGTGAAAAATAACATTAATTTCGGAAGTTGGTGTCTGGTTAAATGTATTTTCGTTTTTGCCACCGACTTCCGAAATTAAAGTAAATTTTCACTTAGTAGTACTTTTTTGGAGGTCGGTTGTTTTTTTTTTTGTAAAAAAGTTTTTTAATTTTCACTTTTTAGTGGGTGCAGTTAGTAATTTATTTTATAGATAGTGCAATCTACGAAGACGCGCCTTACTACTCCTCCTTACCGTTTAAAGTATATGTGTGCAACGGTTAGGAGTGGGGCGCTGTAAAAAGTTAAGCGTGGTTGTATATAAAAAAAATAAAAATAAAAAATATACGTGTCGAGTTGAGAACCTCCTCCTTTTTTATTGTCGATTAAAAATTACCAGTTACCATTCGTTTCTGTCCTCTACCCACAGCACTGAAAAGTTGACCTGGGAAATTTAAGCCCCCTGCCTGGTTGCCTCTAAAGTGCCATGCTTGACCGATACGGTGAATACCTGGAAAGCGGCTTGCCCGGATATAGATCGGCGCGTAATGCCATATTCCCAAAGGCACTCTAGGTCTATTGGTTGCAAAGATACAGCTAGTCAAAGATGGGCACTTTTTTCCAAAAAATGAAAAATTATCGATATCATTTGTCAAGATACACGTACCGGCTGAACTAATGGTTCTAAAGAAAAGTCATCAAAAAGAATTTGTAGAAAATTAAATTAGTTTTTTAACATAAACAGTTTGGTTCGGGGGAAAGATCTAGTTTTGTAAAATAATTCTAAAAATGTGCGCAGCCTAGTTGACGGTTGACATACGTCTCTCTCACCAAGTTAACGACAAGGCTGCGCGTCATTTGTTTCGAAGCTTCTAGAACCTTCTAGAAGCTTCGACTCGACCTTATTGGACGAGCGGATTGTGGCTGGAGCGGTTAGAAAAGGGTTCGCGTAATAGTATTAATTTAATTCCAAAGCGGTAGGCTTCATAGTTCCTTCAAAAATAAAGGTGGTCCCACGAGGGATGGTTTTGTTCTTGCATGCCAGTGGGTGTCACACCACCACTGCCTTTTTCTGGCAAGGCAAGATGAAGTGGTGCAACGTTCTAAAAAAAACCCTGAGTGGATAGACCTCGCCAGCATTTTCCTTGATCCAAACTCCAACCAGGAAGAAGTAGGAAATGCTGGCGAGAAATCCTTTATAAACCTCTACGGAGATGAGGGAACACTGAACACCCTGCATTTATAAAATCGGCAGCAACGGCCAAAGTCAACCTTGCCCGCCTCCCCCCCACCACAGAGGCTGCAAAATATCATTTGTGGAGGACCTACCATCAGGTGCAAAAATGGTTAGGGGTTGAGAAAACCCGTGTGACTGGGGATGGGTCACCAGCAATCAAGGTCTCATGGCCGTCACAATGTGCGCAGAGCCCGCTCCTCAGACTGCTTAGAATGGTGGTTTGCAATTATGCAAAAAAGGGTGCTTAGGGTCGTGTACTTGCTAAAAGGCAGGGCTCAAGTGCTATATAATATGCTCCTTTTGCGAAGAGCGAAATTGCATCATCCTAGGAAATCCGTATTGCTGTCACTCACGTGTCTGACTGTCCGTCCTCTGTCACACAGGTTTTACAGCCAAAAGGTTGCAGCTACAGTCTTCAAATTTTCACAGTGTTGACCCAAAGCCATACTTGTCAAAAAATATTTTTAAATGTTTTTAAGAGGGGCTCACATACAGCTAAAGGGGGGCGTGAAAAAAAATGTTGACCTACCCCATCGGTGGGGTATCGTTGTTTAGAGTTGAGTAGAGAAGCCACCAATGTCAGTTTTATTACAAAATTTTGTTCCGAAGATTTTTTTAACTTTCCTACTTTTTTGTTGATATGTTTATTACCTATATATAAAATTCAAAGTCCTGACTGACTGATTGACTGACTGATTGACTGACTGATTGACTGACTGATTGACTGACTGATATATCAACGCACAGCCCAAACCGCTGGACCTAAAGACTTGATATTTTGCACATAGATACCTTATACAATGTAGGCATCCACTAAGGAAGGATTTTTGGAAATTCCATCCCTAAGGGGGACAAATAGGGGATGAAAGTTTGTATGAAAAATCTTATTCCTTGAGTTAATAGACTTGAAATTTGGCATGAATATTTATCTAAGTAAATTATAAAGTTTGACATTTTTATTTTTTCTAAACTACCCCCTCAGGAGGGATTGGGGGTGTCAAAGTTTTGTATGGAGGAATTTTAAAGGGCGGGCGTTCCGATTAACTCGAAACTCAGTATTTAAACTTGAGACCAAAAATGAAGAATAACGTGTATCAGGGTTTTTCGAAAATCTACCCATAAAGGAGTGAAAAGGGGTAGTCAATTTTACAGGCAGGATTTACTGCGGGGCTTGATTAACTCGAAAGTTGGTGTAAATAATATTTCAGTCAATATACGGAAATACCCAAACGATTTTTTTAAATTCCACCCCTATGGGGGTGAAAAAAGGGAATATGTTTAATATTAAAAATCTTAATCATTTGGTTAATTAACTTGAAACTTGGCACAAATACTTGCCTAAGCAAGTACTAAAGTTTGTCATTAATAGTTTTTCCGCATAGGGAAGAGTAGAGGGGGGTAGGGAACGGGAGGGGTGGTGAGGAGGAAAAGGGGGAAAGGCAGGGTTTGGTGAGAGGGTGGGGGAGGGTAGGGGTGGTGAGGAGGGAGAGGGGGAGGGTGATGGAGGGACGGGGAGAGGGATAGGAAGGTGTAGTGAGAGAGGAGGGTGTAGTGAGGGGGATGGTGTGGAGAAGAAAAGAGGGGGAGGGGAGGAGTTGGTGAGGGTAGAGGGGGAGAGGAAGCAGTGCAGGGTATGTGAGAGGGTGTGAGAGAGGAGGGGGAGGTTAGCGGGAAGGGGACGTGGTAAGGGGGGTGAGAGGGAGATGGGTTGGGGAGGGTGAAGGGGCGAGAGGGGGCGCGAGTGAAAGGGATGATAAGGGCGAGAGGGGATATGGGTGGGAAGAGGGGCGGGTGAGAGTGAGAGGAGGAGGGGTAAGAGGGAGAGGAGGACGAGTGTCTTTACACCTTAAAGGTGCTATTCGTATAGCACTGATTCATTGAAGAAACCCAGCCCGACAGAAATGACCGAAAAATTGAAAGTCGGAAACTCGGAACGGCACAAAAACAGGAATAAACTCCAGTCGTGCATCGGAGCTGACACAGACTTTTTTTGTTTGTTTGAACGCGCTGATCTCTGGAACTGCCAGTCGGACTTTAATAATTATTTTTGCATTTGATAAGCCCAATTGTTAAGGAAGGCTATAGGCATATTTAACATCACTCTAGGACCGTTAGGTGCCGAGCAAAAAGAAAAAAGTTAGAAAGAACGCTAAACGAAAACGAAGAAATAGCGCGGGTAGGCAATGCGATGCGAGGGGTGGGTCGGGGGCACAAGAAATTTCACGTGGACGAAGTCGTGGGCAGAAGCTATATGAATATAATAAAAAGAAAAGTCCTAACTGACTCATCAACGCCTAGCCCAAACCCTTGGACCTGTATAGCTGAAATTTTGCACAGAGGTTCCCTTTATAATGTAGACAAGATAAGAAGATGTAGATAAGGAAGGATTTTTGTACCCCGTGATCAACGCACAGCCCAAAATGCTGGATCTAGAGATTCCAAATTTGGCACGTAGGTTCCTTATGAGGTGTAGATGTGCACTAAGGAAGGATTTTTGAAAATTCACGCTCTATAGGGTTGAAACGGGGGTCCAAAGTTTGTATGAAAAATCGTATTCTTTGTGTTAATAGACTTGAAACTTGACACGAATATTTATCTAAGTAAATTATAAAGTTTGTCATTTTTAGTTTTCCTAAACTCCCTCAAGAGGGATTGGAGGGTGTCAAAGTTTGTATAGAGGAATTTTAACGCGCGGTCCGATTAACTCGAAACTCAGTATCTATACTCGAGACCAAAAATTAAGAATAACGTGTATCAGGGTTTTTTGAAAATCTACCCCTAAAGGGGTGGAAAGGGGTAGTCAATTTTACAGGGCAGGTTTTACTGCGGAGCTTGATTAACTCGAAAATTGGTGTAAATAATTTTTCGGTGCCTGGTACTGACCGACTCTTTGACAATTCAAAAGTGCCTGTAGTTTAATTGAAATTAATGCTTTGAGTTTGAGTTTGAGTTCGGTCAAGTTACGGAAATATCCTAAACGATTTTTTAATTGTATCCCTGTGGGGGTAAAACAGGGAATATGGTTTATAATATGAAAAATCTTATTAATTTGGTTAATTAACTTGAACGGCACAAATACTTACCTAAGCAAGACAAGTAATAAAGTTTGTCATTAATAGTTTTTTCCCCAGACGCAAGAGTATAGGGTGGTGAGGAGAGAAAGTGGAAGGGGAGGGGGTGGTTAGATGGAAGCAGGGGAGGGGTGGTGAGGAGGGTGAGGAGGATGAGGGAGGTTGAGCGGGATGATGATGGGTAGGGAGAGAGGTATAGAAGAGCAAAGTGAGGGGAAGGTTGTGGAGAAGGGAAGAGGTGGAGGGGAGGAGTTGGTGAGGGTGGAGGGTGGAGAGGAAGGGGAAAGCGGTGAAGGGGTGAGAGGCGAGGGGAGGTTAGCGGGAAAGGTATGTGGTGAGGGGGTGATAGGGGGCGGTGAGGGGGAGGGTGAGAGGTGTCTGCAGGGGAGGGGTTGAGAGGGGGTGAGAGGGTTATTAGAGAAAGGGTAATGTGGGGGGCGAGCGCCTTTGCACCTTAAAGTTGATTTTTGTATTGCACTGATTCATTGAAGAAACCCAGCCCGACAGAAAATACTAAAAAATAGAAAGTCGGTAAGTCGGAACGGCACAAAAAACAGGAGTAAACCACAGTCGTGCGTCGGAGCTGACACACACACACACTTTTTATTGTTTGTTTGAACGCGCTAATTTCTGTAACTACCAGTCGGACTTTAATAATTATTTTTGCATTTCATAGCCCAATTCTTAAAGAAGGCTATAGGCATATTTAACATAACAGTAGGACTCTTATGTACCGAGCAAAAAGAAAAAAAGTTCGAAGGAACGCTAAGCGAAATCGAAGTAATAGCGCGGGCAGGCAATTCAATGCGACGGGGTGGGTCGGGGGAACAAGAAATTTCATGCGGACTAAGTCGCGGACAGAAGCTATCTCAATATTTTTGTTCCTGAGGCATATTTTCCGACATCCACGCGGGCGAAGCCGCGGGCAAAAGCTAGTTACGTATATTTTACTAACACATACCAATATATTGATAAATCAGATTTAATACAGAACCCTAAATGTGCAAAGTCAGACACGTACTTGGCCGGTTTTTTATATAGAAGAAGTTAAACGAACAAACAAACGAACATTACCGCCTACTATTTATGTCATGTATGGATTATTTTAATAGTGCACAGTCGCTTCATGATAAATGCGGTCTAGCGTGGCCTATACAGTACCTACCTACGTTCGCCTAGGACACACTTCTCGTATTATTGTTGCCTTTTGTTTCATTGCGATTAAATACGTTTGCTTAATAGATACGGGGTGTAAGTGACAGCCCTCCGCAGACTGATAGGGTGAATTCAGTCTAACATACTAAGATGACCGGTACATGAAATTATTTCAGGAACGTTATGGGAATCCAATGTTCCTGATTTGTTTGTGTTTTTGTGCACAAATCGGAGCGTCTGTTACTGGTTGGGACGGGTAGGTATATAGGTACGCGGTGAGTTCGATGAACTCTGTAGCTAGGCAGAAAGTGAACAGCTGATTTCACGCGTCGTCTGTAGCTTAGCTTAACCTGATCAATCGACCCGTTCGGCTATTATTACTTAGCCACGAGCCACACTCTACCCAGATATACGATTTTAATGTATGAACTGACGTGTTCAATATTATAATAATTGATTTAATAAGGATATTTTTTTACATTTATTCAAGATTTTCTTGTAAGTAGTTATTTTAAATCTATTCATCACGTCTCGATTTTTTCTGGTTTTTAATGAATTAATAATCGATTAATTTTAACATATTATTTATTATACTTATTGAATTCAATCATCAAAATATCTGTGTGATGGAAAAAATTTAAGATCTCGTCAAGATCGTAAAATTGCATCTGAAATCAAAATAAAGTCATCTATCTATATAAATAAAAGGAGAAGTCCTGACTGACTGACTGACTGATTGACTGACTCATCAACGCCCAGCCCAAACCCTTAGACCTAGAAAGCTGAAATTTTGCACAGAGGTTCCCTTTATAATGTAGACAAGGAATAAGAAAGGATTTCCCGGTAGCATGTTCCCGTGAGATACTTTCCGACATCCACGCGGGCGAAGCCGCGCGGGAAGTGCTAGTCAACAATATTCTAAGACACGAATAGAAAATGTTTTAGAGTTCAATTTAAAGCCTAATCTTTTGCTTGTCACACAAACCGTATAAACTATGTATCTGATGCTCCGATTATTTTTAATCTATACCTATAGTATAACTTAATTTGATAAGTTCATGGCAAAATAGACTAGATACCTACCTACTCATTTATATGTTTATGCAAGCTAGATGGGCACGCCTTAAGATGGCTCTAAGGTTATGTCGTAATACGTAATCATACGAATGGCTCTATATCACCACTTTTACTCCAAAAATATATTTCAAAGTATGGATGTCACAAAACGTCACTCAAAAGGTTAATAGCTGATATGGCCTATTGCTCTGTTTCTAGTAGTGACATTGTACTGAACGATAATGCCTTTCAATTCTGAGGTTGGTCGAGAAGATGCTCGACGTCAATGTGTTTATTTATTAAGCAGACCTATTGAAATAAACCTATTAGTAAAGCATTAATGCGAAACCTATTATTAATGCGTTCTTGGTAAATTGCTTTTGGGTTCATCATAGTTGTGGTAACATATGCACTTAAATTCAAAGACGTCGCCGCCGCGTGGAATAGCGAGGAGATTTATAACTGTGGCATTTTTTTATCATGACGAGCTTGTGTGATCTTTAGCTAAAAACTGGTCTTTAAAAAATAGACCAGTTTTTAGCTAAAAATCACAGTTACTGTTCAGCAGACGTCAATTTCATACAGAAATCATTGGAACTTTTGGATTTAATCTAAATTATATTAACATTGGACAGTAATTATTTCATCCATCACGGACTGAATCCACTGATGATGACACAAAGAAGGAGACAGACAACCGAAAAAGTGTTGAAGATTATTTGATAGCCATTTAACTGATAAGTTTCTTGAATTAATGTAAAGTTATGTATCTGACAGTAATTTGAGTGTTAATGTTATGAATGATAATGTCAAAGTTCATTATTGATATTTTTCATTGAATAATATAATCTTTATGTTTCGTATAGTTTAATGGTGCCCGAAGTTTATTTGTATTGTGGATTTATGTTATTTGAAAGACAATAGATTATTCGTAGTTATTGTGGCTAATTCATGATACATTCGTCTTGACCTATTCAAAGACAACAGCACTCAATATTATTAATTTTCGAGCTGATTAATTGAACATGTGTATGGCTGCTTGAAGTGACAAAGTCACAACTCATCCAGAGTTACAAATCGATACAAATCGTTGTCAGAACATTGTTTTGCTCCTTTGTGTATTATTCGGGGAGGCTCTATGCAATGCTCATTGCCTCAGACATTTAATGTAAGTCTCATCAAGACAACACTGTCTGTTGTAGTGTATAAGTACTAACGTAGGTAATACGATATATTGTTACTAACATCATTGTATTTTAAGTTTTGTGTATTTTTGTCAGTGTGGCCCTTTTGTTGTCTTTTAATAAATAAATAATAATAATAATAAGTGTCCATTACTCTAGCCACAATTTTTGTGGAAATCTAGTGCCTACCTTATTGGTATTTATAGGCGATGGGTTTGCGTACTGTCACCAGTGTGGTGCAATATCTAAATACAACTTTGTTCAGAGTTTAAATCTTAGCTACTTGGACTCTGTTAACCCCGTGAGGGAATAAAAAACTTCCAGCCATTCCGCCCTTTTTTACTCCCAATTACGACCAGTAATAACTGATTTCGGACATATTGACGTCACAATGAATTCCAAATTTATTGGGTCAACGTGGCGCCAATATTACCCTCCGAAAAAACATCAACATTCTTCGGTTAATGCGGTTATTTATATCGTAAGACATTCCTTATTGGTTAACGCCTAAGTCCGGCTAAAGTTCGTTTAACTTATGCCAGGTAGACATTAAAAATGTCAAATAAAGTTCTTCTTACAAAATCGTATCACACGGTTTATTCATGTGAAGATAAACATAATTTAATCATTCATGAATATACAACTATTTAAAATGGTGTTTAGTTAAATCTGTATTAATTTAAAAAATGGGGCAAAATTTCGTTAAGACGATCAAATGTCAAATATGAAATTTTTTGGCATTTATTGTTATTCGAGGACGTCTAGCATGCATATACAGGGTGGTCCAAATAGTGACGTCTAAAAGAAAAACCTGAATTTCTCTATACCCAGGGGTATTCATGTTCTGCGATTTTTGTAGTTTTCGAGTTATTTTTTTTTTTGTTTACACTTTTCTGCCGGGTGGAGCTTCAAAAATTCATACCTATCTTTTTTGTAGTGAGTATTTTTCAGATTTTTTTTTGTGACATTGTCGTCTGGAATGTTACTTTCATGTAACAAAAAAAAAATGTCTGAAAAATACACAATAAAAAAGACATGAATTTTTGAAGCTCCACCGGTAGAAAACTCTAAATAATTTATTAAAACAAAAAAAACTCGAAACTACAAAAAATTGCGGAACATATGGGATATTTTCGAATACCCTGGATATGAGGAATTATTTTTTTTCTTTTTGATGTTACTATTTGGACCATCCTGTACATTATGGCAAGGAGGCGATTTATTCGCATATTTTAGATCATAAAAAGAATATCGGAAAATAAAAACGTTAAAATTATGAATATGAATTTAGTGATGACAGTAATAGATGACCCACGAGTCGTCGTCGTGTTTCTGAAAAAAAAAAACTGCATTGCCATTTCTTGATCCTAAATGTTATGGTACCTATATTCTGTACCAAAGTATTTTGTGTTTGTACTCAAAGCGTGCCCAAAAACTTTTTGCTGTAACTAAACTTTTTTCGAGTCGACATTTCCTATCTGACTACCCCTGAGAAGAAATGGCGAAACAAACTTGGGATCAAAGTCTCTTTAAAGTCCAGACAATAGTCTTGGTCAGATCATGTAAGGACCATGTACATCCAAGTCTGAAATGCTCTTTTGAGGAAAGAACCATACAAATTTGAGTGGACCTGTCAGTCAGTGCTAACATTTGTCAACAATCGTGTAGCTCAACTCAGGATTTAAGAAGCTCAGCAGTTTCTTAAATACTTTATAACCGAGGAGCAAATACCTTAATAAAAAAAAGGAATTATTATAGCGAAGAAAATAATGATATGCGGTTTAAAATTTTCTGCCTAATATTTTGGAAAAGAGAGAACTTTTAAGGATTAATTAAAGAGCATATCTCTGTTTAATTTCATTATTAGCTAGTTTATTTTTCTGAGGTATAATAAGTTTTAAGGAAATTTAATAGTGTCGCGGTTTTTCCTATGGGTACTTCACCAAGTATAGCAATTATATCCTAAATATCCCAACTAATCTATACTTCTATACTAATACTATAAAGAGGTAAAATTTGTATGTAAGTTTGTATGTTTGTAAGTTTGTAATTTGTAAGTTTGTATGTAGGGGGTAATCTCCGGAACCAATGATCCAATTCTAAAAATTTTTTCACTGGTAGAAAGCTACATTATTCTTGAGTGCTATAGGCTATAAATTATATTTATATCATGCATATTAGCCGAGCTATCACAATTTTTGTCTAACAAGTCGGAAAGAAATACCTCTTTAAACAGACTTTTTTGCATGCGCTGCCTAAACGGTTGTTTAAAATTGAGAACAATGTATAGCAGTCTAGTCCGTCTTAAATAATTCTACAAAAAAGTCCGCGACACCATATTTCCATCTTTTATATTTTATCTTTTATACATCTTTTATTGCTTTGAAAAAGTATTTTTTAGACATACTTACTTACGTTTGGATGATTATTTACACAACAAAACATTAATCCTTATCAAAATAAGTTATTTTATAATCACAAGGACATCATGGAGATAAGATTTGGATTACAGTATGTCAATTGGTCATACAGTTTCGGAGATAATATACAATTACTAAATCGCAAAATAACTTTAATTCATACCGGTCGCTCTTGAGCAAACATGTTTAGTGCGGATCAATTTACCCATAGATGGCGTTGTGCAAATACGTAATTTTTCTAAATTGCGAGATTTTCCGTGGATTGACGACCCTCTCGATTTATTATTTCAATAATGTCGGTGGAATACAGCGGAAGAGTTTGTTTTTTTGTTAGTTTGTTTGAACGCGCTATCTCTGGACCTACCCCAGTTGGATTTGAAAAAATCATTTTGCATTTTATAACCCACTTCTTGATCACGCTAGGGCCCTTAGGAGCCGAGCGCGAAGTAATAGCGCGGGCAGGCGATGCGGAAGGATATAGGCTATTTAACATCACGCTAGGGCCCTTAGGAGCCGAACGCGGAGTAATAGCGCGGGCAGGCGATGCGGAAGGATATAGGCTATTTAACATCTTGCTTTGCTAGGGCCCTTAGGAGCCGAGCGCGAAGTAATAGCGCGGGCAGGCGATGCGGAAGGATATAGGCTATTTATCATCACGGTAGGGCCCTTAGGAGCCGAACGCGAAGTAATAGCGCGGGCAGGTGATGCGGAAGGATATAGGCTATTTAACATCACGCTAGGGCCCTTAGGAGCCGAGCGCGAAGTAATAGCACGGGCAGGCGATGCGGAAAAATATAGGCTATTTAACATCACGCTAGGGCCCTTAGGAAACGAGCGCGAAGTAATAGCGCGGGCAGGCGACGCGGAAGGATATAGGCTATTTAACATCACGCTAGGGACCTTAAGAGCCGAGCAAAAAGAAAAAATGTTAGAAAGGATGCTATTAAGCGTAAAAGAAGTAATAGCGCGGGCAGGCGTTGCGATGCGATGCGTCGGGGTTGGTGGGTGGGGGGGACAAGAAATTTCACGTGGACGAAGTCGCGGGCAGAAGCTAGTAATATTATAAATGCGAAAGTGAGTTTCTTTGTTACGCTTTCACGCTAAAACAGCTGAACGGATTTAGATGAAATTTGGCACATGGGTAGACCATAACCTGGATTAGGACATAGGTTACTTTTTATCCCGGTAGTCCGTTCCGTGAGATAATTTCCGACCTCCTCGCGGGCGAAGCCGCCGGCAAAAGCTAGTTCATTATAATAATAATGATGTAGTACTTATAAAAAACAATAATATTATTATGTGTTTATTGTGAGGAACCATATAAAGGCAGTGTCTGTGGTTTTCCAACCAGTAACTTCCGTTTATAGAAGATGGGATTATTCCAAGAATTTTGCACTATCAAGTTCTTTTATGGATTGAATGTCAATTTTGTTCTTCACTTTATAGCCTATCAATTATATAAGCTTCTGTAGGCACTTAAGAAAGGTTTTATTAATAATTATAAACCTCAATGTGGTTGCTACAGTAATAGTAATTTTGTATCTTTTTTGAACACAAACTAACATGTTACATTGACTTGCTAAATTGATTTCTAGATTTTTTTTATTTGAATAATAAATCGTAACTCGTATTTTTAAAGATAGAGTTCAAAAATAGATTTTAAATCATGTCACACTCCGGAAATAATTTTAATTAATATACGACCTCTTAAGGGGTCATTGTACTCATCATTATGAACAACTTTTATTATGTTACCAAATCTTAAATCGCGGAAAAAACCTGCTACATTTTACTTTTACTTTTACACTTTTCCCAACTATGTTGGGGTTGGGGTCGGCTTCCAGTCTAACCGAATGCAGCTGAATAACAGTATTTTACTTGGAGCGACTGCCTATCTGAGCTTTACAACCCAGTAACTGGGTAATATGATACCTCCTGCTAATACTGGTTGTCAGACTTTCGGGCTTTTGATGACCCGTAACGACTGTCAAAGATCCACGAATGACAGCCGGAACCAACGGCTTACCGTTCTTTCCGAGGCATGGAGGTGTCTCGGTATGTAGATGATCACCCATTCACGTACTGATGGATCGACCTGTGCGGCTGTTATTACTTAGCCACGATATTTTTTGACGAGTTATGCGAACATTAATGTAGGGTGCAGCTGATTTTTTTCGTGATTTCAGGTTAGGCCCCTAATAAAAGTTGTTTCAGAATGATGAGTACAATGACCCCTTAAGACGTTGTGCGTTTCTTAATTTTCACCTTTTATAGTGAAATATTTTAAATCTCATGCTATGGTGCAAAAAAAAAGTGTTACTAAAATGCTTATTAATAAGAAGAGATTAAAAAGAAGACTAAATATTTATGTTTCATCATAAGTTGACCGAATAGTAATGTTATGTAAGTAAAAGTTTTCAAACAATTTAATGCACATTTACATTATATGTGCCTTAAATTCTTTGAAAAGTTTTGCAATTAATTTTAATCAAATAATACTAAATTAATGAAAGGAAATAACATAGTGCATACAGGGATAATCGTCGGCTGAGGCTCTCTCGTCATTTAAAACTGTCTAAGGGGCCTCTGCGAGTTGTCTTTGGCCCCTCGTACGCCCTCCAAAGGTACCGGACCCCATGTCAAAGACAAAAGATAATAATAATGATCAGCCTGTATTGTCCCACTGCAGGGCAAAAACCTACCTTTCCTTTTTCCACTCAACTCGATCCTGAGCCATTATAGACCAATCCCTCCTATAAGGAAAGCGTATCCGAAAAAAATTTTTTTTTCTCCACATAACCTTAACAAACCTCAATACACATGATTAGGTACACTAGTCACCCAGGCGAAACCTAATAAACACTGGTCCCTGCGGTCACTGCATTCATATTACGTATATCTAACATTATTTAGTAAGTTGGGATTAGTACATTTATTATGAGAACAGCCCATTATTATGTCAAAGAGCTGTAAATCACATTTCATAAAATCTGCCCATAAAAGACATCAACGCATTTTATTGCAATTAATAAATATTTTATTAACAATAATGTTAAAAATATATAAAATATTGAATAGGTTGCACTGCTGCACTGGTGTCAATGTAATTTATGCGTTGTATTTTACAGATTTAAGTTCACATTTGTGCTTCTTTTCACCAGAGTTGATATCCTGCTGTGGTCTACTATCAAGGTTCTATTATCGATGTTAGTCTAGGTCTTCACTCCAAATACAATGTTTTCTGTCTCTTAACGTGGCTAAACAAACGGTGTACGTTTTGTACGTTCCATTAGCATGAACGTGTCAATACTGTTTCTGGGTCGGCGTTGATTAGCAGCCCTCGAGCTGTCAAATTCTAGACAAAAGCAAAGACTATGATATGCATTACGTTTCGTAACTCAATAATTCATTTGAAATGTTATTCTAGGTTACAGAGGTTCAATCCAGCTGGAAAATGAGCAATAATAACAGTGAAACCCGCTCGGCGACACGTTGGAGTTGCATCCTCGGCGCCGCCACACCACTAGCATTAAACAAATAGGTTTGTAGGCGCGAGTCAGAGGTCGCAGTTCACTTGCACCACAATTTATTTGATTTACTTAAAACTGAGCATGAGCTTACTTATACTTATAAATATAGTCATCATTCTACCTACAACCCCACAGGCCTCAAGAAGGTTAGACAGACCGAACTGCAATTCATATTCCGGTAATGTCCGTATTTATGACCCAATGTTATTGCAATGAACTTTATTAATAACTGTTTTATAGTGATGCTAAGATAATGTTCAATTACAATATCTTAGAGGTCGTGGTTTTATGCGAATACAATGTCCTCTGAAGCTCGATGTAGGTTATAGAGTTAATGCCATATGTTCGGATTGCTGTGAGTAATGGTTCGTTAGTTGTATCGAAATGTCAGAGTTCTATTAAATATCGTGTGCGATGAGCCTAAAGAACCTAAGAAAGTAATTTTGTCTGACAAAAAATTGTTGAAGTAATTATAAATTATCAATAGAGCTTGTCAGCTTGCAAGATATTCTTGAGACGCGACCTAAAAAATACCTGTCTACATAGTTGCAATTGGCCTCAAAGAAAATGGTTCCTTAATTTTTTTCAATTAAAATTAAGCTTGGATAATAATTAGATATATATTCCAAATAATGTGTTAGCAGATTTCCTAATTATGTTGTTTCATTGAATAGGTTAATACGTGAATGTCGCACGCTGTAGCTGCTTCGATAAAACGATTTGTAGAACAAAATACTGTGGTCTGAGATATTTCTTAAGATTAAACTGACTAAATGACTTAATGTCAGATTCAATTTCTGCTATTACATTTTTTACATCAGTATTGAGATAACTCACGAGTTCACGACTGACCCTTATAGACTCTTATATATAGTCTTCTTTATGTTTCGATTCAATCGAGAAAAACCGCTTTGTATTTGTGTATTTTAAGAAAGCTTCATACTGTGATCTAGCTGTAGGTACTCATCTACAGTTGTGAAACCTCAAAACTTTTTTAGGACATTTCAAATTGTCACTAATTTAACTTAACTCAATCCTTATGTACACACAACAAAAAAGATCGGTTTGCATAGCACATCAACACAGTTGTTGGTGTGCGTACAGTCAACGGGTGTATTGCTCTACGCCTATTAGTGTTTGCTTCACAATATATATGAAGCAAAGAATATGAAGCATAAATTTAACAACGTAACTATCTGGTCCCGTGGCATAGGTGCATGAGCATTCGGCTGGTAAATCAAATGTCTTAGGATCGAGTCTCACCGCTGGCGGCGTAAATTTTTTGCATTATAAAAAACTTTTTTTTTTCATTTTGGTGAATTTTATTTGTGATTTACCTGACAATAAAAACATTCGAAAAAAATATATGGAAGTAAAAATTAAACAATTTGTAATAAGAAAACAACAATATTTATTGACTAGGTTTTTAAAATTATAATTACAAATTATAAAGTTTTGTGCATGACAAATATTCTAAGCCGGACAAGAAATCAACATTATTTTTAATATTTAGTGGGTAATTTATTTGTTAGTGATATGAATAAACATGTAAATAAGCTAGATATTAAGATACAGTACGTATCCTAAATTGTAGTCTCACTAACAATAACATCACTCACATAAAACAAATTTAATTACCCCCAGATATTTTAATTAATAGCTCATGCTAGCAACCATATTTTTTAATTATAAGAAGAAGAATATTTTTTTTAGTATAGCGCTCACCATCTTGTCGCCACAATATTTTGCGACCGTCCTTGTCTTGTCCGACTTAAAACATTTTTCATCGCTAATTATAACTATAATTATTATTGCACCTAACGAAATCCAAATATTCTCTTGCGAAGCGTACCCGGTTTTGCATGTAAATAGCTGACAGTAAAATTTTCTTGTCTGGCCTACGACATTTCACACCAGCAGCACGCAAGTGGTTCCGTACAGTTTGTAATGTCACGTCATGTTTAGTCGCCATAGAACGAGTAGTGAGGAAGGGCTCAGCCATATTTATCACAGTGCCGCACATTGGCAAATCCAGCCTTTGGTCCCGGTCGGCGAGGATCAATCCTTCCCGAACCTGCATAACAATGGACCCACAATTGCACAGTTATTCTCTGTGAACAATAATAAAGTAATGTATATAATAATAAAATAAACAATAAATAAAACCTAAGTATTAAACTTCAAAACATAATACGTAATAACATTTTGTTACTCACCGATATCTTTAAACGCCTCGCAATTTTACCAATTGAAATGTTTTGCTCATGCAAAATAATTATCTCAGCTTTTAAAAGTGTAGTTATGTGATTCATAGTGATTCAGAAATAAAAGCACTTCTCAATCAAAACACGCTGGGTATAATGACTAAAAACGTAACGAAAGTCCGATGGTCAATAGCATTATGACGATGAACGTAAACTACTTCCTTAGAATGATATGTCATTTTTAGAGGGTAGAAAATATAAAATGTGGCCAACATTATCGAACCCACTTCGATTAAGAATACTGGCGACTTTAATCATTATATTTTCGTCACTAAGGTTGAAAGTCTAATGAGTAACACGACTACTAAAAATAAAAAAGGTGAGGGTGGATTAATAAAAAAATATCGCTCATCAGAAACACCTAAAGTTAAGTTTCTACGGTTAATATGTAGCTAATTCCGTGATTCATTTTAACAGCTGCTTGTGATTGTGCGATATTGAACTTTATGAAAATATACGCTAAGGTTCAAATTCTTTAGAATCTTGCGTCTAGCATCAAAACTAAGGTTAAATTTCAAGATGTTCTATAAGAGTAGAGTTGGTCTCATGGTCACTAAGTCAATTCCATAATCATCGTTGCCTGATTTCAAAACCAGGAATAACCTAACTATAGGTTTTTGTTCACAATGTTTTGTTTTTAATTATTATCTTTTTTTTTACTTTTCTTTAACGAACGAAGGCGGGAAATATCTTTATAAATAGGTAGTTTGTATACAAATGACACAAAATCATTGCAAGAAATGAAAATGTTTATTATTTAATTAAAATATACCTAAGTAATAAAGTAAGTATACGCTTTTAGTTCAAAATTAATATACCAAAATTTTATAATATCATATTCAACTACATTTTAAAAACGGCATGACAAACTTACAAGCATTATTGCTTGGAAGTTTGTTATCAAGAAAATGAATTAATTTGTGAAATGATTTACAGATTTAAGTATTACATATTCTGTATTATGTAGTGAATCAACATGTTATTTAAATAGAAAAATGCATTTCCATTTATAATAATAACATTACCACAGAATCTGCAACATTTTAATGGTTTAGCATTCTTTCGCTATTTTTTTGTAAATTAGGGTGAAGGATAAAAAATAATTTTACACAAAAATTGTGGGTAGTGATATGCTATACAGTCAAAATAAGTTGGCTGAGAATTCCGTGATCATATCTCAAACGTTGTAAATTACTCATCTATGAACGGGATTGAATCATTAGCAATTCAACTAGGTAATATATGTTTTAGGAAAATTATGATTATAATACAAAAAGAGAATAATATAGCACCGAGATTTGAACTTAGGGCTTCTCGTTCACCATCCAGAAACGTTAGCCATTGTGCTAAATCTGTTACAATGAACAAGTGCGAAATATTCTAACTCATTCAATTATATATACACTAGCTTTTGCCCGCGGCTTCGCTCGCGTGGATGTCGGAAAATATCCCATGGGAACGTTCATGTGGAAAACAAAGGGCCGTCCGATATAACTGTGCAAACTCAAATCGCTACGATATATCGTTACCGTGTATAGTAGGCATAAAGCTACCAGTCGGCATGATTTTTTCCGACATCTTCAACAGTCGTCGTCATATTTCAGCCAATTTACACAAAACCATAATGAATTACACTGAATCACTCCGTTCGATGGAGAAAACAGTATGAAAATCCGTTCGGTACTTTTTGACATTATCGCATTCAAACAGACAGACTTACGCAGCGGGCGGACTTTGTTAATTACTTAAAATTTATGATGCCAGTCACGCTCTAATAACAAATAACTTTTGTCCGAGTGTCCACTCGTTCAAATAATTTCCTCGTAAAAACGTCGAATGAAATAAAGACTATATGTTACCTCAAGATTCGAACTATGACTACATTTCCAATCCCTTAAATCTCGGTACACAAACATTTGTCAACCCCTATTGTGTACCCATTAGGGAACGATTTTTAAAAAACGGTGTACCATATATTTCTTAATTTCCTACCAATAGCATAAATTTGTTATCCCTAACTTAAGAAATCCTGGGTTTCCCATACAAACTTTCATCCCATATATCACCCCTTGTAGCATTATGTTTTAAGACAAAAAGTAGCCCATGTTCTTTCCCAGGATGCTATCTATAGCCTTGCCAAATTTTATCAAAATCCGTACAGTTTTGTAAATTTTAAAATAAACCCCTATTTTACCCACTTAGGGGATGATTTTTAAAAAACGCTGAACCGCATATTTCTTAATTTCCTACCAATAGCATAAATTTGTTATCCCTAACTTAAGAAATACTGGGTTTCCGTTACAAACTTTCATCCCCTATATCACCCCCTGTAGTATTATTTTTGAAAAAATAGTATCCTATGTCCTTCCCCAGGATGCCATATAAAGCCTTGCCAAATTTTGTAGAAATCCGTGCAGTCTTGTAAATTTTAAAATCAACCCCTATTTTACCCCCTTAGGGGATGATTTTTCAAAAACGCTGAACCGCATATTTCTTAATTTCCTACCAATAGCATAAATTTGTTATCCCTAACTTAAGAAATACTGGGTTTCCCCTACAAACTTTCATCCCCTATATCACCCCCTGTAGTATTGTTTTTGAAAGTATCCTATGTCCTTTCCCAGGATGCTATATAAGCCTTGCCAAATTTTGTCGAAATCCGTGCAGTTTTGTAAATTTTAAAATCGACCCCTATTTTACACCCTTAGGGGATGATTTTTCAAAAACGCTGAACCGCATATTTCTTTATTTCCTATCAAAAGCATACATTTTAATTTTCACATCCCTAACTTAAGAAATACTGAGTTTCCCATTCAAACTTTCATCCCCTATATCACCCCCTGTAGGATTATTTTTTAAGATAAAAAGTAGCCTATGTCCTTGCTCAGGATGCTACATAAAGCCTTGCCAAATTTTATCGAAATCCGTGCAGTTTTGTAAATTTTAAAATGAACCCCTATTTTACCCCCTTAGGGGATGATTTTTCAAAAACGCTGAACCACATATTTCTTTATTTCCTATCAAAAGTATACATTTTAATTTTCACATCCCTAACTTAAGAAATACTGAGTTTCCCATACAAACTTTCATCCCCTATATCACCCCCTGTAGAATCATTTTTGAAAAAAAAAGTAGCCTATGTCCGTCCCCAGGATACCATCTGTAGCCTTGCCAAATTTTATCGAAATCCGTTCAGTGGTTTAGGCGTGAAAAGGTAACAGACAGACAGACAGACAGACAGACAGAGTTACTTTCGGATTTATAATATTATAGTATATCACCCCCTGTAGAATCATTTTTGAAAAAAAAAGTAGCCTATGTCCGTCCCCAGGATACCATCTGTAGCCTTGCCAAATTTTATCGAAATCCGTTCAGTGGTTTAGGCGTGAAAAGGTAACAGACAGACAGACAGACAGACAGACAGAGTTACTTTCGGATTTATAATATTATAGTATGGAAGTATGGATAGTATGGATTATAACTGCCTATCGGCGCTGCTGCTACATACGCACACTAATAAAAAACTGAGCTCGCTCGTATCTTATAGTTAACGTTTGTGTGCGCAACTATTCATGCCGACACAGCTATCCGTGTCTGGAATGTAAACCGAATTGATTTGCAGAGTGTACATACGTATATATAAATAAAATACGTAGCACGAACTCAATCTACTTACCCGAAATCAGCTATTTACTATTACTAGTCAGCTATTTATTATTATTATTAATTTTTTATAGTATGGTATTAAATAATGGATTTTAAACATCAAAAACGCATTTTGAGCCTCAAACCGGTTCTATAATCACAAATAGCGTAAGTATTTAAGGTGCGCCTGATATTTCCAAAACTGGCTGTGTTTAGATCTATATTTTTCACGGAATGATGTCATTTTTATCAGAACGCACTAAAGAAATGTCATAAACGTGTAACATTACCTACTCTGGACGAGACATCCGTTTAGGACTGGTTTTCTAAACTCAGAATTTAAATTTGAAGCTTTGAATTAATTGGCAAATACATAATATTTCCAGAGGATTTAAAGGGATTAGTGTTATATAGAAATATGTTTACTGGTTTTAATTCACACTGTCTTCAAGAAATCCTGACGCAGTGAGCGGCAAATGCTTGTTGAACATCGCAAAGTTCATTTATTCAGTAGATATTTTTTGCTGTAGCTATGTTAATCGAATGTCTATGATGTCACCCTTGTACTTAATGATGGTTTGATTGAATAAGACTAGGCGCAGAGAATCGTCATGTCTGTGATTTGCAATATGCAGTTTACATTAGTTTTGGCTTAGCGTTATCCTCCGTTATGTCGAAAATTCTGCAGCATTAATCTATATAAATAAAAAGAGAAGTCCTGACTGACTGACTGATTGACTGACTCATCAACGCCCTACCCGAACCCTTGAACCTAGAAAGCTGAAATTCTGCACAGAGGTTCCCTTTATAATGTAGACAAGGAATAAGGAAGGAATTCCCGGTAGCAGGTAATGTTAACCTATGTTTGACGAAAACACGATTCCATATAATTTTCTCTTTAGAAAAAAATTCCAAAGTATCTCCAAACCGAACAATAAACCGCTAGTATTCAAAAAATACTTCAATTTAGATCATGAACCTTACTATCAAGCAGGTCCTATGTTTTTTATTGTTTTCAAATTAGCATTATTTTCACCGAAAAAAGCAATTACTTACCTAAACTATCTTGCAAACTGTCTTGCAGTTTGGCAGGTTTGAAAAAATTGTGTCTGGTCAAAATAAATGTTTTTTTTTTATCGGCGCCCAGCACCCCACTCAGTCACGCACGCTCTCACTCAGTCCGCGAGCAGTATCGTGCGAGCGAGATAAAACGCTGAGGTAGTATGGGCTCTTAAGTAGGTAAGTGGTAGCTATAAGGTATGGGCATCAATGGAGTTGTTGAAAGAAACAAGATCATTCTATTTTCTAACTTACTTAATAAACTACGAATATAACTTAAGGCCACACCCCGACCAAACGACCTTGAGCCTTCGGTCCTTCTCTGTCCCGCCGCTCAGCCTCGCTCTGTCCCGCTCCCTGCGCACGCCCATTCATTAAAAAAATTCACAATTTTCCTGGAATTATTTAAATAAAAAAAGAATAGCGGACTTTAAAAAAAATAAAACGTGGATAATTTAGATTTTTAAATTATATTATCCATTAGTGTCATACTGAAATGATAAGAACGTCACCTTTAGCAAAAGATGCATGGAATCAATAATTTTAGACACTTCACATAAAAAACAAAAGTAAACGTGCAATGTGGTGATAGAATATCGAACATTAATAATGTGCTTAGATGTAATTTATTACTCTAAATTATGTTGTGTGTGTACCCACCTTAACAGTTCGTTCATAGAGTAACACTATGGTTCTCTAGTGAACGCTTGGGTTGTCTATGATTAGTCTCAAATAAATGCTGTATCATCGAGCGCACGCCTTTTATTTAACAGTGGCGACGAGGAAAATTAAAGTCAATATCAATAGTGAAATAGCGATAAACCGAGGAAAATGTCGGTGGGACAGGTACGTGAGTTCAACGTTACAACGGGGAACAGCAGTGCGATTCTGTAACCATCGCACCGTGAAAACTTAGGTGAAGTGAGCGTGGAGTGAGCTGTCAGTAGTGTCAATTCCTAGCAAAAACAAACTCACTTCACCTAAGTTTTCACGGTGAGATTTTTACAGAATCGACCGGCTGGTCCGCTTATGTAGAGCGACTAGAGATGTATTTTTTAGTGAACAATGTGAAAACCGAGCTCCAACTGCCCACGCTGATTTCTATGATGGGGGAGGAGGCCTATGAGCTCCTGTCATCATTGGCGAGTCCAATAAAACCCGCTGAATTGACGCTTAACAGAGCAGTGGAGTTATTGGCTGCACATCTGCAGCCAACACCATCAATTTTAGCCGAGAGGTTTAGGTTTCGACAGCGGCGTCAGCAAATGGAAGAATCGGTGGCGGAATATGTCTCGCAGCTTAAAAAGTTGTCGAAAAACTGCAAATTTCAGACAACGTTAGATGAGAATTTGCGCGATCAATTAGTCTGTGGCATAAAAAGCGATATAATCCGCCAAAGACTGTTCGCTGAGGAAGATCTCACTTATAATCGAGCGGTGAGCTTAGCGCTGTCATTAGAAGCAGCGGAACGAGACGCCATTGCTGTTGAGCGTAGTACGGAAGCAACGGAAAAACTAAACAAACTTGAAGAGTGCTCAAAGTGTGGCGATAATAGACACAAGGCGAGTGACTGTAAATACAAGAAATTCGTGTGCAGTGGGTGTCACGAAGTCGGTCATTTCAGGAGGATGTGCCCGGGATACAATGAGACGAAACAATGTAAATCGGCGGGATCGGCCGAAAGTCAACATAACAAAGCCTCACGTGGAGGGCGCGGAAGCAGCCGTGGTACGAGCGGGCGCACAACGTGGAGGCGAGCCGGGCGCGGTCAGCGCGGTGCCCGAGGTAGCCGGGAAGGGGCTCACTTGTACTCATTGGATGAGGAAGCTAATGGAAGCAAGGCCAACGTGGACGATGAGGACGATGAGGAGCCCATGCACCAAATGTCATTGAGCAAGTATAAACCGGTGTGTATAACTCTCAAGGTACAAAATTGTTTACTAAAGATGGAAATAGATACGGGATCAGCCCTATCCTGCATCAGCAAAAGTGTGTATGATGAATTGTTCAGCAACATGTACTTGAACAGATGCAATTTGAAAATTAAGTTTTATGATGGCTCAACTGTTCAACCTATAGGATTCATAGAAACATCTGTTAGTTATAATGGTGTAATTAAAACATTAGATCTTTATATTCTGGACAAAGGATCCTCAAACTTAATGGGCCGGCAATGGTTAGCTGAACTAAATATACCTATTAAAATATCTAAATGCCATTTGCTAGCTGAACAGAATACAACTCATTGCAAAGTTAACAATGACAAAATAATCAGTAAAATTGTTTCCAGGCATGAATCCCTATTCGACGGCACATTGGGTAAATTTACGGGGGGTATGGCAGAGCTGCGTGTGCGGGACGGCGCGGTACCCACATTTTGTCGCGCGCGGCCTCTACCTTATGCGCTGCGCGAGCGCGTCGATGCCGAGCTGGATGCCATGCTACAAAGTGGGGTTATTGAACCAGTGGACCATTCCGACTGGGCCACGCCACTAGTCGTGGTACGTAAAGCTGACGGGGGCCTAAGAATATGTGCTGATTATAAGGTAACCCTGAACAGAGTTTTAGCGATCGACAGATTTCCGATTTCAAAAATGGAAGATTTATTCAGTAACCTTAGCGGGAATGTCTTTTTTACAAAATTAGATCTATCGCAAGCCTATAATCAGGTACTTTTATCAGAGCCCTCTAGAAATTATACAGTTATCAATACACACAGGGGATTATTTATGTATAATTGTTTGGTTTATGGCCTATCCTCAAGCCCCGGTATATTTCAAAAATTTATGGTAGATTTGTTCAAGGATAATCCAAATGTGATAGTTTTTTTTGATGATATCTTGATAAAAAGTAAGGATTTGGTCAGCCATTTAAATTCAGTAAAAGAGGTGTTGCAAATACTAGAAACAAACGGCTTAAAAATTTAAAAAAATAAATGCGAATTTTTAGCAAGAGAAGTAAAATACTTAGGTTTTATTATTGATGAGAATGTTGTAAGGGTAGACCCAGACAAAGTAAAGGCTATTGCAACCATGCCCCATCCAAACAGTGTCACAGAATTGAAATCATTTCTAGGAATGGTAACTTTTTATGGGAAGTTCATAAAAAATTTGAGTATGCAGCTATCGCCTCTGTACCAACTCTTAAAAAAAGGAAAGCATTGGAAATGGGGACCAGAACAAAATTCAGCATTTATACAAATAAAAAAATTATTGTGTAGCACAAAAGCGCTAGCACACTTTGATACGGGAGGAAGTTCGTACTTCGGACTGATCACAAACCACTTGTTAGTATATTTGGGCCCAATGTAGGTATTCCAAGCGCAGCAGCAAGTCGTTTACAACGCTGGGCAATTAAATTATCGGCCTATGATTTTTCTATAGAATATGTCAAAACGGACAAAAATACAGCTGACTGTCTCTCACGTTTAATTGACTCACAAAAAAAGGAGACTGTAGCAGAAGAACAAGTTTTACCAGAGCAAACATATTTGCACTTTGCAACTGAAGCTCTGTCGCTCGATTATAACATACTTAAAAAAGAAACAAAACATGACCCAATTCTAAGTCGCGTATTAAGCTTTATAATGGATGGTTGGCCAGCAGAGGTTGAAATAAAAGAACTGAAGCCATATTTCAATAGAAAGAACGAATTATACTGTGAAATGGGCTGTGTTATGTGGGGTCATCGCGTAGTTATACCGTTGTCATGTAGAACAAAAGTAATTTCGGAACTTCACGAGGTACACATGGGAATAGTAAAAACTAAGTCACTAGCTCGTAGTTACGTGTGGTGGCCGGGAGTAGACGAAGCTCTGGAGGCGGCATGTCGCTCGTGTGCAGTATGTGCAGCTGTAGCCGACGCACCGCCTGCACACGTGCCATGCTCGTGGCCTTGGCCGTCACGTCCCTGGTCCAGGCTTCATTTGGATTTTTTAGGGCCTATAGGTGGTTTGACCTATCTAATTATTGTAGATTCCTGCTCAAAATGGATAGAAGCAGTCCGAATGGAAAGAACTACAGCACAAGCAGTTATCAATGTACTACGAAGATTGTGGTCGCAATTTGGTCTTCCAAAACAAACTGTTAGTGACAACGGCCCTCCTTTTTCGAGCATAGAATTTCAACATTTCCTAAAACATAACGGTGTAGAACACACTTTTACAGCTCCGTATCACCCAGCTTCCAATGGTGCAGCTGAAAGCGCGGTAAAAATTTGTAAACGTACGATAAAGAAAGCGTTCAAACAGAATCTTAATGTTGAATTAGCTCTGACTAGGTTTCTTTTGGCCTACAGGAACACTGAACACGCTACTACTGGGGATAGTCCAGCTAATATGTTACAGGGTCGTAGTCTTCGTATGAGGTTGGATAACCTAAAACCAGAACGAGAATCGCAGGTCGCTGCACGCCAAGCTCGTAGTGAGCGAGACGCGGGCGGCACACAGCGCGAACTCGAGCCGGGGGCTCGTGTTTGGTATCGCGAATACAGTAGAGGCTCAGATAAATGGGTACCTGGAACGATCATGAAGCGGTTAGGTAATACAAATTACTCCATTAAATCAGACGTAGGAACGGAAATTCACAGACATGTCGATCAGCTGAGAATAAGGGTGACGGAAAATGTAGGTATTTCCAGGAAAGAGACAGGGCTAGACCAGGTTACGAGACAGTTGGAAAACAATATACATTCACGTAAATCATTATCTTTTCCCATGACTAGTGGCGAGGATCTAGATCGAAGTGTAGGTGAAGTAAGGTCGGGAGAAGGTAGTTTAGGTGGAATTTCGTCCCCACCACCAGTAGTACCAACAGTCGGGGTGGCACAAGATGTTGCCGCAGAAGCATCTAGTAGTTCACCGAGACTACCCAATGTGTTGACCAATAGGGAGGATTCTGGTAATGTTATCACAACGAGGAACCGTACAGTAAGAGTGCGTAGACCGCCAGTACGATACGGGTGGCATGACGAAATAGACTAAGATATTTTATACATATTTGGATAATGTAGGGTTTTAGGAAAAGAGCTGGTTAAGTTGATTGTCACATTTGTTTAATTTACTTGTAACTTTATGTGTACTCAGTTACATAATGTTAAGTTAATTTGTATTTGATGTTATAATAAGAAGTCAAAAAAAAAATGGTTAGTTTTTCTTTTATTATAAAATTTCTATTCTTAAGGGTAGAGCAGGTTCTTAAGTTTATTATCACACTTGTTAAGTTATCTTGTAACTTTGTGTACTTAGCTTATAGATTTAGTTAACCAGTATTAGATGTTGAAGACTTAGATTTTTAGTTTCTTCTTTCGTTATTATATTTGTAATTAAGGGTAGAGGTGTTGTGTGTGTACCCACCTTAACAGTTCGTTCATAGAGTAACACTATGGTTCTCTAGTGAACGCTTGGGTTGTCTATGATTAGTCTCAAATAAATGCTGTATCATCGAGCGCACGCCTTTTATTTAACAAATTAATGTGTTAATAGCCTCTGAATAACGCTCTATCGCAAGGTTTTGGTCGGGGGATCGCCTTAATGAACGGTTATAAGCACCAGTTTTTCTTTCTCCTTCGAATGATTTTTGTACGTTTCGTTGTAATAATAGTGTGCCAATTATGTCAAGATCGATGAAAGCAAAGAGCGAGTTGGCAACGTTATTACTTCCAATCTCCCAAAGAAACGAGAATTTTGTTACAAATACCATTGTTATTGTTTTTATTGAATTTGTCAATGGATTATCAATTCCGTATGTGACTTTCTTTAGCTAAGCTTAATTACTGTTGCTGCTTTAGGATTTTTCACACCTTTATCGTTGTCTTTAAAGTTTCAATTGATGTTGAGTTGTACCGTCTTTTATTAGGGTTCAGTATGCCCGAATGAAAAAACGGAACCCTTATAGGATCACTCGTGTGTCTGTCTGTCCGTCTGTCCCACCCAATTTGCTTGCAATGGACGGATTGAGTTAAAATTTGGTTCACATATAAATTTATGTGACCGAACACGCACGTGTAACGTAAATAAATTAATTTTGAATATGAGGGGTCACTTATGAAACGCGGGTCATAATGGCACAAATAAAGTATATGGACCCCTTTTTATGCAGTGCACTCGCAACGTGTGGAAAACATACATCAAGCTTTCACGAGACATCTTACTTTCTCTGCTTGCTCCTCCTACAAAAAGTTAAACATGGAGCTTTAAAAAAAAATTACTTGATCGCAGACATCTCCTAGATTTATGCTTCAACCATAAATTAATCAATGCGAGTAGTGCTGCTAACTAGCGCCAGCCACCATTGAGAAAAATATCATAAGTCTGGTGATATGGAACATTTTGAAATTTCCTATGCTCACATTTTTAATCATATGAAGTAGAATTTTTTGACCTCACCTGACCTACCTCATTTGACTACAAATGTGAGAATATGAAATTTCAAAATGTTCCATATCACCAGACTTGAATGATTTTTTCTCAATGGTGGTGCTAGTTGGGAGCACTACACTCCTTAATGGAAAAATACGGTGCAGTTGCCTTTTGCAAAGTGTTTCCTTAGCAATTCCAAGAGCCAAAAAAATAAACAGTTATTTTATACACCTTTTGTAAAAACGAAGCTAGGTTTACAGTCTCCATTTATACAAATGAGCAACTGTATGATCGGTAAATACAACAATACTGTATTAAACACGGCTGACTTAGTTAAATTCGACGGCAAGCTACCAGCATTCAGAAAGAAAATCACGCTATCCTTACCAATAAATTTTTAATTTCAATTTAAATTTTATTTGTTACCCGTCTTACTTTCGTTAGTCTGTTTTAGTTTTAGTATAGTATATTAAATTTCAAGGCAGCAGATATTGTACCTAATCAATGCTATGTACTTCATAATTGTCATGTACATTAGTCCTTTAATTATTAAAATTATTTCTAGCAATGCTTTGTGATGTGGCTGTGCTTTTTCTAATACATAAATAAATAAAACTGTGGACTTATCCGGCAAATACTAATTTGGTTGTATTTCGATTTTAAAGTTATGGAAGCACACATTTATGACTGACTGTTGCCGTTGATTAGTTTTGGGCGGTGGTAACCATTTGCATGCATATTTATTTTATACCACTTACGTCTGTATTTATTATGGGGGTTATTTTTTTATTAAATGAGAATTATCGTATTCTGTTTACATTAATCGAAGAAGGAGCCTTATAAAAATATCATCAATCTTAACAAAAACGTTTTGCCTAACCTTGTGCACCTACACTCCTAAACAGATTCTTTTGTTTGAAATTTTTGGTTCTACAACATCTCACTCAATGTGCAACTCTTAGAATACTGTTTGTTTCCACATTTAAGTTCTTTTTAATATGTTGGTAATAGACTGGAGGGAGCGTGTGACACTACCACCGAAACGTAAGGTGTGAGAAACTGTCCCACACAAATGATCCTTCTAATCGCCCATCTACTAAAGTAATGAGATTAACCTCCGCTGGAATTCGCAGACGCTTACTATAATGAGCTTTTGTGCGCGAAAACAATACTATAATAGTTTTATTGTTCTAAAATTTGGTCCGATGACCTGTTAAACTAAAGTTTACACAATTGTACGTTTTTAAATGAGAAGTATTATCTATCGCATTGTGTTTTTAATTAAAAGGCAAATTGCTACGACTTATTCCATGCCTTATGAGACAAATTAATGACATGCCTATAAACTTCTCAATTTACACATTACCGGTAATCATCTATAAATTGAGTTTTTAAAGTTCGCCGCCCTATTAGTAGTGCTTGAATAGCCAACTGACCATTTTTTGAGAAAATTACTTTTTAATGTCTGTAGAAACAGTATTTTTCTACAGTTATTAAAAAGTCAACAATTACTAGAAAATGATCTTGTGTATTCCTTTAAGTCAGTATTTTAAAGGTTTGGAATTCGTCCTTCAAGCATATCCGTGCCAATTCTTCTTTTCCCTTTTAATTGAAGTAAAGTTGCAGTAAGGAATTAGGTACACAATAAATTATCAGCTGGATATGAATTGAAATTCCAACCTTTCAACCCTTAGTCCCATTGCTATTGCTGCTTGAAAATCGATACTAATTAGTAGTTATTATTATGCAACACAAAATTATGTAGTCATATAAATTACCAGTTTTTGCCAGTGGCTTCGCCCGCGTGGATGTCAGAAATTATACCACGGGAACCGTACATTTTTCCAGAATAAAAAGTAGCCTGTGTGCTATCCATATCCGTTCAGCTGTACTGGCGTGACTGATTAACAAACCCCATCCAAACTTTCGCATTTATAATATTACAAGCAATACCCCGCGGTTTCACCCACGTAAGTCTCAAAACCCGTAAGAATATCGGAATAAAAAGTATGTGTGTATTGTTCCAGGTTATAAACTGTATGTGTGCCAAATTTCATCAAAATCCGTTTAGAAGTTTTTGCGTGAAAGAGTAACAAACATCCATCCATCCTCATAAACTTTCGTGTTTATAATGATACTAGCTTTTGCCCGCGGCATCGCCCGCACATGTATTATGCATATAAACGTTCCTCTTGAATCAACCTATCTATTTAAAAAAATCTCATCAAATCCGTTGCGTAGTTTTAAAGATCTAAACATACATAGGGACAGACAGACAGCGGTAATCGACTTTTTTTTAGACTATATGTAGTGATATAAGTAAGATTATTTTTATTACCTAGGTATATTATGATCACTCATAAACGTATGCATAATACATTGTCATGATATATTGTAGGTAATAGATATTATAGTTCATCCAGCGATGCATACAGAAGCCATAATGTTTATAACATAATTTATTATATAGGTAATAAAATATTATATTACATATTTAATGGAATGCAGTGACCTAGTTCTTTGCTTTAATAATAATCGATATTTGGGAAGAATTTTAAGTAGGTATTTGATATTGGAAAAGCCTTAATGGACACTAATGATGCTGACCTCGAAATAATTTGGTATATTGTCTATGATTGATGATGATGATCACACCAAGTCTCGTCGGAGACAAAAATCTGAAATTAATAAGTGTAAAAAATTAATTAGGTACAAAATTAAAGTACCATCGCTAATATTTATGTATTCCTACTTGTACCTACTACAAAAATCTGTCGAAGATTATACAATGTCTTAGATACGCGATGATTTGCTAAAAGGCAAGTGTTTTCCGGGTTTTAATATACATAGCACAGCTATTTTTGTATCTTTTTATCGTTTCCTAATTTTATAAGTATGATACGAATTATTGCCTTTGCCTTGTTTATTATTTTGCTAGTCAAGGTGTAATATTAGCTATATTAAATTAGCTTAGGTGTGGAGAATCGAAACATAAGGCCAAATGTATCAATAAATAATTAAATAGTAGCATAATCAGACTATAATGTTCCCACTGCAGGGACACAGGCCTCATCTCGGTGTGAGGGAGTGGGCCGTAATCCACCACGCGGCCCCAGTGCGGGTTGGTAGATGTCACCATGTTTGGGTTCTAGTACATGATGTTTTCCTTTACCGTTTTGAAAGCAGTGGTGATGAAATAATTTACACAAAGTGAAGCGCCTGTCTGAGTTCAAACCTACCACCTACATACAACACGTAAGTCAGCCGTTATCACAACTACCAAAGAAAAATCCTTAGTAAAAAGTAAATTAACAATTACGACTTAACTGTTTTATGTTGAAACTAGCCGCTAACTGCTTTTTTTTCCTATTTTTTTTCTTTTAAATCACCCCAATAAAGAGGAGAATAAAACTAAAAAAAATATTCAAGCGGTAAAGCCATTTATAAGGTTCCGTACCCAAAGGTTAAACCACCGTCCGTCTGTCACCAGGCTGTATCTCACGAATCGTGATAGTTAGATAGTTGAAATTTGACTTCTCACAGATGATGTATTTATGTTGCCGCTATAACAAGAAATACTAAAAAACAGAATAAAATAAATATTTAAGGGGGCTCCCATACAATACACGTGTTTTTTTTTGTTCGTTTTTGCTCGATTTTATTTAGTTATATATTCACTTTAAAAATAAATAATTAAATTAAAATAAAACAAATATTTAAGGGGGGCTCCCTTAAAACAAACGTGTTTTTTTTGGCCGTTTTTATGGATAATGGTACGGAACCCTTCGTGCGCGAGTCCGACTCGCACTTGGCCGGTTTTGAATTTTAGCGAGACTGACGGATAGCAATTGATTTTTATGCATAAGGAAAAAGTTCAAAGAGCAAAAGTTCTTGGTTAAAGAAATAGTTATCTTAAGGTTCTTTTTTTTTGTATAAACAATCAATAACTCAAAACATTTCAATGGAGAAACAACAACAAATCGTTTCTATTAAGTCTCTTTAGTTCCGATAAAGTGACCCATTCATTACTTACCTGGCTAATGTAGCCAATAAAATGAACATAAAAAGCCCATGAAAGTTGAACTCTGTGTTTATTATGAGGAAATAGACATGTTATAGAGTAATTAATTCATAATCTGAATGTGTGGTCGAATAGACGAACAATAACTTTAACGATCGTGGCGTATCGAAATTAAGTTGGACTTGCATAAAGTTTCTTAGTACCTATAGGTACATACTAATTTCCAAGATTACAACCTACACATCATAATATATCTTACGACAACTACGCTCAAGTGCGCTTTGTTAGCAAAAAAATAATGGAATTAAGAAACTAATAAAATGGATTTGTAAGTGTTCTTACTTTGCTAATTCTCTAGCTTTATCTTATGAGCAAAGTTGCATATAAGTAAATGTGTAAATATTTCCAGTAACGAGCGAATATTGACTCTGCGCGTTTCGTATGTAAGTGTGTTGGTGTGTCAAAGCAGTTAATAAGTTCCAAGTTTAAATAAAATTGTAAAATGCCAAGCGCAGTGGCATCTTCGAGGCGGCGCGGGCGCAATTTGCAATGCATTTGACATAAAGCGTGCGTACCATTTAAGTGTTGGGTTGGCCATCGTTTTACGAGACTCTTAGTAGTTATTCTATTGTACGTTGAACGAGATAATGTTACGACAAGGGGACGAATTACGAGTATTGGATACGTATGACAACTTTATAATAATTTGTATGATCTACTAATAAATATTTTTTTGCAGAAGTCAGAGGAATTCATTTCAGCTGAATTGTGATCTCGATATGGTACCTCATATTGAAATCAAAGCTAAGGGTAACACAAAAAGTTCAAGCAACTTTTCGGAAAATTTTCCTAGCCATTACTTACGACACTATTACAGGAGCGAATTATGTGTAATATATTATGAAATTTTCTTAGTAAAACATTGGTCAGTCCAAGATCCAAAATCGGTCAGTGATTCAAGTGATGTTGTGTGATGAAATGCACACACCCAATATACTCCTTATCATTTTTAGTATCAATCAAATAGTTATGTGATAAATACACCTTTTATTGCCATTACAATTTTACAATCTTGTGCATTAATGGCACCTACCTATTTCTATCCATAAAACAGTCAATAAAATAGAGTTCGTAAACTCATCAACCAAATAAATGCGTAATGAATATTTAAATACTAAGTCTATTTGATTGTTTTATACACAATAAAAATCAATGTCAATGAAGAATTTATAACTCATTTAAACAAAATGGACACGCAAGTCATAAAATTGTTATTTATGCTGACTATATAATATAAGACACTTTTATTACAATGAAATGATCCTAACTTGCAAAAAACTGAGAAAACAATAACAAATAAAGTTTATAACGAAATGCCAGTAATTATTTAATTATTATAACAGCGGGGCATTACTATAAATGTACTTTTGTTTCTATTAAGACCTGTGAATTAATCAATATGCACTGACATCATAATTATTAATAATATGCTATAATTATTAATAAAAGACATATAATTACGTCGTATAAATTCACTTTTATAGACGAAACTTCAATAAAAACATCACTTTAAAATTAGTAGGTATGTTTATGCTAATTTATTAAAAACTATATTCTTTTGATGACCACATTGTTATCTGGTGAGACATCATAATACCTACTTCGCATGGTTTGTGATATTAATTCAAGAATCATCTTATTTTCTTCCATTCTTCAACAGGCATAGACGTTTTATTTACACGCTTCCTTAGAAATTCTTCTGAAATTAATGTCATGTATACTTGACAGCTCTGATAGGTAAGTACATTGTTTTAGAAATCTTGTAGGTATTTGAAGAGATAACGCGAGCTGTATAGTAACCAAATTACACATAGTAATATTTCTTCCAACTATGCAGCACTTAGCAAAACAGCTTGTATAAACACATGGCGTTGTGTAAAAATGTCCAAGGATATTATTATTATTATTTATATATGTTTACATATCTCGGGACCCTGGGATCACGGACCTTTGGAAGGCATACGAGGGGCCGAAGCCAACTCGCAGAGGCCCCTTAGACAACGTTTAAATGTCGAGAAGGCACCATTTTATTATTATTTTCGAGTGTGTTTTTTTTTCTCAGCTCGTAGGCTGGTTTTAGCTACATTTACGGGCAAAAGCCAAGTAAATGCAGCGTGTGGTGTGTATTTAAGATGAGGGTGTGTTTTCTTCGTCTAACTGCATGAATTTCCTAACTATTCTACAGGTGTTTAAGATGGCTTAAGATGGTTTAAGATGTTTCTGTAGGTTGATATAAGTGGATTCTTCTAAATCTTATTATTATTTTATTATTACATGCCTGAAGATTTGGTTTTCAGAAAATTTCAAAAGTTGTCGACGTAGTTTCAGAGGAAAACAATCAGATTTTCAACAAAAACAAAAAGCCAAGAAAATTGACAAGACACAAAAAAACTTCACTCAACGATTAACATTCTTGTCTTTCGTGAAAAAAATATTTTTCTCTTACAAACCGAAAGCCTAAATCCATCCCTGCGTTGTGCAGTGAGTGCAGGCTCCCCCGGCCGCATGCAATGGCTAGACAAATCCGCGTCTCTATAAAAGGGACAGGTGATTAGACGAGTAAGTACAATCGGGCGCACACGCCGCCGACCTAACCACATGGGATATTATCACATTTGCTCATCCTGAATAATTACTATCAAGTGCTTCAATATGACAATGGTAAGTTTTAGTTATTTTTAAACGTAATTTTAGATTAATACAGATAGGGAATAGAGGTATTTTACGTGCTGGAAATTAAAATAAAAAAAAATAAAAATAAAATTCGTTTATTCCACACTATTAAGTGTACATAATTTCTATCATTTCTATTCTAGAATTAGCATCGGTTAATTATTTTGTCTTTTAATACGTGATTCTGACTCTGTAATATTTTTGTTTTGGTTCTTTGGTACGAGTAACTAGTGAGTTCCTAAATAAATAATAGTTTTTGCAACCTATAAAAATATAGGGTAGCAACAGCAGGTAGAAAATAATAAATCTTTCTCCCTGCACCATAATATGACTTTTAAAAATAAACTGTAAGGCGTATTATGTAAATAACTACTTGAATTAAATAATAAAGTGTTTAGTTATATTCTTTGACACTCCCTCAGCTAGATATGGGATACAGAAGTAATTTGCCACTCCTCAATAACTTCAACTTTTTATAGAGACGCTAAAAGTGCTAGAAACAATTTAACCATGCCTTAAATGGACTTAAATGATTCTATAAATTATAACCCATGCTGGGATGTGAACTCCTGACCCCCGCTGTAGGATGTTGCATCTTTAGCATTTAGGTACAGAAGGGCATCTTTACCATCGCAGGTAGGTCATCCTTTTTGATGATATCTTATTAGGAAGTTAGGAATTTATCGTGTCCCTGTTTTATTTAATGATAACCTAACCTTACCTTAGACCTTATTTATGTCACCATACGTGACATAAATAAGGTCATTTGTTAATATTAATCCTTAGCATGCCAATAAATTGGTTGTGTTTATTCCGTTTCCATTAAGTCATTGTTGATTAGTACTTTACGAAAATTAAATATTGTTTTATGTATTTTTGCTCAAAAGTATTGAAATATTAACACATTCGTGTATTTTAGTTAGTTCCATTATTGTAGTAATAACCGCAGCTATTTGAAAAGGGCTAGAGACTTTCCTACTAATGTTTAAAACCCTGATGAAACTACTGTTCAAATCAAGTATTGAAATAGCTCATTAGAAAGAATATGAATATTCTTCTTAGTAAATTCTTGGGTAGATTAGGTACTAATCATTTACAATTATCGATATAATGGAAAACTCATTCCCTTGGATGTAAATAGCGGAAAAAAATTATAACTACCTTCAAAGTTGTAGTAAAAGTTTAATTGATTAACTGGATAGGGATACCTGTATGGACCATAGCAAAATAACAGTATTTTGAAGCCAAAGTTTGTCAACTGAATGTCACTTAACTTGAAAAGGAAACTTAATAAGAGACAAGAACGCAAATGCATGTTAATTGATCATAAGTAATTATGCAGATAACTCCCGCTCCTACCTCATTTTAACCTCTTAATTAGTATCGAGACATCTTCTTACAATAATCTCGTTTTTATGGACGTGGCCAAATTGGGTGCATAGGGCATAGGGTCGGCTTGTTATGCAACGCGTCGTGCATTCATTGCACCCACAATACATAACCTTTGCCAACAACTGTGCTGTTTACCTCAGTGACAAGCGTGCCATCGTTTTATGCAGATTTATTGTTAGGTACGTTTGCCACGTTTATTTATCAATTGCAAGAATTGATGTGATTTATGGATTTAAAAGGATTGAGTTTATCTACAATTTCCATAAAGAATCTTTGTTTACTCGACTGCCCAGAAAAAGGGGTGGTATGTTTTTGAATAGTTTTTTCGTGTAGCATAATCTATCTATACTAATAATAAAGCTGAAGAGTTTGTTTTTTGTTTGTTTGTATGTTTGAACGCGTTAATCTCTGGAATTACCAGTTGGATTTGAAAAATTCTTTTTGCATTTGATAGCCCAATTTTTGAGGAAGGCTATAGGTTATTTAACATCACGCTAGGACCCTTAGGAGCCGAGCGGAAAGAAAAAGTCAGAAACTACGCTAAGCGAAAACAAAGTAACATCGCGGGCAGGCAATGCGATACGACGGGGTGGGTCGGGGTAACACGAAATTTCACATGGACGAAGTTTCGGGTTCTGCCCGAAACTTTGTCCATGTGAAATTTCGTGTCTAGTCATATCATAATCAGCCTATAAAATTCCCACTACTGGGACATAGGCCTCCTTTCTGTGAGAGGGAGTATTAGGCCGTAATCCACTACGCAGGCCCAGTGCGGGTTGGTAATAAGTACCTACCTTTATATTTTGCATTAAGTTATGGTCAATGAGTTAACTTAATACTTCTCGAAATCTAAGGTCCGTATTACAGAAAGAAACTCAAGCATTGATGTTTGTTTAAATCTAGTTTAAAACTAGTTTCAACCAATCAAATGGATTGAATCTAGTTTTAAGTAATGCTTGAGTATTGAGTGACGTTCTGTAATACGGACCTAAATGTTATTATTCTCATACCTCGTATAGTAGGTAAAAAAATAAATACGTGTTTTGTTCATAAACATTATTTTGACATATTTTTGCCAGCTAATTAGAAAAAGAAGATGTAAAAGATCATAATGTATGTGGCGCCAACATTGCAAGTTTTATTTTTATTGAAATTCCTGGTAGCTGTTACCTTTTAGTAAGACATGCAAATCAATGATATATACATATAATAATATAAAATAAATAATAATACCAGCCTATTACTGTCCCACTGAGACTGTCCCACTGAGAAATAAATCTTTATCTTATCTTATCACTGCTGGGCAAAGGCCTCTTCTCATCCAGAGAAGGCACGAGCATTGATCAGCACGCTTGCTGAAGACAGGTTGGCGATTTCAGGCGTATATCTAAATATATAAAAGAAGAAACTGACTGACTGACTGATGACATATCAACGCACAGCCCAAACCGCTGGGTCTAGAGATTCCAAATTTGGCACGTAGGTTCCTTATGAGGTCTAGGGGTGCACTAAGAAAGGATTTTTCAAAATTCACGTGGGTCCAAAGTTTGTATGAAAAATCTTATACCTTGAGTTAATAGACTTGAAACTTCCATGCGGGCGAAGCCGCGGGAAAAAGCTAGTTAACTATAAGTCTAGGTTTCCTCACGATGTTTTCCTTCATCGATGCCAGTAATGTCCAAGATAAACTCAGAAAGTACATAAGAATTGAAAATGTCACATTGGTAATTGCCCGGATTTGTATCTACAACTTCGTGCTTGAGAGGTAGGGCTTACTTAACCTTTGGGCCACCACGACTTTTTTTTTTCAATGATAAATCTAAAAAAAGTCAGATCAATCGACTCTTTCCGCTACAAAGGGCGTAAAGAGTAAAGACCTTTTTAGCCAAATTCACGTTTTGATGCAGTTTTCTATCTATCAGTCAACAAGACTGCATTAAAAAGTGAATTTGGCCAAAAATGGTTTTTAAGGCCTTTGTAGCGGAAAGAGTCGATATTGAAGTCCAGTGCATTTAGAGAATAAAAAAAACTAAAGGTACATCTAATTATTGTTTTACTCATAATTAATAGGTTTCACAATTATTATATCTAATAGTAAAGTAGGGGTCACCGGCTATGAATAAGTTTCTCCATCGCCCGAGCTTGGTGTAAGGTTTAATTTTCCGGACGCTACAAAACCGCATTCGCGATATTTTTCACCGTCTCGCATCGCGCCTGTGTTTTTGTTTTAAAATGAGCTTACATTATGTAGAGCTAACAGAATGTTAACTACTAAATTAGAATATTTACAACATTGAATGACATAGCTTGACCACATTTTTGATACTCGTAACGAAAAACAAAGACCAATTTTGCCATTAATACTTAATCATGTTTAAAATACTGCCATTAAAAAACAATACTTATCATTAATTCAATTAGCCATTCAAATAATTATATGAACCTCGTTTTTAGGGTTCCGTAGGTACCCAAAAGCTAAAGTGCAACATCATTTCAAAAGGGTGAATGAAAACGTCGTGAGGAAACCGGCAAGTCCTAATAGAACCAAATAACCGAAGACATGTGACATGTACGTAGCTGCACTGGGCCCGCGTGGTAGATTATAGCCCGAACCCTCCCGAAGAGTGCAGACCTGTGTCCCAGCAGTGGGAACATTATAGGCTGATTATGATGACCCAACACGTGCCAACGGGGCCTTATAACTAACGCTCCGCTGTCCGTCCGGCCGTCTGTCTCAGGGCTGTATCTTTTGAACCGTAATAGGTAGACACTTGACATTTTCACAGATTGTGGACTAGTACGGTCGCTATAATAATAAATAATAAAATAAAGTTAAAGAGGATGTAGTGTTAAATATAGTACGGTGTGGTGCGGAACTCTTTGTGTGCATGTCCGACTAGCACTTGGCCGCTTTTTGTAAGCCTTCGTGTCTCAAATATTATTCAGAAGAATTAGTAATTAAGTATATGAAAAATTGGATACGCCTTGACAGGGTCATTCATTCGGGTCACATTATAGTGACATCTTTATTTGCGCGGCTAAAACTAAATTTTTTTTGACTGAAGATTAGCCAACAACGTGATGTTTTGGAGATTTTTTTTATTTTAACTATATGGAACATGATAATTAAGTTAACTTGCATGATGAGAAAAGTCGTTATGTCAAGTGATTTACTTGACTTAGTAATAGGTACACACCTGAACTGTACTGTATGATTTTATTTAGTAAAATGAAAAAACTTTTCTCACTATGATTTATAAAAAAATCTCATTCTGATGATGAGAAAAAAAATACGGTCAAATCTTCAGCTCGTTAAGTCCGTACCTGGATTCCTGCGGAGGCGTGCGAGTGGTTAATTAGGTGCACACCTTTTGTTTTTGCACGTAGTACATTGTTTTCGAGGCAACTCTCGAATTCTATGACATGTTCCCACAACTCCATACACTTGCAAAATAGCTAGTGTGCCGACATCTGCATACCGCAGCATCCACAGGTATTTAGGCGGTGCTAAGAATAGTTTGTGGGTGACAAACGGTGACTTGAAAACCTTTTGTCTTACGGTAACGTACACAAGCGTATCTAAGTACTTGCCCATGTTAGTACTTTACAGTTTTCTTGTGGTGGAAATGATTTTTCACCGCAAGAAAACGCTGATCACGAAAATTTTTTTTAGGCAGGAACTGGTTATTTCTCTTTCGTTTTTAGGGTTCCGTACCAAAATGGTAAAAAAGGAACCCTTATGGTGTCACTCAGTCTGTCTGTCTGTCACAGCTGGATATCTCAAGAACTACTAATGCTATCAACTTGAAATTTAGAATAGTTTTAGATAACGTTTACCCAACTATTTTGCAAATAAGAAAGGAATTAAAATATTTATATTTTTTTTGCAACAGGGACTGAAAGGGGGTCTTAAAAAATCAAAGTGGAGCTACTAAAGCATGTGGGGTATCATATGAAAGAGCGCTGTTTGCACATTCTCAAACATTTTTTTCTTTTTTTAAGCCGCATAGTTTTCGACTTCTGATGAAAAATGTAAAAAAAAATACCTATCCCCCCCCTTATATCCGAAGTTTGCAAAGAGAAAAATCTGAAATTATTCTATGTGATAGAAGTTTATGTAAAGATTACAGGAAAAATAAAACGATGTCTCTAAATAGCACACTTTTTCAGAAATCAGAACGGAACCCTCGGTGCGAGTCCGACTCGCTCTTGACCGGTTTTTTCCATTAATTCTGGCCTTTCGTAACGAGTCACATTATTCGTCGTGGGAGGTACGATTATAATCACGAACGTCCCTTTAATGTTGCTATATCGATGTGCCTGAAACAAATTGCTTGCATGTCTTAATTTGCATAAACCTCGCAATAATAATGTCCCTAATAATGAGCGATGAGTCGCTAGTAGGTAGGCCTATGAGTAGACTTCTAGAGTTTACACATAGGCTTACCTTAACTTGTTTATGATGCAATTCAAACCTACCAGCATTTACATGTCTATAAAATATCAATTTAAATTCAAGATGACGATAATGGTTTGGATCTTTACTTGATAGAAGTAGTTTCTAAATTAAATCTATCTATCTATATAAATAATAAAAAAAGTAATTAAAAAAACTAAAAAACACGACTGCAGTAAAAAACTAAAACTGAAAAGGTTAAAACAAGCCCATTTTAAATTTAATAAAAGTCAGAAGCAGGCGGGACCCATTCCATTTTTATATTTTCAAACTCAAACGGGTCCCGCCTGCTTCTGACTTTTATTAAATTTAAAATGGGCTTGTTTTAACCTTTTCAGTTTTAGTTTTTTACTGCAGTCGGGTTTTTTAGTTTTTTTAATTACTTTTTTTATTTCCAGCTTTTTAGTTTACAAATGTGAAAAATTTCGCAGATGATTTAGTTCTTGCAAGGAGTTTTGGCCGTGAGGGTTATTTAAAAGCTTTTTTGGATAATTGCACAAATAGTCTTCGAGGTCCTAACTCTGCTCAAAGCAATTTTTTTTTAATCAAAATTCGATTGGTCACTTCGAATTACTTTTAAACATATAAGTTGTATATATTTTTGTAATTAACTTTTAAAACCCTTCATTTTCATATCCCACTCGATGGTATTAGAAGACAAAAAAATTTCGAACTCCACAATGTGTCACCCCAAGTCCGCCATTTTACTTTATTTTTGATGTTATTGTAGCCAGTGACACTTGCGCCACCAAGACAAATCTAAAGACGTATAATTTATCAAAATCCGTTCACTCGTTTAGCAGTTACGAGGGAACAAAGAAACGGACATACATACATACATACATACTTACATACAGGTTAAACACATAACCCTCCTTTTGGGCTTCGCCGCAGTCGGGTAAAGGGAACAAAGAAACGGACATACATACATACTTACATACAGGTTAAAAACATAACCCTCCTTTTGGGCTTCGCCGCAGTTGGGTAAAAAAAGAAGTTCTGCTTCTTTTTTTACTCCGTGAGTCCTGACTGACTGACTGACTCATCAACGCCCAGCCCAAACCATTGGACCTCGAAAGCTTAAAATTTACCACAGAGGTTCCCTTTATGTAAACAAAGAATAAGGAAGGAATTCCCGGTAGTACGTTCCCGTAGGATATTTTCCGACGTCCACGCGGGCGAAGCCGCTGGCAAAAGCATTTCAATTGTTCCTTTCGTAAACTGGTCTGAGGAATGTTTCCAACTGCAGGTCTTTTCCAATTTCACACAAATTTTCTCATTTCTTCATGACGAATTGGAGCTGAAAATGCATTTACCTTTGTTGCAAATCCATTAAGGTGTATTTCTTTGGAAGAAAATGTCAAAGATGATATTAGATACTATACAGGGTGAAATTTAATAGATGCGACAAAATTTAAGGGGGTGTTCTACGCATCAATATGAACAACTTTTACTATGGGACCAAACCTGAAATCGCGAAAAAAAAATCAGCTGTTCAGTACATTTAATGTTCGCATAATTCGTCAAAATGTACTGAACAGCCGTATTTTTTTTTGCGATTTCAGGTTTGGTCCCATAGTAAAAGTTGTTCATATTGATGCGTAGAACACCCCCTTAAATTTTGTCGCATCTATTCAATTTCACCCTGTATTTTCAAAATCAGATTCAGATCAGCCCATAATTTAAGAATATTTTCGGACTCAACCGCTTAATGTTAACATGTTACACTAATCGACGAGGCCTAGGTTTCAAATGACCGTATCATTTACTAACTAGACTCTGCTAATGGTCCGTGAAGCGTATCAACCTTCGTAACACTAGCCCGTGCTGGTAATCCACACGCGATCCTTGTATACTAGGTCATTACTCTTTTTACCACGAGGGTTTTAATCAACACTTAGGGCCTGTTTTCCCACCTACGATTAAGTTCCTTTTAACTTAGGTACTTGGCAGATAATTTCATACAACTTCTGTTCCATACTTGAATGAATTCGGTAAGTAGTGGCTATTCGGACATCGTGAAATAGGCCCTAATATACTTACAATAGTTACAATGCATCAGAAAAGTATTGCATGGCTAGTAAAAAGGCATACTTAGTGGTGTAACCAGACAAGCAGTTGATAGAAGTCGAATCAAAACATGTCACCACAAATAGTCTCTCTATCAAAATATTTTGTCACGATGTCGTCGATCGACCGCGGCCTGGTTGCAACCTTAGGCGGTAATGGTAACTCCAGGAAACCTAACACTCATAGAGCCGCTCAAAATAAGACGAGAATCATGTGATTTTGTGTCAAATACACACCAACAGTAAGCTGTCACCTTGATCTGCCCTGAAAATGATTATCGTAGGGCCACAGACTCAACCTTTTTTTTGTTTTTTTTGTGGATGGGAAATCATCAAATAACTTCTACCGCTCTGGGTGGAGCGGAAGGGCGTGTCAGACTTTTACTGACTAAAACCCACCCATGTTCCTTCAGTTGCCTATGCCAGGGCCATGGTATCTTTTTCAAACAACCCGCGACCCCAGCGGCTCAACCTGACTCAACCTCCACCTGACTGAGGAGATATAATTGAAAATGAAGTGATAAGAATACCACAATATTTCGTTTATAAAATGTCAAATATCCTGTTGCAGTACACACAGTGACTATTGATTCATTCATTTTATTTTCTTCATAAACCTGAATTATAAAAGGTGTATTAGCAGCTAAATATCCCATCCGTGGTAAAGGTTAATTAAAACAGGTTTTTAAATGGTTAATTTAACCATCAATTTGGATACACTACGAAGAATCAGGGGGCAAATATTATGGTAATGGTAATACCTACAAGGGAGCAGTGGTGGCCCAGTGGTAACGGCCGCGACTTACCAGTTGTAAATCGTAAGATCGAACCCAGACAGGCGTTTTAGTTTATGTAAATTATTTCATCACCACTGCTTTCAAAATGGTGAAAGAAAACATCTTGAGGAAACCGGCATGTTCTAGAAAAAAAAAATCGAAGACGTGACATCTACCAACCCGCACTGGGCCCGCGTGCTGGATTACGGCCCACTCCCTCTCACCGGGAGGAGGCCTGTGCCCCAGCAGTGGGAACAATATAGGCCGATTAAGTATATATAAAATACCTACAATAAAATGTATTTTGCTAACGTAAAAGGCTGCAGATGAATAAAGCTAGTATTTGGCAAAAATACTTACCTGTATGTAGTTCATTATAGCCTATACCTATATATTATAATGATGATATTTAGAGAGCCTAATTTTATTGAGCTTTTGGTTTGGCTTTCAGATACATTTATGCTTAGGCAAGCATAAATGTATCTGAAAGCCAAACCAAAAGTGACCAAAAGTAAACTACAATTTTATTGAGTTTCAAAACATGAAGATAGAATTTAATAGGATACTTTGTGACGTACCTACTTTAAGTTAAATGCGTTGTGCAGCTTATCAAACAACCTCAGACTTCAATATCTGTTACCTGTACACATTTGTATACATTGACACCGATTAGACCATAGTTCAAAGTATCAATGTGACTGATAATTCTCGGTTACTTAGTTGTGTAACTTATAATCTTCTTTTATGTGCCTCTGTACCTACTTGAATATTATAATATAATATATCTACTTCACAGAATAACATGCTTCTTTGTGTCTTTATTCGTTTTTCATTTACAAGATTTGCGTATTCAGGAATATGGATAGAATGATACCTCTCTACCAATAGAGTAATTACCAAATGCTTTAAGCTTAATTTTGTCTAGCGCTTTATCCGCTTCATTGACCATAACCATAATCATATTGACTGTATTCTGTTTCATAGTCCAGCAAATGAAATGGGTGTACAACTTATTTTACAAATATTTAGATAACTTCTTGTAACACCAGCAATTAAAAAAACATTGTATAATATTATAGCGATTCTCATCTGTTACAGTTTGATCATATCAACGCTTAAAATATTCATTAATAAATTCTTATCTAAAACCAGTCTAATTATTATGAAAAGGCAATTAAACACCGACATCTCTAACAAAAAAACCGGTCAAGAGCGAGTCGGACTCGTGCACCGAGGGTTCCGTTCCGATTTCTGAAAAAGTGTGCTATTTAGAGACATCGTTTTATTTTTTCTGTAATATTTACATAAACTTCTATCACTTAGAATAATTTCAGATTTTTCTCTTTGCAAACTTCGGAGATAGGGGGGGGGGGGGGGACGGTATTTTTTTACATTTTTCTTCAAAAGTCGAAAAGCATGTGGCCTAGAAAAAAATTAAAAATCTTTGAGAATGTGAAGACAGCGTTCTTTCATATTCTTTCATATACCCCACATGTCCTAGTAGCCCCACTTTGAATTATGAAGACCCCCTTTCAGTCCCTGTTGCAAAAAAAAACATAAATATTTTTATTTCTTTCATTGCAAAATAGTTAGGTAAACGTCATCTAAAACTGTTTCAAATTTCAAGTTGATGGCATTAGTAGTTATTGAGATATCCAGCTGTGATAGACATACGGCCGACAGACAGACAGACAGACTGAGTCGCACCATAAGGGTTCCTTTTTTACCATTTTGGTACGGAACCCTAATTAATCATCATAATTGTTTTAAACTTGAAATGATTCTCATTACTTATCATATTATTTTAATTTATATTGTTAATGAAACGTCGCATAATATTGGAAAATTTCTGTATCCGTATCTGTCTTTAAAAATCAAAGTCAAGAAAATTATGGTTTCACGAGATAGATCTTGCTCAGATGGATCTTGGTCTCCCTTAGATCCCTGCAATGATCCCTGCAGAGTAAATAGGTATGTGCCAGGCGAATCCATGGCGTTTCAAGCCCGTTCTTTTCCCGAAGAATAAGCAACTAGATTCATCTATCTGACTGACCGACTCCTTGACAATTCAAGAGTGTGATGGTTTAATTTAAATAAATGCTTTGAGTTTGAGTTTCTCTGTTAAAAAAAGTATTTAATTTTCAAATAAATGTTCCCTAACCATAGATATAAGAAATATTTCTATGTCCCTAACTCTGCGTGCGTCACTCGCGTGACTGTCGCGCGAAGGCCGCGTGCCACAAACAGCCACTAGGCTCTGCCGGCTAATTGTATTTGTCTTGTGTTGTGGATACATTTAGCAGGTGAATATTACAAGTTTGTTTATTTTTAGATGCGTGCCTGAGCTAAAATAAGTCACCAATGGGTCACTGACAATATGATGTCATTCTGTTTAACTTCGTGCACACATGCTACTTACAAATGCACTTCAGTTTTATGCGTACTTACGTGGGTATTAGGTTAAAGCTCATAAAGAAGCGAACTATAAAAGAAGATCCATGGAAAAACTAACCACCAACCAAAATCACTACCAACCATAAACCACCACTAAACCATAACCAACCAACCACCACCACCACCCACCACCATACTCACAACCATAGAAAAGAAGTAGAGTAGTGGGTGAACAAAGTAACCTTTGGAATTGAACTATGCCAGAATTCATCACAATTAATAATTTAATAAAAACTATAATGTCATGTTCGTCTTGTAGTGTCTAAATAGTTTATTACTTAACAGTTTATTGATGATAAAAATCCGGATTTAAGGACCGCCAAAATTGCGTACAAAGTCTGAGTACCTAGACAGCAAACTCATCTGCAATAAATTATTTAATTGTAAAAAAAATATAGAAATTAATTGGTTGGTTGTGAATAATGTTGAAATTGATATTGGTTACAAATGGGCTATAAATCTTTCAACGACATGAGCATAGGCTAAATTCAGTAAACTAAAGGTCATTCCTTGTAATTGTAGGTCACGATTGTGTCTTCTATAACCTTGTGTCGTCTCTTAGTTAGTGCCTTATTGATTTGCAAACAAAAGCATAATATTTATGTGCAAAATTGTCTTGGCTGATGAGTCAGTGCCTTATTGTCTTATAATAGTGTGACTCGAATGTTACACTGATTGCTTTGCTAGCTACGGCAGGCGTTTAATATAGTACCGACAGGTGAATCAATTATATTTTGTCAGTCTGACCCGATATTCCTGTTCAAATTTCAATAATTCTTACAAGATTCCCATTACAAATGCGCTTTCAGCTTTCCCGAATTTTCCAATTTTCCCGGCAACTTTCCTATTTTTTTTGCTTAAAAGTACCTTCCTCGAACTTCAACGAATATTTGAAAAAAAATTGGTGTTTTGGTTCAGCCGTTCTGTAGTTTGCACTTAGCAACACATTAGCCATTCATTTTTAATTTATAGATTTCCTAGGGGGTGCTTCACACAGTTTTTTCGGATTGACAAAACATCAAGATTGCTTTAGTAAATGTAATTAATTGATGTTTTATAGACACAAACCTTCAGTGGCGTAACCCGCGTAGTGGCGTAGTGGTGGTGGCAAGTCGGCAAAATGCCACGGGCCCCCAGCCGGAAGGGGCCCCCGGTCAGAGGAGAATCCCAACTTCCAACATTTATTATTATTTATTATTGTATTTTGTCTTCGAAATAGCTCGGGACCCTGGGGTCCCGGACCTTTGGAAGGCGTACGAGGGGCCGAAGCCAACTCGCAGAGGCCCCTTAGACAATTTTAAATTATGAGGAGGCACTAACCGACGATTATCCCTTCATGCACTATGCAAGTGCACCCAAGGACAACCCCCGGTTGGTGCAGGACTATTGCAGAACATGGAAACAAAACATATTAGACTATTGGTTTGGGGGACTGTGGACTGGTTACCTATAACTATGGAAACTCTATGGCCTCTGCCTCACTAATGTTTTGTATACAATACACAGATAAAATGGCAGGGGGTGACTTGCACACTCAATAATGGGCCCCCGAAAACGGTCGCTAGGACATAGTGTCGTAGCGGCAAGGGGGCAACATGTCCTGAGGCGCTTGTGAGGAGTGGAGAGGTATCCCACGGCTATCAGGACAATCCCAGAAGTACGGTCAAGATCCTTACCAGCATCTTACTGGAATACTTCCTTCCTCCGAGCACGTTTGCTCTTGCGAATCTCCACTGAAACCAGCAAATAAAGGCAGGAAAGAGGTGGGAGCTCTGATCCTCGTCAGTGTTCACTCCAGCCGCCCAATAAAGGCAAGCGAGAGGTGATGAACAAGACTTCTCCCGGGAGATAGGGTCCGCGGGGTCACTACTGCCCAACAGCTTGACACATGCTGCCCTGCGGGTTTCTGTATCTCTCTTGGTCTGGCTCCTCATCCTAAACCTGTTCCGGCAAAGTAAACTCTACCGGCACAGACCTAAAATTCGGAGCGCGCAAGCCCCACCATAAAGTGACAAAAATACTGCGGTGGGGTTATTATTATTTATTTTAATTTAGTCAAAAAAATAGTTTTGTCTTTAATTTATTTAAGCGAGTCGGACTCGCGCACCGAGGGTTCCGTACCATCTTTTATATTTAATTTTTGTTGATGATTTCTGAAAAAGTGTGGTATTTAGAGCCATCGTTTTATTTCTCCTGTAATCTTTACATAAACTTCTATCAAATCGAATAATTTCAGATTTTTCTCTTTGCAAACTTCGGAGATAAGGGGGGAACGGTATTTTTTTTAGCATTTATCATTAAAAGTCGAAAACTATGGCTAAGACTAAAAAAAAGTTTGAGATTGTACAAACAGCGCTCTTTCATATAATACCTCACATCACTTCGATTTTTTAAGACGCCCTTTCAGTACCTGTTGCAAAAAATAACATTATATTTTTAATTTTTTTCTTATTCGTAAAATAATTGGGCAAACATCATATAAAACTGTTCCAAATTTCAAGTTGATAGCATTAGTAGTTCTTGAGATATCCAGCTGTGACATACAGACAGACAGAGTCGCACCATAAGGATTCCTTTTTACCATTTTGATACGGAACTCTAAAAATACTATTATTGTTGGTTCAGCTTCTATAAATGGGGGGCCCATCCGTCGAATTTGCCACGGGCCTCGAAGGGACGTTACGCCACTGCAAACTTTCCAGAATAAATTCTCTAAATAAAAGTGAAAACCGCATCAAATCTGTTGCTTAGTTTAAAAGAACAACGCGGCCACAAAGATAGATCGAATAGCGACTTTAATTTATAATATGTATAGATGGACCCTTAGGAATAAACACAAATATCGGTGAATATTTTTTAAGCGTTTAGCTTTAGTAAATTGAACTTTAAAATTAATGTAAAATTGTGAGAATAAGTAACAAATATCCCCATGCATTTAACAGTTTTCTCAAACTTTATGATTATTATTTAAAAAGTTACTTTTAGTTGTATATTTTTCTTTCTCTTGTTTCCAGAGGGTGTTAATTCTGTTGGGAGTGGTGGCAGTTTCGTTAACGGCGCCGCAGGGGCCTGCAGATAAAACCGTAGCAATCATCTCGCAAGAGTTCGACCAACAACCAGATGGATCTTATAGATACAGGTAAGATTTTAGAGATAACCTTCATGTTGGTTATGCAGTAAAGTTCTGGAGTATTAGGCTGGACCGCAGAAATAACCTACTGTATCATTGAAATTTTGTTTTTCATCGTGAACCTTCATAGTGGGTTCACAAGCAAAATAGTAAGTTTTCTAAAAGGCGCTGCCTTTTGAAATTGTTTGAAATACATCTACAACGTTGGAAGGCCTCCCATAACGTGGACCGATGACCTTGTGAATGCCGCAGGAATCCGCTAGATGCGGGAAGCACAGAACAGCCAGTCGATTCTGTAAAAATCTCACCGTGAAAACTTAAGTGAAGTGAGTTTGTTTTTGCTAGGAATTGACACTATTGACAGCTCACTCCACGCTCACTTCACCTAACTTTTCACGGTGAGATGGTTACAGAATCGCACTGCAGGGCAAAATAATAAACGTTTATTCTATTCTATTCTATTCAAAAAAATGGCGGTGCTTGGGGGAGGCCTATGTCTAGCAGTGGACGTCTTCCAGCTGAAATGATGATGATGATGACAAGCTTTGAAGTTTGTAGGTGGTCTGAAATGATGATGATGATGACAAGCTTTGAAGTTTGTAGGTGGTCTGAAATGCTGTAATTCTTCATTCCAACATAGTCCCATTTTCATAGCTCAATAAAAATTGCAGTTTTTTAAATTCGACACTTTGGGGCTTTCAAATGCCACCCACAAAGCCTTATAGAAGTTCGGTGATAATAGATCTAATAATAAAAATTGAAACACCAAACATCTAAATATTTACAATCTCTAATAGGAAGCAAATATTTGGTACTGGCTACAACGACATGCAAACATACATAATCCTTTATCCTATGTGTTAATCTATATAAGTACCATATAAAACGAACAAGTTTGGCATAAACTTCGTAGCGATTCATTAGGCAGCAGCAATGTACAAATACACGCTTGCATTACCTAAATAATTATCTTTTATTAAGGACTTGGAATAATATTGATCTAAACGTGGAATTGTTAATGCAAGGGCGCCTAGCGTAGGTTTGGCCGTGAACAATTGGCGACGGCTACTGTGGGTGGATTCCGATAGCAGCCAAAATCATCAATCAATCAACTCAGCCTATCAAAGTCCACTGCTGTACATAGGCCTCTCCCAGTCTGCGCCACAACATCCTCCGCCTTCCGCATCCAGTCTGTCCCAGCGACTTTCTTCAGGTCGTCGGTCCATCTAGCTGGGGGGCGTCCCACACTACGCTTATCGATACGCGTTCTCCACTCCAGCAGGGCTAACATGGCAAGCACGAGAAGACGAGATATCACGATTTGTCGAAATTTGTCGTCGATTCTGACGTTATTATAATCCCTAACATGAGCGTTAAGCTCGAGTAAATTCGAAAAAGGCACTTTGACACTTCTCTATCTCGCGACGAGAGACCGATGTAGCAAGTTATTAAAAACAAATCATTTATATCATAGCAACATCGGCTTGAGGTTCCGTTTTATTTCACTCATTTTTCATTTTTTTGCATGGAATTGGTATGTACTATAATGATTTTACGTGCACCTCTTTTAATACCTATTTGTTTAGTTTTTCATAAATGTTTTTCATTGGTGCCGAATTTCAATACAAAATGACGGAAATGAAAATTAGTGGCAAATAATATACATACCTACTCACTTGATAACTTAACATAATCAGCCTATAATGTAGGTACTGCTCTAGGTATGCCGGTTTCCTCACGATTTTTTCCTTCACCGTTTTGAGAGCAGTGGTGATGATATAATTTACACAAAGTCAAGCGCCTGTCGGGGTTCGAACCTATGACCTACAACTCGTAAGTCAGGGCCGTTACCACTGGGCCTCCACTGCTACACTACACTCACTTGAGAATCACCACAAATGACAATGAACTAGAGATTTTAGTAATTATGTTGCGAAGGTTTGTTATTGCACTGTCATAACTCCCTCGATTTTGTTAATCACCATAATTGGCAAAGTGACTGGTTATTACCTACTGAAAGGGATGCTCATCTACGTTATAGTGTAACCCTCCGTCACAGTTTCTCTCGCGGCCGCCGAAAAGAACTTCATTCCAATATAAATATAGTTTAAAACTAAGTATTTTCATTAATAATCATCATCATATCATTCTCCTGCCCATAACCCAAAAAAACTTGGGGTTGGCACAACAATTTTCATTAGGAATATAATCACACTATATATAATACTATACAGGCGAAAGTTTGTGAGTGCGTGTGTGCGTGTATTTGTATGTTGTTAGTAGGCACACACATAGGCTAGGTACTTTTTATCCCGGTCTACGCGGGTGCAACCGCGGGGCGCAGCTAGTGTAAAATAAAATTATGACTAAAGTACGTGAAATTATGAGACTTTAGTTCATTTTAGTTTTTTTTTTGTATCATAATTTTGTCTACTCGTCTCGTCGTCAAAATCGAGGACGACTAAACGAGAGACGAATCGGGGATTTTCTCGTGTTTATTGTCAAAAGTCGAGTTATCTGAGGTGCCATGTTAGGGTTTGTCTTTCTCGACAACAAGTTTGACAGAACATTGTATGGCAGCGCTGTCAGAAAACGAGAAAAGCTTTGAACTGTCATAAAATTACTCGCGCGAGAGCGAGTAATTGTCGCGTGTGTTCATGTTAGGCCTGCAGGACTTGTCTGCTCTACCGGACATCGGTATCTTCGACAAACATGGCCAGCCCAAACAATAATTTTTGTGAAAAATATACCTACTTAAATCTAGAGTAGGAAAATGGTACATTCTATGAATTCCAGAACTACATTTGACATACATACATACAGAAACTCACACCTTCTTCCCGTGCGAGTAGGCAGAAACTACAGAGCGCCACCTGGTATGATCCTTGCATGCTACTTTTGCCTCGTTTACGTTCATACACGTTATAAATGAACGCCGGTTGCGAGTACTGCGAACCTGACCTTTCTGAAGACCATCACCAATAAAGTCACTATACCTGTGTGTCTTTCTAGGGCGTCCTTTCGGCGTTTCCACTCAGATCTGCCTTGTAAATACCATTTGTTAGTTTTAAAAAGTAAAAGTGAAATGAGGAGCTCGTGGCAAAGTAATAACAGCCGCACGGGTCGATCCATCAGGTTAAGCTACGCTTGCCGGTGTTGGTCCGTGGATGGGTGACCATCTTTACACACCGAGACTCCTCCGTGCCTCGGAAAGCACGTTAAGCCGTTGGTCTCGGCTGTCATTCGTGGATTTTTGACAGTCGTTACGGGTCGTCAGAAGCCCGAAAGTCTGACAAACAGTCTTACCAAGGGGTATCGTATTACCCAGTTACAGGGTTGTGGAGGTCAGATGGGCAGTCGCTCCATGTAAAATACTGGTATTCAGCTGCATCCGGTTAGACTGGAAGCCGACCCCAACATAGAAAAGGCTAGGCAGATTGAATAAAAGTCAAATCTTGGAGTAGTTAGAATGTTACATAATTTGATGTCAAACACATCTGCAGTTATGGAATATTAAGGTCTGGCTCTGTTTTCATATGGCATGCAAACAATATTTTACTTAACGATTTTTATTGATCGGAATAAATAGTAAATTCATGATTCCAACTGAGTGTTGTTACGTGTTGCCCACGGACGTTACGGCTTCAGAATTACATAACGGCGTTCAAAGTGTTATGTTACATTAGCGAGTTTACTATCATTGATTTGACCGCCGGCTCTGACCGCCGTAGGGTCAGCTATAAAGGTCAAGTACAAAATTAAATGACAATTGTAAAGATATTGGAAAACAAGTATGAAAATACATATACATATTATATTAGACTTTCCTAAAAGGCGGTGAGGGCATTGTCTTCCTGAAATATTGGTTCCTTGGTTGAAAGATATCCCAAATTCTTTGAATTTCACAAACAACCTTTTATTGCAGAATGTTACAATTTTTATTTTTTCTCGCAAGTTAAAAACACCTCGTACTTTGATATGCATCGCGTAACGTAAACCTTGATCGAACAATAAAAATTCTTACCATTCGTTTCGCACCTAATTTTGATAACGCGCTTGAGAAAGGACACATCAATGGCGACCTACTGTTGTTTGCTGTCAATGAACATTGTTAGTACATAGATACCTTAAAATAAAATAAAACAATAATACCCAGGTTGCGAAATAAAATAGGACTACCTTCTATTTTTAGCATAATCTTTTACGTTGAAATTCATAGTTTACCTACAATGAGTTACGTCAACCGGTTTTCAGGATCTTCGTAAATAAAATTTGCTCCAAATAACAAAGCAAATAGTACCTAATAAGTTCTAACTTAATCAATCACCGCTTATCACGATTTGGACGACTTTTATGTCTTCTTAAACCTACGACGGTTGACCACAATGAAATTGTGCTATATCAAATTGCACTAATTCGTAATGTTGGGCAGAATTAGAGCTGCACCACAGTGTCGTCTTCTATTAATGATCCTGGTCGAGGGATTCTTCGAGAAGTTTCAATATTTGGTAACTGATTTACTATATTAATCGTAGGTACCTAGTATTTTGAAAGAAATCCTATATCCACGATCATGATGAGTTGCTTTTTACTGGTGGCTACTTCTTCGGCACTCAAACGCAACGCTGTAATGCACCTTTTAAGTACACACCTAGCCGTAAAAATAACAGGACTATAATTTATGAATAATAATTTCTTTACAATTCAAGACACACACGGACACAGACACACAAGACACTAGAAGAACTAGGAGTTCCTTTATCACAAGAGCCAAAAATATAAAGATCAAATACTCTTTCATCCCCAGCTACGAGGCTGATAACGGCATCAAAGCTGAAGAGGCTGGCACGTTGAAGAAGGCCACTGGTCCTGATGCTAGTGACGTCATCGTCGCGCAGGGAGCGTTTAGCTACACCGCACCAGATGGCACTGTCATCAGCCTCAACTACATTGCTGATGACGAGAACGGCTTCAAACCAGAGGTATGATTTCATTTCAATACTACATTATTATTATTGATTGCGAGGGTTTATTGCAGGGAGGTTCCTCCCTCTCCCTCTCAAAGGTACCCCTTTACCAAAGAAATCAATAGACGTCAAGGTGTGCAATTTTTGACAACCGTTTCTTGTTCAGTCATTATAATTTGTAGCCAATGTTTGGTCTTTGTTTTTGGGATTTCTAAAATAATTATATCGAGCTGTTTTAGCATGTTCTTTGAATTGCAAAAGTAAACAATGATAATACATTTCTCGATTTAGTTTGTCGCGTCGAATCTTTATATTGCGTAGCATACGAAATAGGCAAAGTAACAAAAAAATCAAGGTTACAATATGTTTTAGAATGTAGAGGAATACTCTTAACCTTTAGAACAGAGATTTTTTTGTATGTGGTTCGGTCATCCTAGTAAAAATAGACTATTAAAACACGCATGGTTACGTAATTATTTAAATCATGTTTCTTGAAATTGGAATATTTTGACTTTATTACAAGCTTTTATTTAACTTGCAATGTTCGTATGTAAGTTGTCCTTTTCAAAATTTGCGAGTTAAATTTGACCCACTTCCCGGTGTTCATTAAACCGAAATTTGCCACGAACGTATATAAAACTGGTGACAATGAAATATTTTGATACCATCGAGCTGATCTGATGATGGAGCCGAAGGTGGCCACAGGAACTCAGTAATAAAACGGTGCAACACTATCGAGTTTGGGATCGTTTGATTTGTCTTGACAAGGATTCTGGTCCTAGATCATATCCATACTAAATAAAAGCTTGTTATTTTATCTTCTGTTTTCGAGGTATAATTAGATTACCATATTAAAATCGTTGATGACCATAATCGATGCTAAAACACTTATTTATTAATTTTGAGTTGCCTTCTGCGGTTTTATCGGCAATTAATGAATAATCATACGGCTCACAATAACAATCGGTTTGATATTTTCATGAATATTTTATACTACCGTATTTTTTAAGCATATCCTGATGGAGATATTTGGTCAGCGCCCAGCTCGGCAATAGGAGTTTGATCTTTTCTCTTCAGGATGTCAATCTTCTCAAATTCACATGACCATATTTTGTAAAAACCTTTGTTGTTTTTGTTCCAGGGCGACCATCTGCCGACTCCTCCACCAATCCCTCCAGCAATCCAGAAGGCTCTCGACTACCTGGCGACCCTCCCCCCACCACCGCCGAGCAGAAACTAAACCTTCCACCAACTGACTGCCCTCTGCCCTGACGACCTGAGCATACTACGTACCTGTTACCCCACGAATACTCGTACAGTTTTGAAAACCGAATTGAGTGCTTTAGTTTTAGAAAAAAAAAAACAACGTTATTATAGTAAATCCTTTTTTGTTACTTTGAAACTAATCTCATTTGTTTTATAGTTAAGAAGATCTCGTTGTGCGTTGTATGCATCACCAGTCTTTTTTAGATAAGCAAACTTTTGTTATAAACAACTTCATTTAAAAAACTTGAACTGTTTAAATTCTGTTTACAAAACTGCACTTACATTAAAACAATATAATATAGTAAGCAATAAAAAACATATAAAAAAGAATGTACAATGACTGAACTGTGATAGATAATGATTGAATTGACGTAAAATGTTTGTATATATAATTAAATAAAAGCAAAATCAGTGCCAAAGATGCATTGCAAAATGTAATATGGTTTTTCATTATTCGAAACCTTCGTCCATCCTTGGTTTTTTGGTCAGTGGTCTAAGTTTAACTGAGTGCTTGACATATAGTTATATTGTTTAAGATCGAGCCAGATGGAAGTCTCACTTAATTTTCATTAAAAAAAAACCGACCAAGTGCGTGTCGGACTACGCACAAGAATTTATTCTGAGAACAAACTTAGCATTGTAGTTGAAAACCAGGTTCTCCCATACATTCCAGCTGCAAATGTAAGTTTGTACGCACAATATTGAGTATTTTATGACCATAGACTTCTAATATTTTTTTCTGTAATCTATAAGTAGGTATATATAGAACTATTATCTGTATTTTTAAATTTTTTAACTTAATCGGTCCAATACATTCGGAACAAATTGGCTGTGACAGACGGACAGACAGACAGACACACGAGTGAACCTATAAGGGTTCCGTTTTTTCATTCGGACGATCCCTAAAAAGTAAGTCTAAAAGTCAGATTTTGTAAATGCTTGCTTTTACAACGGAGGAATGCGTTAAGTATACAGCTATAATGCTTCTAATGTTTTTGACATTTGTGTGGGGTAATATATCAAGGTTTTATACACTTATAGATATGAGACAATGGCCAAATACAGTGATTTTTCATTAGCATGAAACTTACAGATACTGTCAGATAAGTGTTAAATGTTGATGTCATTTCCTATAAACGGTATCAATGGCTCCTATGGTAGTTGGAACGTGTAGGTACGTGCCGGATGTTTTTTGTACGAAAGAAACCCAATTCCAATGAACTATTCTTCGAAGTAAGATATGAAAGTTAATTTTTTATACAATCAGCTCCTGAAAAGGCTTGAGCACACTCGGTTTAGTCACAGGTTTAGTCCCAATATATAGTCAACTTAAAAATCATACCTTAATCATTACATTTAGGTATGATTTTTAAGTTGACTATGGGACCACGAAATATCCATGCATCTTAATTGAGAGTGTTGCTTAAGGTTGCTACGAAAATTGTGCATTACAAATAATTCCATACGTAAACTAAAATTACCTCATAGAAAAACACGGCAAGAATTACTATAAAATAAACGCAATCAATACATAGGTACAACTCGTGCTTAACCTACAGCGAAATTATTACCTAAGGAAATGTCAGTGAAAATATTCGTTGCAATAGAAAGCAAGAGTGGTGCTAACAATACTTGGTGTACGCATTCCTCTCCAACCTGTTTGCAAAAGTGAGCGTCTAACCCAAGGTCAATGATGAGAACATAGAACAATGTCTTATATCTGTAGATCAAACACGATTTACTTACTTAAACCCTATTACACTACACGATATTTAGGGCCCGATATTAAGGTGATGTGTTTAAAAAAAAACCGGCCAAGTGAGTGTTGGACCACGCACAATGAACGGTTCCGTAGTTGAAAAGAATTTATCCCAAAAACAAACATTAGGCCGTACATGAAATTTTGCTGACTTCGCTGATTTACATGATTTTACAGTTATTATATTGTATTGCTATAAGTTTTAATGCACATTATGAAAGATAATTTCAATTATGATCTAATGTATCGGCTACTTTTCTATTTTTATTATACTTAATTTTGATAAATCGACTTAAACCGGCGACTGTTTTATGAATTTTTGCTGTAAGAGGTTTAGAATAGCAGATATTTACGAATTATGAATGGGTATGAAAAACATATATTTGTGTGAAAGTTGTCTATACAATGTATGAATCAATTTTTATGACTTTCATATAAAATTTTGTTTTTAAATAATTGCTTTTAATTTCGGCTACCTAAAACTCTCGTTCATAAAATTAAGATAACAGGAATAAACTTCAGTTCAAAATCAATCCATTTCCTAAAAAAAAAAGAAAAAATTCAAAACATTTGGCATGGTAAACTCGACGCAAAATAAAAAAAGTACCTCATTCATTAGATCATAATTGAAATGATCTTTCAACTTGTGCATTAAAACCTTATAGAAATATAGTATTTTAACTGTAAAATCACGTAAGTCAGCGAAATCGCCAAATATTGGAATCAAATATCAAATATCCAATCTTATCATTGGAATCCCAAAAAAAGTTTTTATAAAATTATAAATTACTTAACAATTTTCGGATTTATCCTCTATTTGTGCTTTGGGACCTTGCTTCTTGCCAAATTTCATTATTATACGAGTAGGTCAACGGGAAGTCCGTTGACCTATAATCACGAAATCAGTTGGAGTATTGACCGTGACGTATTGTATGGAAGACCATATTTTTGTTTTTCGGATAAATGTTTTTTCAACTACGGAACCCTTCATTTTGCGTGGCCCGACACGCACTTAGCCGGTTTTTTTTAATAGGGACCTTTCCTCCCTTACTCATGCCAATTTAGGGAAATGGTCTCTGAATATTGCGTAGTGTAATAAGGCTTTTACTGTATAGGCTATGAATGTGAGCATAGCGACGAAGGTGAAACGTCATGCGAATTGTATGTATCGTAATAGATACGATACATTTACACAAACAATTATTATTGGTATTAATTAATGTATTAGCAAGTAACTACTTACGTGGTTGTAGTTATTGATCAGCTGATATAATCTTAATTGCATTGTTATGCATTATAGGCAGTATACAATATATATTTTTGTTTTTATTTTAAATAGTGTACTGGATTTTGTTTACGGAAATTGTAACAACATACCTAATTACTTTTTGCAAGCAAATGTGAGCAAGTGACTTTAGGGTACAATAATAAAATTGAAGTTTCGAGTTATATTCAGTTCAATTACATTACGTCAGTAATTGTTATTAAATTGGCAATCGTTTATATTTTCAGTACACTACCTACATCAGAATAATTAAGTCATCGAGGCAATAATTGGTCTAGGTCTGTGATATCATTGATTGCTGTCCAATACTTTAAAACAAACATTACAGTATGTTGGATTCTTTGTCAGATGAAAACAAAAACGCTAAACTATGGAATCTCATTTAATTGTACAAATCCCTGGATACGGAAAGTTATTTCAAATCTAATTTAAAAACACTGATAAACATTTGTGTTAATTATAAAACAACATCGAGAACAAAAAAAAAAAAAAAAAGTTTAGTAAAAAGTTTATTTGTGTTAATTTTTGACTAGTGGCAATTGAAACCCAATAAGATTTACACGCTGCAATTTTTCTAAAAGAATTTAAACATGGATTCATTGTATCATGAACAATAAGGATATTTTGGAAATATTATTGCCTACCACGTTTAATTGTAATAATTAGTTATTTTTAACACATAGACCATCCGATAAACTTTCGATTACTCTAACTATCGAATGAAGCCCGTATATCTAGTTGTCAAATATTTTCATATTTAATTGTAATGTTTATAGTGTTTTTATTCTCTCAGTGATCGGTTCTGGTGTGGTCTTCGTGGCGAGATAAGCTAGAGCACGCTGTATTGCCGGAGGAATAGGCGGGGGTGTGGGCAAGTGTGCACCCACTGGTCTGTAGCCATTCTCGTCAGCTGTGTAAGACAGACTGACGTCACTACCGTCTTTGTCCTGAAAATAGTACAAGTATCGCAATAATTTATAAAATAAATTTAAGAGTGTGATACAGATACAGCGGGATTATGTATGAGTTCCCGTCTAATTAAAATGCATCTTTCTATAGTGTGCAAACTCTATCTCGACATAATCCAAACTCATGGATTTTGGCTCTTTATTGGGGTTTAGTCAAACATAACAGCATTGTGAACAGATTTAAAATGATTTATCTTTTAATGTAATTTATTGAATTTTTAACTTATTGTTGTATTTAAACGTAAATAAGTATTAACTGCAAATAAACTAACACCAATATATAATTTACATATTATGTACAAGTATATAATAGAAAATAAAAAGGGGAATAGCTCATAGGGCATCAAAAAATTCGTCCACATCGCTGTCAATAGGAAATGAGCCCAAAAGGCTGGCAGCATTTGTCCACATGATGCGGCGCGACACCGCACTGCAACGATTTCACCGTGTGGGCGTACATACGTACGGTGCGGCGCCACACCGCCACCGGTACTACTACGCCACAGTGGGCGAAGAGTGTTGTAGTATGATGAGTCTGGCCACTACGGCGCACACCCGGCCTAGTCTCGCCTAGTTGAAGTCCGGTGTACGTGCGGTACTACACCGGAACGCACCGTGTGGCATACCATGGATATTTTTACATAGAACAGACACCGCAGCGGTACCGCACATGCGCCGCGCCAAGGCCGCCCCGCATCGTGTGGACCGGCCCTACTCTAAGAAATCATGAAAAGTTCAGCCTAATTCTTTCTAATAGATAAATCACTTTAAATTTGTTGCTAAGCCTCATCTACAATGCTGTTATGTTTGACTAAACCCCAATAAAGAGCCAAAATCCATGAGTTTGGATTATGTCGAGCTAATGTTTGCATACTATAGAAAGATGCATTTTAATTAGACGGGAACTCATATGCGGGTGTCGCATTTTGTCATCTCTCTCGCTCACATGGGACCAAATTTTTAAGAAAACTAAACGAAAAGATGCTTTTTGAAAAAATTGTAATCAATTGGCGAACTAATCTTTTATACATAAAAAGAGTTGTGTTTTATAAGTCCTAACTGACTCATCAACGTCCAGCCCAAACCCTTGGACTTAGAAAGCTGAAATTTTGCACAGAGTTTCCCTTTATAATGTAGACAAGGAATAAGGAAGGGATTCCCGGTAATACGTTCCCGTGGGATATTTTCCGACATCCACGCGGTCGAAGCCGCGGGCAAAAGCTAGTAAATAATATTAATTTAATAGGTAATTATTTAAAACACATTTCGATTGTATTTTAACAAATAAATTCAGCTCAGTAAGTATTATGATCTAAATAAATGCCACAATTAAAATGTGTTTTCCATAATTACCTATTAAATTAAAATTATTTATTAGTTCGCCAACTGGTCACATTTTTCTAAAAACATCTTTTCATCCCGTGTGAGCGAGAGAGGTGACAAAATGCGACAGCCGTCATAGGAACAATGATTTATTATTGCTATATTTTTCAAGAGTACTTACTTTGTATGAAAAGTTTCCTTCTACAGCACTGCCAGAACCGCCATTGGAACTTTTCTGTACACCTCTCTCATAAGCTTTTGTACCGTCACCACCTTCATAACTGCAAAAATAAAATTTAGTGGTCAATATAACATCATTAGAACTACAGATAAAATCTTATTCATGAATATAATTATACATCACCTGTAATGAAAATCTCCTGAATGCGAGAAAACATAACTTTCTGACTCGATTATAGGAACCACTGGATCAAGCAGTCCCACCCTTCGTTTGAAAGTTTGAGGAGTAGGTACCGATGGCTCGTCACTACGGATTTTATCAGTTATTGTTGTTGCTTCTTTTTGTGGTACTTTATTTTCAGTCACTTCTGATTCGTTAACATTAAGTTGGCCTTTATCCACTTTTACTTTTCTCACTTTTTGTACCCTTTTTTGTGACCTGATTCCTGTTCTAGTTTCAGATTCAGTGGAAGTTTTTTCATGTGTTTTTGTTTCATCAGATTCAGTCACTGGTATTTTAATAGATCGGGCCCTTGGTTTTAAATTGAATTGTTCTTTGTAATCGTCTACTCCAGCAACTGGGTGTAGACCGCGGGCTTCAAGATTTATTGCTTCACCGCTACTAGTTGCATATTTAATGTATTTTTTCTCATCCTCAACATCTGCTTTGTTTCCATTTTTATTTCTCACTTTAATCACTTCTTCATCGTCGTATACCACAGCAACTGGAATTTTATCGTATGTTTCTAATATTGGAGGGTGATTACCATCATATGTCCTTATAACTTGAGTATTTCTTCGAGGCACTCTTTTATTGTTATTAAAATCTGCACTAGTCACACCGTGAAGTAATAATAAGTAAATAGGTAATATTGATAAATATGTTAACATTTTGTCCAATTTAATTTACTAAGTAATATGATCCTTCTCTCACGCGATTAAAACAGCAAATGAAGATGACTCAACAGCTTAACTCATAATGGGCTGTATTCGTAATCTATTCACTGGTTTGACAAGGGTCATTTAATTTTCTTGTTTTTTTAATAATAACGCACGACAATAAACTCTACGTACCCAAACAGATAGAACGTCAACATGCATGTCGTAATATGTTAATGCGATATAGGTACAGTATGATCCTAAACATTGATTAGGAAGTTCTGTAATTAAAATATTATTTTTTGGTAGTACCCAATTATTTTACAAAAACCTTGTCGCGTTAATAAGTAACTATTTTTTATCAACTTACAACAGTGTTTGTTATTCCTACCACGTTCCGTATTATTTTATGTGCTTGTGCACTTCTACATACGCTGTGCTCTACTGAAAATTAGAGCACCAAAATGTTTCATTAAGTTTCTTCAGACTTTGTTTAGAGTGGTCAATGGTTTAATCGCGTTCAATCGTCACCGATCATGTATTATTGTTGACACCTAGGTTATTGTGCAATTTTCCGAAGAACACATCAGTCAAGCGTTAAGGTTGAAGTATTTAGCGTCTGGTGAGGCTCAATCCTCCGGAACGCGGGGGGAGGATAGAGTAAATAAATGAATCTTACATATAAGTGTACAACAAGTCTGGAGCATCACTCATACGTGTAAATCAAGAGTGGTTAGAATAGAGATGTTATTAAAATTAGTTTGTTTGTGTTGGGCAGCGGCGTGCGTGCTTTCCGCACCCCCCACCGATGAGGTGCCACCGGAAAGGCAACAGCCTACAGTGATACCGATTGTTTCACAGTCTGAGGAGTTTGAGGCTGACGGAAAATATAAATTTAGGTAATAAGACAATTTATTATCACACTAGCTTCTGCCCGCGACGTCGTCCGCGTGTAATTTCTCATACCCCCGACCCAGCCCGTCACATCGCATCGCCCATCCGCTCTATTACTTTGTTTTCGCTTAACGTTCTATTTGACTATTTTATTTTTGCTCGGCTCCTGAAAGTCCTAGCGTGATATTAGATATTGATAAAAATGAATTGGGCTATCAAATGCAAAAATGTTTTTCAAATCCGACTGATAGTCCCATAGCGCGTTCAAACAAACAAACTTTTTTACTTTAGCTCTGGTTGAAAATGTTCATTTCCTAAATGGAAATTGAGTTCTACTCATTTAAAGAAATGATTATGTTCTGTTGTTAATGAAATCACTAAAATCTCAATGATTTCATAAAGTGCTCACTGTACCAACCTAGCGAACTATATTTTATTATGTAGCAGTATCAGTCATCAATGAAAACAAAATGCATTACATTTAGGTATTTAACTATCTACTAATTAAACTCTGAAATGTGATTACAGCTACGAAACCGGAAACGGTATCAAGCGCGAGGAGACATCCTTCGACAAAGTGATAGACGGAAAGACAGCGCACAAGCACAGTGACTGCAGCAACGAGGGTGGTGAAGATGACGACAGCGGTGAAATACACGTGCAGCAGGGATCCTACTCCTACACGGCACCCGACGGCACCCTCATCAGTGTGAAGTAAGGACTGATTTTTGTTATTATGGTCGTTGCCACGGTAGGTAGATGAAACAGATTTCAATGTGATTAGAAATTTATGTGAGCCAGTGTAATCTTATAATCTGGTTTAGAAATTAATAACTGCAGTGGAAGAAATATGCGTACATATCAGTTTTCCTTAAAATAACGAATGGTTTCTGTGAATAGTAAAAAGAACTAAGAAGAATGCAAGAGCTTTTGTTCATATAGACTTGATGTTATGAAATGTCGTAGTAGTTAGGGTTATTTATTTAAATTACTAAGATAATATTTTCATAATAAACAATAACAATATTACATAATACATATAAAATGAATAAAAAATATGAATAATAATTGTTATATGAATGATTGATGTGTATATATGATATTTACATAATAAGCTAGCGTCTTAAAATAATAATAACAATAAGTACACGTTAAAAAAGAAAGAAGGGAAATAAGGGGCATCAAAAAATTCATCCGCATCAATAGGTAAAGTGCCCAAAAGGCATCATTGCCACGTTTGTGTGGCAATGCTGATTCTTTGGACAAAAATTGGCCTGTTGTTAGGAAATTCGATTTCAAATTAAATATCTCAATTCAAACATCCTGTATAGTGATAAAAGGTTACCGATGTTGATGGATAACCCTTGAAATAACCACAAAGTTCTATTAATAAAATGGATGCGTCAATAAGGTTTTAAAGTGGGCAATGCATAAAAATTATGAAAGTATATTTTATAATATTTATTGATCAGTTCTGTAATTGGGATCAGTTTTTTTTTTAATGAAGAGCAGATAATTCTGGATGATGAAACATTTCTGTGAACTACAACAAAAAAACTGAGTTCCTTAATAATGAACTTTAGTTGCAAAAAAAGTAAGTTCAAAAACTAAAACCCGACTACTGAAAAATTACGCTATAAAAAGTATGAAACAAGAAAATATTCTCATTTGAAAAAGACAGACAAATTCAAAATCCGGAGTCACAGTAATCTGTTCGATTTATGCCCTACACGTGACTCCGAATTTTGAATTTGTCTGTCTTTTTCAAATCTCAGATGAGAATGTTTTCTTGTTTTAAACTTTTTAGAGCCTGATTTTTCAGTAGGCTTTAGTTTTTTTGAACTTACTTTTATTTAAATTATTTTGGGGTTATAATTTCGCGATAAAGTATTTACAGAAACGGTTTACATTTTTTAAAGAAGAATAATTATTATGTACTGTATTTTGGGTAGGTTTGAAGAGAAAAAAAGAGTGAAAATATATTTGGCTCACATCTGAGGCGTGGTTTTAGAAATTATCAGCAATTATCGGGTGCATGCAAGCAAAGCCTAACTAACAATATATATATATTTTAGAAATGTGCTAATCAAGTCCTTTCATTTCATACTTGATACCCAACACGGCATCATATTATTCTTTAGTTCATGACTTTATGTCCTCTAGAGGGCGCCATATTCAATATAATGTGACTTCATATGACTTATAACTAGCGGACGATCAAGACGCTTCCAACGATACCACATTTGACAAATCATGATAAGTAGTTTAGAAGTTATGAGGGAACAGATGAACATACATACATATCGGTCAAAATCATAACTCTCCTTTTTGTTTCGCCCCCTACGGCTAAATATAATTATAATATTATATAAAAGAAAGTTATGTCTTCTCGTTTTATTAGAACTATACCAAGAAAAAGATATAATAATAATAATATAATATTTTGTATTTTAATTTTAATTTTGGTTGTGTGACTTGGCTATCGCAGTAGGTTAAGTCCTGTTATGGTAGTTTTAAGGCATTTAAATAAATAAATAAATAAAATTAAAAAATTAAAAACGCAAAGAATTAAAAATAAATGCATTTTGTTTAAAACTAAGATTCCATTTTCCAATGTTACAGGTATATTGCAGACGAAAATGGTTTCCGACCAGTTGGTAATCATATCAACCTTGGACCACAACCACCAAGTACTCCAAGCCACTCCCACAAGCAGAAAGCATCACGAAAATTGAAGGCCAGTGAAGAAAACAATTCTAGTGCTGCCCTCGAAGATACACCCTCATCAAAAATCTCTGAATCTGAATCACTTGAAGATATATCTCCACCCAATGGAGAATTTGCAAAAAAGATTCCAAAGAAAGGGTCACCAGCCGCGGTTACAGCTGAAAAACCTGCCAAGGAAGGTAAAAATTCTGCCAAAGTAAGTGAGAAGTCAGTGAAAGAAGGTGAGAAGCCCGCCAAAGCAGAAGAAAAGCCTGCTAAGGTCAATGAAAATTCTTCCAAGGAAAGTGAGAAATCTGCCAAAGAAGGTGAAAAGTCTGCTACTGAAGAAGAAAAGCCCATAAGGGAAGGAGCACAGCCTACTAAGGCAGATGAAACATCTGCCAAAGAAGGAAAGAAGCCTACCAATGAAGGTAAGAAGTCCGCCAAAGAAGAAGAAAAGCCTGCCCATAAAGGAAAACAGCCTGCTAATGAAGAGGAAAAGCCTGCTAAGGGAGGGAAAACGCAAGCTAAAGGAGACTTAAGGTCCGCTGGAGAAAGTGAAGAGTCTGCCAAGGAAAAATCTTCTGATGAATTAGAAAAGCCCACAAAGGATGAAAAGCCTGCTAATGCAGATGAAAAGTCTGCCAAAGAAGGTGAAAAGCCTACCAAGGAAGGCAAGAAGTCCGGCAACGAAAGTGAGAAGTCAGTAAAGGAAGGAGAAAAACCTGCCGATGAGGAAAAAAAGACCGCCAAGAAAGGAGAAAAGTCTACTAAGGAAGGTGAGGAGCCCGTGGCTAAGGAAGAAGAAAAACCCGTTAAAGAGGGTGAAAAACCTTTGAAAGAAAGTGAGAAGACCGTGGCTAAAGAAAATGAGATGGCCATGGATAAAGACAGTCAGAAACCTACAAATGAAAGTGAGAAACCTTTGAAAGAAGGGGAGAAGCCTGCACCTAAGGAGGGTGAAACGGAGAAGGAGGTGGCTAAGGAAGGAGAAAAACCCGTCAAAGAGGGAGAAAATCCTTTAAAAGAAAGTGAGAAGACCACCAAAGAGGGTGAGACACCTTTGAAAGAAGGTAAAAAGTCCGCCAAAGAGGGAGAGAAACCTGTGAAAGAAAGTGAGAAACCCGCATCTAAGGAAGGTGAGAAGCAAGCCAAAGAGGGTGAGAAACCTGTAAAAGAAAGTGAGAAGCTGACCAAACAGGGTGAGAAACCTGTGAAAAAAAGTGAGAAGCCCGCGTCTAAAGCCGGTGAAAAGCCCTTCAAAGGAGGCGAGAAACCTGTAGAAGAAGGTGAGAAGTCCACAAAAAATGGTGAGAAACCTGTGAAAGAAGGTGAGAAACCCACGTCTAAGGAATACGAGAAGCCTACCAAAAAGGGTGAGAAGCTCGCGTCTAAGGACGGTGAGAAGCTTGCCAAAGAGGGTGACAAACCTTTGAAAGAAGGTGAGAAGCCCGCCAAAGAGGGTGAGAAACCTGTGAAAGCAAGCGAGAAGCCCGCGTTTAATGTAGGTGAGAAGCCCACTAACGAGGAAAAGAACCCTTTGAAGGAAGGTGAGAAGCCCACCAACGAGCGTGACAAACCCTTGAAAGAAGGTGAGAAGCCCGTGCCTAAAGTAGGTGAAAAGCCCGCGTCTAAGGAAGGTGAGAAACCCGCATCTAAGGAAGGTGAGAAGCCCGGTAATAAGGGTGAAAACCCTTTGAAAGAAAGTGAGGAGCCTGCCAACAAGGATGACAAACCTGTGAAAGAAAGTGAGAAGTCCGCTTCTAAGGAAGGCAAGGAGCCCACCAAAAAAGGTGAGAAGCCCGCGTCTAAGGATGGTGAGAAGCCTGCCAACGAGAGTGACCAACCTTTGAAAGAACTTGAGAAGCCTGCAAACGTAGGTAAGAAACCTTCGAAAGAAAGTGAGAAGAACGCTAAAAAGGGCGAGAACCCTGTGAAAGAAGGTGAGAAGCCCGCCACAGAGGGTGATAAACCTGTGAAAGAAGGTGAGAAGCTCACTTCTAAGGAAGGTGAGAAGCCTGCCAACGTGGGTAAGAAACCTTTGAAAGAAGGTGAGAAGCCCGCCACAGAGGGTGAGAAACCTTTAAAAGAAGGTGAGAAGTCTGCGTCTAAGGAAAGTGAGAAGCCCGTCAACGAGGGTGAGAAACCTTTGAAAGAAGGTGAGAAGCCCGCCAAAAAGGGTGAGAACTCTATGAAAGAAGGTGAGAAGGCCACCGAAGAAGGTGAGAAACCATTGAAAGAAGATAAGAAACTTGGGTCTAAGAAAGTTAACGAGCCCGCCAAAGAAGGTGACAAACTTTTGAAAGAAGGTGAGAAGCCCGTAATTAATGAAGGTGAGAAGCCCCTGGCTAAGAAAGAAAAAAATCCCACAAAAATGGGTGAAAAACTTTTGAAAGAAGGTGATAAATCTGCGACTAAGGAAGGTGTGAAACCCGTGGATAAAGAAGATGAGAAACCCGCTGTTACGAAAGGAGAGAAGCCTTCTGCCAAAGAGGGTGTTAAGCCTAGGAAGGAAGGTGAAAAACCTGCAAAAGAAGCAGAAAACATATCAAAACATGCTGTTAACGTCGCACAAGACGCAAAAAAATCAGCTAGTGGAGCGGTGCAGTCCGCCATGGAAGCTCTGGAAACTGTGGCAAAGGTCATAAAATCTATTAAAGAACAGCGTGTAATTGGAGATCAAATGCTTGATAATGAAACAGTAGCTCATGCACAGATAGCAAAAAACGCTGCTAAAGAAGCGCTTCAGGCGGCTCAAGTAGTTGGAAACGCCGCCGAAGCAGCAGAGAAAGCCGCAAACGAGGCCGTGTTTTTGGCTCAGTCACTGCCAACCCCAGCTCCTAATCCTATACAGAGTGACAAATCCAACGAAAATCCAGCTATGAGCTCACTGGAAAAAGCCGATCCGTCGTCTAAAGACGCAGAAAAACCTTCTACAGATAATGAAAAGCCCACCAAGAAATCTGAAAACGGTGCCAAAGTAACAGAAACTGAAAATAAAGAGGACAAATCTCCAAAGGAAGCAGATAAAACTAAGACGGCATAAACATTGTAGAAACAATGATACATGGTCACGAACGAATTTGTACCGTACCGGTAGGTACGCACGGCTACAGATCAAGCTATACATTTCCCGTATAAGCTGATCTCGCATTGTATAGGATTTCCTTACAATAGAGGTCAGTGTAAACTGGAAATGTATAGCTTGATGTGTAGCCGTGTGTACCGGTAAACTGTTTATGAGCTGTTGTATAAAATATAATAAAAAGTGTGATATCACGTTTTCTAAGTCAACGATTAGTTAATTTTGTTGCTGAAGCTTTTTTTGTAAGAAATACATTTTAAGTTATTGTTGACCTTTTTGTTTTATTGATTAAAACTTTCCTTCCCAGTTTTATAAACATTGAACAAGACAACAATCAGCATTTCTTTAACCATAAACTCAAACTCAAAGGATTTATTTCAAATAAACCAATTACAGGTACGGTGTCGGTCGGTCAGAAATATGAAGCTACGTAGCTCGACAAAAAAAGAGTAGAAAAATGGGGGCGCCACTAGCCATACATTATAAAATTTTAACTTTAAAAAACATTTTTCTGACAAAACTAGATCGTTATTAACTTGAAATAATTTAAAAATAAGCTAAAATAAGTTAAAAATATAATATCTTAAACTAACTAAAACTAATAAAAAACTAAAATATGGCTTCGAAAAATTTTTAAATTTGTAATTTGAAAATAAAAATCAATCTAATCGTTTTCATGCACATTTATTGCCTGTCGGACTGAGACAACACTGACAAAGATAAAAATTAGTTCCCTTTCTAGACTTTTTTGCCGGACTGTAGTTGCCCATTCCAAAGCGTAGTAGGTTCTTATGGAGAAGAACAGACAAGAAACTCTACGTACACTTTTTTTTTAATTTAATGTTATTATTTTTACTCATACCCATTTCCCGAAACTGTTATACCGGACAATAAACCGAGATAAACTATTTTAATAAATGGTGAATTTATCCACAGCTCCAACGTGCATTTACACAAACTCCTGCGATATTATGTTTAGCTATACATATGAAACTAATAACAAACATTAAACGACCGTCAGGCGCTTCAAGCTTACCAACAAAATTAATAATGATGAAGAGCACCCACATCGAAGAGTATGTGATAATATAGTTTATCTACACCCATGCTATAAATTCTCTATAAAAGTTTCTGAAACAGTTAGCTTATTGCCAGCATTAAAACAGCCAGTGTCATAGTAACCATGGTAACCATAATAGCATCCAAACGGGTGCTTTAATGTTGTACTGAATTTCATAATGCAACTCGTTTTCAAAAAAAGAACATTGTTATGCACGCGCGTTTCACTACAACAGCGCCGTAATTTAAAAAACCGGTCAAGAGCGAGTCGGACTCGCGCACCGAGGGTTCCGTTCCGATTTCTGAAAAAGTGTGCTACTTAGAATGGTTTTATTTTTCCTGTAATCTTTACATAAACTTCTATCACATAGAATAATTTCAGATTTTTTGCTTTGCAAACTTCGGAGGTAAGGGGGGGGGGGGAACCGGTATTTTTTTTTACATTTTACATCAAAAGTCGAAAACTATGCAACCTAAAAAAAAAATAAAAAATAGTTTGAGAATGTGCAAACAGCGTTCTTTCATATGATACCCCACATGCCCTAGTAGCCCCACTTTAAATTTTTAAGGGGGTCTTAAATTTTTTTTCAGTCTCAGTTGCAAAAAAAATATAATTATTTTTATTTCTTTATTATTTGCAAAATAGGTAAACGTCATCTAAAACTATTCTAAATTTCAAGTTGATAGCATTGCTAGTTCTTGAGATATCCAGCTGTGACAGACAGACAAACAGACTGAGTCACACCATAAGGGTTCCTTTTTTACCATTTTGGTACGGAACCCTAAAAAAGAACTTATTCGAATTCACGTCGTATACTATGACGCCGGCCGCCATGTTCGATACGAGTATGTATTGCAACTGTTTCAGAACCTTTTATAGAGGATTGATAACATGGATGTAGATAAAGTCTTGTATGCAACTGTACATAATTAGGTATTAAAACACTTATGTCATACTATTATCACACCCCCGTTCGTGTTTTAATACCCCTTATTATACGTCAGTTGCATAAATAACTATAATACAACAGTTGCTGACGGTAAGTGGTCACCACACCCGCTGCAATACGAGAAGCATCGCATAAACTTTAAGCTGGAACACTGCAACGCTGTTTTGTGGCGTAAATATAGATGGTAGTTCTTTCCCAGAGAAGGTCCTTTACAAAGGGTTGTACTAATATTACGTGGTAAGTCTATTAGTCTATTATTACTATAGCTGTGCAGTGTGCAGTTGTACAAGCACAGACAATAGCTATGACAATATTATTCAATTGTTCAATTGATTGATTCAATGGTTTATGCGGTCCACTTACCCTATGCCTATACGTGAGAGGCTGTAAGTGTCTCCAAAAGCAAGTGGCCAATGTGCTGGATCGTATAATTTCAATTGCATGTATTACGTGTAGGTACCTCTACTACAGGTTTTCATTTACTACCGAATTTTTTGCCTTACTGAATCACTTGAAAGCTAGAAACAAGTTTAACGGAATATAGAGTACACAGACACATAATTTGCAAAGACCTTGTATTTAAAATCAGGATATTTATAGTTCACATACCTACTAAACTTAACTAAATGTGAATATTTTTAATAGCACAGATATTGAAGATAGATTGTGGAGATTCCAAAGACAGAAAACATGTGGAACGGAAGAGAGAAGAAGAGAAAATCTGACTCCATCAAACATAATAATTATAGAACTGAAGCTACGAAGCAAAAAACGAACAAAAGTAGAAATCAAGTTGTATTCCCTGACTAAACGGACAAATAAAATTGTCATTGCAATCGGGGGACCTCTTAGACTAACCACAGACAGAACGATCGGGTTTTTTTGTCAGGACAGTCGAGTCTTTTATTTTATACTTTTTAGTGACAATTATGATTAAATTGTTTGCAACCAAAGATGAAATATTTGTTAGTCATGTAAATACGTACACCCTACGAATATAAAATAGTTTTGGAATGTGTTCATCAAGGCCTTAAATTTAATACCCTGTTGTTATAATAGAAGATTTTTTTCACACTTGGATATGGAGCCATACTGCCGCTACTATTTTTTTTTTTTTCAAAAACATTATAGCCATTGTTACTCGGGATGATGTAAGGATTCTAACGATATTACAAACATACAAATCTGTTCAGGCATTTAAAAGTTATGGTGGTTAAATATAGAAACTCACATACTTACATACATGTACCCTGAAAACATTACACTCCTTTTTTGGGAAGTCGTGTAATAAAATGCACGAATTAAGAAATTTTCTCCTATGTAGTAACATACAATAATGTTTTATAGACCAGCACGTCAGGCCCCGCCACTTCGTCCTCGTGGATTTCGTATTTTGTCCTACAAAATTAAACACCTCCACCCCTTTGAACCGGTAGTTTTGGAATGATTACTATGTTTTTATAATAAGAAATGCATTTGGATCAATCTTCAAATTTATTAATCAAAAGAAAAATAATTTTGAAATATACAGTTCCTCCCTTTTCACACTTAAATGGGATTAATTTTTGAAACATTTTACATATTCCAGATAGTGAAATCCTCCCGCAAAACCTTACTTACCCCTTTTACTCAATGGCCGATTTTCAAAAAACCCATAAACTTGTAAGTCTTTATTTCCTGTAAAAACCGGTCAAGAGCGTGTCGGTTTCGCGCACCGAGGGTTCCGTTCCGATTTCTGAAAAAGTGTGATATTTAGAGACATCGTTTTATTTTTCCTGTAATCTTTACATAAACTTCTATCACATAGAATAATTTCAGATTTTTCTCTTTGCAAACTTCGGAGATAAGGGGGGGAACGGTATTTTTTTTACATTTTTCATCAGAAGTCGAAAACTATGCGGCCTACAAAAGAAAAAAAATGTTTAAGAATGTGCAAACAGCGCTCTTTCATATGATATACCACATGCCTTAGTAGCCCCACTTTGATTTTTAAGACCCCCTTTCAGTCCCTGTTGCAAAAAAAATATAAATATTTTAATTTCTTTCTTAATTGCAAAATAGTTGGGTAAACGTCATCTAAATCTATTCTAAATTTCAAGTTGATAGCATTAGTAGTTCTTGAGATATCCAGCTGTGACAGACAGACAGACAGATAGACTGAGTGACACCATAAGGGTTCCTTTTTTACCATTTTGGTACGGAACCCTAAAAAGTATTAATACTTACCGTTATTCGAGGTTACCGAACAGCGCGATAAGATTCTTCCATTCAAACTTTAGCACCCTAAAATCGCTTTGAGGGGTACTTTTGAAAAACTAGTAATGAAAAACTTTATAATTCATTTAAGAACGTATTCGTGCTAAGTTTCTTTACTAACTCAAGAAATAATATTTTTCATGCAAACGAAAACCCCCTTTTCACTTTTCACTTTAAAGGTCGAATTTCCAAAATCCCTTCTTAGTGGTTCCCTTATAAAAGGAACCCTTGTGTAAAATTTCTGACATGTCAGTCATCCAGCACTACGCCCACGACTTCGTTCGCGTGGATTTCGTACTTTCACCAACAAATTGCACCACCTCCTAATTAAAGGTAGTAATAATTATTACCATCTTTATTATTTATTTATACTAAATATTCGGGATACGTTTGATGTTTAAAGATCAACGAAATATGATTTTTTCATGTAATATTTTTCGCGCTTGTCACAGGCATTAATATATTTTAATTGTTAATTTTTTGACATGTATGTTTTTTATACCATTTTTCAAGTAAATCAAGCCAAGCTATAAAATTCTCCCCTATAAAACTGACCCCTTTTCAGTCCGTTAGGGGTACATTTTCTCAAAAACCCTGATGTTTTTATTTTTGTTCCTAAGTGTAAATACCGAGTTTCAGGGTTAAGAATCTTCGATAGTTTAACACCCCCCTAAATCCCCTTTGAGGGGTAGTTTGAATAGCTAGTTATGACAAACTTTATTATGTATTTGCCTACGTAGGCAAATAAATAAATAAATATCCTTGGACATTTCACACAACGCCATCTAGTCCCAAGCTAAGCAACCTAATGCTTGTGTTATGGTAACGAGATGGCTGATAAACTTCTTATATACATTTTTTTTTGTAAATACATACATATTATAGATAGAAAAACACCCAGACTCGGAACAAATACTTGTAGGTCGTACAAATATTTGTTCCGTGCGGTAATCGAACCCGCGACATGCTGCGCAGCAGTCAATCGCTCAACCACTGCGCCAACTGTGTCGTCGCAAATACGCGTGTTATACAAACAAAATCCCCCCTTTTCACACCCCCCAGGTTGAATTTCCAAAAACACTTTCTTAGTGCTCCCCTATACATTATAAAAAGCCGTGTGCAAAATTTCACTTTCCTAGTCCCAGTAGTTTGGGCTGTGCCTTGATATGTCAGTCTGTCAGTCAGTCAGTTTCTCCTTTTAATATTTTATAGATAACCGACTATACGTATAGAAAATATATAAAAAGAAAGTACACTAGTAACTCTAATACAAAGTGCGTGTACATAGTACCAAGCGATGCCAATTGAAATATCAGTTCAATGAAATGTCAAGATCAGTTCAAGTGTTCGACGCATAGCGCAGCGTGGAGAAGCGTTCCTCCTCTCACTTTTGTTGTGAAACCAATGACGTTTATCTTAGGTATTAGGTGCACTGATATAATTTTGTTTCGGAATGCTCTAGAAAAGTCAAGGGAGTCATTTAAGTTTGTTGAAGGTGTTGATTCCAAAGCTGTGTATAATAAAAGTTACAGAACTTTATAGGTGAAAGAATAAGGTTACTTCTAATCGTGAGCTCAGTACATTAGTGCTTATTAAATTAATTTATTGCTTTGAAGTAGACTTTACTAAATCAAAAGATTCACTTTATCATCCCATGTCCCAATATTTATTTGGGATTGGCGCGTCTTGTACATGGAACCTATCAGAGCACTACAAAACATTGTTACATTAGACGACACTACAAAACATTAGACGACACGGTTGGCGCAGTGGTTGAGCGATTGACTGCTGCGTAGCATGTCGCGGGTTCGATTCCCGCACGGAACAAATATTTGTATGACCTACAAGTAGTTGTTCCGAGTCTGGGTGTTTTTCTATCTATAATATGTATGTATTTACAAAAAAAAAAAATGTATATAAGTAGTTTATCAGCCATCTCGTTACCATAACACAAGCATTAGGTTGCTTAGCTTGGGACTAGATGGCGTTGTGTGAGCTGTCCAAGGATATTTATTTATTTATTTATATTGTTGGTTTGTTAAACTAAACAAAACCTATCAAAACTCAGCATGGACTGGTGCTCCTAGTCGGCGCGGCGCGGCGGCGGCGGCGGCGGCTCGAACTCGTTGGTGGTGTGGATAATATGCATGCTTTTTGGTTACTTTATTTATTTATTTTGGTTTATTTATTTAGTATGTATTTATTTAGTATTTATTTATTTAGTTTTTATGTATTTAGTGAAATAGACGATGGATTTATAACGTAAACGAGCGAGCGCATAAAATTTCATGAACGTCGATCGCGTGTCGCTGAACGTGTTTCTTTGGGCGTTTAGATATTATGAAAAAATTACAGGATGTATTCATTTAAAATAAAGTTATTTGCATTCTTCAATAATGTATCTACGCCTGTATGGTAACAATTTTACCATTTTCATACTCCGCAAGCTATTTATTTACGGCCAAAGATGCGTTAAAATTAGTGTTGAAATGTGCAAGTTTCGACGCTCATAACTTCCAAACCAATATTTTTTTCCCGATTCTGCTTCCATACAGGCCTAGAAAAATTTAAGTAATTTTTAGTTTTGAACGTACACCGTCAAACGGACGAGTAATCACCAAACTAAGTTTGTTTTTACAATTTTCGGTAAAATTGTGTGCGAAGATGTCGTTAGGATGTCCTTAGGAAGTGTAAGGAAAATGAAATGCTGTTCGTTTGTATAAGCGCATCCCCAGATTGTTATAAAATTCGGGAAAAATTTAAAACGGTGGGTGTCTATGGGATTTTTGTATGAGTTATTGAAATTAGGACAGGAGACAACGACTGACGGTTCAGCTAGTTCATAATAAAAATACAATAACACAGACACAGTCATGGTTAAGCCAGAGGATATTGGGAGAGCGTCAAAAAAAAATCAATCATGGCATAACAAGTTGTTGTTAGAAATTAAATTAAATTATGTTATGGCAATAAACAATCCAAAAAATAATAAAATTGTTACTGGAATAAAAATTCGTCAGTGATCAGACCACTTTGACCACATCTTACAGAACAAGAAAATTTATGAGGTACCTACTTACTTTACATCTATAAAAATATATACGTCATAATTTGGTTTACTATGTAATCAATCACATTTTTGTATTAAAAGTGATGAGTCAATTAAATTATACATAAACACGGCTTACATACAAGGTTTGCCAAACTATTGAGAAACTATAATTAGGTATCAAAAACAGTATCAAATTATCAAATGTAAAATACGAGTATCTACTCAGACCACTTTGTACTTACAAAAATACCAACACACTGAAATGAATTAGCAAATTATTTTAAGACGTTGATTTACTTTTAATAAGATAAGTACACGATAGGTATGAATGCACCAGATATATACGATTCAAGTTTAGTTGCTCTGCTGGTCTCACATTTTAGGTAAGTAGGTAGGTATGCTACTAGTTTTTCACTGGTTTAAGGCTAAACTAGACTGATTTTCCTACTAAACTAGATTGTCCGACTATAGCGAAGGTGGTTATGTGGTGGAGGTTATGAAATTGACCTTGTATTTTATACACAGATGGTTATTTATAGAAAGGTTTAGGTAGTAGTAAATAAAGGTAAAAAATCTTGATGTGACTTTTAACACAAACACATATTAAACAAATAAGCTACTGCTTATACTAATGGTTCAATTGATTTAGTAATAATTATTGTTGTATTTACATAAATTTGTAGTTGCATTTTATTTTTAAACTAAGGTTTTAAAATAAAAAAGATAAAAGACACATCAAGATTGTTTACCTTTATTTAACTACTTATACCTTTCTAGTTTAAATGTTCCACGATTTAACTTTTGTCAAAATCAATCAATCAGGTTATGTGTTTATTGAGAGCTTTTGACAGAATGTATTATCTATTAATATTCCATGTTCCTAAGAATTTTTGTTCGTGAGGGATAGGTACTCAATGCAGTTTCACGTACATTGCACGAGCGATGCATTTACTGCCATTTTCTCCGAGTAGGTACCTGTTTATTTGGGTTCATGCACCCACTTTCCTCTCTAATTCCAAACCTAAGACCTTGCACTAAATGTGAAATGGTAGAATCATTACCTACAGTCTTCTCTATTACAACTTTGTATCTAGTACGCCTTACATAAGTTAAACGCTGCGAGACATCCTACGTTACAGTTTTACTTTCTCCGTTTAGTGTTTATGTCTCCGCATATTGTTCTCTAAAGTATATCTTGATGGTATTTTCTAATTTGACATCCGAGTTTTGGTGCGTTTAAAAAGAATCTTCCCATGACAGCCCTTTAGATAACCAATCAACAAAACTTTAAGTTATGTAGGCACCATTACCAAATCATTCAGTGTTATTGGATTTTGAAAATTGACAGTTAAAATAGCAATTGGTTTGCTCGATGTCACTTAGCACTCACACCTATTTATCTTATCTACTACCTACAGGATAATAAAAGTGAAATGTTGTTCGTTGGTAAGCGAACGGAACTTCAGAACGGCTGGACTGAATTGGCTTTTGTTTTAAAATGTTTGTTATAGTCCGAATCGGGTTTTAACAGAAAACGATAATTCGGGAAAACTGAAAATGCATTTTTTATGGGATTTTTGTATGAATTATTGAAATTTGGACAGGGCAACGTTTCTGTCAGGTGAACGTAGGTGGATATTCAGTTAGTTATTAATCACTTAAGCCTTTTTACCCGACTGCGGCGAAGCCCAAAAGGAGGGTTATGTGTTTGACCTGTATGTAAGTATGTATGTATGAATGTATGTCCGTTTCTTTGTTCCCTCGTAACTCCTAAACGAATAAACGGATTTAGATAAATTATACGTCTTTAGATTTGTCTTGATAGCGCGAGTGTCACTGGCTACGTTAAAATATAAAAACAAAGTAAAATGGCGGATTTGGGGTGCCATATGGTGGAGTTCCAATTTTTTTTTCTTCAAGTACCATCGAGTGGGATATCAAAACAAAGGGTTTTAAAAGGTGATTACAAAAATATATACAACTTATATAGTTAAAAGTACCTCGAAGTGACAAATCGTAAAAAACAAGAAAACTTTCACATTTGTAAACTAAAAAGCTGGAAAAAAAAATAAATAAAAAAACCAAAAAACCCGACTGCGGTAAAAGACAACTGAAAAGCTAAAAACAAGCCCATTTTAAATTAAATAAAAGTTGGAAGCAGGCGGGAACCCATTCCATTTTTTTAATATTTTCAAACTCAAATGGTTCCCGCCTGCTTCCAACTTTTATTTAATTTAAAATGGGCTTGTTTTTAGCTTTTCAGTTGTCTTTTACCGCAGTCGGGTTTTTTTAGTTTTTTTAATTACTTTCTTTTTATGAATAAATCCCGTGAGAGCACTTATATTTTGGATGAAAATAATGTACGAAATAATGATCAAGTATTAAAGAGAATGTCATGTGCAACGACAGGATGTGTATGTGGTTAAGTTGTTACCAACTGATCTGGTTTAAATAGGTCATGTTTTATTTATAAAACAATAAAAGTTTTGTATTGCTAAGGGCACAAGTGAATGACTTATTCAGCCTCCGGTCTCAGCAATTCTGCTGAGACCGGAGGCTGAATAAGTCATTCACTATATGCAGATCGCGAATATTCATTCGCGATCTGCAGAAGCAACTACATATTTGCCATGCCAAGACTGAAAATAATAAAAAGTTTTTATAGGTTAATCATAATATTAATTTTTATAAAGCAGCTGATACAATATCGATGTGTTTATATTCTTATTAACAGCGTGCATCTAGTGTTTATATTTTTTAATGCATTCGATATTTGCAAGACAGACTGCAACTACAAAATTGTAATTTAGGTTGTGTTGAAAGTCTCTTCATGTCATAACCCTAACCTCTAGCCTCGTCTGTCAATAAAATCGTAACATTCTTAAAGATTGATATAAAAATGCAAATCACGATGTAACTATGTTTTTAGATTGAACAATCATTGAGAAAGGGAGGAGCTCGTGGCTAAGTAATAACAGCCGCACGGGTCGATCCGTAAGGTTAAGCTACGCTTGCCGGGGTTGGTCAGTGGATGGGTGACCATCTTTACATATCGAGATTCCTCCGTGCCTCGGAAAGCACGTTAAGCCGTTGGTCCCGGCTGTTATTCGTGGATCTTTGACAGTCGTTACGGGTCGTCAGAAGCCCGAAAGTCTGACAACCAGTCTTACCAAGGGGTATCGTATTACCCAGTTACTGGGTTGTGGAGGTCAGATAGGCAGTCGCTCCATGTAAAATACTGGTATTCAGCTGCATCCGGTTAGACTGGAAGCCGACCCCAACATAGTTGGGAAAAGGCTAGGCAGATTGATTGAATCATTGAGAAAGGATTGAAAAGTTATAAAGTCAGACAAACTGTTTAAAGATGTCAACTTATTAACATAGGCATCTAGCTGTTACTTAATACTAAATATTGTTAAAAGTAAAAATATAGAATACTAGTTGCTGATTTCAAGAATAGGTTAAATCCATACGTAAAAAAACCGGCCAAGTGCGTGTTGGACCACGCACAATGAAGGGTTTACAAAAGGATTTATTCCAAAAACAAACTTAATATTGTAATCCCAATTTTTTATGTGATAAACTCACAAATTAACAATTTTCGTACTTTTTCCTTTACTTGTGCTGTGAGACCTTCTTCTGGCCAAATTTTATTATTCTAAGTCAACGGGAAATGCCTATGTTTCGATTTACTTCCGAGTATCAAAATATTTCGCATCAATGGCCGTATTTTTTTATTGCGTTGACTAGAAGCTTGATTTTTTTAGAACTCTAAGGGACCATAGACCTCCTTATTTGATATTAATTACAATTTGATACCTCTACGAGTTCCGGAGAAAAAGGGTCTTGACAGACTGACATACTTGAAAATATTTTTTATGTGATAGAATTACAAATTTACAATTTTCGGACTTTTTTCTTTATTTGTGCTGTGAGACCTTGCTTCTTGCCAATTTCATGATTCTAGGACAACTGGAAGTACCCTATAGGTTTTGATTTACTTGCGAGTATCAAAATATGTCGCACAAATGGCCGTATTTTTTTATCGCGTTGACTTAGAACCTCGGATTTTTTTTTAGGACTCCAAGGGACCATAGACTTACGTATTTGATATTAAATTTCAACTTGATACCTCCACGCGTTCCTGAGCAATAGGGTCTTGACAGACAGACGGACAACGAAGTGATCCTATAAGAGTTCCGTTTTTCCTTTTGAGGCACGGGTTCCGTTTTTTCCTTTTGAGTTACGGAACCCTAAAAACAGCCAAGTGCATGTCAGACCTTGCACAATGAAGGGTTCCGTAGTGGGTATGAATTTATCCCAAGAACAACCTTAACGCTGTACTTGAAAAACATGTTCTCCCATACATTCCAACTGCAAATGTAAGTTGATCGACTGTTTCTCGTTAACTTGTAAAGCCAACTTAGCTGTGATCCAACGATAACCCACATCATGGGATAGACGAGGAAGATTTTATTTTACGACTTAGTCAGCGTGATTAAAATGTATAACCACCCATGCCAAATTACAGCTTTCTAGTACTAAAAGTTTCTAAGCTAAGCCACGGACAGACAGACAGACCGACAGACAGACGGACATGGCGAAACTACATTAATGTTGACTAACGGAATCCTAAAAACTCTAACTATCAGTTTTGATCATCGTCTCACGCAAATAATGGTCTATTGATAAAAACGTTTCACTTAATAGTCGCCGTATACTATGGGTTGAGTAATCTGTGAATACTTTGGTACCGTCTTACAATTTCATCTAAAAAAGGGCAAATTTTATCCAAAAATGCTTTTCAATTAATTAATAGTAATTGAACTAGCTATTGCATTTCAATTGCTAATAGCATGATATAGGAATCGCAACGCATTAATAAATTAATATGTACATTCATTTCAAATGAGCTATATCAGGTTGGTGTAGGCACCTACGCGATTAAAATTAATAAATTAATTTTCTTTAGCATTGAATTCAAAGTCACTGTCAAAGTTAACAAGGCGAAGAGACAAGTCATGCATTTTGCTTCAACCGACTTTTATGAATGCATAATAACAGAGGCTACCTACGTACCTAATAGTGCGATGAATGGCCATTGTAGTGTTCCTAGACAAATACTAACATTATAGGTACTAAATAATATGCCTGTAGAATGATTCAACGTAGACGAAGTACCTTGACACACAAAATACTACGAACAAAAAGAAATTCCTAAATATGTCATTACTTACAAATAGTGATGTAACTAATGTAAATTACACTTGCAGTGAAAATACTAAACAATTCCAATGTTACTTGTTGAAACAAATATTGCTCTGTACGAGGTGCAGCGCAGACGACAGACTTTTTGTGCGATCGAGTCTGTGGCGCACAAAATGTGTTAAGAATAATTAATATTTCAGGCGTCGTCGTATGCATTATAATAATATATGAATATGGATATATATATTTGTATGCTGGCGTTTGTATAATATTCATATCTAACGCATACGACGCCTGAAATATTAATTATTATTATTTCATTTTGTGCGCCACAGACTCCTTATGTTTTAAAATTATGAATGGACCGTTTCGTGTTTTGTTTCCAGCTTAGCAGGTAAGTCACTAAAGCCACCTCCACTTGCAGATATCGTGAAAGAATCAGAATTAGTATTTATTTATTTGTAAGAATGAGTTTTTCATAATAGGTCATTTCTCCTACCCTTATCCCAATTAATTGGGGGTCGGCGCAACATGTCCCTTTTTTCTATACTTCTCTATTAGTCGTCATCTCGGTAGTCAACCCGTTTCTAGCCATGTCATCTTTCACACGTCCATCCATCGTTTCTTTGTAGTAGTTTTTTTTTTCAGTTTTTAATAGTAGGTATGGTATTAATATTTTTTTTAAGTTCTATACTATACATTCTACCACAACATTTTAAAATTTCATTCTTAACTAAGTACACTATGTGATATTTTATAATAAGTCCAATATAAAATTAATATTATTAGAATTAGGTAATCGTTACTTTAAAATGAATGTCAAAATTAAGTACATGTCACTTTGGATTTTTACAATATTCCATATTGTATTCGCCAATGTCATAAAAGCAATTACTTAGGTATAAAAATACAAACTTGTCAGCTTTTTCTTGAACATACGGATGGGAAGTTCCTTAAATGACTTAGGTAACTTATGACACATCTGGATGGCATTAACATAATAATACATTCCTCCTAAACATTTGCAACCTATACTGAGGTAAGTACATTTATACTTATTTACAGCAGAAGCCTATGTGGCAAGAGTCTAAGAATTGGAAGTCATGAAGATGGGCAGCAATTTTCTCCATCCAGTCTGTTAAAATTAGACTGCGATCACCAATACATGTCAAAAATGATGATTATGGATAATTCAATGTTAATTAACCGTTTTTGACCGCCCAGGGATTTCTCAAGAATTGCATTCAATGAGCTGATAGTACGATAACGACAATGCCTTTTCATTATGTTACTAACACTATGTGGATATTGTGTGTCCGAAATAAAAAGATTCTATTCTATTCTATTATTTATTTTGTACCAATCAAGCCACTACTAGGTATAAGGTAAGCAGAGAATGGCTCATCATTTTATTGTCCTTGCATACCTCTTTTGTTTCGCCTACGTGTATTAAAACCTATTCAATCTCGCATACCCTTCGATGTGGGTGCTCTTCATCATTATTATCTTAATAGCCAACATCTTCAAGTTTATTACGAGAGCCCATTGCGAATATTGTAATTTAACTACGTAAATATTATCTCATTCTAAAGCTGTGCTCATCTTTCTCCTTCTAACACGATTATGAAGCAAGTGCATTAGAACACTCTACTAAACGAGTACACTATTCCAAGGTTAGATGAATCAAATAAGAGGGGGACCTCACGCACGCCTAGTTTCGTCTTATAGTAGGTAAAGCACCGAGCGATGCTAATGACTAATGAGTGCAGAACATTTAGAATTGGGTGCCCCATGCGGCACGCAGCAGAGTCAGTAACCTCAAAAGCGCAGGCGCTCCTTACGTAATAGACTCATCTCGCGTCCCCCAAAGACGTGCAATTGAAACTATATGACAAAATCCTAACTATATGAACACGCTAACGATATGTTACGATATATAATAAGCCATATTGTAAAACATATGAAGTAAGTGACACTGACAAAGAGCCACTTTCTCGGTGGAGTTAGTTGAAAAGTTCATGGTTAACTAAGCGACAAGAAAGTTTATTTTAATACTGATTATATCAAGACACGTTTTTGTTGAATGGCATTGCTATAGCAAGGAGAATGTAAAAAACTGTGACTCTTTATGAATTACATACTGAAGTAACATAAAAAACCAAGATGGTTTGGTTCTAATAGATAACTTACACTGTACAAATACTATATAAAAAATACAACTGACTTTCAGAAAAAACACTACAAAGTGAAAAATAACTTTAATTCGGAAGTCGGTGTCTTTGGTTTTGTATTTTCTTTTTTTGCCACTAACTTCCGTCGTTTGTATTTTTTAGTGAAAAAGTTTTCGTCGTATAATTTCAACGCACTGACTTGCGGCTGGCCGTCAACCGTCCGTGCATTGGAATTATACGATTTCATATAAAATAGACGGTGCGGTAGGCCACATGCGGCTCGCCGCATTGCTACCACTACCCAAGCAAAGTTGAGTGTGTGTGTGTACGTACTGTACGTGTTGACGTGTCGACTTGAAAACCTCCCCCTTTTTTGCCGCAATTAAAAATACAAATTATTTTGATATATAAATACACCATCTTCATAAATAGAACAGTTACATAATAACAATTGATATACGTGAATCATACTAACAGCTGATCGATATCTGGCTTTATTATGCAAAGATGCAGGAAACTGACTGATACAGAATTTTTTTTATAAAGCACATAATTTAATAAATTTATGTGTATCGGGTGTAAAAATGATCGGAAATGAAGCGCATCGCAGGCGTGCCTGCGTCCACGCACACTCCCTCTCGTGCCCATTGCGCAAGTTGCCTTGATAATTGATAGTAACGTGTTGCTACACAGACAAGCGAAAACAACGCCTACAATTTATGTAACAGCTACTGGCACCACAAGCGATGCCCCTTACACCATGTCTCTTAAGATAGTGCCGCTAAGATGAAACTCATCTCTCTTCAGACAAATTCTGTGCATGAAACTTTGAGGCTGGTTTCACGTGTTCATTTTTAACCGACTACAAAAAGGAGGTTCTGTATTCGACCCGTATGTATGCATGTATGTGTGCTTGCATGTCCGCAATTTTCTCAAAAACTAATGAGTAAATTTTGATGATTCTTCCACTAACGTTATCTACCTAGGTATATACTTTAAGGGAGGTTTTAATACATAATACATTAGGTAATGATTCCTATCTACGAAGTTATATGCATAAATGTAGGTACTGTATCTCCGGCATTTCTAAGCGGATTTTAATGATTCTTCTTTTCGTTCGTCTTGGGCTTATGTATACTCGTATTCAACTAAAAATGGAAAAATAAATTTAATATAAAAAAGTAAAAACCGACTTTAAAACTTAACAGCTTCTGAAGTCGGTATCTTCAATTCTTCAAAGCACCTTAGCTATTGGCACCAACTTCAGAAGCTACTTTTTTAATGTAAATTTTTAAATATATTAATGCCTGTCAAAAAAGAAGTATGCAACTAGGACATGTATAAACAAATGTCACTAGGAAGCAATGCGAGTTGCTACAAACTGAGCAAATGAGAATCTCACAACACTCGGATGAAATGTATGCGTAGGTGCAGTCGTATATTTGTATGTTAATGATCAAGTAAGACGAAGTACCGCAGTACCTAGAGGCTATATAAACACTAGCCAGTGGTAAAGGAATCTTAGTCTCTAAACGACCCGCACCTAATTCAAATTGATGCAGTTTTTATTACTTCGTCCGCCAAGGACATACTCTTGACGTACAATAGAAAATAAGAAGAAAAAGATTCTGTTGCACAAGAATATCAGGCCACGTAACCTGTGAATACCTATTCAGTTGTTCACATCCTGTTTGTCAGCGTGACGATATGCTTAGAGAAAAAAGAACTAGTACCTAGTTATATAGGTTGTAGGTAGGTATCAACAGGTACTGAGACATCGTTTGTATTGATAATAGACCTGGGTCAGATAATTAGCAAAAAACCGGCCAAGTGTGTGTCGGACCACGCACAATGAAGGGTTCTTGAAAAGATTGTATCCCAAAAACAAACTTGGTATACGTATTGATATACGTCACGGTCAATTCACCAATTGCAAATATAAGTTTGTAATTCCAAAAAAAAAATTTTTTCAGTGATAATTTTAAAAAATTACGATTTTTGGCATTTTTGCTTTACTTGTGCTGTGAGACCTTGCTTCTTGCCATATTTCATGATTCTAGTTTAACGAGAAGTACGCTATAGAATTACCCCCTACTACTTATAGGATATCATCTAAGATTATTCCATAAAGGATTTACTTGCGAGTATCAAAAAATGTTGCATAAATGGCCGTATTTATTTACTGCGTTGACCTAGAAGCTTGATTTTTTTAGAGCTCCAAGGGACCATAGACCACGTATTTCATATTAATTTCAGCTTGATACCTGGATGCGTTCCTGAAAAAAAGCGTACTGACGGACTGACAGACGGACAACGAAGTGATCCTAATAGGGTTCTGGTTTTCCTTTTGAGGTAAGGAACTCTAAAAATTAACTACCTACTTTTATTTAATAAATCTTCAATTCAGGTACCTACTTTGCAATCATTAAAATTGACAAAAGGTGATTTTAAGGGTCCTGTGCGTAAAGGACGCAGTTGGCAATTATCTTCATGATGGATAAAATCAGGAAACAAAAGGAATATTAAGCTATGGCATCTATTCTTATGAATATAATACAATACTAAAATAATCAGGTGCGCGTTATAAAACCAATTTTTACAGGTACCTAGTTCCAATCGTGCTCTGAAACTGTTTTACAAGAAACTTACAGGTAAGTTTATGTGAAACGAGTCATAAATTGACTAAATTACTTAGGTACTATTTTAATCATTACATACGTACATAAAGTATCCAATAAATCAGTAATGATTAGATAAACAATGCTAAAGGCGATGGTAATATTCTTGTGGTTAACTATTAATTAGATTTTATTGTTGTATAAAAAAGTGCTACAGACAAAATATCTTCGAGTTTATGAAGCTTTGATTGATCGATCCAGTTTTTTTTTTACCAATAAAATAATAATGCGACTGGTTGTCAAGTATGATTTATATTGATGATTATTTACATAATATTAAATCAGACTCTAGGCTACGCATTGTAGCCACAATCAGCCGCTACACAATAGCCTGATCATTGGAAAGCTTTCAGATCACATCTAATGAACCATGACAATCATAGGCATAAAGGCACAAATGAACAATGTCATGATTTTTGATATCGATAATGAAATCGAAAAATCGCGACTGCGTCGGCGTCGATCGTGGCTGCACCGTATTGCAGCGACAAGTCGGCTATGAAAGTGAGATGGCTCACAGTTCGGATAAGTGGCAGGGGTGCGGTATAAAAGTGAGCGCACTACTACCACTCTGACATAGTTCACGACACTCCACGTGCCACTTCGCTGCTGCACGACACCACACATAAACAACAATGAAACTGCTGGTAAGTGGAGACATTCATATATTTACCTATCCCTCATTTCTTTTTCTTTACCCCTTTCATTATTATCTTTCCCCAATAATTTTAAAGACACCCCTTTCTCTAAGAGTGAAGCAATCATAGAAGATTGTGGTTATTATAATGATTGGAATATATTAGCATTACGTTAATTTCCAAGTTCTGTGAAGGATTGGCTGCAATAGTATGTTGTGAGCGGCGGCACAGAATAGGGTCGGCAGATATGTCGGCGATTGAACTTTGGCATTTAAATGTCTTCATCTTTAAATTCCTACATTTAATTATACTATTTATCGTTTATCGCGAGTGCAATCGGAACAACTACAGTCGACCTTAAGCATAGGTTTTTGTTTGTTTGTTTTAGTATGTACCTACCTGACCAGGATATCTGAAGTGCTCGTTTTATGTGATGTTTTACATTAACGATCTTTTTTATGCTAATTAATGTAGTTCAATTTGTGTTGTGTTCTTCTAAATGGTAATGATCATACATCATTGTTTCCACTGTATGTATTGATGTTTAACATAATTATTTAATAATCGTCAAAGCTCTCAACTATGTGTGACAAACAGGCAATATATCTCCTTATTTCGTTTACTATTTTCGTTTACCCATTTTTGGAGAGAACGGCCTACACCTCTTGTCTGACCCCATTACTCAAGAACTTCCCGTGTTCTTTTGGTTTTCTGCTTATCTTCAAAAGAATAAATTCCTCCAAAAGTGTCTATTGATTGAAATTTCCTTTCTTGAATTGTATCACATAACGTTATCGATAATTGAACCTGTTTGAATTTTGCTTAGGTTACCTACATATTTTTTCATTTGAATGTAGGCACCTACCATTTTTAAAAACTTTATCAGTCTATCTATCAAATACAAATACATACCTAAGATGTAACATAATTTTATTATATCACGTGCAGTTCGAAAACAGTAAATTCAGTTACGATATTATTATCTAAGTTGAGCTATTAATAGAAGAAACCAGTTTATGAAAGTAACAAATAAAAACAATCGATCGAGATAACAGGGGGGCTAAAACGGCCACTTTGCCAGAATTATAATAGGATAATATTATGAATAATATTTGAAATCGTAAAACGGTCACAATTCATAATGTATTTTCAGTTTGTGAACGTTTTACGATTTCAAACATTATTCATAATATTTTCCTATTATGATTCTGCCAAAGTGGCCGTTTTAGCCCCGCAGTTAATTTTAGCATTCGCAATATTATCAGTCGTATTTTGTAGATCATAACATCCCAAAGTGAAGTGAAATTAAAATCGATTTAGTTCGTAATCGCTTATGTTTTCATCTGCGTGCGGTAATATAACATCACGCAATCGAACGCATTTACGATATAAAACCAGATATGATCGAAGAAAGAGTCATTAGCATATAAACAAGAAATTATTACATTTCAATTGACAATTCAACCTCGTTCTAATGAACTTTCGATTACACAAATGATCTTGTTCTTCGTAAGTTCATTATATAACAGTTTTCTAGGTCGAATTATTTGAAAAGTTATGCGTAAGTTAGGTTTCACATTAAACGAAATGTTGTCTAGCTTGACAAATACCTATTTTATCGGTTCAGTGACCGTAAACATTATTTTTAACAGCAAAATTCAATTAAATTGTTGCTTTAGAAAAACGATTTAGTAAATTATGTGTATCGAGTCAACGTAACACAAAAACACAACAAAACAAATAATCCGATCAACTATAAAACTAGTCTGTCTAATGCTTGCATGATAAAGCGGCCCGACACAATGGAACAACTTGTAATTGGTGATCGTAACTACTTGTATGAAGATTGTCGAGGTTACGCTTTGATAGTTTATTTCGATGCTCATTTAGTTAAACCACCTGCTCTAGTCACCCATATTATGAAATCTTACATGATATGTAATAACACAGTCATATTAGCACATTTTGTCCACCGAAATATGTTCTTTCAACATGAACGAGACAACTATGTTAACCATTCTCTATTTACCTACCTTTTGTAATGAAGCATTCATTATATAACCTAAAACAAAAGATGCTATTTGTTAACGTAGCATAACTAAACGTTATTTGATCTCAATGACAACAATGCCATGCTTGTCGACATGTACATAAGTGCCAATACATGTTGGAGCCCACTTTCGCCCAACCTGCGTGTCGAATGAGCCGGTTTCACAAGATGCTGCCTATTGTATCTGTTCCATCTTATCTTACGACATTCCGAATATGATTAAGCTCTTCTCTCTGACATCATTCGTTACTTAACTTGTACCTTAAAGTTCAAGTGTGTGGCATCGTTTAACAAAATGGGAATTTGTGGTTTCAGGTCGTTTCTTGTGCGCTGCTGTCCCTGGCGACGGCTCTGCCGCAGAGGAGAGTGTCTCTCAAGCCTGAGCAGCAAGAACTGGAGGACCAGCAGCCAGCAGAGCAGAACTATAACAACTACCAACCACAACAACAACAACAACAAGAGTACAGACAGCCACCCCAGCAGCAGGAGTACAGACCGGCTAAGAACATCGATGACTTCAGGCCCAAGGTCTCGTTGGAAACCACCACCTTCATTCCCATCATCCGTTTCGACAAGGAGCAGGGTACTGATGGAAGCTACAAGACTGCGTGAGTATTTTTGTCAAGTAATAACAACACCTATCAAATTGCAACAAAAAGCAATCATAACTGATAACTTCTAACAGTGTCAACATTAACGTGAAATTCTTGTGCTTAAATTATCGTTCTCCCATTCATCTTTTGTTCAAGGTTCCGATTCAGTATATTGTTTTTCTACAAATATTGTCGAATCTTTACCACTGTACACTTAGCTTTGTTGTGGGTGTCATATTTCTTTTTATTAGCTCTTCAAATGACTAGCCTTGACCCATCACTTTTACCATCTCGGAGATTACGCATACTCATAATCTTAAGTACCTACCTACCTAAACATGAATAAATTATACTTGGGTTTCTTAAGAACAGAACGTCAGTTTTTCTTATTTATGAACTTCACAATTTTTAAATACAGTGTTTTTCAAAAAAATAATGGCTTCATTCTATAGACCTTAAAATGTTGTCAATTTTGCACTTGGCGGACTTAAAAAGTCTTGATATTGGAAATAGATTTTGGCGTTTACCTACTTACAATTTAATAGATTTTTTATCATATCTGCAGTTTGTCTACTTTCCCATGTTTTATCTAGGCAGCAGTATTAATTTTACATCTTAAAATCTTTCCAGTTACGAAACCGGCAACAACATCCAGGCTTCCGAGGAAGGTTTCCTGAGGGCCGTCGGTGAAGACCACAACGCGTTGGTCCAGCAAGGCTCCTACTCTTACACCGCTCCTGACGGTCAGGTCATCACTGTTGAGTACACTGCTGACGAGTTCGGATTCAGGGTCAAGGGCGATCACATCCCCACCCCACCCCCCGTCTCCCCTGAAATCCAGAAAGGTCTTGACCTGATCTACGCTGGAATCAAGGCTAACGCTGTAAGTATTATGTTTTTTTTTAGATAACAATATCTACACAAAGATATTTAAAAAAAAACCGGTCAAGAGCGAGTCGGACTCGCGCACCGATGGTTCCGTTCCCATTTCTGAAAAAGTGTGCTATTTAGAGACATCGTTTTATTTTTCCTGTAATCTTTACATAAACTTCTATCACATAGAATAATTTCAGATTTTTCGCTTAGCAAACTTCGGAGATAAGGGTGGGGGAACGATATTTTTTTTTACATTTTTCATCAAAAGTCAAAAACTATGTGGCCTAAAAAAATTAAAAAAATGTTTGAGAATGTGCAAACAGCGCTCTTTCATATAATACCTCACATGCACTAGTAGCCCTACTTTGAATTTTTAAGACCCCCTTTCAGTCCTTGTTGCAAAAAAAATATAATTATTTTGAATTATTTCTTATTTGCAAAAAAGTTGGATAAACGTCATCTAAAACTGTTCTAAATTTCAAGTTGATAGCATTAGTAGTTCTTGAGATATCCAGCTGTGACAGACAGACAGACAGACTGAGTCACACCATAAGGGTTCCTTTTTTACCATTTTGGTACGGAACCCTAAAAAGGAACTTGAAGCTTATAAAGTACTACTAATGGTCTTTTGAAAATACTGGAATGGTAGGATGCCTGATGTACATATTTCCGTTGAACAATATTATAACAGTAAATTACCGTTATTAGTGTTAAGGATGAGAATTTACTCATACTTAGCTGTATGTATTGTTGTAAGAAGAAGGATAATAATATAGTATATATAACTAAATATAGCTAGGTTGTATCAGGCGGTTTATTGTGGTTTTCAGCGATATAAGACTATCTATACAGGCTGAAATTTTAATGGTTGTTTTCCTCTTAAAGGGTCATTGTACTCATCACTATGAACAACTTTTGGGGACCAAACCTGAAATAGTAAAAAAAAAATTCAGGTGCTCCCTACATTTTTACGAGTTTGATGTAGATAAATGTACAGCAGATTTTTTTTCGCGATTTCAGGTTTGGTCCCATAGTAAAAGTTGTTCATAATGATGAGTACAATGACCCTTTAAGAGGAAAACAAGCATTACAATTTCACCCTGTATAATAAAATTAAATGCTGTTCGTTGGTAAGCTTGAGAACAGCTGGACCAATTCGGCTATTTATTGTTTTAAAATGAAAAACAAAAAATAGCCGAATCGGGATGAAAATGTTCGTAATAGCCCGAATCAGGTTCTGACGGTATGAAAAATTTGAAAAGTTGCCGGGAAAATTGATGCATTTTCTATGGAAATGTTGTATGAATTATTGAAATTTGGACAGGACAACGTCTGTCGGGTCAACCAGTAAAAGTACATATAATAGGATCTCACAGAAAACTTACTCAGGAACAGTCTTGTAGAACATTTTTTATCAATCTTTGTTTTCCTTTATCGTCATTTTTAATGCGCTTCTTAGATGCAGCGAAGTTTTGACTGGTGACTGGACACTAATAAATAAATTCCAAAACACTTCCAAAATATCTAGATTCTTCTGGTCTATCACGTTCGAATGCATAATACTGCTGAGAATATTCTGACCATTTAGTTATAGCCCTTTATTGTGTTTAAGGCGACACGACAGAACTGCGTGCAATTAATAACTGCTTTACAAAAGAGAAAGGTCCTTCCTACGCAGTACCTATACTTATTGCACACCCAGCGATGATTAAATCGATTTTTGGATGTTTTTATCTTTTAGTCCCACGCTCGATCTACCATTTAAGTTTTAAATATTTCGTTACATTTTAAGGCATATTTACTAAGAGAAAACAACTAGAACAGGATACAAAGTTATAAATATCAGCGAGGTCAAAAATCGACCATGTTATGAGTACCACCAATGACATTATATATAATTTTCCAGGAGCGCGATGCTATCGAAGCCAAGAACAACCCTGAAGGCGCTGCCAGACAAAAGGAGGACAGAGCAGCCCTTGACTACAAAGGTACTTACTACCAGCAGTAAAGTGACTCACAGTGACTCTTAAGTGTTGATACCGTGAACGTTCTGATGGCAGGACCTCCAAATGCCATATACTTTAAGACTAGTGTTATCGCCTATCATCTGCATTATGTATCACATACAAAAATCATAAGACTTGTTATCCAATCATACAATAAACGACTCCAATATTTGGACAAAGCGTGTCCCGTGATTAGATGATAACAAAATATATTCATTGCCGTATGCAGTATTCACATATTGTGGTCATAGGCTTTAAGTTTAGAATAAAGATGAATTGTTATTTTATACAAGATAATAATTAAAATACTCAATATGTCAGATAATTACTAAGAATGCTATTAGTTTCCTGGTCGATATTTTTGTTCAGTAACTGATATAATTTTAAAAGACTTGATCTTGATGCCAACAACTAACGACGCAGTTATGGGAATCAAACTATTCTTTAGAAACAGGTATCTTGTGAAATTAAAGAAGCGTTTGATTCTCACAATGTTGCCAGTAGGTACTCTATTTCTGCTGTACGGGTGGAGATGTAAAGTAAAACTCTATAGGATAATATTCATATTTTTATGGAACTCGATATTAAAGACTTGAGATTACTAACAGACATGGTTTCATAGAATTATGGAAATTACTCTAGATCAATTTTCCGTTTGTGATACAACACCAACAAGAGAAGTGTTCAATTATATTTTTATACTTTTGTAAATACCTTACCATTGTAATTAACTTATCTTTGTATGTTTGATTTTAAATAAAAATGTTGTAAAATATAATTTTAAAGTCACTTTACTCTATTGTATAGCATTCCTTTCCAAATCTGAAATCCAGTAATGAAGTATTAATTATACCCCTAGATTTTCTTCCACTACATCATTTGCTTCATTTGCAAAATGAGAAATAAGAGAAGTTGATGCTGATAATTTTCTACAATCTTCAAAGACACAGTTCTCCGTTACTTCTATTGGGATTATGGCCGACAGCTAACAAGCAGAACATTAGTTATACGGGATGTACCAGAAAGGTGTCAAAATTAAGGATGTAAGTAGTACAAACCGTCAAACTGAACAACTTTCTCCATGGGCCCAACATCGTAATCGCGAAAAATAATCAGCCGTCCCATACATTTGGGTCGAGTGATTGAAGTTTGGTATGAGACAGTTGATATTTTTTTCGCGATTACGATGTTGGTCTCATGGAGAAAGTTGTTCAGTTTGATGGTCTGTACCACACCCTTTAATTTGACCACACCTTTCTGATACACCCTTTATACTTACTACCAATATGATGTTGTACGCACGGCTACAGATCAAGCTATACATTTCCCTTATAAGCTGATCTGGCATTGTATAGGATTTCCTTACAATGAGAGGTCAGTGTAAACTGGAAATGTATAGCTTGATGTGTAGCGGTGTGTACAGTATGCTCTCCACAAAAAGAAAAAATAATAATATAGTAAATAGCTTTTGAAAACTAAATAGACGATATTAAGCAGCAGTCGACTTTATGCTGTAATTTAAAGTTATTTGATGTCATTACTAATACAGTTATGAAATTGCCAGGCAAATGACAAAACGTGATATGACCTGACGTTCGGGCACCACTAATTCCAGGTAGAAAGCAAAGTAAAAAGAATTATACAATCGCAGGATACGAAGTTATATTAGAGTGTTACGTCACATGCGTCTGGGCACGCGCTAGTGCTCGCTATTTAGCTGTCACTCAATCCGAGCCAGTGGAATGAACCAGTTTTTACTATACTAGCACAACAATTAGGTGTAGTGATATCTACTTTCAATAGCTGTATGTATCCACTTACGTAGTCACAATTCGCTACCACATACGTTTCGTTAAACGTTCTTAATTAGCAAATTAGTTACTTTAAACGAACCTGAAATGTAAATTACATTCGTATGTTGCTAATAACAGCTTCGGTTACGTGTGTTAATTTCTACATTTCTTGTTTTCAGTAAGAATCTAACTGAGTGCACAATGATTACTTATGAAGCACCTTATATTTAGGTACGTAATTATATGAGGTGATTGAAAATTAATAGTTTAATAGATTATTTACGACTGCTAAACAAGAGGATTAGGCACAAATGTGTTCCTACACCTAACGACACCCAAGCCAAACAAAATAGAGCGCGGGTAATTCCAGGGGTTAGTTCTAGATATCTTTTTTATGTACAGTGGGTTGCATCAATTGATTTAGGGATTGATTCAGGTGATTTTTATGCACCTGTGGTACCAAATTGATGCAGCCCACTGTACGTTCATCGCTATTTCCGTCAAAAAAATAGGGCCATTTATGCGACATATTTTGATACTCGCAACTATCGCAAGTAAATCAAAACCTATAGGGTATTTCCTGTTGTCCTAAAATCATGAAATTTGGCAAGAAGCAAGGTCTCACAGCACAAGTAAAGGAAGAAGTCCGAAAAATGTTAATTTGTTATTAAAAACAAATTCAAGACTGTAAGTATGTCAAGACTCTTTTTCTCAGGAACGCATGGAGATATCAAGTTGAAATTAATATCAAATACGCAAACGTAATATAATACGTTTATGGTCCCTTAGAGTCCTAAAAAAATCAAGCTTATAAATCAACGCAATACAAAAATACGGCCATTTATGCGACATATTTTGATACTCACAACTGTCACAATTAAATCAAAATATATAGGCCGTAGTTTACTAAAATCAAAAGTCATTTATTCAAATTAAGTTGAGAATTAGCACTTTTTGAACGTCAAAATTACATGAGACAATCCCTGAAAACGCCTGCCCTTTACCACTTCCTAGTGCTTTAGCTGGGAAGAAGAAGTGGCGCAACAAAGTCCCCAGCAGCAGATCATCTCTATTTCTGGTGAAGGAAGGTCAGGAAGATCAGACTTCTTCCGCTTGCAAGTTATCATACGTCTCTTACTCGTTTATGGGCCTGGATTGCTTCAATATTCATCAGCTTTGTCTTTATTTATACTTTGATAACTATTTTTGCACCTGCCAGAAGTTGTCAAGCTGGTAAATAAAGGATCAAGCCACCATACTCCTCACCAGTATGCTCCACCATTTCAGAAGGCTCATTGCTAATATCTAGTAAGTCACCATCAACCTCTTGTAACAGTAAATCTGTAAATTTATGCAACTTTTGCATAAAAAGAGTAGGAAATAATGTACCTCTATACAGTTTTCTCTTTAAAATAGAAATCAATGAAAATCAATAAGTGTGCATTACTAGGACATTAAATAAATGCAGAAGCTTAAGTTGGTTACTTTATATATTTTATTGATTTCATCAAATGCCATACCTAGAACTGGCTTCGGTGGGGTCAGCGCGTGTAATGCGACGCATGTATTTAGGTGAATACATATACATATTTCCCAACAGACCCTTGGTCTTTATCGGACATTAGCTCGTCTAGTGTATGACGGCTTGGTGCAACCTAAGCGTGAACCCTCCAACACTCAAATGAAACTTGATCAGTTTGCGCAAACACTTAATTAAACCTGTGAAGACATGTCTTTATTCACGGAAGATGATATTAATGATATTACAGTTTGTTGCAGAGAAAATTTAAGCGAAATGTATGTTGGCAAAGATGTGAGGTAGTAAACTCACAATCGTGACGGATTAAATCATGATAACTTTGAGTTATGCAGTAACATTTTGTAAATTTCCCACAGCAGGGTAAAGGCATATTATCATAAAGAGAACAAACGTGTGCCTATTGATCACCGTAGTGGCTCCCTACTTGTTTTTAAATGGTACTTACTGTAGTATTTATAATAAAATACGATTAATATTCAACACACATAAAGACTGCCTCGTTGGTCTAGTGGTCGCAACCGCTACTGCTGAGCATGAGGTCCTGGGTTCGATTTCCGGGTCGGGCATGGCAATAGGCTTGCTCCCTATTACATGGGACTCGACTGGCTAGACATGAGACGTATTTACTATAACAAGTATGCTCCCTAGGTATTCTTCTGGACTAGGCCTTGTACGACGCGTAAAGTACGGTGTACATCGAGTGTTTTCTATCAAAGCGAGAATAGTGACTACAATTATTACCATTTATTATGTTAACAGCGCTATAAAAAGTAAACCCTCAAACATAACACAATTTTCGTGATTAAATTCCCGGCTTTGCAAAAAACTAACCTGATTTAATATTTTTCCGAATACGAACTCAAAGCATCGCGTATGGAACGCGACTTATTGAGTCCGTATTGAAGTATGGCGAAGTATGCTCATAGCGTACGGCTAAAGAGTATCGAGTATCTACCTATTCCAGTCTATTCATGTTATCTCAATACATAAAAAGAAAAGTCCTGACTGACTGACTGACTCATCAACGCAACCTAAACTCTTGGACCTAAAAAGCTGAAATTTTGCACAGAGGTTCCCTTTATCTGTAGACAAGGAATAAGTATGGATTTTCCGACTTCCCGCATTTGAAGCCGCGAGTAAAAGCTAGTGTAAATGGAAGATGTGATCCATATTCAAAATTCATTTATTTACTTTAGCCGTTCGTGTTTGGGTCATAGAAATCCATATGTGTACCAAATTTCAACTTAATCGGTATATTAGATTCGGAGCAAATTGGCTGTGACAGACGGACAGACAGTCATACAGACAGACAGACAAAAAAGTGATCCTATAAGGGTTCCGTTTTTTCCTTTTGAGGTACGGAACCCTAAAAATATATTTATTCGTAGGTTTACTTAGTTTAATTTAACACAAAATAGTTTGATGAAGAGAAACTTCATTCTTCGCAATCGAAACGTGCTGGAAAGGATTACGCGATAAAGATACGGTAGAAAGGACCATTTATGATACTATACATCCCACCGTACCCAAGTCTAACTTACTTAGAGTAAGTACTCTAAGTAAGTTAGACTTGGGTACGGTATACTTCATTAATACTTGGAACAGGTATTTGGATTAAGTATTTTTCTGTACCCGTACTAGGTGGACCTAGTGCGGCATACATCTAAGATGAGGTATACCTTTGTCCAACCATTCAGGAAATACAGGCGTGATGATGTTATGTTATTCAACATCTTTCAAGCTCTGTTAGAATGAGTGTGGAAGATCCTTTCCTGGGGAGATGATTCCTTCAAATATTGGAAGGAAATGTTTGGGTACAAAATTTCCAAAAGCACCTGTCTTGAGGTGAAAATAATTTGCACCAATACTGTGTGGTTAATATTAGCCCACCCGTGCAGGTAAGGTAACTCTCATAGGCAATGAGCATAATCTTATGAACTTATGATCAACTCACCTTTACATATAATGCTCTTCAAACTCACTCTATTAGATTTACGTTATGTGATATCTACTTTAATTACCAAACGAGTCGTCGTATAAGGGTGAAAATTTATGTGATGGCTGTTGATAAGAAATGTATGCAAAGGACACTGAAGAAAATTGGTCCGCACGCCTTTTCATTTTATGTTCTTTTAAATTCTTAGATTCACGTTGTGCGATGTCTACTTTAATTACCAAACTGTTTCTTATTGAATTGTAACTTAATCCTCCACGTACAATAAAATTTATAATATCCCGGTGCGGGTCGAAAAAAATAATAATGAAAAGGGTGTATTCACAGTTTTCTTTTACAACATATATTACCTCTGCCATTTGAAACTGCATTGCAGTTTGTCGGCAGACGTAGCTTCTTTTTAACAATTAGCCTGTGCGGGAAAATCTGCTGCTGGGATACAAGCCTCCTCTCTCCGAGAGCGAATGGGCTGTAATCCCAAAAAATCCAAAGCATGAAATTATTTCTCCATAATTATACGGTATTACTTCCAGACTTACCTATATGTTTAACAGACTATAATTATTTTCTTTCATATTTTATAAGGTTTTAATATTATTAAAAAATGTTCTGCAATATCAATCTGCCTAGCCTTTTCCCAACTATGTTGGGGTCAGCTTCCAGTCTAACCGGATGCAGCTGAATACCAGTATTTTACATGGAGCGACTGCCTGTCTGACCTCCACAATCCAGTAACTGGGTAATACGATACCCCTTGGTAAGACTGGTTGTCAGACTTTCGGGCTTCTGACGACCCGTAACGACTGTCAAAGATCCACGAATGACAACCGGGACCAACGGCTTAACGTGCTTTCCGAGGCACGGAGGAGTCTCGGTATGTAAAGATGGTCACCCATCCACTGACCAACCCCGGCAAGCGTAGCTTAACCTCATGGATCGACCCGTGCGGTTGTTATCACTTAGCCACGAGCTCCTCTCTGCAAATGTTCTGCAATATACAGGTTGAAATTTTAATGCTTGTTTTCCTCTTAAAGGGTCATTGTACTCATCATTATGAACAACTTTTACTATGGGACCAAACCTAAACCTACCTAAAAAAATCAGCAGCTCCCTGCATTTTGACGAGTTTGATGTAGACATGTACTGAACAGCCGATTTTTTTTCGCGATTTCAGGTTTTGTCCCAAAGTAAAAGTTGTTCATAATGATGAGTACAATGACCCTTTAAGAGGAAAACAACCATTAAAATTTCACCTTGTAGAGCTTATTTATACTTAAAGTGAGTAGGGCTGCCAACTAGCGCCACCATTGAGAAAAAAATCATAAGTCTGAAGATATGGAATATTTAAAAAATTTCCTATGCTCACATTTTTAGTCAGATGAGGTAGAATTTTTTGTATAAAAAATCAACACTAAACCTACGTTAACGACCTCACCTGACCTACCTCATCTGACTAAAAATGTGTACATAGGAAATTTCAAAATGTTCCATATCTCCAGACTTATGATTTTTTTCTCAATGGTGGCGCTAGTTGGCAGCACTACTCGCCTTAATATGATAAAGCTGAAGAGTTTGTTTTTTTGTTTGTTTGAACGCGCTAATCTCTGGAACTCCCAATCAGATTTGACAAAATCTTTTTGCATTAGATAGACCAATTCTTGAGGAGGAAGGTTATAGGCTATTTAACATCACGCTATGACCCTAAGGAGCTGAGCAAAAAGAACAAACGTCAGAAATAACGCTAAGTGAAAACGAAGTAGTAGTAGTAGGTCGCGGGAACAAGAAATTTCACGCGGACGAAGTCGCGAGCTGAAGCTAGTTGTTTATACATATACAAAGTTACTCACTTACGTTACTGTAGACAAGGTTTGGATAGATCTTTGACTGGTTTTCTCAGTACTCAACGCCACGCTACTCATACATAATGTTGCAATTCGCGACGAGTAAAATATTACCTAAATTAGGATACGACCCGGACATTTTACAAACCACTTCCGTTGAAGTCGTAAGTCATAGGGCAATCCCAAGGTTGTCTGGGTGCTTAAAAGCTAACAAACATGTGAAATTCTTAAATTACTTTTATAATGCTTATAAAGGATTGACAAACAAGATGTTAAATCAATCACAATGCAATTTTTAATGATTTGCATATATTTTACATGGGGCAATATTTTTACAACAAAATAAAACTTCTTCCAAGGCTAGATAAAAGTGCTGTTATCGCCATAGCAACAAAATTGTTGTCAACAAATGTGAAAGGATAATTTCCTTCCTGGAAGCTTTAGATAATAGGGATGTTGCCTGAGTAAAAAAAATAAATTCTATTTAATCCTTCGTCCGATAGTAAAAAAAAATTAGATACGTATTACTTAGATAAAATGCATTCAAGAGGCTAACTACGTTACAACATAAGTAACTCACAACTACTTGTAAAATATAGCAAGGAGTGACGTCATGCCACATTTTAACTCAATTTATCGCCTTTTGATTACGTAAAGAAAACATAATCAGCCTTATTACAAAACAAGGTTTTTCTTTGGCCATTTTTTAAACCATCGAGCCAGTTTTGATAATAAGAACTGTGACAGAAATACAGTTCTTTATACAAAACTGACAACTTAGTCCGATACTAAGTTGTCAGTTTTGTAAAACTGAAGTTCATAATTCAAAAAAGGGTCCATGGTTTAAACCTGGGTTTGAAGATGAACCTTGTTTTGTAATAAGACGGATTGTGTCCAACATTTTTTATTAATCTACATAACGGACAAAAAACATTTTTTTTTCATCCCTAATAATTTTAATAAGCGATCGTAAGTATAACTCCAGCATCGCTTCTAAACTGAGCATCTCTACAATGAACACCCATACCTACCTACCAACTTACCTAGAACATGAATACCCATTGAAAGAAAACCAAAGTGTCTTCGTATCATCTCTTTGAAACGGATTCTAAACTGTGAATACTTAGGCATTGTTGTCTCTTGTCTTGATAACCCGTAAAGAAAAGAAGGAAGTTAAACAATAAAACCTATCCATGGTTCGATAACTAGTTGAAAATGCAGATTCTTCATGCCTTCATAAGACATTGTTGTTACATTGTTACAACGTCTTTGTGTCATTATGTAAAAGCATCCTTTATTTTCTCTTTTGTAAAAAAAACTTGATTTCTCAAGCACCGTCATGTGTGCCATCAAAAATGCATACCATAAAATGTTTTTATGATACTTACTTCTACGTAAATATTCTTAAGTCAGGATTTGTTACTAAGGCTTGTAAAAGTCTTTCGTCTGCAAACACCTTGATTTGCAATATTTACGAAAATCCTATATCCATTCATGCATGCTGTAATGCTGTTTACTGTATGGGACCTGGAACCTGGGAGCTTTCAAGCATCGATCCTAAATACTAAATGGGTTACTTCTAGGGGAAAAACACCAAACGGAAAAATCATCGCGGATCCTCGAGCACTTTTTACACTTAATAAGTATGTGTATTAATATTGACAAGTATAAAATTCAACGCAGCTTTTTCGCGCTTGATAAAGCTTGATGTCTTCGTAGAATTTTTTACTTTAAGTCAACGTTGATACAGTTACATATTCAGTGAAATTTAAAAACTGCTCGAGCATCCGCGAAGATTTTTCCGTTTGGTGAAGACTGACCCTAAATAAGTGAACACCATTATTAACTTCAGCATCATTACAGCTTTCAGGTGAGATAGTGGTCAAACGTCTACAAAGCAAGATCTAAGTTATGTCCACGCTGCGCTACGCTGAACAAAGGCCCAGCAAAGACACTTAGGGCGAATTTCACCAATGAAACTGAACACGATCAAAACATAAACCCCGTTTAAGGGCTATAGTTACATTACTTTATGTGGTATTAGGTACATGAAATATAAATAGAAAATCAAAATTATTAGAGTCCGTCAGTGTCACATTTTTAATTCGGTCATCATCTGACCCATAGGTATAATAATACGGTACTAAATCTATGATCAGACCGAATTAAAAATCGGACATTGTTAGACCGAATTAAAAATTAATGTAGGTAAAGAAGATCAGGGATTCTGCGGTATTGAAATTACGACGAAATATAAAATGCTGAGTCGGTGCAATACAATGAGCAGACAGAAATATTTTGAATGTGATTGTAGATGATATTAATCTCTGAATTAGAAAAAGGGCCACACAGGGACATGAATGCAATAAAGAATTTGAGTTTGAGTCTTTTTGTACGTCAACCAACTTGTTAGGGTAGCTATCATGGGGAAAATGAGATTACAGGTAAAAAATATTGAAAATTAAAAGCTGGATAAGAAGATCTCTATTTATTTGGATGAATTAGAACACAACATCACAGCTGTAGAGTTCCTTATAGGGTAAGTAGAGGTGTATAGTACATCCACTTTTCTCCAGCTTTGTTATTAGTCCCATGTATTATAGGGTCCATTGTCACTACGGCTACGAATTATCATTCCAGGCTGCAGCTTCTGATTTTGAGCACTTGCTCGACCATGGCATCGAACTTAGGACACGTACAGCCGTTTCTCAGCTCCACTCTTGCTAGACCAAAGAGGTTCTCGAATTGGAAAAATTACTTGAGTCTTGCTATAGAACTTTGATTTCAATAACTCGGATTAACATCATAGTCATAATACGAATCCGGTAACTTTCATTACTAAAAAGGGGATTCGTCACCTCATCACCACGTTTGGCAGATGGATTCCTATTTGCTAATCGCAATAATTAGAAAGCTGGTAGTCTATAACGTACTCCAGAAAACTTAGGACCAACTCTCACGCGGTAGCGAGGCTCCTACCGCTTGAGAGTTGGTCCTAAGTTTTGACGTGCCGCACTGATGTTGGTGTGCTTAGAAATAAAATTGTATTCCCATGTTCTAATGTATAAGACAAAAGTAAAAGATGAACTCATCTTCTATTCCTGCACATGACTAATATTGCATAGGTTGCATTAAACTTGCTGATTAACTGCGTAAATCAAAAAAGGTCCATCATACTTTAATGGCTTCTAAACAGTCGCTAGTCATTTTATTGCAGCTAATGAGATTCAGTGGAGAAACAGTAAAAAAAACTTTATTAAAATGGTATTATTATGAACCCAGAAACCTTAACTCAGTTATTAAATTTCGTTTGTCCTAAAGGGCAATAATTACCTATTTTATACGGTAATAACACTAAGTATTTACCTTATGAGGCCCAACGGACATTCAAATATGAAAATTTTATAAAGTTCAATCGACAACGGGCACCAAAATTGTGAAATCTAATTGAATAAAATAATTTTATAAGCATTCCGATCTTCAAAATTGTTAAGATAATTCGATTTCCATTAGTATCTGATTGTTTAGCATGCGTACGGGTACGTTTGTAAGTGAGCGTCGCGGAGATGTATCGCCGGGATGCGCCCGCGCCGGCATCGGGTCGCACGAAGTTCATAGGTAAACACGGCGGTATATAAACCCCATGCAGTGTCAACGAGCACACATTTGTGCCTGTGATTGCATCCAGTCCCTTTGTACTGACGTCCCCTGCCCTACATCCTAACACAATGGTGAGGAAACATTCATTAGTTATTTTAAAACACCGAAAAACTTTGTTTTCAAAATCTTTATGACAGATTGTCAATCATTAATTCGTGATGCTTGTCGTGACTAGAAGTGTCACACATAGAAAGCTTTTTGTAGAACTTTTATCGTTTTGACTTATTCAAATCGATTATGTTCATTCTTCTTCATCAAGTGAGTGCTGATATATACATAATGGGCTTACAATTTCACCCTTTTGTGTCGGCATAGACTACGAAAGCTTATTAGATGTAATCTGCATTTTCCTAAGAGCTCAAGTAGGTATGCATTAGACTGAAAGCTTGTCTTTTTCATGTTTTTGCCTCCTGTTTGACGTAGATACCTATAAGATGTGTTTTAAATTAATATTGTGTCATAGCAGTAATTACAAGATTCTGGGGATATAAGATCGATAATTTAATTGACAAACGCAATTAATTGGTTGTTTAATTCAAATATTTTTAATAATAAAAAAAACTATTACAAAAATTCTGTTACCATTTGTGTAACCACATGTGTAAACAAAATAATAGTTTATCTTCTGTAAATGCCTACAAGCTAAAAAAAATATCGAAAAGATTAACTGAAAGTCTTGAGTTACAAGGTTTCAGGAAGTCTACAATTAGCTAATATTAATACTTTTTGCATTAAAGATAGGATGTAGTAGATATTGATCAAACTTATTATTTTTACAAACAACAGTGACGTCATCCTGAAAATGGTTGCAATTACAATTTATAATGATTACTATTATTGCAAGCTCATGAAATATTCGGACGTAGACAAGATGTCTGTTTACGTCCGAATATTTTGCAAGTTGCGCAGAGTGAGAGAAATTATAATAGATTGACAGTTCGTTGAGGAAACACTCTTTGATTAATAATAAAACGTGGTTTCGAAGGCAGGCTTTTATAATTGCTCGTAAATGTATGATTTTCAGCAACACTGCCTTTATACAGGGTGTCCCGTAAATAATGGATAATCTCTTAAGGGGTCATCGTACTCATCATTATGAACAACTTTTACTATGGGACCAAACCTGGAATCGCGAAACAAAATCAGCTGCTCCCTACATTTTGACGAGTTTGATGTAGATAAATGTACTGGTCAGCTGATTTTTTTTCGCGATTTCAGGTTTGGTCCCATAGTAAAAGTTGTTCATAATGATGAGTACAATGACCCCTTAAGAGATTATCCATTATTTACGGGACACCCTGTATTTATCTGCATTTATCTTTATTATTTTTAAAATAATATTTAATCTTTAATTCGATAAAATGGAGGAGCTCATGGCTAAGTAATGACAGCCGCACGGGTCGATCCGTTGTCAGTGGATGGGTGACCATCTTTACATATCGGGACTCCTCCGTGTCTCGGAAAGCACGTTAAGCCGTTGGTCCCGGTCGTTATGGGTCGTCAGAAGTCCGAAAGACTGACAACCAGTCTTTCCAAAGGATATCGTATTACCCAGTGACTGGGTTGTGGAAGTCAGATAAATACTGGTATTCAGCTGCATCCAGTTAGACTACAAGCCGACCCCAACATAGTGGGGAAAAGGCTAGGCAGACTTTTAATTCGATAAAATGTCACTCTAGTCACAGTACCTCGTTTCATGTTTACATTAGCAGGTAGATAAGAAATAAGTTACTCTGGACGTTATAAGTTATGAAAGCTTCAGCTTTCTCTTGCTACACATAAAGTTTACCTGTTCATAGATTTTTAGTATGCAAAATTACCGTTACGTTGTCACGGGTCAGAAGTCAACACGTGTTTCATGAACAGGAGTTCACAAAGCAGTTTTAGATCGTTGTCGAATCACGGAATCCTTTCTTTCCTCGAACCGACAATTTCTACCCACCTAACTCACGTTTTTGAGACGAGTAACTTCCTCTATGAGTGAAGTTTGCACAATATCAATCGTAAAATATAATGTAGTCGTTTTCTAACAAAGGACTTTTGTAACTGACAAACGAAACGTATGTATTGCCTAGTGAGGTAGTGCGTGCAATATGTGCTAGCAGTGTGAACCAACGTACAGAGAAGCGTTCTGGGACATTATCTTTCCTAGTTTACAAACCGTGACTCTGTTAAATGTGTTAGTTACATGTCAAGGCTAAAGAAAGGCCGCTGATGGTTTATGTCGAACAATGTACTGCAAAACACTGATACTCGGTTTCTGAAGAATTCTTAAACGGAGTTTAAACTCTCAATAGCTATTGATTCGACAAAATTATCTATTTAAGCGAATTCCTTCCTTATACTCGGTTTTTGAGGTCCTCAGATAAATCCTTGATAGTAATTCACTCGACTTTTAAGCTATCACAAACACGTTATGTACCAATAATTACTATCGAATGGATAAACTCCGTTTAAAAGACATCAGAAACCGGGCATTAGTCGATTGATAAATACTTATTACACAAAATAAACAAAAAACGAAGAAGGCTTGATTTTCCACGACAAGGACTCAACACGTTCAAAGCTCATTAGAAAATCTATTAACTGTTTGACATTAAATGTGATTTATCATCAATTGATTTTGTCGTAAAACGCAATATACCTACAACATATGCATACATTTTACTACACCTATTTACAACTCCTACCTATCCGAGAAAATCCGAATAGATGGATACCCTTGCAACGCGAGGAAATGTCAGCAGTTAATAGATCATTTATCTTGATAGTAAAGAGATCAATAAATGCATTATATATCAGCATTGTGATAGTCATTTCTACAGTGCCTATTGCAAAGCTCATTGGTATAGGTTTCCGACAGACAGTTGCGACCTACAGCAACGCAACGGTCATAATGAAATTGCAATGACCGCGCGAAACTGATTGTATGATAGGTCTGTGTGAAATAATTAGCGCTCTTGTAGATTACGTTAGACATCAATTTAAGCAAGATTTTCGTTCAAATCTAAAGTTCCAAGATTAGTCTGCCAATTACAGTTATCAAGAAAAAACCCGTTAATTGCGATTCCGAAAAAAAAGATAATTAGGATGCTATTACGCTGAAAAGATTTTACGTCAAACATGCAAATTACAGGTGCATAAACCTTTCAACTTTGCATCAAGGTCATTAAAAGTTTCAGGTGTTTTTAAGTAGCACGCTCACTTCCTAGTGTTATCTAAAAGTGTTGTGCATAAATGCACCCCACTAAGCTTTTTATAGGTAGTGTGCAGATACTTTTGCAAAATAATAACGAAAGTTTTCATCATATTGGTTGCCTTGTAGTTCATTAAATTCTACGTACTATTTATTTTACTCATTATTTGTTTAATCTGCTTAATTTTAAATACCTGATTTGGTTTCCGTGTCATTTTTGGGTGACCACTGAAAATCATGGCCACGACGTTGACGTGAAGCTACCGAATAAAATTTCGTGCTTTTAATTATTTAAAGTGTTAAAAAATTAACTATTAAAACTTTAAGGAGTGCTTTAGACCATTGAACTGAACGAATTTTTGCGAAAAAAAAATCTGCTGTTGCCTACAATGTTCGCATAACTCGTCAAAATGTACGGAACAGCTGATTTTTTTTTCGCGATTTCAAAGTTACTTCCATAGTAAAAGTTATTCAGTTCGATGGTATAAAGCACTCCTAAAAGTTTTTAGAGTTAATTTTGTAACACCTTATAAGGTCCCATTAAAATAGATGGACAAAATTTTCGAAATAATTCAGACCACCAAAATGAGGACAAACGGTAAAAAAAATAATAAGAAAAACGCAATATATAATTAATAGAAAAAAAATCAGCTAACGAAAGTACACTAAAAATGTTGGTGCAATGCATAATTACACATCCATGTCTTTGTTATCTCATAATTCTGATACTACAAATATGCAGGCGAACGTGACCACGTCACCGCCCGCGCCCGCCGCGTTATTTTTTTAAATTTTAGGTCAAAATAAAATCACAGTGTTTTTTTTTGCTTGGATATCTTTGGTAAGACGTACTGAACTCTGTGTTAAAATTTGTCCATATATTTTAATGGGACCATTTAATTGTTTCTTTTTGTTCCTATATTTTAGTTATTTGGCAGATCCCTCAAAATACTCTATTCGACTTTGCTTATAGTAGCCAGAAAGTATTAATGTCTTCTGATGTAACTCCGATGCATGTGCACGATACAAAACTGACGGTGCATATAAATCACTGAGTGTGGTTAGCGGTTTCAACACACGATTTCTATAAACTTATTTTCATTGTTCACGAAGAAAGCACTTTCAACCTTTGTGTCTTCCGGCATGAGATGGATAGATATAGGTACAATGTGGACAATTTGCAAGTTCGTGTGAATGTTTAGATGAAACCAATATCTAATGTGTTAACGATATATTAAAGTATTTTATCTTTTCGATTAATAAAAGTGAGTCAGGAAAGGTGCTGACTCACTTTTATTAATCGAAAAGATAAAAGTGATAAACAAGTTACACATTTATTAGTAGGTCGGTAGATTTCTTAGATTCAATCAAATCAAAATTTATCTATAAGTATACTGGTAATAATTATGATAATTATGTTTCAGGTTGTTATGTAAAATCTTAGTTAATTTATAATAATAGAAGCCTAAAACTAAGTTTAATTTCGTTCGTTAACTTTATTCTATATTATATCACCTCTGTCGCATTTGGCACCTCTCTCGCTCACATGGAACCTAATGAAGAATGTTTAATGAAAAGATGCTTTTATGAAAAATGTTTTCAATTGGCAACTATTAAATAATATTAATTTATTATGTAATAATTCAAAACACATTTCTATTTTCTTATCTAATGCCACAGTAAAAATGTGTTTTTAATTAATATTATCATTAATTTAATATTATTTATTAGTTAGCCATTTGATTTTTTTTTATAGTATAGTTCATTTAACATTCTTAAAATTGGGTTCCGTGTGAGCCTGAGCGGTGAAAAAATGTGACAGGCCTTTTAACCAGCACTTTTTTAAATAATCTACCTACTATTTTTTTTATATATCTTCCCGTTGAAACATGAGACTCCAGGGGCTAGAACAATTCTTTAGGTTCATTCGAGTAATCTGGTCAAACCACACTGGGGTCGATGCATTTCATTCATTCATTCCAATTACATGGAAATTTCATATACTTAGTCGTTCAATTTTGCAACTGCTACGCTGTAAAAACAAGACGCCTACGAGTTTATGGAACCGAACATGCAAAAATGTTGTGAAAAAATGCTACTCGTAGCTGTTAGGCCGTCAGGCGTTCTCCTTTTAGATCGGCACTTGTTTCATTAGCAAACTCAAACAGACTCTGATAGCACTAGTAAGTAGTAGGGGAGGTCCTGCTCATTTTTTGCGATGTATTTTTTATACCGAATCTAGTAGTTGTAATATTCACTAATCATGAATGTTAGAATCAGCCGTGGCACCCCCTTGGGAATCCAGAGTTACAACATGTCGTTGTTGTAAAAAAACTTTTTCAAAAAACCAAAAATGCAATGCAAAATTTTCCTTCAAAATTGAGGTCATAGTTTCTTTGACCGCTTTGCTCTACTACCCATAGTTTCGAATTTAGCCCTGAGGTTCCATCGCAACTATCAAGTTAATTTACATTACGTTACGATGGACTTAAATTCCCCCATTTGCATGCAGCTGACTATTTTTTTTTGGTTCAATATGATCCCAAAAACCGTCTCATAAGGTTTTGGCGCGGTATGAAGTTTTTCATAAGGTTTTTTTTTGCAACTTTTACATGTTCTAACTTTGGACTCCCCCACTATTGGAGCAGCTGACCCTCGGATCTCTTATGCACTAAGGAAAAACTATTTTTGGTATGATTTTCAGCCAGTATAAAATTACTTTTTCAAACTAACGCCACCTTCCGTACTATAGGTAAACTAATTAAGGCCGAACTCTACGCCAATGACCTTGAGTGGTTAGCTTGCGCATTCTGGCCTGAGCTCATGCAACGCGTCGTACGTCCAGCCAGTAATAGGACTCGCCCATCAAGGAGCGCTGTCCCAAATTAGACGCATTTTTAATTTATAATAATAAAAAATATACATGTTTTTAAAAAGTAACAAAACCAAATCATTTTCGTTTGTATAGCAAAGTAGTAGATATTTTTTTTATATTCTTTTGATAAAAAATGAAGTAGTCAAATGGTTTCATCTTAACGATTTGGAGGTGATTTGGGGTTTTTTTTTTCTTATTATGTGATACCGATAGAAAAATTATGGCTAAACCAAATTACGATTCATATCATGTAGATTACTAACAATTTTTTTCAGATGAAATTTCTCTGTAGGTTCCGGCGAAAAACTGCTTCATCTGCACGCTGTTTTCAAACTTTTTTCGAAAGAGTAGCCTTAAGTTTCCCAAATAGAGATTTGAAGGCTTTGAGGACCAAATAGTAGATACCTACCCTACGCCTAGCCATCGTTTAATTTCAGAAGGTCTAATAGGTAACTATATTCTATTTAATTGTTTTAGAGGGAGTTGAAACAACTATTTATTACAGCATTAATATATCCAACTATAATACGTCTAACTTGGTGTTATCGCATGAGTTTATATCGGGTGGTATGGAACAACGCGCGCAGGTGGATGTCATTTATACCGACTACAGCAGGTGCTTCGACCGTATTGACCATCGTCTGCTGCTGGAGAAGTTGCTCAAAGCCGGTATACGGGGGGACCTTTATAGATGGTTTTCGTCTTATGTTGAGAATAGGAGTCAGGCTGTGGTTCTCCAAGGTTACACTTCGGGTTGGACCTCGGTCCCCTCGGGTGTACCACAGGGTTCAGTTTTGGGGACCTTGCTTTTCACTTTGTTTATTGCTGATGTTGTAAACTGCTTCAAACACTCTTACGTGTTGCTATACGCTGATGACATGAAGGTTCACAAGATTATACGTAATATCTCTGATACTCACCTGTTGCAAGCTGAACTTAATAGATTAGAAGACTATTGCAAACATAATTTGCTCCAATTGAATGTCTCTAAATGTTTTCAAATGACCTTCACGCGCCAGAAGTCTATAGTAAATTCAACCTATAGTCTTAATCAACTTGCCTTAGGCAAAGTTAATAGCATTATGGATTTAGGTATTATACAGGATAGCAAATTACTATTTGATCAACACATTGACAGTATTGTGGGTAGGGTCTCCAAAGCACTAGGATTTGTAATTAGAGCCTCAGCCTGTTTCCGTTATCTGAAGACGATCAAGGTTTTGTACTGTTCGTTCGTACGCAGCCACTTGGAGTATGCATCGCAAGTCTGGAACCCTCAATATGCGACCTACAATTCGCGCATTGAGGGTATCCAGAAAAAGTTTCTGAGATATCTCGATTATAAGGCGCACCAAATGTCTATTGATTACAGTCACCGTTGTAAGAGATACCATTTTCTCCCACGGGATCGTAGGCGACTCATTAATGATATAATGTTTTTTGATGAACATAGCCAATAGCTCTATTGACTGCCCTGAAATATTAGCAAAGTTATCATTTCGAACTAACTATTGGATTGTGTAGAAGGCTGCTTCTAGGTGTGCCTTCTACCACTACGAATTATAGGCGTAATGCTTTTTTTATGAGAAGCGCTCGAAGCTTCAATGAGGTATCTTCTGAGCATGATGTTGACTTATTTTGCACTAAGATAAGCACGGCAAGGACGCTCTTAGCCAAGTAATTTTTTGTGGATGATGCACCGGCTAGTGGTTCTTAAACTTATATTAGCAACATGAATAAATAAAAATAACCTACTAATAAATAAAACTAACCTGCTAATTGATGAAACTAACCTACTAATCAATAAAACTAACTTATTTAAACTTTACCTGCTGTTCAGCCTAAATTAATCGATATGTTATACATTTGTGGAGGCTTGTTATTAGCAAATTGATAGTACGCTGTGGTTAACTATTGTTTGTAATTAGCCTGTAAGCCTTCCCAAGAGTAATAAAATAAAATAAAATAAAATAAAATTAGTTACGAGATCTCCCTTAACAAAGCAGCATCTTGCGTCGCCTTTGTTGATATTTGCACTTATCTCGTTTACGCACCTTCTGCTGAGTACTTACTCGTAGCACAAATATTGACTGACGGTGCATATTTCTTATTAAACGATGTTCTTATCCTTTATATTTTGGTCTTAAGGTCGAAATCAAGTATAATTATGTACAAGTAAAGCTAGGAGTGTGCTTGAAATAAGTGTATTTTATTGTTATTCTCTCAGTAAAAAAAAAGAAAAGTCCTGACTGACAGACTGACTGACTCATTAACACCCATCCCAAACTCTTGGACCTAGAAAGCTGAAGTTTTGCACTGAGGTTCCCTTTATAATGTAGATAAAAACAGGAAAGGATTTTCGTTACCGTGGGATATTTTCCGACATCCACGCGGGCGAAGCCACGGGCAAAAGCTAGTGTTGAATAAATATGAGAATGGTTAATCTACCTACTGTGTTTTATTCCACCAGGATACGTATTTAATGTTACTGTTTTATTTGATTAATGTAAATTATTATGTGATTTAAAACGTATCGTAATAAATAATTTGTCGTATTTCGTATCGTTTCGTAGTTCGTCACGTCTTCAACATAATAGTTTCGTGTTCAGCCATTAATTTATAATTTTTGTCTTTCACAGATCTCCTTATTCTTCGTACTCCTAGTAGCTGTGGCGTATTCAGCGGCGCAGGGGCAGTCGACTGCTCCGATACCGATCATCCGCTACGAATCAGAAGGACCTAATGTTGATGGCACATATAAATGGCTGTAAGACTCTTTTTGGATTTATTTTGTTCCTTGAAACTATCGCATTTGGAGCGACGATTTTCACTTCGCAGAACCAAAAACTATTGCAAAATAAAAATTTCATGAGTAGCTTAATTAAATTCAAGATTTCTATTAAATTGATTGTTTATTAGTATTAGTAGTATTTCTTACCAAAAAATTTATGTGAATTGAATAACAAAAATTTATTTAGGTAATTATGCACAAAAATGTTAATTTGAACTAAACTCACTAATCAAACCAAATGGGTAACATTTGAATATAATCCTCATTCACCATTGCTGAGAAAAAATATAATAATAATAATAAAAAAAATATAAAATTATTATATCATAATCATTTCATTACTCGTATCTACATACTTTTGACAGGTTTTACTATACATTTACCAACTAATATTGGGCGCAGTGCTTTTTGGGTTCAATTACCGCAAGAAGCAAATATTGGTAGCTAAATATGGCTTACCTGACTCCTATTTGTTCTGAATCTAGGTATTTGTTATATAGTTTAAGATTGCACTGTACCTTTGAAAAACGAGTAAAAGGTGATGAATAATATTAATTAATAAGAACTTTTACATAACTTTTAAATGACGATGTCTAAATACTTACCGTCTTACTAATAAACACAGAATAAAGTTATTCCAAGTTTAAACCTATGAAAATGTATGTTTATTCCTTTGTTATTCCTGATATAACTTTATTCCGTGTTTTATTTGTAAGAGGGTTAGACGATTGATGAATGAATATAGATACTATTAAATTAACATTTTATTATTTAACAGCAATTTTAAGTCTGCCACTTACAATACATTGCCTGCGATTGCATGCAAGATTGTAAGGTAACACAATCATGTCGGTGAAGTACATAAGCCACCCATATCATAATGTACGTCATCACGTCATCTTTTGAATAAAATATGAAATCTTAAGAGATAAGGATCACTCCTTTAGGGATTGCAAGGTAAGATAATATTTTATACTGACTGTACAAGTTGGTGATAATATAATTTTTGGTAAAGCGTGCTTTTTATGTGTAAGAAATACCTACTTACCTAAAATTATTTCAGAAACACACATTTTTTGTCGTCAGCCTTTTACTGTTATTTATTTATTTACATTAACATAAAACGGCCAAGGTCAATTATATTAGTTAATTAAGTACACAAAAAGAAGTACAAAACTACTCCGACAGACATACGCTCTTCCCACAATACTCCAGACATACTGACAAGATCTTCTTCCATTCATCCGCGAACACATCACAATCAGGCTTAACGTCCAAGAGAGGGTTGAGCGCAGTGAGTGTACGAGGGGCAGGAGACTGGGCTCAACCGTGTTGTGATGCAGAGCTTTTAGGATTAAGATTTTGAAGAAAAAAGCTTTGAAATGGAAAAATATAAGTCCCATTTGCAGAAAAATATCCCACTGGGCAAAGGCTAGTCTGTTCCCTTTTTCCAGAGCTGATGCCAAGAAGCAATCCTAGACAGCTTAAAGAAGTTCAGTTCATCCCGCCATCTAGGTACCTACAACATAACTATGTCTAAAAAAACACGATTTTTTAACTTCCAGTTACGAGACGGGCAACGAGATCAACGCTGAAGAGTCAGGCTATGTGAAGAACTTCGGGCAAGGCGAAGGGAAAGAGATCCAAACCGCCGAAGGCAAGTTTAGCTACAAAGCTCCAGACGGCTCGCTCATTGCACTCACGTACATCGCAGACGAAAACGGATTCCAACCACAGGTAACTCAATATGTATGCTAATGTCCTGCTTCCGAGAAATAGGCGTAGGTAGTTAAACTTTCCTCCTTTTAAATCTGATAAGGCTGGAATAACAAAATAAACGGTATAATGCACTCTGGAAAATTACGGAGTTTCACAACAAAACTTAAGGATATAAAAATCTTGCGAAAAAAGTACTTATAACTCAGAGGCTCTCAACAATTTAACAAATAAACACTGCTGGTTACGCATTTAACCATAAAAGGATGCGACAAGATTGAAGCATCGTTTTAACAATTGTGTAATAATGCATAAAATAAAATGACGACTTAACACCTGCTAAATTGCAATTATATTTATACTACCGATGCCGTCGGCGAATAGAAGCCTTGACATCTTTCCATCGGGAAACACAATAAGTTGTATAATCCTCAGCAGACGGTCGCGGAATCCGGTATAGTGAACAAGTTAAGGCAAGTCCAAGTACAATTAAATTAAATAGTTGACGATAGCATCGATACGCAAGATACACGAACCGAGTCGAAGTAGATTATGCATTTTATTTTCGGTAATATGACGTAATGTTCGTAAACGTAGTTAAATTGATTCATATACCTATATTTTAACGAATTCCAACGTAAAAAAGATTGCCTATAGTCATGTCATAGTTCGGTCTTTGTTTTAACCTCGAGCGGCACATCACTCCAAATCTAGACAATACCAGTGAAATCAGCATTGACCTACAAAAGAGAATACAGCAGCTTTTTATTTACACTATATTTCATTCAATACTAAAACACATCGTTTCGTAAGGAGACAGTAATTGTCCATTTGGCGTTATGCAATAACCGCCTACAAAGGTGCCCAAAGACAGCAATACATCTTTGTTTCTGTAACGTGTAGATTGATTATATTTATGTATTCAAAATGCCAGCCTTACGATTAAGGTCTTCATTATTTTGAGCTCGCGATGATGGAATACCTACTTAGTGTTAGCTGAACCACAAATATTCTATCCTGTTGTAATTTTATTAGCTTGGCGTCCTTGTACAGTTTTTTAGCATCAGACTATGCGAACCCTAGTAAGGAAAACATTAAAGTGGATAGGTCAACGACGCGGTTGCCATCAAAACTAAATGTAGGCAAAAATCTGCATTAATAATTATAAAGGGTTTTACCGAGATAAAGCAAGGAGTGGTCCGTATAAAGGCATAGGTAGTAAATACTCGTTAAACGTCTCGAGCCTGAATCATCATTGCGTAAAGCTTTAGGAAGATGTCTGCGGTGCGCGCGCTGCAGTGGCGTGGATGTGGGTCTTAGTTAGCCAACGTGTGTGCAAATGTCACCGTAAAATATCAAACGTCGACCCGTGACCCGCTCTTAGGAAATGGGAAGGCTCTGGTGTCGACATTGAATATCGACAGCTTCTGTCTCGCCTACCTGACAGATAAGGTGACTCATTAGTGATCCACTATCGATGCCTGCGCAACCTTTGACAAACTAATAGTGACGGTTATATAACTAATATCTATATACAACACCTATGGCCATATGTTTTCTGAAATGGTGCAACGTAAACACAATAATTTTGAACGACCACCGCCTTCGCGTAATTTGATTGGATGGTTTTTTTTTTTTTTTTTTTTTTTTTTTGAGGGTGGGAAATCATCAAATAACTTCTCCCGCTCTGGGTGGAGCGGAAGGGCGTGTCAGACTTTTACTGACTAAAACCCACCCGTGTTCCTTCAGTTGCCTATGCCAGGGCCGCGGTAACCCCTTCAGACAAACCGCGACCCCAGCGGCGTCGGCCCTATTGGACCCCGTCACTGGCTGACATCTCTTTGAGGCGCGCGTGGAACACAACGCGCCGTCGACTCGGGCCTGGTCCTTACCGGACGGCGAGCTACCCGCTGCTCACCGTCCGCAGGCCCGCGCCTACGGTGGCCGGAAATCGCCCCGCGATTCCCGCCGCCCAGGGCGTCTCCTGCGGCGACTGAGGGCGTGAGGCTGCCTCTCCCTCACGCGTTCCGCCTCCTCCTTCGCGAGCATCACTGCTTCGCAGAAGGAGGTGACGGCCTCCCATGCACTCTCGCTCCGCACCATGGCCTGGACCAGGCTCGGACGCGAGAGATCGCCGCCGCCGATCGCCTCCGTGAGAACACGGCGGTGCTCTGCCCAAGCCGGGCAGACCTCCACTGATTGGATGGTTTGCGTACAAAATTAACGGCTAGATGTTAAAGTAAACAAGAATTGATTGAATCGGTCAATATTTCAATTTGTTTAATTTAATTACTGACTAAACTGTTCCGTCAGTATTTTGTAAGAACAACAATAGAACGTTACAAACATTTGTCCACAAATGTTACAATTCAAATAAACAAATTAATGTGCGTTACTACAGGTAGGTATTTGCTGCGCTTTCTCAACGATGTGTAAAATTTATGGACGGGATATGACGTTGATGTTGAAAGTAATCTAATTCAAAAGTTACGTCAATAGTAGTCCGTGAATTAAGTATCGGCTATAAGATGATATTTAAAAATAAATGAAGTTTAAAAACCATGTCAATGTTAAAGGTATCACGCTAAGCATTGATGGTGCTTCACCTGATACAGATTTGACCGTTAAATATATCTAGAGATACCAAATTAAAATTAATAGCTGCAAAGTTGTTTAATTTTATAAAGTGCTAGTAAGTAATACAAAAAAGCCTTCTACAGGTTCACGCACAATAGAAGTTGACAAATGCTATTACATTATTTTTAGGGTTCCGTACCAAAATGGCAAAAAAGGAACACTTATGGTGTGACTCAGTCTGTCTGTCTGTCTGTCACAGCTGGATATCCCAAGAACTACTAATGCTATCAACTTGAAATTTGGAACAGTTTTAGATGACGTTTACCCAACTATTTTGCAAATAAAAAAAGAAGAATAGAAAGAAATAAAAATATTTATATTTCTTTTGCAACAGGTACTGAAAGTGGGTCTCAAAAATTCAAAGTGGGGTATGAAAGAGCGCTGTTTGCATATTCTCAAACATTTTTTTTATTTTTTTTGCGCCGATTAGTTTTCGACTTTTGATGAAAAATGTATAAAAAAATACCGTTCCCCCTCCCCGCCTTTATCTCCGAAGTTTGCAAAGAGAAAAATCTGAAATTATTCTATGTGATAGAAGTTTATGTAAAGATTACAGGAAAAATAAAACGATGTCTCTGAATAGCACATTTTTTCAGAAATCGAAACGGAACCCTCGGGGCGCGAATCCGACTCGCTCCTGACCGGTTTTTTTTCACGTCGTATTTGACTTACAAACCGTTAAAGCATAGTCAAACATAAAAATCACATGTTTATTAAGAATGTTAAAATGTTTGACAAATTGTTAATTGCATCAATTTTTCACAAAGTCTGCATATTTTGTCGGTAATTTCTTTGACAACCCGACTTACGACAAATTATCGTCGATGTAGTATTTGACAAGCACTTTGTAAGCTTCTTGACACCACACGTTAGTGACATAATGACCTGTGTATTTTAGACCAAAACTGTAGTTGGTGACAGAACTTGCCTGGATTTACTATAAATTATCCCCATCATAAAGAGCCAATTTCTTTGAATTGGCATCAAGGTACAAAGCGTGGGTATATAAATAATGTTTACGTATTCACAGGAAATCAAAATTTTATAATTAATATTATTTATTATTTGTTTTTTAATGAGATTACTTTTGAAACTAGAGCAATCATGTAACTCATATTCAAAAATATTCCATGGCATTAAATGAAGGACATCAAAACCAGTATTTTATGGGGCAGTAAACGTATAAAAGTTTTGCATTGACTATAATAATAATAAAATATTGTAATAAAATTATTAGTAGCTCGCTTAAATATTAATGAGATTGTAGTCAATTAATCAATGTATTTACATCACAAGCAAATCCTTAGATTCGTGAAAATTTATTCAAACCTACGATTATCTTAGGAAGATGGTCACTTATATAAGTTGCGTATGTTGCTATTTACATCATAAAAATTACCGTTCTTTATTTAACTATACTGTATCAGGGCTGGGAAAAGTTCTGCCCCATACTTTTCCATTTATTTTTGTGTGCTGTCTTTTCCGGCCAAATAGTCAAGAACGAGCCTAGGTCGTAGTGCTGCGCTTCTTAGTCCTGCTTTGGTAAAGCACCCACCAAAAACTAACTTAACACTGTTATTTTCTTTTTCAGGGAGATCATTTACCAACTCCTCCACCAATCCCACCAGCAATCGCAAAAGCTCTTGAATACTTGAAGACTCTTCCCCCTGGTAACAATGAAGGTGCTTCGTCTAACATCAAGCCGCAGTTTCAAGCCGCACCCTTCAAGCCAAGACCGAGATACTAAAATCTTAACACCACGCAACTAATCTAGTTATGTATACGAAACAGCGTAACATTTAGAATGAGCGATTTTTGCACATTATCATAATTATTGTGTAAATATAGAAAGTATAATATATAATAGATACGAGATCTGAAGTATTAAATCATAATAAATTAGTTAAACCGAATATTCTTTTAATTTGTGTAACTAAAAGGTTAGGATTTGATTTTTAAAATTTAGTTATAAGTTTTGTAAAATTGTGCTCAAATGTATGCTTTGGATACATACATAACCATTTTCGATTATTGCTCAAGATATTGTACTAAAAAGATACTGTATTAGTTTTAGAAGTTCAGTAAGAATTTACTTTTGTTAAAAATTCCTATAGTAAAATTGTTTTAAGAGAACTGCAGGAACTGCCTAAAGCTCGCTCACTGTCGGACTGCATACTCGTAGAAAAGAAAGAGAAACACGATCCGATGACACAACATTGGTACTTTATTGCAAAATATGAATAAATTATCTATATAAAAAAAAATCTATTGATTGGAGTAAAAAATTAAAACACTAATACGTTAATATGTTGCTTGTAGAATAATCTGAGAAAAAATCAGAATGATTGCGTGTACATTAGTATGGTTTTTAATCGTTAAAAGGATTTTTAGAGGTATGATTCGTGATTTTTTTCTACCGTATCAAATTAGTCGTATTATGTTTTCAACAAACTATCTAACTAGCATATTAAATCCTGAAGAATATCATTATATTTCTCTGATTTTGATTACTGCAGTAATACTTTTATGCAATATAAATCTAGCTTTTTGCTGCGTTTAGGTCCTGTAGTCCCCTAACATTTTTTGAAGTGAAAACTTCTTTAGGCGCGTTGAATGATTTTTGGTAGGGGGAAATCTGACAGGTTCGCGTCACCGCGTCACGGCGACATGGTATGCATAGTTTTACGTTTAAGTTTTCACTTCTGTCAGCAGTCCCCATACTGCCAATTTTTTTTAGATAAGATTGAACGTAGATTTAAGTAAATTTTCGTAACCGATAAAAGTCATTTATAGTTTTAAGAGTTAATGCAATGTACCTACATAATTGATTTCAATAAAACTTTGAATGTATTTCTACTTCTTTTCAATTAAGACACTTAAGACACTTAGAAATATCCTTATTTGTGTATATTTTTATTAGCTTGACTGCTGACTGAGTATTGAAAACTATAAAGTTTATTTATTTATTATTATTTAATTAGGGACTTTAATCAAGCGCAATGCATTATGTCAGTCCCATTATACCCTAAATGAATAATAGTAAAACAAACGCTGCTATGAATTCCATTTCCATTTGGGGCATGAACCCGAACAGACTCTTCGTATCATCATTGGTTAAGGCATTTCTATTGAATGTACCTAAATCAAGTTGGTTCAACCTCAAAATACATAAGAACATTCACGGTCCATACATTTTTGGGCTTAATGTAAAAGTGCCGGCCAAACAAAAAAAAAGCTATATTCCGAAAGAATAAATCTTTCTCTTCATTTTTTATTATGGGAACAAACCTGTAGAGTCATTCTCCATCAAGTTACATGAGTTCGAAAAATCACTTTTTCATACTTATTTCATCCGTATCAACTAACGTAATATAACATTATACAAATTAACACTATACTAGTACTAAAGTAAATGACTAACTAAATATACAAATAAATACAAAAACAAAAGGACACTTAGGCGTCGAAGTACTCGTCCGCATCGCTGTCATCCGGAAACGTTGTTGTTGTTGTTGTTGTTGTTTCATTGTTTAATAAAGTCATTAAAATAATCTTAAGATATGATATAACATTGTCTGTCATAATTAAAGGTTAGCTTCGATGTTTTAACCCCCAACGCAAAAATAGGGGTGATATAAGTTTGATTAGAACATCAGAATCGCGGTTCCAAAGGATGCTGAAACAAGGTCGTCAAGCTAGGTAGCTAGGTAGGCGTAGGTGCAGATTCAATCACATGACTCGGGAAGAAGTGGTGCAACGCAACTTATTGATCCCTTTTTTTTTTTTTTTGAGGGTGGGAAATCATCAAATAACTTCTCCCGCTCTGGGTGGAGCGGAAGGGCGTGTCAGACTTTTACTGACTAAAACCTACCCGTGTTCCCTCAGTTGCCTATGCCAGGGCCGCGGTATCTTCTTAAAACAACCCGCGACCCCAGCGGCGTCGGCCCTATTGAACCCCATCACTTGCTGACATCTTAACTTAACTTATCTTAACGTATTGATCCCTGAGAGTTTTTTCGGCAATCCAAGCCAATGAAACCAAAAAGGAAAGAAGGAAGGAATGAAGGAATTCATGAAAGGAGAGCTGTGACGATGTGTGATGGGATCTGTTACGTTGTGTGATGGAATGTGATTTACCATCAAAAATGTTCGAATTACTTCTTCCAGCGGAAGTCGTACAGCAGCCACAAATATCGCAATCTCCTAAAATCAATGTTATACGTATGCTGTGATGGTCACATTATTGAGATGTCTGGTCCACACGCTGCCACGACGTCTGATGCATCATCAATTATGGTGTCCATTATGAACACCACAATCGATGACGAAGGAGGTGATTTTCATTGGTTTTACAGGCCAGGGGACGTATTTATTTTAGTCTGTGGGTTCAGGAACTATAATGGTCGTCTTAAAGACTACGGTTACGTAGTGCATATGACGGAGACGAAGCACCCACGGGAAACACAGCTTACTACAGACCAAGTCAAGACCATTTGCCGTGGGGTGGTCGAAGTCATCAAGAGAGATTTTAGCCTATTGATAATAGTTCACAATAACCGAGCACTAAGCCATAATGATGGACTATTTCAGAAGTGCTGCAGCTCTTTTCAATGACGATAATAATGTGCACGCCAACGAGTTTTTTACAATTATAAATGAAAGGATAAATCTTCCTAATAGATTAGCTGATCTTGTAATTGCAAATAGGTATAATAATAGGAGGTCACATTTCCAGAGAATGACAGCCAACAATTGATATTGTTCGCATTGGGCAGCTTGAACAAGCAACAAGCAAGCACGTTCAAACTGATGCCACGTTCGTCATAATACTTGCGGGGGTGTGCTAGCTCAAGAGGTACGGGCACTGGATGGAAGAGATTTGTGGCTCCTAAGAGGTCGCATACAGTCGAGACACGTTCAAGCCAAAACCTACTATGTGTACATCGCGGTAAAGCCAACTTTAAGCGGACGAGAGGCAATTCCCACTATTATTGTAGCTGCAACATAGGCAAACGCACATTAGGATGTTGTGCGCACGTCATGGTTATAACTTGGTTCATGGGTTTTGCGCGACATGACCCACGAATAATCCCACCGGCTGAAGGTCTAGAAAATATGATAACCCAGCGGCAGGAGGAGCTGTGACCGAGTTTTTTTAGATTTTGTTTTGTTTCTTTTTATTTTTGTTGTATTTATGTACTTACTTACTAAAAACTGTTTTTACGTGAAGAAAAAACAACTAAATAGACCTAAATCTAGTTAACCATTTAAATCAGTTAATACCAGTACTTATGTTATAAAAATGAATAAAACTAGATTTTGCGTAGGTACTATAGCTATGTGGAGAATAACCCTAAAGCCTCAGTTCCACAGTAAAAACTGCTAATTCTGATGTTTACTGGCTTATTAAGTTATTACTATCATTAGATAACTATTATTACTTAACTTAAACATACTACAATTACTGCAAAAAATATTTTTCAAACACGTATAAAAGCGCAGGGAATGACCTTACAGATTTGGTCCAGTAGTAAAAAGTGAAGAGAATAATACGGTCTAAAGGATTGAAACATTTTTTTTTGTTTGGCCGGCACTTTCATAATTAAGCCAAAAATGAATTTTCTCCTTTCTATCACACTCATATTTAACACAGTTCATCAATAAGTGATGTAAGTCTTCCACAACTTACAAATCCATTTTCAAAAGAGAACAACTTTATTTTGTTTTTGATAGAGTACCACCACGTCAATCACATCACATCAAGTATGTCACCAGAGCGGCCTGTAAAAATAATAGGATTTTGGTTGAGCATCAAATTTTCTGTTCTAAGTATCTGTAACGAATAACAATTTAAATAAATAGTTTATTCTGTAAATAAGTTAACCCTTTACTGTTGTTAAAAATAAACAATGAAAACGCTAAATTTGTCCAAAAAAAATAAAATAAACAGTAAAATAACCTTTCGGAACAGTCAATCTTTCAAAGTAAATTATGGCAAAATGTTAGGTATGCTATAGGTACTGCAAAACCGTCGTGTGATCCAGAGAGACGAAAACGTCGGAAAGGCCATCTATCGAAGAGAAGACAGTGTAAACTGGGAAAAAATGTACCTAATACTTGAATGACATAATTTATTCCAGCCATGGAATCATCATTATCATCCAACTTGCAAAGACCGTCCTACCTTTTATAACTTCTCCCGCTCTGGGTGGAGCGGAAGGGCGTGTCAGACTTTTACTGACTAAAACCCACCCGTGTTCCTTCAGTTGCCTATGCTAGGGCCGCGGTAACCCTTTCAGACAACCCGCGACCCCAGCGGCGTCGGCCCTATTGGACCCCGTCACTTGCTGACATCTCTTTGAGGCGCGCGTGGAACACAACGCGCCGTCGACTCGGGCCTGGTCTGGACGGCCTCCCATGCACTCTCGCTCCGCACCATGGCCTGGACCAGGCTCGGACGCGAGAGATCGCCGCCGCCGATCGCCTCCGTGAGAACACGGCGGTGCTCTGCCCAAGCCGGGCAGACCTCCACTGTATGCTCCACCGTGTCCTCCGGGCGATCCACACAATGGTAACACCCGGGCGTTTCCTCCAGCCTTATGCGAAACAGGAACCTCCCGAAACAACCGTGTCCGGTGAGGACCTGCGTCAGGCGGAAGGTGAGGACGCCGTGGCGCCTCTCTAACCACTCCTCAAAGAGGGGACTTATCGCCGCAATTGTGGCGTGCCCAAAGACCGTCCTACCTTACGTTCGTAATCACAGCAGTGTTAAAAGGTTAAGGTAAGTACATAAGGTTAAAACTAATTTAAATAATGATAGCTACCAAACATTAATCAAAATTATATTATTTTGATTATTTTACTCATGGAGCTTACTTATAAAATTATTGACTATGATATACAGATTGTAAACCTATAAATAAAATTATTTAAAACTAATCTAAATGCTAAAAAAATATACGTAACTTATTTTACCTACTTGTAGTTGGTAAAATTTTCTACCATCTTTATCATTTTTATCTGTTGGCAATTGAGCAAAAGGGACACACTCCACAACTCGGGGCCTCTCTCTCGGCTCGTTTTGCCTCAGCTAAGATATCCTATCAAAAGTAAACCTAAACTGCAGTCATTAAGGTTAATTTTTGTATGATACGATTTTTGGAGAGCTCAGTCCTGTTTATATAGTATATTAGGTCCATGCTCTTAACACATTTGCCTATAAAGGGTCTAAATGAAGTCTAAGGTTAAGTATTTAGGATTTTTATAAGGTCTTTAACCTGTTTTTTTAATTCTAAAGTTTACAAGTACTTACCTACGTAATCTAAAAGGTGCTGAATGTAGATTCGCTTGTTTTCATAGATGTTCTCATAGTGCAACAGATAGTCGTATAATACGTAGGTACATAAAAAGCTTGAAAAGTGACATCTCAAGTGCTGTGAATAAATTGATGACAGCAGTAAGCTTACAAGATGGAGTATGTTAATTTATTTGTATTTTTAACGACTGCGGTACTTACCTACATCCATTACGCATAATACCTACATAAAATTTAACATTTCGGTTGGTATTATGTTTTTTTTAAGTTTTAGTAACAGCCTCAGCTTCGTTGATATGTTTTACCATAGCATAATATTAATTAATTAATAATAATCGTGGCGTTAAAACAATGCACACCAAATTACCAACCACGTACGTACCTAATCTGTGGTCAGCCCACCGGTACCAAGGCGTCAAATGGAGACGAGGGAGTCAATTCCTCCTGATGCACAGCAACGATGCACATTAACGTTCTAGCAATTCTTTTGTCTCATAAGTAACTGGGATTAAATATAGCAATGAATGGGAATATATTTTGCGCAACTCACTTTACTAGTAATATTTCTGCGTACAATTTAAGAGCATAGCAGTCAGTGAAAATTACTTGAATGTTGTTTACTTAGAAAACCATTATCAACTCAGAACTAAAGGTTACATCCGTCCATAAACATCAATATCCAATAATGGAGATAAAATGTCTGGTAAATTAGTTGGTCATCAGCCAGAACAAGTCCCGATGCATTGCAAAACAAATTGCTATAATTTTCATCTAGTAAACTAGGTACTAGAATGCAGCATTTTAGTTTGTTTTATTGATTGAATTAGACACGCATAATGGCGCAAATGATCGGAGCCTATAATCGCCCATTCTACTGCATATTATATTTATTGAAGTGGAAACTTCGCAATGAAAAGTTATAACTATAAAATAAGTCACATTAAAAATAACGAGCAGTACTTAATATACCAAAATAGAAATATCATCTCATAAAATAGTCAGGTATCTGCTTTAGAGTTAGCAAAAACAATAAAAAGGCCATGACCAAGATAAATGACAAAAATAAAAGAAACAATTGCAGACGGTTGATTTATCAACTTATATGAAGGACGGGTGGCAACAATGCGGAACATCTTGGCATTTTGGATGATAACCATCTGCTACAGAGTAGGAATACTGGTCTGTTCGTCTACTGAATACCAAAATCTTAACGTCATTCACCGTACATTGCTCTGTTTCTAGTAGGTAGACATCCGGGATCCAGATCACAGTGGATTTTGAAACTAGGCCTAAACACATGTTTACTAACCAAAAGTTTCATTCAGCTCCAGAATCTTACCCAAACATGAGTTCTCTGATGTAAACATGAACACTATGATAAAGTGATGCTTACCTGTTATGTAGCGTGACGGTTTACATGGCTGTTATGTCAAGCCTTGTAACAAAATTATGCAAATGTCTAACATAATACATGTATTTATGTAAGAAACCGTTGTCTTTCACACATTATTAAAAGCCTAAGAATGTGGTTTGATAAAGATAAATCGAATAGTTATTATAAACAAATTGTATTCTTAATAATTAATGTGGCTATTTGCGAATTTTGCGATCGATATCAGAAATGATTAATACTTAATTTGATTAAAGATGCAGATTTCGTGACAATGCTTTGTAGTATTTTTTATTTTGGTCACAGGAATCTCATGCTACTATGACATGCGATATTTATCAATCAGAATAAGAAAATAATTACCTTGGTGGGTATATCACATCAGCAAGAGACATTATTTTTCAGAAAGAATTTATTCTGCACAAATAAGATGCACATTATATAAACATAAAATAATCGATGTGGCAAAAAGCCTCGTTTTCGACAATTAGCGAAAAAAAAAAACAAAATTTTCCAGTGTAGGTATGTCAGGGCCTTAGAGCATTTAACCTATGGAGATGGCAAGCAGCGAATCACCGAACAACATTTTCTGCCACTTTATGCGGGGGGCGAGGAAAACACATACAGCACACTACGAAAATTTGACAACCACACACAGATACATGCTTCGTGTTGCTACGAACGCACACGAAAGAATAATAGCCACACAATAAAAAAACACATACACATTGACAAATTTGTGCGTATCTACGCAACTGTCCTATGACAACAAACACAAAGTGCTAGTGATGGGACACAAACAATCAGTGGTATTTGATTACATGAATCAAAAATCAATCTGCCTAGCCTTTTCCCAACTATGTTGGGGTCGGCTTCCAGTCTAACCGGATGCAGCTGAATACCAGTATTTTACATGGAGCGACTGCCTATCTGACCTCCACTCCAGTTACTTGGTAATACGATACCCCTTGGTAAGACTAGTTGTCAGACATTCGGGCTTCTGACGACCCGTAACGACTGTCAAAGAACCACGAATGACAGCCGGGACCAACGGCTTAACGTGCTTTCCGAGGCACGGAGGAGTCTCGGTATGTAAAGATGGTCACTCATTCGCTGACCAACCCCGGCAGGCGTAGCTTAACCTGCTATTTCATTACATGAATGAATGAATAAATAAAATTCATTCGTTTTATTTTCTTGTATAACTGTCAAATTTTCCCAATCAACCTTGAACCTAATACTTTAGATTTATAAAGATTGTAGTAGCTTGACGTGCTGGCGTCTGTACACAAAAATACGCAATATGGTTAATGCCTGTGAAACTACGTAGGTAGCCAGTAATGACAAAACAATTAATAGTGCTTTAGAAAAAGAACGATTGTATTTATTTTTATAGTCAAATATTTTTTTCAAATAACATTATTGATATTGCTGGACCTTCCCTATCATTCTGCATTTAGGGTCGGCAATTCGGGAACCACTGTACAAACGCACCCGGCGATTTTATATACTAGCTACGCATTCAGGGTCACTGTTCTCACCTAACCCAACCTAACCAAAATGATTCTCAAGCAATAGAGGTAATGGTCACTATTCTAACCTAACCCAAGTGATTCACCAATGTGAAGTTTCGGACGCGCTTGTGTGATAGTACAGTGGAGCCGCAATTCGGGATACATACTTGAGCCCCGTTTTATAATGCGGGCTTAACGTAGGTATACGTGTCAAAAAGTAGGAAGGGAAATTGGCTGTGTTATTTTATTATTTATGTTCTACATAAATAATAAAATAACACAGCCAATTTTATTATTTCGTTAAAAACAACACTTTTACACGTCCGTTTTTTGTTTTTCAAAACTATTTCAGTTCAGTGTTTCCTAGCTAACTAATTAAACAAACTAAATATAGTTATAGTTTGATATTTTAGTAGGAAAACATGCGGGTGTGGCTGCATAGCCAAAGCCATAGTTAGTTCATATTAATATGTCTGAAATTCTGAATAATGACAACTACAGACTGATTATTACAGATTATTTAATTCGACGGAATTCTGACATTTCAGAAGTGTTGCCAATAATAAAACGGTCCTACTAAAATCTTTAATTTTGCAGGCGGTTCTTCCGTGCCAAGAATGTTTTTTTAAAGTGGGTATCGTACCCTCAATTAGTTTCCTTCTATTATTTGCAAGTTGTTTAAAATTACACGACATAAAATGTTCTGAACAGATTGCACTAGTATGCGTGGGTCCCCAAGTTTCTGTATTACCGCAAAATATCCTCCATTTTTGTCATAGTACAGGATCTTTTGGAAATCTGTTGAAGAAAAATATAGAATAGAAGTAATCAGTTTAAATAAGTGCCAACAGAATCAAACGAAAATCATATCTATTAATTTGATTGAGTACGTACTACGTTTTCATAACAGCCTTGAAAAAACCTACTAGTAAGTACCTACTACCTACGGTCCGCGGTGGAATAGTTATTAAATTATTCCACTGCGGATTAATTTTTTTCAAATTGCATGAGCTGCAAAAACTCACATTCGAAACGAACAAACTGTTATTTTTTATTAGCCTAAAAATACAAAAGATAAGAATTTAAATCGACTCACAAAGAACTGAAATTAATATTAAGTAATATATATATTTGTTTATTTCAACCTGACTTATCCAGATACATTACAAAAAAAAAAAACTGGTTACTGAACATACTGACTGAAAAAATCATTTATTTTATCAATCATTGATTCACGTTGTCCCTGCACTATGCAAATTCTTACCTGTACTACGTTTGCGCTACCAACGTACCACTGTATTTTTCTATCGTAATGTCAACAACGATTATTTCGACATTATACTTAAATAAAACTGTTTGAATGTATAATTTATACTTACATGTGGTAAGAAACATCATGGTTTCGCAAATTTGAAGTGGCAGATCGCTTTTTGCACGAGGAAACTGCACAATTAACCATTTTTTGGGAGCACTTTCTTGCGACACAATACGATACACAATGACAGCTGTCGCCAAATGAATTAGTTTTATAAAACGTGCATGGCCATATGGCCAGTCGACTTTGGCAGAGGGGTTCGCTCAGCTATGCCATCTCCATAGGTTAAATGCTCTAAGGTCAGGGCACAATAAATTATTGGATACGAGCAAGATCTCCCATATTAGTATTATACTTTTTGAAGATTATGACCTCCCCGTGGTATTGTAGAGAAAGATGTTGTGTGTTAAATCATGGACATATATTTTTAACCTTAAAAATTTTCAGTGCAGCTTTTCCTGGGATGTCGGGGAAATGTGATATTTCGCCATTTTAACCAATGACGTATTATAGATTTTAACCACATCTTTTTGTTTACATTGAACGAGCTGCGGTGTTCTTTATCTAAACCTACGCCTGTCGCATGACTTTACTTACACACTATTTCCAACGGAAACCACACCGTTTCATTCAAATTGATGTTTCATTCCTTTTATCCGCTCATTTTGTAAGAACCTGTGAATATTTTTATATTTTGTCATTGTCAGCATAGAATTGTCACCTGTCAGATTTTATTATTTTATACCATAGACTATAAAACTAGTCAGTACCAGCCCGTATTAAAAAAAAAAACATTTATTTCAGGCGGCTCAGGCCCATAGATAAATAAACATACATATTTTGAATATAAACAAAACTTGTGTTAACTAATGGCTTAAGACTATATTCGCAGCATTTCACTTTGCACTAGCTTGACTTTGTGCTGTCCCTTGTCCGCGTAAGTGACTTAACACCACGTCCAGCTGCCAAAAGTCTTTTTCCATGACGAGCGGCAGATAACAGTTCGGTACATGCATCACGAATGCCTCAACGTTGCGGCGCAACTCTGTAGGTAACTGCAAGCAAACTATACCAGCCGGCACTACCTATTACCAGAGGCAACCATACTATATCATACCAGCCCGTATGACCTATTACCAGAGGCAACTACATCATACCATACCAGCCCTACTACCCATTACATTACCAGAGGCAACAAAAGTGCGATTCTATTCCAGAGTTAAAACTGAAATGCTGAAACTACACACAGATAGTTGTGCTGCTGGGGAGTTTGTTGCGCCACTTCTTCCCAGCTAAATCACTAGGAAGTGGTGAAGGGTGGGCGTTGTAGGGGACTGTATGTTGACGTTCGAAAAGAGCTGAGTCTCAGCTAAGTTTGAATATGACTTTTGATTTTGGACACTCATACTCTCAATCAGGAACACAACAACGCGTACTTCCTGGAAGAGAGCTCTTTAAAAAACTCTAGGTAAAACTTTTAACAAAAGTTTTAATATTGCGATACTTAGAGTACAATTGATTAAGTTAACCTATTCTAAACGAGCTCGAGTATTATAATGAGCAGATTTACTCAAACAATTTATCTACAAGGTAGGGAGACTAAACCGTTATGCCCAAACTGGGGAAGAATTAAAGCTTTATTATTTTCAAGTAAGTGCATATCCGTATTTGGAATTTCTGTAGTTAGGCATGACTTAAGCCCTTACTTACGAGTAACGCGAGAGTAAAATCGTAAGTATTAACTAAAGTAACAACGTTTGTGTTAGGTACTAAAAGTTTTAGGTTCCAACGTCAATTTCATTCCTGAAAATGTGACATTGGGCACCGGTAGACTACGAAAGAGATGGCGAAACGACTTGTATGTCTTCCTTAGATATTGGCAAGAGGTTTAGCGTGGTTTCGTGACTGATGGGAAACTTTTCCCAACAGTATAGGACAGTAGGTAGGTACAGGCTAGTTATACCTCCTAGGAACTACTAATCACATAATCCGTTGTCTTTACTACAGACATATAAATGTCTGAACATGATTATTAATTTACAATGCAATCACTGTCGAACACAAGTCGGATTAAAAAGCAATTTGTTTAATATCTGAATATATTTGCATTATTAGTTAATTTAATTCTTCGATGTTGAATGAATTATTCTGTTAAGAGTATACAATGAAGCGTGGTTTAGCTAGGTGTGTAAGTGAAATGGCGTTATGGCTGTCTAGTCTACTCTCACGCACACCGGAACTAAACGCGCTTAGTTTTAATGTAGATTTATACAAGCAAATCTTTGCTTAAAAGGTGCATCCAAACTTAAAGCTATTTAAATTACAATTTTACGAAATAAACCTTTTTTTATTATTATTTATGTCAAAATTCTATAGGGACTTACTTACTTAAATCAATTTTTGGCTTACTTCTTAACATATTTAAATACAGTAATTATGTTTCGGTTTTAGTACAATAGGAGGCAAAATAGTCATGACACATATCATCGTTGCGTCTACAACAATTGCTATGTTTTTTTTCGGTATTATTGGTTTTTGACGCAAATTTTGATCCTCATTAAATATCGATCAAAATTGCATCAAATACCAATAATCGAAAGAAACACATAGTGATTTTTGCAGGCGCAACGACCATGGAAAATCCAAATACCATACTTTTGGGTTCATAGGACTTTTAAAAACACAAAATTTATCGATATATCCCCTTAACATTATGACAGGAGCATTCCAAGCTTACACATTAATAAGCAATAATAACAAATTGCATTGTAATTGGATTCTATTGTGGATGCAGTGAGCTTTATGTACAGTCAGAGAAATTAATTGCTAAGCAAATAGACACCCTTCGTCAATTTTACATATTATAGCCATTTCATACAACTGTCAAATGTCAGTTGTGATTTAAATATACGCACAGTTGTAAGTTGCTAATCAATTTGTTTAACAATTAATTTCCCTGACTTTACTAAACGTTGCCTTAGGGCTTGATTGTCTACTAATCTAAAGTTTAGAGATGATGGGCCATTTGTTGCTCCGCGCAATCTGTTAGACGAGATACTTGGATAAACGTTTACATAATGCTTTGTGTAACATTTTTATTGTTATACCTATGAGTATATCGAATTAAATGTTTACCTATCATGTTTACTTACCTGAACTTGCAAAACTAGAAAATTTAAAGGTTAGGTACAGATAGCGCGCGAGTTGAATGCAGAGCTTAGGAATGCGGTAGTGCTGAGACCTAATTATAATTACAATACACTGCAGGCGCGTGAGGTGGGGCGTGCGGATAGCGGGGGGAGATGCTCCCGCTCTTTACCTCAGACCCCGACTGCATTCAACTCGCGCGCTATCTGTACTTATTAATTTTATGACCAATTCAGTTTAGCTAACTAACACCTTAAACTTCGGCATTTCTTTTCTAAGGCCTCATTTAGGTACGGAGACGCGGGACGTCGAGCGGCGCGGTGCGCGGTGCGGGCTGCGGGCTGTCAAGTGTATGAAATCATAAACGCTTAATTCTCCGTAGACGCTATCATAGAACGCCCTATGTTTGAATTAAGTGCGGCCGCCCCGCGCACCGCGCCGCACGACGCCCCGCATATATATCATAAATGAGGCCTAATTATTTCTTATCACACGATGGATTGCGCATTCTTTGCTAAAAGTTTTTAAGAGAATTTTAAATAAGTATAATAGTATATTATGCAATTAGTGAATAAAGGACGGATTTAAAGCGAGAGTCATAGATGAATCACGAGTGTAGCGAGTGATTCAAGTGTTAGAATCCTGAGCGATGCGAGTGATTCATGGCTCTCGATATAAATCTGTTTTATTCAAGAATTGCATACTACACTTTATACCATGACTACGAGAAAAAGAAAGATTTAAGAGAAAATAGACATTTAATTAAGAAAAAGGAAGATAAATTGGCTTTGATGTAAACCAGCCGTGATTTGTTGGGTAGCAAGTTTTTCACTACATCGGCCTCTCTTTCATAAACTCAGGTGTTAACACATGTTCATCACTTGAATGCATTTTTAATCGATTTATTATTAAGTAACACTAAACTTTGTGTTCATACAACTTACAGTACCTATTCAAAATAGCGGCAATTTACTAATCAAAACAGTTTTTACCCGACTACGGCCAAGCCAAAAGGAAGGGTTATGATTTTAGCAGTCTATGTATGTATGTATGTATGTGTGTATGTATGTATATAAGTATGTATTTTTACCCGACTACGGCAAAACCAAAATGAAGGGTTATGATTTTAGCAGTCTACTTGTGTATGTAGGTATGTGTGTATGTATGTATATAAGTATGTATTTACGTGTGTTCCACCGTAGCGCCTAAATTACTGAACCGATTTTGATGAATGAGGTATCAGTAGATTCGAAATAATGGTCCGGGTGACATAGGCTACATAAATTCTCCCTTTTAATATGGCGGACTAAACAAGTAAATTTCTAACCTCGAAAAAAAATTAATTGAGTTAATCATGACATGTTTGGTATTAAAAGAAAGGTCTTGACGAGCACATTACAAATATGCATATACCTATGTCATTATTGTTTAAGTAAATAAATATTTTGAACTTTTTAGATCAATTTTATTTTTCTGTAGTTGGGTTACAGTTTTTTAAACTTTATTCTTGTTATTCTAATGCTTAAGGCTTGTCCGTCGCAAAAAGCGCGGTCACTGTCGGACTGCATAGAAAAGAAAGAGAAACGCGATGACACATCGCTTGCAAAATATGAAGTAATTATCGATTTACAAAAAATCTGTTGATTAAACTAAAAAAGTAATGACAAGAAATCATTCCTTATTAGTTTGTAAAGAACTGTATAAATTTATGAACACTTTTCATGAAAACTGTAGGAATAATATGGTAAGAACTCGAAAAAATAGACCGAAATAGACCTGTATTTAGGTTTTTTTTTCCTTAGTTCTACAAACTAAAACAGATTTCAGGACACATGAAATCACTTCTTATGTATTGTAGATTACTGTGTATTTTTTCCTATCAGAAAGATGCTATAGTTACTGTAAAAGATGGTTACAAAGTTACTTAGTTTCGCCGTATCGAAAATGTCGACTACTCAAATTGAATTTAGAACACACCAATATAGGATACACAGATATCGAATACACAGATTTAGATAGCTAGATACGGCAAGCCATCCGACCAAGCGTGCCCTGCATGTTTGTACTAAACAAAGTCTGTTAGCTCAGTGACGCTTAGCGATTGAAACAATTCTGTTTAAGTTGAGCACATCACTAAATGGCTGGGGTGAAGTTATCGTAGGTATAAAAAGATGACACGCTCGGTTTTCATACTATCTAATAACATGCGGTATCTAGCCTAGGTACTCTACATCTGTGGTCGAATACATATTGGTATGTTCCAAATTCAAACATCAAAACAGTGAGTAAAAGTGCTTTTTATTCACTGTTTTCAGTGAATAAAATAAGCTTTTTAGAGGGGCAATGGTATAATAGTATATTATGCAATTAGTGAATAAAGGACGGATTTAAAGCGAGGGCCATAGATGAATCACGAGCTAGTGAAGGATTTTAACGATTGAATCACGACCACAGGGAGTGATTCATGATGATTGAATCACGAGTGTAGCGAGTGATTCAAGTGTTAGAATCCTGAGCGACGTGAGTGATTCATGGCCCTCGATATAAATCCGTTTTATTCAAGAGTTGTATACTATACTTTATACCATGACTACGAGAAAAAGAAAGATTTAAGTGAAAATAGACATAATTATGATGAAGAAAAAGGAAAGTTAAATTGGCTTTGATGTAAACCAGCCGTGATCTTTTGGGTAGCAAGTTTTCCACTATATCGGCCGCCTTCTCTTTCATAAACTCAGGTGTTAACACATCCTCATCACTAGAATGCATTTTTAATCGATTAGAACAACACTAAAAAAACACAAAATTAAACATTAAAGTAACACTAAACTTTGTGTTCTTACAACTTACAGTATTCAAAATACCGCCAATTTACTAAGGACAGCAAAGAACACAAAACAGTTTTTATTCTAATGCTAAACTCCTTGTCGAAAATGTCGACCAATCAAATTGAATTTAGAACACATCAGTATAGGTCGAATACACAGATTACACTTACACTAGATACGGCAAGCCACGACCAAGCGTGCCCTGCATGTTCGATTGTTCGTACTAAAAAAAGTCTGTCAGCTCAGTGACGCTTAGCGATTGAAACAATTATGTTTACTTTGAGCACATCACTAAATGGCTGGGGTAAAGTTATCGTAGGTATAAAAAATATGACACGTTCGGTTTTCATACTATCTAATAACATGCCGTATCTAGCCTAGGTACTCTAAATCTGTGGTCGAATACATTCGTGTGTTCCATTTTCAAACATCAAAACAGTGAGTAAAAGTGCTTTTTATTCACTGTTTTCAGTGAATAAAATAAGCTTTTTAGAGGGGGAATGGTATAAAATATAATAACTTTGTCTGAACATACACACACACACACATACGACATCTATATAAATAAAAAAAGAAGTCCTGGCTGACTTACTGACTGACTGACTCATCAACGCCCAGCCCAAACCCTTAGACCTAGAAAGCTAAAATTTTGCACAGAATAGGAAGGAATTCTCGGTAGTATGTTCCCGTGGGATATTTTACGACATCCAGGCGGGCGAATCCGCTGGCAAAAGCTAGTCAGACATATTTAGACATAGCCAAGCATGTATGAAAATGAAACAAGACACTCTTTATTCCGCCTGAAATAAAAACACTGAATTATAGTATTTTTTTTTGTGTTTAGGATTAATTTTTAGGATTTAAAGTAATCAGCACTTACCTACTACTAAATATTGATTACCTACAAAATGATTACACAAACTTTTAATAGATCTGCATTTTACCCTGGAAGCAATGAAGGCATTTTGCACACCGCTAGCTACCATAATCTGCTCTCAATCAATCTGCCTAGCCTTTTCCCAACTATGTTGGGGTCGGCTTCCAGTCTAACCGGATGCAGCTGAATACCAGTATGCTGCATCCGGTTAGACTGGAAGCCGACCTACCATAATCTGCTCTATATAAAAAAAAAGGCCTGCTGCCTAATTGAACGATCTCAATGGGCGGATTATCGACCCTACTATTGGCAACTAAAATAAAGTGTTATTACTGAATTGGCATCTTTTAATGTTGATGAAAATGAATTTTGATCAAATATGTAGTAGAATATTTTTTTTTTATTTCCTGTTGAATATATTGATCCATTCATCAAAGTACTAAAGGAGCTCGTGGCTAAGTATCAGCCGCACGGGTCGATCCATCAAGTTGAGCTATGTTTGCCGGGGTTGGTCCATGAAAAGATGACCGTCTTTAACCCGTCGCACGCCAATTAGCAGACACAATATATTTTCTATTGTTATCTGAACACTACGGGTCGTCAGAAGCCCAAATACTCAGCTGCATCCGGTTAGACTGGAAGCCAACACCAACAATAGTTGTGAAAAGGCTAGGTAGATTGATTGTTTCATCTAGTACTAGAAATACATATTTGGTTGCATTACAACATTGCGAGATTGCTAATAAAACAAACGATATTTATCTCCAACTAAAATTAACTTAAAGATATAATTACTAGGTGTTTACCTTCCCACGCAATTTAAGTGAAGTGAATATATCACTTCTAGATGTTTGCAAGTAGACAGCTTTAATGAGCGAACAACTTATTGCCCATGTGTTACGGCTATCTTTATTTCTGGAACATTGTTGTTACTTGTTATTTACGTAATATCAATTGTTGCAATTTTTTGGTTGGGCCAAAGTTTGCATTATGAAAAAAAAACACACAAAACACAGTGAAGCTGCGTTTTCACTTAGCGTTCTGAACAGTTTTGAGCGAGCAAACGATTGTTCGCGCGGTAAATAAAAACACTTGAGCGAGTTCAGTGATGATCGGTTGGACTCGGCGAACGAATGCTCGCTCTCTCATTCTTTCAGTGAAAACGACGTCACGGCGAGCGAGCATTTTTTACCTCGTTGTTATGAAAATAGATGTTTTCTGTTTTGAGCAATATCGGCAGAACATCGCTACATTTGCTCTGAACTTAATGTTCGCTCGGCAGAGTAGCAAAAAACGCGGCCCCCGCGCCCGGCCCCCGCCCGCCCCATGCGCACATGCGCATGCGCATGCGTGGCGCGCCCGGGTTGTCACCATTGTGTGGATCGCCCGGAGGACACGTTGGAGCATACAGTGGAGGTCTGGCCGGCTTGGGCGGAGCACCGGCGTGTTCTCACGGAGGCGATCGGAGGCGGCGATCTCTCGCGTCCCAACCTGGTCCAGGCCATGGTGCGGAGCGATAGTGCATGGGGGTCCGTCACCTCCTTCTGCGAAGCAGTAATGCTCGCGGAGGAGGAGGCGGAACTCGTGAGGGAGAGACAACTTCACGCCCTCATTCGCCGCAGGAGACGGGCGGGCGGCGGGAATCGAGAGCCGATTCCCGGCCACCGTAGGCGCGGGCTTGCGGGCGGCGAGTAGTGGTTAGCTCGCCGTCCGGTAAGGACCAGGCCCGGGTCGACGGCTCGTCGTGTTGCACGCGCGCCTCAAAGAGATGTCAGCAAATTGATGGGGTCCGATAGAGCCGATGCCGCTGGGGTCGCGGGTTGTTCGAAAGAGATACCCTGGCCCTGGCATAGGCAACTGAAGGAACATGGGTAGGTTTTAGTCAGTAAAAGTGTGACACGCCCTTCCGCTCCACCCAGAGCGGGAGAAGTCATTTGATGATTTCCCATCCACAAAAAAAAAGGGTAACAAAAAACGCGGCTTTAAAACCGCCAAACAATGAATTGCATACAGATTTTTGGTACTTATAACACTTTTCAACCATAAAAAAAAACCAGTCAAGAGCGAGTCGGACTCGTGCAACGAGGGTTCCGTTCCGATTTCTGAAAAAGTGTACTATTTAGAGACATCGTTTTATTCCTGTAATCATTACATAAGAAAAAAAATATAAATATTTTTATTTCTTTCTTATTTGTAAAATAATTGAGCAAACGTCATCTAAAACTATTCTAAATTTCAAGTTGATAGCATTAGCAGTTCTTGAGATATCCAGCTGTGACAGACAGACAGACAGACAGACCGACAGACAGACAGACAGACCGACAGACAGACAGACAGACCGACAGACAGACAGACTGAGTCACCCCATAAGGGTTCCTTTTTTACCATTTTGGTACGGAACCCCAAAAACATTTAAATACATCCTACCCGGAAAGATTAATTTTAACTTATTTACCTACTTAGAAGGTAAAGGTTAGGTACTTATAGGGTAGGTTTTGTATTAGAATAACCTCCATGAAGAACGATACTAAACCGAGTTTTGCTTATTTTTTTTGGTTGGATTTACCTAAGTACAGTCACGAGCATAAATACCTTACACTGATGCAAAATTCTAAACTGATTTTCTCGTCAATATCGATTGCAACTTTGAGAAAAAGATAAAGTTCGTAAGTTCACCATATTTTTTTGATCGCTTGTTAATCTTGCGTAAGTAATTATCTATTTATGCCCGTGACTGTACTTGTACCTTGTGTACGTTATCGTACAGTTTCTTTTCACTGAGTCATGTTGGGCGCCAATAACATCGTGTATCTTAGCACATATCACGAAAATTAAGCAAGATCGTATGATGAGAGACATGTTTATAACATTCAATTAAAACGTACGTCCCTTAAACAAGAGTTCAATGAGTATTCAACCTTGGGTATGCCTGTCTTATTGGACAACTATCTCAATCAAAGAAATAAAGTACTCGTAGCCAGATTTTTATGACTGTCACATTATTTTAATCTCAGTATTTAATCTCTTACTGAACTTTTGTGAAAAATGGGATGTTACATAAAGTTAATTATGGGTTGTGTTAATTGCTTTATCTACACCCATTCTATAAATCCTCTATAAAAGTTTCTGAGACAGTTACCTTATTGCCAACATTAAAACAGCCAGTGTCATAGTAACCATTATATCATCCAAACGGGTGTTATAATGTTGTACTGAATTTCATCATGCAACTGCTTTGCTTTTTCGATCCCTTACTTACACGTGGTATCTTTATGAATTTCTATCTCGTCAAAATGTAGGGAACAGCCTATATTGTTTTGTTTTGTGTGTGTTGGTGAAGTGGTGGTGAAGTGAGCGTGTGGTGAGTGAGTGGTGAGTGAGTGGGGTAAGTGAGTGAGTGAGTGGTGAGTGGGTGAAGTGAGTGGTGAGGGGTTATGAAGTGAGTGATTGGTGAGTGGGTGAAGTGAGTGAGTGGTGAGTGAGTGAGTTGAGTGAAGTGAGTGTAAGTGAGTGAGTGTGGTGAGTGAGTGAAGTGAGTGTGGTGGTGAGTGAGTGGTGAGCGAGTGAGTTGAGTGAAGTGAGTGTGAGTGAGTGTAGTGAGTGAGTAAAGTGAGTGTGGTGGTGAGTGAGTGGTTTTCGCGATTTTAGGTTTGGTCACATAGTAAAAGTTGTTCATAATGATGAGTACAATGACCACTTATGTTTAAATAAAATATAATATTGCATATTATAATATTGTATATTTATGTTTATTAAACTTTCCATGAAAATACATAGAGTTCTTACAACATTGTACAATACCTACCCTGTGGTTTCAGAACCTTTTATAGAGGAATCATGATGGGTGTAGATAAAGTCTTGTATGCAACTGTACATAATTAGGTATTAAAACACTCATGTGATACTGAATTTAATACCCCTTATTATACAACAGTTGCATAAATAACTATAATTTAATATGTTATTACCTAAGTTGTAATACAATAATCTATAGTCATCTGATGATGACTCTATAATTAAAATAATATCTGTCCCGTTGGTCTTGTACTTGCAAGAGCGACTGCTGAGCCCGGTGCTGGGTTCAATACCCAGTTCGAGCAAAGTTTTATTGGGTTGTTAGATTAGGAATTTCTCATTAACAGCCAGGAGTTTGGAAGAAGAGGAAACGCCACCAGCGTTAAATCCCTGTTCCTCGGAAAGCACGTAAAGCCGTTGGTTCTGCGCGTGATCTCTCCCAGGTCGTGTCATATTTCCGTCCCGTCGGACTATGAGAGTGACGGAAGAGAGAATGCACCTGTGCCTGCGCACACACTTGTGCACTATAATATCTCTGGCGTTGATGGCTAGTCTCCGCTGAGATTGGCCGCCATTACCAAAATCCAGTCTGGAGGACTTTAAAATGATGCTCGTACAATACCTACCATAGATTCCTTCATAAATTGGATTGCACACAGGTTGGGCTTGCGTGAAAGACTTTTGAGTGTGACACCCTTAACATTGTGCTGACTCGATTAATTCCCCTGTGCTTGATTTTACCTAATTAATCATTAGACAGTTCTCCGAGTTATAATATTGTTTCGCAGCCTGTAAAAGTCAAGCTAGAATTGCTTGATAAGCCGTGTCATCAACATTCATAGTTACCACATTAATGAGTCATCAGCCCTTTATGTTTAGGGTTCCATACCAAAATGGTAAAAAACGAACCCTTATGGTGTCACTCAGTCTGTCTGTCTGTCTGTCTGTCTGTCACAGCTGGATATCTCAAGAACTATTAATGCTATCAACTTGAAATTTAGAATAGTTTTAGATGACGTTTACCCAACTATTTTGCAAGTAAGAAAGAAATTAAAATATTTATGTTTTTTTTTTGCAACAGGGACTGAAAGAGGGTCTTAAAAAATCAAAGTGGGGCTACTAAGGCATGTGGGAAATCATATGAAAGAACGCTGATAGAAATTTATGTAAAGATTACAGGAAAAATAAAACGATGTCTCTAAATAGCACACTTTTTCAGAAATCGGAACGGAACCCTCGGTGCACGAGTCCGACACGCACTTGTCCAGTTTTTTTGACTTAATTGGGGTCGAGCTATCAATCTGCGATTGAGTTTCAGTAATGATATTTTACGCCGAAAGTGCTAATCATATTCTGCAACCCATGTACTACAGGAGATATCGGAGTCTAAAGGTGGGTGGTCTCTGACTCTGCTTATCAGACTTTGGGCTTCTGACTTCCTATGATGAACTGTCATTGGTAATGAAAAAATCAGAACTTTGGTTCTGCCAAAGAAGCACCAAGGAATATCGATCTGCAAAAACCACAGACAAGTCGTGTTCCCACACAGTCATATAAGCTCCTTAATTTTACTGACACTATTATAATTATAGTAACTAACTAATTCGTTCAAGTTGTGACACCGATCTATGATGGATGAGCTTCCACTCTAGGCAGCGTTGATACATTCATATTCAAGATGTTACGATGATAACCGCTGCGAGGAAGCGGCTCAAATTAGTCGTAGAAACTATGTTATTAAAAATATAAAATGGAACTCAATTAAAACTGATTGATTAGATGGTTCATTATTTTCAATGTAAGCAATTTAAAGCACATAGTATATAGTTGTATATAGTTGTATATAGTTTGCCATTTTTAGGGTTTCGTACCTCAAAAGAAAAAAAGGAACCCTTATGGGATCACTTCGCTGTCCGTCTGTCTGTCTGTCAGTCTGTCAAGACCATTTTTCTCAGGAACGCGTAGAGGTATCAAGCTGAAATTAACATCAAATACGTAAGTCTATAGTCTTATGGAGCTCTTAAATGATCAAGCTTCTAAGTCAACGCAATAAAAAAATACGGCCATTTATGCGACATTTTTTGATACTCGCAAGTAAATCAAAACCTTATAGGGTACTTCCCGGTGTCCTAGAATCATGAAATTTGGCAAGGAGCAAGGTCTCACAATACGAGTAAAGGAAAAAGTCTGAAAATTGTAAATTTGTAATTGAATCACATAAAAAATTGGGATTACAATGTTAAGTTTGTTTTTGGGATAAATTCTTTTCAACCACGGAACCGTACATTGTGCGTGATGCGGCTACAAATATTTTGTAGGTTGTCAGTCTGTTAAGACCCTTTTACTCAGGAACGTGTGGAGGTATCAAGTTAAAATTAATACTAAATATGTAAATCTATGATCCCTTAGGAGTTCTAAAAAATCAAGCTTCTAGGTCAACGCAATAAAAAAATACGGCCATTTATGCGACATATTTTGATACTCGCAAGTAATTCAAAACCATAGGTTACTTCCCGCTGTCCTAGAATCATGAAATTTGGCAAGAAGCAAGGTCTCACAGCACAAGTAAAGGAAAAAGTCCGAAAATTGTTAATTTATTATTGAATCACATAAAAAATTGGGATTACAATGTTAAGTTTGTTTTTGGGATAAATTCTTTTCAACCACGGAACCGTACATTGTGCGTGATGCGGCTACAATCCTTATAAGAAAAACTGTAATATCTTACTACTACATAAATGCGATAGTTTGGATGGATGGATAGATGTTTGTTACTCAATCATGCATGAACGGCTGAATGGATCTGGATGAAATTTGGCACAGAGATAGATTTATAGTCTGGAATAGCACATAGGCACTTTTTATCCCGGAAAAATCTTCGGTTCCCGTGGGATAATTTCCGACATCCACGAGAGTGAAGCCGAAAAGCTTGTCTATATATATATATATAAAATTCAAAGTCCTGACTGACTGATTGACTGACTGATATATCAACGCACAGCCCAAACCGCTGGACCTAGAGACTTGAAATTTTGCACGTAGATACGTTATACAGAGTAGGCATCCACTAAGAAAGGATTTTTGAAAATTCCATCCCTAAAAGGGACAAACAGGGGATGGAAGTTTGTATGAAAAATCTTATTCCTTGAGTTAATAGACTTAAAACTTGGCATGAATATTTAACTAAGTAAATTATAAAGTTTGACATTTTTATTTTTCCTAAACAACCCCCTCAGGAGGGATTGGGGGTAGTCAAAGTTTGTATGGAGGAATTTTAACGCGCGTTCCGATTACCTCGAAACTCAGTATTTATACTTGAGACCAAAAATGAAGAATAACATGTATCAGGCTTTTTCGAAAATCTACCCCTAAAGGGGTGAAAAGGGACAGTCAATTTTACAGGGCAGGTTTTACTGCGGGGCTTGATTAACTCGAAAATAGGTGTATAATTTTTCGGTGAAATATCCCAAACGAATTTTTTTTAAATTCCGTCCCTGTGGGGGTGAAAACAGGGAATATAGTTTATATGAAAAATCTTCATTTGGTTTGGTTTGGCAAGTAATAAAGTTTGTCATTAATAGTTTTTCCCCCAGAGAGAATGGTAATGGAGGAGGGTGGAAGGGGAGGGGGTGGTGAGGAGGGAAAAGGGGAAGGGGAGGGTGGTGAGGAGGAAAAGGGGAAGCGGAGGGGGTGGTAAGGAGGGAAAGGGTAAGGGGAGGGTGTGGTGAGAGGGTTAGGGCGGGGAGGGGTGGTAAGGAGGGAGAGGGAGAGGATGATGGAGAGAGGGGGAGAGGGTTATGAGGGTGTAGTGAGGGGGAGGAAGTGGAGAAGAAGAGGGGAACGGGAGGAGTTGGTGAGGGTAGAGGGTAGAGGGAGGGGAAAGCGGTAAATGTGGTGTGAGAGGGAGTGAGAGGGGGAGGGAGAGGTTAGCGGGAAGGTGATGTGGTGAGGGGGTGAGAGGGAGAGGGTTAAGGAGGGTGAGGGGGCGGTGAGGGAGATTACAGGAGAGCGTGAGATGGGTGGAAACGGGAGGGGAATGAGAGGAGGGTTAGAGTGAGATAAGGAGAGGTAAGACGGAGAGGGGGTGTACCTTCACACCTTAAAGTTGCTATTTACACTGATTAATTGAAGAAACCCAGCCCTACAAAAATGACTGAAAAATAGAAAGTCGGAAACTCTGAACGGCACAAAAACAGGAGTAAACTTCAGTCGTGCGTCGGAGCTGACAAATACTTTTTTTTTGTTTGTTTGAACGCGCTAATCTCTGGAACACCAGAAGTAATATGCGCGGGCAGGCAATGCGATGCGAAGGGTGGTTCGGGTTAGCAAGAAATTTCACGCGGATGAAGTTGTGGGCAGAAGTTATCTCAATATAATAAAAAGAAAAGTCCTGACTGACTGACTCATCAACACCCCGCCCAAACCCTTGGAAAATTCTATAAAGCTGAAATTTTGCACGAGGTTCCCTTTATAATGTAGACAAGAAATAAGTAAGGATTTTTGTTCCCGTGTGATATTTTCCGACATCCACGCGGGCGAAGCTGCGGGCAAAAGCTAGTCTATTATAATTCCCGAAGGAATGCGTGTTTTAAACAATTAATTTCGACAAGAATAGTGTTCAATATCTTGTCAACCTTGTGATTCAATTTGCCTTCTGCATTACCTAATAAATAAATAAATATTCATGGAAAAATCTGACGCATTCTGTAAAATACCCGACACTTTTGCTATGAACAGGAAAACACCAAATTCTGTTAGTAACACATGAACGTAGGTGCGTAATAAGAAAGTGAGTATGAAATACGTATTAATAAATTACTTGCAGCTACCTACGCTAACAAATAAGATGGTGTTTGCGCAATCAATGAGCACCATACGCGGTCTAGAACAAGCTTGAGGAAATTCCATTCACTGTGTTCCAGCCTTTTGGGCACTTTTCCTGTTAGCAGCGTTGCGGACGAATTTTTTGATGCCCCGTGATTATTTCCCCTCCTTTTTTATATACCTACTTGTAAATATTATTATATTATTAAGTTAAGTCAATTAGTTTTTAAATAATATTATCTTGGACATTCACAGTGAACGTAATACAATAATATTTCAGACTTAATTCAAATTCTCTTCATTTACGTAAAAATCATTTGAAAATAAGGCTCACCAGGATTGCTATTTCCGTTTCTTTGCCCAATGCCGAACCTAGATTCATAATTAACACTACACTAAGCGTTCAAAGAGGATATTCAGTTTTTATTATTGTTTCATACTGGTTGCTGCTCGATCCCTAATTTCTTTGGTGACCTCTTGCACTAAATGATAAATGATAAATGATTCCTCTGGTAAATGAATAATATTTTATTGTAACCTCTATTGGCTGGAACAGACATTGAGAATTCTAAAAAATAATGTAAGTGTTAAACGATGGTCAGAAAATTACTAGTATTCGTGCTAACTCCCTTTTATGAGTTTAGGTCACGACTTTTTGCTCACTGTTACGTTAATGCCATCTAGTGCATAATCTTTATTAACTTAATTAAGGAACAACTTAGGGTCAATTTACATTGCGACGGAAGAGAAGGGAAGCGAATTATTGTTTTTAAGTTTTGCATTTTAAACTTTATCTCCATTTGTGATGTACAAATTAGACATGAGAACAAACACGGGCAGCGCGTCTTCCAAGGAATTCTAAAGCATTCTTCAGACGTCGATTTACTAACTAAAGCAGGAAAGTACGTAATTGACGCTTCCCTTTCTTCCGCCGCAATGTAAATTGACCCTATACGGATACATACGATAGATTTGTGACTGTGTTTTCTCTCCTGAACTAACTCGAGATTATTGAAATAATTTATTTATTTATTGATAATGTGTAATTTTTACGCAATGGTTGCCTAAACTGTGTTATTATGTTTTATATCTTCCTGATATGAATATTTTGACTAAACAAGATAATCGATTCTAAATTGGTCAAAATATTATTATTTTGATCCAATTAGAATCGAGGAATCCGTTTCTAAACTATAGTTCAATGCAATTATCTAACAAAAGATATTACGAATATAGCGCATAAAAACTAGTTTTTTTACTTATATAACCTTGTACCATCAATCTATAAATGTGTTGAACTTCTTTAAGTGGAAGGCCTAGCCAATAATAGTCATATTTTATTAATCTGACATTAAAAAAATTAAAACCGGTATGTTAAATTCTAAAACATACTTTCGTCACCACAATGTGCTAAGATTTGCATTCTTTAATCATAATATGAAAATCCTGTGATGTCCCATTGTATAGCAAAGGCCCTATAGAGACGAGTGGAAAGGGAGTAGGGAGACCCTTTGCCCTGCATTCTACATAATTATACGGTCTTTAAAAAAACCGGCCAAGTGCGTATCGGACCACGCAGAATGAAGGGTTCCATGGTTGAAAAGAATTTATCCCAAAAACAAACTTAACACTTTCCGGGACAGACCGCCTCTTGACGTTATGTCGGTATATCGTTACGTGACAGTACGGCTAAGGGCGGTGAACTTTATTTCATGTAATTTGGCAAACCGTCGATAGCCGTTGCTTGCCCATAGTATTCCTAAGAAGCACATGATCTAGTGTCACATCACGCGACTTCATTTGTTCGTGGGTGTCACGGCAAACTCTTTTCGAGTCATTTTTCAACACACACATACGCAGTACTTATGCACCAAAACAACACATGCACACCGCCGACAGGCGTAGACTGAGCCATACAAGTACAATGATGTTGATATTTAGTGTCACGGCGTACGCGGCGCCGGCGTGTCGAATGAGGTAGTACGGCTGTAGACGGTATGACAAAATGTATGGGATTTTGAAGTGTCATATCATTACATTTGCAAATAGTCAAGTGTCCCGGAACGTGTTAACATTGGAGTTGAGAAACATTTTCTCCCATGTATTGATATATGTCAGAGTCAATAATTCTCCAATTGCAAAAATGTAAGTTTGTAATCCCAAATTTTTTTTTAAGTGATAAAATTACTAAATAACAATTTTCATGATTCTAGGCAACAGTAATTAGGTACCCTATACTTTTTTGTTTTGATTTACTTGCGAGTATACAAATATGTCGCCTATAATCAACGCAATCCAAGAATTCCGTTTGGATAGCTGTCAAAATACTTTGTGTAGTGATGGGAAAAAAAATCGGTTGCTTTAAAAACTGATTCTCGAGAGTTTGTAGTTGACAATTTATCTACATTGTTTAAAACTGATTCTTGAGGCATATCGTTTTTTTACACGTACGACTGTACGAGTTTGTAATATTTAATAGTTATTACATAAACCCCAACTAAGTTTCAATTTGGGCGAGTTTCAAAGCTAAACCCAGACCTAAACTAAAACACGATATACTGATTTCATCCAGAAGGTTTATATATAATGATACATGATATATTATGCGCCGGTGGCATACCTAGTAGTTATTAAATATCAAAATAAGGCTAAAATATATTTGATCAGATTTTGTTTTAATATGTTTAAACATTTAATAATACAGTAGGTAATTATACGTTTCTCTCTTTTCTAAATTAACGTTTGTAAAAATACCGATTTATTAGAACATCGATTTCATTCGGTTAAAAAACGGTTTAGAACGGTCACAACTCTACGGCCACGAACCCAAAGACATGACATTGTAGTAACGTCCTGTCGGAATATTAATCAACAATTAATTCGTGTTTTTGAGTGCATTTTTCCAATATAAAGTAAAACTTGGTGCTTACGAATGATACTCATTGTTATAGTGTATGGATAACATAGTAATTAATTAGGATTACGAATTTAATTTTTCGATTCCTTCGTTACGTTCATACAAAGTTATCGCGGCATGTATAATGAGAAACGTCCAAACGGACTTCTTAGATTGCGTTGATTATAAATGGGCGTATTTTTTTATTGCATTGACTTAAAAGGTTGATTTTTTTAGAGCTCTAAGAGACCATAGACCTACATATTTGATATTAATTTCAACTTGATACTCCTCATTGCGTTCCTGAGAAAAAGCGTCTTGACAGACTGACAGACAGACAGACATACAGACGGACAACGAAGTGATCCTATAAGATTTTAGTTTTTTGGTTTTGAGGTACCTACGAAACCCTATAAATCTCACATTAACCTCTTACAAAGAGAATAAAAAAGCGGCCAAGTGCGTGTCGGACCACGCACGATGAAAGGTTCCGTAGTTGAAAAGAATTTATACCAAAAACAAACTTAACATTGTAGTTGAAAAACATGTTTTCTCATACATTGATATACGTCACGGTCAATTCTCCAAGTGACATTTTAAGTTTGTAATCCCAAAATTATATTTTTATTTTATAAAATTACAAATTAACAATTTTCGGACTTTTTCCTTTATTTGTGTTATGAGACCTTGCTTCTTGAAAAATTTCATAATTCTATGACAACGGGAAGTATCTTCTAAGTTTTGATTTACTTGGGAGTATCAAAAATATGTCGAATAAATGGCCGTATTTTTTATTGCGTTGACTTGAGACGAGAAGCTTGGACCATAGACCTACGTAGGTACTTATTTGATATTAATTTCAACTTGATACCTACACGCGTTCCAGAGAAAAACGGTCTTGACAGACTGACAGACAGACAGACAACGAAGTGATCCTATAAGGGTTCCGTTTTTTCCTTTTGAGGTACGGAACCCAAAAAAAAAAACAGAATTTTGTTTAATTTTTTGTTTTGTTTTTGTTATGTGCCCTTTCCCTGCCCTTAGGTCATACCCTGTCACAAACCACTTCCAGGTTTCACCAAATCAAATCAAATCAAAATCAAATCAAATTATTTATTTTTGCAGAAAACACACCACACCAGAACTACAGAAGTTAGATTTCGTTTTTCACTATCCTGTGTACAATTTTTTTTTCTGATCATTTATTGAATTTTGCAATCCTGGGTAGCGTAATTCTCATGAACCTGATGTCTAGCATTAATATTCTTTTAATTAAATGCAATCTAATAATACGTACCATCCTCTTCAGGATAAAATGCACAATCCGAATTCACGTAACAAAATTCAAATTTTTCCTGTATTTTCACAGCTACAACTTTTTTAGAACTCTTCAAGATTCATAGTTGTTCATGGTTGCGTATGTCCGTAAAGAACAACAGTAACTAACAAATCGTGTGTTGGTCAGTGGTTTTCCCAAAATGTCGTCTGTCTGTCTGGTTTGCGGTTTGTAGATCTATCGCAACATATTTTGAGAGGCTAGGCAAAAAATGCCTCTTGTTTCTTTTATCATACTCGTGTTAAATACCATACCTTGTTATAACTGAATAATGTAACTGAGTAAGCATAAAAAATGTAGGTTATCTCTAATATATTTTCATCACACCGCGCAAAGCATTTTCTTATGATTGTATTTATCTGGATCTAGTCCTTGAGCCTTGACGATGAAAACTGAAATGTAACTATTGCATGTTACATATTAACATAGGAACAGAGTCAAAAAATGCTAATGCTAAATTACAAAATGCGGATTGATATCCAAATGTCAATGATAAATCTTAGCCCAATAACAATGAATGCGTTTCGAGTAAACTTCTCAAAATTTAATATAATAGGTAAGTAATAACAGCTCGTGGCTAAGTAATAACAGCCGCACGGGTCGATCCGTAAGGGTCCGGAGGTTAAGCTACGCTTGCCGGGGTTGGTCAGTGGATGGGTGACCATCTTTACATATCGGGATTCCTCCGTGCCTCGGAAAGCACGTTAAGCCGTTGGTCCCGGCTGTTATTCGTGGATCTTTGACAGTCGTTACGGGTCGTCAGGAGCCCGAAAGTCTGACAACGAGTCTTACCAAGGGGTCTCGTATTACCCAGTTACTGGGTTGTGGAGGTCAGATAGGCAGTCGCTCCATGTAAAATACTGGTATTCAGCTGCATCCGGTTAGACTGGAAGCCGACCCCAACATAGTTGGGAAAAGGCTAGGCAGATATACGTTGGTTGTAACAGAATCTTACAAGATGATTACCTTAATAGAATAATAATAGATAAGATTAGAAAATTAGCAGTGTTCAAAGATTTTATCAATGTCGTAAAACTGGTAGTGTGAGAACATGCGGGTGTAACAGTTGCGTGACAAGAAAACACTGAGTAATGTGGTCATGTGGTGACAATATGTCATTACATGGACTATATAGCAATAAAACAATAAGACAATAATGTGTTGTAGAGCACGGAGTGTGTCAGGGCGGGCGGCTGCGCTCGCTTTGAAGTCTCCGCGCTAGCCTGCGCTGCGCCCGCGCTATCGTATACTCCAATTTCACGAGGTGCGCTGACGCGGGTTCGTATAAAAGCCGCTGCGGTCGATCTCAATAATCATTCCCGCCTCACACATCCACCGCAGATCATCACCTGCACATCAACCCACATTTTATAAAAACACAAAAATGAGATCGGTAAGTGATCTAAGTGTAAATATTGTGTTACGGGTCATCCAATCAATTGTCCTCGGAAAAGTGATATAATATAAAAACCACAATAATATCGCAATGCTCTATTTTAAAAATATCGGTTTAAATCAGTGTTAAAATCAAATTAATTAATTGCTTTTTATTTCTTAAAAACAAAGTGCACAGTTCAGCAATATCAAATTATACCAAAAACAGATAAACATCTCTCTAATCAATTGGTCAACAATATGACATTGTTTCTAGTCGGATTTGTTTCGACTGTGCGCAAGATTCTGCCATTTTCCTACAATGTCTCATTCCCGTAGCTTGTCATTACTTGAACAATGCTCGGTGATATGATACACTCGTTTGTATGATAATTCCTGACATACATAAAGCATTTATCTTGATTCACATTTCCCACGCGTAATTAGTGTTTGACGAATATGAGAATAGTTTTGTTTTCATACCAAAATAGTGTAGCTACAAAATTCATGCCGTAGTAAGTTTTTTGTCTCTCTACAAGAATTACATTATGCTAATCTAGAATTAACGCTAGATGAAAATTCAGGAAGCGATTTAAGATTCTAGTTAACATTCGCTTTTTTCACGTTTTGATTCATTTGTTTTATTTTGTTGTCATTGAGTTAGGCAAAAAATTTGCTCGTCATATTATTTTGCACAACGTTTTCCTATTTTTCATCGTAACATAATTAAAGCTGCATAAGATTTCTCCTCAAACCGTGATAACTGTGATAAGTTATTCCACAACCATTCCTTGCGAAACGTTAAGTTTACCGAAATTATTTATTCGATCACAAAGTGAGAAATCTATCGAATAGTTTATACAGTTTGTAACGGTCATCTATCACCTTTAATTTGTGATTAAGATTCGTCATAAACTTAGCATCAAGGCTAAAGAAACACTTTCGATGAAAATGGTCAGCTTCGTTACGAAACTCATCAAAAATAGTGTTTCATATATAACATAAAAGTAGAAATGACCTATTATGTTGTAACGAGCGATCTTTGAGATATATTTTGTAAGCGAGGTCACTGTCAAATATACTTTGCGAAACTATTAGAAATACAATTCATCTGAAATCTCAGAGAAATACCTACATATTTTTATATATTTCATATGAGAATAGGTTCTAAAATAAATTGCAGATAACGTACGAAAACGAAACTGATTTCGTATGCATAAGTTCAACTTATAATTAAAGCTCATCAATCCTAACCTCTCTAATTTCGTGGCGAAATGTGGCGAATCAACAAAGATAACATTGTTCTATGTTTCCCGCAGTTCGTCGTTCTGTCCGTCCTCGTGGCCGCCGCGTGCGCCGCCCCTCAGTTCCAGCCTCAGTACCAGGCACAACAGCAGCAGCAGTACCAAGGACAAGTCATTCCCATACTCAAACAAGAACAAGAGGTCAACCCTGATGGCTCCTACCGATACAGGTAAATTGAGCAAAATTTTATTTACAAGGTAAACATTGTGAACGACGAACATCTGTTACGAGCTATTCTTCACGCAGTCAAACTTCATTGTTTTGAAATTATATCCCCGTGAAACAATAAAAAGTTATCTTTACTGAATCTGCCATCAAGATTTATGGCGGCCATAAAGTTAGTCATGACCTATCTATCATAATAAATATGTCAGCTTTGACCTTAAAAGTGCATGAGAGCTTTTTAAAGATGTTCTTTAAAAGTACATCAGCCAAATACGATACGCATAATATGCGTATCCTAAATATTATTATATTGTTTTAATTGACACGACTTCCAAATATAAGCTCGATATTCTTCCGATGTCATTCATAAATTCAGGACATATAGGTTAATATAACAATTAATATTATAATTGATGAAATTGACGAAACGTTAATCATGGCTATTTAATTAATGTCTCCCATAAAACGATGGTTTAGAAAAAGGTAATTTTGGAAAATTTGCATACTGATGAGCCCTAAAATATGTATCCATATCAGTTAAAGGATTGTGAAATATGATGAGATCATGTATGGATTCCTGATCAGTGTCGAGTGTGTTAAATGCTTAATTTGTGGGTGGCATCTGTGAAGCGTTCACAGCCAAGCCCTGATTACGCAACAAATTGGCTCAGGTGTTATAGCAGTGCATGAATACGTTGATATTTTCTGATTCACCTGATGCAAGACTCTCTCAAGTCTCTCAAGTCTTGCTCTTGCAAGACTTTATTAGTAACAAAATATGTCAGGGCACCATCTATCAAATTTAATTTAATCCTTAATGTGTCCTAAAATGCAGAATATTTTTTTTTGTGTTGACACATTATAAAACATCACATAATATGATGTTATTAAGGAATGCAATTTTTATGACATAGAAATCAAAATACATAATTAATTGGAAAACTTTAAAATTACATAATAAATAATAAAATTAATTATCTCCTTTTTGCAAATGTCAGATTCAAGTTGATATGCAACAACAAACCTAAAAAAAGAATGTTGTAACGAAAATCACCATATGTGGTATGCTAACAAAAGATTCCCAAGAGCAATAAATTGACAATGCATCATGATTGCACGACCTGAAAACGTTTTGGTGAAACATATCATTAGATTTGATCTTTTCGAGAGTGTGGCAGCGCCTTGAGCACTGCCTGATTCTTGTTTGTTATAACCTAAAGTGATTTAAGAAATCCTTAAAGTTAAAAGGAAAAACTATGAAGTATCTGATGATAGGATAAGATAGCATATTTCGTGGAAGAAGTATGGTCATCTTATTTGAGCTCGCATTTATAATTTTATGTCTGCTAGTCATAAGTACACTGTAAACTACGCATTTAATGAAGATTAAGGGATGTTTTTACTGTTATCCTTTTTTAACATACATTTTTACTCTTTCTGCAACATGAACATTAAAGCTTAAATACTATGTCCTTAGCATTGCAGCAAATTTTTATGTCATACACACTTACATAATGATTTGCCAAGTAATAACTAAGTCTATCATAATTTCGCATGTCTGCATTATCAGTAAAAGAATGAACATTGACCTCGATCGTCATTTGTTTTTACTTATAACCAATGCCTATGAGTTGCCTCACGAAAGACGTTAATTTCTATTATTCATTTTTTTTCTTTTTAGCTACGAGACCGGCAATGGCATCGCTGCCCAGGAGCAGGGGTACCTGAAGAACCCGGGACAAAAGGACGCTGAGGCACAAGTTGCTCAGGGAAGCTTCGCCTACAACTCACCTGAGGGCATCCCCATCTCCCTCACCTACACTGCTGATGAGAACGGTAATATATATTTTTACTTACGAGATCCCTTATTGAGGAAAGAATATTAAGTATTCTTCGTTCAGTAGTTTTTAAGAAATTTCTATGAAAATACAAATACCTGTTTAGATATGCTCTGACCTGATTTACGTCGCACAAGTATTCCGAAAATTTTAAAAGTAATTTTCAGAGAATTCAAGTTTTTAATACACCTACTTACTCTTAAAATCTGCTGCAATCAAAAACAAAATAAAAAGTTTCTGTTACAAAACGTTTAAAATGTCACAAAGTACTTTTCAAAAGCTAATTAACAACTGTATCTCCTTATAAAGTATTAGCTTCTTTAATTGGAAACTCTAACCAAGTGTTTCGTCTTTTCTTTATAAGGATGGTGCTGTTTTATTGTAGCTTTAATCCGTAGGTGGTCCACACCCAACTGTAATTCAGTACCTATTTGGACGTACAGATCTTTTGCTATATATTCTTGTAGAAAAGTTTTGGCACACTGGCGATAGCATCTTCGAATTACTTAAAAATTTACCGAAACTACAGATTAAATGCCTAATTTCAATCTCAATGTTTACAGCTGGAATATTTAATTACCTGTTAAAGTAACAATGATATAAATAGATAAACACACGTTTTGAGAAGAATGTTACACCTGCAGTTGTAATTAACTTCAGCTTATTTGATCATCCATTCAGATATGAATATTAAATTACATAGTCTTATGAAGTTTGCAACTACTAGAATCTGTTACGGTAAAATACGTGTAACGCAAATTGCAGCATTCAAACAAGTGTTATGGGCAATTAAGTAAAAGAACTAAGCTGCACGCTAGAGTAACAATTTCATTTAATATTTTGTTATTGTATATTAGAAACAATTCATTCAGTTTCCTCCAAATGAATGGACAAACTGGTCCATGGAAAATTCACCTTTATTGTAACAACTATGTATTAACAACGAATTGTATTTGCTTACAGGATTCCAGCCCCAGGGCGCTCATCTCCCCACTCCTCCCCCAATCCCAGAGGCTATCCTCCGCGCTCTCCAGTACATCGAATCCCATCCTCAGCAGCCCCAACAACAACAACCCATCTACCAACAACAGCCCTTCCAGCAACAAGGCTTCCGCGGTTAAGTGATCCAAACAACAACATGACGATATCGAACGATACTCATGGACGACTGTACCTATTACCATACAGTTAAGGTGTACACGTAGAATAAGTATCTATAACGATTGTTACTGTGATTTATTATAATTTTATAAGAAGAATTAAGAACGATAAGTAAAAAACAACAATTTAATATTTGACTGTTTTATTAAACCTTCTAGACCTATATTAAGTTATGAAAACACTATTGGATATCGTTTTTGTATGAAATCTTAGATAATTATTTAGAAAACCGTAAAAGTTTAGAGTTCTTACTCAATTTACAAAGTTGTGTGCCATAAAGTAATCAATAGAAAGACACTTCGAAGTATTTTCAAGTACAGTTTTACATGTTATGATAATAATTTAAAATGATTACTAAAGAACTACTGAAATGAATAAAGAGATGCATAACAGTTAGCAAACCGATAAATAATATAGGTGCCATAATCTAAGCGACATAAAGGAATATTTATTTAAATTACCGATTTGATGCATTTGTATGCTTGCGACATGGGTCATTGGGTCGGCCTACACACCGCTCATGACGCGTAACTTCTAAGTTGATGCACCCAATGCATTTCATTACTATGCATCTTACTACATGATCAAAATGCGTATGGATTAAATTAATGAAACAAGAATAAAATTTATCTATAGACATCTTAGTTAAGTTGGCCTATTTATTTCATAGTATTAATTTTGAAAAGGCGGAGTGTATAGTTCAGTAATGGTTTTCTAAATCATTTGAAAATGTATGACTTCATCCGCGTGGAATTTCTTGACCCCCCAAGCCACCTCGTCGCGTTGCATGGCATCACCAGCCCGCGCTATTAATTCGTTTACGCCTATCGTTCTTTCTGACTTTTTTTCATTTTGCTTGGCTCCTGAAGGTGGTAGCGTGAGATAAATAGCCTATAACCTTCCTCAAGAATTGGGCTGTCCAATGCAAAACGTATTTTTCAAATCCGACTGGTAGTTCCAGAGATTAGTGCGTTCAAACATACAAACAAGCGAACTCTTCAGCTTTATTATTAGTATAATAATATACACATAGATAAATTGATCATCAGTCAAAAAATTGGTTTACCTTTCAAGTTTTTTAGGTGAATGAATCCTTAGATAATATGCATCTAGATCGAGCCACCGCGTGGCCGGTCATGAGACAGCAATATAATACTTTTTCTAGGTTATGTGGTATGAGAAATGAAGTTTAACGTAAGAAATCTTCCATATTTTGGACTGAAACCCATGTCAATACATTCGCAGAATGCAAAAACTGTTCAAAAAAGTTAAATTAATCGACGCAAGATAAATTTTGTAACAGTGAAAGTACTTTGATTGGCTAACATTCAAAAGTTTGCCATGCAAAAATACGGCTCGCCGTAAGGGATACGATACTTTGTCTCAATTTTCCTACTTATTTCGCATATATGTGTCTCACTTCCACACTTCACACTGTAATCATGGCAACGTCTAGATGTTTAATGTCATTGGAAAAAAAAATATAAAAATACTTTATCAAAAAAGTTGTCACAGGTTTGGGTGGTGGTGATGTGGTTTGGGTTTGGGTGGGTGTATTTTGAGATTTTTGTTTGTATCCATGATTTAGAAAAAAAAACTCCACACTTGTCACTAGACACTATTGAAGATGTTTATAATAAGCTATTAGGCTGCTCCCGATACCTATTGGATACGCATTGGATTAAGGCTGGACTCACACATACTGAATTCCTCTCTGAATTCAGAGTTGGAATTCATAATTTGAATTCCGGCAAGCTGCCTCACACATATCTTAAAAATTCAGATAAATCAGTAGTCTCGTGTTTGTCGGCTCAGGCAAACGTCTTGGATAAGGAAGAGGAATTAATCCTCATCGCACTATACTCTTAGCTACTACTTTTTATTTTTCTTTCGTTTTCAGCTAATGTTTCCCAACTTGGAATTAAAATTGCATATATTTGCAACCACGCTATATCTTTTTTTCCCTATCGTGATAATCCTCAATGGAAGTGTTCTATATACAAGGGCGGCTTTCATGTCCGTTTGCCCCGCACGGCCCCCCAGAATTTGCGTTTTGGGTGTGCACCAATGCAATGTACTCGCCTCTAGGAGTATATGTACCGGTTTCTTTTTCAATGTACCTCTGTACTTTTGAAGAAATATGCAAAAAAAGGGGGTCGTGCCAGCCAAACGTTTTCAGCTCGGCCCCCGTGTAACTTGAAAAGTATATAGCGTTTTAAAAAGTTTCTTAAACTCAAGGAATGTACTCTATTAACACGTTATATGTGCCGCAACAGATATTGTGAATTCGTAATAATAAATAATTTATAGATGTGGATAGGGGGCCGTGCTGGAAAAAACAATTATAAGAAAATATCTAAAAAGGACAAAACACCCTTATCCAAAAACTATTAGAAAATAATTGATGTGCGGCAAGTAACATATGTACCGCTTTGGTTTCTCATACAACTTGCTAAATTTGAAAAATAAACCAATTTTAGTTTATTCAGCACGGCCCTCTATAGTTGCCTATATCTTTTTAAATATGACATGTTTGTTTACAAAATTCGATTTCCTGAATTACGTATAGGAGTACATTCATTCCAAATAAATTGCGATTCTGCTGTATTAGTACTTTAAATGATAAATTAAATTTAAAATATCATACATTACAACTTATGGGGTGACCATGATACAGGATTTTGACGTCAGTGTGATACGTAGTTTGCATGTTGCGATGTAGATGGCGCCACATAACTTATAACTTAAAACTTACCTGTTTATTTTAACAATCCATTTCCGTGCTTGAAATAGAATTCACTGCACAACCACACGTAGAAAATGCGTGAATACTGAAATTATTGGAGTCAGTGAACTAATAGGGACCGCACACGAGTCTTAACGGTTATAATTCCTTTATAAGATGTCATCGCTAATATTAAACGAAGAAGAAAAAAACAAATTATAAAAAGTAATGTTTATTTCAATGTAGTCACATAATTTAAGAATTAATATAGGTAAGTATAGAATATTATGTACAGTAGGCTGCATCAATTGGGTACCCCAGTTGTATTAAAATTAACTTTGCTACAACTTTGCAATTCAAACAATACCCTTAAGAATAATACAAAAAGTGTTTCTTATGACCGGACGAGATTCGAACCATCGAATCATTGGTTATATATACAACGAAAACCGCGAGCTCTTACCAACTAAGCCCTAATCTACTTGGCGTTATAACTCTGTCTCTGTCTATGAAATCGTAGTGAATGAATAGTTTGTTATTAGAGGGTAGTTATGCATTATATTTTACTGACCTATAGTGAAGTTACCATCTGACGAGTCTAGTTTTGATTCACCTTTCGCATTTGTCTAGGAACCCGTTTGTCTCAGTTGGCAAAATATGTCTAAGGTAACTGTAAATTATCAAATCAAATAATTATTGTAAAATATAAATCTTTGTAGTTTTGTTACATAATATCAATATTAAATATTATTAAATGATTGTTAACCCGTCGCACGCCAATTAGCAGACGCAATAGATTTTTTATTGTTATCTGCACACCTGGGTGTCAATCGACGTTTAAAGACTCAAACTCAAACTCAAACACAAACTCAAACTCAAAGCATTTATTTCAATTAAACCAATTACAGGCACTTTTGAATTGTCAAAGAGTCGGTCAGTAGGTAAGTCAGAAAGTTGAAGCTAGTTGCCCATTCCAAAACGTAGATCTATGGAGAAGAACGGGCAAGAAACTCCACGGACACTCTTTTAAATCAAAATATGGTTACAAAATATTGGTTACATCATTCATGTTGAAATTATACATGTGAGAACGATGAACGTTAAAAGCGTCCGTAATAAAAAAAAAAAAAAAAAAAAAATTCAAAATTAAAATAAGCCGTGGCAGCTAAGGTATGACCAGCCTCCACCAACAGCGCCCGTTCACGAACCTGACGTATGGATTCGTTAAATGATCCAACACACGCGCCACCATCAGCGAGGCATTAGAGTGAGCATGACACACTCTCAGCCGCCAGGGCACATCCAAGTCAAATAAAGACGTACCCAGTAAATGGTAGCTTTAGAGTAGGTACATAGTACTCACACATGTGCTAAGCAATTATACAATACAATGGTGATTGAGTCTACACAATGCAAAGCTATTCTTACAATCTTCAGCAGTTCCAACAGTATGTTCAAATGTTAATTAATTAGTTGAGGTTGTGGAGCAGGACCAGCATGAAGCCAAGCATTTTTATCATTTATGTAATCCCCAACGTATAATATGCCTGCCTGCATAGTGTGCGTTTTATACAAGTTTTAAATTTCGTCTCATTTAGTTGAAGTATGTGTGGAGGTATTTTATTGTAACATTTTAAACAGTACCCCATGAACGATGAGTCTACTTTAGCCAGCCTGAAACCTGGTTGAGCTAATAGGTCCTTATTTCTAGTATTATAATTATGCCTTTCACCTCTTTTATTAAAAAGATGTAAATTTTTTCTTACGTACATGATGTTTTCGTAGATATATTGACAAGGTACCGTCATGATGTTAATATCCTTAAACAGTTCCCTTAGAGAATCGCGCCTGCGAAGATTATATATGGCTCTGATGGCTCGTTTCTGCAGAATAAAAATGGACTCGAAATCTGCAGCCCGTCCCCAAAGTAAAATACCGTAAGACATGATACTATGAAAGTAACTAAAATAGACTAGCCTCGCGGTATCTACATCAGTAAATTGACGGATTTTTCTGACAGCATAAGCTGCTGAACTTAGCCGTCCTGCAAGTGATATTAAATGAGGACCCCATTGTAGCCTTGAGTCGAGCGTAATCCCCAGGAAAACGGTTTTATCGACGAATTCTAGTTTATCTTGATTCAATACTATCTCACAATCACTACTTTTGACATTTGGTAAATAAAATCTGATGCACTTAGTTTTTTTCCCATTTAATACTAAATTATTAGCAGTGAACCAATTTTGGATCTGCAGTAGGGCGTTATTAACGTCGTCAAAATTTGTAGCACGTCTATCTACCTTAAAAATTAATGAAGTATCATCAGCAAATAGCACCATTTGTGGTTGATTTTTTAATAAATGGAGTAAATCATTAATATACACAAAAAAGAGGAAAGCACCCAATATCGAGCCTTGTGGAACACCCATTTATTTGAACTTGCTGTTGTCTATCATTCAAATAAGATTTTACTAAACTGAGGGCAAGTTTTCCAAGTCCGTAATGCTCAAGTTTCAAGAGTAAGGTTTCATGATCGACGCAATCAAATGCCTTGGAGAGGTCACAAAAAATGCCTATGGCATCTTGGGCCTCTTCTCACGCGTTAAAAATGTGTTTTAATAAGGTTACACCGGCGTCGGTCGTACAACGTCCTTTGGTGAAACCAAACTGTTGATCGTGAAGTATTTTATTCGTGATAAAGTGATTGAGCATTTGATTAAGCATTACCTTTTCAAACACCTTGCTGAAAACCGGCAACACGGATACTGGTCTATAATTATTTTTGTCTTTACTGTCTCCGGATTTAAAAAGTGGAATTACCTTACTGTATTTCATTAAATCCGGGAAAACTCCTTGATCTACACAAAAATTAAATATTAAGGCTAAGTAAGGCGCTATAGTCTCAATTATGGAGGTACAGACTTTAATGGACATTCCCCAAAGATCTTCGGTCAGTTTGATCTTAATTTGCTTAAAAGCTTTTATTACTGTTATGGGGTTAATATGCTTAAAGTTAAATTCAATCGGGCAGGCCGAAACGTTCACCCTTACTAAATCAAAAGAGAGTGAGGGCGAGGAGTTTAAGACCTCAGTAGTTTTAAGTGGGATACTGGTAAAGAAATTTACAAATTCTTGAGCAACTTCTTTGCTATAGGAAATGAGACCACATGACGACTCCAGTGTGTAATCAATATTATGCTTTCTGTTCCTGTTCGTTTCACTGTTGATAATTTTCCAAACTGTCTTTATTTTATTATCTGCTGATTTAACCTTGTTGCTAATGTATAAGGCTTTAGCTGCCTTACAAGTGTTCTTAAAAACTCTAGAGTAAGTAGCAACATACTTATTAAAAGTTTCCGTGTTAATATAAGGCTTAAGGCCATACAGCACGAAAAGTCTTTCCCTACTTTTCCTGAGTCCTTTAGTTGCCCAGTCACTAAATAGAAACTTAGGGCTGATGGTTTTTTTAATCTTCTTAAATGAATTATCGAACTCTGTTTGGACTACCGAAAAGAATTCTTTATACAAAATATTAACATTGTTCATTTTCAGTTCTTGATCATTTAACTTACAAATTAAAGTGTTATTAAATTTATTTAAATTAACAGATGTTATTGGTCTGGATTGTATCTGCACTTTTTGCATAGTTATGTTGGACTCAAAAGTTACGGTTTGACTACTGTGATCAGAAGGGAGATAATCAACAATGGATTTATCTAAATAGTCACAACAACAGAAAACATTATCAATACATGTAGCAGTAGTCGTGGTTATTCGGGTAGGTTCTACAAACACATTTGATAAATTAAATGATTTAAACAAATTTAATAATCTACTGGTATTTGAATTATTTTCTAAAATATTAATATTGAAGTCGCCACAGATAATTACTGACTTATTACCAGCTGCAAGTCTTGACATAACTTCTTCCATTACTGACTCGAATATAGAGTAGTTTTGATAATTTGGGGGTCTGTAAACGCACACTATGACATGCTTATCTAGCTCAACACAGGAAAGTTCAATACTATGTTCAAACGATAGTTCAACTATGTCTTTACGATTTTTCGATTTAATACAATTTTTAATTAGGATTAATGAACCACCACGCGCCATTGATGTTCGATTAAAACAACTGGCCACACTATAATTCTCATAATTAATTAACATTTCGTAATCTTTTAACCAATGCTCGGTTAAACAAATAATGTCAAACTTTGTTTTTTTCTAAAAACAATTCAATTTCCAATTGTTTGGATGAAAAACCTTGAATATTTTGATGAAATAATTTCAAGTATTTCTGCTTAGCCCCTTTTCTACAGTTAACTATTTTAGAGCTAGAAAATACCTTTTTGTTATTAAGTGTAACTATACTGTTAGTGGTACTTTCTGTTGTCTTACAAACTAGCTTAAATTAATAACCACCTTAACATTAGTACTATTACTAACTGTGGTGCTAAGTGTGTGAGTTTGGCTGATTTTAGACCCAAAACCCCCGCGAGTGGGGAGGGTTGGGGGTTAGTTGCGAACCCCATAGGTTCACAACTACTGATAATGATATGTTTTCCATCGGATGATGTTTTTTTACGTTTATATATACGTGATCTACGCTTATATACCTATTATGTAAAGTTTTGTCTTTTTGCACACTTGGGGTGCATTTGACACGCGGGGGGGGGGAGGGGAGGTTAGCTGCGAACTCCATAAGTTCACACTAATGATTTGATTGGTTTTCCATCGGATGATGTTTTTTTACATTTATATATATGTGATATAAGCTTATGTACCGAACAAAAAAAGGGTTTTTCTTATGCACACATGGGGTGCATTCGACACTTGAGGGGTTAAAGATGACTTCGACATACTAATTATGTCTGGGTTAATATTAAAAGCTAATAGCTATTTGATGTCTAAAACTACTGGGCAGATACACCGTATCCCTAGTCGAGCTTAGCTTATCAACAAAAATGTTGGTGTCAAAAAATATAAACTTGTCACTATGGTGACTAACTAAAAATTGCATGTAATTATTTAACATGTGAATGTAGTTGTTTTGTCTGTTTGACAAGTACTTAAAGTATGGAAAAGCACACAAAATTATTTTCTTACAATTTAACTTCAATAGCTCGGTGACACTATCAGTAATATCATCTTTTTTAACATTAAGGCTGCTACCTATAAGTATAGTAATAATGGCATTAGGATCATATTCATTTTTAGTTATTGAAGCCATTATTTGTTTGTAGGAAGACTGAGGCATACAATAGTTTAGAGAAGAATGACTCAGGTTGTTGCTAAGTAATTTTTCTAACCCTTTTCCAAAACTATCAGAAAACATAATGGAATTATAACATACTTTACTACTACAAGGAACAGCACTAGCATCTGTCTGAACTACTAGCAATGGACCTAGTTCAATATCTGGTGTATCTTGACAAGACATAGATACCTGAGCACTGAGCAAGAGTTACAGTGTTTTATTTTTCTTGTTTTAAAATTAAATTAAAAAAAAAAACAAATGGGTACTTAAAATACAAAAGACTTTAAAGTAAAAAAAAATACATAATGTATGATAAAATACACAATTCGTGCCTAAGATTTGAACCTCCAATCTTAGGCACGGCGAGCGGTCTTGAAACCTCTGATCTATTTAGACGTTGAATAACTCTTCGTAAATGTCAACCCTGTCGTAAATGTCAAATATTAGAAGTATTAACGTTTTATTGAATAAGACAATAATAAAAACAGATTAAGTTAAAAATAAATACTAGCATAAACTTATTTATTCACAAAAACAATACATTAATTTATAATAAAATGTTTTTGAAAATACAAAAACCAACTTCGGCCTATCACGGATTTGAACCCACATGTCTTTTGAGGGGTACCCAATTGATGCAGCCCACTCTACCTAATATATGGAATCATGGTCACCCCATCAGTTATAATGTATGATATTTTAGATTCAATTTATCTTTTAAAGTACTAATACAGCAGAATCGCAATTCATTTGGAATGAATGTACTTCTATACGTAATTCAGGAAGTCGAATTTTGTAAACAAATATGTCATATTTAAAAAGATATAGGCAACTATAGAGGGCCGTACTGAATAAACTAAAATTGGTTTATTTTTCAAATTTAGCAAGTTGTATGAGAAACCAAAGCGGTACATATGTTACTTGCCGCACATCAATTATTTTCTAATAGTTTTTGGATAAGGGTGTTTTGTCTTTTTTAGATATTTTCTTATAATTGTTTTTTCCAGCACGACCCCCTACCCACATCTATAAATTATTTATTATTACGAATTCACAATATCTGTTGCGACACATATAACGTGTTAATAGAGTACATTCCTTGAGTTTAAGAAACTTTTTAAAACGCTATATATTTTTCAAGTTACACGGGGGCCGAGCTGTAAACGTTTGGCTGGCACGACCCCCTTTTTTTGCATATTTCTTCAAAAGTACAGAGGTACATTGAAAAAGAAACCGGTACATATACTCCTAGAGGCGAGTACATTGCATTGGTGCACACCCAAAACGCAAATTCTGGGGGGCCGTGCGGGGCAAACGGACATCGGCTTTCGACGCACAATGTTAAATTTTTCGTGCCAGACATACTTCACAAGTCACAACATGACTAACCGTACCGCAGTGCGATTCTGCAACCATCTGACCGTGAAAACTTAGGTGAAGTGAGCGTGGAGTGAGCTGTCAATAGTGTCAATTCCTAGCAAAAACAAACTCACTTCACTTAAGTTTTCACGGTGAGATTTTTACAGAATCGACCGGCTGAAACAATTCATAATCTGATTCCGGTGTGTGTGTGTTCGCGTGTTCAAATGTATATAAAAACGCGCGTTATGAAATCATAATCTTAAAGATTCAGTGTCATTCTTACAGATCGATCTGAGAAAATCATAATCTGAAAACATCAGAATGTGAGTGGAGCATAATTAAATTGTATGTAATTCCGACCTTTCTTAATTAATAATATGAATTCTGACTCTGAATCCAGAAAGGTATTCAGAATGTGTGAGTGTAGTTGACAGTTGGTTGCGGCGACCTAACTTCTAGTACACACCATAAGTTACCCAAGCAGAGCCCATACAACTTGTACGCACAATGTTGTTGTCATTTATCACCATAACAAATAAATCATACGGCAATATACACACAGTTGACCAATGAATTATTCGTGTTTATTTCACTATTTGACAGGCTTTTAATATACTTCTGGTTATGTAATATGTTTAGTTTAAGCTTTACATAAGAATTGACAAGTAAACCGGACACTAGTAGTAGGCCAGAAAACGGTGCGAAGGATGACAAATCAATGTGACAACATTTTATTGTTTTTGAGCTTCTTTATTTGAAATTCTAGTTTGTAGAAATCATGGAATTAGTATGTACTATACAGGTAGAAATATACAAAGACATTTTTTATTGATGATAGACGGTACAAAGCGAACAACATCAAAATCTATTTGCAATTAGATCAAACCTCGCTCAGGTTACCACCAGTGTACCACACTTTTGAAATAAATACAACTAGTAACAATGAGATTTTTAGAAGCTTAGACAATTTTAAGGGCACCAGCCTGATACTTAGTTAAGTTATTATTATACTCCTATGAACTGACGTTTCAAGAGAATTACTTAAAGGTTACAAGATTGGTATCTCGTAAGTAACGTAGTTTGAATAATCGCTGACCTTATTAACATCAAAATTAGACAGGTTAACTTTATTTCTGTCCATTGAAATCCGTAATTATATGCTTATTTATTTTATTGAAACACTAGCTTTTGCCCGCGGCTTCGCCGTACACCCCCCAACACCCCCCAATCCCTCCTGAGGGGGTAGTATAAGAAAACTAAAAATAAAAACTTTATAATTTATTTAGGTAAATACTCATGCCAAGTTTCAAGTCTAATAACTCAAGGAATAAGATTTTTCATACAAACTTTCATCCCCTATTAAATTCCATCCCTAAAGGGGACACCCTTAGGGAAGGAATTTCCAAAAATCCTTCCTTAGTGGATGCCTACACTGTATAAGGTATCTATGTGCAAAATTTCAAGTCTCTAGGTCCAGCGGTTTGGGCTGTGCGTTCATATATCAGTCAGTCAATCAATCAGTCAGTCAGGACTTTGAATCTTGTAATCTATATCTATAAAAGAAAAGCGTTACTGACTGACTGACTGACTGACTGACTGACTGACTGACTGACTGACTGACTGACTGACTGATCTATCAACATACAGCTGAAACCACTGAACGGATTAGGCTGAAATTTGGAACACAGGTAGCTATTATGACCTAGGCATCCGCTAAGAAAGGGTTTTTGGAAATTCGACCTTTAAGGGGGTAAAATGGGGGGATATTGTTTGTATGAAAAATCTTATTCCTTGAGTTAATAAACTTGAAACTTGGCACGAATATTTATCTAATTAAATTATGATTTTTGTGATTTTTGTTTTTCTAAACTACCCCCTAAAGGGTAATTGGGGGGTCTCAAAGTTTGTATGGAAAATTTTTAACGCGCAATCCGATTAACTTAAAACTTAGTATTTTATACTTAAAACCAAAAATAAAGAATAATGTGTGTCAGGGTTTTTCGAAAATCTACCTGTAACGGTGTGAAAAGGGGTAGTCAATTTCACTGGGGAGGATTTTACTGCGTGGCTTGATTAACTCGAAAATTGGTGTAAATAATCTTTCAGTCAAGTTACGGAAATATCCCAAACGATTTTTTAAAATTCCATCCCTGTGGGGGGTGAAAACAGGGAATATAGTTTATATGAAAAATCTTATTCATTTGGTTAATTAACTTGAAACTTGGCACAAATACTTGCCTAAGCAAGTAATAAAGTTTGTCAGTAATAGTTGTTCCCCTAGAGGGAAGGGTAGAGGGGAGGGGGAAGAGGAGAGGTGGTTAGGAGAGAAAGCGGGAAGGGGAGGGTGTGGTGAGAGGTAGAGGGAGGGGACGGGTGGTGAGGAGGGAGAGGGGGTGGATGATGGAGGGAGGGTGGAGAGCGATATGAGGGTGCAGTGAGGGGGAGGGTGCAGTGAGGGGAGGGTGTGGAGAAGGAAAGAGGGGGAAGGGAGGAGTTAGTGAGGGTGGAGGGGAATTGGAAAGCGGTGAAGGGGTGTGAGAGGGGGTTAGAGGGGGAGGAGGAGGTTAGCGGGGAAGTGAGGTAGGGCATAAAAACAGTAGTAATCTCCAGTCGTGCGTCGGTGCTGACACACATTTTTTTTGTTTGTTTGAAAGCGTTAATCTCTGGAACTACCAGTCCCAGTCCAGTCCAGTTTAATAATTATTTTTACGGAAGGCTATAGGCGCGTGGGTGGATGAAAAGAAAAGTCCTGACTGATTGAATGACTCATCAACGCCCAGCCTAAACCCTTGGACTTATAAAGCTGACATTTTGAACAGAGGTTCCCTAAGGTAGACAAGAAATAAGGAAGGATTTTTGTTCCCGTATGGGATATTTTCCGATAGCCACGCGGGCAAAGCCGCGGGCAAAAGCTAGTTATATATATATAGATTACTCAAATGTAAAAGAAGAAGTAATTTTAGTATGTGATGGACAGATAAAGCATGGCTGCAACTTATGTTTATATTTAGTACTAATGTTTGATTAAATGTTAAAATAAGATTCTCCGGGAAATCAAGCTATTAGCAGAGCTTAATATTTTATACACCTTTCCAAATACAGTTATAAATTGAATATGAGATGAGATTACCACCTTATTAGTTGCCTATTACCACTCTATGCTAATGTTTTCCTAATTAGACCTAGTCCAGTGCCTACCTTTTCCTGTTCCTTACTAGGTCTTAATGATCTGGACCAAAGTTCAAACGTACATCCGATGTATGATGCCAATTAACAGAACTAATTTACGCACATGCTAAAAAAAAATTCATACACCTAAGGTCAAGTAACTTTAAAAAATCCATAACATACACAAATAATTATTATGCCTTAAGTATTGAATCTAGAACGAATCTTTTTTTTTTAATTATCGATTTAGTATCCTTACAGCAGTAGGTACCTAACGTAAAGGTATCTAAAAACTCGGCATACAGAGCCATCTATGCAAAGTCATAAGCACTTGCTACTAAGTGAGGGCCGTGTTTGTAAAGATGTAGCCTCTAAAAAATCGATGAACAAAGAGAATGTATACTGTATAGTGATCAATGCCATTGCAATACGTGAGTATACCGGTAGATGGTAGTATATAAAACTCCTCACTGCCAATATTTTTGTCTCTCCAATATGCTTTGAAACTAAGATATAACTGATAAAACAGTTTAAAGTGTCAGTTTTTATGAAAGTCGAAAAATTTTAAATACTGTTGCTGTAAGCTACTCTGCCTCACAGCTGGGCAAAAGCTATCGACTTTCAAGCTTTTTGACTTTGTGAATCCCGACTTGGACTTCCCGTTTGATTAATTTTTAGGGTTCCGTAGTCAACAAGGAACCCTTATAGTTTCGCTATGTCCGTCCGTCTGTCTGTCTGTCCGTCCGCAGCTTAGCTCAGAGACTCCTAGTACTAGAAAGCTATAATTTGGCATGGATATACATATTCATCACGCCGAAAGATTGGTAAAATAAAATTGTTGTAAGGTACCTTCTATACATGTCAAGTGGGGATGTTTTTTTTTCTCGTCTATCCCATGGTGTGGGATGTTGTTAGACGGGTCTTTCAAAAATATTGTGGGTTTGTTAAAACAATTTTTCGATTTTGGGGATCCGTTTCTGAAATATTAAGCTTTAAAGTGCTAATTTTTGTTAGAGTCAAGTGTCTCCCCCCCCCCTCTGGCAGATAAACGGTTGCTTTTGGATGGATGAAAAAAATCACGGTGGTATATAACGAAATTAAAAGGAAAAATATCACAGCAAAGTAGGCTTTTCAAGTTTACGAGTAATAGTCAACCAACTTACATTTGCTGTTGTTACTGCAGTGTTAAGTTTGTTCTTGGGATAAATAATTCATCCCAACTACGGAACCCTTCATTGTGCGTGGTCTGACACGCACTTGGCCGGTTTTTTAAGTCTTGTTTAAGAACTACAAATAATTTAATAACACATTTCTGTGACAAGACAGCGGCAAAACATCACAAAAGTCGCATATTCGACGTTACCTAGTGATTCAATCACTTACGAGTAAAGCCTCTTACAGACAGAGGCGATATCACCTCTGTCTGTAAGAGCTTTAAGCATACGGGTACAGCATCAATTTTTATAACAACAGCAATAACTTGACCTATCTCAATACCAAGATAATAACCATAATGACATATTACTGTCAGAATAGCTAAGATTAGAAAAGATGCAGACAGCATAATTATAGTATCCAATAATTGATACCCTTTACAAAATGAGTCGTATGTGCAATATGTGTAATCCAATCATAGGACGTATTCACGATGGGCCAGTTACCTTTGGTTCGACGTCCCATCTGTCACCTTACATAACTATTGAAATCTTGGCTCGACAATACGAGGTACGGTTTCATCATCATTATGTGACACATCATAAATCAATTGTTGGACATTACGCTAAACAATGACACCTGAACTTTACTAGGTTGGTTATGTAATCAATTTGTGACCCAGAATAGGTACAGTCAGAAGTAAAAATATTTAAAAGCCTGCCTCCTTATGATATTCCATATTAGGACGTTTTGGAACTTCTACACCGGTTTAGAAACGTACCTACGGATTTCATTTGCGGTGTGCAAGTTTCGTGAGCCTTATTATGTGATCGCACTTTTCTTCCTAAATCTTTGTAATGCTGATGCTGGTATCAATTCAACTTCAAGCCAGAACAGGTTAAATGCAAGCAATGATTTACAATGCCCAAAAAAAAAACACCTTTAATATTTCTATGCTCTACACAGCGGAAACGTGTGTGGTTAAGTAGGGCACAAATAACCTGTGAACAACAGCCTAATGTAAATTTATTTTTAACCGACTTCTAAAAAAGGAGGAGGTTTTCAATTCGAATGTTTGTATTTTTTTGTATCTACTTAACTTCGGTAAATAATTTAAAATTAACAGAATCTTTTCGGTAGTTCTACGGACACTTTCCGGGGAGCTCTTTATTTAGATCAATATTTTCGAGACATCGTAAGAAGATGTACTTACCTACATTATTGTTATTCTACTCAAGCACTCTAAAAACTGCACCACTAACTTCTTATGCAGCTATAACTAGGAAATAATAATTTAAGGAAGCTGATACATAAGTACCTTTTTTAGAATGACCTATACACTGAGCGTGACCTCCAATTAGTAGTATCAAAATGCGGTAAACATCAATAGATTAACTAAGTCTACATAGTGATGTTTCTATAAGACAAAATATAAAATATCGAAAAATCGATGTCTACTTTTTGACATTGTTGTTCCAATATCATATTGGTGTCTAATTAGATTTCTGCATTATCTGATAAATTCATCCGCATAATATTGCAGATAATTTATAAATAAAAATGAAATTTTAAAACCGTTAGCGACCTGTTTTGTTAAAGTTTAGTTTATTGTGGACATTTCATATACTGGAGTATATGATATTTAACAGATATGGAAACACTATCTCATACAAACAAGTAAACAACACGCAGTAGCTGTCACTAATGTCAAATGTCAGTCACCACGAATGGCGGGAAAAGGATGAAAGTGCAACAGCCGTGCACGAGGAGGCTTGGAGTGATGACGAATCAGTATAGTAGTGTAATTAATCAGCTTAAATACGGGATCAACAGGATTCTACACCTATATCATATAGCTTAAGGAATACTAAGATTCAAATGAGCCATTCCCTGAATTCATAGTGATGTACTAAGCAGGTAGTCATTCCATGTGTAGGTATTTAATTGTTATCTAACAGTCACTAAGAGTCACATAATATATGACGAAAAAGCATTCCTAATGTAGAAATACATTAAAAAAAATTGTGATCAATAATTATTATTAAGTTCAGAAAGCGTCTTTAAAAGCGTCCGGCTTATATATAATAAGCCGGACGCTTCTAAACATACGGCATTTGTGATTTGAGTGTGAATATAATTAACCTATCAAAAGATTTTTAAATAATCTACAAGTTTTTACCGTAGATTTAAATTACAGCTCACGGTACAGACCTTGCGCATTATTTCAAGCCAATCTCGATCTCAGATCACAGAAGATATTATCATAAAACGTTCAAAATGATTCGAATAATCACCGCGTGCGCACTGGTTTCACTGGCTGCTGCTGCAGTCATCCCTGATGATGCTCAAGCTAAAATTGTTAGCTATCACAACGAAAATGACGGCTCTGGCAACTACGACTTTGGGTAAGTCTGCTTGACTTTGATGTTAAAGACAGGACTTTCTAGAACATGAATAAATTAAACTGTCTCGTAATGTAGGTACAGTTTTTTTAAATGCCAAAAAACACAAAATTCATTTAATTAAGGAATAAAGTCTCTAACTTTTAGATTCGAGTTTATAATGTAAAAAAAGCTAGACATTCCCTAAAAGTTAATTTAAAATTTTCAATGGAGCCTTATCTTTAACATTAACCAACAAAAATTTGCTTAAGTTAACACCATGTAACATAACATAGCATATGCTTTTGTAATTGTGTGTTTTATTGCAGCTTTGAAACGTCCAATGGCCTAATACGTGAAGAAACCGGACGCGTGTACAACGCCGGCGCAGAAAACCAATTTGTGGATGTCCAAGGCTCGTACTCGTACACTGACGATGATGGCAAACTAGTTGAAGTCTATTACCGTGCTGATCAAGAAGGTTATCATGTCGTGCCAAAACCAGTAAGTTTGTTTTAATAATCCTTTATTAATTTACGTGATTATTGCATTTCATAAGTACGGTATTTTACTCTATAGGAGAAAAAATCTAAAAATATATTATTTAGATAGCTTAGACAAAAAGCAGTCGAAAAATGTTAGCTTTAGTTCGTAAAATAACAATATAAATTTTAAAATTCAAATCAAAGTTTTCAGTTTTTTAATCTGTTTTCTAACACCATGAAATTAGCTGCCATGTTATTACGTCATTACGGTAGTATCTAAATTTAAAAGTGTCAATGTCAACTGTCAACCTATCAGCGTATAATAAAAGTGTTTGTTTACTGACTAACTGACGTCATGACCACAGAGCAATATGGCGTCCACTGCGTCCAGCGTTTTCGCGCGAAATTTGAAAATGTAAAATTGAAATGCATTTTTATGGCACTTATCAATGAATAAAAATTTTGTGTTTTTTTTAATGGCCTATTAGCACTATAGTATCTAATTGAAATACTTTTCAAAAATGGGTGTAACAATACCCTATTACCTGAAGTAAATATAGGTACCTACCAACATTAAACAAAAGCAAACATTTATTATTATTTAGACTTAAGCATTGGTTTCCTACTTAGGAAACTTAAGGCGAGTAGTGCTGCTAATTAGCACCACCATTAAGAAAATAATAATAAATCTGGAGATACGGAACATTTTGAAATTTCCTATGCTCACATTTTTTGTCAGATGAGGTAGAATTTTTTGTATCAAAAAAATCTACTCTAAACCTCCTAGGTTCGGAGCTTTAGAAGTTAGAGTTCTAACTCGCGTTTGACTAAAAATGTGAGCATAGGACTTATTTTTTTTTCTCAATGATGGTGCCAGCTAGCAGCACTACTCGCCTTAAGAACTGATTTTTCCAACGCCAGATATTTATTATGTATATGCGAGGAATAATTATGCATTTTTTCCATACGTGAAACTAATTATTAATATCTTATGAACTTAGTAAAAAAACCAAACAGGTTATTTTAATTTAAAAATGTTAATGATACGAACGACACAACCGAAATCCGAATTTTATTTACGAAGTATCTTATATTTATAGAATTGTCTGTCGTAATGGCCAAGTGGTTAACACCTCACCTATGCATGTTCAAATCCGGGCGAGTACTAATGGTGTGGTATCTTGTTACTGACATTGGTGATGGAAAAACATAATGAGGAAACCTAGACTTATAATATATAAGTCTGAAGTCGCCAACCCGTCTTGAGCAAGCGTGGTGATCAATGCTCGTGTCTTCTGTGTATGAGAAGATCCGAGGCTTGCATTTGGATAATAATAGACTGGTATTACCGTATTATTATATAGAAGACTAGCGGACTGGACAGACGTTGTCCTGTCTGAACAATCCTAGAACCCGACTTCAGCGCCACCTATCGGGTCCATTTGTGTTTTCAAACTATCCAGGAACCCATTGAAATATACACACAAAATTTCAAGTTAATCGGTCCAGCCGTTTAGGAAGAGTTAGGTGACAAACACACCTACAGAAGAATTATAATATACTAGCTGACCCCGACAGACGTTGTCCTGTCCCAATTTCAATATTCTCATATAAAATCCACTTTCAGTTTTCCAGAAAGTTGCCAGGAAAATTGGATTTCCTGGCAACTTTTCCAATTTTTCTCATCGTTTAAACCTTCCCTGGACTACGTCAAACATTTCAAAACCAAAATCAGCTAAATCGGCCCAGCCGTTCTTGAGTTATAGAATTACAACGAAAAGTGGCATTGATTTTTATAGATATAGATATTATTAAGATAATCATTTTACTAACAGGTTTCAGTATTAATTGCTTGCTTTCCTGAAAGACCTACCTATAGTTATAAGGTACCTACATAAGTTTTTTTTTTTGTAGAAGTAAGATCATCCTCCCTCTTCACAATTTTTTCGTGTCATGCTAATTATTAAAAAAACTTTTTTAAAAAAAAAAACCGACTTCCAAAAAAACACTACAAAGTGAAAAATAACTTTAATTTCGGAAGTCGAAATTAAAGTTATTTTACGAATTGAGAAAGTATGATTCACTTTTTACTGATTTCCCACAGCTGTTTAATTTTTTGAATAAAATTATATTTGTAAGGACTCGTAAGGACTAACATTCATTGTTATTACGTGTCAACCCAACCTGAATTAAGTTAATTGTACAAACATGAATATTTTTGATGGATACATCTTTTTAACCGACTTCCAAAAGGAGGAGGTTCTCAATTCGTCGGAACCTTTTTTTTTTTTTTTTTTTTTTTTTTATGTATGTTCCCCAATTACTCGACAATGGCTAGACCGATTTGGATTTTTCTTTTTTTGTTCGAAAGGGTATACGTCCCAAGTGGTCCCATGATCATCAAGTCAGGATCTGATGATGGGATCCCATGGAAATCGAGCGAAACCCTCAAATTTTATGGGCACACCTATATCGATTTCGGTATTTTTTATAGTAACTCGTGCATTTGCTCTCGGAAAGTACCATTCGGTGAACTGGAACTGATGATGAAGACCACAGAGGGCCATCGGAAATACTCAATTATATCTAAGTATATCACAGGTTGCGATTCGATTACTTTATTATGGTTTATGCTCGTCAAAATGCATAATGGTAATGGTGACTTCACCATGAGCTCCAGTTCTCGTGGTTCTTACTAGGAGAACTCCTCAACAATTAACGGCCCTGCATCGGGAAAAGCAACATTTTGTAAAACGTGATGAGCAGCTGACATTGGGTTATTGTAACTTAGATAAATTACAAACTGAACCACTAAAAAGTGAAAAATAAAAACTTTTTTACAAAAACAAAAACCGACTTCCAAAAAAAACACTACAAAGTGAAAAATAACTTTAATTTCGGAAGTCGGTGGCAAAAAACTAAAATACAGATCCAAAGACACCGACTTCCGAAATTAAAGTTATTTTTCACTTTGTAGTGTTTTTTTTTGGAAGTTGGTTTTTGTTTTTGTAAAAAAGTTTTTTTAGTTTGACTGTACAACACAGAGCACGAAGCCGCCTGAGCGGGTGCTGATAGAGGCGGCATTATTAACACTTTCCACACTCACCAAGCGTGTCACCGTTTACTCGCACTACGACACAAACGTCGTCGTAAAGAAATTGACGTCTTTCAATAGCGGTCCGTGACACAAGTTATGCGCTCAACGCACTTTCTGCGCCACGATTTGCAAGGAATCGCAATGTTAGGTACCTATCGTTGTTTTGCAAAACGTAAAAAAATTACCTTGTCTTCTTCTTCGTTTCGATGGTGTCGATAGTACTCTGCTTCAGTGTTTTTATATTGATTGAGCTGAACAGGTGGCCACATTGTTCGCGGCATCAGTGGCATTCTTTAGGTCATCCGATATGCAGGTGAACGAGCAGCAAGCAGGCAAGGTCTGCCTAATAATAAACCTTGTAAATGTAACTAACGTAAAATGAAAGGCTACTTTGCCCCGTTTTTTGCTCCAAAATTTGAAAAGTGTGACTAACGTAATAATCTTTCTTTGTTATGGCTTTTGTAAAATTTTTCACTGCATATTTAACATTCTGGCTCTATTATTTCAATGACAAAAATAGTTGTTTACTTTAATTTATTTTTTTATCATTATTTAAAAAAATTAAATATGAAGCAATGTTACCCAGCTTTTCTGAAATATTACTACTACATTTAACTTTTAGAGACAGTGGCAAAGTTAACAGCTTCATTTGATAATATGCTCCAAAAAATAATAACAAGGAAGCAAATTTTGCGATTCTCGTTTTACTGAATGGTTTCAACAAAATAAAACTCAAAATTTATAATCAAGGGACTTTTTTGTATGTAATATTAGTTAAATCAGTCTCAGAATCATTTTCTCCCTAATAAACTATTAAAATCACAAAAGGCAACATCTGTCAAGAATCATGTAAAATTTTAGAAAACAAAAATATTTATCTTACTAACACTTGCAATTACAGCCATGAAAAATCACGTATTTTAAGAACTAAAAATACATACCTTCTAAAAACTAAACAATCATATTTCTAATTATTTTTAAGATTTTAGAATCCCATATATTTCTTGGAATCCCATATATTCCACTGGCCTTTCTTTGAGTAAGTAAATTCTTTGTTTTATACTGCTGCTAGAAAATCTCGAAGAGTCTCTTATTTAGTTTTTATAATATCTTTACTTACTTTCTTAATTATATTTACCTGGCTTTCCTATAAAAAAAAACGATTTGAGTTCACTACGCGATAAGTAGCAGTTAAAATATTAAGTATTCAAAAATCATAATTTGTAACTTTTCTCCAGGACAAAAATATCCCCAAACATGGGGCAAAGTAGGACCATCAAAGTAACAGCGGAACTTAGAATCCCAAATAAATGTTTAATCAAATAAAAAAAATACCAATTATCGTTAGCTAATTACGTAGGTACCCAATCACATTAAACCCTGCGTATCTCAAATATCCAAGTAGATACGTCGATAGAGGTGGATTTAGCGGACTATTTTAACAAAACACGAACTATAAAACAATGGTAGGAAAGAAAGAAAAGAAAAGGAGGAAACCATATGAACCATGAATGGCGGATATGGTGCATATTTAGTGTTGCCAATCTTATAAAACATTTATCGGATGCGTTCAAAATTGTTTTACTTTCCTTGTAGATTTAGAGATTTGATCGAAATAATATTTTTTAAATATCTCTTGAAATCAAATTCTTAAGAGCGTTACTATTGGTGTACGATAATAATATTCTATCAAATTCAAATTCAAATTAATTTATTTGCTAGAATGTAGGTGTAAATCAAGAACTTAAGACTGTCGTTCGTGGCCCAATTACATTCTACCATTTCATATGGTGTGCAAATATGTCCTAATAACTAGGCTAACACTACATAGAATTTCAATTAAATTAAGTAAATTATTTCAATTCAATTAATTATTTTCATTGTCATTCACATTATTTCAATGTATCTATCTTTCTTAGTACCTGCCTACCCACTAGATATACATAGAATGTTTAACTTTATTTCCATAGCAATTTTGATAAACATTATTATGGACCTACTAATATTTTTTTGTTATCAATTCCAGTCGCCGGTGCAGGGATTTCTGGGAGGTGTACCTCCGAGCGTGGTGAAAGCATTATTAGGACAATCTTAAGTATATGCACTTGAGAAGAAAACAAAATGAAATAATAAACATTTCAGTATTTAAATTTCTTTGATCCTTTTATAAAATGTAAATAACTACTTAGGTATCTCTTTTATTGAATAGAATGACTTTATAACATAGCATCTAGACTAAACACATAATAATTATAAATTAAAGTCATTTCGTGTCTGGCTGTATGACCGCGTTGTTCTTCATAACTGCGCAACGGATTTTGATGCGGTTTTCACTATCGCATCATTTAGAGAATTTATTTCGGAAGGTTTAGTGTACCTACATTAATATTAAAACTTACATCAAAGAAAGAAACTAAAGGAATTGGAAATCTCGATGTTTTGTCAAGTAGTAAAAGCCGAGTGAATCAGGGTCCTTAGTAACTAAAGCTCCATTTACACGGCGCCATTTTATTGCCTGTGGCATACCATAAAATTTAAAGGCAAATATCTGGCACCGTCTAAAGTACACGTACACGTACAATATTGTTGGACGATACGGGCAACTTTGAAAACTGGTATAAGCATGTACAAGAAAATCACACAGTACATACAATAATTGCTCGTACAATAAAATCGCATTCAATTCTGGCATGATCTGACATTTGTGCTGTCATTTAAATATGAGTGCGGTAAGTGAGGGTGTGGTAATCGTTGTTGCTATTTTGAGGCAAGAAATCAAATCAAGAACAAATTGAAAAATATCTTGAGAAGCGTTCAATAAAATTTAATGAAATTTATCATGTCTAGGCAAAACTTGCATGCAATAATCGCCTGTCAATTTTATTGCCTGGTGTAAGTCGCATGCGATTTTATTGAATGGCAAAACTTGCATTCAATTATTGTACATGCCATTTTATGGAATCGCACGCGTGTAAACACTTCATGCAGTTCTTGAATGTCAAAAAACTTGAACGTGCTTTATGGCATGCAATTATTGCTCTTGAACGTTCCAGAAACTTACCCCGTGTAAACAGCGCTTTAATTATACTCCTATAATATAAGATATTCGAAAATGAACTAGAAAGTTAGCATCTACGATTGCCGCTGGAGCAGACGGAGTCCTCGATTGGAGACCGAGTATCGACAAAAGTAATGTGCTGTCACCAGACGATGACGATACTAGATGGACGGTGACTAAAAAAAAACAACCGACTCCCAAAAAAATACTACAAAGTGAAAAATAACTTTAATTTCGGAAGTCGGTGTCTTTGGTTTATAATTTACTTTCTTTTTTTTTGCCACCGACTTCCGAAATTAAAGTTATTTTTCACTTTGTAGTGTTTTTTTGGGAGTCGGTTGTTTTTTTTTTTTTTGTAAAAAGTTTTTATTTTTTACTTTTTAGTGGTGACACTACAACTCTAGTAGCGCAATTTGAAGCGGCATATAGTTAGCATTCAATCATTTATAGCCAGAGTGCACCTCATGACAATTCCAATAAGCCCAAACACGGCTACGATACATTATTTTATTACCGAGTTCCGATGCCTACCTTCCGGCTTCTTCATCAGATCGGTTCAATGGTAAGATTTTCACCAGAACGGCTGAAAGTGGCTTTTTGTGGTCTTCTTCATCAGTTCCACTGCACCAGATGATACTTTCTGAATGCAAACGCTTGATTTGTTGATGAAAATACCAAAATAGGTATATGTATGCCTATAATATTTGAGGAGTTCCCTCAATTCCTCATGGATCCCATCATCAAAACTGGATTTTGACAAAAATGGGACCAATCTGGAAGTATACACTTATAAATAAAAAAAGAATTTTCCGAATCGGTTCATAAATGACGGAGTACTGAGGTAACAAACATACAAAAAAAAAAAAAAAACACAACCGAATTGAGAACCTCCTCCTTTTTTTGAAGTCGGTTAAAAAGCGATAGGCTGAGTTGATTGATTGAAGTATGCGCAAACTAATAATATTCTACGCCATGACGCATGACGTTTATGCTAGGACCTGGGTGCGAAAATGATGCCAGATTCTCTAACATACTTAAAGGAAATCGTCAAATCGTTGCTCAATTTAAAGTAATTTTACCATAAAATGTAACAATTTTTTGCTCGCGAACTATGTATTTTCTTCTAAATTAATTAGTAATAAAACTGAACATACATAATATACTTATTATACGTTTATTTTTCAACAGGGCGGGCTACCAACAGCAAATAGAAACTATTCCCCGTCTGTGGTGGCAACACTGTTAGGAAAGTAAGAAGAATGCAGCTTGGCTACCAACGCAAGATAAAACGATAAAACTTAATTTTTGCCATAATATTTTTATCATAATTAAACAATATCTTAAAATATCGCATTTGTTATTTCGATATTCCTATCTTTAAGCATAGGTATACAAGCACACTTACAAATTATTTTTTTATCGAATGGCGAATAATCTATATAAAAATTCAGCTTTGCTATGAAAAGACTGCACTTTTATATTCGCGAAGATGCGATGGATTTAACACTTTCGGCGCCATGTGCTTTGTCACAATTTTTTTTGTCACAAATTTTCTGGAATCTGGCGATTGTTATTCAAAAGTATAATACACATCTTTCTACTTGTTATAAGCGCTGTATATCTTTTAGGCACACGTTTTCTATACATTTATTATTAAAAAATTAAAGCCCTGGCCTGTCGCATTTTTTCGGTAAGTATAAATTGTTTGGGAATCGGTTCTGACAATGAGGATATTGTATGTATTTTGGTTTACGTGAAGGAACATAAAAATAAACTGGCCAAGTGCGTGTCGGACCACGCACAATGAAGGGTTCTGTAGTTGAAAAGAATTTATCCCAAAAACTTAGGTAACATTATAATCCCAAAAAATCATTTTTTTATGTGATAAAATGACAAATTAACTTTTTCCTTTACTTGTGCTGTGAGACCTTGCTTCTTGCCAAATTTCAGTATTCTAGATCAACAGGCAGTAAGTACCTACCGTATAGGTTTAGATTTACTTGCGAGTGTCAAAATATGTCGCATAAATGGCCGTATTTTTTGTTTGCATTGACTTAGAAGATTGATTTTTTTAGAACTTCAAAGAACCATTAGACCTACGTATTTGATATTAATTTCAATTTGATACCTCCACGCGTTCCTGAAAAAAAGGGTCTTTACAGACTGACAGACAGATAGACAGACAGACGGACAACAAAGTGATCCTATAAGGGCTCCGTTTTTTCCTTTTGAGGTACGGAACCCTAAAAGCGAAAAAAAAATCTGCTAGCTAGCTGAATGCTTGAATTCTATTCGGTGTTATCAAAACAAGCTAATAACAATTCGGTCAACCAGCGTGTCGAAAGGTAGACCTGCTCGTTAAATTAAAGATTTCCTCTCCATCGACGTAAAGTTTATCGTAATTGAGTCTCTACACTTAACGAATGTCGAAACTACTGGTAGCGATCAAATATTTACCATAGGCACCTTGCAGCACTCAAACGACATAATAACTTTGTTTGATGAAACTTGAGTGTGAAACTTTACAGTATTAGCGAAATAACCAGTTTTATGCAACCTCTTGATCTTGAAAAAGTTTGTAACGATTGTTCTCGGAAAGAAGCTTTAGTGAAGTGGTGATGGTGAAAGTAGTTCCGGTGGCCACCTGTGGTCATCAGACCACAGGTGGTCACCGGAACTACTCAATAATAAATAAATATTTCACGGGTTGCGATTGGATTACTTTAATTTGGTTGCTAAGAATTTAAAGGTAGGTACTCGTCACAATGAATAATATATGGTGAAGTGTACCCGATGGTGAAGTACCAGGAGTGTTCAACAATTAATGTCCCTGCATCGGGAACATATTTTGTAAAAGGTGAGCAGTTGACATTGGGCTATTGTAACTCAGATTGGTTTGTAATTTATCTAAAATTACAAACCGACAAACGAAAGTCCTTAATACTGAATGTACCTATCGGGTCTGCAGCCAGAGCTCTTGGTCCCAGTGTGCTGGCAACATTATTAGGGAAATAAGATTGTATTTTTATTAAAGATAGTACTGTACATGAAATAAGGCATTGGTTTATAAACAAAAATGTATGTTTTATTAATTCTGTTGATGAATACTGCCATAAATGTTGTTTTTTTAATCGCAGTATTCACCATCAATGTGATAGAGACCCTTTACGAGCAAATGTGTTATTTATAATAGTACATTCTGATACAAGTGGAGAACGTTTGTTATTGCGTTCGAGGCGGAATTAAAACACCCGAGCCGTAGGCGAGGTTGTTTTGGAGCCGAGAACTGCAATAACAAATGTCCACGAGTATCAAACGACGTTTTTCAATACACTTTTGAAGAAATAAATTAAAAAACACATAAAATAACGGAAAATAATGAATTAATAGGGAACTATGATTTAAATTTTCTTTTTTTTTCGCGCTTTGCTTTCGCCATGTTGAAAGAGAAGCAAAGGTATAAAGCCGATAAACAGCCTAATATGAAAAATAGAAAATTCAAATATTTTTGAGTTTAGAACACAAATAAATGTTAATTTGTTCATAAACGTTTTTTTTTTATTGTAATAATCATGGTTTTTGATAATATTCTATATAGAAACATTATTTAAATATTCAAAAAATATTAACGCCTTAAAGACGCATATCTCTTTGCCGAGATTAAAAAAAACATTCACTTCCGAATAGAGAGTTGTGAATAGAGGCATTGAACCAATTTGGACTAAGTATAGGTATAAGTTATCTGTGGCATTCCCGCACACGTGCGTGGAAAATGAAAAATCGCACGCGTGCGACATACATTGCATTGTGAATCTAATCGTAGTGCGAAATGAACCAGTTTTCGAGGAAGTGTATTGAAAAATAAATAACGCTACAATACTTATATTTAAATATGAATAATTCTTAGACAGGCTTTTGTTTATACCTACATATAACGTGTCGTTTTGCATCCTCGTCAAAGGAGAATGGGCGGGTCCGTCCCCGGTGTTGTATCAAGATGTGATATACATCATTTTAAAGATCATAACAATAGCTTTATTTTATTGTATGACACCAACAACGAAAATCGTGCAGGGAAGGAACCGTGAATAATTTTAATTTTATTTTTTTAATAATATTATTTCTAACTTCTACAGTAACGTAGCAAGTATAACCATGTGCACAAAATGCTAGAGGCGTCATCGCATCAGGGTGAAGAACGTCAGAGGGCGGGTGAACCCAAGCGAGATAACAATTACGGAGGCGAGAGGGATAAAGACAATGAACAATTTTTTTACAGCTGACTATTGTATTGTACACGTTTGTTTTCACTTAACCGCTTCAGTGTCCAGGCGTACTTTTTTAACCAAACCTTTTTAAACCGTATTGCTTTAGTTTGAGGTGGTACTTTCCAAATGTCATTTATTTTTGTTCATTACGAAATTCCTCTCACTTTGATACACTTTGATTATGACCATACTAGCAATGTTTGGTCTGTGATTTTATTTTTTCTACGGTGACCGGGAATCGGCTGTCGACTCCCGCCGCCCAGGGTGTCTCCTGCGGCGACTGAGGACGTGAGGTTGTCTCTCCCTCACGCGTTCCGCCTCCTCTTTCGCGAGAATTACTGCTTCGCAGAAGGAGGTGACGGCCTCCCATGCACTCTCGCTCTGCACCATGGCCTGGACCAGGTTTGGACGCGAGAGATCGCCGCCGCCGATCGCTTCCATGAGAACACGGCGGTGCTCCGCCCAAGCCGGGCAGACCTCCACTGTATGGTCCACTGTGTCCTCCGGGCGATCCACCGGAGTGCCTCCCTGATGCACCTCCAAGGCAGAGTGTTGAAGGCGTTGGCGATGTCTAGAGACACCGCCAAGACGACCCCACCCCGGGACACAGCCGCAGCAGTCATGAGGGCTCGCTTGCGCATGATGGCGTCCACCGTAAAGCGCCCCCTGCGGAAACCAAACTGGCTCTCCACCAAATTCGGCCCCTCCTGCACTAGCCACCCGACGAGGCGGTCTGCAATGACTCTTTCAAAGTGCCCACTTCGTCGAGCAGCACGATGGGTCGGTAAGCGGAGCAGGGGGTGACTTGCACACTCAATAATGGGTCCCCGGAAACGGTCGCTAGCACATAGTGACGTAGCGACAAGGGGGCAACATATCCTGATGTGATTGAGGAGTGGAGAGGTATTCCACGTCTCTCAGAACAATCCCAGAGCCGGGAAGCTGGTCAAGATCCCTACAAGCACTTACTGGAATACTTCCTTCCTCCGAGCACGTTTGCTCTTGCGAATCTCCACTCGCAATAAAGGCAAGAATGAAGTGGGAGCTCTGTTCCCGTCAGTGTTCACTCCAGCCGGTCAATAAAGGCAAGCCAGAGGTGAGGAACAAGACTTCTCCCGGGAGATAGGGTCCGTGGGGTCGCTACTTCCCAATAGCTCGCCACACGCTGCCCTGCGGTTTTCTGTATCTCTCTTGGTCTGGCTCCTCACCCTAGACATGTTTCGGCAAAGTAAACTCTACCGGCACAGACTTAGAGTTCGGAGCGCGCAAGCCTCAGCATGACGTCAACGAAGAGATACAGAGGTGGGAAAAAGTTAAAAAGTCAAGTGTGCAGGTGTGGCGATAAAGGCGCAACACAAGACTAGTAGCTGCATCGCAAAGAACGCTATATAAAATATTAGGTATATACGAAAAACTGTTTATGCTAAACATAATATTATTAAGAAAAAAAAAAAGATTCATAGTATCTTCTTTGCGCGAGTTTCGTTGTTGATGGCATAAGCTAACTGTCATAACCTCGAGGACACATATGTTAAGACTTCGATCATATCTCGCTCCATCGCACTTTGAATAGATAGAATAGTCTAGGCATACCCCAGGATATCTGCAAGACAAAACAGGTGGACGATGCGCGATGGTAAAATAAGCGAAAATCACATTTTTTTGAAAAAAATGTAATCATTCGTAGGTCTTCCCCTGCAAAAGTGCATAGTGTTGGTGTCATAGAATAAAATAAAGCCATTCTAATAAGTTTTAAAATGACGTATCGCTCAATTTGATAAGTCTTGAAACAGTCTGGGGACGGAGCCCATACAAAAGCGCCCATTCTCCTTTAAGGGTGTGGCATAGACCATCAAACCGAACAACTTTTTCCATGGCACCAACATCGTAATCGCGAAAAAATAATCAGCCGTCCCATACATTTGCGTCGAGTAGGTATTAAAGTTTTCTAAGGGACAGTTGAAATTTTTTTCGTGATTACGATGTTGGTCTCTGGAAAATATAATTGATTAAAAAATATTGCATTGGTTGCTATTTTGTGTGTTCCAAGAATTTTCCCCTGAACTGCCCTCTAATTTTCCCTAAAAAAACTACAAGATTAAAAAAAAACTAGATTATTATAAGAAAGTCATAGTACCTATATCCTAATATCTTAGTAGCTGTACAGGTTTTATGAAGGTGCTTCGTCTTGGCAAGTATTACAGCCGTAGGTAACTTTTTCTGTCACAAAGCAGCGTTGCTGTGCTTCGGTTTGTTTTTAAGTTTAGGTATACATACCTAAAGGCATATAAAGCTAAAAAGTCTCGCATTTCGGTTTTGTCTCTGGCACGGCAACGCACTTACGATGCCTCTGGTATCACAGTTGATAAGGGGCTACTTAGCATTAGAAGGGCCAACTGATTGCCATCAAACATGTATTTTTGAAAATAAATAGGGGGCTTACTTTAGCTCTTATAGCAGGGCAGATTTAGGGCAGAAGTTGAAAGTTTCCAGTGAGAGAGAGAGACAGAGCTATATACGACCTATAGTACCGTCACTCTCTCTCACTGGAAACGTTCAACTTCTGCCCTGCTATAAGAGCTCATAGTAAGCCCCCCGAAGTATTGCCATATAACACAGTAACATTTTTTGATAATTTTATAATTGTGTTTTTCTTTTTCAACAGGCAATAATGGCCGTACTCAGCCTTCCTCCGAGTGTGACAGCAACGTTATTAGGAAAGTAAGAAGAATGCAACTTGCCTACGTATTTATTAGAAACAGAGGGCTTAGTGCGAGTTTTTATACTTACTCGATCGCGTTTACGTTAACGTTGACGTATGTCAATTCGTATGGAATAATTGTGTTTCCCATTATAGTCACCAGGCGCCGCTTATTCATTTTCAGTACAAACTGACGTTTACGTTAACGTGATCGAGTAAGTATAAAAACTCGCACTAAGCCCTCAGGACTTAATTGACATAACTACTAACTATGTGTTATGCTATACTTAATGGAAAAATATTGTTTGAGGCCACGCTACCGATTTGGGGCAACCTGTAATGTTAGTTGTGTTAGGAATAATAAATAAATACACTATTTACACTGTAGGTACCTACAATAAAACATAACATCAAAATGTCGCATTGTTTATTTAAAAATTAAGAATCCCAATTTGTGAAGTTGTTGCTGGACTTACATGTAGCTATCTTTGAATCTAAATATCTGATTGTAGCGTTTTACCTTGCTAACGAGGCATTTTTACGGTATACACCTCTTTTATGTCATGGTTGGGAAGTCAACCTATGAAGAGTATGCCTCGATGTTGGCGAAGATACGGCACGAATGACACCTGCAACCCTTGCCGACACTAAGCCAGCAAGGCTTGCAGGTGCCATTCGTGGAATACAAATAGTAAAATGTCTAAGCTTTTCCACCAAACAGCACTAATAAAAATTTTGTTTAGGTGCTGTAAGTGTAATAATCCTCCTTCAAACCGTCATACGTAAAAATCATGTTAAGAATGATAATTTTAGATTTTTATTTTATTTGAAACAAAAGATAATTTTCGTTATAGAAACCTTGATGTTTATTAGACGAATCTCATAAATATTGATATGCGGAACCATGAACTAGAACTTAATGACAGGATCACGAGTTCATTTCATAGATTCACGAGAACAATTAAAAAATAACATAAACATAACATCACAATATAATTATGCCTGAATTCTCCATTGAGAGGCAAGGATTTGAGTAACGTAAACCCACAATTGACCCGCTAGGCTAATGTAAAAAATATCTATGTCATCATCTACCTAGCCTTTTCCCAGCTGTTGGAGTCGGCTTCCAGTCTAACCGAATGCAGCTAAATATCAGTCTTTTACATGGAGCGACTGCCTATCTGACCTCCACAACCTAGTTACTATGGGTAATACGATACACCTTAGTAAGACTACTGGTTGTCAGAATTTCGGGCTTCTGACGACCCGTAACGACTGTCAAAGTTCCACGAATGACAGCCGGGTCCAACGACTTAACGTGCTTTCCCAGGCACGGAGGGGTCTTGGTATGTATAGATTATCACCCATCCACGGACTAACCGCGGCAAGCGTAGCTTAACCTGATCGATCGAACCGTGCGGCTGTTATTACGCCTCAGACAGTCTCATCCAGATGGTACAGTCAGCAACAATTAACATTTCAGTGTTTTATAATTCTTATATTGTGAGCAATATATTCATAAAAATCTGAACTGATATAAATTAGTTATATTTAGAAATACTGAAAAGCAATAGCAATGGTATCAATTTATTTGTTATAGGCCGGTGAAATAACTGGAAACGTTTTTAATAAATTACAGTTTTTAGTTTACCCAAATTATGGATAATGTACTGACGACATTATTACGACAATAATAAATTATAACACTGGCAATAATAATGCGTAGGAGTATTTTAAAAACTATCAAATAAATCCTAATATCGAAATTAAATAAGTGTTTTTAGCAAACAAACTAAATAGTAGTGATGAGCCGAATAAGGGTTTTACCGATCTTTGACAAACTTTACTAAACTTTTAGACATATTTGATTGATTAGTAAGCAGACGGGGAACGTTATCTATATCTATAAAAGGAAAGCGTGACTGACTGACTGACTGATCTATCAACACACAGCCCAAACCACTGAACGGATTGGTCTGAAATTTCGTACACAGATAGCTGTTATGACATAGGCATCCGCTAAGAAAGGGTTTTTGGAAATTAGACCTTTAAGAGGGTGAAAAGGGGGGATATTGTTTGTATGAAAAATCTTATTCCTTGAGTTAATAAACTTGAAACTTGGCATGAATATTTGTCTAAATAAATTATGATTTTTGAGATTATTTGTTTTTTTAAACTACCCCCTAAAGGGGTATTGGGGGGTGTCAAAGTTTGTATGGAAAATTTTTAACGCGCATTCCGATTTACTCATAACTCAGTACTTATACTTAAAACCAAAAATAATGAATAATGTGTATCAGAGTTTTTCGAAAATCTGCCTCTGACGGGGTGAAAAGGGGTAGTAAATTTTACAGGGATGGATTTTATGCGTGACTCGAAAATTGGTATAAATGATCTTTGAGTCAATGGCTATGGAAACATCTGAAACGATTTTTTAAAATTCCACCCCTGTGGGGGTGAAAACAGGGAATACAATTTACATGAAAAATGTTATTCATTTGGTTAATTGACTTAGAACTTGGCACAAATACTTGCCTAAGTTTATGTAATAAATTTTGTCATCAATAGCTATTAAAACTACCCCGGAGCGAGGCTTAGAGGGTGAGGGTGGAGGGGGTGGTGAGTAGGGTGAGGGTGGAGGGGGTGGGGAGGAGGGAATGGGCGAGGGGAGGGTGTAGTTAGGGAGTGAGTAAGGGGTAGAAGAAGGGGAGGCATGGTGAGGAGGGAGAGGGGAGGATGCTGGAAGGAGTGAAAAGGGGCAGGAGTTGGTGAGGAGAGGAGGAAGACCTGGTGAGGTGTGAGGGGGAGAGGGAGGGTTGGGGTGGTGAGGGAGAGAGTGGGAACGGGAAGTGGTGAAGGGAGTGTGAGAGTGGGTGAGAGAGAGGTTAGCGGAAGGGGATGTGGTGAACGAACGCGCTATTCTTGGAACTACCAGTCGGACTTTAAAAATTCTTTTTGCGTTAATGATAGCCCAAATCTTAAAGAAGGTTATAGGCATATTTAACATCACTCTAGGACACTTAGGTGCCAAGCAAAAAGAAAAAAAGTCAAAAAAACGGTAAGCGAAAATGAAGTAATATCGTGGGAAGGCAATGCGATGCGACGGGGTGGGTCAAGGGAGCAATAAATTTCACGCGGACGAAGTCGCGGGCAGAAGCTAGTAAGATATATAAAGTCTAATTTATTGTTGAATTGTCGTCTCCACCTTCTATAATTGACCGAGCGAGCAAAGCTTCTCTGGTTCCAGTCTTGCAAATTTACTTTCCTCTGTCTGTTTTTTGGTAGGTACTGCTCTACAAGTCGTACTTTACTTTCTTCGTCAATCTTTTGGCAGATCATCCTCCCACCTTTTCATCTGTCCTCCTCGTACGTCTTTTTCCATTCCTAGGGTACCATTCTGTGACTTTTTTGGTCCATTTTTCGGTCTTCGCTCCAATCATGTGGCCTGTCCATTTCCATTTTAGTGTTCTTGTTTTTACGCTAACGTCATACGTTCACAAAAAATAGAACACAAGCTGTGTGCATGCCAAAGAGGAATGGAGAGGAGCATGATGAATCCTAGACTGCAAATGGAAAGCTAAGGAACATCACTAAATCTCGTCGTAGAGAACTCATCACAGCACGATCTTAATAACTCTAATTAGTTAACGAACTCAACTCGAACTAAAACATTTTAATTTGGCTCGGTTTTTTAAGACAAAAATAATTTCGTGAGATCATCAAAAAAACTCAACTAGAAAAAAAAAACTGTTTGAGTTGATGAGTAGGTCATTTTTTTGGCCTTTGAAGGTAATCCTGAACATATATCAGAGACAGACAATAATATTGGCATTAAAATCCAACCTGTTAATACAGATTCTATAACCTTCCATGGAAATTAATTAATAAGCTAATTATGACCTTCTTTTGACAGATAAGCAGGTGTTAAATAAATCATTCTCAAACTCAAACTCAAAGCATTTATTTCAACTAACTAACTCACCGACTCTTTGACAATTGAAAAGTGCTTGTAAAGACACTTTTAAATTGTCAAAGAGTCGGAACTGAACACAATGTCTCTCAATTAATTCAACTCTTCAACTTTCTGACTAACTGAGTCAGAAAGTTGAAGAGTTGAAGTAATTGAGAGACATTGTGTTCAGTTAGGATTTTGATTATTTCTCAGAACCTTGCAGCTTTTAACAAAAGAAAAAGCAGTATAACAGCGCCACATAGGTATAACATAATAGTACGATGGCATAAGATCGAATCTGTCGAGAAAACAATTATTCTCTTTGTTACTGTATTAATACAGTAACAAAGAGAATAATTGTTTTTTTGTTTCAGTTGTACTAATTGCACCAACCTAACACCAAAATAACAAATAACACCTAACCAACCACCACGACTACCACCACCACCTAACTATATAAACTCCTTTGCAAAAAAACGGGCACCTTACAGTCATTGGCTTTTCTATGGAAAACATTAATATTTTTAGTATGTCGTTAGCATAAATGACTAGAAATTTCTTATTATCATTAAGAATATAGTTTTTAACCCTTAAAACCTAGAATCGGTGTTTTAGTCAATGCAAACAGAGAGTCGTGTTAAAATTGAAATTTTTAGGGTACAATTAAATTAAGACAACGAGTATTCTTATGGTATTTTAGTATAAAAAAGACATTGAAAAATAAAAATTAATAACGAGTATGACCTCCCCTTGCAGCGATTACGACATGTAATAGTCTTGGCATGCTTTCCACCAGGCTTTAAAAAAAAAAAATATTTAAACTTTTTATTTCAAAGAAACATACTTAATTTTGTTTTGATCACACATCGCTTAATCTTAATTTTGATGGTGTCCTGTGGAATGTGTTCCCACTCAGCCGAAATCACACGTTTAAGCTCCCTGATGTTTTGTGGAAGTGGTTGGACAGATCGTACTCGCCTTTTTAGGAGGTCCCAGACGTGCTCAATGGGGTTAAGGTCGGGGCTCCTCGCTAGCCAATCCAGACGACGAATACCGACCTCTTGCATATAAGCATCTACGTCGCCAGAACGGTGGTCCCGAGCATTATCGTCCATGAAATGGCATCTTCACCAATTACAGTCAGTGCGGGCTGTGCATGTTGACAAATTGTTCTTGTTATGTACCTTTGCGCATTTAGTGAGCCATTTTCAATGAACACTATCTCGGTACGATAGCTGGAAGTTACGCCCGCCCAAAACATAACGGACCTTCCACCATAAGGGATAATTTCTTCAAAAAACACGTCGGAATAGCATTCCCCTGGTCTTCGTAACTCTCGCCGACGTTGGTCCTCACCATTCAGGCAAATTTGAGCCTGATCGGAGCAGAGTACGCGTTCCAGTTACCTAGTGTCCAAGGTAGACAATTTCTAGTGAACCTCAGTCGAGCAATCCAGTGCTCACGGAGTAACTTGGGGGGCCGTGGCGGTCGTCGATTGCGTATATCAACCGCTAAAAGCCTCCTCCTCACTGTCCATAGGTTAACTTGTGCTCCTCGTACCTCTTCAAGGTTTCTTTTGAGGTCTATGTACCTGAATTTGCGGTTCCTCAGTGCCTGAGTCACTAAAATCGGTAGTCTCGTGGTTGTGTGCAACGTTTTCTCCCACAACCTTGCCTTCTTTGAACGGAACCTGTCTCTTGGTATCGAGTCCAGGTTCTTTGGACTGTGGAACGACTCACGTTTAACCGCTGTGAGCCGTAACATTGGCTACACCCCACTTCCAGCAGCGCTATAATTTTACTAGCTCTTATTGCTTTTTCATTATAATCGACACAAAGATATCTGTTTTTAAGTCACAATAAGGCAGGATTATGCGACAAAACATAAATTATTCTAATAAAAATAACGAGAAGTTAGTTTTAGTTGCCTGATTACCTTTTAACCGCAAACCCGCGAATAGTAAGTAAAAAGTCGTAAATTGAAAAATGGATTATTATTTTTAAAAACAACAGTTCTGAATTTAACTTTTTTTCATGCCCAGACTCTTTATTTAGTGCCAGTAACATAGTTTGGCTATTAAAACCTTTTCAGAACTAAATGATTACCAATAATGTAGAAAAATCCAAACCGACCGTTTTTTTTGCAAAGGACTGTAGTTGATTGCACCTATCTAGTTAGTCCCGAAAGCATAAAAAGCTCATAAATAAAAGAATTATTCCAATGTAGTGCGATCATTAATAAAATAAAAAATACACACAAAACCCTTAACAGTACCATTGAAAGGGCTCGTTAACAGACCTGAATGGCGAGGAGCATTAATATAAATATCACTACTATTATAAAACCGGGTGAGATCAAAAATAAGTAAAGTAGTTAGTAAGTATGGTAGTTTACATTTTATTATACTTCGGGTCTCAACCGAAGACGATTACAAATTTACTTGCAGCAGTACATGATAATGTGCCGTCTTTATCACACTTTTAGATACTCATAAAAAAAAATAAAAAGTAAGGAAACAAAACTATGACGTAGTGTCCTGTCTCGCTCCCACTCCCGTCACACGGCGCGGTGCTGTGGCTCCCGCGCTTTATTCATTACGTGTTTTTGTGTTGTCGGAGTCACACTGCTTAAAATCATTATCTTATACACAGTTTATTTTATTATTTTTTTTAGTTTGTTATAGGAACATTAAAGTTTAAAATGAGAAAACGAAAGCGTTCGCGATCTAAGGATAGGTAGTGATGATTATTATCGTAGTTTGCGGAAAAAGGTTCAAAAACTCGGGCGTACACTGCAAAGATACGGATGAACTAATTCGTCATCTTCGGAACGTTCTTATTTTGAAAGTATATGGCTATGAAGGAGCAAAATGATGTTGGATGTCTGGACGAACAAGGTATTTATTTGCCTAGTTATATATTATTAATCATTAGTGTTACTGGTGTTACTGCTTAGTTCTACTTTCCTTCAACGCATTTTTATAATGAATCTTGTCGGTGTACCCTCATTTAATAACTTATGGGAAAAGGTATAATTTATTATGATGTTATTATTAGGCCTGTATTCCCTAAAGGGGCAGGCAGAACTGTGTAGTATAGGTACCTACTCAGATTCCCGATGGAAAAAGAAAATGCCCGACCTGGGAATGGAAACCAAGATCAGTCGTCGGTAGCCTTGCAGAATTATTATGACGCTATTATTATTATTGTGTTATTATTATGATTGTAATGAAATGGTAATTAATATAAACCCGTCTCCACGTATATCGTGTTGAGGTAACACAGATTTATCTAACCTCCATGTGAATCATGTTGAGATCCTAAATGTCTTGCTCCGCGTAAATCGCGTTGAGCTTCGTAGACATTAAATTCCTACGACGACGATGCTCATTTACAGGTGAAGAAATCCCGAGCAAGGAAGTGAATTTGAGGGAATCATATATAATTTTTACTCCTGTCTCCACGTATATCGTGTTGAGGTAACACAGATTTATCTAACCTCCATGTGAATCATGTTGAGATCCTAATTGTCTTGCTCCGCGTAAATCGCGTTGAGGATCGTAGACATTAAATTCCTACGACGATGCTCATTTACAGGTGAAGAAATCCCGAGCAAGGAAGTCAATTTGAGGAAATCATATATAACTTTTACTCCTGTCTCCACGTATATCGTGTTGAGGTAACACAGATTTATCTAACCTCCATGTGAATCATGTTGAGATCCTAATTGTCTTGCTCCGCGTAAATCGCGTTGAGGTTCGTAGACATTAAATTCCTACGACGATGCTCATTTACAGGTGAAGAAATCCCGAGCAAGGAAGTCAATTTGAGGGAATCATATATAATTTTTACTCCTGTCTCCACGTATATCGTGTTGAGGTAACACAGATTTATCTAACCTCCATGTGAATCATGTTGAGATCTTAACTGTCTTGCTCCGCGTAAATCGCGTTGAGGTTCGTAGACACTAAATTCCTACGACGATGCTCATTTACAGCAAGTCAATTTCAGGGAATCATATTATGTATGTACAGGACGCACTGGCACTCTCGAAACCGATTGTACCGCCTGCTGCGAGGAAGCGATAACTTTGGTGGCCACTGAGGCAGTGAAAACTGAAGAGGTATAGTCCTTATTCGGGCTTTGTTCGCTTGTAAAGACACGCTCCCACAAGCATAGGAAATTCTAAAACCATTAAGTGACACTGGACGACTACGATGTGACTGTAATTACAGTGTCACAGTCGAGGCGATACGCCGTAACTAACAATTTGAATAAGGAGACTCGAGAAATTGTGAAGAGCACAAAGATCGATCAATACTTATTCGGTTCCAACCTTTCTGAACATCTCAAATCAGCAAAAGCGATTTCTAAATCTGGTCTGGAGACGAAGACTACTCAGCGTGCTCCGTATAAGCCTCCAACAACACAATACCCAAGAGAGGCTTTAAACGCGAGGGGGGTTCCGCGAGCAGCAGCCGGCCAGCCGCGTTGGAACCCCGCCCTACGGAGGCCAGCAGCAGCACCGCGGGATCACCACCCAGACTCGTACCGCCAGACGACGACCACCTCGGCGTGCCATAGGACCAGGGGACGCTGACATCATTAGCCAAGGTAGCACTCGCTTGTAGAGTGAAATACTTTTTTCATAATTGCTGTCGTATTACCAGTGATCCTATATTACCTATTATCTTGGATACGAGACTATACGTAGTAGGTATACCGTTGAACCTATTCCGCCCCGATATTTCCGTAAATCGATGTCGAAATGCAAGATTTTACTATAGATAATTGTATCACAGGATTATTAAAATCAAATTTACAACAACATGTGAGCCCGGCGAGGGACAATTTATGTCACCCATATTATTTACATTACCAAAAGCTAACGGCATACATCGCTTTATTTGGAACCATAGAGACCTCAACAGAACAGCATTATGGTTATTAGATAAAAATAATTTCATGGCAACTTTAGATTTAAAAGACGCCTACTTTTTTATAAGTACCTATAAATAGGTACTCATGAAAGGAAGAAATTATGTTTTGAATTGAGATCACATCTCACCTTTGTTCTATGTACCCATTTGTGTTTACCAAACTGTTAAAATTTGTTCTACAGTATCTACAAGGTAGAGGTTTGATTTCAGTTACGAATTTCTTAGATGATTTTCTATAAATTGGACAATCATTATGATGAGCGGTTCTACAATATTAACATGACACAAAATCTTTTACAATATTTAGGTTTTGTAATAGAATTCAAGTAACGCCAAAATGTGATTTTTTAGGATTTATTTTCAATACCGTAGAAAGGAACTCGTGCTGGCTAAATAATAACAGCGGCACGGGTCGATCAAAGATTCAGCTATGCTTCATGCGATTGGTTCGTGGATGGGTGACCATCCGATATACCGAGACCCCTTCGTGCCTCGGAAAGCACGTTAAGCCGTTGGTATCGGCTGTCATTCGCAGATGGTTGACAGTCGTTACGGGTAGGTAGTTAGAAGCCCTAAAGTCTGACAACCAGTCTTACCAAGGGGTATAATATTAACCAGTAACTGGGTTGTGGAGGTCAGATAGGAAGTCGTTCCTTGTAAAATACTGATATTCAGCTGCATCCGGTTAGACTGGAAGCCTACCCCAACATGTTGGGAAAAGGTTAGGCTAGGAGATATCACTATTTATCTTCCTGAAGAGAAAAAACATCGTATATTTTAGACAAAATTATAGAATTTTTAAATTTAAATAAGTATTCAATCAGGTACTTTGCTGAATTCATAGGCCTACTGATGTCTACATGCCTTGCCATCGGTTACGGATGAATTATACAAAATTATTTGAAAGGGAAAATTTCTAGCTCTGGGTAACTGTAACGACTATAACACGATAATGACACTGTCAAATTCATTGTAACAAGACTTTCATTGATGGATAAATAATATTAAAAACTCAGATTTTGTACTCGTAATAATGATTATTGTGTAGAAATATATAGCGATGCATCAATTACTCACAGCTTGCGGTAATAAAGGTTCACACAGGAATTGGATTGTTTAAAAATATTCGCTTCTAAACTTCGAAATTGCAATATAGCTACGGTCGAGAATCGATAACATAACGACGATCAGCTACATGGATCGAACAGGGGTATACAACATATCCAATTAATTGAAATAGCCTGGAATATTTGGACTTCTTTGAACTTAGGAAAATTCATATATTTGTTTGGTATGTTAAATCTTTGGATAATATTATTGCTTATTGGGAATCGCGTAAAATTAATGTGGATACATAATGGGAGCTAGCTGAGTATGCATTCTTGGAAATCACAAATAAATTGGATGTACCCAATTTTGACCTATTTGCTAGCTCACAAAACTATCGATGTCCAAGATACGCCTCATGAAAACTCGATGCCCATTCTGTAATGTAGATGCTTTCACCTTCAACTGGAAAGACCTTTCCTTCTATGGTTTTCCTCCGGTCGGCATTATAACCAGTTAGTATACGTAGACGGATAGGTGTAACACTTGAATGTTTGTTACTATGTCTCTATTAGCAATAGCTTCTGCGCAAAAGATGTAGACACTATTTAATTAAATTAAAAAATATGAGTACAGTGATAATATGATTGTAATTAAAATATATGACTTATTTAAAACCTCGAGACCTGGAACCTTCCAACCACTAATCAGAATCTACCCTTTATTCGCAAAAATTGATGCATATTTCCAGCTACCGCTGTTCAAGCTTATAAGTATTGATAAAACTGCATCCTTACGTCACAATCAATTAAACGACCACCTGTTCATTAGCCTTCGAAGACTTCATAAAACCCACCACACCCACACCTCATAGGTACTTACCTATTTTCGCAAACACTAGCTTACTGAGTAAAAAAGTTTTAGAAGATAGCGGCATTGACATATTGATATTCGGAGCCCACAGTACTCATCACATCTCCACGTCAGCCACCCATAGACTGGGTGTAAACCTGCAAGTGGTACGGAAGGCCACAGGTTGGAGTAATACCACTAAAATAATACTTCTAATGTCTTCTTAAAATAATAAATCAGAGAAGTTATTCATATTGAATGATCTTTAATTACCTGTACTGAGACACAACATATTATCATAACATCACGCCTGGGTCTCCCCGAAGGGCTTGGCAGAGGCGTACCTATAGTACACTCACATTTTATCATGTAATAGGGCATGAGCCTTTTTATTACCTTTCAACTGGACATAAATCCAGACTCCAGAAACAGAAACTAAAGTTAGGTATAATCATGTAAATCTATCGAAATTACTGTTTTTGTAAAAAATAGGATAAATGTCACTGGATGTAGCAAGCAAATTGAAATCTGATTAATCAGTAGAAGAATATTTAGATATTTAATTATTGTGATAACCTGAATGATTAGTAAAAGGAATCACAATACCTATTGAAATGTTTGCTTTCCCTTTTTTGTGATGATACTTACTCTAAACATCTGCAAGTAAATTTGTAATCGTCTTCGGTTGAGACCCGAAGTATAATTAAGAATCAAACAAACTTACCTAGTGAAGTTTGATTCCAATTATGCGAGGGTCTCAACCGAAGACGATTACAATCCCACCCAACCCTACGAGAACCCCTACAGACAAAAAAGAAAAGACAAAAACATGTAAACAGCTAGAAGCTTTCTCTAAAATTAATGAATAAAGCGCGGGAGCCACAGCACCGCGCCGTGTGACGGGAGTGGGAGCGAGACAGGACACTACGTCATAGTTTTGTTTCCTTACTTTTTATTTTTTTTTATGTGTATCTAAAAGTGTGATAAAGACGGCACATTATCATGTACTGCTGCAAGTAAATTTGTAATCGTCTTCGGTTGAGACCCTCGCATAATTGGAATCAAACTTCACTAGGTAAGTTTGTTTGATTCTTAATTATTACAGGGCTACTCAAACTTATTCGCCGCCTCTCGTGAATGGCAAAGAGAAGAATAAGATGTCTTCGCATTGAGTGAATGTGGATTGTAGGCGTTAACGTCGCGTAGACGCTGCGTAAATACATACGTTGCGCTGGCGTTGCGTATAGGGATGAAGTTGTATCGAAACTACGTCGTGCTGCGGCGTCGTCGTAGATGTGGACTCTACGAGTTGCTGAGAGTTGAGGACATTTAAGAAATTATTAGGTACGTACTTATCTATGCAGAAGTAAGTATCTGCTATGTCTAGTTAACTTTAAAAAAAATACTTTAAAAAAAAGTAAAAACCGACTTCAAAAACCAAAAACGAATAAAATAACTTTCATAAAAAACTTAAAAGCTTGGCACCGACTTCAGAAGCTGATAAGTTATTTTATTCGTTTTTGGTTTTTGAAGTCGGTTTTTACTTTTTTTTAAATAAATTCATTTTTAGTTGAATATACAATTACACAAGTCCTAAGCCCAAAGACGAATGAAAAGAAGAATCATCAAAAATCGGCTTAGAAATGTCGGAGATACAGTACATTTATGCATATTAACTTTGTAAATAAGAATAAATAAATAAATAAATAAAATAAAATTATTATATTTATTTATTATCCCCACAAATTACATTCTTATTTCTTAAAATACTAAAGACATAATAAGTTGACACTTTGACAGGTATTTGGACAATTTGTAATTTGTGGAAGATCTGTAGTCTAAACTAAGCCTAGGCCTGTATTTTAGAACTCCCAGGATCCCCCATTATATCTCACAGTTAACGTTGTCATCGTGATACAATTGCGAGTGATTAATGGTGTGTGTATGTATGTGTGTGAATGTGTATGTGTGTGAAGGTGTGCGTGAATGTGTGAGGTTGTATGTGTGAGGGTGTGTTTGAATGTGTGTTTGCAAAATAATTACATAATATACCTATTATATACTAAAACCTTCCTGAAAGTTTGTAGATAACTACATATACATAGGGGTCGAGTACAGAACCTACTTTTTTGATGACGTTTAAAAACAGTTAATATAATTCCCCAACCCCTCAAGTGGTATTATAGCCTACCTCATGAATTCATACTTACTCTTTCATTATCAGTTGCATGAAGTTTTTCTTCTTCAAAGCCCAGGCTATCAATACTTCATCGAGTGCGGTTTTGTAGACTAATCTAAAAAGACCTTAACACTGAATTGAATAATAATGAGAGATAATGTATTATATTTCTATTCACGTCAATCCATAAAAGTGTTTTATGTGAAAAATAAAATAAACCGAAGTTAACAAGAAATGGTATAGAGTTGATTGAAACCCTATTAATAATTTGTAAAGATCAAGGATGTTTTTATTTATTTTTGTCAATAAATCTTTCTTTAATGTAACTTAAAGCTCATAAAGTTATTTTTTTTTTTACTAACAGGTTATTAACTATCACGTACAATAATCCTAACTAAAACTATTAGGAAACTAAAATCTAAAAATTTCTCCGCATCACTGTCTACTGGTAATATAGGTAACCAAGAGAGTCTGGCATAAGTAAAAGCCAGCCCTTGGATCACGGGAAGTGTAAACCAGCCATTCGGACATTTCATTGAACAAACCATGAGCAGTCAGATCCCCGGCTCGAGGGTTTCAAACCCCACCACGTCTTGAAAATATTAAATCTTATTATATTTTTGCCGCTTGAGGTTTTCCTCTTATGAAGTTTTTAATAATAATTCTTTGATATTAGTGCAATATTCGTCCCTGTCGACTTTGCTGAGAACAGAGTTGACCTAAGAGCAAGTAAGTGGGATCGTAAAAAATGACTATTTTATAAGCATTTCCTACACTGTAGTCATGTACGAGGTAGCAGGTAACTTAATTTGATTGCAGTGCAATTGCGCAATATCTGCAACCGAACGTGTCTCAAGAATATATTTCAAGAAGGTAAGTAATCCAAGCAGTGTTATCAGTCTCATAATCAGTAGGTAGTGTCATCAGTATAATAATAATATGAGCTTTTTGCTTCCTGTCAAGTCCAAAATACATTAAAAAAATATTTATTGCTACTACTTGCGACTCCAATGTCATCCAGTAAAACAGGAGCGAATAATTACGCAGTTTAGCTGACACAGTGTAAATCGTCGGGTCCTTCCCACGTTTGCGTAATAATGTTAGTGTCAATGACTCCTTTAGTCCTTGACGTAGCATTGTACTATGGAATGAAGTCCAGATATGACATTCTTGAAGAACTGGATATAAAGTGTGGGCAGTGTCCCCAACTCACAGTCCACTTAGATCCGCTCTGATGAAGAACACGCCCAATATGGTAAGTCAAAATAAACGAGTTTCATATTATGCTAATCCTTAGTAATTGGTCGTCTTAATAAATTGATTGGATTCGAAATCCGGATTTCAAGAACCTAAGAATAACCATGGGTTCAATTTCGAACCTTTATAGTATCTTATATGAAGCATGCATTTTTTTTATGGAATCTTGATACATAAAATTAATGATACATGTTGTGTGAGTGTGCCAAGCCATAATTCTCACAAACAACTCGATATCAGAATTTATTATTAGTACCTAAAATCAAAGTCATATGTCATCACTACTACGGGACAAGACAGTGTGCAACAAAAAAGCAAAAAACAACTGAATAACCGCTTAGAAATGTTGCTAATGAATACCTACTTATAAAGTCATTTTTATTTTTATTGAGTAGGTATCAATAAACTAATGACTCAATACAGTCTCCAAGAATTATCTTTACCTGTCAAATGTCTAAGAATATTATTTTATTTTAAGCACTTGACATCATTCCTGTCTGATTTCTTAAAATGAATCATATTCAAGTATATTTCATAATTAATCCTTTTGCTTCATCCTTCAGCTTTTTTACTGTAATCAGTACCTAGACAGCTTCTTTATTTCTACCCATTCTTCTCAGTATTTAGTTTTACGTGACCACTTCTAAACATGTCATGTTCATGGTTCTGTTGAGGTATCATCATAATCTAAACCCTCAATATCGCAAGACTGCATGCACATTACGATAATATTTCTTGTTATAACAATCGGGAGCAAATTTTTGAATACCACTTGGGAAGCAGAAAGCAGGACACACGGGGACAGGACATACAGATGAGCTGGAACTACAAATCTGGAATCTCGAAGATATAATTATTAAAATGGTAGCTTCCATATATATATTCAGCTGGAAAATGCAGTTGAATAAATCGTCATTGTAAATCAATAGGTCATGAATCATGAGAATTATTTCAATGTCATTTCTTATTGGGCTTTATAAATTAATAACAAAGGAAAAAGCTCTAAGATCTTATAAACGCTTTATTTTATTACACTTATTTGCATTTTACGACTTGTATCTATCATAAAACTGCATTTGTATTTAACAATAAGATAAAACCCACCGTAAAATATGACACGGTTGTTTGAAGCAGCATCCGGGATGTCCACAGAGTAAAAAAAACACTGCATTCTTGTAACTTTACGCACGAAGAAGAATTAAACAAGAGATACAAACAAAATTCTACTAAATTAATATGCTATATTTGCCATGAAATCTAGCGTTTATTAATTACCTTTGACGTTACATAGCCTATAATAGAAATAAAACGTAGAATTCAGGATTTACATATTTTAGAAGTTTATTAAGTAACGTCTCACGAAAAATCTACATAGCCTTCGAGATTCTCAACACTACCAGTTTCCCTTGATGAATTTGGTAAAAATAAGGACGGTCCATGATCATGAACGTACCACTATTATCATCATACCATGACTAATTTCATAAAATCGACATTGAACAGAAAAATCATCCTATTGCTTGCGTAGTTACCGCAAACCATAATCATATCTTTATGTGTACCACGTTCTGTGATTAGATCCGTATAAACATTAAGAATATTTTTAAAATCAGTTCATTAACAATGTTTGATATTATCTAGGTAAGTATCTAATAATATCTTATCTTCAACACACGGACGTAACATTTATAATTTTAGCAGTCTTCAATCATGTTCCTACCTATATAAATAACTGTGCAGATACCTATTTTCATGGTCATTCCCATCTTCATCTAATATATACATATTATCACGGAGTATTTGTCTGACTGTCTGAATAGTTTTGTTTCTGTTGTTTATCTTTTCAAGTATTTTCTTTTTTTTTTTTTCAAAAAGCATTAACAGTTAATACTTTGTAGCTTTAATTACTGTGGGGTTTTATAGTGATATTAATATAATTTCATTTTATTTATATAGAATAGACTACACAAATCAGTTATTTAAATAAACTTAAGCTAACTTACTTAAAATAATAATATTTACATGTATGTAAAATTCCCAACATAATTGGGAAAAGGCGAAAGCTTTAAATTAGAAGACCAAATCGATAATAAATGGGAGGGAGAATATTAATACGGTTTACTATTTCAAATTATGTTTGATAACTCGCTCCAAAACCCATCAACAATTTCGCTCTATACTTACCATACTCATATTCAGTACTTGCAAATATAAATTGCTGGCAAAACGGCGAACGTAACTAGTATTATTATAATGAAATGCATAGTCTGCTGACCCGTTGGCCCTGACATTATGGTATTTTGTTGCGCAGGTAAAAGGTGCTCATCTCTACGTCCTGCCTATGGTTTTTATGGCATTTGTCACTGTAGCTAGTTGCCTTGGAGGGCAAATAAAAAAATTCACATACAACAATAATGGATTCGGCACGTACAGTTTCGAGTAAGTGTGCTATTGCAACGCCGTAGATATTATTATTTTGGCATACATCATTTTGTGATAAGTAATGCTAGCATGTTTCATGACTTTCGAGGCTTAGGATGTCTCAATAATTTCTTAACGGCGAAATTATTTGACTTGAACTTTAATGCCGGAAAGCTAATTTAAGCCATTAACCTAGCAAATTGGAAATTAATATCAATTGCTACATCTAATAATTTAGTAGGTATTCTAAATATTTAATTATTTTATGCGGTTAACAGATATTTCTTAAATTTTTAATTAAAACAGTAGGTAATTGGTAGGTTTGGTAGATAGGTTGGGAAATTCTGATCTAAAGGTACCGATAGCTTTTAAAAATTGCCAATTTCGACACTAATATTGCAGCCATTAGCGATAATATTAGAGCAATAAATAATAATAGTTTTGCCGTTCTCATTAAATTGACTTAGGTTCTTGTTTGTATACTTATAGGAAAAAAAATATTATTAACATAAGTAATTGATTTTAGTGTTTTTTTAGTGTTTTAGAGTACCTACAACTGAAGTTAATAAAATGTTTTTTTTTTCATATACTTACCTGACTAAGTCCTGAAAAGTTGTATACATACCTAAGAATAAAGAACCTATCATAGAAAAAGGTCATGATTTAGATAAAGCAAACTCGTGAATTAATTAACATAACCAATTAATAATTATTAATTCCTAATGTTAGCGATCTTGATGATCCGTTATAATGTTAGCAAAAAGAAGAAAAAAGTGATTTTGTACCTAATAATATTAATTCAGATATTTTATATTTCTAATTTAGTTTTTTACGACCGTCTAATAACATGTTGACAGACTAATCTTCGAACCTGTGATGTGATTTTAATAAGGTCACGCGTCGGAAAATATAACTTGACAGGCCAATAACGTCACGTAGGTACCTAATTATTATTTTTAATATCTGTTATAGCATTTAATTCCCTAGTTTCAGCTTTAATGCTGAAATTTTTTTTTTTCACCATTTTATTTAGACTATACAAACTAAGCCTATTGTAATAATCATCATGACGATTTTTGTTAGAACCTTACCTTCTAGGTAGGTCATAAATTATATCAAAATGTTTCAACACTTTATGACGGGAAAAACATAAACAAGTAATAATAAATGGACACCGAAAAAATTTAATGACCAACATGGATGACAGTCAATGTTTATATTTATTTGCATTAGCATTATAACTACCTGCTTACATCATAATGAACACGTGTTAATTAGAAGGGTAAACGCATAATGTGTACTGATTTTCATTCATTTTTTTTTTCTGAGTTTCATTTTGCAATTATAGTAATTTCCTTCAGAAATGTTTTAAGATTAACATCTGTAAATTATCACACGGTATTTATGTCAATACGGACCAAAAGTCACGTTTTTAATTATTTTGTTACTAATCAATCGAAATAGTTTTTTATGACGATTAAGTATGTATCATTCCTAAAATATGGCATAACAAGTGGAGTAGGTATGTAATCAGAAAACCAATTGAGGTTTATTAATCTAAGGTTAATTTAAAGAGTCACCGTATAGTAAACACTTACACAATACAAAATGTGTAAATCAAATACCGTTTTATAAGTTTTATATAATCACACTAAGGATTAGGAATAACGCAAATACAATAAATCAATTTTGTAACTACTCATCAAAAATGCACCTGCATTAGTGAATGTTTCAGCTGACTTGAACTTTGCCCATCAGGAATTAAACTATGATCATTATTAATAATGATCATAGCTTTTGCGTGAGAGTAACGAAATGCAATTCTATCTATTGAGAAACTACGCATCACTAACGGCCGAACCCAAGAACCTATCTGTCACTAGTTTTGGCATACTGGAGATAGAAAAACCTATCTATCTACTTTTTTAACGTCACAATAATCTAATACAGATAAAACAAAAGAACACGGATGAACGAAAGTGACGTAATAACAGTTAGAATTATATTGTCTATCATTGGTAGCGAGCTGTCTCTTACTGACAGTAGGTTATTGGGTTCGGCCGTTAGTCTTTCGTATTTGAACTTTCGGATAAAACCTAAAAAAGTTTAAACTGCACGTTGCTGAATGTATCCGCCTATTAAATGACCAATACTTTGTTTTGCATAGGTATGTAAAGAATAATTACTGAATTGTTTAGTGATTGTTTAGCAGTTATTTAGTTAAAACATTGAGAGGAATTGGGTAACATTTTTTCAATGTCTTTTGTTTCTATATTTTTGTTACCCACTATAAAAATAACAGTGACTATGTGATAGACTAAGAGGTCACAGGATTTTTCGTAACGATCATGGATATGGTTAGATTTACTTCGATGGGTTGTAGAGTAGTCCCCTAATGTGAATGACGTCGGTCTGCCTGCTCTGAGTGGTTGCAACTTCGAGTTATAGCGCTTACAAGAGGCGTCATTGTTACGAAAAAAAAACGATCAGGGAAATGGTCAGTTTTGGTACACATTCAAAGTATGGCGTCTCCGCAGATAAAAAAAGTTGGTCTGCCGGCTCTCACTGGTTGCATTTCAGAGCTATGATGCGTGCAACATTGTTGCAAAAATAAAACAATAAGAGAAATGGTCAGTTTTAGTACCTATTCTAAGTATGGTGTCTCCACAGGTGAAACGAGTTGGTCTGCCAGCTCTCAGTGGTAGTATTTCAGAGCAATCGTTGTGTATGCAAGGCGCTCAGTTATAGAAAAATTCAACTTAACGGTAATCAATAAAATAAAGAATGAAATCGAACAAATCCAATTTTTAATTATTCAACTTGTTATTTTGGGTAAATCACAGATTAATCATTTTGTAGAGTGTAGCTAATGAAACAACTCAAAACACATAGACTGTTGTGTAGGGTGGGGGTACGACACCGGCCGGCGTGCACTTGAAAAATTCACCTATTGTCCCGTTTTTTGATGTATTTTTTAGGCTTTCTCCAAAAATAAGCATCTTGCATACACAACGATTGCTCTGAAATACTACCACTGAGAGCTGGCAGACCAACTCGTTTCACCTGTGGAGACACCATACTTCGAATGGGTACTAAAACTGACCATTTCTCTTATCGTTTTATTTTTGCAACAATGTTGCGCGCATCATAGCTCTGAAATGCAACCAGTGAGAGCCGGCAGACCAACTTTTTTTATTTGCGGAGACGCCATACTTTGAATGTGTACCAAAACTGACCATTTCCCTGATCGTTTTTTTTTTCGTAACAATGACGCCTCTTGTAAGCGCTATAACTCGAAGTTGCAACCACTCAGAGCAGGCAGACCGACGTCATTCACATTAGGGGACTACTCTACAACCCATCGAAGTAAATCTAACCGTATCCATGATCGTTACGAAAAATCCTGTCACCTCTCGGTCTATGATAACCTGTCATTAATTGACGTAAACACTTTCTTCAATTTACTTTGTTCTAACAGGTATGAAACATCAGACGGTACATACAGAAGGGAAGATGGCGGAATTATTTCTGGGCCTGAAGGTCGCTCGCTAGTTGTTCGAGGAGAGTACGGGTACATCGACTCCAAAGGGAAGCCCTATTCTATGAAGTATGTAGCAGATGCTAATGGATACCAGCCGAGAGTCAGTGACGACTACACAAGGTTCAACGATAGAAGAATTATTTGATGTTGTGATAATAAACTATTAGGATTTTTTCTGTTGTTTTGTTCACATTATTATTTTGAGTCATTTAGCTCTTTATAAAAAACAAATTTTTAGTTGATAGTTCGGATTTTAATTCAAGGAATCGCTAAATTGTTTTATTTTACATACAGTCCGATATAAACCAATAACACACCTACATAGATTCACCCATATTTCCCTTGAAACTACAGAAATGTGACCCTTATTTAAATACCAACTCTTTTTGTTTCATCCACGTCCAGTCATCACATAAAAAAAAAACAAATAAATAACTACAAATTTTAATAAAAGCCGAAGATTGCGTAAATGAATTAAATAATTAAACATTTGTCATACCTAACAATGTTAGATAAGCATTCTTTATTGATTTGCTCGCCAGTGTTTAATTCATTATTTTTGACGCAACTTCCGAATTTTAAATGTTAAGTGAATTACGTTTCAAACTGTTTCGATTATTCAATTTTCTGCTTATTTTTTACGGAAGTTGTAACTTCAACTTTACTGAGAAAGATGGTAAGTACGGGAAGATGCTACCTTTCTATAAGACCTACGAGTATAATTATTATTGTCTTATTTCTATAACCCCTGCTTTCCTTGATTACACTGCGTACGAATCGCATTAGAATAGGATCGAAACGGTCTTTCTCTGTTTTAAGCCCACATTCTAATTCTAACATGTTGTTGACAGTAATAACGATTAGAGTTTTTCTGTGAGTGTTTCATTTAAAACAATACTTCTAAACTCTCTAGTGAGCATACTCCTTGTCAATGATGAAAAGGCTTAGTCCCTACCTAAATACCTTCGCCCTTGCAATGCTCTTTCTATTTCAAATGGCCTAAGCAAATTCTAACACAAAATTTAAATTTATGGTGAACAAAATCATGCATGAAATGTTTTATTTTATGTCTTTACTACCAAACTGAGTTGCGGGGCTCGCGTGTATCTTATCGCGTCTTGCGTGCCTGTTCCATCTTAATTCACACCTCTCTGTCCTGATTCGTATGTAAAATAAAAGTGCTCTTAAATTACAAGCTACATACGACACTCGAAAACACGATAGCAATTCGAGTGTGGTTATTTTTAAAGTGAAAATTGATATCTTTAAAAACTTAATGGTGAGTGTTTTGTTTCTATCGACTATTCTTATGTAAGTCAGTATAATTATAAGGATGCCTAGAATTAAACTTTTCTTTCTGAATACAAGCCCTTTAGGCGCGATTGGTCCAATTCGCGATTGGTCCAATTCGCGATTGGTCCAATTCGCAGTTGGTCCAATTCGCAATTGGTCCAATTCGCAATTGGTCCAATCCGCAATTGGTCCAATATAAAGTATTTCCAAAATTAAACAAAGCAACCCATTTTATTAACCGACTTCCAAAAAACGGAGGAGGTTATCAATTCGGATGTTTTTTTTTTTTTTTAGTTATATATGTTGGGCATAACTTCGTCATATATGTATAGGGTGACTGGTAATTAGTGACCAATACTATCTATACTAATATTATAAAGAGGTAAAATTTGTATGTAAGTTTGTATGTAGGGGGTAATCTCCGGAACTAATGATCCAATTCTAAAAATTTTTTCACTGGTAGAAAGCTACATTATTCCTGAGTGCTATAGGCTATAAATTATATTTATATCATACATATTAGCCGAGCTATCACAAGTTTTGTCTAACAAGTCGGAAAGAAATACCTCTTTAAACAGACTTTTTTGCATGCGCTGCCTAAACGGTTGTTTATAATTGAGAACAATGTATGGCAGTCTGGTCCGTCTTAAATAATTCTACAAAAAAGTCCGCTACACCATATTTCTATATTTTATATTTTATCTTTTATACATCTTTTATTGTTTTAAAAAAGTATTTTTTAGACATACTTACGTTTGGATGATTATTTAAACAACAAAACATTAATCCTTATCAAAATAAGATATTTTATGATCACAAGGACATCATGGAGATAAGATTTGGCCTTTACAGTATGGCAATTGGTCATACATTTCGGAGATAATATAAAATTACTAAAACGCAAAATAACTTTAATTCATACCGGTTCCTCTTGAGCAAACATGTTTAGAGCGGACGTTTTATCAATTTACCCATAGATGGCGTTGTGCAAAATGTCGGTGGAATACAGCGGAAGAGTTTGTTTTTTTGTTGGTTTGTTTGAACGCGCTATCTCTGGAACTACCCCAGTCGGATTTGAAAAAATCTCTTTGCATATAGGCTATTTAACATCACGCTAGGGCCCTTAGGAGCCGAGCGCGAAGTAATAGCGCGGGCAGGCGATGGGGAAGGATATAGGCTATTTGACATCACGCTAGGGCCCTTAGGAGCCGAGCGCGAAGTAATAGCGCGGGCAGGCGATGCGGAAGGATATAGGCTATTTAACATCACGCTAGGGCCCTTAGGAGCCGAGCGCGAAGTAATAGCGCGGGCAGGCGATGCGGAAGGATATAGAATACTTAACATCACGCTAGGGCCCTTAGGAGCCGAGCGCGAAGTAATAGCGCGGGCAGGCATTGCGATGCGATGCGTCGGGGTTGGTGGGTGGGGGGTACAAGAAATTTAACGCGGACGAAGTCGCGGGCAGAAGCTAGTAATTATATAAAGCCATATTAGCTACGGCCGCGAATCATATTTTAATCAACATACAAGCTCACACTGACCTACAAATTGCAAAAAACGTAAGAAATTTTGAATTTCGCGGGCTATCCTGGCGCTTTCGCCTTAAGTAATATTTTAAGAAGCTAAAGTGGTAGGCACACTTACTTTAGGAGAATTATGTTACAATTCTTGAATTATGTTGTATTACTTGTAATATTGATATTGTAATTACAATATCAATAATACAATATAATTTGGTCAAAATGTAAATCCAAGATGGTGGCTGCGAAAATTTTTAAATTTTTCGTCATGGGGATCGTTCCCATTGTTCTCGAGGATGCTAAAGCAGATAGTGACGTTAAAATGTAAATCCAAGATGGCGGCTGCGAACATTTTAAAATTTTTCATCATGGGTATCGTTTTCATGGTTCTTGATTGTGCTCATAGTAACAAACAACTTTTACTATGGGACCAAATCTGAAATTGCGAAAAAAAAATCAGCTGCCCCATACATTCATGTTCGCATAACTCGTCAAAATGTAGGGAGCAGCTGATTTTTTTTTCGCGATTTCAGATTTGGTCCCATAGTAAAAATTGTTTGTTATCATGAGCACAATCATATGTTCAGGTATCGGCCACTAATTACCAGTCATACCTATATAGACGGATTTGCAAAATTCTTTTTTTGTTTGAAATGGTATACTCTCGAGGTAGTCCCATTGTCACCAAGTCAGAATTTGATGAGGGGATCCAATGGAAATCGAGGGAAACCCTCAAATTTTATGGGCACACCTATAGCGATTTGGGTATTTTTTTATAGTAACTCGTGCATTTGCTCTCAGAAAGCACCATTTGGTGAAATGGAACTGATGATGAAGACCACAGATGGCCATCGGAACTACTCAATTATACCTAAGTATTTCACGGGTTATTCGATTACTTCAATATGGTTGCTAAGTAATTTATGCTCGTTAAAATGCATAATGGTGATAATGACTTACCATGGAGCTCCAGTTCTCCTGGTTTCTTACTAGTAGAACTCCTCAACAATTAACGTCCCTGCATCGGGAAAACCAATAATTTGTAGAAGGGGATAAGCAGTTGACATTGGGCTATTGTAACTTAGATAAATTACAAACTGACCCACTACAAAGTGAAAAATAACTTTAATTTTGGAAGTCGGTGTCTTTGGATCTGTATTTTAGTTTTTTGCCACCGACTTCCAAAATTAAAGTTATTTTTCACTTTGTAATGTTTTTTTTGGTAGTCGGTTGTTTTTTTTTTGTAAAAAAAAATATTTTTCACTTTTTAGTGGGTCAGTTTGTAATTTATCTAAGTTACAATAGCCCAATGTCAACTGCTCATCACCTTTTACAAATTATTGCTTTTTCCGATGCAGGGACGTTAATTGTTGAGGAGTTCTCCTAGTATGAACCAGGAGAACTGGAGCTCCATGGTGAAGTCATCATCACCATCATGCATTTTGACGAGCATAAATTACTTAGCAACCATATTAAAGTAATCGAAGAACCCGTGAAATACTGAGGTATAATTGAGTAGTTCCGATGGCCATCTGTGGTCTTCATCATCAGTTCCATTTCACCAAATGGTGCTTTCCGAGAGCAAATGCACGAGTTACTATAAAAAAATACCCAAATCGCTATAGGTGTGCCAATAAAATTTGAGGGTTTCCCTCGATTTCCATGGGATCCCCTCATCAGATTCTGACTTGGTGACAATAGGACCACCTCGAGAGTATACCATTTCAAACAAAAAAAGAATTTTGGAAATCCGTCTATATATGTCCGTGTATATGACGAAGTGCCCGAACATAAATAAAAACAAAAAAAAAACATCCGAATTGATAACCTCCTCTGTTTTTTGGAAGTCGGTTAATAAAATGAGTTGCTTTGTTTAATTTTGGAAATACGTTATATTGGACCAACTGCGAATTGGACCAACTGCGAATTGGACCAACCGCGAATTGGACCAATCGCGAATTGGACCAACTGCGATTTGGACATTTTTTTTTAACATTGGACTAATCGCGAATTGGACCAATCGTGCCTAAAGGATGTTAACTTCCCTTCTACTCGTTTTCAAAAAGACATAGACATCATTGAAATCTTCAGGCAGTTTCTGTCAATTACTTTCAAATTTTCTATTTCATTTTACCACAAAGAATTATTGTGAACTGCGGTCTATGGAAATACCAGAAAATATTATTCAAATAACAGATGCAATACCTACATCGTAAAATCGTACCAATATCAGTATTGAACCTTGTTTACGACTTATGTATTTCACAAGCATATGAGCGGGTACTGCTCAAACTTGATTATTTATTTGACGTGTCATATTGTATACAATATCTGCATAATGTTAAGAATATCTTGTTGTTTTGCCGCGTATTTAGTAAGTGATTTTGATCATCCTGGAATATAGTTTTTTTAGCAGCTGGTAAATTTTAATACGCTATTTCGTTTGTAGATCCTGAACACTCTGATCAAGAGTTGTAAATGTGTTATTTACACATAGTGAGTAAATTGTTTTCAAGTTAATGGTATAAGTGTGATAACGAATGATATATCTATCGTATATCATACTTTGATTGGTTTCAGTGAAGATATTGAGTTAAGGAGAATTTTTCCGAGTGAATTTCCTCAAGACACAGTAAGAAAAAGTGGCTCTTTAGATCCAGAGGTAAAATTTATATTTGCATAAACAATTAAGTTAGGTACCAAAACATTAAAAGTAAGTACTCGTAAAGACAAAAAAACATAGATAGGTACCTACTTTACAATACACAGCACACTTTATTTCTTACGCTGTGACTTATGAGTAGGTTCCAAACACAATGCTCTAGTTTACAGATTATTAAAGTTTAGCAACGATGTGCTTCTATTGCAAATGAGCTTGAGTTTCAAAAATTTCAATTAGTTGGGTAAAAGCGCCAATCAAAAACATGATCTCTGTACAAACATCTAACTTTACAAAAGATTTCTAGTAAAGTAGGTAGTCGATTAAAAGTAGGTAAATATTGTCCATTGTCTACTTGACGACACAAGATAAAGAATGTCACAAATTACGTAATAGAAATCTTAATTAAAAATTATTTCTCCTAGCACTTAGGTCGTTACGCCGAATTACGAAGCTATTTCAAATACCCAAAATCCAAAATCAACAGTCATTTCGAGGAGCTGGTGTGTTACGATAAAGACAATAGAAAGGTATGCTTTTATATAATTAAACACGTGATCACAAATAATAGGTAAACCTTAAGTGAGATACGCTAAGGTAGCCCGCAAAATTCAAATTTTCTTAGGTTTTTTGTAATTTGCAGGTCAGTGTCAGGTTGTATGTTGATTAAAATATGATTCGCGTCCGTAACTATTAAGGTTATACAGAATTATAATCATTAAAATCAGCAATACAACTCCATAAGTTACAATTGACCTCAAATGTCATGATTTCATAAAATGTTGCTTCATTTTTATTCTCACCTGCAAATTGCAAAAAAACGTAAGAAAATTTGAATTTCGCGGTATACTTTAGCGCATGCCCCTTAAATAAAGACAATCAGATTAAATTAAATAATGTAACGCATATATTCCCTGAAGTAGGTGTGTACAGCCTGTTACCGTTACCTGGGCATGAATTCAGACTCCGCGCTGCTCCTAAGATATTTCTCTTGGAAAACTCAAGGCCTGACCTAAGACACGATCCCAAGAGTCAAGCCGTCCTTTTCTCCACATAGACCAACACTAATCGCTGCGTATGTGAAGACATAATGAATTACTTGAATTAAAATTAACCTTCGATTTATGCAAAACGATCTGCAACGGTCATTATTGTAAGTTATTGGGCCTAAATGGTCTTAGTGTTGGCTGCCAGCATGGTCATTTTGCAACCATAAAAAAACGATCTTTGAACAGTTTTCGCAACGGGCCATTGTTTTAACATTATAATAAGTGCTGGTGCTAGTACACAGATGCGAAGCTCATGCCTCGTTGTATCACTATCTTTGCACTTTGATTCTAGATATGTAGAATAGATGCAGAACGATATTCTCCGGAAGAAGACGCCTACTACCTGTCTCCGCTATTCGACAGTCACGTGGACCGACGACGAGTATACTGTTTCATGCTACTCTGCTTCACTGAAGATGAGCTGGATAGAGTGGTTGCTTCGTTTTAATCAATTAAAGATGTTGAACTGATGAACTGATCTTCTTTTACTTTCCTCAAATTGCGGGGAAAATAGAGCTGCAATTAAATGGAAAGGGTTAGATTTGGTAAAGTATACTCTACAGTTTTTCAATAGACGAAGATAGACTCCAAGCCGCCGCGCCTGCGCCACCGCGCCACTCCGGTGATCGTGACACTTCTAAAATGGGAGATTATAGTGATTTTTGGGCAAAAGTTTCTAATTCTAAACCTCTCGACAAGAAGTCCCAAAAAGTATCATATTTTAAGACTTCTTATATGTTTTCCTGCAATAGAGGATAGAACTATTTTCAGTATTTTTTTTTGTTTTTTTTGGCTCAGTTGTTTTGGATATGCTCAATTTTCGTCTATTTTCTTAAATAACTTTAAAACAATTTATTTTAAAATACAAAAAAAATCTATTTAAGACTCTCACAGTTAAGCCCTTTAACTTTTTTTATTTTCTTGTTTGCTTCCCAAAAGTTACCCACATATTCAAAATCCATCTATTTACGTTACACGTCCGTGTTTGGGTCACAGAAATTCAAATGTGTACCAAATTTCAATTTAATCGATCCGTTATATTCGGAGAAAATTGGCTGTGACAGACGGACAGACAGACAGATACACGAGTGATCCTATAAGGGTTCAGTTTTTCCTTTTGAGGTACGAACCCTAAAAATGCTAAAAACTAATATTTTATAAAAGACCGAAACCTTATGTGTGTAATGATTAATCCACATGACATAACCTGCGGATAAGTCAAAGCCTTAACCCCGATTATTATGGGCATTACTCTGACAGGGTAATTTGTATGATATCTATAATATTTTATCTCCGTTGTATTACAACTTCATTTCGTCTCTCTTGCACACCCGAAGTTGGTTGAGACATAAGATTGTTATCACTCACGCCTAGACTACCTATACACGATCGTTACGTCATCAGCAGATAACCAACAAGTCGTGAATCCTTTTGTTTTCACCTTTTGATAAGTTTAAGGTTTCCTCCATACAAAATTACTTAAATACTTATTTTCTTGGTTTTATTAGACACAATTTACTTTCTAAAGTATTTAAAATAAGCACATTTTTTACCATGCCTGTGCCGAAAAATTTACAGTTTTAAATTAATAATTATAGTTTTCGATATTTATAGTTTTCCTCCATACAATAGTAATAATGTTACACTGAAGATTCATATGTAACTAATTCAAATTCAGTCATGTGCCTGCCTTTTTCCCAACTATGTTGGGGTCGGCTTCCTGTCTAACCGGATGCAGCTGAATACCAGTATTTTACATGGAGTGACTGCCTATCTGACCTTCACAACCCAGTTACTGGGTAATACGATACCCCTTGGTAAGACTAACGACTGTCAAAGATCCACGAATGACAGCCGGGACCAACGGCTGATCGATCGACGCGTCCAGCTGTTCAGTCTTTTGTAGCATCAAATAAAACTAATAGCAGTAACAACACAATGATTTATTCATTCTCAAATTATAAGGCAATTTGAAAAATAATATTTTTTGTATGAAAACTACACGAGCGCATCCCTCAAAGATTATTTATTCAGATTCTGACAGCAGTAGGTATAACAATTTGATAGTTTCCCATGGCCAATAAGGCATCTTCGCAATGGTCCCGCGAATCACGTTGCCAATGAAGCAACAGATGCTTTGCAATCAAAAAGATAGACGCGCTGAGTACATCCGTGCATCTGATCTCGAACGTTCCAATAAAGTTCATATAAAAGATCAAATCTACGAATGTATTGGCATTACGAAGAGATATGGTATGTACAAGCAGATCATCGATAAAATGTTACTGTAACATCTTCATTTTATCGACCACTGTATATATCTATATAAATATATATCCTCTGTATCCATATCCGCTTCTGCTCATATTAAAATAGACCTTAAATCAAAAACTAATTAGCAGTTGAGGGTCACACGTGATGTGTAATAAATTCTTTAAGAGGTCATACTTGACCATGGTTAGGTGGCATTTTAATTTTATGGAAACCAACTATAATGGCGTATTTGAGCAGATCTCAACAAAGTGATTTACATATAAAATAAACACAGAGTTTATATACTCAAAAAGGTGGTATTAAACCAGAACCATAAAATGCACATTGCCAATTATTGCTCTATCTCCACATGCCAAAGAAAGACTTGGGTAACAACGGGGTTAAGTCAACGGAGCCTCACCTCACGGGGCTATGCAAATTTATTATGATGTTTCCTTCTATCGGATCTTAGCGATAAAGACTTACGTATAAGACTTACGCCCATAGATATACGTATAGGTAGGTACCTAATAACTAAATTTGCGACACTCCTTTAAAATATGGTTCTGGAAACACTTCCTTTAAAGCCTATGATAAATTAACGACTGGTAAAGTCCATATCCCCGATCGAAAACACAATAAAATGTCAAAAACATGGCTAAGCTATATCAAACGCATAATCTCTCGACGCATAAAACTTGACCCACTCAATGGAATGTAAATATTTATATGTATAGTTATGTAAAATATTGAGGTGTCATCTTAGTGCCGACAAACTGTTATGTCATTATAACCTTGTACTACATAATATTTATGTATAATGATTATGCTAATTATTGGTGCTTTATGTTTTTTTAAAACTCATCGTGGTGTTCAAAAACGTGTTTAGATAAAAGTTTGACCTAAAATGTGAGACTTATATTCTATAAGGAAAGCGACGGGTGTCAGAGGTCGTCAGCGTTGTATGGTTCAACGGTTCAACAGACTGTGACGTAAGCAGACCGGTTGGGAACTAACCTCCACTATCGATGAGGATAAAATATATTCAAAAAGCTTTTGTAATTTGCCTACTTTTGTGGAAATATGTCGCAATATTTTGTTTTGATTCGGGAGTTGATGTGGAGACAAATCAAATACAGAGCTGCGCATAAAAACTTGCACAAGGTATTTGTTGACCTCGAAAAGGCATACGACCGAGTGTCTCGTGAAGTTTTGTGGTGGGCGCTTATGTGTGCCCGGGAAGTAAGTATGTGCAGTTGATTCGAGCGATGTACAGTCGATGCAGTAGGTACCCAAGTCTGGTCTACAGTGGGCACTACTGGCAGCTTCGATGTGGCAGCCGGCTTGCACCAAGGGTCGGCACTCAGCCCTTACCTCTTCGTGCTGATAATGGAAGCTCTTACGTCGGATATCCAGGCAGAGGCTCCCTGGTGGGTACTGTTCGCCATGACATAGTGCTGGTTGCCGAGAGCGTCTTTGAGGTCCAGAGCAGATTGGAGGTGTGGTGGGAAAGACTGGAGACCATTGGCTTGAGAGTAAGTCGGACCAAAACTGAGTAGGTATTTGTTTTGTGATTTTGGCGGTCCCTCCAGTTCTGTGCCCAAACTGACCATATCTCTCGACAGAACGTCCTTACTTGATCTGCTCCGACTTTCGGTATCTCCGGTCGCTTGTCCAAGGGAATGGCGAAGTAGACTGAGACGTAACGCACAATTAACTTAGTATGGATGAAATGCGCGACGGTCACAGGAACAACTTGCGACCCACGGATGCCCCTCAAGTTAAAAGGGAAAATGTATAAGTCCGTGATAAGGTTTGTCGTACTTTAAGGATCGCAGTGCTGGACCGTGAAGAAGACGGATGAAAAAATATTGCATGCAGCGGAGATGAGAATGATGAGATAGATGTGTAATAGATATGTGTGATAGATAGAATGGATAAAGTAAGAAATGGGTCTATAGAGGAAGTTTGAAAGTTGCACCAGTGAGAGAAAAGTTGAAAGGAAATCGTTTGGCTTGGACTGGGCATGTGATGAGAAGGGACGAAACGCATGTGACTAAAAGAGTGATGAATATACATGTTGACGGATGGAGAGGCAGAGGAAGGCCAAAGAAAAGATGGATGCATTGTATGAGAAATGATGTGAAAGGGAAGGGAGTAAATGACAGCGTGACAGTTGACAGGGGAGAATGGAAGAAGAAAACGTGTTGCGCCGACCTCAAGTAACATGGCACAAGGGCAGGAAGACGATGATGATGATGTGGAGACAAATTGCAACCGAAAAGGATTATTTAGACTAGATTGAATTTTGTGTCATCTAAAATAGAACTGCAGTGCGATTCTGTAACCATTTCACCGTGAAAACTTAGGCGAAGTCAGCGTGGAGTGAGCTGTCAATAGTGTCAATTCCTAGCAAAAACAAACTCATTTCACCTAAGTTTTCACGGTGAGATTTTTACAGAATCGACCGGCTGAACTTTGTATGAACTCTCATTTTCTTTACATCAGCTAACACATCGTAGGCCAAGTGTAAGTAAAGATCACAGCTGCCTCTACACTTCGGTTACTAAATTAGTAAGAATCTTTATGTAAACATTTCTAACCGCAAGTCATTGCACCAAATAAATAGTCATAATGAAGCATAAGAGTGCAATGAGTATGCGAGACACTGATGTTGCAGTTTATAATGTGCTAAAGTCTCATCAGAAACCAATTGGATGCAATGCGCAAAATGTGAAACCTTGACCTTTTCCACAAAATTTTCAACTTAGCTTCGTGGTTTGTACATTTATTAGTAAATTATCTTCCAGCCCTAAGCATTTTAGACCTTATTTATTCATGCATACAATCTATTTTCACATATACATTTTTATGAAATGCATCTTCAAAATAGCTTCGGCCAATGAAAATACTAAAGGCCAATTTAGCGGCTCCGGCTGATTGACATTCCCATAACCTTAATATAGTGTCCAAATTCCTTTAATTTTTTTTTGTAAATTATTGGTTGTTTCGACAATTATTTCCACTCGTTTAAGAAGTTGTTATAATTTGTTCAACATCAGTTCTTTGAACTAATGAACAACCTTGAACTGTTGTTAAAGAATTTTTATTTGTCAATTGTTTGTTCAAGAATCAACTTTTGAAGATTTACCGAGTATAACGTAATTTTGTAACTGTAGGCTGCGATTAAGTATTTCCTAGCAGACAATTACGATGTAGAAACAGTCAGTAGGTACAACTATACATCTTCTATATATATAAAATTCAAAGTCCTGACTGACTGACTGATTGACTGACTGATATATCAACGCACAGCCTAAACCGCTGGACCTAGAGACTTGAAATTTTGCACATAGATACATTATACAGTGTAGGCATCCACTAAGGAAGGATTTTTGGAAATTCCATCCCTAAGGGGGACAAATAGGGGATGAAAGTTTGTATGAAAAATCTTATTCTTTGAGTTAATAGACTTGAAACTTGGCATGAATATTTATCTAAGTAAATTATAAAGTTTGACATTTTTAGTTTTTTTAAACTAACCCCTCAGAAGGGATTGGGGTGTGTCAAAGTTTGTATCAACGCACAGCCCAAACCGCTGTGTCTAGAGATTCCAAATTTGGCACGTAGGTTCCTTGTGAGGTCTAAGGGTGTACTAAGAAAGGATTTTTCAAAATTCAACCCCTAAGTAGGTGAAACTGTGGTCCAAAGTTTGTATGAAAAATCTTATTCCTTGAGTTAATAGACTTGAAACATGGCACAAATATTTACCTAAGTAAGATAAAAAGTTTGCCATTTTTAGTTTTTCTAAACTACCCCCTCAGGACGGATTGGAGGGTGTCAAAGTTTGTATCAACGCACATCCCAAACCACTGGGCCTAGATATTCCAAATTTGGCACGTAGGTTTATTATGAGGTCTAGGGGTGCACTAAGAAAGGATTTTTCAAAATTCAACCCCTAAAGGTGTGAAATTGGGGTCCAAAGTTTGTATGAAAAATCTTAGTCCTTGATTTAATAGACTTGAAACTTGTCATGAATATTTATCTAAGTACATAAACTATAAAGTTTGTAATTTTTAGTTTTTCTAAACTACCCCCTCAGGAGGGATTGGGGGTCTCACAGTTTGTATGTAGGAATTTTAACGCACGTTCCGATTTACTCGAAACTCAGTATTTATACTTGAAATCAAAAATGACGAATAACGTGTAACAGGGTTTTTCGAATATCCACCCCTAAAGGGTTGAAAAGGGGTAGTCAATTTTACAGGGCAGGTTTTACTGCGGGGCTTAACTCGAAAATTGGTGTAAATAATCTTTCTTTTAAGTTACGGAAATCTCACAAACGATTTTTTAAAATTGTATCTCTGTGGGGGTGAAAACAGGGAATATAGTTTATATGAAAAATCTTATTCATTTGGTTAATTAAGTTGAAACTTGGCACAAATACTTGCCTAAGCAAGTAATAAAGTTTGTCATTAATAGTTTTTCCCCAGAGGGAAGGGTAGAGGGGAAGGTGGTAATGGGAGGGAGTGGTGAGCAGGGAAAGGGGAAGGGGAGAGGGTGGTGAGGAGGGAAAGGGGGAAGGGGAGATTGTGGTGAGAGAGAGGGAGGGTAGGGGTGGTGAGGAGGAGGCTGAGGAGGAGGAAGATGGGGGGGCGAGGGATAGGAGAGCATAGTGAGGGGGAGGGTGTGGAGAAGGGAAGAGGTTTGACGGGGCGAGTAGGTTAACGGGAAAGTTATGTGTTGAGGGGGTGATAGGGAGACGGGGATGGAGAGAGTGAGGGGGGTGAAAGAGTGCAGTGATGGGGAGGGTGAGAGAGTGGGAAGGGGAGGGGTTAGAGAGAGAGGAGGGGTGAAAGGGAGATTAGGGGGAAGAGGTAGCAGTGCCTTTACACCTTAAAGTTGCTTTTTGTATAGCACTGATTCATTAAAGAAACCCAGCCCGACAGAAATTACTGAAAAATAGAAAGTCGGAAACTCGGAGCGACACAAAAAACAGCAGTAAACTCCAGCCGTGCGACGGAGCTGACACGCTTTTTTTATTTGTTTGAACGCGCTAATCTCAGGAACTACCAGTCGGACTTTAATAATTATTTTTGCATTTCATAGCCCAATTCTTAAGGAAGGCTATAGGCGTATTTAACGTCACACTAAAACTCTTAAGTGCCGAGCAGAAAAGAAGAGAGAAGGAACGCTAAGCGAGAACGAAGTAATAGCGCGGGAAGGCAATGCGATGCGACGGGTGGGTTGGGTGAACATGAAATTTTACACGGAAGAAGTCGCGGGCAGAAGTTATCTCAATATTTTTGTTCCTGTGGCATATTTTCCGACATTCACGCGGGCGAAGCCGCGGGCAAAAGCTAGAAATATATAATATAACTATAGATATTATTATCATCCTGTAAATAACTTTTAAGGAGAAAAACTGGCTTTTGTAGTAATACCACCAAAAGAATTCCCTGGCTCCTGCGCTAGCATTAACTGTATAGTTAATTAATGCTAGCGCACAGGTACCAGGGAATTATTTAATATTGAATACGAGTAGGTACTTACGAGTAGCTTGTGTCAATAAACATTTTTATCTTAAAAGTTTTATTACTTTACATTCAACAAGCGGACCAGAAGCATAAATAGATTTAACGACAATCACTTACACTGTGTGAGAATGTGGAATTTGAAACACGTAGGTACCTAATATTTTTCTGGTAAATGGAAATAGGTAATAGAGACCTACACAATTGTTATAGGCTACAGAGCAAAAACAATCCTATGAAAACTATACAGACCATTTTTTAAACAAATATCCGTAAACAGGCCAAACCTTACATATCTACAGTAATTGTATGTTTTATTAAATTTATCCTACAATATTTGTGACCTACTATTTATAAGCATACTAGTGACCCGGCCCTGCTTCGCACGGATTTTACGACTTGACAAAACATTAGTTTCTACATTATATATAGGTAAGTTAAATATTATAAATTCTCTAAATGATAGTGAAAACCGCATCAAAATCCGTTGCTAGAAGAACAACGCGGCCACACAGACATACACGAAAAGCGACTTCATTTTATACTATGCAAAGATATAGATAATGGATAAAGACCATTTTTAGAGGTACTAGGCAGCTCTTCAATAATGACCTACTTTATATCTCATTTAGTTTTTGCTATTATCATACCCACACAACTTCATTATAACTGTTACCATTAATCCTGAACAGAAAATTATATACCTAGTAAATGGACCATAATGTTTTTTAAACCGAACCCACACAATAACATTGATTGAGTGAACGTTCTTAAAACATCGGCTTGACATCTTAACGTCAGAAAAACTAATTATGGTCCAAGCTTTATTATGTCTAGTACTTTGTCTGTCTTTGAAAAAGCTAGACGAGATTACAGAATGGGTTCATGAGGCGGTGGTATTGCATAAATGGCGACACTGTGCGCTCCACCCAATCAATGTCAGATAGGTACTTTCAAAAGAAAGCGGTGACTTACGATTACGACTGAACTATATCCAAATATCGTGAGCACACATCTACTTATACAATTATTATAATGCTTTATGTAATACCTATCGACAGTGTAATAGCTATTGATATCTGTTGTGGCAGTAATGTAATGGATACCTTCTTCATAAAAGCTGATAATGAAGCTATTACTCACTTATGCGTCATACACAGCCACGCTTTGCCTGAGGGCTTCTACTAAGGCTTAACAGTTGCGCTAAGTAGCGACACACAAGCTGTTAAACTCTTGCTTTCATAAACTCGCATAGGTCAAAACAAATCAACATGCCAGTTCTCGAAAGAATTCGTCATAAACAACAGTTCGGAACGTCGTAAATCTGGCCCTTTACGACAGATCACCGACGTTTCCACATTAACTATGATGTAACTGCATTGATATTCTAAATTTCACTAATCGGTCATTAGATAATTGTTTCAAAATCAGTTTAATAATTTCAACAGTTTTTAAAGCAGCAACAAATCTTATTTAAAGATAACTAATTGCAATTTATCTGTCTGAGCTGTTTCTCAAATGCTATTGTCGCCGTCTTACGTGGATAATGTATAAGTACCGTCTAGAGAGTTCAATTGTGACTGGGAAGAAGCAAAGTCGTGGGCAAAAGTCAGTCTTACTTAATATATTACAAGTGAAGCCAGCATGTAATCCTATCCATTCACTACAATACGTCTCACATTGTGATTCATAACCGAACATGAAATCTTAAACTAGGTACATTAACTTTTGTACCAAATAATAATGTAAATTAATGTGAGTGCTAACTATTACAGTTACAACATTACAAGTAGGCGCCTAATTTGATTCTGCTTCTGTGATGTAATTTTTATTCAAAAATTAACATAGTTTCCAGGGCAAATGTTACTTGGCCATGCACCCACAGTTGTTATTATGTGGAAATATAATACTAAATTAATTTTACCATTTGTAGATTTGCCATCCTTTAACTAGGAAGTGTCTGTCTTCAATTAATGTGAACTAGATTTACTGATGGCGCTGTAACCTGGGAAATGAAACAAAACAATTTGAATGTATGTCATAACATAAAATGAATCCAGGGAGAGCGTGTAATACGAAATTCAAACTTATTCAGGTAGGTTTTATGTTAACCTAATAAATACCCTAACCCTAATAAATATGGATGATGCCTGGGTAAAAAGAATACATTCTATTTAGTCCGTCAGTAAAAAAATATTAAACACGTATTTTTTGCTTTATCATATTAATAAAAATTTACTTAGATAAAACGCATTAAAGTTGGGGAGTGGGGGCTCACTACATCACAAGTTCAAAACTATATCAAAGTATGTTTAAAATCTTTCAAGGAGTGACGTCATGCTACGTTTTAACTCAATTTATCGCTGTAATCTTTTAATTACGTAAAAAAAGAAAAAATACTTATTCAATATTTTTTAATAATTAGGTACATGACGGACAAAAAACACTCTTAGTCTATTGGCAGGCAAACAGATACTTCACGAAAAACTCTAGCAGATAAGCTGGATGGTGTTCTACATCAGCAGAAGCTGAGCTCTTTCCGATTTATGCAGTTGGACAGCAAACATACAGATAAAAACAAAAAGCTTCGGAAGAGAGTTTATAGACAGATTTATCTGCATTCAAAAAATTAGGATTGGTAACCCCACCATGTGGCGCTTGTAAAAGTGCCAAAATATCAGTACCTCATTTCAGCAACAAATTAAGGAAGATATCCGGTTAGAGATAACGTAAACATACAGTCAGATCTGCTTTTCTTGCACACATTCATGTTGAAACCGTGGGTTTTAAGTTAAGATTACCACATCGCCCACATCATGTGCATCTCTGGAATGTCATACCAATAATTTATGCGTTGACCTATTGTAGGAATGGTTCCTTAGCCAAATATGCGGATTTTATCACATACAATATTAAATAACAAACATTCGAATGAATCTTCAAGAAACATTTGAAAAGGCGTAAGGAATATTGAAAATTTAAAAAGGTCAGTAGCTCCTCTAACCTACCCAATCAATTATGGAGTCTATAAAACGTGGCAGTCAATTTATATAATACTGTTTATGTATTCTGAAAACAAAATATAAATCACGAATATCCGGTTTCAATGAGTAATACTTACTCTAATGCATGTTTATTTAAGAAGACATTAACGATCACAACTGCTGTTAATAGCAACAATAAAGAGATGCATTATGAGATAATTAACGTCTGCATCCATTACAATAACTAACTAAGATTTAGAATTACAATTTTTTAATAAAACTGCATTCAAAAACACCCGATTAAACATTCATGTGTGCTACATTATTAGAATATAGCGTCGTACAAAGGTAAAATAAGAATAGCAACGTTTGGTAATTCATGTTAACATTGACTTTTTACTTACATAAGAAAATTGCATGGTAGAATTAAATGTTTACAAACACACATGAAGATAAAGATAAAAACTACATCAATTAAAAGCATGTAACACACGTATCTGCATGCTACGTTCACTAGTGTTCGCTACGAGAGATGCTGCATCTTGTGCTATACGGTATACGGCAATAAGAAGCACCTTACTGGGCCAGCCAGCCGTAGTGTTGCAACACGGTATTAGAAGAAATACTTACGTTGGTATATAAGAGAACCGTTTGGACACGTAATCATCCCACACACCAAGTGTTCTCTGAAGAAGACAGCCGCCAAAAACAAAGAAAATGAAATCGGTTAGTCCTGTGACGTCATGGATTGTGAAGTGAAAAGTGAACTGTGAAATTGGATTAACGGAAACTCTTTCTTTTCAGTTTGTGGTTCTTGCTTTGATCGCCGCCGCGTGCGCAGCTCCACAACAAAACCCACAGGATGTTCAAATAGTGCGATATGATAACAACGCTGGAATCGATTCTTACAATTTCGCGTAAGGAACTGCTCAATATTGCAGTTATAGAGCAGAGGGGACGCAATGCTTATTGTAAAACAACACATTATCTTTTTACAGATGGGAGACGTCAGATGGATCAAAGCACGAGGAACAAGGACAACTGAAGAATCAGGGCACAGAGAATGAGGCGATCGCCGTGCAGGGACAGTACGCGTGGGTCGGACCTGACGGCGTCCTCTACACTGTCACCTACATCGCCGATGAGAATGGCTTCCAACCTCAAATCCAGCAGGGTCCAGGAGGATCCATCCCATCTGCGGTCGTTGCATCCCTATTGGGTTAAAAAGTCCAGTAGAATAGTTTAGGTCTCTGTAAATACTCCTGATGATGTATATAATATTTATATGCTGAGTCATTAATGTTATCTGTAGTTTTTTAAGTAATAAATGTACTGATTTGTATAAAATTGTCTTTTTATTTTTCTGCTAGGTTTATTTAACTATGTTTACACATTTATCCATGCTTGTGAAAATATTATTTATTTTTTCGATTTATATCAGAAAAAACAGCGTCATAGGATATAAAAGTGGGTCTAAAGAAAGGTTCTTCTTGTAGGAATTTTTGTAAGCAAACCTGCAATTGGATAGATTAAAAATAATACAACGAAAATAGGTACGTAGTGCTTAAAACAAAGATGCAGCCAATATTTTGACATCCTAAAAACTTGGGTAAAAACAAACATCATAGCAGCTGAAGCAGAAGTTTGCTCTAACAAATAGATCCAAAACAATTTTAGTTTTCAGACAAGATTTCTTATTTATTGACTGTTATGAACTTAAGAATGACTTATAGTAATGAGTTATCTAGAGATCGGGTAATCGGATGCATACCTATTGACCTAAAGAAAATTTTTGGCTAAGAAACTATGGAAGAGACTTCTTATTTTTTTTTTTTTCTTAATATAAACCCGGTATTCCAGAAAATCCATCCAGGGAATGCAAAAGTAATCACATATATGAATCACAGGTATGAAAACGACTTTTTAAATATGTAGTAGGTACCTATTATTTATTTTAAAAATACTGGGATCATATAACTATTTGTATGCTTTTTTACTTGATATTCATTTTTAGGGTTCCGTACCAAAATGGTAAAAGAACCCTTATGGTGCAACTCAGTCTGTCTGTCATCACAGCTAGATATCTCAAGCATTACTAATGCTATCAACTTGAAATTTGGAGCAGTTTTAGGTAAAGTTTGCCCAATTATTTTGCAAATAAAAAAGAAATAAAAATATTTTTTTTTTTTTTTTTGCAACAGGTGAGTACTGAAAGGGTTCTTAAAAATTCAAAGTGGGGCTACTAGGGTACATGTGGGGTATCATATGAAAGAGCGCAATTTGCACATTCTCAAACATTTTTTTATTTTTTTTTTAAGCCGCATAGTTTTCGACTTTTGATGAAAAATTAAAAAAAAATACCGTTCCCCCCGCTCCTTATCTCCGAAGTTTGCATAGAGAAAAATCTGAAATTATTCTATGTGATAGAAGATTATGTAAAGATTACAGGAAAAATAAAACGATGTCTCTAAATAGCACACTTTTTCAGAAATCAGAACGGAACCCTCGGTCCGCGAGTCTGACTCGCACTTGACCGGTTTTTTTTTAACATCACTTATCCTGACGTTTGCTATACCACTTTGGCAACCTACTGATAACATTACTTAGCATTCGATTTGGTACTCTAAATTTTTCGATCCCAGAATCCCGGGATTTTTCGAACTTACTATAGGTACAAACTTACAATTAACTCACAAAAATCTGGCTAACCTTTTCCCAACTATGTTGAGGTCGGCTTCCAGTCTAACCGGATGCAGCTGAATACCAGTATTTTACATGGAGCGACTGCCTGTCTGACAACCCAGTTACTGGGTAATACGATACCCCTTGTTAAGACTGGTTGTAAGACTTTCGGGCTTCTGACGACCCGTAACGACTGTCAAAGATCCACGAATGACAGTACTTACAGTACACGAATGACTTACAATTAACTCTCCTTCGTTATAAATTAACTTTTGCGCAAAATTTCATGCTTCTAGACCAAGCGGTTTAGGGTGCGCGTTGTCTGTATATTGAAATAGCTGACAAATATAACTTAGAAGATGCCATTAAATCTGGAGCACTCCAATAACCAAACTATTATGAATATTGAAGTTAAGTTTCCTCAATCAGTGAACTGCATTTCTTCATAAACTGCATACTTACATAATAATTATGAGCATCTTCCACGTGTTTTTGTTTGACATCATGACAATGTTATATCACTCTTATACAAATAGGTCAAACATATAATGAATTAGTACCAGTTTTTGTATTAGTTAGCAACGACATGATATCATAGCGCTTTGATTGAAACATTGACAAAGTTATGGAAGCATTTCGCTTCTTTTTTTTTTTCATTTACAAAAGTTTCTTCACTTCGCTTAGTAGTTTACGGTTTATAGTAATTTATGCAAATACTGCGTTCATTTTATTAAAAAAAAAAATTTAAAATACAGTTCTAAATTATACAAACAATGCGTATCATTTTGTTTTCTTACTAAGTATGTAAGGTCACCAGGGGCTATTGTAACCCGGGGGCAAATGTAACGGATTGAGATAACTCGTTATTGTTGCGTTTCCATGCTGTCTAGGATTAATCAACCAGTTACATTTGCCCTCTGGCTACAAATAGCCCCGGGTGACTTTACATATACAGGGTGGCCGGAACATTGACGTCCAAAAATAAAATTTCGGTCCCTCGTATCGTGGGGTATTCGAATCACCCCCATGTATGTTCCGCGACTTTTCATAGTTTTCGAGTTATGAATTTTTTTCTGAATGTTTGAAAATTTTCGACCTGACCAACCTAAAAAAATTCTAAAAAAAAAGTAGACGGTTTTATCGAGTTTCTTTTTTTGCAACTGAATTTTCATAAGTAGTACTTTTATGCATAAAATAATCAGCTTCGTAACTGTGATGAAAGTTATGAAAATGTTGATCTAAAGTGAAAAATTTACGTTCGGTAAATTATGACTTAAATTTTCAACTTCAAATTAAAAATCTAAACAGGTGACTTCATGGTTCTCAAGTAGGCTTCAAGAATGCGCCAGACTCTCAGCTTTCATAATCATTAAAAAACGTAGGACTTAATGGGGCTAACTTTGGCCTTAATCGGCCTTCAAAGACTGCGAGGTGGAAAATTCTTAAAATTTGCTATCTGATTAATAATTTTTTTTTCCATTTTCTCGCTCCTAAGGTTATTTAGTTTGCTAACCAAAAATGACTGCAGGAAAGCTAAGATTTAAACACGGAGATTTTTTTAAATGTTAGTTTAATGAATTTTGCGCTGTGGACTATGGGTTGTAAACGAGGGTGCAACTCTTTTACCTGCAATAACAATGGACCGAGAGGAAAAGAGACCAAATTATTGCTATCTCTCTCACGCAAGGCGCGCAACCGAAGCCAACGCAACACAAGTACCTCAGTCGTACTCACATTGTGTTTACTGCTATACGCGTGTCGCTATTTTGTCTTTACCACACTCGCTTTGCCCACGGACTCCGCTGCCTACTTGTTTGACTACTTTGCTCGTTTATTGGACTGTGTTTTGCATTCTGATTTGGACTTTTTTTACATGGAAGTGTAAAAAATGAGTTACACGTTAAGTGAATATGCAGAAATGCATTATTTTTATGGAGTTGCACAAGGAAACGGCCATGAAGCAGCGCGACTGTATCGCGAACAACTTCAACGTCGTGGTGGGCCGCAACCTGAGCGATATCCCGACCATCGTGTTTTTATTAACACGCACAACACTTTGATGGCAGGCCGCATTCCTGGTCGACGCGGCAGTCATGAAGGAATCCCTAGAGCTAACCCGGATCGCAGAGAAATGGTGCTGGAAGAAGTTCAGCGAAATCCGTCTACGAGTACGAGAAGCTATGGCTCGTGCTCTGAACATCCCAAGGACTTCTATCCAAGACATTCTTCACGATGAAGAATACCACGCGTTCCACATCCGACGAGTCCAAGCTTTACTGCCTACAGATCACCAATTGCGCGTTGATTTTTGCCAAACCATGTTACGAAAAGAGCAAGAGGATCCTGGATTTTTCAATAAAGTTTTATGGTCAGATGAGTCACGATTTGAGCGATCCGGAATATTCAATATTCATAATTACCACACGTGGGCGAATGAAAATCCACTCGAAGTGAGAGCTTCGACATTTCAACATCGCTTCAGCGTTAACTTGTGGTCTGGTATCCTCAATGGCGAACTAATTGGTCCGTTTGAACTGCCGTCCAGACTTGATGGAGAAACATACAAAAACTTTTTGGAAAATGAACTTCCATTGTTGCTGGCAGATGTGAATCTCGAACTCAGACGAACCATGGTGTTGCAAAATTACGGCGCCCCGTGTCACTATGCAACCCAGGTCCGAAATTACTTAGATGAAACATACCCCAACAGATGGATCGGACGCAGCGGACCAATTAGGTGGCCTCCACGCTCACCTGATCTCAACCCCATCGATTTCTTTATTTGGGGCTATTACAAGGAAATAGCATACGCCCGAGACTGTTCAAGTGAACAAGAGCTGAGGCAGTTGATTGCAGAAGCTGAACGTGTTGTGAGAGAGAACAGAGACGCTTTTAGACGATTGCCAGACAATTTCTTACGTAGGTGTAGAATGTGTATTGCTGCTGGTGGTGGCCACTTTGAAAACCTTTTGTAAATGTTAAAAATAAATTAAGTACTTTTTTCACATTATCATCTGTGTTTTATTCAAAACCACTTTTTACGTAAAACTTTTCTTACCCAACTCTGAAACTATTTGTTGGTTAGTTTTCAGTATTCTTATCATTAATTAACCTTAGGAACGAGAAAATAGCCAAAAAAAAATAATTACTCAGATGGGTAATTTTAAGAATTTTTCCACCTCGCTGTCTTTGAAGGCCGATTTTAAACAAATTAGCCCTATTAAGTACTTCATTTTTTTTATGATTATGAAAGCTGAGAGTCTGGCGCATTCTTGAAGCCTACTTAGGAATTATGAAGTCACCTGTTAAGATTTTTAATTTAAAGTTGAAAATTTGAGTCATAATTTACCGAACGTAAATTTTTCACTTTAGATCAACATTTTCATAACTTTCATCACAGTTACGAAGATGATTATTTTATGCATAAAAGTACTACTTATGAAAATTCAGTTGCAAAAAAAGAAACTCGATAAAACCCTCTACTTTTTTTTTTAGAATTTTTTTTGGTTGGTCAGGTCGAAAATTTTCAAACATTCAGAAAAAAATTCATAACTCGAAAACTATGAAAAGTCGCGGAACATACATGGGGGTGATTCGAATACCCCACGATACGAGGGACCGAAATTTTATTTTTGGACGTCAATGTTCCGGCCACCCTGTATGCAAAAAAAATTGCATGTTATTAGGTTTTGTTCCAATTAACAAAGTGGAAGTTTAGCTACATCATTGAGAACTGACTTGAGTCCCTCGTTGGTCTATTTCTTGCAAGTGACTGCTGAGCACGAGATCCTGGGTTCGATTCCCAGGTCGGGCAAAGTGTCATGGGGTGTTTCCATCTGGAATTCCTCAGTAGCAGACCGGAGCCTGGATTTGTGCGCAGTTGATGGCAATAGGTTCGCCCCGTATTACACTGGGGACATGTGGATGTAGGTACCTACTATAGATAAACTTCTGCGATTAAAGGCGTGACGTTATATTATAATGGGTTTAAGGTGTATGGCTACCGTTAATCTATATAACTGATATTATAAATGTGAAAGTGAGTTTGTTTGTGTTTTGTTACACGTTCACGCTAAAACGGCTGAACGGATTTGGATGAAATTTGGCACATGGGCACCATGACCTGGATTAAGACATAGGATACTTTTTAGCACGTTCCCGTGGGATAATTTTCGTACTCCACGCGGGCGAATCCGCAAAAGCTAGTATTGAATAAAATTAAGACATATTCAATGATTTTATGTACCCGAATTTGTTGTTTTGAAATTGTTGAGTTTTGATGTAAGATGACATCTTTATTAAAATTGTCAATAACATTTATGAATTTAATAATATACAACGTTGCCATCGACAATTTTTACGATGTGCAAAAATAAATTCGATATTAGGTAGGTATATGAAACTCGTAGGGATTAATATTTATTTGCATAATTCTTGAATAAACTTTTATAAGCATTCGCTTATTAAGTATCGTATATCATCTTCCGATTCATAAACGACTTTTATTAAGTATAGATTTTATTTTTTAGACCTTGAAAGAGGACTGGTATGGCCCGCTACAAGTACGTAGGAATAATTATAGGTACCTACCTACCTACAGGAAAAATATATTTTCGTTTGTCTCTCATAAAATTGTCGATCTATCAATTTGTAATAATTAGTTTGTACCACATTTTCATTTCGGGGGGTGCAGGTAATGGCACAACACAAAATTTTAGTTTTTCACAAGTTGTTTATTCCAATCTGAATATGTAACTAACAAGTTTACGCGTCTGTGAAATGAAAATATTCTAAGGCGCCTTGCGCGCTGCCTGCCTCATACAATTAACAAAACTTAACATGAAATAAACATCTAAACTACAAAAAAAAAAAAAACTACAATGTTCCTAACCAGGTACTAGGTATATTTCAATTTATCTTATTATTGAATTTCTATCAATATCTTCCACTATTATTAAACTAACATTTACCGAGATTAATGCAAAGGATTTATTTATTATCTATTTTGTTTCTTAAACAAGATGCAAGTCATAAAAGTTGACATTTGTGCACCATCTCAACAAAATTGGAAAGGAGAGATCTTAAATACATTGTCATCAATGTCAATATTTGAAATAGATCCATAATATTATATTATAAACGAGGATAACCTAGACATTTGATAAGTTCGAGAGCTGTATTTGTACTCACAGATACTGAAGTATTACGAGTTAATATTCTTCAAATTACTAACCATTTTCCATTGCAATAGAAAATAATAATCACATTCCCGGAAAATTAATAGCCATGAAAAACAGAAACTCCCACCCACGATGTATGTAGCTACCCCTAGCTACAGCACACAAAAAAGTTAATTTGAAACGAATATTCTAAAATATTGTTATGAACAAAATTAGAGTCCGATTGCATGTTCTAAAGAACCATCTGCTGGCTCAGCCTCTAAGCTAATTGCTCAATTTAGATATTTGCCATTCCGAAGTATTTCGTAATTGTCTCAAGGTTTTTTTTTTCAAAAACACTAAATATTCCTTGAAAGTAAAAAGACGGGATTTATCACTAAAATGCATTTTATTTCATAGGCAGTGGCAAAAATTTCAATAAAAGTTTGCTATTATTAACGTTTCGCTAAGACCTTTCTTGAATTAATGTTTTATTGATATCACTATCGAAATTAATTAGCGACGGATATATAAACTAATTAATTTTATATAATTAGCATTTCGTTATTTTGAGTAAGGTTGTTCTAAAAAGTTTTGTTTATGCATGCATTAAGGGAATGACATTATATTTAGGTAGATGTCAAGCGGTTCACCTTCTACGGGTACTACTTCAGCATAAAATCAAATCAAAAGTTGTGCTAGATATATAAAGACCGAATTTCATGTGAGATTCGTCACTTCATCGTATTCATCCGTAAAATCAGCACTTCAAACATGAAACTGGTTCGTTTTATTTGTGTATTTCGTGTGAAACAGTGTTTAGTGCAATAGGTGAAAAAGTATCTAATAAGTACTTAATATCGATAAAAAGAAAAAAGCAGTTCGGACACAGTACTTTTCGCGCAATTCTGTTCTTCATTTTCGCAACTATTTTAGAATAGATTTTCGCAATTTTCTCAAAAAGTGTTTTCAGTGTCAATTAAATCATTTATCCAAAATAATTATGAAACATTTCACGTATAAAATAACAGTTTTATCATAAATCATCGGTCTAACAGTTTAATAAAATTGATATATCAACAATCAATTTAACTACCCATTGCACTATGCATTTTCTGGTGCATTTACGTTTGAATTTTGATTCAACCCTTATCATCTTCAAAGCCGCGCGCGGTAATGCGATACAAAATCAGTATCAAGAATTAATCTTCCGGGGAACCTCTTTTTGCTTAAAGCGATACAATTGGGACTGAAAACAGACAGTATTGTTTACGAACTCTCATCATCAACCCTAGGATGCTGTGCCCCCCCGAGATTTGTCTTAACATTTAAACGTCAAAAACTAATTTAAAATATTTAAGTTTTAAAATAGATGCAATAACGCAATTTTGTCTGAATAATGAAGTCTCTGTATTGTATCTTATTAGACACTTATTCCAATGATAATTTGTAGACTCCATCTTTAGTTCAATTTAAGGAGAAGTTCTTGGATATGGAAGGTAATCATCAATTCCCTACATTTACTTTCAGATCGTAGTTCTCTGCTTGGTCGCGGTAGCGGTGGCTGCTCCCCCAAGAATAAACTACCCCCAAGACGACGTACATCTTCTCTCGTTTGAAAATGAGAACGTAGGAGATGGAAACTACAGATACAGGTTAGTCTTACTATATTTTGTCTTTCAAGGATCAATCATTAATTTAAGATTTTGGGTCGAAATGCCTTATTCATTTTTTTATTCGAAACTATGTCATCCGAGTGTGATAATTTAGAGTTGAAAATAAAAATAAAATACACATGTACAGCATGAATTTATGCGAAAATGCATATTTTACACATGCAGTTAAAACAAATAACTTTTCAAAAATGTTAAGTACGGAAATATTTCCAAATTTAAACTGCATAGTGCTTAGAGGCATCAAAATAGACATTAAGTCAACAATACACAAAACAAGGCTGTCGAAGATAGAGATGATGATAAAAGCACCGATGTTTTTAGCACTAACTTCCTATCTTAACACCAATAATTATTTTTCCAGCTATAAGCAAACTGACGGCACAGAACATGATGAACAGGGACAGCTCATCAACGAAGGCAAGGAAGACGAGTACGTCGCCATGAGCGGATCCTTCGCATGGGTAGGACCCGACGGCGTCACCTACCGTGTCACCTACACCGCTGATGACGAGGGTTACAAACCGCAGATCGAACAGGGACCCGGTGGATCAGTCCCTGCCGCGGTCGTAGCGTCGCTCCTTGGTTGATTAGACTGTTATTTAATTTTTATTATTGCCAAAAATATGTATGATTATATTTATTAATAAAAAATGTTAAATTATTTTGTGTTTGATTGTTAATTCCGTGTTCGGAAAGCACGTTAAGCCGTTGGTCGCGGCTGTCATTCGTGAATCTTTGACAGTCGTTACTGGTCGTCAGAAGCCCGACAGTCTGACAACCAGTCTTACCAAGGGGTATCTTATCATCCAGTAAAGGGTTATGGATGTCAGATAGGAAGTCGCTCCACGTAAAATTCTGGTATTCAGCTGCATCAGGTAAGTGCAAGCATCATGGAAACTTGCAAGTGAACGGTGCTTCGGTAATTTTAAGTCCAACGTCGCTATACTCCATTGTAAAAATTGCATAATTACGTGATACTGTTTCACACATTTTTCGAAATCTAGTTAAAATGGTAATTTTAAGAATAAACTTCATAACCTTGAACTTTTATAACATTGATTTAAGCACTAAAAAATTTTCTATATCTAATCAATCAGTCTTCATTTCATAAAACTAGGTCCATATTTTGGAAGTTATTGAGGTTATTCCACACATTCATTGCGACTTGAACGTGTCCAAAAACGCTTCGCTTGGCACCTCGCTTTTTCCAATGGAATCGCCAAAAAAATACATTCTTACAATAAAAGACTGAAGCATTTTAACATGACCTCACTAGACAGACGTAGACACATGTTGGATGCAATGTTTGCTTACTAAATTTTTAAGCATAAAATAGACAGTCCTAGTTTACTTGCACTTTTCGGTTTTCGTGCACCCTCTAGAATCCCGCGTAGTGCCATAACACCTCTTTGTACGCCATTTAGAAGAACAGTTTTGGGATCCAATACGCCTGTTGCAATAATGTGTAAGGTAGTAAATGGCTACAGTGATGTTATTGATCTCCACTTTGACTCTATTGCTAAACAAAAAGCCATCCTTAATCGTTTGCCAATAAGCAACCCCTAATCATAGTCAATTATTATTTCATTTTGTCAATTTACCAATTTTACCTTAATCAATTGTTTCATTGTCAATTTTACCACTGTTATTAATTTTTAATTTTATGATTTTTTTTTCTCTTTAATGTTTATCAATTTATTAATTTTATTCAATGGTTTTTAATGTTATTTAATTTTATTCAATGTTATTCAATATTCAATGTTATTCAATCTGGTTCAATTCTATTTTATTAAATTTTATCAATTTCATTCAATGAATTTTAATTTTGTGTCGATCTTTATTTATAACAACAATTCTATCAATTTACCAATGTAATATAATTTTAACTTTTTTATTATATATCTTTTACTAATGTTCATTTTTATAAATTAATTTATTTTATTTTTAATTCTATTTTATTTTAATTTTTAATCAATATTGTCATAATTCTGTTTTTCACTATTTCAAGATTATTTTAATTTAATTTAAAATTGGTGCTTAGTACTTACTAAGTAAGCTCATCTTCCGAATTTATTGTTTTGTGCATGCGGTGTTTACCTATAAGTAATTGTTACGCTGTCATTTTAATTTTAAGAATGAATTATGTCGCTGTATCCAGTGTGAACAATTGTTGGTGGACCTACAATAAATAAATAAAAATAAATATTCCCGCTTTCTTTGCGGCCCAGTGTACAATTTTCCCAAAGGTACAAATAAGGCTTTACCTTAACTGGTAAGTATTACCACATTTTATAGTTTACCAACAATGCTATAATTTGTCACTGTCTTGTATAAAATGCGAAACTCTTTTATTTATTGGGTTGTTGGCATTTCTGCGTATAAAAAGATGCGCAAGAGATGTTGACGCCCCGTATTGTTGCCATAGACACGATATCAGCATATTATTTTAATTGTCTTTGACATGTCCCGGACCTTTAGAAGGCGTACGAGGGGCCGAAGCCAACTCGCAGAGGCCCCTTACACAATTTTAAAAGACGAGGTGGCATATCATATCAGCATATTGTTATTCAAAATCAAAATCAAAAGTCCTTTATTCAAATTAGGCTGAGAATCAGCACTTTTTGAACGTCGAAATTACAGTAAGACAGTCCCCACAAAACGCCCGCCCTTCACCACTAACTATTAACTCTTTAAACGTCGATTGACATCCAGGTGTGCAGATAACAATAAAAATTCTACTGTGTCTGCTAATTGGCGTGCAACGTTTAAGGTATTTAATTAACACATAATTATACTAAACCTATTCTAAAACATTATTATGTTTGTGTGAATGAGAAACAGCACTTCTTGAACAACAAAAGTTAAAAAAAACCGGTCAAGAGCGAGTCGGACTCGCGCACCGAGGGTTCCGTTCCGATTTCTGAAAAGTGTGCTATTTAGAGACATCGTTCTATTTTTCCTGTAATCTTTACATAAACTTCTATAACATAGAATAATTTCAGATTTTTCTCTTTGCAAACTTCGGAGATAATGGGGGGAACGGTATTTTTTTTTTTACCTTTTTCATCAAAAGCCAAAAAATATGCGAGCTAAAAAAAATAAAAAAATGTTTTAGAATGTGCAAATAGCGTTCTTTCATATGATACCCCACATGCCTTAGTAGCCCCACTTTTAATTTTTAAGACCTCTTTTAGTCCCTGTTGCAAAAAAAAACATAAGTATTTTTATTTCTTTCTTATTTGCAATATAGTTGGGTAAACTTCATCTAAAACTGTTCCTTTCAAGTTGATAGCATTAGTAGTTCTTGAGATATCCAGCTGTGACAGACAGACAGACAGACAGACAGACAGACTGAGTCGCACCATAAGGTTTCCTTTTTTACCATTTTGGTACGGAACCCTAAAAAGGCAGCTTCTGAAACCCACCCTTCACAGTTTCGAAACACACACAGGTTCACAGTTTTTAAGCAGGGTTTTTATTCTTCAGTTACTTAAAAGCTATCTGACTGTTGAAAAATCAGCCTTTAGCATACTGGTCATTAATTAGCTTACACAGATAGATAAGTAAGTTGCTGGGAAGATTGTGCCAGTTTTTCTCCCCAGTATAAAAACCGGTTAAGAGCGAGTCGGACTCGCGCACCGAGGGTTTCGTTCCGATTTCTGAAAAAGTGTGCTATTTAGAGACATCGTTTTATTTTTTCTGTAATCTATACATAAACTTCTATCACATAGAATAATTTCAGCTTTTTCTCTTTGCAAACTTCAGAGGTAACGGGGGAACGGTATTTTTTTTTTTTTTTTCATCAAAAGTCGAAAACTACGCGGCCTAAAAAAAAGAAAAAAAATGTTTAAGAATGTGCAAACAGCGTTCTTTCTTATGACATCCCACATGCCCTAGTAGCCCCACTTTTAATTTTTAAGACTCCCTTTCAGTCACTGTTGCAAAAAAAACATGAATATTTTTATTTCTTTCTTATTTGCAAAATAGTTGGATATACATCACCTAAAACTGTTCTAAATTTTAAGTTGATAGCATTAGTAGTTCTTGAGATATCCAGATGTGACAGACAGACTGAGTGACACCATAAGGGTTCCTTTTTTACCATTTTCATGCGGAACCCTAAAAATGTGAAGGGTACCCACCCGTCACATTTTTAGGCTGTCTTTTGTAACTTTTGTGGTTCTAACATAGAATCGTACCAATAACACTTGTCATTCAGATAATAGAGTAACAAACTAGAATGTTAAGGTATGCCGAAGGGTCATTGCGAAAACTTTAATTAATTTATGCCGCTTTAAATATGACGCAACTTTTGTTGTACACACGTCTTGCCCATGGCTTTTGTTTGAATCAACAATTAAGTAACACTAATTTAAAATCGTTTTACACGCTTTTTTGCAACTTTAATGGATAGATTAGGCAGGCTTGAGTTTCTTAGGGAAAAGGAGAGACGAATTTTGCTGAGTAGAATGCTAGATACGTAGGTGGCTAATTGAGAATTATTTCTATACTGTAAAATAATTCCTTGAGATTAAATTTAAATAATCTAATTGTGTACTTACCAAAAGTTTGCACGTCATTACGATATGATTAAATATGTTAAGCTACTATACTACTATTGTAAAAACTTTTGTAACCATATTTATCTGCTAATAAATATTTGACTTTGACTTTGATATCTGAAAGCCACGAGAGAAAACGTCAGTACCTACATATTGAAAAATTAAGGAGTGGCTATGTCCAAACACTTTAATTAACTAAGTAGTGGAAATAATATATAATCAAGAATTCATCAGCATCTTAGTATATGCAATACTAATAATAAACTATTTAAAGCTGCGTTGCAACATAATATTTATATGATAATCTACAGGCCATTACTCCAGCAAGGACAACAAACGTCTACACCTGCAAGTGCTTCTGTTTGATATTTTATCATTGAATCGTAACCGTGATCGTAAAGGCTCTCGCAGACAGGCGCGACGCGACGGTGCGACGCGATTCTGGTAGAACAATTTTCATGAAGTTTTCCTAGAAATACGGTACTTTACTCTATATTAGAAAAAATCTAAAAATATATTATTTAGATAGCTTAGGCAAAATGCAGTCGGAAAATGATAGTTTTAGTTCGTAAAATAATAATAAAATGCAATTCAAAGTTTTTAGGTTCTTTAATTTCTTTTCTAACGCCACGTTATTACGTCATACCGCTCTGTAAATTAAAAAGTGTCAATGTCAGCGTATTTATAATGTTTGTTTAGTCGGCCAACTGACGTCATAACCACGGACCATGATGGCGTCCACTGTGTCCAGCGTTTTCGCGCGAAAATTTAAATGCATTTTTATGGCACTTATCTATTGAATAAAAATTTTGTGTTTTTTTTTTGGTGGTTTATTAGCACTATAGAATCTAATTAAGACACTTTTCAAAAAACCGGTCAAGTGCGAGTCGGACTCGCGCACGAAGGGTTCCGTACCATATTATATGTTTAACAATCGCAAAGATAACTTTTTACTTATTTTATGATACTGTGAATTACAAGGTTATTTTTTGCAGTTGCAGAAAATCACCCATGTTTAAACAAAATACCTTATGAATCGCCGTTTTCAGTATTGTTGATTAAATACAGTATTCATGGTACCTAAATGGTATAAAGAAGTTTCAAATTCCTACTTTGTTGAATTGTTGCGCTAGAGCTCGTACAAAAATGGTCTAAAATTTACAACTTTTGCGGCCCCCTATTTCTTAATTTTAAAAGATTAAAAAAAATATGTTTGTACTCTACTCAATGAGTTCTAGACGATGACACACATGTTAGATTAAATTTTTTATTTTTTTTCAAAAAAAGTTTATTGTATGGGGATCGACCCCTTACATTTTTAACTTTGCTTTATTTTTATTATTTGTTGTTATAGCCGTAATAGACAGCGGAGGCTTAGTAAGTTTGTACTGGACTGTACGTGGTTGTCTGATTTCATGGATTTTAATTTTCTTGCGCGGAACCCTAATTATTTTTCTAAAATAAAAATAGCCTAAGTTACTCCTTAAAATATCAGCTATATGTCGTCAAAATCGGTGAAAATTCATTTGGCAAGTTTCCTAACTTGACTCAAAGTACCATTTTTTTAATCGGACTGCGCTTTAAAATTCTTCTATACAAATTTTAACATCCCTAACCTCATTTGAGGCGTAGTTTTGAAAAACTAATAATGACAAACATTATTAATTACTTATGCAAGTATTTGTGCTAAGTTTCAAGTTCATTAACCAAATTAATAAGATTTTTCATATACTGTATCTCTGTTTTTACGAACACAATTAAAGAATTTCAAAAATCGTCTGGTATGTTTCCATAACTTGACTCAAACGTTATTTACACCAATTTTAGAGTTAATCAAGCCCCCAATAAAATCCTCCGCTATAAAATTAACTTTTCACCCCTTAGGGGTAGATTTTTGGAAAACCCTCATACACGTTAGTCTTAATTTTTGGTCTCAAGTATAAAAACTGAGTTTTGAGTTAATCGGACCGCGTGTTAAAGTTCTTCCATACAAACTTTGACACCCCCAATCCCTCCTTAGGGGGTAGTTTAGGAAAACTAAAAATTATAAACTTTATAATTTACTTAGATAAATATTCGTGTCAAGTTTCAAGTCTATTAACTCAATGGATAGGATTTTTCATACAAACTTTCATCCCCTATTTTACCCCCTTAAGGATGGAATTTCCAAAAATCCTTCCTTAGTGGATGTTAACTCTATATAAGGTATCTATTTGCAAAATTTCAAGTCTCTAGGTCCATTGGTTTGGGCTGTGCGTTGATATATTAGTCAGTGACTCAGTCAGGACTTTGATTTTTTTATATATATAGATTTACCATGTTATTTTAAGACCACAGACTTCTTATAGGTTTTCCTGTAATCTACAGGCATAGAACTATTTTGTATATTTTTTTCAAAATTTTAGACTCAGTAGTTTCGGAGATAAGGGGGGGGGAATGGTCAATTTTCGTCAATTTTCTTAAATAACTTTAAAACAATATATTTTAAAATTATAAAAAAAATATATTTGAGACCCTCATAGTAAGCCCTTTCATTTGATATGTCACACGGTACAGTTTACAAAACTTTTTTTAAAAATTTTCTTATTTTCCCCCTAAAAGTGACTCTCATATTCAAAATTCATATATTTACTTTAGCTGTACGTGTTTGGGTCACAGACATCCATATGTGTACCAAATTATAACTTAATCGGTCCATTAGATTCGGAGCAAATTGGCTGTGACAGACGGACAGACAGACACACGAGTGATCCTATAAGGGTTCCGTTTTTTCCTTTTGAGGTACGGAACCCTAAAAATGGGTGTAATACCCTATTGTTCTACTAGAGTCGCGTCGCGCCTTTCAGCGAGACCCTTAAGACATGGAGTAATGTGAAGTTGCGTCGAATTTTTGTTCACTTACGACAACTGCCTACAGTCGATACATTGTTGAATCGATAGCTTAGTAAATAAATGAAAGTTGTTATTCGTTCTTACTCCGATCATACTAAGCTCCTATTTCGTAAGTTGTATGGTGTACGTTTTTATGTCGTTATTTCTTAACCCATGTATAACCACATGTAATAACCCCTGTAATAACGGAAAAAGTAACTCTTATCACTACCGGAGTTCAAACTTATGTAAACACTAGCTTTTGCCCGCGGCTTCGCCCGCGTGGATGTCGGAAAATATCCCATGGGAACGTTCATGTGGAAAACATAGGGCATATCCCTAACTTAAGAAATGCTGGGTTTCCCATTTAAACTTTCATCCCTTTTATCACCCCTTGTAGGATTATGTTTTAAGACAAAAAGTGGCCCATATCCTTTCCCAGGATGCTATCTATAACCTTGCCAAATTTTAACGAAATCCGTGCAGTTTTGTAAATTTTAAAATCAACCCCTATTTTACCCACTTAGGGGATGATTTTTAAAAAACGCTTTTTTTTTTTTTTTTTTTTTTTTTAAATCAACCCCTATTTTACCCCCTTAGGGGATGATTTTTCAAAAACGCTGAACCGCATATTTCTTTATTGCTTATCAAAAGCATACATTTTAATTTTCACATCTCTAACTTAAGAAATACTGAGTTTCCCATACAAAATTTCATCCCCTATATCGCCCCCTGTAGGATTATTTTTTAAGACCAAAAGTAGCCTGTGTCCATCACGATGCTATAAAGCCTTGCCAAATATTATCGAAATCCGTGCAGTTTTGTAAATTTTGAAATCAACCCCTATTTAACCCCCTTAGAGGATGATTTTTCAAAAATGCTGAATCGCATATTTCTTAATTTCCTACCAATAGCATAAATTTGTTATCCCTAACTTAAGAAATACTGGGTTTCCCTTACAAACTTTCATCCCCTATATCACCCCCTGTAGTATTGTTTTTGAAAGTATCCTATGTCCTTTCCCAGTATGCTGTATAAAGCCTTGCCAAATTTTGTCGAAATCCGTGCAGTTTTGTAAATTTTAAAATCAACCCCTATTTTACACCCTTAGGAGATGATTTTTCAAAAACGGTGAACCGCATATTTCTTTATTTTCTATCAAAAGCATATATTTAAATTTTCACATCCCTAACTTAAGAAATACTGGGTTTCCCTTACAAACTTTCATCCCCTATATCACCCCCTGTAGTATTGTTTTTGAAAGTATCCTATGTCCTTCCCCAGCATTCTATATAAAGCCTTGCCAAATTTTATCGAAATCCGTGCAGTTTTGTAAATTTTAAAATCAACCCCTATTTAACCCGCTTAGGGGATGATTTTTCAAAAATGCTGAACCGCATATTTCTTAATTTCCTACCAATAGCATAAATTTGTTATCCCTAACTTAAGAAATACTGGGTTTCCCGTACAAACTTTCATCCCCTATATGACCCCCTGTAGTATTGTTTTTGAAAGTAGCCTGTGTCTTTCCCCAGGATACTATATAAAGCCTTGCCAAATTTTATCGAAATCCGTGCAGTTTTGTAAATTTTAAAATCAACCCCTGTTTTACCCCCTTAGGGGATGATTTTTCAAAAACGCTGAACCGCATATTTATTAATTTCCTACCAATAGCATAAATTTGTTATCACTAACTTAAGAAATACTGGGTTTCCCTTACAAACTTTCATCCCCTATATCACCCCCTGTAGTATTATTTTTGAAAAAAATAGTATCCTTTGGCCTTCCCCGGGATGATATATAAAGCCTTGCCAAATTTTGTCGAAATCCATGCAGTTTTGTAAATTTTAAAATCAACCCCTATTTTACCCCCTTAGGGGATGATTTTTCAAAAACGCTGAATCGCACATTGCTTTATTTCTTATCAAAAGCATAAATTTTAATTTTCACATCCCTAACTTAAGAAATACTGAGTTTCCCATACAAACTTTCATCCCCTATATCACCCCCTGTAGGATTATTTTTGAAAAAAAAGTAGCCTATGTCCGTCCCCAGGATACCATCTATAGCCTTGCCAAATTTTATCGAAATCCGTTCAGTGGTTTAGGCGTGAAAAGGTAACAGACAGACAGACAGACAGACAGACAGACAGACAGACAGACAGACAGACAGACAGACAGACAGACAGACAGAGTTACTTTCGAATTTATAATATTAGTATGGATTCAAGTGGCTATTAATAATGTGACACTTATTAAAGTTTTAATTTAATTATCTTTTTTATACAATATATATCGACTCTTTCCGCTACAGAGGGTGTAGAGACCATTTTGGGCCAAATTCACTTTTTGATGCAGTCTTACTTAGTTGACGTAAATATAGAAGACTGCATCAAAAAGTGAATTTTGTCCAAAATGGTCTTTACACCATCTGTAGCGGAAAGAGTCGATATTATATCTTTAAAAAAACAATAGTACAGAAATGACACATAATTTAAATATTACACAATTTTAACAAGACATCAGTAATTTACAATAGTTGGCGTAATTACATAGTAGTTAGTTACATATTTAGTTACATATTTTGGTAGACTTGGCGCTTGAATTTTTGAAGTGAAATGCAACAAATATCTTTTTTAGGGTTCCGTACCTCAAAAGGAAAAAACGGAACCCTTATAGGATCACTCGTGTGTCTGTCTGTCTGTCCGTCTGTCACAGCCAATTTGCTCCGAATCTAATGGACCGATTAAGTTGAAATTTTGTACACATATGGATTTTTGTGACCCAAACACGCACAACTAAAGTAAATAAATAAATTTTGAATATGGGGGTCACTTTTGGGGGGTAAATAAGAAAATTTCAAAAAAAAGTTTTGCAAACTGTACCGTGTGACATATCAAATAAAAGGGCTTACTATGAGGGTCTCAAATATTTTTTTTTATAATTTTAAAATAAATAGTTTTAAAGTTATTTAAGAAAATAGACGAAAATTGACCATTCCCCCCACCTTATCTCCGAAAGTACTAAACCTAAAATTTTGAAAAAAAATACAGAAAATAGGTCTATACCTGTAGATTACAGGAAAACCTATAAGAAGTTTGTGGTCTTAAGATAACATGGTAAATCTCTCAATATTGTGAGTACAAACTTACATTTACTGTTTGAATGTATGGGAGAATATGTATTTCAACTATAATGTTAAGTTTGTTCTTGGGATGATTTCATACCAACTACGGAACCCTTCATTGTGCGTAGTCCGACACGCACTTGCCCGGTTTTTAGGGTTCCGTACCTCAAAAGGAAAAAACGGAACCCTTATAGGATCACTCGTGTGTCTGTCTGTCCGTCTGTCACAGCCAATTTGCTCCGAATCTAATGGACCGATTAAGTTGAAATTTGGTACACATATGGATTTCTGTGACCCAAACAGTACATCTAAAGTAAATAAATTAATTTTGAATATGAGGGTCACTTTTAGGGGGCAAACTAGAAAATTTAAAAAAAAAGTTTTGCAAACTGTACCGTGTGACATATCAAATGAAAGGGCTTTCTATGAAAGTCTCCAATATATTTTTTTTATAATTTTAAAATAAATAGTTTTAAAGTTATTTAAGAAAATAGACGAAAATTGACCATTCCCCCCCCTTATCTCCGAAACTACTGAGCCTAAAATTAAAAAAAAAAATACAGAAAATAGGTCTATACCTGTAGATTACAGGAAAACCTATAAGAAGTTTGGGGTCTTAAAATAACATGGTAAATCTCTCAATGTTGTGAGTACAAACTTATATTTAGGTACTGTTGGAATGTATGGGAGAACATGTTTTTCAGCTATAATGTTAAGTTTGTTCTTGGCATAATTTCATACCAACTACGGAACCCTTCATTGTGCGAAGTCCGACACGCACTTGTCCGGTTTTTTTTTTTTACTGGACCTCCTTTTGATCTTGATCTCGCCTTATGGAAAGCGATGGATAAGGTCCAAGATGGAACGAGCGTGCCCAGAAGATGCTTGTTCGCTCTTGCTTTGAAGGCAGACGGGTTATATGTGGAAGGGAACACAGACGCATATAGAGAGTGGTACTTTGGCTGTGGGCACAATAAATAAATGAATCAATCCCTTCATCACAATTATTTAAAAACATGCAAAGGCTTGGGACTGCGGACATGATATGACCTTGAAACAGTTTTTCGGAGTGCGCCCCGCGGTTTCACTCGCGTAGACCGCGATAAAAAGTATATAGCCTATGTGTTAATCCAGGGTATAAGCTATCTACGTACCAAATTTCATCCACATCGGTCTAGCCGTTTGAGCGTGAACAAGAAACAAACACAAAAACTTTCGCCTTTATAATATTAGTGTGATTGTATATCTGTTAGCCTCGTGGCTAAATAATAACAGCCGCACGGGTCAATCGATGGTTAAGCTACGCTTGCGGCGATTGGATCGTGGATGGGTGACCATCCGTTATACATCGACACCTCTCTATGCCTCGGAACCTCAGAACAATGACTCGGAACGCACGTTAAGCCGGCTGTCATTCGTAGATCTTTGACAGTCGTTACGGGTAGATATATGCCCAAACAGTCTGACAACCTGTCTTACCAAGGGGTATAGTATTCTATATAAAATTCTTTACAGTAAAAGAGACCGCATTTTACTGTGAAGAATTTTAAATATAAAATTAAATCACTATCACTACTATTAATATTTATTTTTCGAGTGTGTTCATGCCAATTTTTTTAAACGTTTTGCGTAGCTTGGAACTTTTTAGCTATTCTCGCAAAGTAGGCAAGATGTTTTAAAAATCTCTTTTGAATGCGCTCTAACCTAAGAATAGGGATGTATAGTGGGGACGCCATACTTTTAAAGTACCTACATATTGCAAAAGAAAGCATTAAAAATAATTACTTCGATAACATTTTATTTTTAAATGTGTTTTAATGTAACACATAACTTATGGAATGGGTAAAGGTAAATTGCAACAAACCACAAAGAAAATGGCGAAACCAAATATGAAGTGTAGATGAAAAAAACAATTTACAAAAAAAGTATAATTATTAATAAAAAAAAAACCAAACCACCATAAAACCTATCATAAATACCTACCAATGTTTATATATTTTTTTTTATTATTATTTTTGTTCATAAACTCTAGCTAAACCATTGGAAATCTGGAAATCCAACGCAAACCCTTTGCCTAGAAATGGTATGATAAAGCCAAACAAAAATAAATTATAACTTAGACAACGCCCCAAGTTGAAAGATGAAAGTATAAGTATCTCTTGACGTCAGAGTCTGGTACTCTAGGTCAAGGTGAAGAGGCTTGAACGGAAGATTCACTACTATGTATTTCCGGAGCACGAATCTTGCATTCAATTTTATATGCAAATTCCTATAAGTAATTCTTTCAATTGAATTAAAAACGATAACAATAATTATTGCCTTGTTGAAACAGGAATTATTTTATTTTAAAGAAATAACGATTAGATAGATAGGTTTGGTTCGTTGGTGATTCTACAAACACTAATCGGTTGGACTATGGACAGCTTAGAAACTTATTAATTAAATCAGTATCAAATAAATTGCAACTTATACAATTATGGTTTACGAAAGCCAAGTTTTGCCGTCAAAAAGTTAATTGAACCACAACTTTAGATCGCCAACTGTGACAATATTGTGAGTAGGTGAATTAAACACGCTCTGACGTCGGACATACAGGAAGAGTTACGCTGGTGCATGCTATTAATCGACGACATCGTTGCTGGTGAAGATGGACCTGAGATCCAGAGCAGGTTAGAGAAATCAACGGAAGCTGGAGAATTTTGGATTGAAAATAAGCAGGTCTCTCCAGTTCTGGGGGCATGACGGCGCACTTCTCCCGGTATCCGGTCTGCTCCGACTTTCAGTATCTCAGTTCACTCGTGCAAAGCGATGTAGATCGGACTGTTAAGCACAGAATTAACATTGGATGGATAACACAATAACACTGAATGGATGAGATGGCGGCAGGTCACAGGAACAATCTGCGACTCCTGCATTCCCATTTAACTTAAGTGGAAGATTTTATAAAACAATGGTTAGACCTGCTGTCTTGTATGGATCAGAATGTTTGGCCACAAAAGGAGTTACTGAAAGGCAATAGCATGCAGCTGAGATGAGAATGCTAAGAGCGATTGCGGTGTTACGCGAATGGACAGAATAAGAAATTCTAATCCTAACTAATATTATAAATGCGAAAGTAAGTTTTTTGTTTGTTACCTTTTCACGCATAAACTACTGTACCGATCATCCAGAAAATTTTCATACCTATACGTTATCAGGTGTACAGAATCGGACATAGGGTACGTTTCATCCCGAAAAAAAGTACTGTTCCCGAGGAAAACAACAATAACGTTCTTATGATAATAGATGGCGCCACGTGTCTTTCGAATCATGATTGAATTATATTATTACAAGCAGAGTACCTACAACCCTAATTGTGTGTCAAATGAACGCGAGCAAAGCCGCGTTTTGAAAGTTTTGAGTATGAATGTGGATGGCTATACTAGTAGGGGAAGACCAAAGAAATGAAAGATGGACTGTGTAAAATAAGAAAAAAAAATCCAACCAAACCAAACTAGAAAGGCAGTGACTAACGAGATGATGACTAATAGAAAGAAGAAGAAGTAAGAAGAAGTATGGAAGAAAAAACAAGTTGCGCCGACCCCAAATAAAATGGGATAGGGGCAGACTTGGCTGAACGACTTTGATTTGGCGGATTATGAACAGATTCTCAATCCAAAATTAGTTTTCCTAACGATGATAACCCACTTATGTATAGGTGGGTATGACTGGAAAAATCGGTTCCCGATAAGACCTTTACCTACTCATTCCTCAGTAAATTCCAAGTTCCACAAATAAATCAACAGTCTTCCCTAATTGCTATGAAATCTCACGTTAAAATCACAATTTCGAAAGGCCACATCAAAGACGTCCTCAAATGTTTCGCAGCAAATGTACACGTGTCGAAGTAGTGGTCAATACACAACGAGAGCAGAGCGTCAACCAATAATTCACCATAATATGAGGTACCTACATCATTATGTTGTAATGCAGTATTCGGAATAGTATAAAACATGACTTCAAATAACAAATGTTCACAAAATAACTCGATACTATACTGTTATGTATAGTGATCATGAAATCGGTCAGTAGGTAATTTGTAGTGATATAAAAAAAATGTGGTCTGACTGTAAATAGTTGTGCTAATAGTGCGATTTTACTTTCAGTTGGTACTTTGTGCGTTAGCAGCTGTGGTGGGTGTGGTGCTAGCCGCCCCTCAGAATGTTCAACCTGTTCAGCTGTTACGATACAATTCGGACAACGATGGACTTGGTACCTACAGTATCGCGTACGTCACCTACGTGAATCATCCAAAACCCTGTTACTGCTGTTTCAAACTAACATTGTTTTACTAATTTTATGTCTTGTGTTATTGTGTGTCTTTGGTTGGTCTCTAAATCTTTAGTTTTTTTTTTTGTAGTTTATGTTTTTGTGTACTACTTTATTTAGGTAAATGTGTTTTGTGTAACATATTTTTTAGTTTGCTCACTGCGCGAGGGCAATGAAGATGACTCTTTCAAGGCGTACTGCCAATCGTTACACTCGATTGTCTGTGGGTGACCTTTACTCTCCGGGCTGTTAGTGTTCTGCGTGTCCAATACAACAACGTCTTCAGGATGCTGAAGCGGCTGCCTCGCTATTGTAGTGCGTCCAGAATGTTTGCGGAGGCGCGTTTACGAAAGAAAGTGGCCTCCTTGTTGCAGCGCGTGCGAGGCAGTAGCAACAGTATCCTGCAGATCGTTGTATCTCATGCGGATTGCCCTATCCAGGACAAATGGATGCATATTATGATGGGTGTTGACTAACGTAGTGCATAAGATTTTACTAACACAATAGGTACCTATAACAAATTGTAATAATTGATTTCCCAGTATTTTATTGAGTTCTCTGTATTTTGATAATTTGTAATTGTATGGATTGATTTTACCTGAAATAAACTGATTAATAATAATAATAACATGCCCGAAAATTGCATTTAAAACTTAAATGTGTTTCTCTATTTACAGCTACGAACAAAGCGATGGCCAAAGACGTAATGAGGATGGAGAGCTGAGAAACGCAGGAGCCGAAGATGCGTTCGTCGCAGTGAAGGGTTCTTACTCCTGGATCGGTACCGATGGCCTCAAATACACCGTCAACTACATAGCCGATGAGAATGGCTATCAGCCCAAGATTTTAGGAGTTCCTTCGGCAGCATATATAGTCGCTACAATTCTCGGTTAATAGTTTGTAGGTACCTATTAGGTAATAGATGATTTGTTGAAATAAAGTTATAAAAAACCTGTTTTATTCTTATTTAACCCAAGAATGCCAGAAGAAGTAGAAGAGAGAAAAAAATTCTTTTCCCAAGAATGGAAGTATAATGTTTTCCTAACAAAGATAAGCGCAGCAAGGTCTTTATACCGACTTAATTAAACATGAATGGTTCTAACACATTCAGAATCCTTCTTTCATAAAATTATTTCGGAATACGCCACCGAAGCGAGGACCTTGAAGTCCACTCCAATAATGGAATACAAAATGGGTTGTTTATTATGTGTGTTCCAAAAATAGCGCCAAATTGTTAACATATCAACATGCTCAAGACGCAAGATGAAATCACTATTCTCGTAACATTAGATCTATGACTATTATAAAGTGCAATATGTAGTCATAGATTTTGTATTTTTGTGGCATAATTTACTCTCCCATACCTAGGGACTCATGGCTAAATAAGAACAGCCGCACTGGTATATCGAAGGTTAAGCTACGCTTGCCGAGGCCAGTCCGTGGATGGATGACAATCCATTACATAATAAGACCCCTCCGTTCCTCGGAAAGCACGTTTAGTCGTTGGTCCCAGTTGTCAATCGTAAATCCTTGACAGTCATTACGGTAGTCAGAAGAAGAAGAAAAAGTCTGACAACTAGTCATACCAAGGGGTATCGTGTTACCCAGTAACTGAGTTGTAGAGGTCAGATAGGCAGTCGCTCAATGTAAAATAGTGGTATTCAGCTGCATCCGGTTAGACTGGAAGCCAACCCCGACATAGTTGGGGAAAGGCTAGGCAGATGAATGACCTATTTATCGAATCTGAACCGGTGCTAGTGTTTAGAAACGCGTTCTTCAGAAAAGCTTGTGATTTTCATGGTCGTTGTTATAGTTCGCCAAGATTTTTTTTGCGTTCAGGACAGAAAGGACAATTCAAAATGAGAATGACAAATAGTTACAAGTACAATTACATTCTTATAACCCCAATCATCGCATTTCCAAATAGAAACGAATGCTAATTTCCATGTCCATCAATTATTAGATTTATCGTGTAAGTATAATAATACCACGGAAATTAATAAAAATATAAACAAAATAAAATACTTCTTCAACCGACTTCCAAAAAAGAGGAAGTTCTTAAGTTCGAAATGTAGGTATGCAACTAAAATAAATATTTATCCGGTCATTAATCTTTTCAATTCAGTCAGAAAATGTCTTCATCTGATGTAGCTGTGTCAGTATGTTCATGTAACTTCGGCATAATGTGTTTAGACACTAACTCTGTAAGCTGTACCCCTACTTCGTTCAAATAACACACATGCACACATGTATTTTTTTTATCATTAAATATTTCAGAAAAACTGCTATTTTTTAGTTTCCTTATATTCGAAATGAAAAGTAGAGTGTTTAACACGGGTGAAAGTCACAAAGTTTCCTTCCACCCTTGTATAACAATCTACTATTTTGGGCACATACCCGCTTTTGCTGCATACGTGCTTTTGTTTAGAAACCCTTTCTAAGAAAAGTAATTTTCAAGGTCGTTGTTATGTTGCGCAAAGATTATTATTTTTCCAAAAAGGAACAGATGATTCTATTTTATTCAGAGACAATAAACAGCTACAATATATGTTGAAGCAGAGAAAAGATAATACAAAATAATAACAATATTGCAGCCTACTACATTATCCGCATATTAACAAAAAAAAAATATGATAATGAGTGGCACTAGATAGGTAATAGAAATTATAAATAATTGCATCACATTAATAATAAATTAATTACATCATGCAAAATAGAATAGAAATTATAATACATTTCTTGGCCTATATACACTAAAAAAAAAACATAAACAAATAAATAAATAATAAAGTTAAAGTTAAGACTAGCTTACATTCCTATAATCATTATTGGTTTATAATAATGTCATTTGATATACATTTTGACGAGTTTGGTGTAGATAAATGTACTGAACAGCTTATTTTTTTTTCGCGATTTCAGGTTTGGTCCCATAGTAAAAGTTGTTCATATTCATGGGTAGAACACCCTGTGAAAATTTGCGCACTGCTTAAAAAATTATCCTGTATGTTCCACTTTATGGATGTTTTTTTTCTACGTCAATGGTGGACCGATTTTGAAAATTCTTTTTTGTTTTAAAGGCTAATGCCCAACTTTCTTAAGGCTCTCGAAGTTCTCCCAGTGATGAGGGGATCCCATGAAAATCGAGAGAAACCCTCAAATATAGACACACCTAAAGCGATTAGGGCATTTTTTACAGTAACTCATGCATTTGGAACTGATGATGAAGACCACAGATGGCCATCGGAACTACTCAATTATACCTAAGTATATTTCACAGGTTGCGATTCTATTACTTTAATATGGTTGCTAAGCAATTTATGATCGTCACAGCGCATATGGTGAAGTAGAGCTGATGGTGACTTCACCATCAGCTCCATTTCTCCTAGTTCTTACTAGGAGAACTCCTCAGCAATTAACTTAGATAAATTACAAACTGTTTAAAACAAATTACAAATTAAAATAAAAAACCGGTCAAGAGCGAGTCGGACTTGCGCACCGAGTGTTCCGTTCCGATTTCTGAAGAAGTGTGCTATTTAGAGACATCGTTTTATTTTTCCTGTAATCTTTACATAAACTTCTATCACATAGAATAATTTCAGATTTTTCTCTTTGCAAACTTCGGAGATACGGGGGGGGGACGGTATTTTTTTTACATTTTTAATCAAAAGTCGAAAACTATGGGGCTTAAAAAAAAGAAAAAAATGTTTGAGATTTTTCAAACAGCGCTCTTTCATATGATACCCCACATGCCATAGTAGCTCCATTTTGAATTTTTAAGACCCCTTTTCAGTACCCGTTGCAAAAAAAAATATAAATATTTTTATTTCTTTCTTATTTGCAAAATAGTTGGGTAAATATAAAACTGTTCTAAATTTCAAGTTGATAGCATTAGCAGTTCTCGAGATATCCAGCTGTGACAGACAGACAGACAGACCGACAGACAGACCGACAGACAGACTTAGTCACACCATAAGGGTTCCTTTTTTACCATTTTGGTACGGAACCCTAAAAAGGAATTACAAATAGAGCTCATATTCATTGTGGATTGTGTATTTCATTGTGGAATGCAAATAAATATATTGAGTATTGAGTATTGATATTATTGCCGCCTAACGCGGTACTGTACTTTACAAGATTTATGATTAATTGATAGATCATAACTGTAAATTACATATTTATACATAACCTAAAAATGTTTTCACAACAAGAAGTCCTTCCTCATTTATGACATTTATTATTAAACATTACAAGGGCAACGCCGCTGGCTAAAATCTGATACTATAAGTCACCAATAAAATATGAGTACCTCTAGAGGTTTAACTCGGAATCTGGCTGGGTCAAGGTGAAGAAGCTTCAACGGAAGATTCTAGACTGTGTTTTCGGAGTTTGAACCTCACTTTCAATTTTATATGCAGATTTCTATAATTATTTCTATTGAGTTACTTAACACATTTAATAAAATGGAAAAATATAATATTCAACTATGCATCGAATTGAAATTTATGTGATCAAATATAGGTAGGTAGGCTATACAGAGACTTTCTATGATAACTATTAGTGGAAATCAAGCAATCTGCCTAGCCTTTTCCCAATTATTGGGGTTGGCTTCCAGTCTAACCGGATGCAGCTGAATACCAGTATTTTACATGGAGCGACTGCCTATCTGACCTCCACAACCCAGTAACTGGGTAATACGATACCCCTTGGTAAGACTGGTTGTCAGACTTTCGGGCTTCTGACGACCCGTAAAGACTGTCAAAGATCCACGAATGACAGCCGGGACCAACGGCTTAACGTGCTTTCCGAGGCACGGAGGCATCTCGGTATGTAAAGATGGTCACCCATCCACGGACCAACCCCGGCAAGCATAGCTTAACCTGATACATCGACCCGCGCGACGAGCTCCTCTCTCGAAGATCTCCTCACTAATAACTATTCGTGGAAATCATCAAATAAAATTAGCAAATTAATTAATTATATTTTGATACTTGCAAGAAAAACAAAACCTAGGGTACTTCCCATTGTCCTAGAATAATGAAATTTGGCAAGAAGCAAGGTCTCACAACACAAATAAAGTAAAAATTCTATCACATAAAAAAATATTTTCAAAGTTGTCAGTCTGTCAAGACCGTTTTTCTCAGGAACACGTAAAGGTATCAAGTTGAAATTAATATTAAATACGTATTATATGGTCTCTTGAAGTCCTAAAAAACTCAAGCTTCTAAGTCAACACAATAAAAAAATACGGCCATTTTGCGTCACATTTTGATACTCGCAACTGTCGCAAGAAAATCAAAACCGTACTTCCCGTTGACCTAGAATAATGAAATTTGGCAAGAAGCAAGGTCTCCCAGCACAAGTAAGGGAAAAAGTCCGAAATTTATGACTTAATTTTTTTTTTTTTAATATCCAATGTTATGTTTGTTTTTGGGATAAATTCTTTTCAACTACAGAACCCTTATTTATCTTTGTAGGCTTTCAGGAGGTTCCCGTTTATGCGAGACCGTTATGTCAATAATCATTGCGCGTCGCTCTATTCGATCCACCACTACTATAACAGGATTATTGGCAACAATAGTCCTGTCAGTGATGAAGGATCGATCCCAGTACAATGTGATATTTCTATTTTCGAGAGCAAGAATATTATTTTATTATTATTAATTAAATTATTTGGCTCAGACATTGGATAAGTGTTGCATCACAAACAGATATATGATGCTCTCCTGTTGTTGTTGCAGGTGAAATAACATACATAGTACCTAAGTATATCCAGAAGCCCACTGGACCCTAAATACCTATGAGCAGTATCCTATTCGCTGATGACACAAATGACATCTAGCAACCGTTACTGTAAATGGAATCAAAAACCCATACAGGGTGTATCAGAAAGGTGTGGTCGAACTTATGGGTGTGGTACAGACCATCAAAATGAACAACTTTCTCTATGGAACCAACACCGTAATAGAGAAAGAATGATCAGCCGTCCCTTAAATTTTGATTCTAGTTTAAGTGATTGAAGTTTTGTACGGAACAGCTGATGATAATTTTTTCTTGATTACGATGTTGTTCCCATGGAGAAAGTTGTTCAGTTTTATGGTCTGTAACACACCCTTAAATTTGAACACGCCTTTCTGGGTTAGGTTAAACGAGGAACGGAGACCAATTACTGTGGAACCAATCCAGAAATATGAAAAAAAAATCAAATCTGCTGTGCTTACACTTTGATCACGTGGTATTGGAGAGGGCAACTGTTTTTTTTTACTGTACTCCCTTATTGTAATAGCTTAGATTAATAGTCTCTACTTAACACCCGCCGGAAGGTTTAAACGATGAGAAAAATTGGAAAAGTTTCCGGGAAAATTGGAAAATTCTGGAAAACTGAAAGTATATGGGAATATTGAAATTGGGACAGGACAACGTCTGTCGGGGTCAGCTAGTATAATATAGTTCGTGCGTGAGACTATGTACGATGCATGGAGAATATTATTGAAGCAAAGATGCAAAAAAAATGGGGTTGCTTCTTCAATGATTGAGAGAGAGAGAGTTTTCTTTCTGGTTCCCAATGGGTCTTTGTATGATAAGAAACAATTGAAGAAGGCTTGGACAAAGCTTAGTTTGATTCCTTGTAAGATAAAACCTGCATGTTATCGACGTGATACGCAGCCTTACAAATTTAATAAACCCAAATAGGTACAACGAACCTCGCAAGGAAAATGAAACATACGTAGAGCAAAGCAAACTACCTAATCTAATTATCAAAAAGCTTTAATGTAATCATCCAGTAATTTACAAACCTTTCGTTCATAAATAATGCGTGTCGAGTTGCTAAAAATCATTATCTCCAAATGCCAACCACGTTTAAGTACAAACACGTAGAGGTCGAAGGCAAATGTCATCTTGCATTATTATTGATTAGCTGATTATCTTCAAAGTTTATAATGTTTGAACGATTAGTTATAATAACATAATTAACGAGGCGTGTATACCTATACCTAACCTACATCATAATGATAACTTAGTAAAAGTTAGTAAAAATGTTTCCTCTTTTCAATGGCACATAAGCTCCATACCAAAAAGGACAGGCAAAGTGCCTTTTTTTTTTTTTTTTTTTTTTTTTTTTTTTTTTTTTTTTTTGAGGGTGGGAAATCATCAAATAACTTCTCCCGCTCTGGGTGGAGCGGAAGGGCGTGTCAGACTTTTACTGACTAAAACCCACCCGTGTTCCTTCAGTTGCCTATGCCAGGGCCGCGGTAACCCCTTCGGACAACCCGCGACCCCAGCGGTACCCGCGACCTGAAGCCAGCCCTACAGATACATACGTTGTCATATCCTGCACCCTGTAATTGCCTTTGGGATAGTTTTATAATTTACTTTTTAACACAGAAATAGGTGGACCGAGTTATCACGGAACGAAACTATAAATATTCGGACTAACGTAATTTTGGGCTGAAGTTTTCAGGGATATCGTTGTTTAGGCATAGAGCGATTTGGGTTCGCATTATGTGAGGCTGGAGATATTCAGGATAGTGATGTTACGAAAAGTGTTTAGACTTTCGTTTCGGACATAAAGTCGAATAGAAAGTACAAATTGAGATTAAATTCACCCAACAAATAGATGAACATTAATTTGAACAATGATAATTGCGAATCGTATTTTTTTCTCCAATTCCATAGTTCCTCTATGACGTCAATAAAATCGTTCCTACTTGCAGCTGTCAATCAAACGAATTATAGGTAACATCTGGTACCTATAACATATAATTAAAATTACAATTTCGAAAGGTTCCCATCAAAAACGTCCTCAAACGCTTCGCGGCTTACCTTCGTCATGTCGTAGGAGTGGTCAAATACACAAAACATTGTAACGAGATGTGCGTCAACTAATAACACTACTATGTTGTAATGCAATATTTTGGAATAGTATAAAACATGAGTTACGATAATTCATGAGCACATAGTTCAAGTAAACTCGATACGGTAAACCGTTTAATAGTGATCATGAAATTGGTCAGTATAATTTGTGGTGTTTTTATTTAAATAAATTTAAACATTATTTTAATTTGCAAGTGGTGTTTTTTTTAATATTTTTTTTTTTAATTTGTGGTGTTATTGTGAAAAGTGTTAACAGTGCGGTTTTACTTTCAGTTGGTGCTTTGTGCGTTAGTAGCTGTAGTGGGTGTGGCGCTAGCCGCCCCTCAGAATGTTCAGAATGCTGAGGATGTTCAGCTGTTGCGTTACGATTCGGACAACGATGGACTTGGCACCTACAATTTCGTGTAAGTTGTCTACACAAAACACTGAAAACAGCCGTATTTGTATTCGTCGTTTTATTTGTTACTCACCTATACTAAGTTATTACCTCTGTAACCCTATACCAAATTACTATAATAGGATGTAAAATTATGTCAAGTTATTACATTTTGTAATCTAATTTCGAGAATCTATGTTCCACCATGTTCCATTTTTTATTCAACCTGTACTGTCCCACTATAAAGAAAGTCTCCCCCATAGCTTTCACTATTCCCTGTACGTTGTCTTTTTCGGCAAATCTCCCATAAACCTTCTAAGTAATTGCGCCAGCTTTTCCTAGGTGTCCCACAGTTGCTGTGGGAGACCTAGGAAAAGCTGACCATAATCATTACAAAATTAAAATATTGTTGTTATGTAATAAACGAACGATATGTTAAAAACTAGTATTTCTAACTACAATGTTCTCTTCTATTCACAGCTTCGAACAAAGCGATGGCCAGAAACATAATCAAGATGGAGAGCTGAGAAACGCAGGAGCCGAAGATGCGTTCGTCGCTATGAAGGGTTCTTACTCCTGGGTCGGTCCCGATGGCGTCACTTACACCGTCAACTACATAGCCGATGAGAACGGCTACCAGCCCACCATCGAACAAGGCCCAGGTGGATCTATACCTTCAGCAGTAGTCGCTTCACTTCTTGGTTAATTTGTTATAGAAATAATAGTCTAATTTGTTAAATAAAGTTATTATAAGGCCTATTTTCAGTTTTATTTCCATCGTCGTCTTTGACGTTTTCATTGAAATATCAATATCTGCTTTCCCTAGATAATACCGAAAGATGCAAGGATAAGAAGTGCACTTCAAATGAACTCAAGCCCAGTGCACGATTGTTGGAATCAGCTACAAAAACGTGAAGCGAGCTCTAACATTCAGGGCACCGTAAAGTTACTGAGTTAGGCCAACGCTAGTATGGCCTTGTTCAAAGCCATGGCTGGCCGCAGGGAGTCCTCGAAGGATTTCTGCAATATGGTCACGTCGCAAAGGAGGCATCGTGTGGGTGAGGGAGGCGAAGCTATTATCTGATCCAACCCTATAGGTGTTCGAGGTGACAATTCTAGCTGACACTCCAGCTAACAATAGCTAGCCGTTTCTAGATCAAGGACCATGATACCACCCGGAATGCATTGTATGTAGCAATGTCCCGATAATATAGAATTGCTAAGTGGGTGCAAGCTCCTCATTACCACTCCGTTTCCTCAGACGATGAGGTTGGCACTTTGCACACAGGCATTTTCTCCGCTCAAGAAAAAGGTCAACGATGAGCGGGATCGGTTTGATAGTTAAATGAAGCGTAACATTGTAATCTAGAGTGACACGTTGAAACGCTTATAGACTATTATGCTACGACCAGACCTGAGCGTCAAGTAGCGGTTCGCGGGACGCGGGACGCGAACCCGGAGCGTCTACAACGCGAAACTGTTAAGTGCACACCTGCGCGACTACAGTGCGAACCACGTATCTCACTTTTTGTGAATAGTCACTGAAGCCGAACGTATATAGCTTAGTTTAACACCTAAATTGTAGTCCAACAATTGAAAGTTGCCTGACTAAAGAACCGTAGGCACTTTGTTTTCGTCATTCGTGCGTCGAAGCTGGCACATACACTTTTTTTTTTGCAAAGCCGGGTATTTTAGTCACGAAAAGTGTGACATACAACGAAGTGATACTACTATAAGGGTTCCATTTTTCCTTTTGAAGTACGGAACACTAAAAAAAAGACGTGACAAGAAAGAAGAAACTTTCTACGGAACTTAGAGTACATGCCTAGCTTATTAGAGTAGGTATTTTAACACTGGATTAGAATAGCAGGTATATAACATTGATAATAAAATACTGACTACGAACTCCTTTCTGAAAGAACCACTAATCATAGATATGAAAAAAATAATGTAAACTTTTTAAAAGCTCTCTCCTTCTGTCAGAAGCATTGAGCAATCATTTATAGTCTTTCTAGTATTATTTAAATATGCATTTTATTAGAATATAAAGTACTCTGAAGGGCAATTTCAGAAGTCATTTTTTTCACCGATATTTCATAACTACTTTAACAAAAGCTACGAGAAAATAAATCACATAAAAAATTTAGAAAGTGTAGCCAAGTGTACCTCTTTTCATTTGACAAGTTTCTATATTACATTTTTTCATTCGTTTCAAGGAGTATTCTGTCTATCTTAGTAAGCAATCGTAAAGTATTCCAAAACAATAATTTAGCTTGTGTTTGTGTTTGGGAACGGGACGAATATTATTCACATTTGTTGTACATTAATTATTGTTGCAGTAAAATGGTAAAGGTAAAGAGAACTCCTTATTCCAAGGTAAACACAGGGGAGATGGTATTTACAGCAATCAAGAAATTGATGAAAAACACAGGTTGGACCACACGCACTATCATCAAATTTATTAGGATGGAGTACCAAGTGGTTGACCCGAAAATAAGCCGAAAAGTTTCTAGGTAAGACTTGTTTGTTAAACCGATTTTTTTATCGTATTTCATAAAGAATACATCGCGATTGCTGCAACTGCAGGTAACTGCGTGGCGAATTAAATAACAATTATTATTAACACATATAATGCCTTTTCAGCCGCATAAATGGCTGACATTTTCCATGCGGCTGACACGGCTGACACGACGAAAAATCGCACTTTGAAAACAAGCATAATATGCTTGTTTTCAAAGTGCGATTTTTCGTGGTCAGCCACGTTTTTCATGTTAAGCTGTTAGCACGGCATTATATGTGTTATGTACAACTAGGAAATCACTGCTCTCGTAGCAGTGGTTTCCTAGTTGTAACGGTACCGACTTGTCGTAGGTTCGAACCCAGGCAGGCACTATACTTTGTGTAACGTATTTTATAACCGCTGCTCTCAAAACGGTGAAGGATAACATCTTGAGGACACCCGGCATATCCTAATACCAAAAAATTCATGACATGTGGCATAAAATGCTTTCTTCTGCAATAAGTATACCTCAGATATAAGTATGTATGTATGCATAATAAAAGCATAAACATAATCAACTTTCTTATCACAGAGAAGAGAGCTGTGTCCTAGCAGTGGGAACATTGAAGCCTGATTATGCTTATGCTTTTATTATGCATACATACATATAGACTAAGAGGTCACAGGATTTTTCGTAACGATCATGGATACTGTTAGATTTACTTCGATGGGTTGTAGAGTAGTCCCCTAATGCGAATGACGTCGGTCTGCCTGCTCTGAGTGGTTGCAACTTCGAGTTATAGCGCTTACAAGAGGCGTCATTGTTACGAAAAAAAAACGGTCAGGGAAATGGTCAGTTTTGGTACACATTCAAAGTATGGCGTCTCCGCAGATGAAAAAAGTTGGTCTGCCGGCTCTCACTGGTTGCATTTCAGAGCTATGATGCGCGCAACATTGTTGCAAAAATAAAACGATAAGAGAAATGGTCAGTTTTAGTACCCATTCGAAGTATGGTGTCTCCACAGGTGAAACGAGTTGGTCTGCCAGCTCTCAGTGGTAGTATTTCAGAGCAATCGTTGTGTATGCAAGACGCTTATTTTTGGAGAAAGCCTAAAAAATACATCAAAAAACGGGACAATAGGCGAATTTTTCAAGTGCACGCCGGCCGGTGTCATACCCCCACCCTACACCTGCGCCCGCTGCGTGACCGTTCCCCCTACAAAGGAATAGGGAAAAAGCTAGAGGTGTCAAGAGGTGTCAATAAGAGAAATGGTCAGTTTTAGTACCTATCCTAAGTATGGTGTCTCCACAGGTGAAAAGAGTTGGTCTGCCAGCTCTTAGTGGTTGTATTTCAGAGCTTTGTTATACGCAAGGCGCTTAGTTATAGAAAAATTCAACTTAACGGTAATCAATAAAATAAAGAATGAAATCGAACAAATCCAATTTTTAATGATTCAACTTGTTACTTTGGGTAAATCACAGATTATTCATTTTGTAGAGTATAGCTAATGAAACAACTCAAAACATATAGACTGTTAGAAGTAAGTAAATATTTAACTCTAAGTCTTAGCTATATTCTACAAAATTATTTATCTGTGATTTACCCAAAGCAATAAGCTGAATTATTAAAAATTGGATTTGTTCGATTTCATTCTTTATTTTACTGATTACCGTTAAGTTGAATTTTTCTATAACTGAGCGCCTTGCATATAACAATGCTCTGAAATACAACGACTAAGAGCCAGCAGACCAACTCGTTTCATCTGTGGAGACACCATAATTTGAATAGGAACTAAAACTGACCATTTCTCTTATTGACACCTCTTGACACCTCTAGCTTTTTCCCTATTCCTTTACAGGGGGAACGGTCACGCAGCGGGCGCAGGTGTAGGGTGGGGGTACGACACCGGCCGGCGTGCACTTGAAAAATTCGCCTATTGTCCCGTTTTTTGATGTATTTTTTAGGCTTTCTCCAAAAATAAGCGTCTTGCATACACAACGATTGCTCTGAAATACTACCACTGAGAGCTGGCAGACCAACTCGTTTCACCTGTGGAGACACCATACTTCGAATGGGTACTAAAACTGACCATTTCTCTTATCGTTTTATTTTTGCAACAATGTTGCGCGCATCATAGCTCTGAAATGCAACCAGTGAGAGCCGGCAGACCAACTTTTTTCATCTGCGGAGACGCCATACTTTGAATGTGTACCAAAACTGACCATTTCCCTGATCGTTTTGTTTTTTGTAACAATGACGCCTCTTTTAAGCGCTATAACTCGAAGTTGCAACCACTCAGAGCAGGCAGACCGACGTCATTCACATTAGGGGACTACTCTACAACCCATCGAAGTAAATCTAACCGTGTCCATGATCGTTACGAAAAATCCTGTCACCTCTCGGTCTAATACCTATAACTGCAGAAACACTATACTTGTATTGCAGAAAAAGCATTTTAGATAATCATTCATTGATTCCACTTAAGGCTGAGTTACGACTTCATAAAGTAAAATAATTAAACGGCCTTCACCTTTAGTTACCGCTCAGTTATTTGTGTAATAACCAACACATATCAAATGCCATGCCCTTCTAGGATGACGAAGATGCAACTAATTTCGACAGTGGGACCTCTTCATATCAAAACACTTGTCTCTAATCATTGTAGTAATGTAAAAAACATCTTGGGAAAACGGTTTAATTCGCAAACTACAGGGTTCTGTTCTGAACTTATAAGAAAGAAAAAGAATTAGTTATCACCACGGAGGAGTAAATAATCTTTACTACGTGGTATTCACACAAATTAGTCGTCTTAATTTATACAATGCAACATGAAACACACACAAGCCACAAGGCGATTTGTTTCAACGTCTCGTCTGTTGTAATTTCATGTTATGTTTAAAATTTATCTGCTCAACATTGGAGCAATTTTTTTTGCAGGTTATTTGTATACGTAGCTACTCTCTTTGGGTTTTGACTTTGTAATTTGTTAATTACTTGCAATAGTAACACATCTTCTGTGACAACTGGCATACTACTTCGTTTAACACGAAACAGTTGCCTTACAAGTGACAGGCAGATCCTAAAAATATATTCTATAACAAGGGTAACGAAAGTTAATCAGTGATAACTATTATGATGGTACACACGGCTACACATCAAGCTATACATTTCCAGTTTACACTGACCTCTCATTGTAAGGAAATCCTATACAATGCGAGATCAGCTTATACTGGATATGTGTAGCTTGATCTGTAGCCGTGCGTACATATAAAGTATGTGTGATCATCCACAATACTGTACAAACGGCCTTTGTTATTTAAAAGCTCTCATGATTCTTTTTAGGGTTCCGTACCTCAAAAGGAAAAAGGTAAATGAAATACAGAGAATATAGAATAGAATTACTTACAGAATCACTTCGTTGTCCGTCTGTCTGTCAAGACCCTTTTTCTCAGTAGAGGTATCAAGTTAAAATAATATCAAATACGTAGGTCTATGGTCCCTTGGAGTTCTAAAAAAATCAAGCTTCTAAGTCAATGCAATAAAAAAACACTGCCATTTATGCGACATATTTTGATACTTGCAAGTAAATCAAAGCCTATAGGGTACTTCCAATTGATCTAGAATCATGAAATTTGGCAAGATGCAAGTTCTCACAGCACAAATAAGGGAAAAATCTGAAAATTGTTAATTTGTAATTTTATCACTTATAAAATATTTTTTTGGGATTACAATGCTAAGTTTGTTTTTGGGATAAATTCTTTTCAACTACGGAACACTTCATTGTATGTGGTCTGACACGCAATTGGCTCTCGAACCCCAAAGGCCCACCTACCTTTGGATCTAGCTTATCTAGCAGCTAGATCACCAAGATTAAAGTGTTGCGATGGAAAAACATGTAATTTAAACTTAGCGTAGGTAAAGCTAAATGAAATTGGCCGTAACTATAAATATTAGTGTCTCTATAGTGTCGCGGAGCGAGTAACTATTAAAACAGTTCCTAATAATAATAAATAAATAATCGATGCTACAAGTCCCCACTTGCTCAGTAGTCAGTAGCGCCCTAAGCCTGGGTTCGAGTCCTACTATGGGACGCCCTTAGCTGTGCTACTTAAATTATATTTTTACAAAGCGAGAAGCCCTTCTGACCCCACCAACGCCAGGTTAAGCAATAAAGGTTCCCGGAACCAATTGCGAAAAGGCCCGTACCCAAAAAAAAAACCGGCCAAGTGCGTGTCGAACCACGCACAATGAAGGGTTCCGTAGTTGAAAAGAATTAATCCCCAAAACAAATTTAACATTGGATACCAAATAAAAAAAAATTGTCATAAAATTACAAATTCACAATTTTCGGACTTTTTCCTTTACTTGTGCTGGGAGACCTTGCTTCTTGCCAAATTTCATTATTCTAGGTCAACGGGAATTACCCTATAGGTTTTGATTTACTTGCGACTGTTGCGAGTATCAAAATGTGTCGCAAAATGGCCGTATTTTTTTATTGCGTTGACTTAGAACCTTGATTTTTTTAGAACTGTAAGAGACCATAGACTTACCTATTTAATTTAAATTTCAACTTGATACCTCAACGCTTCCTTGAGAAAAAGGGTCTTGACAGACTGACACACTTGAACATTTTTCTTATGTGATAGAATTACAAATTAACAATTTTCGGACTTTTTCCTTTATTTGTGTTGTATGACCTTGCTTCATGCCAAATTTCATGATTCTAGAACAACGGGAAGTTGTACCCTATAGGTTTTGATTTACTTGCGGGTATCAAAATATGTCGCATAAATGGCCGTATGTTTTTAATGCATTGACTTAGAAGCTTGAGTTTTATAGGACTTCAAGGGGCCACAGACCTGCGAACGTGATATTAATTTCAACTTGATACCTTCACGCGTCCCTGAGAAAAAGGGTCTTGACAGACTGACAGACAGACAGACAGACGGACAAACAAGTGATCCTATAAGGGTTCCGTTTTTTCCTTTTGAGGTACGGAACCCTAAAAAACGCACGAGACGTAAGCAGTTGCAGCCTTAACCAATTAGTGTTGGTCGAAAAAGAGATATTAGGTGGTTTTTAATTATGAAAATTATGTGTGTTGAGTAAATGAATTAATAAACAATCCATTGCAGGGCATTGAAACGTGGTGTAAAGCTGGGGCTACTGCAGCTGGAGCAGGGACGCTACAGACTCAACGAGATGTCTCGTCTAGTGAGGTCAGTCCTCCCGCGCGAACAACGTCAGCGCAAGATTCAACGTGCCCTGCGTATATGCAGCCGTACGCCTTCTCCAAGTTCCAGGCTCGAAAACTTCAGGCTCCGTGGATCATTTTAGTGCTCAACAAAGTCGGTTCTTGTCAAGTCCTGATTGCATAATAAAGTTCTGAATTCAATATACTATTTAATTATTGTTGAGTTTTATTTTATATAGGTTGGTTTAGGTTACGGAACGAAACGAGAGTGCGTTTGGGTTTAGGTACGTCTGCAACCCCTCATCCAGCAGTATCCGAGGTGGTGGCGCGTAGTCTTCCACGCACGCCCCTATAGCTCGTCGCGGGGGGAGTCTTACACCTCACTCCCCCGCGGCCCTGATAATTAAGGCCCGCATACGCGGGCCAGCACCAGCCGGGGATCGTGAAGGCGCACAAGGACCCATGTCCCTGGTCTAAGTGCGGGAAGGGAACAACGGGGAGGTTTGTAGTCAGTAAGAGTCTGACCCCTCCGCCCGCCCAAGGGCGGGGGACACGTCCTGTGGATTTTCCACCCAGGAACAAAAAAAAAGATATCCCCGTGTGTAGAAATTAAGGCAAAAGCGCAGGTAGCACGCGAAATTCAAATCTTACGTTTTTTTGCAATTTGCAGGTTAGTATCAGGTTGTTGTATGTTGATGGGTTTATGATTAGGGACCGTAACAAATCTGTATTTATAAAATTACTAGCTTCTGCCCGCGACTTCGTCCGCGTGAAATTTCTTGTCCCCCAACGACGCATCGCATCGCAACGCCTGCCCGCGCTATTACTTCGTTTGCGCTTAAGCATCCTTTCTGACATTTTTTCTTTTTGCTCGGCTCCTAAGGTCCCTAGCGTGATGTTAAATAGCCTATATCCTTCCGCATCGCCTGCCCGCGCTATTACTTCGCGCTCGGTTCCTAAGGGCCCTAGCGTGATGTTAAATAGCCTATATCCTTCCGCATCGCCTGCCCGCGCTATTACTTCGCGCTCGGCTCCTAAGGGCCCTAGCGTGATGTTAAATAGCATATATCCTTCCGCATCGCCTGCCCGCGCTATTGCTTCGCGCTCGGCTTCTAAGGGCCCTAGCATGATCTTAAATAGCCTATAGCCCTCCTCAAGAACTGGGTTATAAAATGCAAAAAGATTTTTTCAAATCCGACTGGGGTAGTTCCAGAGATAGCGCGTTCAAACAAACTAACAAAGAAACAAACTCTTCCGCTGTATTCCACCGACATTATTGAAATAATAAATCGAGAGGGTCGTCAATCCGCGGAAAATCTCGCTATTCAGAAAAAATACTTATTTGCACAACGCCAACTATGGGTAAATTGATAAAACGTCCGCACTAAACATGTTCGCTCAAGAGCGACCGGTATGAATTAAAGTTATTTTGCGTTTTAGTAATTTTATATTATCTCCGAAACTGTAGGACCAATTGACATACTGTAAAGGCCAAAACTTATCCCCATGATGTTTTTGTGATCATTAAATAACTTATTTTGATAAGGATTAATTTTTTGTTGTTTAAATAATCATCCAAACGTAAGTATGTCTAAAAAATACTTTCTTAAAGCAATAAAAGATGTATAAAAGATAAAATATAAAAGATAGAAATATGGTGTCGCGGACTTTTTTGTAGAATTATTTAAGACGAACCAGACTGCCATACATTGTTCTAAATTATAAACAACCGTTTAGGCAGCGCATGCAAAAAAGTCTGTTTGTAATAATTAGTTCCGGAGATTACCCCCTACATACAAACTTACAAACATACAAACTTACAAACTTACATACAAATTTTACCTCTTTATAATATTAGTATAGATAGTATAGACTAGTAGCGCCCCGCGTAATTCTTGAATCCGAGGAGTAATAAATAAAATAATAAATAAATATCCTTGGACATTTCACACAACGCCATCTAGTCCCAAGCTAAGCAACCTAATGCTTGTGTTATGGTAACGAGATGGCTGATAAACTACTTATATACATTTTTTTTTTTTTGTAAATACATACATATTATAGATAGAAAAACACCCAGACTCGAAACAAATACTTGTAGGTCGTACAAATATTTGTTCCGTGCGGGAATCGAACCCGCGACATGCTGCGCAGCAGTCAATCGCTCAACCACTGCGCCAACCGTGTCGTCAATGTGTCCGTGTCGAATATTGGGATGAAAAGTATCCTGTGTGTTAATCCAGGTTATAAACTATCTGTGTGCCAAATTTCATCAAAATCCGTTTAGTATTTTTTGCGTGAAAGGGTAGGTAACAAACATCCATCCATCCATCCTCACAAAATTTGCGTTTGTAAGTACGAGTACGCACACTTGTAACATTAGTAGAATCCTACTATTCTTCATTCATTCACTATGAATATTATTCTTCAGATAAAAAATATCAACCTATTGAAAAACAGCCCTTAGAGCGCCTTCACACTAGCGTTTGTCCAGCGTAGGCGTTCGATAAACGTATGTGCAGCGCAGTCGCCGTGACTACGCGGCGCAGGCGTCGCGTTGTCGCGGCGTTAGTGTAAGGGTAATAGCATACGCTGCATTAGCGCCGCAAGTGCGCGACGCATGCGCCGCGTTACTGCGGAGTCATGTACCATCCTGTTCACATTCGACCTCTAACTGCGAACTAACTGCGAGAAGCCACGCGCCCCTATGCACCCGTTGATTTGTTCATTTTGTGTGACGTCTGCGCCGCGCTAGCGCAGCGTTCAATTGACTCCAGAGGAAACGCCGCAACAACGCGACGCCTGCGCCGAGTTGTCGCGACGGGCATCAACGCTGCGCGTACGTTTATCGAATGCCTACGCTGGACAAACGCTAGTGTGAAGGCGCTCTTAATAGTATTGGTCCAAAAACTGTGAAAGTCAAACTATAAATATCATAGAAAGAGTAGAAAGAGAAAGTGTCAAATCTTCCGTAGATTGCATTCGAGTATAGTGATTCCCATCCCTAGAATTATTGACAGCTAGGAACAGTTTGCATGGGAAAAAAAACCGGCCAAGTGCGTGTCGGACCACGCACAATGAAGGGTTCCGTAGTTGAAAAGAATTTATTAGAGTTGAAAAACATGTTCTCCCATACATTGATATACGTCACGGACAATTCTCCAACTACATATTTAAGTTTGTGTTCGGAAAAAACTATTCTTAAACATAACATCAAGCCGTTTCCCCGTATGGTTGGGCAGAGGTGTACCTATAGTACACACACATTTTGCCAGAAAAAAAAACTAAATCCTTTTTTTTAAGTGATAAAACTACAATTAATCACAGAAAACTTACACAGAAAAATATCAAATGTAAACTTAAGCAATATTACTTAAGTATTATGTAGGAATGATTGAAATTCTAAAAAGTATTATTTTGTGTAAACGTTAAATAAATAAAAAAAAAAAAAAAAACAATTTTCAGACTTTTTAGTTTACTTGTGCTGTGAGACCTTGCTTCTTGCTAATTTTTATGATTCTAGGTCAACGGAAAGTACCCCGGTAAACCGGTTTTGATTTACTTGCGAGTATCAAAATATGTTGCATAAATGGCCGTATTTTTTTATTGCGTTGACTTAGAAACTTGATTTTTTTAGAAATCTAAAGGATCATAGACTTACGTATCTGATATAAATTTCAACTTGATATCTCCACGCTTTCCTGAGAAAAGAGGCATTGACAGATGACATACTTACAAATATTTTTTTATGTGATAAAATTATAAATTACCAACTTTCGGACTTTTTCCATTAATTGTGCTGTAAGACCTTGCTTCTTGGCAAATTTCATGATTCTAGGTCAACGGCGAGTACCCTATAGGTTTTGATTTACTTCCGAGTATCAAAATATGACGCATAAATGGCCGTATTTTTTTATTGTGTTGATTTAGAAGTTTAATTTTTTCAGGACTCTTAGAAACCATAGACTTACGTATTTCATATTAATTTCAACTTGATACTTCTACACATTCCTGAGAAAAAGGGCATTGACAGATGACATACTTACAAATATTTTTTTATGTGATAAAATTATAAATTACCAACTTTCGGACTTTTTCCATTAATTGTGCTGTAAGACCTTGCTTCTTGCCAAAGGAGTTGTCCGCTTTTTCTATGGACGTTGGTTTTTTATTATTCAATAATTCCGATGAGCATAAGCTAAATATATTTCGATAAACAACCCAAAAACTAGTGGTTCTGGGTATATCGTACATTTTTAAACATCGCCAATTTTGAGAAAAATCGTGTTTTATTTTATTGTGAATTTAGTCGTAAGCAGAACAAGCCTTTCTGTGAACGTGAAACGTTAAAGTGAACACGCCCCAAAAAAAATAGGTAACTTGTGAAAATTGACACAAGATACTGTCATTGTCACTGTCACTGTCAATCAATATTTGATGTAAGAGTATGAATGACACTATGACAATGTATACAAAACGTTAATTCAGATTATTTAAAATGTAATATTTTCAGTCAAAATTGTGTAGCATAATGCTTTTAAAACTGAAAGCGCACTTTATATTATGATTAAGGCTTCTTCGAATGTTCATGTCATGTGCAAGTTGCATTAAAATACTAAGACCCCGGTTGTCAAGATGTGTTTACGTAAGACCTTTCGGAGATGTATCGACTGCCTAGAGTTGCATGGCTCAATCATGACCTTTACTGCCGATTATTTGTGCTCGACAAATACATCGGACACCGTCAGAGCCATGGGTACAATCTGTTTGCGCAACTGCTATCCAAAACTGTTGCCAGAACTGAATGTCCAGTCTGTCGTACTTTATAGATGCTAAATGCCATTCTGACAACACATCCTAATAGGGATCTTTTTGTGGATGAATGGAGTAAAATTATGTTTGTGAGGGAAAGTATGCAAGAGAGTCCACTGTTCCATGTTAGTTTTAAATTAAATTATATGCAACATAACTATATCTGTCAACATAAAAATTGTTTCTATGTTTTAATGTTATTGGTGTTGTTCCGTTTTAATTAACAATAAATAAATGTTTTAGCATAGTACACAGGCCACTGATCAAGAAAAATTTTTAATTACTTATGAGAATTCCTTTTTATGACTTGGAATCGAGATCGGAAGTGGATGCTACTTCTAAACTAAATTAATATCCTTTAATTGGACGCAAGTGTTGATAATTTTCCTGCCCTTATCTTAATTTGTTTGGAGTCTCGCAACATGTCTTCATCTTCCATACTTCTCTATTAGTCGTCATCTAGGTAGTCTCCCTTTCTATACATTTATCATCTTTCACGCAGTCCATCCATCGTTTTTTTGGTCTTCCTCGACTCGTATAGCCATCCACATTCATACTCAACACCAAACATTTTCCTCATTCCTCCACGTCATAAATGCTCATACCATGATAACTTATTTCCACACAAGTTTACAGTCACCGGTGTCACTTTGAGATTTCCTATTATATACTCATTTCTTATTCTATCCACTGGTGTAACCACACATCTTGCTTAGCATGCTCATCTCAGCTGCATGCAATTGCCTTTCATTCATTTCTTTTGTGGCTAAACAGTCAGTTAGGTTTTGTTATGAAATAAAACATTTTAAATATATAATGGTGGAGACACATACCACCATAAATTAAACAATTGAAACATAATAAATAAATGTAATTTAATTAATTTTATTATTAATTAGTGATCATGACCATGAGTCAGTAATTCAACAGTAGCTATTGTAAATAGACTTGGGACTTTACATAGCTCACTAGCATTTTGAGGTGTGAAATATTTGTTTACATTAAAATAATAAACCACTTATTTCAGCCTACAATGGCCCATAGACATGTTACAATCGAACATAAATACATTTAAAAAGTATAAAACAAACCTTATAATAATATTATAGCTTAAAACTTCACTTCACTAGCTTATCCTTGCGCTGACTTGTGATACTTGTCTGCAGAAGCGACTGAACGCCACGTCCTGCGGACAAGTCTTCTTCCATGACGACGGACAGATAACAATTTGGTAGTCGCACTACAAACGCCTTGAAGTCAATAAATTAAATTGAAGTTGACGTTGCGGCGTGACTCTAGTAACTGCACCCTTGTCGTGTACCTCGTCTTCTGGCGCATATACTTCTCGATGTCCTCCGCCTTAGTGGTGGTGGTGTGTGTAGACGGAAGATGAACACGGTGTGTTCGGTTTCGCGGCACGCAAGCTCACTTCGGGATCCGTAGGAGCTTTGCCGTAACGGTTCTTGTTGGTTCGCGATGGGCGCTTCCTCCTTTGCACTGTCACGAAACCCTCATCATCAGCCCTGATTGACGGCTTTTTTTGCATAGTTTCTTAATTGGAGCGCGCGGTGATGCTAGCAAAATACTTTTATTGAGTTTCACCAGGACTGGAGACACTGACCTTTTCATGAACTCAACCAATAATTGGGTCAGTGGGTCGTCTTAGGGGCGGATTGAAATTGTGACCCATTGGCCCTCATCGTAATATAATTTTACCTATTATATAAAAATAAAATATAAATTGAATACGACAGCGACAGTGACATATTATAAGGAATAAAAATTCAACAACCACTGAATACATTATTTGTCCACTAACCGCCATCCATTCTATTTGGTCGTATTATTTCTTGATATTGACTGTCATATTCTGATAATTTTTAACATACCGATAACATTACAGTTTGAGCATATGAGCTGTTTTCCTCTTATTGCTGAGAAAGAGAAGGAGGGAAGTTAGCTACACATACACTGATGTTGATCACTCTGTCTGTTTAGTTAAGCCGGATACAGACTTACGAAATGTAACATGCAATGTAACACGCAATGAATGAATTCCCATAGTGCGCGCACAAACCGTGCAAACGACGCGCACAAACAGAGCATTTCAACTCGTGCGCGCCGCGATCCGCCATTTGTCAGTTTTTTCGCCGAACACAACCCTTTGTGCGCGCAGTGTGCACGGAGCGCAGTGTGGACGGGTTGTGTGTGTCTGTACTGCGAAACGTTCTCGACAGACTGAGCTGAGCTATGTTCGCCGCGCACATGCCGGAAACAGGATGCGAGTAGGTACGTGCTCGGTTCGTGCGCGTGCTCCGTCCACACTTATGAAATGCTCCTTTCATGTTACATTGCATGAGCATGTTACGTTGCAGCAGTCTGTACCCGGCTTTAGACCGACACGATCTCTCGAGATCACGCCTACGTTAGACTTTTCCAGTATAAGCTGATCTCTCATTGTATAGGATTTCTTTACAATAAGAGGTCAGTGTAAACTGGAAATGTATAGCTTGATGTGTAGCCGTGTGAACAGTATAGTCTGGGTATATGTAATTACAAATGTAATTACTCTGTGCATATTACCACAAGCTTATGCATTCATCATATGCCTAGTTCGTAGACAGTAGAATTCACTGTCTTCGGCCTAGTTAGTCGAAATCTTAGTGGGTGGTGCACTAACAGAACGCAACTTTTCTGGCTCACTCTGTCATTGGCTAAAATTGATATATCCAATCAGCGTTTACTGCAGCCGCTGCGCTGCGCGCGTTTCACAGACAAGTAATCCAGCAGATTTAAAGAGTATAAATGTTTTATGTGAAATACAAGATAATGAACCAATATTTAAATTACATGTATTATATTTCATTTCAGTTTATTTTCGCTATAGTAATAGATTACAGAGCAACAATAAAGCTCCATTTACACGGCGCCATTTTATTGCCTGTGGCATACCATAAAATTGAAAGGCAAATATCTGGCACCGTCTAAACTACACGTACAATATTGTTGGACGATACTGGCAACTTTGAAAACTGGTATAAGCATGTACAAGAAAATCTCACAGTACATACAATAATTGCTCGTACAATAAAATCGCATTCAATTCTGGCATGATCTGACATTTGTGATGTCATTGAAATATGAGTGCGGTAAATGAGGGTGTGGTAATCGTTGTTGCTATTTTGAGGCAAGAAATCAAATCAAGAACAACTTGAAAAATATCTTGAGAAGCGTTCAATAAAATTTAATGAAATATCATGTCTAGGCAAAACTTCCATGCAATAATCGCCTGTCAATTTTATTGCCTGGTGTAAGTCGCATGCGATTTTATTGAATGGCAAAACTTGCATTCAATTATTGTACATGCCATTTTATGGAATCGCACGCGTGTAAACACTTGATGCAGTTCTTGAATGTCAAAAAACTTGAACGTGCTTTATGGCATGCAATTATTGCTCTTGAATGTTCCAGAAACTTGCCCCGTGTAAACGGCGCTTCAATTATCAACATAACCTGGAAGCTGAATGAACTTCCAGTTTCATTGTTTTCAATTGTTTGGATTGTTATGGTGGTTTTCCAACAAAGACTTTTCATCATGGTTACGTGAGCATCAAAATGATCGAAACAATGACATTATACATCTAAGGATCGAAATAAAGCTACGAGTAATTATTGTACTTTGTGTGACGTAACGCCTATGGCTGAAATCTCAGACCAACTATAAAGTTTATGGCTGAAATATGTGTTCTGAAAACATACAAGGACATTTTTCACTGATCGTACCTACGGGAAGAATGAACTGCTCAAGAGGTAATGTATTCTTTAACACATTATAAGTTTTTTTTTTTTATATTTGTAACCGGGCTTCTGTTGAAAAAGTTTAAACAGCACTACTTTGCTCAAAGAACATACAGAAAAACGATACTGTGTCCATAAGACGATAACATATTATTTGGTTTTTAGGTAACAGATGGAGATTGCATTTGCCAAGAATGCATTAACCTTTTACTGATATCACAAGCACAACATTAGTGACCCACAGCTCGGTCATCAATCAGTATGTGTGTGTTGTGGCGTTTCTATCTCAAGAAGAATAGGCAGACTATCTCGTCCCTTACCTGATGGTCATCCTAAGCGGGCTTATACAGATAGCATCATCAACCCCCCTCAGGTAAATATGTAAATTAAATATTTACACTTGATATATTAATACTGTATCTCTGATTACTGCAACATGCAATAAATGAAAACTTAATTTCAGATCCCGGCTAATGCTCGATCATGTAATACCTGATGGCAAAGGGCTCATAACAATATTCACGAAGTGATGGAAACACCTAGAAAAGCCCAAGTGACTGATGACAGTTTGAAAATGAGCAGGGGATGGTAGTTTTACTTGTAGCGGGGGCAATACTTTTGGTTGGTGAACCGTTGGCGAGAAATTGTCCTGTGTATTTTTGTGCTTGCTAAATGTTTTTGAAATATAAAATATCACTAAGTGTGTATTGTTTCACTTCTGAACACCCATCACAATTATACTATACTAGCTTTTGCCCGCGGCTTCGCCCGCGCATGCATTATACTTATAAACCTTCCTCTTGAATCACTCTATCTATTAAAAAAACCGCATCAAAATCCGTTGCGTAGTTTTAAAGATCTAAGCATATATAGGGACAGACAGACAGCGGGAAGCGACTTTATTTTATAATAAGTAGTGATGTACAACCGAAAAGCCAACACTACTAGTGACACAGTGTAGAAGTTAGAAACAGTCAGTTTAGACAGAAATAGTATAATATTTTAATAGGTTTTATGATGAATTGATGATTATAATTTATTAATAAATGAAATAGTTTTGTCCAGCTAAATGCTCAAATACCACATATGAAATAAAAAATATATTCCCCACCATGGATATGTCAGATGTAATTTTAGTTAGCTTAGGAATTTTCAAATTATACAGGTTTGCCGTTATTATTTGGAACTTATTCGGCCGAACAATACTTTTACTGTAGAAGTGAGATGTACAATTATTAAATATTCCAGGCATTTTGTCATTACATGAGACAGCTTTGATCAGACGAATAGAGTGTATAATAGTACACTATAATAGTAATATAATAGAGTGTATTACACATAGACAGAGACTAGTTGGCAAAATTGTATTTCTGATTGATATTGCAGTTGCAAAATTGCAACCTGGAAAAGACTATTGGAAGCTGTGCGCATGTGATGACAATTATTGTCTGGTATCTTCGATGGGCTTGGCATCAAAATTATATAATTGTCTTCACTTGCTCAGACACTGAAAATTAAGAAAATTAATTAAATAGGTAATATTTAAAACAAAAAAATATTTTATTTCCATCAAAACTAACACTTGCGTCCAATTATAGCATGTTCCATTCAGTTTTTAAAAATAGCATATTTTGGAGTCTTTTCTTCAACTTCCGATCTCGACTCGCAAGCCATTTATAAGTAATTCTCCTACTTAATTAAAAAATGTTCTCGATCAGTAGATACTATTATAATTTACTCCTGCAAAGCAACCCCTGTGGACTATGCTGAAACCTGAAACATGCACCATGACCATGACATGATGCACTTCTTGATAACCGGGATCTTAGTAAAATATTGCAACTTGCACGTGAACATTCGTAGTAGCCATAATCATTATAGTGCGCTTTTAGTTCTAAAAGGATTATGCTACACATTTTTGACTGAAAATATCTCATTCCATCTTATTCCTTATTTTATAAGGTAAAATAACGTTTTGTTTACATTGTCACATAGATTAACAGTAATGACATGACTGACAGTATCTTATCTTGTGTCAATTTTGACAAGTTTCGTTTTTTTTTTTGAGTGTGTTCACTTCACTGACCTCTATTGTACACTTGCATGTTATAGGTCAGTGGTTCACATATAAAGGTTTATTCGTTTCAGGTCTCGTTTCTCAATAAAATAAAAAACGATTTTTCTCAAAATTGGCGATGTTTAAAAATGTACGTTAAGCCCAGAACCACTAGTTTTGGGGATTTTTATCAAACTATATTTAACTTATCCCCATCGGAATTATTGAGTAATAAAAAACCACTTCTGGACAACTCCTTTCATGATTCTAGGTCAACGGGAAGTACCCTATAGGTTTTGATTAACTTGCGAGCATCAAAATATGTCGCATAAATGGCCGTATTTTTTTATTGCGTTGACTTAGAAGCTTCATTTTTTTAGAACTCCAAGGGACCACAGACTTACGTATTTGATATTAATTTCAACTTGATAACTCCACGCGTTCCTGAGAAAAAGGGTCTTGACAGACAGACAGACGGACAGACAGACAGACAGACAGACAGACAGACAGACAGACAGACGGACAACAAAGTGATCCTATAAGGGTTCCGTTTTTTCCTTTTGAGGTACGGAACCCTAAAAATGTGGTTTTTACGTTTTTCCGTGCAATTTTCCCAATGTTTCTCTTCATAAGAACAACCTTCCTCAGACTTCAACAAATATTTGAAAAAAAAAATAGCCAAATTGGTCCAGCCGTTCTCGAGTTTTCCGCTTTTTCACACATAACGCGCGCAACACATTTATGGCCGGTTCCACTTTGAGGCACTTTTAACAGTGGTTTATCTATTCAATATCGCTATTAAAATATAATATTAAAACGGAGTTTATTGCGGTGTTTGGAAACGCATTTTCACAAGTTATCGAACCAATAACTTGTGAAAATGCGTTTCCAAACACCGCAATAAACTCCGTTTAAACTAAAGTTAACTTATCTGACCAAAATGTTGGCCATTCGTTCCATAACTATTTGACGTTTCATTTTATAGCAAACTTTTTATTTTATTTTTTTAACCGAACTCAAAAAAAGGAGGAGGTTCTCAATTCGGTTGTATGGTTTTTTTTTTTTTTTTTTGTATGTTTGTTACCTCAGTACTCCGTCATTTATGAACCGATTCGGAAAATTCTTTTTTTATTTGAAAGGGTATACTTCCAGATTGGTCTCATTTTTATCAAAATTCAGTTCTGATGATGGGATCCATGAGGAATCGAGGGAACTCCTCAAAAATTATAGGCACACATATACCTATTTTGGTATTTTCATCAACAAATCAAGCGTTTGCATTCAGAAAGTATCATCTGGTGAAGTGGAACTGATGAAGAAGACCACAGAAAGCCACGGGAACTCCTCAACGATGATAACTGTTTCACGGGTGGCGATAAGATATCTCGATTAATAGTTAAACGACTATGACGAAGCTTTAAATAAATGGTTCTGATGCATTTTCATCAGAACCATTTATTTAAACCATCACCATTTACCATCGAACCGATCTGATGAAGACGCCAGAAGGTAGGTATCGGAACTCAGTAATAAAACAATGTATCCTAGCCGTGTTTGGGCTTATTGGAATCGTCATGATGTGCACTCTGGCTATAAATGATTCAAATTGATTGTCAGAAGGCAGATTTCGTAGCCTCGTTATCTCTGTCAACTAAAACTACGCCTACCAAACCTCTGACACCACTTAGCGCGACGTATTTGCTTTTTGCAAAGTTTTTATTTGAAATGGTATAGGTACTCCTGAGATGGTCGCATAAAAATATGTTCAAGGTCTGATGAGTGGCTTTTGAGTTAGCTTCAATAATTTAATACGTATTTTTCCCATTTAGTCTATGTGGATGATGCTCTAATTTATTTTTCAGAATGGTATTCAGATTTGTGTGGGGTAGGCACCACTAAAAATTGAAAAAAAAAAATTTTTACAAAAAAAAAACCGACTCCCAAAAAAACAGTACAAAGTGAATAATAACTTTAATTTCGGAAGTCGGTGGCAAAAAAAAACGAAAGTATATAAAAAACCAAAGACACCGACTTCCGAAATTAAAGTTATTTTTCACATTGTAGTGTTTTTTTGGGAGTCGGTTGTTTTTAGTTATGGAAACAACATCATCACTTCTTTCTAAAATGTCATAGACAAATTAGGTCCATAGTCCATGCATTATAGTCGTTCTACATACGCCCATGGCCCATAAAAGATAAATAACGACATAAAATATTTTTTTTACTAAAACAGTGGTAAGCCACTTAAGTATTTACTCTCGAAAAAAATAGTATTATAAATAACAGTAGTGCTAAAGACGAATTAAAATTTTAGACGCGATCTCATAAACAGTCCCATGTAGCGGCAACTAAGGAACTAGTTGTCGGTTTCAAAGCTATTGAATGGCTTGTTGCCTATACAATTTATTATAGTAACGCATAAATGTAAAGTTTGATGATGAAGATTTTGCAGGCGCTGCGGTGTAACTTTTAATTTAGTGGTGTAGGTACTCCTATTACAATCAACCACAATGCAATATTAATTTTTAGCTATAGAAAGGGAACGCAGCAAGCCGAGTTGCATTTAAAAAGAAGAAAAGAAACATACTTTGCGAGTGCCGTAGGCGAGGCAATAGCAATTTCACACTACAGTGTGTTTATAAAATACAATTTTGTAGGTACTGAAAATACACGTTAGAATTAGCAAGTTTTGATGTCACTTTTTTATACTGTTTTATTAGGTAGGTACTGCAATCGTTAATGTTGTTGTAATCGTGTGTTGTGTGTGTTAATCATTTGTATGTCAATATTGGCAAAGCATAGCGCACTTCTTAATTTTTAAGATCTTTTTATGTAAATTACCTATGTTTAACAAATAAATTATTCTATTTTATTCTATTCTATTCATATCTCGTGTTTTGGTATTTTTGCTGGTTCAGCTCATGCCAACATTTTTCCTACCTTCATCCTCAGCAGTGCCATAATCTATTTTGCGAAGGGATCTCATGTTCATTGCCAGGTACCACAATAGATTATCAAAGAAAATTGTTTGCTAGACCAAAAGCGTTTCAAAGTCCAAGCCTACGCAAAAAAAGTGCTGAAGAGGACGACTTTTCTAGTTTTATACGTTTAAGTTTGTCTTATAACAATAACTAGCTTCTGCTCGCGACTTCAGCTGCATCTTGCTCTCCTGACCCACCCCATCGCATCGCATCGCCTGCCCCCGCTATTACTTCGTTTTTGCTTAGCGATATTTCTGACTTTTTTCTTTTTGCTCGGCTCTATAAGGTAGTGTCCTAGCGTGATAATAAATAGCCTCTCCCAAAAATTGGGCTATCAAATGCAAAAAAAAAATTCAAATCCGACTGGTAGTTCCAGAGATTAGCGTGTTCAAACATACAAACAAACTCTTCAGCTTTATTATTAGCTCTATTGAATTAGATCTGATAATAAAAACTTTTTAATGGGTCAGTTTGTAATTTTATCTAAGTAACAATACCCTAATGTCAACTGCGCATCTTCTTTTCAACGTCCCAGGATCGAGAAAAGCAATACTTTGTGTATTGCTTTTCCCGATCCTGGGACTTTAATTGTTGAGGAGTTCTCCTAGTAAGAACCAGGAGAACTGGAGCTGATGGTGACTTAACCATCAGCTCCACGCATTGTGACGGAGGAGCATAAATTGGTAATCGAATCGCAACCTTTGAATACTTATCATTGAGTAGTTCCGATGGCCATATGTGGTCTTCACCATCAGTTCCACTTCACCAAATGTAGCTTTTCGAGAGCAAATTCACATGTTACTATAAAAAATACCCAAATCACTATAGGTGTGCCTATAAAATTTGAGGGTTTCCCTCGATTTCCAAGGGATCCCCTCATCAGATTCTGACTTGGTGACAATGGGACCACCTCGAGAGCATACCCTATCAAATAAAAAATATTTTTTTAAATCGTCCACAATTGACGGAGAAATCGGTGTACAAACATTTAAAAAAATATATATATATGCGACGAATTGATAACCTCCTCTTTTTTTAAAAAAAGTCGGTTAAAAACGAAAAAAATATCACCACTTTTAAACACGTAGTTGATGCTATCAAATGAAAATTAAGGAAAAAAATATTGTATTTATTGACTCCGTGGTATAGAATAGACACAGAATAACGTAGGTACAGTCAGCGTCAAAAATATCGGGACGAACAGACTGTTCAAAATGATCTCAACAACCAAGAAAAAAGAAAAAATATTGTATTTTTTGAGAAATTCTATTGCTCAATCAAAACAGGTGGAACCTACTATAAAGAATAGAATAGAACCATTTAACTTAAAATCTAGTGTTAGTAGGTACAGACACAGAGTAACATAGGTACAGTCAGCGTCAAAAATATCGGGAAGAACAGACTGTTCAAAATGACCTCAACAACTATGAGAATTAAACTTTATCTCAATTGGATAAAGTTCTTGAAGAAAGCGGCTGATATTCAAAATATTTTTGTTCTTCAAAAACGAGCTGTTCGAGCAATTTACCAGCTAGGTGCTAGAGTTTCTCTGAGAGAATTTTTTAAGGATATTGGTATTCTCACGGTGGCATCACAGTTCATCTTCGCCAATATCTTATACATTAGGCAAAATATACATTTGTACAGTAAAAACAGTGATATTCACAATATTAACACCAGAAATAAGGACAAATTACGTGCTCCATTTCATCGGCTTCATAAGGTTCATAACTCATTTGTTGGTCTTAGTATAACTTTTTATAACAAGCTACCTTCTTCTTTGCTAGATTTGCCTTTTAATGCGTTTAAAATTAAAGTTAAATCCAATCTTTGTTCAAAGGCATACTATTCTATCAACGATTACTTAAACGATAAGAATAGTTGGTCGCTGTGATTAACTCAAGACAATGTTTATGTTATGTTCTTTCTCCAGGATCAGCTCACATAATGACAGGTTACATGAGTTAAGTACTAAAATTGTTTATTTTATTTGACAAAAATATAATTTAATGTATTGTGTTGCGTAAATTATTTTGCATAGGTACTATTGTATAGAATCTAGTTCTTCTAACTGAACAGACAGCTGTGCTGCTGGGGAGTTTGTTCCGCTACTTCTTCTTCCCAGCTAAAGCACTAGGAAGTGGTGAAGGGCGGGCGTTTTGTGGGGACTGTCTTACTGTAATTTCGACGTTCAAAAAGTGCTGATTCTCAGCCTAATTTGAATAAAGGACTTTTGATTTTGATTTCTTGTCAGAATGACAGTTGTCGTGTACTGTCTTCTGAAGTATTCCTTGTGTCATTGAGTTAATATTTCATTTTCATAGTTGTTTAGAACATTTTGAACAATCTGTTCGACCCGATATTATTGACGCTGACTGTACGGTCAGCAACAGAGGTCGGTTAACACTGCTACTTTTTGAAATCATCAAAATTAACACAAAATGTTACGATAACCTGCTTTTCATTTATTAGATAAGAGTTAATTTTCTTTATTAAAATTGACATCTGTTCCGATTTTAATGAAGTATTTTTCTCAATAATTAAGATTTAGAAAACTCAAATGTTAATCGACTTTTGTTGCTAACTGTACCTATAATTAAAATTCAGCGTGGAGCTGCATCCACCTCGGCAACATCGGGGAATCCCACCTATCTGCGACCACATTGAGATCTTGGTATTACCTATTGATCAACAAAAAATAGGTACAATGTAAAAAAGAAAAAACTCAAAGATAAAAAAACGCTCATAGATTTACGAGCAAGGAGCAAAAATATTAAGCAATTAAGTTTCAATTTCAAACACATTCCTTTCCCACATAGCGAGTGCATGTCGTCACCTTTTACGAACTGTCATTTTCATTCAAATAAAAATTAAACTACACCCCATTTTCATTCCGTGACTGTGTAGGTCCCTGCCTTTATTGAAAATCGTCTCGTAGGTAGGTATGCCTTTGTAAAATATTAAAAACCTAGCAGCTGTTAAGTTTTTGATCAAATAATCTTTCTTCGTGAGTTTCCTTATTTGCGGACCACCATACTTTTCCCATCATAATCCAAAAACTTGTTGTGTTTACACGTCCTTAACATTGAATAACGTAATTATCATTAGTTACATGTGGCGTTGTAAATGCCGCCACAAATCAATCTTCTGTCGTCGCGTCGTCTTTTTTATTTCTGCAAAAACTATTAAAAACTCATAACTATTCAGTCTCCTCACTTAGTGAGCATTATACATCAGTTTTTCTACTCAGATCCTTGATAAAGCATTTTTCTTTTTACTGCAGCTCCGAACTATTTAGTAATTATACTTCAGTTGCAATGTAATTCATCTCCTTCCTTATCATGAAATCATATAAATCAAAAATTACCAGTTCCTGTAATTATTACGTCAATGCAATGCAATCAAACACAATAGAGCAATTAGCATAAAATTCTATCCATTCATGTTCAGTTTTTAATTGAACTAAAGAGATAAAGTTTACGTCATTACAATAACAAGTCGCAAATAAGTTTTTTATCAAAAAGTACTAAGAAATTCATAAGTTGATTTATTTACTATCCACTTAAGCACACCTCTTCTTGGAGGTCTTCCTATTTTTTTTTTTATTTAGAGGACAGTCTGTATCTTTTCTACGTATTTGTAGCCCATCATTTACGTAAAAAAGTGGCAAATCATTGTATAGGTAATACCTGTCGTTATCATTGTTCTCCTGCCCTTAAATCAATTACTTATTATTGACAGCATTGGATGTTTCAGTCTATAAGAGCGTATTCAGATTGTCCGAAACGATATCGGTGGCATGTCGTAATTATCGGAAGCGAAAAAGAGACAAGAAGCCAGATTTTGACGTGCCACTTGGGGAGCGTGTATAACGTATCTACCTCTTTTTATTACTTATAATTTATCATTTTCTATACCGACTTATACCTTCATGAATGAATTTCCACTAGTAATGTGGGTTTACCACTCTTGTGTCTAGCTGTAAAATGACTGTCTACTACACGCGTTTAGCTCGAAATCAGTTAGCTATTTAGCAGTTCAAACACAACTTTCGATGCTGTAGGTATATCAAACGGTACCTCAGCATCTTGGGTCACATCCAGTGCAATAGTTTGGTTATTGAGCCAAACCCAAACCCCAAACCGGAACCCAAACGCTTGGGTTTGGTTTTTGGATTGGTTAACTGTTTTATAAAATGATAAATATTTAGACATCTAAGTTTAGTTTTGCCCATAGATGTTTAGCCCAGAAACTAAGGGGACGTGTTGACTCTAAAACTTTATACCCTAGAATGAAAATCGGAGTCAACCTATCCACCCTAACTCTATAAAATATTTTTTGGGTGCGAACCAAACACGGTCAGTCATCGAAATAATGAGTTTGGTATCACTTTATTCATTCTTGGTGCCTTGCAAACTCAAACTCAAACTCAAAGCATTTATTTCAAATAAACCAATTACAGGCACTTTTGAATTGTCAAAGGGTCGGTCTTGGGTCGGTCAGTCAGAAAAATGAAGCATTATGAATGCTTCAAAAATGAATCACTGCATTATGGCAGACTAAACAAAAACATAGGTAGGTACTATTACAGCTCTTGCCTCGAAGTCACGTCATAATTTGATTTGGATTCGTTATATTAGCTATCTTATGATGTTGGTATGCTTAGGTACTTGAAGTAATTATGTGAGTGCAAAAAACAGACTCCATCTTATGATTCTGAGAACATTAAGCTAGCAGGAAACAAGCGAATCCAATTCATTCGTGGATCAGATGCGTAGTGTTGTAACGTAAATATACAGCCGTATAAATAATATTTCTATACGTTTTTCATCTTTTTGGAGACACAAAGGGTTGTCGAAAGGTTGTGTATTTTTGTTGACGATTGTTTTAGTGTACTGTGTGTATCTTCCTATAATAATTGGAATATCGAGCAATTGAATTCAGACGACATGGATACTGCATTAGTTAAGGTAAGAAATTAATTGTTTATCAATACATATATGTAGATATATAATTTGAACCAGTTCTTTAAAAACTGGTACATCTTAACATTTACCTTTGTTGTACTTAGGTAGATTAGTTTTACAAATAGCTAATGAGAAAAAATAACCCCCAATTCAGAACATTTCGTTAGTCGATCGATTGTAATTCGTTGCTGCAGTCGTTTCGGCTTGTACCTAGGTATAATTTATTTATAACAGGGAAACGGACTCATAATAATAATAATATTGTGAATTTAAGTATAACATTAAAATCGGAAAATCAACACCAGTAGGTAGGTACATACGGCGAACAAGTATCTAAAATTATAATTGATTAACTGACTCCAATATATATACAAGTAGCTAGTATGCATTATTAAACTATGCTGATATAAATGGCTATCCAGAAGTTTTCTCTTGGTAGTTGAACTTGAAACAAACATCAGATGTTTCGCAAACACACCGACTTAATAGTATTAATGCGAAAAACCGCGTTATTTAAATATTACGATAAAATTTTTCAATCAAATGATTTAGTGAGATATGTTATAGACATTTCATTACCCTTAGTAAGTCAATCTGCCTAGCCTTTCCCAACTACGTTGGAAGGCTTCCAGTCTAACCGAATGCAGCTGAATACCAGTATTTTACATGGTGCGACTGCCTATCTGACCTCCGCAACCCAGTAACTGGGTAATATGATACCCCTTGGTACCCTAACACCGAAACGCTACTCACTAAAACTTTTTTAATGTTTTCAGTTCTTAATACTATGGATAATGTGTGAAAATATTGGGGTAATCACAAGTATGGCTCTGAAGGAGATTGCCAATGAAGATGCCAATACAAGACAGAAAAGATCACCAGCCTCTTTATTTGGATTTGATCTAGGAAATCCAGTTTCAACAGCTAAAGATTCTTTCAGCAGTATCGGAAACATATTTTCCGGTGGTCGTGGGAATACAAATCAAAATAATTATCACGAACCAATACAACCTTATGGGCAACCTTATGGGAGGCATACACCAATAAGTATTCCAAACAAAAGTGAAATACCAAGTTCAATGACGCAAGATGCTTTTCAAAAAGGGGATAGGTATATTTGGCCACAGGAAAACAAAAATGAAGGTTTTACGTTATCACCAATAAGCATTCCAAACAGAAGTGGAATATCAAAATCAATGGCGCAAGATGATTTTCAAGAAGAGGATAGGTATGTTTGGCCACAAGAAAACAAAAGTGAAAGTTTAAATAACACAGTACCTGACAAAAAACAAGAGCCCAATATAAAACCTGTGCCTGCAAAAAACAATGAGGCTCCTGAAAATACGGGCGATAATCCAGGAAATGGAGATGTTGATAAACAGCTTTTGGATTACATATTTCAAAAGCCAGAATTTAATTATGACGGAGCAGGTACAACTGTGGATAACAATATTGACTTCGTAACTGAAACTGGAGAGTACGAAACTGTAAGTATTATTATTTTAAAATTCCCAGTAGAACCTACCTATTGATTTAATTTAAAAAAACCGACCAAGTGCTTGTCGTGCCATGCGCAATGAAGTGTTCCATAGTTGGGATGAATTTATATATCCCAAAACAAACTTAACATCGATACACATCACGGTCAATTCGCCATCTGCAAATGTAAGTTTGTAATCGCAGAAAAATATGTTTTTATGGATAAAACTACAGATTATCGGATTTCGGTCTTTTTCCTTTATTTGTGCTGTGAAACCTTGCTTCTTGCCAAATTTTATGATTCTAGATCAACGGGAAATACCCTTATTGGTTTTCATTTATTTGCGAGTATCAAAAAATGACGTATTTTTTATTGCGTTCGACTTAGAAGCTTAATTTTTTTTAGAACTCTAAGGGACTGTACACTTATGTATTTGATATTAATTTCAACTTGATGCCTCCACACGTTCCTGACAAAAAGGTTCTTGACTGACTGACAGACAGACAGACAGGCGGACAACGAAGTGATCCTATAAGGGTTCCGTTTTTAGGGTTCCGTACCTCAAAAGGAAAAAACGGATCACTTCGTTGTCCATCTGTCTGTCTGTCTGTCAAGACCCTTCTTCTCAGGAATTCGTGGAGGTATCAAGTTGAAATTAATATCAAATACGTAAGTCTATGGTCCTTGGAGTTCTAAAAAAATCAAGCTTCTAAGTCAACACAATAAAAAAATACGGCCATTTATGCGACATATTTTGATATCCGCAAGGAAATCACTATAAGGTACTTCCCGTTGACCAGAATCATTAAATTTGGCAAGAAGTCTCACAGCACAAGTAAAGGTTAATTTGTAATTTTATCACATACATTTTATTTTTTTGGGATTACTATGTTAAGTTTGTTTTTGGGAAAAAATCTTTTCAACAAGGGCCAGAGCGTGTCGGACCACGCACAACGGAGGGACCGTTGTGCGTGGTCCGACACGCTCTGGCCGGTTTTTCTTTTGAGGTGCGGAACCCTAAAAATTAATGTTTGGGTCTTTTAGCCCAAAAAACAGATCGGTAGTTAATTTTTATTTTTATTTTTTGTTATCCAATCCATTACCGTACCTACTCGGTAATTACGGTAGCATCCACTCGGTAGCAGTAGCGGCTGTTGGATCGTGTTCATGCTAATTCGGTGCATCAGTATTTAGGCCTAGCTTTACCTCACAGACACTTTACCAAGCGGGATATCACTGGTCTCAATTCTCAGAGGAAGCAGTTTTTCCTCACTAAAATCTTGCTTGTGTAGTGATTGTAACCTCCTTGCTAGGGTACCTTCTATAGTTTGTAATGTAACACCTGCAGTACAGTCAGTAAAGCATTGTATTTTCTGAATTCTAATGAATTACAAGACCTCCCCCATCCGTTATGAATCTAGCCACTTCAAACTAGGCTCGAGGCAGGTATCCAGTATCGTATTATTGTTACTGATCAACAATAATACGATCCTGGATACCTGCCTCGAGCCTAGATAGTTAGCAACTTCATACTTATGTGTATCTATGTCTATATCATTATCATTTAATTGTGTTTTTTTTTTGTGTTGTGTTAGTCATCTATCTATCTATATATATAAAATAATAAAAAAATATCTAAGTATTATAAATAGTATCTATATTAAATAATTGTAGTCGCCGTTCGAGTCTGTTCCTATGTGTGTGCGTTATTCTTCAAAACTACGCAACGAATTCTGATGCGGATTTCATCATCATTTTGAGAATTTATTCCGGAAAGGTTAAATGTGGATAATCTTCTTCTTATACAGGGTTACATGTAATTCGACGTATTCCTTGCAGGATGTCATAGTAGGGTTAAAATGCAACAAATTAAGCCACCAAATGTTCTACCGAAATTCAATAGTTTTTGAGTTAGTTATATTTTTAGTTTTTTTATGTAAAATACCTACAATTAAAAAATGTTTTACCGCGTGACTAGAATTTAAGTTATTATCATAGCTGATGCCGTAGCAGATCTTTAAAAAAAAAAAAGTTTAAAAATGCCTAAAACTTTGACAAAGATCACTAATTAAATAATTTATTTTTCGTAGTTTATAGTTTTATTTTATTAGACAAAAATTACAAAAAAAAAAACTTAATTTCAATAAAACATTTGGTAGCTTAATGTGTTGCGTTTTAACGCTACTATGACATCCTGCAAAGAATACGTCGAATTTCAAGTAACCCTTGTATACAAATCATTTGCCGTGCATCTCGCAAAAACTCGAAAATGACTTGACCTATTTGTATTTTTTTTATTCATTCTCCTCTTTACTGGTAAAAAAAAAAGAAAATAGTGAAAAAAATTAATAAATTTTGACAGGACAACGTCTATTCGTGTCAGCTAGAGCTAGTACATCAAGCTACTACAATCTGTCAAATTTCTTTAATAGATTAGAATTTATCTAGAATTCATCTTTATATTTAGAATTCATCTTTATTAGTAAAGCATTGGATTCAAGGTTGATTGGGAAAATTTGTCAGTTTCGGGTGGCTTGATCTGCTGGCGTCTGTACATTAATATAAAACTTACATAATTATGAAATTCGATGTTTTGTCAAATCGTAAAAACCGTGCGAAGCAGGGGTGGGTCGCTAGTGTATAATAAGAATACTAATGGTTCACTACTGTTTTATTTAATTTCAGACTACGGGTTTGGACCAACGAATGCTGCCTGCAGCTGCTGTGGCAACACTTTTAGGATAAATCTAAGATTTTTAGCATTTTCCACGGCAAAGTTCTGTGTGGAGAAATTGCTCAAAGAACTTAGAAACGTCTTCCATATTGTTCATCATAAATTCGGCAAGTATCGTTCCATCGTCATTGTATTCTACATAGAGAAGAGTTCGAATTGAATCGTCGTTAGGGTCAGCACCCTTTTTCCCTTTAGTTTTTTTTCTTCCAACCTGACGTAAAGACGGAGGGCTGTTAATGATTAGAACTGTTCTTCTTTTTCCTTCGGGGCGCGTCGTCACGTTACTGGATATGTTCGCAGTGTAATTTGTAGATGTAATACTTTGTATGTCTATGGGTATTTTAACTGTTGTAACCATAATTGTAGTCATGTTCTCAGTTGTATTTTTCACATGTCTACAAAAAAAAAATGCTGAATTAGTTTTGCCGGAGTTTTCTAATAACCTACCTCAATCATAATCAGCGTATAATGTTCCCACTGCTGGGACACAGGCCTCCTCTCTGTGAGTGGATATGGGCCGTAATCCACCACGCAGGCCCAGTGCGGGTTGGTGGATGTCACATGTCTTCGAATTTTTGGTTCTAGGACATGCCGGTTTTCCTCACGATGTTTTCCTTTAACGTTTTGAGAGTAGTGGTTATGAAACAATTTACACAAAGTAAAGCGTCTGTCAGGGTTCGAACCACCGACCTACAACTCGTAAGTCGCGGCCATTACCAGTGTGTGTGTCCAAGCAGTGGGAACATTATATACTGATTATGCTATGATAATGCTGTATACCTACCTACCTTAGCCATATTAAAAAGTTTCCAGATTTTTTAATGAACTCAGCGTGAGTTATTGTAGAGTATTGAAATAATGACAACAAGCAACGGACTGTGTTATGTGTAGGTATTGTATTTCATAAGCTAGTATTATTATTAATGTAATTAAGGTCGTGTATTCCTCAAAACAAAATTATGAAGTAATCATAATAAATTAATGGAAAACATAATTATGTAAGCGATACCCAATAATATGCCAGTTTGTTCACACAGGAATACTACTTTTTCCTACTAAATATACCATTAAAAACTTACTCTGTTGTTATTAATTCAACTGTTCCTGTCGGTATTGTAGTGTTACAGAAGGCAGTCGCAATTATAATTCCAAAAATCTGGAAGAAAACCGATTTTTTATATTTTTAATATTATGTAACCGAAAGAAAATAAAATTGCCAGGTCTGTTTTTACTTACGGGTAGACATTTTACGTAAGTCATTGTAAGTAAGCGTTTAATTGGTTCCACTAATTACCTAATTACAAATAACTTTTCTCGTGAAAAATTATGGCACCATTAGAATTATCGCTTGCAACAAAATCGTTTAGCAGTTAATTTTCTAATTACGTACTCTAGAAATCTAGAAGATAGAAGTAAGAGAGAATTGGAGTTCGATTCCTTTGTTGAGCAAATTGCTTTTGTTTGGGCAACACTCAGTTCTTATAGATTTGCATTTGTATAAAAGTGTTGATTGTATCTACTATCAACACAAATGTAACAATATTGTACAAATTAACCCTTCGTGTGCCGGAACGTGGTTCCACATGAGACACAATGGCTTTTTAATTGTGTCTGTAATTACGGTATTCAACCAGTTAATGGCGCTCCACACCGTAAAAATACAGATGGCCGATGAGGCCGAAAGGTTCTGGAGGCTAGCGACCGCGTACCGGATGACGTAACGTTGGAAAAAATAAAATTAAAAAAAAAAACATTTATTTTGACCAAACACAAATAGCAGCACCTCGTGGTCCAAGGTGTCAAACGCCTTTTTATAGTCTATGAACAGAGCCAGAACCTGATGACCCTGCTCGAGACTACTGTTCATGTCTTCTGAGAACTGTGATAGTGCTGATGCCGTACTGCGGCCGCGCCTAAAACCGTGCTGTGCATCCGCTAGTATACCATTCTGCTCTAAGAATTCGCTAACCTGACCGACTACTATTTTCTCCACTATTTTATTAATTACTGATAAGATAGCGATGGGCCTATAGTTAGAGTAAACTGAGTGCGCTCCCTGCTTAAATATGGGCCTAATTAAAGCTTTTTTAAGTGGGCTTGGATATTCCCCTTTCGATAAACACAGGTTGACAAAGTGCGACAAGACCGGTGAGATTTTATTCTTGATTATTTTTAAGTCCATGACCGGAATGCAATCAATGCCCGGCGCCTTATCACCACTCAGCTGATCGATAACTTTACACACCGTGTTGCTGGACACTGGCCTAAATAGAAACGTAAGGCCTCCCACAAGGTGGACTGATAATGGAATCCGCTGGATGCGGGAAGCACAGAACTTGTCGAAGTGGCGGTGCTTCGGGGAGGCCTGTGTCCAGCCATGGACGTCTTTCGGTTGAAATTTATTTATTTATTTATTACAAAATCCACAGCTCTTGAACAATTTTACTAAGACAAACCAATCCAATCCAATCCAATAAATGATGATGATGATGATGACCGTAAAATTTCTTTACTCCGTCTTCAAACGGTAGTGTTAGTTGTTAAGTTAGTACTTAGGTACTTATATTTTTATTTTTTAAGAAACTATTGAACTTTATTATTTTATTTTGTTTAATAAAAACTTCATTTTGAAACTGATTAGTTTATTACCTGATATTTGCCACTATTTAAGTGAAGCTGAAATCAAAACATATACGAAAGTTTGTATTTTTTTCCTTTCAGTAGGAGTTAATAAGCACATATTCTCATAAGTAAAGGTACCGTGGTGACCCCTAGCGACTACCGTGGAATAAATCGATGGTTATTTTTAGAAATTTTACAATGTTCTGCATCTGACAGTTTAATTCCATTGAGTTAAAAATCTTGAAAGTATCAAAACAACTTAGGTATAAATTGAATAAATTCGATTAGGTAGGACACAAGATATTGTAAAGACACACAAGACATCATACAAATAAACCTACTTCAGGCTCTCACAAAGTTAGCTCCTTGTTCGTGCACTATTGTCAAATAACATTAAGAACATAGGTAACTTGTGTACAGATAAACGTTTTATATTATACTAGCTGACCTGTCAGACGTTGTCCTGTCTAAATTTCAATTTCTTTTTTTTTCTTATAAACCACCCCAGTAAAGAGGAAAATAAAACAAAAAAATATATATTCAAATCGGTCAAGCCGTTTTTGAGTTTTAGCGAGACTAACGGACAGCAATTGATTTCTATTTGTAAGAAGATAAGATAATTATATTATTCATTGGATAGGTGAGTTGCTCGAAACAAAATGGTAGGCGGCAATTGCACTGCTGACAACGCGATGGAAACAAAACTGCAGAAGAGATCTTTTGATCTAATTGTTGCGAAAAATATTTTTTATCTTCTTTGACTTTCGGTTGCACAAGAAAGGTAAGTAAGTGGGTAAGTTTTAGGGAAATTAAGGCACAAAAGAAAACCATGTAGGTATACCTACATGGACTTATAATAGTATTCAGTAACTTGACAGTTGGAGGGATACCAGATTCTGACAAGAAAACGTAGCGAGGTAAAAAAAGAATGAGTGGAATCGAATGAACTTTGTAATATTTGTGAACCACGTGGTTGAACGTAAATGCAATCAATTAAAACTATTTTATAACACATTTGCTCGTAAAGGGTCTCTTATTTCACCAATTTCAATATCGTAATGTATGTCATTACGTACTTGTGCGTTATTGTAATGTAAAAGGCACGAGTTTCTTTTTAACAGGTAAAACGTAAGGTTTATCAAGATGCTCCGTCTGAAACGAACGGTACTTTTTAAATCTTAGCAAAGAGTTTTTATGTCAGAAAAGTGGTCAACATTTTGTGAATAAAATTAACTTTTGGAGATAAAATATAAAAAATAGACATTTAATTCTTTAATTTAATTAATTTTGACAGTAAATTACAATTTATCTGTAACAAAAACAAAAAATATTAATTTACTTTATTAGTAACTAGCTTTTGCCCGCGGCTTCGCCCACGTGGATGTCGGAAAATATCCCATGGGAACGTACATGTGGAAAACATAGGGCCGTCAGATATAACTGTACAAACTCAAATCGCTACGATATATCGTTACCGTGTCATAAAGGCATAAAGGCATAAAGGTACCAGTCGGCATGATTTTTTCCGTCATCTTCAACAGTCGTCGTCATATTTCAGCCAATTTACACAAAACCATAATGAATTACACTGAATTACTCCGTTCATCGGAGAAAACCGTATGAAAATCCGTTCGGTACTTTTTGACATTGTCGCATTCAAACAGACACACTTACGCGGCGGGGGGACTTTGTTAATTACTTAAAATTTATTATGCCAGTCACGCTATAATAACAAATAACTTTTGTCCGAGTGTCCACTCGTTCAAATAATTTCCTCGTAAAAACTTCGAATGAAATAAAGACTAAATGTTACCTCAAGATTCGAACTATGACTACATTTCCAATCCCTTAACCCCTCAAGTGTCTGAGTTTGGCTGATTTTAGACCCAAAACCCCCGCGAGTGGGGAGGGTTGGGGGTTAGTTGCGAACCCCATAGGTTCACAACTACTGATAATGATATGTTTTCCATCGGATGATGTTTTTTTACGTTTATATATACGTGATCTAAGCTTATATACCTATTATGTAAAGTTTTGTCCTTTTGCACATTTGGTGTGCATTTGACACGCGGGGGGGGAGGGGAGGTTAGCTGCGAACTCCATAAGTTCACAACTAATGATTTGATTGGTTTTCCATCGGATGATGTTTTTGTACATTTATATATATGTGATATAAGCTTATGTACCGAACAAAAAAACGGTTTTTCTTATGCACACATGGGGTGCACGCGACACTTGAGGGGTTAAATCTCTTAAAAAGAGGTAGTTACACAAACATTTGTCAACCCCTATTGTACCCCCTCAAAAACGCTGTACCACATATTTCTTTATTTCCTACCAAAAGCATAAATTTGAATTTTCATATCCCCAACTTAAGAAATGCTGGGTTTCCCATCTTTCATCTTATATCACCCCTTGTAGTATTGTTTTTGAAAGTTTCCTGTGTCCTTTCCCAAGATGCTATATAAAGCCTTGCCAAATTTTGTCGAAATCCGTGCAGTTTTGTAAATTTTAAAATCAACACCTATTTTACCCCCTTAGGGGATGATTTTTCAAAAACGCTGAACCGCATATTTCTTTGTTTCCTATCAAAAGCATACATTTTAATTTTCACATCCCTAACTTAAGAAATACTGAGTTTCCATACAAACCCCTATATCACCCCCTGTAGGATTATTTTTAAGACAAAAAGTAGTTCATGTCCTTCCCCAGGATGCCATATAAAGCCTTGCCAAATTTTATCGACGTCCGTGCAGTTTTGTAAATTTTAAAATCAACCCCTATTTTACCCCTTTAGGGGATATTATTTCAAAAACGCTGAACCGCATATTTCTTAATTTCCTACCAAAAGCATACATTTTAATTTTCACATCCCTAACTGAAGAAATACTGAGTTTCCCATACAAACTTTCATCCCCTATATCACCCCCTGTAGTATTATTATTGAAAAAAAAAGTATGGTATGTCCTTCCCCAGGATGCTATATACAGCCTTGCCAAATTTTGTCGAAATCCGTGCAGTTTTGTAAATTTTAAAATCAACCCCTATTTTACTACATTTTACCCGCTTACGGGATGATTTTTCAAAAACGCTGAACCGCATATTTCTTAATTTCCTATCAAAGGCATACATTTTAATTTTCACATCCCTAACTTAAGAAATACTGAGTTTCCCATACAAACTTTCATCCCCTATATTACCCCTGTAAGATTATTTTTGAAAAAAAAAGTAGCCTATGTCCGTCCCCAGGATACCATCTATAGCCTTGCCAAATTTTATCGAAATCCGTTCAGTGGTTTAGGCGTGAAAAGGTAACAGACAGACAGATAGACAGACAGACAGACAGACAGACAGAGTTACTTTCGAATTTATAATATTAGTATGGATACTGGCTGTTTTCGTGCCTTTGCCTTAAAAAAAAAAGCGCTGATGCGTTCGCATCGCTAATTTGTGAACAAGTAAAAATTAATCCGCGCGGTCTTTCTTTTCGCTGTATTGTTTTTATTTCAAAATGTCGTCAAGTATTGATGAATTTATTAATTCGACACCACCAGAAGTCTCAGAGGCAGCGGAAAAGGCTACTCTAAGCCTCTTGCCCGAAAAATCGACCGATACATGAAAACAAGCAAAGATGCAAATTCATTTTCAGAAAGTGTGTTTTTAAAGATTTATTCGTTTAAGAAAGTCCGAGTTTTATTTATTTCCTCGCAAATAAATATGTTATAAAACGTCGTATGACATACGTGCGCTTTGATAATTACAGCCTCTGCTTTCTTGTAGCACTCGCCTACGGCTCGGGCTAGCAATATCGCCTCGGCTGTAATTTTCAACTTACCACACTTATATCATAATGTACTATTAATTGACTGTAATTATTAAAATTCAACTATCTAACACGGCCGGAGTCTGGATTGTGCCCGGTTCTTATCAACAGGCTCGCGCCCTGGACCGATAACATGGGACTTACATACGTGGCGAAATGTGGGTGTTACTACAGGCGCACCACTGCCTAACCCCGTGGGGGTGATGCTATGAGTTGTGACAACTATATTTACCTTTCAATCTTTTCGCAAAGTTGACTACAACAACACTATAGTTTTAAAGTCAAAGTCGAAGTATTTATTAGTGTGTGTTTTAGTATGGGAACATTATTTTGCTTCGAACTGTCATTACTGAATACGGTTAGAATGCCATTAAAGAGATAATCTGTACAGTAATACCCAAGTAATAAGGCGCGTCGTGAATCTTCGTTCGCACAGAAAAGAAAGTAGGTATGGCCCCGAAGATTAACGAGAATACTTAAAACTTACAATCAACCTTAGATCACTACTATAAGGTTCATAATACACTGCAGCTGTTAGTTCCGTCTCACTCGCAAGTATGGCAGCTGTCGAGCGGCGCGCGCTAACATGGCGGCAGCTACCGACCAATAGCGGTACAGGAAAAAGCGTGGAGCGTGCCGATTGGTTAATAGCATTTCCCGCGCTTTGAAAATTCATCTTCTGCGCAAGTACATCGATAAGCCATATTAGTTGAGTACTAGTGTACCAGGCAGGTACGTAGTAATTTCCATGTAACTCCATTCGCAGCTGGAAAAAATTCAATTGCTAAGGTATGACAAATGAATATGTCATTCAAACAACAGAACTGGCTAGGCAACTAAAACGGCCACTTTGGCAGAATCATAATAGGCTTAGATAACAGGATATTAGGTATTATGAAACATATTTGAAATCGTAAAAGGGTCACAAACTGCCAATTCATAATTTATCTGCGTACAATTCATAGCACGCAATTCATCTGTTTGACAGTTTTGTATGGAGATTCGTAAAATGGTCCACAAATTACGAATTGCTTTATTGAAGTTTAATATCAAATACGTCAAATAGCACAATCATAGTAAATTGCTGGGAATTCAGGAAATGAATCGCTTTTATAGGAATTGCTTAATGTGGCCGTTTTAGGCCCCCAGATGGATCTAGGTAAGTATGTTAAATTAATAATATTATATTGAAATTAATAAGAATTTTATTGAAAAGGCAAGGATGTTATTTTTATGGTCTAGTTGGTATTTCGCTGGTGGCCATTGTTTTACGGTTAGGTTAACATTGAACATGTCTTGCAGTTGCATAACAGACGTCAGTGTGGAGTAAATATTTTGAAAACAAACTACAGTTCTTGGCCCTATTGCTTTCCTGATTACGAATATTTAGTTTAGCAATTAGAGTGAGGGCTAATGTTTTTTTTGTTTTATTTTATTGCTTGCTACACGTCAACGTAGATTTGTTGACTAGATCTACCTGACGATACCAAACTGCGAAGTAGTTCCTTGCCCGTTAGTCATGACTGACAGACACACAATATAAATAAAACAACGCCTAAATCAATGAGCCTGAACAATGTACATTCCTCAGAAAGTAGAGACAAGTGCCCGCTTTTATGGAAGGAATTATGTGAAAATACCCTGAGATAGTTCAATGGAGAATTGAAGCTTTTACGCAGAAGATTTTTGAAGCTTTTACCATATTATGTTCGTTTAGATAGATTTTCTTTATTTTTTCACCTTTCTTTTGTTAAGTATGATCATAGCCTCTTGTAAAATTGTTTGTCTAAGTAAACTCAAGAAACTAACTTTAAGTTCAAATATGTACAATGTGAATAGTTCGCCTAAGGTCTTTTGTCAATAATGTAATATATCCGTCTTGCCAAATATGTCTTTCAGATAATTGAAAGTATCAACATGGGGAAATTGTGTTTTCATGAATCATAATTAGGTATATGATGCAGCATTTTCAACTAGTACTTCTTGTTTCTATGAAATTATACAACATATTCGTAAACATATGAGTTTGGCTAGCAACTCGTTGAAAAGGACGTTCCCTTTTCAACGAGTTGCTAGCCAAACTCATTATTAGTAAATACATATCAAATCAAATAAAAAACAAACAAAATTGATTAAAATAATAATTAAAAAATTAAAAATTAAATTAGAGAATATTTTATTATTATTTTATATTATTTATTTTTATTATATTATTTTATTTTTTAAATAATAATGATTTAATTGATTGTTTGTTATCAAATTGATTAAAATAAAAGTCTATAGGTTTTCCAACTAGAAGGATTCTTCTTATAGGTTACGCTGAACAAACGTTTACTGCCGCCTCTCTTGCAATGAATGATTACAAAGTTACTTAAGAGGCGCACGAAATGTAATAGGGGCCTTAATACATCAAGCACGTCTGAGAAATAAATCGTAGGTTTACGGCTGCCGATTGCACATCAAAGAAAGCTGCACATTAATGCTCAAAACAAAGGGTAAAAGTTACTGTCGGTTGTAGGTAAACAAGGTGAAAATTACTTGTAAGTACTACTGGATATTCGATGTACGTAACGTATAACCATAACTCTTTTAAGGAAACCTTAGGAGTGTTTTGCATACAATAGTTCGAAGTGTCAAGGACGCGTCGAGTCATAAATATCTAATGTTCATAAACAACTTCAAATAACTTTTACTGCTTACTTTTACTTTATAAACGCGTAAAAAGGCGTCACAATTCGTTGATAGCAGTTTGCTGTTACTAGCAGAAATACAGACCTACTATCGAGATTGTAAAACTAGTAGGGCGTAGGTACGATGTGTAGGGACAGTCAATGACCGTCCCTACACATCGTACACTCTACTATTCAATCAGCTACCCTATTTCTCTAAGGTCCCCGAACCGATCAATGGCAATTGTCAATTTTTACGTGATTGATACACATTGATGAGCATTGATCGCCTACCAAGAAGCGATTGACAATATTACAACAATAGAAATTAATGGAAATTTATCAATTGCGATTGATCGTTTCGGGGACCCCTTAGCCATGATTTAGGATTCACAAAAAACAGTGTAACTTCATGTCTAACTTTTTGTTACGAAATAAAATAAAACATTGTAAAGTGTGTCGTTACTTATACCGTAACTTATAAAAAGGTCATCGGAAAAACCAACGACTCAAGTAATTTCCCTTAACTTTTATTCATAATCCGCAGTTAGACCATTAATATTTATTTTGATGTATCGAGAGAAAGTATATAACACGACACCAGTGAAGTTTTACATTATTTATTTTGTTTTTTTTTTTTAATCATCTGAATCATTTCACATCATTATTCACTGCTCGTTTTTACCTACTGCTGGGTTTAAGCCTCCTTTCTTTTGCCCCGTGTCCCAATTAAGAGGATACATCGAAGCGTGGTTTAGCTCAATGTGTGATGCCGGGGCTACATTATGCGGACTTCGCCGTTGATCAACACGATAACCGTAGGTGTAGCCACCACTACGCCGATAATTTTAACAACGGAATTCACATTGCCGATGGCCTTTTTAATTGTTACTATACTCTATGGCCTATGGACGAGGGGAGAGAATTCAATGAGCATTGACGTTGACCGTTCAAGAGTGGTGTGTGTTGGCGTCGAACAACGCGTTGAACAACGGAACAATTACCGCGATGTTTAAAGCGTATAGCCTGTAGTGTGTGTAAGTGAAATGGCGTTATGGCTGTCTAGTTTGACGCGCGAGATAGAAGACTCTCGCGCACCAGAAATGCTATACCTACGTAAATAAATGATTAGCTTGGTAAGTTCTTAACATATTTAAATACCTTCGATTTAAAGCAAATTTTACTGCACAATAAGGTGCAGCGCAGACGACAGACTTTTTGTGCGTGCGAATCTGTGGCGCACAAATGATAATTAACATTTCAGGCTTCGTATGCGTTATATATGAATTTTATACAAACGCCAGCATACAAATATATAATACTATCAACAAAAACAAAAATACACATGTTTTTTTTTTTGCAACAGGGACTGAAAGGGGGTCTTAAAAATAAAGAAGTGGGGTTACTAGGGCATGTGGGGTATCATATGAAAGAACGCTGTTTGCACATTCTCAAACATTTTTTTCTTTTATTTAGGCAGCATAGTTTTCGACTTTTAATGAAAAATGTTTAAAAAAATACCGTCCGTCCCCCCCTCCGAAGTTTTCATAGATAAAAATCTGAATTTTATGTACCTATACTTTACGGGAAAAATAAAACGTGTCTCTAAATAGCACAGTTTTTCAGAAATTATCAACAGTTACATACAAATGATGGTACGGAGATAACCCTCGGTGCGCGAGTCCGACTCGCTCATGACCATGACGCTCATGATTTTTTTTTTAGTAAAGAGTAGGTATTATATTCTATTCTGTTCTTTGTGGTCTAGGTGTAAGGGCACATAAGACACTGATACAATACAAGTAAACCATGATCAGGAATAGCACAGTCACACAACACATTGTTTGCTGGTACAGTGGGCTGCATCAATTGGGTACCCCAGTTGTATTAAAAGTAACTTTGCTACAACTTTGCAATTCAAACAATACATCCTTAAGAATAATACAAAAAGTGTTTCTAATGCCCGGACGAGATTCGAACCATCGACTCATTGGTTATACAATGATTACCGCTAGCTCTTACCAACTAAGCCAGTTAGGTAGTTAATATCTCAACGAATTATCAATCTACTTGGCGTTATAGCTCTGTCTCTGTCTATGAAATCGCAGTGAATTAATAGTTTGTTATTAGAATGTAGTTATGCATACATTTTACTAATCTATAATGAAGTTACCGTCTGATGAGTCTAGTTTTGCTTCACCTTTTGCATTTGTCTAGGAACCCATTTGTCTCAGTTGGCAAAATATGTCTATTAAGTTATCTGTAAATTATCAAATCAAATTATTGTAAAATATAAATCTTTGTAGTTTTGTTACATAATATGAATAAAAAATATTATTAAATGATTATTAAAGTATTTTATTTTCTTTATTTTTAAATTCTTTAGAAATATTACTAAAATAAAATAAATAAAAAAAAAAACAAAATAAAAAAATACAATAAAAAAATACAAAAAAAATACTTACTTAAAATAGAAAAATACTTAATATTAAAAAATATATGTATATACAGGGTGATTTTTAATGACCAGCCAAATTTTCACAGGGTGTTCTACCCATGAATATGAACAACTTTCACTATGGGACCAACTTTGAAATCGCAAAAAAATATCAGCTGTTTCATACATTTTGATCGAGTAGGTATTGAACTTTTGTAGGAAACCGCTGGTTTTTTTTTCGTGATTTCAAAGTTGGTCCCATAGTGAAAGTTGTTCATATTCATGGGTAGAACACCCTGTGAAAATTTGGCTGGTCATTAAAAAATCACCCTGTATAATGCATGACAAAAAACAATTCGTGCTTAAGATTTGAACCTCCAACTTTATGCACGGCAAGCGGTCTTGAAACCTCTGGTCTATTTAGACGTTAAATAACTCTTCGTAAATGTCAACCCTACTAGTGCTTGTCGTTATAAGCAATATTAGAAGTATTAAAGTTTTATTGAAAAAGGCAATAATAAAAACAGACTTAAGTAAAAATAAATACTAACATAAACTTATTTATTCACAAAAACAATACATTAATTATAATAAAATGTTTTTGCAAAATATAAAAACCAACTTCGGACTATCGCGGATTTGAACCCACATGTCTTTTGAGGGGTACCCATTTGATGCAGCCGACTGTACCTAGTATTAGTATCTTTCAGCCACGAAATATTTATCATAGAAGATACAATAATTGAAATTTTTGCAGATTAGGCATGGGCTGTATTGGCCACGAAAGTCTATTGATATAAAGCATTTCGACAGAACCTTGCATAATCAGCCTATAATGCACCCACTGCTGGCACACAGGCCTCCTCTTTGTGAGGAGGTGGGTGCGTGTTGGTAGATGTCACATGTCTTCGCATTTTTGGCTCTAGGACTGCACTGGGCTACCTGCTCTCAGGACTATGCGTAGCAGCGTAATGCAATCACTGAATAATGTTTATTTGTTCATTAGCTTTTGCCAGTGGCACGCCTGCGTGGATATCGGAAAATATCCCACTGGAACGTAATACTGGGAATTCCTTCCTTGTTCCTTGTCTTCATTGTAAAGGGAACCTCTGTGCAAAATTTCAGATTTCTAGGTCTAACGGTTTGGCTGGGTGACGATGAGTCAGTCAATTAGTCAATGAGTCAGAGACATGTGACACGTGTGAGGGTGTGTGTGTGTGTGTGTGATGAGTCGATGAGACAGGACTTCTCTTTTTAGGGTTCCGTACCTCACAAGGAAAAAACGGAACCCTTATAAATAAATAAATAAATATCCTTGGACATTTCACACAGCGCCATCTAGTCCCAAGCTAAGCAACCTAATGCTTGTGTTATGGTAACGAGATGGCTGATCAACTACTTATATACATTTTTTTTTTTTTTTTTTTTTTTTGTAAATACATACATATTATAGATAGAAAAACACCCAGACTCGGAACAAATACTTGTAGGTCGTACAAATATTTGTTCCGTGCGGGAATCGAACCCGCGACATGCTGCGCAGCAGAATAGGATCACTTCGTTGTCCGTCTGTCTGTCTGTCAGTCAAGACCCTTTTTCTCAGCAACGCATGGAGGTATCAAGTTAAAATTAATATCAAATAAGTACGTAAGTCTATGGTCTCTTGAAGTCCTAAAAAACTGAAGCTTCTAAATCAATGCAATAAAAACATACGGCCATTTATGCGACATATTTTGATACTCAAAAGTAAATCAAAACCTATGGGGTACTTCCCGTTCTTCTAGAATCATGAAATTTGGCAAGAAACAAGGTATTACTGCACAAATAAAGTAAAAAGTCCGAAAACTGTTAATTTGTAATTCTATCACATAAAAAAAAATTGAAGTCTGTCAGTCTGTTATGACCCTTTTTCTCAGGGACGCGTGGAGATAACAAGTTGAAATTATTATCAAATACGTAAGTCTATGGTTCCTTAGACTTCTAAAAAAATCAAGTTTCTATGTCAACGCAATAAAAAAATACGGCCATTTAGCGACATATTTTGATACTCACAACTGTCGCAAGTAAATCAAAACCTATTAGGGTACTTCCCGTTGATCAGCACAGCAAGGTCTCTCAGCACAAGTAAAGGAAAAAGTCCGAAAATTGTGAATTTGTAATTTTATGACATAAAAAAAATTTTTTTTGGAATCCAATGGTAAGTTTATTTCTGGGATAAATTCTTTTCAACTACGGAACCCTTCATTGTGCGTGGTCCGACACGCACTTGGCCGGTTTTTTTTTTATGTATATAGATTTGCATACATGCCAGCGAACTTGTACTTTGGTAAGTGTTTTGGATTGCTCGGGCTCGGAGATTTTGATTCGTGCAAATCACCTTGTTGCCCACATTCTTTCTACATGACATAAATATCTGAGTTATCCTAATGAAATCGTCATATTTCTGTAAGTAGTAGATACTTGAAGATCCTGTACGAACTGACGTGTTATTTGACATAATCATTAGTCTAAAAATACATCATCTAATGTCGTCATCATCCCATGTAGGTATCTACTGAAATTCCATAAGAATTCAATAACGTATTTAACTTTACGTGTATTTTTTATTCTGAAGAAGGAAATTTTAGTTTTATATTCACATTTGAGTACTTATCTGCAGTTATGATTACATTTTGCGCTTGTTCTCTCATATTAAAGATATGATAAGATCTTCATCATTCGTGATGGGTCAACAACCTTTTAATATTCTAAATTAAGGAGCTTATTAACTTGAAACTCAAGTGTGTGGCTGGTCCTCAACCCAAAACGGATCGTGTTACTACGTAATGGCAAGAAAAAATGAGCATACAGCTTGTTTTGGAGCCGAGGGCCTACCAAAGGCTTATAAACCTTTTCATAATAGGTATATAAGCCTATATCACATATACATATATAAACGTAAAAACATCATCCGATGGAAAACCAATCATCATCAGTAGTTGTGAACCTATGGAGTTCGCAACTAACCAGCGCAGCGTGTCAAATGCACCCCATGTTTAGGACAAAACTTTACATAATAGGTATATAAGCTTATATCACATATTTATAAACGTAAAAAAACATCATCCGATGGAAAACCAATCATCATCAGTAGTTGTGAACCTGTGGGGTTCGCAACAAATCCCAACCACCGTGGTGTTTCGTCGCTAAAATTAGCCCCTTTCAGACATCTGAGGAGTTAAAAATAAAAATCACTGGGCTATACAGGGTGGAAGGGACATCGACGCGCAAACGGTTATCACGTATTCAGTACATCATTCTGAGCCCCCCTATGTAGAATTTTTTATAGGTTATTGAAAAAAAAAATCTGCAGTTTCCTACAATAGTGCAATACCTACACGGTCAAAATGTATGGGAGAGCAGATTTTTTTTTCAATAACCGATGAAAAATTTCTATATGGGGGGGGCTCAGAATGATGTACTGAATACGTGGTAACCGTTTGCGCGTCGATGTCCCTTCCACCCTGTATAATCTGCCCCACTGCAAAAAAAAAAATCTTCTAATTTAACTAAATTAATAACAGGGAATATTGAATACTCTAAGCATAACATGGGAGATGGATTAGAAATACCAAAATAATCATGCTTACTTATTAAGAAAAAAACAAACAACAGCTAATAATTCCAATAGCGTAACAATTCAGTTTCTCATTAATGCAGAGCCTGCTGGGTTTACAGCTTGGTCCGCAGGATATTTAAATAATTTAATAACTTTGATGACTCTATTTGCCAATCTGTCAATAAATCAATTAATTTATTGTTATATTTAAGAAGATAAAATAATATTATGAAAATATATCGTATTGGCCTATGTTTATCTGTGAAAGAAATTATTATTATTATTGAAAGTAAATTAAAGCCACTGCCACTAGTATAGGTCTTGAATAATCAATATAGATGATGGGAGTAATAGGACTGCTTGAATAAAGTTTTACACCTTTCAGAGACAGATAAGCATACGTAGGCCAAGACTTTGCATTTTTTCTATCCATTAAATGGAGCATCTTTTTAGGGTTCCGTACCAAAAAGGTAAAAAAGGAACCCTTATGGTGTGACTCAGTCTGTCTGTATGTCTGTCACAGATGGATATCTCAAGAAATACTAATGCTATCAACTTGAAATTTGGAAAAGTTTTAGATAACGTTTACCCAACTATTTTGCAAATAAGACAGAAAAAATATTTATGTTTTTTGCAACAGGGACTGAAAGGGGGTCTCAAAAATTCAAAGTAGGGGTACTAGGGCATGTGGGGTATCATATGAAAGAACGCTGTTTGCACATTCTTAAACTTTTTTTTTCTATTTTTTAGGCCGCATAGTTTTCGACTTTTGATGAAAAATGTAAAAAAAATACCGTCCCCCCCCCCAATCTCCGAAGTTTGCAAAGCAAAAAATCTCAAATTATTCTATGTGATAGAAGTTTATGTAAAGTTTACAGGAAAAATAAAACGATGTCTCTAAATAGCACACTTTTTCAGAAATCGGAACGGAACCCTCGGTGCGCGAGTCCGACTCGCTCTTGACCGGTTTTTTATTTATCCTCCATTAATCATATTATATCAGTCCGTGCGCCGCTCCTCGGATACTATACTAAACAACACATGGGTACTTTTAATACCGGTACGTTCCCTTGGGACATTTTCCGAAATACACGCGGACGAAGCCGCGGGCAAAAGCTTGTTCTATATAAAATACACGATAAATTAATATTTTGATCTCAATTAATTTAGAAATAAAAGTTCATTCTAATAAATTAGTGTCACAAAAATATCAAATATTTCAATCAAACAAGATTTAAGTAACAAATCCTTTATAACAATTTCAAGCAAAATAGAAAATCATAGGTCAGTTTTGCATAATCTTTGTGTACCTATGGCCTCAATGTATTGCAAAAAACAGCAACATTTACGAATAATAATCATTGCCACGTATGTACATAATATCAGCATAACATACATATATACTGATATTATGTGGAAAACAAAAAGTTTTGCAATATTTACGACTTAAAATGGACATGCGTATGTGACTAGCGCAATAATTAGGTTTCCTAAGTTTTCCTCTGAAATCATGTACAAGTATAATGTTTCAGTCTACGTTCTTTCCGTGGTTTGGTAACCAAATGGTTGTCTACATAAACACATCAGAAAATTTCATTAAAAAAAAAAAAAAAATATTGAATAACTTTAAATCTGATAATATTGGCGCTATATTGGCTGGCCCCTGTAATTTAAAATAACGTGGTTATAGATTTTGTTTCCATTTTCATACCTACCGCAAAGCATTACGTTGTCTTGTTATTTTTAATCTTGGTTCGACACATCGCTACTCTATGAGAAAACCCGGCTTGTTTATATTATCTGCAATGGCTTGTAGTTCTGATCTGCAAGCTTGATTACTCTGTTGTCTATTCAGACATTCATTTCTACTAATTAGTTGAGAACACAGCAAACTTGAAACATCTTGTTTAAAAGCTCCAAAGAAATATCATGTTCTTCGTTCTCTTTGGGATCTCTGTTACATAGTTGTTATTGATGATTAATTGCCTTAATAATTGTAGTTTCGTGAAAAGAGTGTTGATTTAATTAAGTGAATATTTTGTCCCACGTCGAGAAATTTATATGGCGCCAAAACTTTTATCGCACCGGCTATTAAATCACGGGTGTGTGCGCACTCGGTGTGAAAAAAAACATCTTTGATTTAGTCTTGGTCAAAGTAAAAAAACCAGCCAAGTGCGAGTCGGACTCACACACGAAGGGTTCCGTACCATATACACTCCTTTGCAAAACAAGCCACGCCCCGCGCTAATTATAATTATTATTTACTTAGGCACCTATTACAGATTTATTACCTATTAGAAAATAATGGTTCACGGTTCATGTTTATGAAATTATTATTTTTTTTTAATTTTTATATTTGAGTTGAAGGTAAATTGCGGTTTACGATTATGACGTATATCGTATTAAAAAAAAACTAATTACTAGATCTCGTTCAAATTAATTTTCGGTGGAAGTTTACATGGTAATGTACATCATATATTTTTTTTAGTTTTATCATTCTCTTATTTTAGAACTTACAGGGGGGGGACATTTTATCACTTTGGAAGTGTCTCTTGAAAGTGTGTGTGTGTGTGTCTTTGGAAGTTTAGAAAAAAAAAATATTAGAATCCTCAATATCATTTTTGAAGACCTATCCATAGATATCCCACACGTATGGGTTTGATGAAAAAAAAATTTTTGAGTTTCAGTTCTAAGTATGGGGACCCCAAAATTTATTGTTTTTTTTTCCATTTTTGTGTGAAAATCTTATTGCGGTAATGCGGTTCACAGAATACATCTACTTACCAAGTTTCAACAGTATAGTTCTTATAGTTTCGGAAAAAAGTGGCTGTGACATACGGACGGACAGACAGTCAGACAGACAGACATGACGAATCCATAAGGGTTCCGTTTTTTGCCATTTGGCTACGGAACCCTAATAACGTTAAGAATATTCATTTCGTACGGTTAGCTATACTGCTATGCAATTTCTTACTTATTCATTATGCATAGTCGGCAACAGAAATATATAATTTCGAAATAAAGACTCCAAATATTGCGAAGTGTAATGTCACGTTTAAATCTTGAACTATTTTAAAATATTAATGCTCACGACCTTCTTTTTGATCGATAACTTGTGAAATACTTTAAATAATAGAATATTGTGGAGATTTTAAAATTAGTAATCAAAATGTTAATCTGGTCTACAATAAGTTTTTTTTTTAAGTTAGTTTTGAAAACACGCGGCATGTATGTCTTATTTAAATAAATAAATTTCAATTTGAAAATAAGTTGTTGCATACTTTCATTGCACATCGTTGATAATATGTAGCTAATTAGGTACTATTCCAATTTTCACCAATAGAATCTACTAATCTAATCTAATCTACATTCACACACATTTGCAAATATTTTGTACATGAAAAACCTAACATATGTTTGCCTTTTAACCGACTTCCAAAAGGAGGAGGTTCTCAATTCGTCGGAACCTTTTTTTTTTTTTTTTTTTTATGTATGTTCCCCGATTACTCGAAAATGGGTAGACCGATTTGGATTTTTCTTTTTTTGTTCGAAAGGGTATACGTCCCAAGTGGTCCCATGATCATCAAGTCAGGATCTGATGATGGGATCCCATGGAAATCGAGGGAAACCCTCAAATTTTATGGGCACACCTATATCGATTTCGGTACTTTTTATAGTAACTCGTGCATTTGCTCTCGGTAAGTACCATTTGGTGAGCTGGAACTGATGATGAAGACCACAGAGGGCCATCGGAAATACTCAATTATATAACAGGTTGCGATTCGATTACTTTAATATGGTTTATGCTCGTCAAAATAATGGTAATGGTGACTTCACCATGAGCTCCATTTCTCCTGGTTCTTACTAGAAGAACTCCTCAACAATTAACGGCCCTGCATCGGGAAAAGCAACATTTTGTAAAACGTGATGAGCAGTTGACATTGGGTTATTGTAACTTAGAAAAATTACAAACTGAACCACTAAAAAGTGAAAAATAAAAACTTTTTTACAAAAACAAAAACCGACTTCCAAAAAAAACACTACAAAGTGAAAAATAAGTTTAATTTCGGAAGTCGGTGGCAAAAAACTAAAATAGAGATCCATAGACACCGACTTCCGAAATTAAAGTTATTTTTCACTTTGTAGTGTTTTTTTTTGGAAATCGGTTTTTGTTTTTATAGGATAAAATACTAGTTTTCTAGTACACCACGAGTCTTAAGAGTAGCGTAGACACAACAAAATTAAATTAGTTAGTCTTATTGTTAAAAACCACTTCTATCAAACAACCTTTGGATGAACACGAAAGGCAAATCGTTTAGAATAAATTATAGCAATTTTCATTAAATCCTCCATTTCACGTGCAAGTTAGCACCTGCTTAGTGCTCTTGACGGCATGAAATGCGTCATCAGTAAATAAATAGGGGTGACGTAAACACATCAATTGGAGATAAAATACTGTGCCAATTTTATTTTGTAAGGGAATGAGTGTGTAGTCCCCGTTACATGAATGTCTGTAACTTTTGTAAGTGCCCACGTAATCTTTGCACAAGTTATGTGGAATTTGATAACGTTTGATTTTATCTTTTTTATTTCGTAGTAAGTGACTTACGAGTTTAGGATTGCCGAAAGTGCCAGTATGTTAATTATACCGCCAATTCGAGTACAACGAGAGACAACTTAACTATGAATGCGACTGTGGCGTAGCGTAGTAGATGCTTTCATCCGTAGCATGCTCAAGTATTTCAAATATTATTCCAATCACAAATATTTTGTGCAAAATGAAGTTTTTTAGTACTAGTTTGATCTTTTTCGCAACTGAACTAGGTACAAAATCCATTTCTATGAAATAATATAAGATTTTCTGGAAAATTTTAAAGAATCAAAGATTTAACTTACATTGTATAATTAAGTTAACCTATTGATGTTTTCTTTCAAAGATTTCCGGAAAATCATAAATTACGATTCTTGTTAAGAAGTCGTCAATGAATTTACAATAGGTCATACTAAGTTAGTGCCACTAGTTATAACTTATGAAACATCTATATTTACGAGATGATGATGTTGAACTGTTTTTATAGTTACTATGTATACTTAAATATACATTCTTATATGTATGTCTACTGCTGGTCTCTGAGCATAAATGTATATAGGGTCAAACCTATAAATGTGCATTAATCTGGCAAGCAAGTTTTAATTTCCTTTTAAGATGAGGAGCCCCTTATGAGACCTTTGAAGATATTTACTCAGATTGTTTTGGCTTAATAGTTTATGCTGTACATTTATCATTTGTAAGGTGCTGACTACCCCACCACTCAACAAATAGGCTAACCATGTGGTGTGGCTATGTCCTCTCACATGTACACAAAGCTACATGTGTACTTGTACTACTTTACTCAACTACCTTTTGTCGCAGTCAGTAACAAATTAGTCACATGAAGGAAACTATTGTTTATTATCTGTTCCAGTAACTAAAATATTAACAGACATTATTTTAAATGACTAGTCTTTACTTTCAATTCGAAAAACCATTCAAGAGTCTATTGTTTCTTTGTTAGTACGGGTTTTACCTTATTGTTCAGAGATCTGTAACCGTAGCATCCAAGCGGATCCTCGCTCCATTCACCTGTCGATCTGTGTAATGGTCAGCTAGAGTTGGCTCTGTTTCAGCGCAGGCGGAGCGGGCCGCACGCTTGTATGCGGCCACCGGGCGCACACACCCGCCACTCTTTATATATAAGGAGATCTTGCGAAACCGTTAGCACATTCGGACTACAACCTGTCCAGGAAGTCACCTGCTTCTTTTGTCATCTGTAAAACGCGACAAGATGCTGTTCATTCTGGTAATTATCGTCCCGTGTTAAGTGTTTATTTATATAAGTGCATCTGATTATGGATCGAACAGTGTCAAAATTTGCATGGTAAATTGTGTCAATAAATTGAGCGTTTGAACTGTCGACCTTCCTGTGATTGCATGTTGACGAAGATGTGTGTTGCAAGTACCGGCGCGGCGCCTGCAGTGCATGAATGTGTGGTTGTCCTAATGTCGTTAGAGGTTTAGGTTCTGACCTTTGCTTTGCCTTCTATGTTTATGCCTACAAACATTATTACGAAATCGCCTCATAAAGTGTACGTTTAATTTAAGAAGTATCCGTTACAAAGTGCATTTTAGTTCTATCCAGCAAAATAGGTAGGCTATAGTTGAGAATTTAATATGTATAAAAGTAGTCAATTATAATAATAATGTTCAAACAACTATTCCATGAATATGGGGTAGGTATGTGTGAATTTCTGTGCGATGTTTATTTTTTTTTTATTGAATCATTTGCGAAATTCTGATAATAGTTTTTAACATCGCAATAACATTTCTATGGGAGCCGTAAAAACAATTTTGTTTTGTTTTATATCCCGCTAAAAGGTCAAAGGTACCCATATTTTTGTTTATGTTATATTTTTATTGCCAGTGATAAACTATTGAAGGTTATCCAAGTACATGACCAATTTTATAGATATTAACAAAACAACGGCGCGAAAAGTAGTTTTTGAAATGCAAACAAAAAACACAAATCAAGATGAACTCTAAAATATGCCAATGTAAGATCAAGGTCGAATTTCTAGTGTTCTAGATATGGAATCCTTTATTACAGGCAATAAAATTTCATCGAATGGTTTGAACGAGGCGATGACTGTACCAAGAAAGGAATCTTGAAAAAAAAATGCTTTAAAAAGCTTTTACCGGTCGGAGATTCGGAGATGTTATCATTGAATTAAGGACGCACAAAAATCTGGACAACGTGTTCCGGAGGCGTGTGATACGGCCGTAATTGCTAATTAAGTAAACACGCTTTAATTTATGCCAATTAAATGTATATTTTTGATAATATTACAGACTTTGGTGTCCGCTTTGCTGGTGCAATTGCTTGGGGCGAGTCCTGCGGTTAACAGCCAACCAAGAGCTCAAATACTTAAGTACGACTTTGACACAGCCAACCTGCCGAACTCTTATAGATACCAGTAAGTATTTCTTCCATTTTTAATGTCATTAGGTTATTTTCAGCCCTCTCGATTGAGAGTAAATTTATAATGATGCACCGACAAGTGCGTAACTCGTGTAGAAGAGGAATAAATGCTGCAAGCTGATTTGGTAATCTGTGGCAGATCGTGCATGCGATGTAAACATCCAAAGATTTTTGAAAAATCAATTTTCTTCGCCGGGAAGTCAATTCCTGGCTAGGAATAGACCCAATGATTTTAGAAAAAAAATACACTGTAATATTTATTATTGCTCCTCCAGATAGTGTCAGGGAACAAGGATCAAATTCTAAGAAGTAATGACATACGCACACGCGCAACGACCCTAAAAGAAATAAAATTAATGAATAAAAAAAAAATATTCGCAGGAGGTATGTGTGTTATTGGTAATATTATGTCGGCAATCCAAGGGGGATGTAGGAGACCATTTGCAATCAAATGACCCCTATGTAAATGTCAACCATTTTCGAGTAATTTAACATTTTATATTTTTTGAAGTTGACTAGTCAGCTTGCTAATACTTCAATACATAATAATCAACCATAAAATGGCAATTATCTTTAAAAGTTTTTAAATCAGAGTCAAATCATTATAATATTCATAATTTTGGGCAGGTTTTTTGACTAAAATGGATGATTTCTGCAAAAAAATTACATTTTCATCGGAGTAATAATGGTGGTAAAGGGTGATTTGGTTGCAAATTACTTTTCCTACATCGCCTTAATGGATTGCCGATATATTGCCAATAACCCTGTATACTAGGTATATACAGGGTACACCCCTTATTACTCCGATGAAAATGACGCATCTACTCACCTATCAATTCGTATACAGTGTATACGAATCGATAGCTGAGTAGATGCATCACGCTCTCTTTTACATAGTAACATCTCACGTCTACACAACGTGGCATTTTGCACCCTCGTCAAATTTAAGGGTGTGGTAGAGACCATCAAACGGAACAACTTTTTCCATGGCACCAACATCGTAATCACAAAAAAATAATCAGCCGTCCCATACAACATTTGCGACGAGTAGGTATTGAAGTTTTCTATGGGACAGTTAAATATTTTTTCGCGATTACAATGTTGGTCCCATGGAAAAAGTTGTTCGGTTTGATGTTTGGTATCACACCCTCAAAATTTGACGAGGAAGCAAAACGACACGTTTTATAGGTATGCGATATTATTGCTATTGTACTTAGGTATGTCTTGCTGTCTTTTATTTAAGTGTCTATTTTTACGGGTATTATTTTTCGCATTTTGAATCCGAATTTACTTACGTTTTCAAAATTATTATTTTCAAGGTGAATGTCCTAGGCAATGATATATATCTTTGGTTCTAGGTAGCTTTTTTAATCAAAACTCGTGTCCCGAATATGTGGATATCTGTGCGAAGTATTTAAATGACCTATGTAATTAAAACTAATAAGTACATTAATGACCTATCGAGTAAATTGAAAATATAGCAAGTTTATGATTAAGTAATTTATTTTGCTATAAACTAGTCGTAATCCCAATATTTTGCACATGATAGGTATTTCGTCTATAATATTTTATTTTGCCATAAAGTTTTGATAAATACTTAGACGTTTTGAAGAATGTTTAGAAAATATGTTTATTGATAAATGGTTACTGGGTTAGGTTTGCATATATTTTAAAAAGATTAACAACGTTAAATATATGTCACATTGAAATGTTCCGATCTCTATGAGGTCAATGACTCCGTTACATGAAAACGGTATAGATGTAATATGAACCTTCAACGATCTGTCAAAAATATAGCCTGTCTCCTATTTTAATCACGAAATAGTCGTTATTTTTAGGAAAATACGCAGTGTAAAATAACTTGGTTTCCTTTTCATCCTAATTATGCCAATTACTAACGACTATCCAAAATATTTAATGAATCAAAATCGCTTGTGGCTTTTCAATCATGGGCTTGATTATTTAATAATAACAGCTTATTAAATTAAAAATAAATTGGTGAAGATATTGCTAATGAAAAATGAAGACGACGATGTCTCAATCAAATAAATTATTGTAAACATTGGTTTTAATAACTCAATTGCTATTCAGCTCGTTTTGATAAAAAGATAAAAAAAAATTGAGAAATCATTCAACAGAGTATTACTTTTCATTATTTTGCAGAGATTGTGAAAATAAACCAGAAATATGCATACACTGCACCTACTTACATACATAATTAGTCAATCTTCTGGTAAAGCCTAGCCTTGTTTACGCAATAGGTACCTAGGCAACAAGTTGTATACAGTGTCCAAGGATGTACAAAATAGCATATCACATTACAAAGACGACACCTTCGTTTTGTTAATCCTATTGATACTACAAATTGATTACGAAATTCTTATGCAACAAAGATCCTGACTAGAAAAGTAATACAATATTAAGCTTGTACCATTCTTTCTCGGAGTATAAAAAACAAAGAGATTATGTCATGAACTAGGCCAGACCTGTGATACATGTTAAAACTACTACATCTACTAGGTACCTATTATATATATTCGTGTATCCGAGTTATTTGAACTAAATACTCTCGCATCCATCCCATTAGCGAATTGATTACTTAGAAAGTTAAAAGTCTTGATCTATGTTTTGATATAATTACACTAACTTACCAGCAATTATAGTAACTGTATTTTGATCCTCGTCAAAATAATTACGTACGTGCAATAAACCTACTCTGAAACCGTGTCAACCGCTTACTTTTATCGTCCGGTTCATCATGGCTTAACTTTAGTTTCGACCTAACAAAAAATCTGTTCGAATGTTTCAATCATAGAAGTTACAAATGTAATTATAATGGCCGTATCTCTCTGTCATGTTAAACGTGTCCTCCCACTCTATGACCAATCTTTAATCCATTCTCAATAATCTACCGACTTACACTATCTTATTATGATGTCACTTCAATCTGCCTAGCCTTTTCCCAACTATGTTGGGGTTGGTTTAGCGACTGCCTATCTGACCTCCACAACCCAGTTACTGGGTAACACGATACCCCCTGGAAGTATTGGTTGACTGATTTTTGGCCTTCTAACTACCCGTAACGTAACGACTGTCAAAGATTTACGAATGACAGCTGGGCGGGCCGTGGTGTATAAAATAAAATTAGTATTTCTTTATTTTTCAAATAGATATCTTCAATTGACCGATTTGACTGTTGCAGATGACAATAGTGCTAAAATACATCCATGCATTTTTATCATAAAATATCAGTTGGAAAGTTGTGTATACTTAGATACAAAATGAGAGAAAACCTAAACAAACTTGATAGAGCGAAATCCGTGAAAAGTGCGTAAAGTATTTCTGCGCTGTTGTGAAATACCTACCATAAATCTTTCACTTTTATCAAAATCCAAACAGGATTGAGAATAATGCTTACCTACAGTAATAAAATGACAAAAACATTTTGAATACTAAACGAAAAGGAAAGCAAACGTCTGACTCACTCATGACCAGCACCCATAGAGCAACATAGAGCAGCGACGTAAATATTTGCGGACCAACACTATGGAATGTCATGTTTATGTAAATTGACCTTTATATTGTCCTTACGTGTGCAGGTGTAACCTGATAATCCGAATACGTGATGTACCTGCTATACGAGGTACGGTCAGCAACAGAAGTCGGTTAACACTGCTACTTTTTGAAATTATCTAGATTAACACAAAATGATACCATAACCTGCTTTTTAGCATTTCATTTATTAGACAAGAGTTAATTTTCTTTAAAATTTACATCTGTTCTGATTTTTATGAAGTGTTTTTCTCAGTAATTTAGATTTAGAAAACACAAGTGTTAATCGACTTTTGCTGTTGACTGTACTAACTAACACGCTGTTTATTTGGAAAGCAAATATTATTAAGTCGCTCTTCCGTGATGTTTGTTGGCTTTCTGCCACTAGGATAGCGGCAAATTGTTTGAACCTAGGCGGAATCGGTTTCCATTGTCGGGTAATACCTACCTAGCAGATAAATACGGATACAGGATTATATTTGCAGTTAATTATAGCCGACATCGTCTAATAAGTGCTAATTTGTTTTATAACACGATGCACAACTGAAAGCCTGATATAAATATTGGGGGGTTTTTATTTTGGTTAAGATTGAATGGAAATGAAATCGAATGTACAAAAAACAAGTTGCAAGCTATTCTTAGAAACTTGTCAAATTAAAAAGGAATTGTTTATTGTGTTCCTGAAATACTAAGCTTTAACTTCAAGTAATATTTTAACGCAATTTTATAACACATTTGCTCGTAAAGGGTCTCTTATTTCACCAATTTCAATATCGTAATGTATGTCATTACGTACTTGTGCGTTATTGTAATGTAAAAGGCACGAGTTTCAAGATGCTCCGTCTAAAACGACCGGTACTTTTTTAAATCTTAGCAAAGAGTTTTTATGTCAGAAAAGTGGTCAACATTTTATGAATAAAAATAACTTTGGGAGGTAAAATATAAAAAATAGACATTTAATTCTTTAATTTAATTAATTTTGACAGTAAATTACAATTTATCTGTAACAAAAACAAAAAAAATATTAATTTACTTTATTAGTAATACTAGCTTGTGCCTTGTGCCTTTTTGTTTGTGCCTTTGCCTTAAAAAAAAGCGCTGATTTGTGAACAAGTAAAAATTATTCCGCGCGCTTTTTCTTTTCGCTGTATTGTTTTTATTTGAAAATGTCGTCAAGTATTGATGAATTTATTAATTCGACATCACCAGAAGTCTCAGAGGCAGCGGAAAGGCTACTCTAAGCCTCTTGCCCGAAAAATCGACCGATAGATGAAAACAAGCAAAGATGCAAATTCATTTTCAGAAAGTGTGTTTTTAAAGATTTATTCGTTTAAGAAAGTCCGAGTTTTATTTATTTCCTCGCAAATATGTTATAAAACGTCGTATGACATACGTGCGCTTTGATAATTACAGCCTCTGCTTTCTTGTAGCCCTCACCTACGGCTCGGGCTAGCAATATCGCCTCGGCTGTAATTTTCAACTTACCGCACTTATATCATAATGTACTATTATATTTTTCATTGATACGGCATGCGGCAGCTCGTAAAGACAACTGATACAGAAAAAAAAACAAACTTGCTGGTTTTTGCGTGACGTAGCACATGTAGCACGCTCACATCCTTAGAAACTCAGATATTAAATGTATCTAAGTCCACTAAATACTAGGACCTGCAGACTAACTTCACATGTTGCACATACACATTCCATCATTCAAAATCCACCAACTTATGTAGACTAAAAAAAACAAGATCTGCCTAGCCTTTTCCCAACTATGTTGGGGTCAGCTTGCAGTCTAACCGGTGCAGCTGAATACCAGTATTTTACATGGAGCAACTGCCAATTTGACATCCACAATTCAGTTACTGGGTAATACGATACCCCTTGATAATTAAAGATACTCGTAGTCACTCATCGACGGACCGACTGCAACAAGCGTAACTTAACCTGCTGATCGATCGACCCGTGCGGCTCTTATTATTTAGCCACGAGCCCTTCATCTTACGAGTATTTTCAATGAATAAGAAAATCTGTCAATTGCTGCTTGGCAGTCTGTTATCGAATCGCCTGCGCGGTAAGAAGGGAGCGAGGGGAGATGTTAGCGGTTGGGTGAAAGGGGTGCGCGGAGCAGCTATCTGCTGTTAAACGGTCGGCCTATATATACCGAAATTATATTCGTTAGCTGGTTTTCTGCTTGTGTACCTACCAAATTGGACCAAAATCCCGATTACTGTGGATGCATATCGTAAACCTTGGTAGTGAAACTACAGTTTTCCTTTTCGAAAAACAATTTTAGGCACATGAATTTGTCAAGGCTCATGCTTAAAACAAGTGCAATGCTGCAACCATTTTGTACCTAATCTTTGCAAGAAATACGGGTACCTAATTATACAAACATATTACGAATAACTGAATGCTACTCATAAGAAAACCAGTCAAGAGCGAGTCGGACTCGGGCACCGAGGGTTCCGTTCCTATTTCTGAAAAAGTGTGAATTTAGAGACATCGTTTTGTTTTTCCTGTAATTTTTACATAAACTTCTATCACATTCAGATTTTTCTCTATTCAAACTTCTATTTTTTTTTCGAAAGTTAAGTCGAAAACTATGCAGCCTAAAAAAAAGAAAAAATATGTTTGAGAATTTGCAAATAGCGTTCTTTTATTACGATACCCCGCATGACCTAGTAGCCCCACTTTGAATTTTTAAGACACCCTGTTGCAAAAAAAAATACATTTATTTCTTTCTTATTTGCAAAATAGTTGTTGACCAAACGTCATCTAAAACTGTTCCAAATTTCAAGTTATAGTTTCTTGAGATATCCAGCTGTGACAGACGGACATGACCGACTGAGTCGCACCATAAGTATTCCTTTTTACCATTTTGGTACGGAACCCTAAAAAGTGTGATATCATCACATAGAACATCAAGGACGCTATGCAAGATGTTCATCATAAAGTAATTGCAACAACAAGGATGTTCATAAAACTAGACATTTAGGTATAGGTAAAAAACTGTACCTACGTTATACCAATACTTGCAAGTTATGAAAAAAACTGTACCTACGTTATACCAATACTTGCAAGTTATGAAAAAAACTGTACCTACGTTATACCAATACTTGCAAGTTATGAATAATTATTTATGTATTAGGTACCTATGCCAAGTAATATTTATACTGAGTGACTGAAGGAAGACAATGTTCTTCGTCGCCTTAGAAAATTATGGTTTAGGGAAGCTATTTTCCAACACATATTCCTATGCAGTGTGGACTTTTGAGACGGGGCGGTAAGGGCAGGTATATCAACTGTTGTAGCTAAAGAAAAACGTTCTTAGGAGACTATCCTTAACTGCTTGATTATTTGGTAACTGCATTCAAAGATTTTGAAAAAATGGTACTGTCAGTAAGTTAGAAAAATATAAATTTTCACGCAATTTTTTATGATGGCAATTGATGCAGTGTTGTACATATATGGATTAAAAGACTTTTCTGGACTAACTGAGGATGGAGTATTAGAAAAGCCACAAATCGCAAAAAATTTGTTCCATACATCCTCCGAATGGAATTGATTAAAAATTGAAACATTGGGCCATATTCTTTATAAAAAATTATTTCACCACCATTTTGGTATACATTTCTGTTTATTTAATAGTTATCAACATATCAATATTCACAATCAATCATTCTTAATGTCGATAATATTCACAGATTATTGAAATGTCTAATAATTTAAGACTATAAAATTCATTGTCATTTCGAGTAAGAAGCCTACTTTAAATAAACATAATTTAACAGTTATTTCCTGTTTTGAATAAAAGGGAAAATAAATCAACAATTTCGCTAAACTTAAATAACATTTTCACTGAATTGAATTATTACATAAGTACCTAAATGTTATTTTTAAACTTGTCTGTGTCTAGGGTTACCATGTCAAAATCAGGCATTTTGTAGGTACATCCTAGACAGGCATCCTCCCTTACTTAGATGGTAACCTCTGTGCCTCTTTGATCAAAACAAGGAGATGTCCGTAAATCTAACAAAAACTAATCACCATCTTCAGCAAACATAACAGTTTACCAAAATCAATTTCTCTAGAATAAAAAGTTGAAAACATAAACCCAAAAAATGTTCCGAAAGAATTCTTATTCGAATCTAACTGCACGAACATCTCTTGTTTGTACTGTCAAACGATTATATTATATTATATTAGTGTTCATATCAAACCCGGATCATCGAACCATTTATAATCTCATTATCCTAAAAAACATTCAACGTCATGCATGTCACTTTAATGTTACAAAAAAAGTTGAATGTTAACATGTAAGATTGTCGTGTGGGGTACAAAAACGTATCTTGTACGCCTCCTTTAAGTTGAACGGCCGAAAGCGGGCCGAGTACCCTTAAGTACAGCCAGTTACAGCTCCGTTACTCGAATGGGTACAAGCCCACAATTACACAGTACCTTAATTTTATAAGGAACAGTATTATTCCGAAAGCACCATTGAGGTCGAATTTCACTTAACTCTCAATATGGTTGCATTTGTTTTTTGTGCAGACAACTTTATGCAGTAAATGCTGGGAAGTTTTTGTACGTACATGTCGGGTTCGGGTTGTAAAATAAATACTCGTAATTGTTTAGGTACAATATCAGCAATAATTATACTTTTAAGTAAGTTTTTCATATTAAAGTGCGAAATAACTAAACTGAATGTTGATACATACCTACTGAAAAATCCAATAATTAGTACCGATTAACAAGTTTACATGACATTTCTCAGAATCTCGTGCTAAAATGATAGTTATTGAACTTTGTCTATAATGGTGTGTGCCTATATTCTATAATACTTACAGAGGTATATATTTTGAGCAAACACATCATTCTCATAAAATTACAAATATTTGTCGTTTGAACTCTCCAATAAATAAATATCTTATTTCGAATATCCTGTTTTATGGCAGTCGGAATTTTGTATGACTAATCTTTGCTTATGCTTTACCTAATAGCCATGTAGTGTTTAGATAGTCTGCAATGCCAAAGAATCGATGCATAGCTTTGTCCTATCAAGGTATTTACTGAAGTAAAAGCTTTCAAATGGAAGGTCAATGTTAAAGTTAGGTCAGGAATTTATTTGTTTTAATCAATCTGCGTACCTAATCTGGTTAGCAGATTGATTTGACTGCTCTTTGAAAAACATATAAATACAAGAATCAACACATAAGTGATTTCATTTGTCCTGAAATATATTTTAGTTTGTAGAACTAAGGGAAAAAATCTAACCTCTGTCTATTTTTTCTAGTTTTTACCATATTACTCCTACAATTTTCATTAAAAGAAATAAATACTTTATCTATATCTATAAAAGGAAAGCGTTACTGACTGACTGACTGACTGACTGACTGATCTATCAACACACAGCTCAAACCACTGAACGGATTGGGCTGAAATTTGGAACACAGGTAGCTATTATGACCTAGGCATCCGCTAAGAAAGGGTTTTTGGAAGTTCGACCTTTAAGGGGGTAAAAAGGGGGTATATTGTTTGTATGAAAAATCTTATTCCTTGAGTTAATAAACTTGAAACTTGGCACGAATATTTATCTAAGTAAATTATGATTTTTGTGATTTTATGTTTTTCTAAACTACCCCCTAAAGGGAAATTGGGGGCTCTCAAAGTTTGTATGGAAAAAATTTAACGCGCTATCCGATTAACTCAAAACTCAGTATTTATACTTAAAACTAAAAATAAAGAATAATGTGTGTCAGGGTTTTTCGAAAATCTACTTCTAACGGGGTGAAAAGGGGTAGTCAATTTCACAAAGGTAGAATTTTACTGCGTGGCTTGATTAACTCGAAAATTGGTGTAAATAATCTTTGAGCCAAGCTATGGAAATATCTCAAACTATTTTTTTAAATTCCACCCCTGTGGGGTTGAAAATAGGAAATACAATTTACATGAAAAATGTTTTAATTGACTTAAAATTTGGCACAAATATTTGCCTAAGTTTGTCATTATTAGTTTTTTAAAACTACCCCGGAGGGAGGGTTAGAGGGGAGTGGCAAGGGAGGGGTGGTAAGGAGTGTGAGGGGGAGGATGATGGACGCAGGGAGAAAGGGCAGGAATTGGTGAGGAGAGGAGGAAGACATGGTGAAGGCTGAGGGGTGGGTAGGGGTTGGTGAGCTGGAGGTGAAGGAGAGGGGGAGAGGGAGGGGACGGGGTGGTGAGAGAGAGAGAGCGAAGGGGAAGTGGTGAAGGGAGTGTGAGAGTGAGTGAGAGGGGGAGGGAGAGGTAGCGGAAGGGGATGTGGTGAAGGAACGAGCTAAACTCTGGAACTACCCTACCAGTCGGACTTTAAAAAATCTTTTTGCATTAATGATAGCCCAAATCTTATAGAAGGCATATTTAACATCACTCTAGGACCCTTAGGTGCCGAGCAAAAAGAAAAAAAGTCTGAAAGAACGCTAAGTGAAAACGAAGTAATAGCGCGGGTAGGCAATGCTATGCGACGGGGTGGGTCGAGCAAAAAATAAATTTCACGCGGACGAAGTCGCGGGCAGAAGCTAGTACTTTATAAAAGTGTTCATAAATTTATACAGTTCTCTACAAAATAATAAGGAATGATTTCATGTCATTACTTTTTTAGTCTAATCTATAGATTTTTGTAAATCGATAATTACTTCAAATTTTGCAAGCGTTGTGTCATCGGGCTTCTCTTTCTTTTCTACGCACCGCGCTTTTTACAGCGGACAAGCCTTAAAAGACTTTTTCTTCTTCTTTTCGTTTCGATGATACATCTGTTTCATATACGGTTTGGACCCAATTATTGCGGCGTCAGAAGCGTTGTTCAGATCGTCAAGGGTGCAGGTGAATGGACATTTGGGACACTAGCAAATGGGACATAGTCTGTTTAGGAGCACTGCACTCGCACTGGATGTTGGATGAATCTACAATTCCCAAATAGTAATTAATATTGCTTTCCAAATAGGCCACTGCAGTTCACGACCGGGTTCTTGGGGCTTCACGAAGTCTTGAGGTGGTGGATACCTCTCTTCTCAAAATTTACTTCGCTATATTTATAAGTGGCATGTCTTGGAATGCCAGCGTGGAGCGTAAGAAGCAAACTCGGGTTACTCGTGTATTCGTAGAGGGGATGTCGGGAATCCAATTCTTGGTTCTTTTTTTCAGCGCGTATGTGACATACCTTTCTTAAGGCTGCTCCTCCCTAAAATACGGCGAAACTAAGTAACTTTGTGTCCATCTTTTACAGTAACTTAGCATCTTTATGATAGGAAAAAATACACAGCAATCTACAACACATTAGAAGTGATTTCATCTGTCCTGAAATCTATTTTAGTTTGTAGAACTAAGGAAAAAAATACTAAACCCAGGTCTATTTCTGTTTATTTTTTCTAGTTTTTACCATATTACTGCTACAATTTTCATTAAAAGTGTTCATTTTATACAGCTCTTTACAAAATAATAAGGATTGATTTCTTGTCATTACTTTTTTAGTCCAATCAATAGATTTTTTGTAAATCGATAATTACTTCATATTTTGCAAGCGTTGTATCATCGCGCTTCTCTTTCTTTTCTATGCAGTCCGACAGTGACCGCGCTTTTTACGGCGGACAAGCCTTAAGACAGGTGGTGCTATACCTGCTAGCAGGTAGAACTTATAGAGTGGGGTCGGTTTTAAGCAGCCCGATATTCGACACGTCTCATTTAGGACAGTGTCTACGTACTTGGCATGAGCGGATCGTTGCCACACTGGGCATCGCAAATTCGCCATCAGACAAGCATAGAGACTTACCAGTTGTGCGAAAAACATCTGGTATTGTTCCCCAGTTGGTGAAAATTAGGTGAAGCAACGTAGAAAATTATTTCGGGTCCCGACTTTAAAGATTAAAACAGAGAGCATATAATTTACGGGGACAAGCTAGGGACATTGGTGTTCAAACATCGTATATTATGTAGACATACTGTATAAATAAATAATGATGCACAAAGTTTTTCTCTCCTTCACATATCATTAGGTTTTTACTTTTGTGAGTGCCTAGTGTTTAAAATATTTAAATAATGTTTGTAAAAAAACATTGCGTTTAATTTAAAGTATGCACTCCCGTGCCGTTTTGTGGAAATAAACTACTATAAATAAAAATTTCTTAGCAGTCTAGGATCTAGAAGTTAGTTCGGCCTCATTAAATTTAAAGCCCATTAAAATTCTCTAAAAGGATATTCACGTGGCACCTAAAAGTCAAGGTCGTTCATTGCTGGTATGTATTTATGGGATAGGTAAACTAGTTTTCTTCATAATGTAGAAAATATTTTGCTGTGCGTGGGTATGTGTCTACCACTCTATAAGGATGTGCTATGATAAATTAAATGTTATGACTGGATTTATGTTAAAGTTAATAATAAGTGGGCTTCGGACCCTCGTACGCCTTCTAAAGGACCGTGACCCCATGGTCCGAAGTTACCAAAATTGGTAAGTACAATATGCAGCTCAGATAAATAATGTAAGCACCTATTACAAAATTAGATAATGTCTGCAAGGCAGTTACCAACTCATTGAAACTAATAGAAAATGAAAAATACCTAAAAAAAAATATTTTATCTGCCTAACCTTTTCCCAAGTATGTTGGGGTTGGCAACCAGTCTAACAGGATGCAGCTGAATACCAGTATTTTAAATATAGCGACTACCTATCTGACCTCCACAACCCAGTTACCGCGGTAACTGGGTTGTGGAAGTCAGATATTAAGTGGGTAATACAATACCCCTTGGTAAGACTGGTTGTCAGACTTTCGGGCTTCTGACGACCCGTAATGACTGTCAAAGATCCACGAATGACAGCCGGGACCACCAGCGTGCTTTCCGAGGCACGGACTGGTCTTAGTATGTAAAGATGGTCACCCATTCTCGAACCAACTGCAGCAAGCGTAGCTTAACCTGAACGATCGACCCGTGCGGCTGTTATTACTTACATACAAACCTATACCTATTTACAAACCTGCGCCTTTTTCCCAAGAGTGTAGGCAAAATCTTCAAATTGCCATCCTGTGTTATCATAATATGTAGAAGGGACAACGCTAAGTCCCTGGCTGCGATACACCTACCTACATAACATACAATACGTCTTATTGGTGAAATCCTTTCGTGGCAATCGTAACTCAGCGCTCGTGTACCACCCGATGTACTTACGTGTCCTAAATGTAAAATGTAATCCTACTATATTTTTTTAGGACAATGGGTTCCCTTCTTTAAAAATAGTTTTGGTTCCAAATGCCGGAGTTTTTAAACTATATAATGATATACATTATGATGTTGATTTTACATAAAAAAATCCGAAAACGCGTTATTATATTTACTAGTGTTTTTTATTTACGACTAGAATCAATTCTATATTTTTTTTTTTTGTAAATTTTGACGTTCAAGTGCCTTGTGCCTATTTGAAATAAATTATTTGACTTTGACTTTATTTATTCAATAAGTACCTACACCAACAGCCTAATATATACTTTAACAAAAAATATATATTAATGTTTCATTGATAAGAAACACTACTTATTGTAGTTTTACAAAACCTACATATTTTTTTTATGATGTTTAAACCTTTTCGCTCTCTAAATAGTTTGTTTTTTCAGTCGGTCTTTTTAAAACATGTGCACCTGTGTACTGGCTGTTCTTTTTTTTCTTTTAGATTTTAAATTTCATAAATGTAGCATTATTAATTAAAGATATTCATTTGCCACAATAAGACGTATAATTTTTAAAATAAGAAAATTAAAGTAAAAAAAGGTACTCCGATTTTTAGGTTTAAATGTAAATAAAATGACAAAGATTTATAAGGACAATTTGGGTTTCTTTTTAAAAATAAGTAAATTATGGTTATAGTGATTTAGCAGTTCAAGTAAACAAGAAGAAAGTTGGTTAAAAATAAAAAAGTCTGTCCTATAAAGGGTTGCAACGCTCGTAGGTTCGACTTATAGAACTATTCGACAATTTGATATGCAAATTTAGTTAAATCGCTATAATAATTTGAGGAGTAACGAATAAATCAATCAGACAGTTAAATTATAAAAAAAAATGCTAGGCTACATAGAAAATTAAACTACTAAGTAAATAAATAATTAAAATTATCTGAAGTAGGTCCAAGGATTCAGGAAAAATAATTTCGTAGCTGCAGTATCTCTCAGGGGAGCTGGCAAGATGGCTTAAAAGCACACCACGCCAAAAAAAGGTGTTAAACCACACATCAGCTTGCACGTACTGTACGGAAAATTCGCTGCCCCGTGGGTGGAACCAGTTCTATCTGGTTTGGTATATCTATTAATAAATGATGGAATTTTAGATTACCAAGAACACAGATTAGAAACATATTAGAATAAAAATAAAAAAAAGATACATACCAAAAGGCGCTATGCGCGTTTACGTAGTTTCTTTCGAATTAAAATATATTAACAAATATCACGGATCTAGGAGAAAGAAAACAAAACCATTATACAGAAATTCCGGAAAGGATGAGACGACTAGTATATGGCAAATAAAATCAAACCAACAATAAATAGAGAATAGGGCTTATACCAAAAGCCTGATGAGTTCACAGAAATTAATATTTCACAAAAATCATGGGATCAGCCGGTCGATTCTGTAAAAATCTCACCGTGAAAACTTAGGTGAAGTGACTTTGTTTTTGCTAGGAATTGACACTATTGACAGCTGACTCCACGCTCACTTCACTTAAGTTTTCACGGTGAGATGGTTACAGAATCGCACTGCAGTATGGCAACGGGAATCGGAGTGACGAAAAACAAATTTTGTGTCAAAGACCATCAAATACAAATGCCTACGAAATTTAAAATGTAAAAGAAAAGATAGAACAGCCAGTACACAGGTGTACATGTTTTAAAAAGACCGACTGAAAAAACAAACTATTTAGAGAGCGAAAAAGGTTTAAACATCATAAAAAAAATATGTAGGGTTTGTAACACTACATTATGTATTGTGTGGTGGTTAGACAACGAATACACCTTCCAAATAAAGTCTAGCAACGAAGTCGGATGTATGCAATAAACCATCAGGCGCCGTGGCGCCTGTTACTTTCCGCATATCTAGTAATACCACTTAAGCCGTTTGCTCAGCTCTCTTGTAGGTATTCAAAACATGTTACAATAGTTCATGAAAAAACTTTTTAATAAGAAAATGTTTCTTTACTTTCAGTTACGATAGCAGTGATGGTTCGTCTCGCACTGAAGAGGGAGCAATCCAGAACCCTGGCACCAAAGACGCAGCCCTCGACGTCACCGGCGGTGTTCGCTGGTATGACGCCGATGGACACCTCTACCAAATGACATACAAGGCCGGAAAGAGAGGCTACCGAACAATCATCAAGAAATTATCGTAATACATCGCCGGCAATGGAATGCAATCTTTAAGTATTAGCTCGAATATATTTCGATAACAAAAGACTGGACAAATAATGTTATTTATTGACTAGAATGGTTTATTTATCAAATTAAATTATCGGAAATTATCTCAATTGTTATAACAATTTTACTCAATAAATTTATATCCAATTCAAGAACCAAATCAAAAACTGTAAATTAATAAATTCAAAATCTGCCCATTACCAATAACTGTATTAGATTTAATATTTAAGTTTAATTTGAAATAATGTAACTTATAAATTAATAATTAAACACTAATAGGTAAGTGTGTACCTTTCTTTCCTTTAAATTAAAATAATGTATAAAGTGTCAATTTTTGTTTAATTATTTTTTTATATTTAAACCATGTGAAATCTGCTTATGTTTTCCTTTATCGTTTTGAGAGCAGTGGTAATGAAATAATTTACACAAAGTAAAGCGCCTGTCTGGGTTTGAACCTACGTCCGTAACTGGGCCACCACTGCTCTCCTACAGGTTACTATGAATACCTTATCATTAATCATCATAATTACTAGCTCAAAATTATCGTCATTCACTTAAAAACTTGTACAATAAATTATGACTTGTTCAACACACAGTAGTTAATGAATATTTATTGTGAAGACAAACAGTTGCCCAGTTTACTGTGTGTCAATTTGTGCGTTTACCACATTTCATAACCTGATTCGTGTTATCACCTTAGTTACTGCACTTGTAAAATTGATGTAACTTCTCAAACAGACAATGTATTTAAGAAGATTTTTGGCAGATTTTTATATCATTTACATTTACGTGTTCTGCCTATTTGGATATCATCACTACATCTACCACCATGATTGCCCTGGTAAGTTAGAATCTAAATAATACTCAAAAATCATACATTTTCTTCGCTTTCTTAAATCTTCGCCATTTGACCTGTGATTCCCGTTAGACTGAGTTAGGCCCTTTTGGGGACTTACCACCACAGACCACAGCCCAGTTTTTTGTTTACCACCTGTCTATCTGGTCATATGCTTATTCTGAGAGAACTTATGCACCAAAGCGAGTCCCACAAACGCATATTATATATTTTGCTAATTAGGAGTCCACAATACAACATATTTTTATACAAATTAAGTTGGAAGACACCTATGAGTAACAGATTTCTTTTCAGAAAAATCGTATTCTCTATTTCATAATCTCTATAATGTTGCAATCACAATGAAATAAAATATATCCAATTCAATATTAGAAAAGGCATTGAGTTGTCACAAGTCTTTGCATAACTTCGCTGAGCTGAAGGCTAAAAGGTCACACATGAAAAAGCAAAACGCATACACTTCATGACTTTATTACGTCATAGCACGTATAAGTAGGTATACAAAATAATATTGTTGTATGTCGTCATGTTTCAGAAACTGTCCGTTCTCGCATTCTTCGTCGCAGTAGTAGCAGCTGAAAACAAACCAGTTGCTGAAATCCTAACAGAAAGGACCATTGTTAATCCTGATGGATATAATTTTGAGTAAGTATGAGTATTTGGAAAACGAATAAATTTTTTGTTAATGAAAGGAAAATTCAATTTTGAAAGTAGAAAAGGCAAGTTAGTTGAAAATTCGCTTTTAATACAGTTAAAATAAACATGTTAACAGAATCTTAGTATAAACATTTAACAAAAATAAATAGGTACTGATCTAATGCTATATCTCCTACTCTTTTGAAGTCGGTTTTGGAATTACAGTGTTTTAAAGTCGCTGCACATGTGACCAAAAAAGCTAACTTACACATTTTTCTCCTTCCAGCTTCAAAACAAGCGACGGCGTCTCCCGTCAGGAAGAAGGTAGCCTCATCACCGTAGGCGACAAGCAAGGCATTGCCATCAAGGGCTCCTACTCCTACCTCACCCCTGATGGTGAAGAGTACCAGGTCACCTTCACCGCTGACGACAAAGGCTACAAACCCACCATCCGAGTCCTCCCCGCCCATCAGTAATTTATAAATATTTGTACTTTTGTACTGTTTTATACAAAGAAAATATTATATATTTCGTTACCTAAACTATTGCATTTATTTCCATCCTTGAAGTTTATTCTCGTGAGTGGTATTCTTCGGACATGAAGACTCCTTCGTACCTCGGAGAGTATGTGAAACCATGACATCTAAAAATATCTATGACAGCAGGCTGTAACGAGTAGTTAAAAGTTAAAACCCAGCAAGACTCAGTGAACCAAGTTTAGGTTGTGAAAGACAGCAATTATGGAGTTTAAGCTCAAATGGAGTTGATCAGGGCACCTAGCAAGGCGCGGTAATGACTGGTGGAGTAAAACTGTAACTGAGTGGTGTCCAAGGAATGGAAAAAGAAGTGTTGGTCGTCCGGCGGTGAGATGGGTGGACGACATTGTTGCCTTCAGGGGTAACACATGGATGAGACTGACACAGGAGCGTGGAGATTGGTACAAGCAAAGAGAGGCCTATGCCCAGTTTTGGGTAAAGACGGGCTGTGGATGATGATGATAACAAAGTGAAACGCTGGAAAAAGCTAGGCAGATGAGCCACTTCTAATACCTACAAACTTATAATACTACTAACTTATATAAAACAGTGCATGTGTCAACAACTTTAGATCCTAGATGGCACAGTAACTTTTTTATATTACTTATCTAGAACTTACCTAATATACGTGACAAATTACTTAGTAGTCTCGCGTCGTCGTGTCACCGTGTTTAGTAATTGTAAGCAACATTGCACTGTTGAAGAATGCCGAAAATGAGAACACTGAAATTATGTTCGAAGCAATCATTAATTATTTAAAGTCATCCCTATTAAATGATTAATGATACAGTCGGTGTTATGCTAGTCTGCTCGTGTTTTTAGAACCATTTTAAGACTTAAATAAATTATAAACTGTTGATAAAAGACATAAAGCTTGGTATTGCTGGCTACCTGACGAATAGAAATAGAACCTGGAAAATTAGAAACCACAACTCTTAACACTTTTGACTCCACCCTCTCTCCACCGGAGAGCACATACGCCATGCCACCATACATATTGCAAGTGGAGAGGGTCACCGGCACTGAACGTGTTAATGTCAAAGAATATTTTCTTTCTAGCGAAAAATCTTGTTGTCAACAATTTCTTATAGCCGTAGAACAGGTAACGAAAATTGGGAAAGCAATTTAGAATCTACTTTATTTATTCAAAAATTAGGCACTCCAAGAATTTGTATAGTTTTACCTCTGTTAAATTGTCAAAATAGGAAATGGAAGGTCTGGCTAATGGAAACTATAGAACATTTTCGATAGCATAAATGAAATAACTTACCAAAATTCATTCCCAACTTGATAACAAGCGTGCCTCAAATCGTTGTCACCACTTTCTTGTCGTGGAGTTTCATTTAGTGAGTTCGTGCTGACAATACTTTAGCAGGCACTTAATTATGCTTCGTGATCTCGTCCTCATTGTATACTGTGTAGTTTGTACCTCGTACACACTCGTCAATCACATTATTTAAAGATGAAAGCCTTCATCATAGAAAAAATATTAAAAAATAAAAATATTTTATCTGTGGTCCGTCCGCCGGCGCGCACTGTCCTGACATCTGTCAATCATTGTACTTTTTTGTGCCGCGCGTTGATCACGTTTTTCGTTAAAAACTTAAGAAAAATTTTAACGAAATGGAAAAATATCGAAGAATCCGAGACAAGGAAATGGAGGAGCTGAACGAACGTCTGCGAGATCTGGAAAATCGAGTGGAAAAGCGAAAACGGAGTCGTCTTGAAACTCAAGTAAGTTTCTTGATAAACCTAACAATTTGCCTTTATTTTAAATCCTTTTCCTATAATTTACCTTGGATGCCGCAATATGCACATCAGTCTCTCTAGGTTTCACGAGAGGTTAACCATGAGAATTAACTGTGCCATATACTTACGAAAGAACTACATCACACGAACCAATGGTCTATACATTCAGTGTTAAAAACACGTCCCTCCTAGATGCTTAACAGTCTTGTAACAGTTCTTACTAGAAGTTAACCATGAGAACATTAACTGTGCCGTATACTTAATAAAGAACGACACCACATGAGTTTTCACGAGAGGTTAGCCGATGGTATATACGTTCAGTGTTAAAAACACGCCTCTGTTGGATCCTTAGCAGTCTCTTAAAAGTTTTCACGAGAAGTTAACCATGAGAACATTATCTGTGCCGTATACTTATAAAAGAACGACCACACGAGCTTTCACGAGAGGTTAGTCGATGGTCTATTCGTTCAGTGTTAAAACACGTCTCTGCTATTAGACCCCTAGGTGTCTCTAAGAGTTTTCACGAGAGGTTAACCATGAGAACATTATCTGTGCCGTATACTTATAAAAGAACGACCACACGAGCTTTCACGAGAGGTTAGTCGATGGTCTATTCGTTCAGTGTTAAAACACGTCTCTGCTATTAGACCCCTAGGTGTCTCTAAGAGTTTTCACGAGAGGTTAACCATGAGAACATTAAATATGCTGTATACTTGCAAAAGAACGACACCACAAGAGCTTTCACGAGAGGTTAGCCGATGGTATAATACGTTCAGTGTTTAAAACACGTCCCTGCTGTGTCCCTAGAGCTATCACGAGAGGTTAGCCGTGGATTTAGATTTATGCAGTCTGGAACTGAACTTCAATTGTTCTTTGTAGATGAGTATGAAGCCCGCTTCCGTGGAATACACTACAGTCGAACACGTTCAAGGAGTTGTGTATCACTTGACCGAGTCCGACGCAGCCGGACTCAATGCTGCCAATTTTAATTGATTTATTTATCAGACAACTTCCAGTTGTTTTTCTAAAATTCCAAAATACTTACAATTCTAGATGTTGTATACAAACTAACTTAATCTAACTTAATTTAACTTAAATATACTACGTTAGTACTTAAATTCTACTACAATACAACTAGAAGGAGGCTGTGATTGTAATGGTATCTATACCACAACCTAAAGTCTTACCTTCAAGTATTGACAATCTACTCAGAGAAGAGGGGGGCGGTACAGTTAGCTACCTTACCTATGGAACAGCACGGCAGTCTGGCCACATGGTGGTCAGGTCACCAATTATAGATAGCAATTAAGAAGCAAAACATTTAAAAGAAGTATGAAACACCTGTAATCTTAGTGGCAGAAACAGTTAATGAAAGTGGAATCAACTGCAGTAGATTACAATGGCTGTTGCTATTATATCCACTGGCAAAGTCCTTAACAGTTTAATAGTCTCACAAGGGAGTGCATCAAATCAAAACATTAAGTGACTCAGCTAGACTACTGTGACATTTATCATGATCATTGCATCACACGGAGATCATCAATGCTACCCAGCCTTAATAAGAAAATGAAAGAATGGATGGAACAAACAGATATTGATTATCTGATTACCTGGTCGGGCTTCAAGATAAATTCAATGACATCAAACGGTACTGGAACCGAACTGTAACTAGCTCAGATACACAATGGTAGATTGCAGTATTTTTTATGAAGTATGTAATATTATTACTAGTAATCCAACCATACATGAGTGAATCAGGGACTATAAACTACCTTTCACTGAGTTTCCTTTTGAAACTTCTGAATAAAAACTTCATTAAAAAAGAAAGCAATCTTAATATATCCATACAAATTTCCTAATAAATTAGATGTTATGTATTTTATGTATGGGCCTAGTTGCCTGATAATAAAATGGTTATTATTATTAATAATCTCTTACAGTTAGGTGCCATAGAAACATGTTCTACTGTCAATAATAATTTTTTATAATTTTCCCCAAAATTAAATGGCACTTTGAGATTAAAAATACAATAAGTATACACACTGAACTAAACTGGTAGATTTAAGGACAGTATACTCTTTGCTTACAATAGGTAATTATAATAAATGCATATTATTTATTACCCATAGGAAAATAAATATCTTAGAGGTATCTCCAGTATATATTTGTATTTACAAATCACGAAGCCAGGTGGCTGTCACCTGAAGTTATTAGTGTCACTTTCTGTCACATATATCTTGACAATATTCTGTGTCTTGCCGATTCAAATATGTAAAATGTTAGAATGTGTCTACTACTCAAACTGCGTTAAAAAATCTAAGATTTATTATTAATACTGAATAGTGTGTCCTTAGAGCCCAGACAGTGCTGCCAGTATCTAGGTTTTTTGTTAGATTCAGTCCAGTTTGCCATTTCACTTCCTCAGAAAAAGATAGTTTATCTTTTATTCCATAAAAATTAGATGCAATTAATAGAGTTTGCATAATTATTAGGTAAGTATTCTTGTTACAGCATGCCCAACTGTAAAATATAATATATTTTTGCAGCCTTAAAAACAGTAATGAAAATAACAAGGTCAGAACTAGATTCAAATTAAAATTCAAAATCATTTAGGTAGGTATTTGCAAGTTCAACAAAACTAGAATCAAATTCAAAATCATCTATTAGCAAAGGTTATTGGTTGTTTCACATTTCAACAAATCACAATAAGATTAAACAACTTGACTTTGTCTGGGAAATATTCTCTGATGCTTTTCAAACTTTAAATTATTTCTAAGATTTTATGTTAATATTTTACCAATTATTAATACTGAATAAATATTCTATTCTATTCTATTCTAAACTGGCTGGGGCCTGGTATGTAATGATATCAAAAGCCATGGGCACTGGACTGCTAATGATAGAAAGTTCCATATAAATTACCTTGAACAGTGTTCAAGCGTTTGTAGGGCTCAAAAAATTTGCAAGCAAACTCAGATACTGTGAGAAATTACTTAGAATAGATATCACAATGTCATAGCCTATATCATCATAAGATGGGTGGTACTTGTTTTACTTATCTAAATAGCTTTTAACTAGATTTTAATTGTAGCAATGGTGCGAGGAAAAACAAAATATATGGGTTTATGCATCTTACATTAGTCCAAAGAAAACACTATGGCAAATGTAGAACCTGGACAACCTAGAATAAAAATTGAATGGAAGTGATGTGATACAGCCCACAAGTCATTTGTTGTTAAACTGTGTCAGCCCCGCATTGACCCTGTTTGCAAGCAGCTCCACTACTAAGTGTCAGAATGACACATCATGGCTACCTGACCCAGGTACTTACATGCTCTGTAGATGAACGGTCTCACACCGATTGCCGCCATATTATTATCAGGAACGCTTTTCTGAGAAGAGGAAGTCTGATCCTTTTAATTAATAGCTTCCAAAACAAGAAAACAATATGAATCTACTCTAAATCAGCAGATTCCCTTCTGTAGGAATCAAGATATTGACCCCTCCTAGGCTCAGTCACCATGGTGATATTATTTTTGACCACTAAGTTTTATTGAGGGATTGTCATATGGCTCACTCAATGCCTTAATGAGTGCGCTGTATAATAATAGTAAACAATTTTTGTAGTTTTAGGCCCCCACATTGGCTCATATGATAGTGTCAAGATTTTGGAGGGGGGAGGGGGGCAGTGAGAGGGGGGTTCTTATATTTAAATTAAGACCAAAGAACCCTAAGTATGAAATAGTTTGGGACCCCAGTATCGTTGGGTTATCTAATTTATTTCCTAACTAAAACCTTAGTTTACAATAAGTAACAAAAAATTTGTAAGTAACCATTTAGCTCTTGTAACAGCACATAGAATTCAAACCTTGTCACTCATTAGTATTGATAACATTTGATAATGAGGATAACATTTACATAAAGATTCCAGAAATAATTGAAACTTCTTCACCTGGTAGATCTCAACTCAATTTTATATTATCATTTCTTAAAGAGAATGTATCCTAGCCCCTTTTTCCCTATCTAGATTTTACTAAGAGTAGGTATAAGAAAAGATTGTAAATCATTAATTAGAACTATGAGAAAACCTTTTCATGCCACCTCTACTGCAACCATTAGTAGATGGATGAAACAAAATTTAAGTAGTAGTGGAATAGATATTTCCAAATTCACATAAACAGACATGCCTCTACTTCAACTTAAAAGACCTCTGAAGGAGGTATCAACATTGAAGTCATAAGAAAAGCTGCTGGTTGGAACACAACATTCTCAACCATTAGTAATCCCTGTGCAAGCTAGAGCTTTTGCACAAGCTGTGTGCTCTATACACAGTGGTTGTTACATTTTAATGTCAATGTTAAATGTCTGATTATAAGTAGATAATTGATGTGTGCCATATTAGATTATTAATGAGACTAGATGATTCAGGACTGAATAAGAATTCCAGGAACTAATAGCATTTAGAGAATTTTAAATTATGTTAATGTAACTGGAAGACTGGTTCATAGATAGAAATACATTTATAATGAATGAGTAAGTAAAAAACTTAGAATAACATGTTAAGTTACAATGTTCAACTATTATACGATATGCTGAACTTATTACCAACACAACTTTGTTCTTTGAACATCTACACAGTATACAATGAGGACGAGATCACGAAGCATAATTATATAGATCGGACTAACTTACCTAGTGACGTCCGATCCTTAATTATGTGAAGTGATCTCGTCCTCATTGTATCCCAGCCCTTCCCAGATAATCAACCTACTTATGTGTAATGGATTGCATTATCTAAACCCCTTCTAAAAGTTGTGTTGTGCTGTATGCACTATGCCGGGACTATACGATGTCCGTATCGGTCATCGGGAAGTCCCGTTCTTATGCTTTGAAAGAATGATTGACAGATGTCAGGACAGTGCGCGCCGGCGGACGGACCACAGATAAAATATTTTTATTTTTTAATATTTTTTCTATGATGAAGGCTTTCATCTTTAAATAATGTGATTGACGAGTGTGTACGAGGTACAAACTACACAGTATACAATGAGGACGAGATCACTTCACATAATTAAGGATCGGACGTCACTAGGTAAGTTAGTCCGATCTATATAATTAGAGGGTGTTTGCTCATACGAGTGTATTTCAAGAGTGTTTTTAAACATTCCAATCAGTTTTCATGGTGACATATACCACGTAAGTGCTCGTGTTTTACTTTATATCTTGATTAATTTATCAAAGACCCGAGTCTGTGAATTTATAACGTAAAATATTTAAATATGATTATTCCGAACAATCCAAAGCTGATCTGACCTAAAGACGGATGAATTTTTAATTATGATTTTTGAAAATTTGCTGTCATCAATTTCTGTGTCAAGACTTTGACTTGACTTATATAACAGTCATATTTTTATTTCAGAATTAAAAACAGTGACCATCTAGTCATTTCGTTTCATAGAAATACGAGTAGATGGCAATTTTCAGAAACAAAAAGCTGATTAAGACTAGGTAGGTAATACCAAACTGTTTGATGCTTTGTTTCGGTTATTTATTTAACAAACAATTTGACTGTATGAATTTATAACTTATATAGTAGGTATAAGTTATAAATTCTTATATAGTATAAGCACTAAGAATTTGACTGTGTGACAAATTTCTAGTGCCTAGTGTTAAATTCCTAGTATTAGTAGTGCCTGCCAAATATATGAACATGATTATTACGAATAATTCAAAACTGATATTCTGATCTAAGACGGATGAACCTTCAATTATGATTTTTAAATGTTTAGAAGATATCATCATACCGCGGTTTAGTCAACTTATAACTATAGCACATTTTTGATTTCAGGGACGACATAATGACGGTTTTCTTCTGACAAGGTGGACAAGATTTCGTAAAAACAGATGGCAGTATATCACATTGATGTTTTTCTCAAAAAGCCGATTGACACGTTTGTATTAATTATTAATCTTGACTAATGATTTAATAAACACGTTTCACAAGAAACGAATAGGTAGGTACTGTTCGGAAAATGAATACTTTATTATTTATTCCACCTATAATTCTATTCTATTCAATCCTTACGGTCCTTTAGAAGTTAATAAATTGTGGTCTAAATATCGTTACTATAATTAAAATAAAATATCAAGCAGGACCAAATCAACGGACTTACGATGACTCACTAACTCTTTAAGTGATTCCAGATCATTAATCATTTATAGAAATACTAGGTATTTATTTTTGTGCTTTGCCCTATTTGACTTCTAAAGTAGAACTCGATTTTTAATCCTAATTAATGATTCCAGCTAATAAAAAACTGTATTACAGTATTTTGAAGCTTTGCATGAACATGTACAAGAAATTAGCAAAAAAACTAATTATGATAATATAGATGAAGATTGCAGGTAATGCATAGCACTGATAGACATCGATCATGCATGATCAGAAATGAACATTTCTGAGAATTTCGAATGAACAATAATGTACATATTTTTACACAGGAAAACCTGAATGTTGAAGAAAACAATAAAATTCGTATTTAAACTTTATTTTAGGCAGTAGCAGCTTTGTTTGTCAGTGTTAAGGTATACAAGGATCATAGAAATCCTTTACATATTTGGTTTTAGCAAAATAACTATAAGACTTATATCGGGGGGTCTTTCAGGGGAGAGTTTAGGCTCCGGGAGCGGGCGCCGCTTGGTCGGCAGCCTTTTCTTCGGTGGGCTGGTAGCCATTTTTGTCAGCGAGGTATGTGACAGCGATGTGCTGGCCATCGGGAGCGACGTACTTGTAGCTGCCCTTAACGACGAGACCTTGCTGGTCTGTGTCGTTCTTGTACTCGCCGGTCTCCTGCCTTGAGGTTCCGTCACTGGTCTCAAACCTGGGGAAAAGAATGGGTTAGATGTAATTCTTGAAAAAACAAAAACCACGGCTGTATACCCCGAAGAGGTAGGCAAGGCTTGTATTACTGCCAAACTTCGCCAGCAATTTTTAGTAAAACTAAACTGTAAATACAGAGATGAAACATTGATTATTTTCACTTGAATATTATGTTGTTGGTGCTCAGTGGTAGTGTCTGCTTCGCATGCTGAAAGTTCTGGGCTCAAATCCCAGCGTCTCTAAATTCTTTTTGTCGTGTTGTGTTTTTTTTTCTATTTTTCTTGTTATTTATTAATACTTTAATTTATTGAGTACTCTTATAGTTTTTTTCAGTAGCATTTTTTAAGTTGGTAAATTCAGGAAATGTTACTTCTTTTTTGGCATTGATTATTGTTATTAAAAACAAATAAACCTTCGAATTTTAGATCTAAACCTTGAACGACCTCTTTCATGCAGCAAGCCTGAAAAAGACTAGTTAGTAAGTTCATGGCACTATTTGCAAATCCTAAATGCCCCTGAGCCTGTATACCTTTAGTCCGCAAATAAATTATTTCATAGGCACACAAGTGTTAGTAAACAAGTCATCTTGATGATGATACCCTTTTCAAACAATGGATTAAGTAACATCTTGAGTTTTAAAGAAGATAATATTTATTCGTTATCTTACTGAGTATGAGCAATAGTTACGACATTATTTTTATGTCAATGCCTTTGATCAATGTTAATGAGCACCTAAATAAAGAAATATTTGTAGGTACCTGTTACTTAACACTTGTAATATTAGTACCTATTGTAGAAAGTATTTTTCATGAAAATACCGTAAGAAACGGTCGTGACCCTAATAGCTTGGCATTGGTTTGTGGCTAGTTTGTGACAAGAAAATTAACTATCAAGCAAATTGACACCCTACATCAATTTGCCTTGTTATAGCTATTTTTACAACAGTCAAACAATGAAGTTGTGATTTGAATATTATGGTCAATTAGGGTGATTTTCCACCAAAGATGTGCCATGCAGCTACACTGCGAGAATGTAAAAGCCAACGTAAAAGCTAAGCTACGAAACTATGTGATCGTTCCCACTGATGCTAAGCTATATAGCGGACCGAGTAAGATGTGCTATGAAGATGCGCAGCTCGAGCTATGCGATGCATCGACAGTACGGAAGACACGTGGAGCGGTAGCTACACCACTCACGCATTCATAGCTCTCAGTGATTGGCACTGAATATGATTGGTGGTTATCAAACGCATCCATAGCAACGTAGCATTGCACATCTCTTACGGAAAAGCAGCCTTAAAGTTGGTAGTCAATTTGCTTAACAATGAATGTCCTGCATGACTTTACGCTTGGTACTATTCAGTGGGATTGTTTAACTAATTTCGGACCTTAAATCAAATAACAGGTCTGATATTAATAAGGGTATAACAATGGTACAGTTTAACAAAGTTCAAAGGTCCCATTGTTTATTTTCGTAAAAGCCGAACTTCCCCGAATTAAATGTGACTGATCGAATAAGGAATGACGAAATTAGTACATCAATCTATAATAATTTAGGTGAGAATATAAATCAATTTCTATTGGTACATTTCATTCGCTATATTTCGGTTTTTCCGAAGATAAACGATGGAACCTTTGAACTTTGTCAAACTGGAAACGTACATGTAAATGTTATAATAAGCTGTTAAAAACTGAAGAACGGATATACAAATTGATTATAACTTACTCGAAGTTGTACTTGTCTACATCGACCTCATCGACTTGCTTCACGATCTGGACAGGCGCAGCGCCTCCTGCTGCCGGCGCCGGCGCAGCCTCCTGAGCGCACGCTACTGCAAGAGCGGCCAGGGCGAACAAAGTCTGTAAACGTAATTAACATGTTATTAGGTATCACGTCAAATTATTACTGTTTTGATAATATAACCGTGTTAAAAAGTAATGGAAACGAACAATTAAGGTTAAGTTAGGTAGCATTGCATAATAATTTAATTAGCAAAGTTATCGTATACGTTCAGAACGAACACTTCATTTGACTTAGATAGTCAATTATTTACTGGACAACTGAACAAAAAGTGCAAAAACTTTTTTTTTAAGATTAATTTTCAAAATACAACAAAAATCACTTACAAATTTCATCATTTTTGAAAGGTTTTAAAAAATAACAATTGTTGTAAGGATGTGTTGGTGGTAGGACGAGTCCTGAACGTCTATGCTCTGAAGTTACAACTTGAGCTATAAATATCATTCCATTGTATTGACAATGCGATGTTTCGAAGTTTCATTGGGAGGCAAGGTGTTAATCACAATCATGCAAACAGTTTATTTAAGGTGATCCAAGCAACGTTACAGGGATTTGTGAATTGTGTAAATTGTTTGTCGTCGGTCGGCGCAGGCCGTGCGGCGCGTGTCTCTTAACCTACATCTGCTCCATCGTACCAACGAAAATCCTTGAAGGTACGATTTTTGTTTTGATTAAAGATTGACACTGATACGACAATGCATCACTATTAAAACTATTAACGAATTGCTAATCGTATCTAAAACATCCTCAGATCTTTTAAATAGAAGCAAATATTGTGACAAGGTAAATAAACATAGACTTCTCGTAATGGAATCAATCTTGATATTAGATCATTTCTACGCGTACGTTCAGACGATAAAGTGGTTATAGCGAGGTTTTGGCTATTTAAAAACAAAACAGCAAAACAGAAAAGCGCTGTTTATTACGAGTGTTGTGATAAATCGATTGTCTGCTGAATTGTATAAATTTATTATTAGATGTCAGTCTCACATATTGTATTTTCTTAATTATTCTGTAAGGCTGAGTATGGATGAATATTTGTGAAAAGGTCATCCTGTGCGGTAATATCGCACACTGCAGCCGTTGTGATTCAATGACCAACGCAATTTTAAAAGCGGTGGATGCGAGTGTCCTCGCCACGACTATTCATTATTATAATACGAGTAATTCAGTTAGGCATAAAGGTTTTGTAGTACATAAGGGACTTACAAAGTATGCATTATTAATTACATGGTGTAGGTACAATTAATTGTTGGGTGAATCGCTGCTTTTGTAGCTAGATCACTGAGTAAACTGTATTTAGGAGAGACAGTTTCGACTACCAATTTGAGTATCACAATAGGTACTCATATTTTTATGCTTCCAAAAGCTTATTATAAAACAAAACAATAAACCACAAATTTTAAAATTAAATAAAACAAATTAGAATGTGGAGTGTTGGTGTGGTGAGTTGAGTGTGTGCGTGTGTGAATTTGAATAATAGTTCATTTTATGTAGAGATCTCTGATCCCATTTGTGCCACTTTAGGTTTCCAGATTTTCCTAATTAGTACTATACTAGTGACAGATTTGTAGCTTAAATTCTTCGGATGAACTCTTTCACGAAGAATTCTACAACTAATGAAGTAAGTAGATAATTAAATGTATAGTGTCATATTTAACGTTTCGTATGTCCTGCTAACATTATCTCCGTATAGATCGGTGCCCATTTTCTATGAGGATGTATCGCTAGGGCGGTTCACGAGTTTATAACTGACATGACGTCACCCCACGATTCCCCAACTACGAAGTTTTAATAAATTACCGGTTCTAATAAACAAAAAGGTCAGACGAAATGAAAGGTATAGGTGAGTATCCTTAATGTTTGACGATGAACGCTCGAGGAACGAAAATGTTAATGCCTTTCCCATCCCATCTGACACATACCACTTGAACTCAGTTTCGCTTTCAATTTAGTCAATACACCGTCGGAAAAATGCATAACCTGTTTGTTCCTCAATTGTACAGTTCGTCTTTAAATAAGTACTATAACATTATAAAGAGGTAAAGTTTGTTTGGTAAGTTTGTATGTAGGGGGTAATCTCTGGAACTACCAGTGGGATTTGAGAAAACAATTTTTGCATTTAATAGCCCAATTGTTGAGGAAGGCTAAAGGGAAAACAAATAAATGTTGGGAACAGCTGATTTTTTCGCGACACACCTTGTATTAAGTCCCCTATCGTCGCCCTTAAGGCCTTCCACTATGCCTAGCTGCTTCGCCTATGGATTGGTGGATTGCCAATGAGTCCGAGACAGCCCCTCTCTACCAGGTTTTGCCCACGAGACGACGTGGTGGACGTATGACCGCCATGTGCAAGACAGCTACTTGGAGCCAGTGATGAGAGTTTGAAGGATACTAAGGATTTTAACAAGCTACTCCCCCGCGTGTTTAGGCCGACTAGCAGGAATCCTACATAGTGCTATTATACAGGATTACTTCTAATTTGACGTATTATTTGCAAAACGTCATAGTAGGGTTAAAATGCACAAATTAATCCACCAAATGTTCTACCAAAATTCAGTTTTTTTTTTTTGTAATTTTTTGTCTATGAAAAATTTATTTACGAAAAATAAAATGTGTATTTAGTTATGTTTGCCAAAGGTTTAGGCATTTTTCAACTCTCTATGATAATAACTTAAATTCCAGTAAACTTGCGCCGTAAATCATTTCTGAATTGTATTTTTCATAAAAAAAAAACTAAAAATCAAACTAACTCAAAACTATTGAATTTCGGTAGAACATTTACTGGCTTAATTTGTTGTATTTTAACCCTATTAAGACGTCCTGTAAGGAATACGTCGCATTACAAGTAACCCTGTATAATACTTAAGCATACTAGAAGTTTTAATAAAAATGTCAGTGTACTTCAATTTCTATATAGAAGTTTCATTATTGGCATGTGTGTAGTGCAAGAACCCTTAGATACGATGCGACGCACTGGGTCGGGGGAACAAGAAATTTCACGCGGACGAAGTCGCAGATAGAAGCTATATGTCTATACATAATATGTAGACATCGTAAGGTTATGTAATAGAAGGCTGCGGTAACCCACACCGCGCAATATGTCATTGTAATTGAATTTTCAATAAAACGTCTCTGACTTGTTGCAGGGGTGTCTACGTATTCTTTTTCTTTTATAATTTGAATTTAGCTAGGTTCTGAAAATTTTACTTTAGAAACATTTTGTTGAAACTCTTCTCTTTCCTCTTTTTCTTTTTTTCTTCTCTCCTTTTCCTTTTTTTTTTACTTAGTTTAAAGGTTTTACAATCAAGACAGGTAACATTTCTATTGCACAGTTACAGCAATCAATCAATCCGCCTAGCCTTTTCGCAACTATGTTGGGGTCCGCTTCCAGTCTAACCGGATGCAACTGATTACCAGTATTTTACTTGGCGCGACTGCTTATCTGACCTCTACAATTCAGTAACTAAGTAATACGATACCCCTTGGTAAGACTGATTGTCAGACTTTCGGGCTTCTGACGACCCGTAACGACTGTTAAAGATCCACGAATGACAGCCTGAACCAATGGCTTAACGTGCTTTCCGAGGCACGGAGGAGTCTCGTTAAGTAAAGATGGTCACCCATCCACTTACCAACACCAGCAAGCGTAGCTTAACCTGATGGATCGACCCGTGCGGCTGGTACAATTACTTAGATACAAGCTCATGCACAGTTACAACAATATCAGTATGAATGTTTTGATGACACGAGTGTCTAAAGTAGGGGAGACACAAGACTGAAGATTAATTTCAGTATAGTGCAAATCAGTGGAGGTCTGCCCGGCTCAGTGGAGGTCTGCCCGGCTTGGGCAGAGCACCGCCGTGTTCTCACGGAGGCGATCGGCGGCGGCGATCTCTCGCGTCCGAGCCTGGTCCAGGCCATGGTGCGGAGCGAGAGTGCATGGGAGGCCGTCACCTCCTTCTGCGAAGCAGTGATGCTCGCGAAGGAGGAGGCGGAACGCGTGAGGGAGAGGCAGCCTCACGCCCTCAGTCGCCGCAGGAGACGCCCTGGGCGGCGGGAATCGCGGGGCGATTTCCGGCCACCGTAGGCGCGGGCCTGCGGACGGTGAGCAGCGGGTAGCTCGCCGTCCGGTAAGGACCAGGCCCGAGTCGACGGCGCGTTGTGTTCCACGCGCGCCTCAAAGAGATGTCAGCAAGTGACGGGGCCCAATAGGGCCGACGCCGCTGGGGTCGCGGGTTGTCTGAAGGGGTTACCGCGGCCCTGGCATAGGCAACTGAAGGAACACGGGTGGGTTTTAGTCAGTAAAAGTCTGACACGCCCTCCCGCTCCACCCAGAGCGGGAGAAGTTATTTGATGATTTCCCACCCTCAAAAAAAAAAAAAAAAAAGTATAGTGCAAATCAGAAACCAGATTAACTAATCCAGTTTCAACATCTATTTTGAAAAAAAAAACACAAACGCGCAGAAAATTTTCCATATAATTTACTTCCTAATATCGCAAGTGCCAACCCTGCACCTAAAGTTATCCAGTTAGAATTCGTATTGTATGACCTCGCAAAGTACACAAACGTACTAACAAACCATGCTTAGATTTCGTCTATGATTGAAAAAAAAAGGTTATTTATGATGCGGAATTGACGGTCAAAATCGTAACAATATAATTCTTATAAGTCATTATTATAATTGTTTATGCGTGCTGTTAATCTTAATTCGTTGGCTGTTAATGATCCGAACAAAATTATATCGGTAACTTCAATAAGTACAAAAATTAAATTAATCGTAATCATGATAGAGGTCAGATTGTCTTATGGGTTTTTATCACCATCACCACTGCTTGACATACAAATTGTTGGTTACAGTACACTTTGTTGCTAGCACAAGGACGCTCTCTAAACTTGTGGAGTTAAACTCCTATTTTTCATTGAGACAAGCTTCACAATCGTAAAATACTTAGTTATCTGGTTAGTAGATACCCTGGAACAATACGAATTAACGGGGATGCGCCAAGGAAGCCAGTGAAATATTTTGTTTACGTTTTCTACAATTTCCAGTGACAGGTTGTATATTGATCAAAACATGATTCGCGACTATAACAAATATGTCTTTACAGAATTGTAATCACTAGAATCTTCAATATATCTCTCTATGTTAGAAATGGCCTCAGATGTCACGATTTCATAAAAAAAGTTATTCGATAGGGCAATTTATACATTGCTATATAGGGCTATCCTGGCGCTTTCGTCTTTAAAAGAAAATGAAGGATTAAAGTATCCTACTTTGGACAATCTTTAACAATAGCACGTCAACTCCGAAAAGTGTAATAGTTTATTGGTATGGGTCCTATATTAACTAGGTGTGTACCAAAACAGTAAATAGTTATGATAAATGATAAATGATAAATGATTTATTTATAAATGAATGATAAATGATAAATGATAAATGATAAATGATAAATGATTTATTTTCTGTAAGTAGGTTTGTACAAACACTTTTACACGTCAAACATATTTTTTTTTTAAACTAGATGAGTTCGACGTTTCCTATCTGACTACTCTGAGAAGAAACGCCGAAACAAACTCAGAGGTCACAGTCTCTTTTAAAGTCCAGACATAATCTTGGTCAGATCATGTGAAGACCATGTAGATTGCAGTCAGAAATGGTCTTTTGATGAAAGAACCACACAGATTGAGTGGACCTGTCCAGTCAGTGCACGCATTTGTCAGTAATCGTGCAGCTCAACTCAAAACTTAAGGAGCTTAACGATTCGACGAACAATACCAAAGAAAAGACATTTGGGTAGGCCGCATAAATTACTCAAACTGTCAGACTATAACTAAAACTGAGAAAAGGATAAAATAAATAAAAAACAATGATCCACTAACTAGTTACTACTACTAACTAACTAGTTCTTAAAACACACACATACTTATGGCGCATCAAATTCTGTTTCTGTCACTGCAGTAGGTACATGTATTAGATACAAAACCGGTTGTTATGCATGTCATAGGTACACATGTCATGTTTGCCTATTAGCGGTTACTTACGTAACCGTGTTTATTTTAATACATATTTTTACTTCCGTACATATAAATACTATATATATAGATGCAGGTATTTTAAACTATGCAGTTGGAAACTGGGGGTATTTATTTGAAAAGTAAATATTTTTCTTTCTTTCTTTTTTAAAAGAGAACAGTAAGCCTTCCTGTGAAAATTTGCTACGATTTTAATCGGTAGTGGAAAGCAGACAACAATCGCTTCGCGTAAAACTGGAATTTCAGTAAATTACGATTCTTGAACTTTTCCTGGAATAATATTCTCTGTACCATCGTCACAAACACAGCAGTTCTACTTACGGCACGAAGGTACGATGAAAAATATAATCTAGGTACTGGAGGGTACTGGGTGTTCACAGCGTATATTTACGTGACTGGTGAGAATTTGTATAAATTGCTTTGTTCATCATTATACTGATTATAATAGATCTATCTGATTTATCTTCAATTAATTTTCCCACGCAAATCGTAAGTTAAGCGGCTCGATTATAATAATATTAGTGGTGGTGGAAAATAGCTTCTAAACAAAATTATATTAGCTCGCTATTTAATTATTGAAACAAGCACTAAATGAACCCATGTCACTAAAATTTAGAATTTATTTCTTTGTGCTGAATTTAGAGTGTGTGTTCTAAGCTTACAAATAGTAAAAAAACAAATAGATAAATTACAAATAGTAAAATTCATATTGTTAGAAAACAACAGAAAAAAAAACCGGTCAAGAGCGAGTCGGACTCGTGCACCGAGGGTTCCGTTCCGATTTCTGAAATCGTGTGCTATTTAGAGACATCGTTTTATTTTTCCTGTAGGTATCTTTACATAAACTTCTATCACATAGAATAATTTCAGATTTTTATCTTTGTAAACTTCGGAGATAAGGTGTGTAATGGTATTTTTTTAACAATTTTCATCAAAAGTCGAACACTATGCGGACTAAAAAAAAAAATGTTTGAGAATGTGCAAACAGCGTTCTTTCATATGATACCCCACATGCCCTAGTAGCCCCACTTTGTATTTTTAAAACACCCTTTCAAAAAAAAAAAAAAAATATTTTTACTTCTTTCTTGATTGCAAAATAGTTGGGTAAACGTCATCTAAAACTGTTCCAAATTTCAAGTTGATAGCATTAGTAGTTCTTGAGGACCAGCTGTAACAGACAGACAGACAGACAGACAGACACACAGACGGACAGACAGACAAACTGAGTCACACCATACGGGTTCCTTTTTTAAAATTTTGGTACGGAACCCTAAAAACCGAGCGGGCGAGTCGGACTCGCGCACCGAGAGGGTCCCGTACCATCATTACTTATTTAATTTTTGTTGATGATTTCTGAAAAAGTGTGCTATTAGAAGACATAGTTTTATTTTTCCTGTAATCTTTACATAAACTTCTATCACATAAAATAATTTCAGATTTTTCTCTATGCAAACTTCGGAGATGCGAAGGTATTTTTCTTTTACATTTTCATCAAAAATCGAAACTATGCGGCCTTTTGGTACGGAACCCTAAAAAGGTAAAAAGTGGAAACTTTTCATTCCGTGCGTGTTTGCATGTAACCAACACAATCCAGAAGGTTGTACACAAATTCATTCAGATTGATCTAATGCCGAGGTTATGACCCCTACACTAGCTTCCAAGCATTATAAAGTGCTCTGTGCTTCCAATTTATAAGTTTAACTTGTAGTCGGCAGTGTTTTCCCGCACAACCGGACAGAAATGTGTGGAAATTATTTTATCCCACTTTTTTTTCTAAAAACGGGCGTTTTTGGCGTTAACTGGCATAACTTCAGATGATGATTAGGTATTAAACTTTATTCTTGTTATTAGGTGCAATTCTCGCTTGTTTATGGTATGTACAGGATGATAATAAGTTAAACGAAGGACATACTTTAACGGAGTGTATAAGTACTCATGATAATGAAAAAGTTTTACCATGGAACTAACCTTGAAATATGAAAAAAAATTAGCTGTCTGGTACATTTTGATCGCGTAGGTTTTGCGCTTTGTAGAGAACAGCTGATTTTCTTTTTCATATTTCAGGGTTAGTTCCATGGTAAAACTTGTTCATTTTCATGAGTACTACACTCCGTTAAAGTATGTCCCTCATTTAACCTAACACCCTGTATAACATAAACATCTACCTATAGCAATATATTTTGATGTACTTACATATTTTAAGTAAATTACGATGCTGTAACAAAAGTCAAGGATTTCATTACGAGTTTATTTCTATTGTGTGAAATATTCTGACAATTGATTATTAAACTGTATGTAGGTAAGTACCTATGTTTATGTATTTGTTTATAAGAATTTTATTGCACCTCATTTTTTAACTTAGGTTTAAAACTGTGGCGGCATCTACATCGCCACATACGAACTACGCATCACAATGACATGACGTCACGCAACACCGTCACACCCCCACCGTCTGGTCGGAGGATCCTCCCTTTTCTATGAAGGATGAGTGAACTTTACACCCTGTTCCTCATGCCTCTACAAAACACATAATCAGCTATAAGGCAAAAGTGAGGCTGTTAATTAGGGGAGTCAATTCCAACTCAAATAATATGTACATAATTAGCTTACCTAAACCTACATACATGCTAGTTTAGTGGCTACTAAACATGAGTTTGACATTCTATGGGCCGCGTAAGGGTGAGCACTGATGATGCGCTTTTAATTTATTAATTCAAAAAATAATAATGAACCTTAAGGAGACAGTTCAAAATGTACCCAGCTAATGATTTATATCTCAGATTATAGACATAGGCCTGTGTTCTTCACCAACATTCAAACTACCAGCTAGGTATTTAAAGAGTTAGTTGTATTCAATTTTCATAAGGAAAGAACTGATTAACTAAGAACTGCAGTGCGATTCTGTAACCATCTCACCGTGAAAACTTAGGTGAAGTGATCGTGGAGTGAGTTGTCAATAGTGTCAATTCCTAGCAAAAACAAACTCACTTCACCTAAGTTTTCACGGTGAGATTTTTACAGAATCGACCGGCAGTTGTTTTAATAGTCGGTGAGCTCCACCCTAAGAAGTATTATAATAATTACTATAACCATCGCTCTACTGGGTGTCTAACATGATTTGTTTGCCCGAAGAAGTTTTGTAGGCATTCATAACAAAAACTAATTTTTATGTTAACTGTATTTTGGCATTACAAACATATCACTAAACCTTGAAATGAAACAAATACTTCAGTTACAGAAGTATAATATAATAAACAATGAAATATACTAATATTTATTTCTCAAAATCTATTAAAAATCTGATTTCGTATTTGAGAACAATCGGTCCGTAAAATAAAAAGTTCAAAATGGCAGCTATACGGGCGAAAGCGAAGGCACATATCAATTTGTTTGTACGCACGGCTACAGATCAAGCTATACATTTCCAGTATAAGCTGATCTCGCATTTTATGAGAGGACAGTGTAAACTGGAAATGTATAGCTTGATGTGTAGCCGTGTGTACTTTAACAACTGATATTGTGAATAGCAATCACTGAATTACATCTTATCAGTTTTACAAAAAATATAGTTGAACGCCTAAATGTTAATCACCAGATACAGTGATGCGAATGGATTAGAAAATTACTATTATTTTTACTCAAGAGATAAACGTTGCCCTGGGCTTGGGTTTTTTTTATAGACCTGAATCATCTCCTTTGCGACTTTTTTTATATAACGTATTAAAACGTTTGCGGAAAACTAAACAAGCGTAACAAGATAGATAGTGAGTGGAAACGCCAGGGAGAGACGCTCTAGGAAGACATACAGTGACCTTATTGGTGATGTCTTCAGAAAGGTCAGGTGCGTAGTACTCGCAACCGTCGGCGTCGCCGGCGTGCGTGTATGGTCAGATTATGAACCTAAACGAGGATCGTAACAGGTGGCGTTCTGTAGTTTCTGCTTACCCCCATGGGGAGAAGGCGTGAGTTTATGTATGTAATGTATGTGTAAACAAGTGTAAGTATGTAGTGACGCACCTATTTAAGAGAGAAGTTATTTCATTTACGCAACCCTTTGGCCTTACTTTGTTTTCATAAATTTCGATACAATTATCAAGCAAAATTGTTTTAATATATTTAATATTTTAAAACAACCCACAACCACCATTAGTGCGCGTCTTTACACCGCGCACCGGTCCCATGCATAGTTAAATAATCGAAATATCAACTGAAGCTTCTTTGCCTTGACATTACGTACGCGTTCATTTACGACGGGAATGTAAACAGCTAATATTTTTGTTACTGAACTTTATCGACAATAATTAAATAACCTTGGTTATGTCAAAAACTCCAATACATAAAAACACAATACCCAATTAAATGAAGATTAAACGCAAACAAACAAAAACTTTGAATAGTCTTAGACTCCAAGGACCACGTTTAGTTTTTAGGGTTCCGTACCTCAAAAGGAAAAAACGGAACCCTTATAGGATCACTCGTGTGTCTGTCTGTCTGTCCGTCTGTCCGTCTGTCACAGCCAATTTGCTCCGAATCTTATGGACCGATTAAGTTTAAATTTGGTACACATATGGATTTCTGTGGCCCAAACACGTACAGCTAAAGTAAATATATGAATTTTGAATATGAGAGTCACTTTTAGGGGGAAAATAAGAAAATTTTAAAAAAAAGTTTTGTAAACTGTACCGTGTGACATATCAAATGAAAGGGTTTACTATGAGGGTCTCAAATATATTTTTTTTATAATTTTAAAATATATTGTTTTAAAGTTATTTAAGAAAATTGACGAAAATTGACCATTCCCCCCCCCTTATCTCCGAAACTACTGAGCCTAAAATTTTGAAAAAAATATAGAAAATAGTTCTATACCTGTAGATTATAGGAAAACCTATAAGAAGTCTGTGGTCTTAAAATAACATGGTAAATCTATATATATAAAAAAATCAAAGTCCTGACTGAGTCACTGACTAATATATCAACGCACAGCCCAAACCAATGGACCTAGAGACTTGTAATTTTGCACATAGATACCTTATATAGTGTAAACATCCACTAAGGAAGGATTTTTGGAAATTCCATCCCTAAGGGGGTAAAATAGGGGATGAAAGTTTGTATGAAAAATCCTATCCCTTGAGTTAATATAGACTTGAAACTTAGCACGAATATTCATCTAAGTAAATTATAAAGTTTATCATTTTTAGTTTTCCTAAACTACCCCCTAAGGAGGGATTGGGGGTGTCAAAGTTTGTATGGAGGAACTTTAACACGCGGTCCGATTAACTCAAAACTCAGTTTTTATACTTGAGACCAAAAATTAAGACTAACGTGTATCAGGGTTTTCCAAAAATCTACTTTTATAATTAATATAAGTTAATTTTATAGCGGAGGATTTTATTGATTAACTTGATTAACTCTAAAATTGGTGTAAATAATGTTTGAGTCAAGTTATGGAAACATACCAGACGATTTTTGAAATTCTTTATCTGTGTTCGTGAAAACAGAGATACAGTTTATATGAAAAATCTTATTAATTTGGTTAATGAACTCGAAACTTAGCACAAATACTTGCATAAGTAAGTAATAATGTTTGTCATTATTAGTTTTTCAAAACTACGCCTCAAATGAGGTTTAGGGATGTTAAAGTTTGTATAGAAGAATTTTAAAGCGCAGTCCGATTAAAAAAATGGTACTTTGAGTCAAGTTAGGAAACTTGCCAAACGAATTTTCACCAATTTTGACGGCATATAGCTGATGTTTGAAGGAGTAACTTAGCCTATTTTTATTTTAGAAAAATAATTAGGGTTCCGCGCAAGAAAATTAAAATCCATGAAATCAGACAACCACGTACAGCCCAGTACAAACTTACTAAGCCTCTGCTGTCTATTACGGCTATAACAACAAATAATAAAAATAAAGCAAAATATAAGGGGTCGGTCCCCATACAATAAACTTTTCATTTTGAAAAAAAAAATAAAAATTTTAATCTAGCATGTGGGGTGTCATCGTCTAGAACTCATTGAGTAGAGTACAAACATATTTTTTTTATCTTTAAAAATGAAGAAATAGGGGGCCGCAAAAGTTGTAAATTTTAGACCATTTTTGGACGAGCTCTAGCGCAACAATTCAACAAATTAGGAATTTGAAACTTCTTTATACCATGTAGGTACCATGAAGGCCGAACTATACGCCAGTGGCCTTGAGTGGTTAGCTTGCGCATTCTGGCCTGAGCTCACGCAACGCGTCGTACGTCCAGCCAGTAATAGGACTCGCCCATCAAGGAGCGCTGTCCCAAATTAGACGCATTTTTAATTTATTATAATAAAAAATATACATGTTTTTAAAAAGTAACAAAACCAAATCATTTTCGTTTGTATTGCAAAGTAGTAGATATTTTTTTTATATTCTTTTGATAAAAAATGAAGGAGTAAAATGGTTTCATCTGAACGATTTGGAGGTGATTTGGGGTTTTTTTTTTCTTATTATGTTATACCGATAGAAAAATTATGGCTAAACCAAATTACGACTCATATCATGTAGATTACTAACAATTTTTTTCAGATGTAATTTCTCTGTAGGTTCCGGCGAAAAACTGCTTCATCTGCACGCTGTTTTTAAGCTTTTTTCGAAAGAGTAGCCTTACTACTGAAACCGGCGATTCATAAGGTATTTTGTTTAAACATGGGTGATTTTCTGCAACTGCTGAAAATAACCTTGTAATTCACAGTATCATTATACAGTAAGTAAAAAGTTATCTTTGCGATTGTTAAACATATAATATGGTACGGAACCCTTCGTGCGCGAGTCCGACTCGCACTTGACCGGTTTTTTTTAGAAACGTTTCGGTTATTAATAATATAATCATAATATGAACGATCTGCGTAATATTTTTGACAATATCATTTGGTCTACTCTAGGTGACAAACTGTCTACCAAACTCATCATCTGCCATCAGCTTCATCCGGTTAGACTGGAAGCTGACACTAACACAGTTGGGAAAGGCTAGGCAGATAAGCCTCATCAGCCTAGCCTTTTCCCAACTATGTGATTACCAGTACTTTTCATGGAGCGATTGCCAGCCTGACCTCCACAACCCAGTTACTGGGTAACACGATACCCCTTGGAAAGACTAGTTGTCATACTTTCGGGCTTCTGACGACCCGTAATGACTGACAAAGATCCACGAATGACAACCGGGACCAACGGCTCGGTTTAGCTCGGTGTGTAAGTAAAATGGCGTTATGGCTGTCTAGTTTGACGTGCGAGATAGAAGACTCTCACACGCACCAGAATTCAGAAGCTTAGTAAGTTCTTAAAATATTTCGATTTAAAGCAAATTTCACTGCACAGTAAGTAACTGTTTACGTATAATCGTATAAAACAGAAAATAGACGGTGCTATTTTGGATTTTTTTCCTATTAATTTTTTTTTAAGTAATCATGTTCATGTTTTGGATTAAGTACAGCGCAGTAGACAATATAGTGAAATAACACATTTGGAAAGTCCAAATGATTTAACTATATCAATCTGCCTAGCCTTTTCCCAACTATGTTGGGGTCGGCTTCCAGTCTAACCGGATGCAGCTGAATACCAGTATTTTACATGGAGCGACTGCCTGTCTGACCTCCACAACCCAGTAACTGGGTAATACGATACCCCTTGGTAAGACTGGTTGTCAGACTTTCGGGCTTCTGACGACCCGTAACGACTGTCAAAGATCCACGAATGACAGCTAACTATATAAAAAATTATTTAACTATATACATTTGGTTTTATAGGAATTTTAAAAACACAAAATTATAGATGTATCCCCTTAACGGTCGATAATGTAACTATTGAAGAGGATATATCATAAAATTTTAGACATTCTCCAAGTTTTTATTTAACCTTAAAACTTAACAGTCGACTAAAAGATTAGGTGGCTAAAGTTTAGTAAATGTTTTGCGAGGACAGACAATACATTAAGCAGTTTCGTGCTGTTAATGGCACTGTTTTATTTTTCCCAAAACATCAATAATAATAGTACCTACTAGTGAACGCGCCACTGCTGGTTACAGAGAGGCCCTAGCACGAACGCGCGACATGAACGTTACCTAAAGAACGATTTTTGGATCGATGTATTTTAAATATAAACTTTTTTCTTAAAGTATGACTGCTGATTTTTATGTATGTTTTTACAGAATATTGTTAATTAAGCAATTAGTTAACATGATTCTTTTCTTCACTCATTAACAATCGAAAATTTTATAACGGACTTGACTAGGGCAGTCGTACCCTACGCACGACTATCGCGCAAAACTATATCATCGTGTACACGTTCACATTTTTCTTGTCTGCAGCAGACAAGACAAGTTTTCGTGCCTAGATCCAACAAAATTTATGTCATGTATGCACATGATGGTCCTGTCTGCTGCAGACACGGTGACTTTTCTTAGCGTGTACAAGCGGCCTTACTCCGCGCGTTCGTGCTAGGCCTGTAGGTCTCTTCAAAACTGCACAAGCCTATGTTGCAAAACTTTTCCGCAGTCTACTCTGGGTATTTTCGTTAGATCATAAAGAGATGACCTCGGTTTGTTTTATGGAATGGCCAATCTTTTTAAACATAAATAGTAGGTAATTGCCTAGTCCAATTTCTAACTTTTTTTTAGGAATAATATTTCTGTCAGAGACAGTAAAAAATTACAGAACAATGGTACTTGTTCCATTGGAACATAATAACTACAACTATAATAAGTTAAGCTCAAAGTTATAAACATAGAATGAAGGGTCGATTGGACCGCACAGTTGTGTGACACTATCGAAAGTCGAGGATCTTGTTACGTATTAAAACGATTCTATGAGTCAGCCTCAACTTTATATGTATTGGAGTGATTTATATTTGTATGTGATTGTAATTCGATTTTTATTATTTTTAAAGACGGAAAAGCTGTCTATACAATCTCATATGGAGGGGATATCCACATGTTATGAAATTGTATCTTAGACAGCTTTTCTAGTATAGTACGCCACACGTCCGAGGGAAAAATAACAGTATAAGCTGGCCTCTTAGGCTTGCCGCACACGGGCCACACGCTACTGCCATAAAACGCCACCACCTGTATCTGGAAGCGGCTATCTTGTACCGTCATGGCGGGTTACCTCGACTCTAGGGCATAAGTTTGGCCCAAATCGAGACAAATGTTTAGTGTCATTAAGTTCACACAACAGTTCCGCAACTATTAGTTCCACGTCTATATTGACAACTATTAGTTATCGAAGGAAATACAACGATCGGTTGTTCGGCGGGCAGTTCAAACATTTGTCTCGATTTTGGGCCTCAACATTTATATCGATTTTCCGCTACCGTTCTTAGCGGTCGGACGCACAATGAAGGGGTATGGACCCCTTCATTGTGCATTGAAAAGAATTTGTCCCAAAAACAAACATAGTAGTTGAAAATAACGTTCTCCCATAAATTGATATACGACACGGTCCAACTGCAAAGGAGACAGAAACGATTACATACAATCTTGGGCCTGAATGTAACGAGATAAAAATGGTGTGAATGAATAGATTTCAACGTATTAGTCCCTCGCTGAAAATTCTGTAAGTTTCGACAAATTGAGAGCTGAGTTATTAGAGGTTTAGTAATAGTAATGTTATGTTAAAATCTTTAACTAACAACTAATTCCTGAAGTGCCAAAGATGTTTTTTTAAATACTAATGTTTATTATATTTAGGGCCGATTTTTCAATCGTCAGTTAATTTTTATTTGAGGAATAAATATGGCGGTTTGACATATATTATCTATAGGTACAGAAGCTGTCAAAACGTCAAACATAATTCCCCCGATAAAAGTTATCTGACGGTTAAAAAATCGGGTTGGTATCAGAATGACTGGAACGCAAATTGACCACGTCGCTGTTAGTCCAAATCTCAAAATGTCTAAATCTCAAAATACCTAAGTCGCAAAATGACTACATCGCTTTTAGTCCACATCTTATAATGTCTAAATCTCAAAATACCTAACTCGCAAAATGACTACATCGCAAAAAGTCCGAACAGTTGTGTAGGCACCTATACATTAATCTCTTTGGTTCTTAATGTAATTTTTAGGGTTCCGTATCTCAAAAGGAAAAAACGGAACCCTTATAGGATCACTCGTGTGTCTGTCTGTCTGTCTGTCTGTCTGTCCGTCTGTCCGTCTGTCACAGCCAATTTGCTCCGAATCTAATGAACCGATTAAGTTGAAACTTGGTACACATATGTATTTTGGTAACCCAAACACGAACATGTAACGTAAATAAATGAATTTTGAATATGGGGGTGGGATTTTGGGGGAAAATAAGTACAATTAAAAAAAAAGTTTTGCAAACTGTACCGTGTGACATATCAAATGAAAGGTCTTACTGTGAGGGTCTCAAATATATTTTCTTTATAATTTTAAAATAAATAATTTTGAAGTTATTTAAGAAAATAGACGAAAATTGACCATTCCCCCCCTTATCTCCGAAACTAATGAGCCTAAAATTTTGAAAAAAATACAAAAAATAGTTCTGTACCTATAGATTACAGGAAAACCTATCAGAAGTTTGTGGTCTTGTAAATCTATATATAAAAAATTCAAAGTCCTGACTGACTCATTGACTGATTATAATCAACGCACAGTCCAAACCACTGGACTTAAAGACATGAAATTTTTTTTTTTTTTTTTTTTTGGAATGGCTTCTCGCAGTTGACCACGGGGGGTCGAGACTGTTTAACCGGACTTTCCTGTGGCTGCTTTAAGCGAGAGCTTAAAGCCTCCGGCCAGGCTTAAAACTAAGACTTAAAACTAGGGGTTTGAGCGACTCTGCACGTCGCTGCGGTAAGGGTAGGGAGGACAGCCAGAGGCTTCAGGCTGGGTCGTGACGCGATAACATCCAAGGTACGAGGTACGAGAATGATCGGTGGGCAAGGGGAGTTTAGTGGCGGGTTAGAGGCTACAGGCTCGGCTGCGCTACCGGCTGACGCAGCCTCGCCGAGTAGAGGGCAAGAGGGAGGTGGGCAATTACGTTTTCGACCTCGACGGCGGGGTCGGAACGTAGGTCTTAGCTTGCGTTTGCGGAGCGTACTGGTGGCCTTATTACTCTCCTGTAGGAGAGTTATAGGGTCATCAGGTTCGGAGAGAACATGTTTAGGACGGCGGGTCCTACTAATCCGGGAGGAACATAGTTGGCGGATTCGACAACCAAAGGGTTGCGATGTTTCGCGGCGGTTTCAAAGAAACGCACGGAATTGCGTTTCAGAAATTGTCGGATCGTTGGGATTTTGAGGTCAAGGTGGAGGTTTTCGTTCCGAACGAACCAGGGGGCACCCGTTATCTTTCGGAGAAAACGGTTTTGCAGTGTCTGCATTCTATGTATGTGATGGGGCTTGGCGTGAGCAAATACCGAGCCCGCATAGGTCATGATGGGCCGAATGACGGCTGTATAAATGCGCAACTTGCACTTAAGTGACAATTTGCTACGTGCATTCAGAACGGAATGGAGTCTACCGAGGGCAAAAGCGGCCCGTGAACGAGCGAGCTTTATGTGCTCGGAGAAGCTTAAGTGCTCATCGAGCGTGACACCGAGATATTTGGCTCGCTTCTCCCAAGGGATCGGCTTGTCAAACATCGTGATTGGTCGGGGTAAAGGACGTGTGTGGTACGGTTTCAGAAAGAGAACCGCTTGACTTTTATCCGGGTTGACTTCGATTCTCCACCTACGAAACCACCAGGCGAGGTTATCGACTGAGGTTTGGAGAGTACGAGATATCGCGTCTGGGCTTTTTCCTGTGTAGTAGATGGCCGTATCGTCTGCGAACAGAGCCAACTGAGCCTTTCTACTTTTCGGGATATCGCTGGTAAATAGAGTAAAGATAAGGGGTGAAATTACAGAGCCCTGAGGTACGCCTGAGCGGATAGGGTGGGGAGAAGATAGCGCTCCTTCGATACGGTATCGAAAGGTGCGGTTTGACAAAAAGTCACGTAAAATGAGCACGAGACGGTCTGGCACTCCGAGTTTGTAAAGCTTATAAATTAAGCCGTTGTGCCAGACTTTGTCAAAAGCTTTCGCTATATCGAAAAATACCGCTCCCGTCATCGAACCGCGCTGAAAGTCAGCGCCTATGTGTTCGATGATGCGGTGAACCTGATGTACACAAGAATGTTGGGTACGGAACCCGAACTGTTCGTTAGGTATGAGGCCCTTTGTCTCGGCATAGTCTCTGAGGCGCTTATAAATAAGTCTCTCATAGACTTTGCCGAGGACACTGAGCAGGCTAATGGGGCGGTAGCTAGAGGGCTCGCTCTTGGGCTTACCGGGCTTATTTATACCGATAACGGTGGCCTGTTTCCAGGCTTGCGGAAATATGTTATTGCTCAAGGCACCATTGAAGATGATGGTCAAGAGCATTATCAAACGGGCAGGGAACAGTTGGACCACCCTATTGGTGATACCATCTGAGCCAGGGGCTTTGCGGGGTCTCAGACCCTTGATTATCTCATGCACCTCATCCGGAGTGACGGGGGGCAGGGGATAATCAGGGTCTTCGACGGGAGGAAGGGAGGCTCTACGTTCGACTTCCGCGTCGACCTCAGAGAGGTGAGCTTGGTCAACCGGTAGAGAGCTGGGTGTGCATTGCGCCTCGAGGCTGTCGGCAAGGCATTCCGCCTTGTCGACATCATCGAAGGCAATGGTTTTGTCCGGGCGAACTAAGGGTGGCATAGATGCTATCCCCGGGGATCTAAGTCTCCTCTGGAGTTCCCAGAAGGCAAGGTGGTTTGGCTCTAGTTCGCTCAGCATCTTATCCCAGCCGGCGTTACGCAGTTCCTCCATACGTGTCCTTACAGACTTCTGTAAGTAACGCATGTGGACTTTGTTCGCGCGACAGGGAAAGTTGCTGTAGGCACGGACCGCCGCGTTCTTCTCAGTCAGCAGCTCACGTACACAGGCCAAAGGAATTAAGTAACCAGACACGCACACTACAAAACTATATCCTACTGTACGTACTGCTCACAATGACAGCCTCGCACACATCCCATTCATAGAGTGAGTGCGCTGACGTCTTTTAAATGATAGTGTAACATAATTTCGCAATGTAGGATAGTTGCTCTCGTGGCGCAACAGGTAAGCATTCAACCTACAGTGACAGAATGATCTGAGTTCGAGCCTCGAGTTTACTTAAATATTATTTTTGAGATTTTGTAATTTAAAATGAATATACTAACTGAATAAAGCGATACTCTGACCAGTTTGAGAATCTACCACAAGTTTCTCGCCTACTTAAAATTATTTCCCAGTTTAGAAGCTAACTACCCGCTTTAAAAATATATTCCTGCCTTTAATTGTGAACTTATGTAGTCAGTCTGCATTAGCAACTACACATTATACTCTTTCTTTTGCACTTGAAGTTTGTGATTGTGATATATTGATTAATTTAGACCATGCATCATTTAACAAGATTTCAAAAAGCTCAGATTATTGTTTTGCATGAGAAAAAAAATATTTCTATTAGTGAAATCGCAAGGCGCCCAATGCTATCGGTGAGTGAAATTATTATTAGAATGTATTAATTTATTATGTCACCGTGATCCCACCCAGTAATTTTATTATGATTGTCTGTTGTATCTCATTTAACGAATTGTGGATATGAATAGTTGAATCTAATAGGAAATGACACCGGAATAGTTGAATTTAGTATAATGAGTGGCTATGCAGTTAACAAATAAATACAATTTTTGTTAACTGCATAGCCACTCATTATATCGATAATTATTTAATCATTTCCATTATTGGTTTACACAGTATTATAGTAATAGTTTTTTATCTGTGTTTTGTAATAAAATATTCAAAAATAATGAATATGTTTGTAAATGATTAGATAATAATAATAAAATACAATTTTAAAAGATTTCATTTTTTATCTAAAATATTTAAAAATGTAAATTGCATGTATGGTAATTAAACAAAGGATTTCTATTCTAAATAAAGTATAATAATATTGTTTAATACTTTTTAGAAAAAATAAAAAATCATCATTATATTATATTATTTGTTGTTTGTTTTTTTTATTTGTGTCATTATTATATTATATTATTTTTTATTTTTTATAAGTATGATATTATGTATTTCCTAGGTCACTCGCCCTGCCTTTTTATTTCCATTTTATCGTATTATAATTTTTATTATTACTGACCACTAGCCTTATATATCAATTGTATTTAAGTATATAAATATATATTCTCTGCATTGTATTTATATTGTGTAACTTTTATTTCTTAATTTATAATTTGGGAGGTGTATGTTTAGACCTAATATTTTCACTTTTTTTTTTGTAGAGAAAAACCGTTTGACTGTGGGTGCATTGTCACTGAGACAAGCGAAATAAACCGTCGCCTGCCTGGACCGACACCATTGGCTTACACAAATGTTTCGCCTCGGCATCGTGCGTGAAATTGTTGCCACCCATACATCAGATCCATTCGCTTAGACCAGCATAACAGCAGCAGCACACAACGTCATTAAACAAACTGTACGGAACCACCTGCAAGCAGACGGTTTGACATGTTGCAAACCGACGCGTAAAATTTTGTTATATACCGTGCACCGTCAAAATTGCGGAATATCGGCACTTCGATTGACAAAACAATGTCGTCATAATTACTGATGAAAAATGTCTTCGTCGAAAATCACCACCGACTTATCGTAACATACATATTATATACTACCTTTAAATTTCAGACATTTTAACGTTTTTAAATCTATTATTTTCCTAGAAATAATTAATAATGGTTGGTAATAATTATAATACCTACTGTTCCCGATACAGGTGGTAAATGTTTTTATTTTAATTTTAATTTTCAAAAATGTAGGTAATTCATATCTGTATATAACTGAACTAGCGACCCGGCCCTGATTCGCACGGTTTTTACGACTTGTTAAAACATGAAGGTTTCTACATATAATATATAAGTTAAATATTTATCATGATAGTGAAAACCGCATCAAAATCTGTGGCGTTAGAAGAACAACGCGGCTACACAGACAGACATGAAAAGCGACTTTATTTTATAATAGATACCTAAACGAAATACTTAATACTTTCACAGCATATTTAGCCATTATAAATTAAGTCGGCGGTACTGTGTAGGTAGGAGTGTGTGAGTGATGTTATTGTTACTGGATCAGATTATATTTGTTATCTATGTGACATGTTTATTCACTCCGCCCATTGTTGTATACATATTATATAATGGTATAAAAAGATGTAATAGCATGTTCTAAACATATTGTTGTATTTATAATAAAACATGTTCACTTTTGATGTTCTTTTTTTTAAATAAAGATATTTATTAAAAATTGTTTTTTTTATTTAAGCAATTTTAAATAAATAAAACATTTTCTTAACAAAAATTGTTCTAATTGCTTTAGCTTAAAATAATAAATCGCAAAAAGAATCATCACTTCAGAGATTTGAACTCACACCGTAGTACTCAGAAGTATAATGCCTTATTCGTTGGGCTACGAACGCTTAAGTTTTCAACGCGAAATTATGTTATACTATAATTGAGAAGACATTAGCGCACTCACTCGCACATGAACGCGATGTGTGCGTGAGGGCATTGTGTGCTGTACGTAATGAATCGTTTTAACAGTAGCAATACAGTTTTGTAGTGTCACGCACACTACAACACTGGTTACTTATCTCTGTTGCAGACTGTACATCGTCCGGCAACTTCCAGCGGCGGTCTTCCGCCGCAGGAATTTCCCTTGAACAATCGTTCAGGACAGATTGTACGTGTTCTGTGAGTGAGTCGATCGCGGCCGTCGTGTCAGCGATAGAGTCAAATTGGTCGGGTATAGCGTCTAAGTGAAGGGAAGAGGAGGATTTCAGGCAATCGCTTACTTTCGTCCAATCCGTCACTTTTTGGGTGCGAGGGGGCTCTGAGGGGTCACGGAGACCTAAACGGGGGACTAGACTTACGACAACCGGTCGATGGTCAGAGTCCAGTTCATGTATCGCTTCTATAGAGTCCAACCGAAGGTTGATATTCTTTAGAAGCGCTACATCAAGCACGTCAGGGGTATGGTTATGGTCGTGGGGAAAGTGTGTGGGAGTCATTGGAGCAATGACGTCAAAGTTTAAAATGGAACAGAGGTCGAACAAATGTCTACCTCTGGTAGTGGTCAAGGAGCTATTCCAGGCGGTATGCTTGGCGTTGAGATCGCCCGCTATAATGACGGAGTCACTCAAGCCGCATAAGATATTAAAGTCGTCAGATAAATTCTGGTAATTCTCTGGGACGGTACGGGGTGGAATGTAAGCCGATACTAAAGTGATCGGCTGGTGGCCTGTCATGCCAAGGCGGCAGACAGACACTTCCAAACGTGAGAGAGGAGGAGGGTCAATGGGGATGCAATAAAGGGTGGATTTATAGTAGATTAGGGTACCACCCGCGTGGCATCGCGTCCTATCATTGCGCACTATACGGTAGTTGGCAATTGAAGGGTTACGGTGGTTGGGTTTTAGAAAGGTCTCCTGTACAAGGAGAATATCTAACTGGTGGTCGCGGAGGAAAGTGCAGATTTCGTCGCGTTGGTTTTTAATGCCGTTGGCATTGAAAAAACCTAGTTTAAGGGATCGGAGTTTGGTTCTCGCAATAATTTGTCTATCCATTAATGGTTAGATTTATTGGAGAAGGAGACCAGGGCTTGCGTGATCTCCGGGTATGCGTTATATATGTCGTGAATTTTGCGCAAGTCGCCAGCGCTTCTGGCGACGACCAGCTCGTTAGCCATTTGCATCGCACGGGGCGACATAAATGTTTGGAACGTACCGGTAATTACATTGAACGGGTCAATAGTGTTGTTGCCGGCCCCAATAGTGTTCGGGGTCGCGGTAACGGTAACATTAGCGGTAGTGGCGGCTGCGCTTTTTGGCGCGGCCGCGAGTTTAGTGGGTTGGGTAAGGGGTGGCTTTGGGATGCTATGATCCACGAGAGCCGGCATGGGTAAAAGAGGAGGTTGCGAGGACCTCAAAGCAGGGAAAGCCTGCTGGTGGAGGCCTGCGAACCAAGGGTTTGGTCTCTGGGGACTAAGCCTCGGGGGCATGTCGGGTACCTTGAAGGAGTAAGGGCATTCTCTTTGCTGACGAACGTCCGAACGTTTGTTCAGCTTAGAGGAATTATTTTTTGGGGCTTTGGAGCAGCCACGGTAATTAGCTGGGTGCCCAGCTTCACCGCAGAGCACACAGCTCGGAAGTTCGGTGCACAAGGTGCGGTCTTTCGGCCGAGAGCACTCAGAAGTGCCATGGTCACCCAGGCACTTGACGCACCTGGGTCTCGCATGGCAGTTCCTTTGAGAATGCCCGTAAAGCTGGCAGCGGTGGCACTGGCCAACGAGGCCATTTTTACGGGGCTTCTCTATCTCAAAGCCTACCAAGTTGCATATTGATTTAATTTTAAAAATCGGATGGTACCCCTCAGAGGGGCGGCAGACTACGAGGACCATATCGTAAGCTCCGCCCCGCTCCGGGGGAGCGGTGCATCCAATGAACCTCATCCACAGGAATCTGTTGCGACTCAAGGTCGGCTTTGATTTCCTGAGTCGGAATTTCTTTAGGGATCCTACGGATCACCACGCGAGTCTGGCGATCCTCGGGTAGAGAGTATGTGTGGAAAGACACAACTCTCGATTTTAAAAGTTTGGTAATTTCCCTGTAGTCTTTCGACGTCGGTACTGATACCTTAATACCCTGTTGGGTAGAGCGGGCGCTGGTGAAACCGATCCCGAGATCGGTACACCACTTGGAAACGTCGGTCCACTTTGCCTTGTCTTGAATATAGACGGGAGGCGTGGCGGGCGACTTGAAAGGGGCAATGGGGGTATCCTGCAAGGAGGATGATTTAGAAGGGGCATCCTGCAAGGAGGATGGAATGGTAAGGGCGGGTGGGGCCAAGGGCAGGTCAGAGGGTTTAGGTGGAGGAGGGGGAGAGTCTGTGTTCCTCCCCTTCTTCGCCTTGGTTTTCGCGGCTTTCGTCGCCTTCCTTTTCTTATTCTTCCGACCCTCGACGACCTGGAAGCCGTCGTCGTCGTCGGAAGAAGAAGCGGAAGGGGACGAAAGAACGGGCTGGGCAGAGTGCTCGGCCTCGATATCGGAAGAGTAAGGAGAGGTTGGGCCTTCAGTGTCCATGGACACTGTCGGGCAGTCTACGTAATGAACCGTAGGAAGAGAGGGTTGGGTGGGCTCGAGAGCATCGCTAAAAGTAGCGATGTCTGAGGCAGGGGCATGCTGAGTCTCAGCGAGTTTAGCCGCGATTTTCGCGCGAAAATCGGGGCTTTTGAGTAGCGCTTCAATGAAGGAGTCTGGATCCTTAAGGATATCCTTAAGATACAGCTCCTTCGCTGATGCGGACGCGGACATCCTAGAGGAGGAGCATACACAAAAACCTATGAAACCCTAACACCTATCTCCCCGGGTGGGATTGCCCGGGGGCCCTAACCCTCCCTGTCGGGTGATGACAGGGAGGTGTGTACCTATCGTGAACGACCTACGCTTGTGTCATCCGTGCCAGTCTTAATGTGCAACGGGGCCCTGACTAAGAACTAGCGCGAAGGGTGTAGACACACCCTAAAGACACTAGGTGCAAGCTGTGGAAGCAAAACTGGCATCCAGTGCCGACTAGGAGACCCCCCAAGGCCGGTTAACACTGGGACCCGTCCAGCTGACTGCCTCTCCCTGAAGGGGTTCGGCGGGTGTGTTGGGTCAACACCCCACTCGGATTCGTTGGCACCGTGAGGTTTCCTCCGAGGACCACGAAACAGTGGATTTTGCCCGGAAGGGGCCAAAAGGAGCGCGAAAGACGTTAGTCCGAGAGATAAATATTTTGCCTTGATAAAGGCACTTGGTCTGATCGTATGTCGAAATAATTAATTAAATAAATAATTAATTATTCGACGATCGGGAGTAGTCGGGTGACTACGAGGACGCCACGGAGAGCAGCGCAGCGAAGGGAGACTCTGGACAGCGAGCGCAGCGGGAGCAGCGAGAGCGCACGACCGCACGCGTCGAGTGCCGAGCGTCGAATGAAGATTAACATGAAATTTTGCACATAGATACCTTATATAGTGTAAACATCCATTAAGGAAGAATTTTTGAAAATTCCATCCCTAAGGGAATAAAACAGGTGATGAAAGTTTGTATGAAAAATCTTATTTCTTGAGTTATTAGACTTGAAACTTAGCACGAATATTCATCTAATTTAATTATAAAATTAATCATTTTTAGTTTTCCTAAACTACCCCCTTTTATTTGTGGAAGGGAAATCATCAAATGACTTCTCCCGCTCGGGGTGGAGCGGAAGGGCGTGTCATACTTTTACTGACTAAAACCCACCCGTGTTTCTTCAGTTGCCTATGGCAGGGCCACGGTATCTCTTTCGAACAACCCGCGACCCCAGAAGACGGGATTGGTGGGTGTCAAAGTTTGTATGGAGGAATTTTAACACGCGGTCCGATTTACTCAAAACTCAGTTTTTGTACTTGAGACTAAAAATAGAGACTAACTAACGAGTATCAGGGTTTTCCAAAAATCTACCCCTAAGGGGTGAAAAGGCGTAGCAAATTTTACAGCGGAGGATTTTATTGGGGATTGATTAACTCGAAAATTGGTGTAAATAATGTTTGACCCAAGTTATGGAAACATCCCAGACGATTTTTGAAATCCTACCCTGTGGGGGTAAAAACGGGGATACAGTTAATATGAAAAATCTTATTGTTTTGGTTAATGAACTTGAAACTTAGCACAAATACTTGCTTATGTAAGTAATAAAGTTTGTCATTATTAGTTTTTCAAAACTACCCCTCAAAGGGTGTTTAGGGATGTTAAAGTTTCTATGGAAGATTTTTAAAACGCAGTCCGATTAACTTGAAACTCAGTATTCAGTATTTTATACTTTTGATGAAAAGTAAACAATAATAAGAAAATTAAAACCCATGAAATCAGACATCCTCGCCGGGCAAAGCCACGGGCAGTCTAGTCTATCTCAATATTGTGCGTACAAACTTACTAAGCCTCCGCTGTCCGTCCGTCCGTCTATCACAGGGCTGTATCTCATGAACCTTAATAGGTAGAGAGTTGAAATTTTCACAGATTGTGTATACGACTATAACAACAAATAATAAAAATAAAGTAAAGTTTAAATTAAAGGGGCTGCCCCCTTTAATTTTAACTTTACTTTATTTTTATAGCCCGTCTCGCACTTGGCCGGTTTTTTTTCTTACTTTCGCTAGACTATGTGCTTATATATATGAACCAAATCGGTTCATTTTGATGCTTGAACAAACAGACAAACCTATAAACAGACAAAAATGTTAAAATCACCTATTTTGGGTAATATAATTATGTATTACTTATACTTACTTTAAAAAAAAGGGCTTTGCGAGTAAGTAACAGCCGCACGGGTCAATCGATCAGGTTAAGCTACGTTTGTCGCGGTTGGTCCGTGGATGCGTGACCATAATCTTTACATACCAACACCCCTCCGTGCCTCGGAAAGCATATGAAGCCGTTGGTCCCGGCTGTCATTCGTGGATCTTTGACAGTCGTTACGGGTCGTCAGAAGCCCGTAAGTCTGACAACCAGTCTTACCAAGGGATACCCCTTGGTAAGACTTGGTGTTACCCAGAAACTGGGTTCTGGAGGTTAGATAGTCGGTCGCTCAATGTAGAATACTGGTATTTAGCTGCATCCGGTTAGACTGGAAGCCGACCCCAACATAGCTGCGAAAAGGCTAGGCAGATGATAATGATGAATGATGATGTATCCAGTCATTCTGATATCAATCCTGTATAGGTGCCTACACAGCTGTTCGGACTTTTTGTGATGTAGTAATTTTGCGAGTTAGGTATTTGAGATTCAGACATTATGAGATGTGGACTAAAAGCGATGTAGTCATTTTGCGAGTTAGGTATTTTGAGATTCAGACATTTTGAGATTTGGACTAAGAGCGACGTGGTCAATTTGCGATCCAGTCATTCTGATACCAACTCGAAAAATCGACCCATAGTGAAGAATGTTTGAAAAGTCAAGGTACATACACACATCGATTTTATAAACGGGATAAGTGTTTAAGCAGTGCGCAAATTTTCACAGGGTGTTCTACCCATGAATATGAACAACTTTTACTATTTGCCTGAAATCAGCTGCTGCCTACATTTTGACGAGTATGGTGTAGATAAATGTGCCAACTGATTTTTTTTTTCTCGATTTCAGAGTTAATCCCATAGTGAAAGTTGTTCATATTCATGGGTGTATTTCACCCTATGAAAATTTGCACACTGCTTAAAAACTTATCCTGTATAGATAGATGTACGAAAACTGTAGTCCGGAGCTCGTTGGCGGCGTAATGTGGCTGTAGCGTGTGGCTCGTGTGTGGCAAGGCTTATTCTATTGAAACTCCGTACTTATGCTAGAATAGCTCAAGGTCAAAGTGTTACCACCAACGTGCGATCGACTGTACTGTCGTTGGTTCGCACTACTTCTGATTTATATACCCATGTAGGATTACAATAAATTAAATTGACGAATTTTTAAAACCTAACAAAAAGTTTAATCAATGACAAGGATTATAAAAAAAGTTTAAAAAAATATGTTTTTTTGCGTCATGAACACGCAACACCTTCCCAAGTAATATTATTAAGCCATAAACAAAGTATCCTCATGTCTAGATTTATTCATAAGGTCCTTCATAAATACTATGAACATTTATAGTTTTGGAAACATCAATATTCTAAATGCCAATACACGATCATGGCTGCAGAGGGTCAGCACGAAGCTCTATGCACTTTTAACTTGTACATTTTGATGTAGTCACTACGTTACCACAATTTATTTGTTGTTAGTAGCGGGCAGCAAGAAGCTATAGTCTAACCCTTTGTCACAGTCTAGTATACACCTTTAAAAGAAATAGATTAGGTACCAAGTCTCTGACGGGAACCATGGTTTTGTAACGTTAAGTCAATATTTTCTTTGGAGCTTTGACGCGTGAAGTTTATTTCCTGGGCTCTTTTTCGCACTTGTATAACAATTCACACATGGACATGATCATCTTCCATGATTGTGTTAATCTTACATCAAGACAGTTTGAAAACGGGTTGTGAGAATTTTTGTGACTGTAGATACCTATCTAGGTATACCTACCTACATCCATATATTTTGTCAACCGATTGCCGCACAAAAATACTCATAGTATCAAACACTTCCTCCTCTTTAGTCGTTTATAAACTTCTAAGTCTTCATTGGGACTTCATGAGTTCCCTTTTAGAAAATAAATATAAAAAAATTTGTTCCAAAAGTAGGTACAGAGCTCCGTACTCCAATTACTTCTTAGGGTTCCGTACCTCAAAAGAAAAAAACGGAACCCTTATAAGATCACTTCGTTGTCCGTCTGTCTGTCAGTCTGTCAAGACCCTTTTTCTCAGGAACACATTGAGGTATCAAGTTGAAATTAATATCAAATACGTAGGTATAATATGGTCCCTTGAAGCTCTATAAAAATCAAGCTTCTAAGTCAAGCCTATAAAAATACAACCATTTATGTGACAGACATAGGAAGAATATAGTTTTACCAGCATTATAGGTAAAACTACGTTCTTTAAAATGCATGTAAGAGTATGTCGGAGTATGTAATTGCATATACAAGTGTAAATTATAGTACTGATAAGTAATAGATGTCAGTACAGTGTTATAAAAATATTACAAATCATGTCCACGCATTAGGTACATTTTCTAAGCACCTATTCACAAAGTTATCACACTTCAAATTGAATGAGTATTTCTTTAGTCGAAAGTTCAAACAACATTATTTGATTACTACCGATTACCAAACAATAATAGCTTGTTTATTTTACACAAAGATTGACTAATACCTGTCTGGACTCCTCAGCTTATGGATCCCAAAATATACACTTGTTTAATATCATACCTCATAATGATGAAGCACAGTTGCAAACAAATACCACAATTGGCACCAAGATTTCAGTTAGCAGGGAACTTGAAACTATTAGAACTTCCCTTCTCTCCTAAATCCACCCAACTATTTTGGGTGAAAAAGTGGGCATGTGATGAGGAGAAACTGATGAATATACATGGTAATGGATTGAGAGGGAGGGGAAAGCCAAAGAAAAGATGGATTGATGTGAGGAATGACATGAAATAGAAAGCTGCCTGACGGTTGACAGGGGAGAATGAAAGAAGAAAACGCGGTGCGCGGACCCCACGTAACATGGGATAAGGGCAGAAAGATGATGATATTGTCCGTAAAAAACCGCTATTAGGGATAGCTAAATGCACTGCAAAGAGCATTACCATTCTTTCCATTAAAACCAAAAGGTACTTTAAAATGTAAGTCGTAGTATCACCATCTATAGAGTAGTCTTGCGTTAGATTTCTTCATCGGGAAAGGTGCAATTTAGCAAAAGAAATTGGTGACGTACACAAGGTATAGGTGTAGGTAGGTAGGTTGGTGGTATTTTCTTTTATATGTTTACATAACTCTGCTGAGGGATGATGCCTTGATTTAACTGTCGATTTTTTGAAAAAAACTACTCCTATGTGCAAAATCCTACCCGTTTTAGAATAAGAAAAGGAAATAGCACCTATGTATAATGAGTTAATGACCTAACTGCAAAGTGGTGGCTCAATAAGGTGTTCAATAAAACTAATCAAGCGGTGTTTCTTAATTCGCGGTTTTCTAGTGCAGACAATTTTTTGTAGTTAATGCTCGTTATAAATATTTACCATGAAGGCAACGAGAAGAATAGGTACGCTCGTTTGCGTTAACCTCTGTGTGGTCTCATCTTAATGTGAACCAACGAGTCTGGCCTTAAGCAAAATCAGTTGGTTGATGCTGACCCGAAAAGCAAGTTCGACTGGTAACCTATCCCATTGTAAAATATTATTTCGTTTGTTTAAAGTATCTATTTAAGTCCTGTTGATATTTCTGGGATGGATTCGCAAGAAAGTATGTTCATTGTCGGCTGAATCGTGTGGGAATATGTGAAACAATTGTTCTTTAGTGTTCGAACAAAACAACGATTTACATACAAAACAAAAGCCAATTTTTGGATTCTGTCAACCAAAATCGAAAAGGGAAACTTTCTTGAATGGTAATTACCTAATTACAAATTCCTTTTTTGTTTATTTAAAAGGAATGGTCACGCTGATTGTTGATCTTCGCACGTCGAGTACCGAAGGGCGCGTGGACGCAATTAAAATACTTCACGACGAAAGCGGTTTCAATTTTGGTCAGTGATCCGATTCTACGGGCCTACTCCCTAAGTTCGTCCGTTCATCCGTCCGTCCGTTTATCCGTCCGTCTGACTTAACGATCCATCAAAATAAGTGTAAAAGTTAATTTTATACCATTCCCCCTCTAAAAAGCTTATTTTATTCACTGAAAACAGTGAATAAAAAGCACTTTTACTCACTGTTTTGATGTTTGAAAATGGAACACACCAATGTGTTCGACCACAGATTTAGAGTACCTAGGCTAGATACGGCATGTTATTAGATAGTATGAAAACCGAACGTTTCATCTTTTTTATACCTACGATAACTTCACCCCAGCCATTTAGTGATGTGCTCAAAGTAAACAGAACTGTTTAAATCGCTAAGCATCACTGAGCTAACTGACTTTTTTTTAGTAAGAACAGTCCCACATGCAGGGCACGCTTGGTCGTGGCTTGCCGTATCTAGTGTAAGTGTAATCTTTGTATTCGACCTATATTGATGTGTTCTAAATTCAATTTGATTGGTCGACATTTTCGACAAGGAGTTTGCATTAGAATAAAAACTGTTTTATGTTCTTTGCTGTCCTTAGTAAATTGGCGCTATTTTGAATACTGTAAGTTGTACGAACACAAAGTTTAGTGTTACTTTAATCTTTAATTTTGTGTTTGTTTAGTGTTGTTCTAATCGATTAAAAGTGATGAAGATGTGTTATCACCTGAGTTTATGAAAGAGAGGGTGGCCGATATAGTGGAAAACTTGCTACCCAAAAAATCACGGCTGGCTTACATCAAAGCCAATTTAACTTTCCTTTTTCTTCATTATATTATTATGTCTATTTTAACTTAAATCTTTCTTTTTCTCGTAGTCATGGTATAAAGTATAGTATGCAACTCTTGAATAAAACGGATTTATATCGAGGGCCATGAATCACTCGCGTAGCTCAGAATTCTAACACTTGAATCACTCGCTACGCTCGTGATTCATCTATGGCCCTCGCTTTAAATCCGTCCTTTATTCACTAATTGCATAATATACTATTTTCGAACGGGCAAAAACACATCGGGAGTAGGGACTACTGTCGTATCGTGTTGCAATTCATACTTCGTTCGGGCCCCGAACCAATCATACGTCCGTCGGTGATACGAAGTAGGAAACGCCCGTAACGAAGGCCGAAACTACGGACTTGGTGCTAAAGGAGTAAACCCCCTGAGCTTTGGAAACGAAAGCTTTTGTTTTATCCCGAAATCGGATGAAGTAGGAGTTATACTGACAACTTAGAACTTTTACCAAATTCATTTTGTTTGATTTAGAACTCGCAGTGATCGAGTTTCGGAAATTTAACTAGTTTTTAAATAGTCTATTACATACATAAAGTCACGCCTTCTTCCCATGAGGGTAGGCAGAAAGTATGGAACCCAACCGGCTAAGATACTTACATACTCCTTTTGCATCGATTACGTTCATCTGGTCATACACGCACGCCCTGGTTGTTAGTACTACGCACCTGACTTTCTGAAGAAGTCACGCCCCATCGTTTAGTTGACGACCCTTCCCGGTGTTTTCACTCACATTTGCCTTAAGTCTATTATTGAGTGAAAATTTATTGAGTTTTTAGTCTATTATTGAGAATTAGTCTATTATCGAGTCAACATTAGGTATCCAATCATAGGTATAACATTGTCATTCGAAGTTTCTCCAAAGTTCTCACGGCTATAAATAGCCAATTAGTAAATATTATATTGTTTAATAAACATATTATTTAAATGTTTTATTCATGTCGCAGTTGTATATTAAACAAGAATTACATAACTCTTCGTGTTACTAAATAAATAGATATTATAAGTTATTTATAATAAAGCTAAAGAGTTTGTTTGATTGTATGTTTGGACGTGCTAATCTGGAACTACAAGTCGGATTTGAAAAATTGTGTTTGTGTTGTGTGAAGGCTATTTATTTATTTATATAGGCTATTTAACATTGCGCTAGGGCCCTTGGGTCGTGGGTGCCGCCGGGGTCGCGGGTTGTTCGAAAGAGATACCGTGGCCCTGGCATAGGCAACTGAAGGAACACGGGTGGGTTTTAGTCAGTAAATGTCTAACACCTTTTCGCTCCACCCAGAGCGGGAGAAGTCATTTGATGACTTCCCATCCACAGAAAAAAGGTCCCTTAGAAGCCGAGCAAAAAGAAAAAAAAAGTCAGAAAGAACGCAATGCAAAAACGAAGTAATAGCGCGAGCAGGCGATGCGGTGCGACGGGGTGGGTCGAAGGAACAAGAAATTTCACGCGGACGAAGTCGCTGGCAGAAGCTAGTGAGCTATAAAAGCGAACTAACCTTTGATATGCCATCTTCGTCGTTCGTAATACACTGATTATTACAAAATATTCCATTAAAATTGTACCTAGCTTGATTAGTTTTGAATGTTTGAAAACATGAGACGATAGTTCTTTGAGTTAATTTCGTAAAATATCTTACATTTAATATTATTAGTAAAGTTTTTAGACAACAATCAAATATTGTTTTGCAATTTTGCCTACAAGACAATAGTATTTCGCAAAAGTTAACAAATACTAGAAACGTAGGTGTATCTATTTGTAAGCTAGGAGGACAGTCATAAAATTAAATCTTGGAGATTTAACGATAATCTTATTTCTCGCTAATCCTAAAACAGTAGAACTTCAGCAAACATATGTCACAATAGTGATGATACGAAGCTTTAAACGAACCCATTGTGTTTTCACTCACGTATTATTTCTTAATCCGTCTGTCATGATTTTTGAGTCAGATTTTATTATGTTCAATTATATTTACATTGAAGTACTACTACACATGAAATCTGCCACTTCGTAATGCATTTTGTATAGAAACAGCTTCCTTGTATGACTACAATTAAATTTTTGTTCAAGCTAAATACAACGGATCTTAAGCGTTACATAAGTCGTTGAATTCTACGTTCAACTTAACGGTAGGACAACATTTGATAAGAACAAAACAAGTGAACATAAAGTACAATTAAAAATAAACGTGTATTCCGTTGCGATGTATGAACGATGAGACAAGATAATAATGCTGTTAACATATTTATTTTATATTACATAATAAACAAACGTACGAATGATGGAAACCCATTTTCAATTAATTCATATCATTAACACATCCTGCAATTATTGTGCATACAATTACCGACAACAACAGACACAATGTCTAGCTTTCAGTAAATAATAAAAAGCGAACTTTACAAGGTACCAAAGAGAGTGCATTGTGTTCTTTATTGCTAATAACCAGTATTTTGGCTAAACTAAATTCAATACACATTAAATTAATGCCACTTAACTAATACAAAACACGCATCATAAATCATAGAACCTACTGTTGATTAGCGGCCATTTCCAAAGTTCCCAAAAAAGTTCTGAGGTCTCTTGAACACATAGAGTGTATCTCGGAGCGCGTCACCGCGACCCATCCTATATGATGTCAGACATCTGCAAGTGCCTGCAACTCGGGATATATATAAAATGGACGATCTTACACTAGTTACTCATTCGTTAGTTTGAACTCAAGACGAATACTAAGCATCATGCTCAAATACGTGAGTCGAGATTTTTTATTTATTTAATTATAATAAGCACTGAAAGATTTAATGTTTAAATGGTTTTTTAGTAATTAGTTGTTGAAAGTGTGTCGTGTCTCATGTGATGCATCTGTAAGATGTGGTAATGGTCGTAAGATGCGCAAAAACAATGGGTGGAGGTGTCATACCGGAGTGACTTGATGAATCCTGACCCCAGGGTTACGTTGCAACCGCTGGTCTGTTATTATCGTGCCATCACGTGCTGTAATGCTTTATTTAGGATTTCAATATCTGTTGATTACAGAGTATTCATTTCGGTATAAGCAGTGAAGTTTCAGTGTGTCCTGAGTTGATTAATAATTAAAATAATTTAGATCTTTTCAAAGAAGCCTTTTGCTGACAAGTTAGCGAGCCATTCGTTTCATTCCTTTCGTCTTGCTGAAGCAAAAGGGCATGTAGTTTATATAATGCACTTAGTATAATGCCTATTTTTCGAAAGTTGGTCCTTTGACTCGCTAACAGTTAACAATGGGTCATCAGTTAAAACTGTAAACGTTTACGGTCGCTACTTAACAGTTAGCATTACATTTCTATAGCCAAAATCCATTGAACAAATGAGGTTTGTTTAATTAAACAGCTTATTCGCTTTATTTTAATGTAATTTAAAAACCCAAAAAATTAATAATTTCGCGGGCTACCACTGCGCATCCCCCTTAATTAGCAAAGTATTGGAATTGCTGTCCTATAATTGCCTTATTCTAATATTTAAATATAGTTAAATAAATTAGTAAAAATGTAATTTATACTGGCTCGAGAGTAAGGAGAAAAATTAAAGTATTCAAGTCTTCAAAAACATTAAATTAAAATTTCAATATTAGTTATATCAAATTTAAATGTTTTACGTAGATTTAGGAGTTTGTTCTTCACCAAACTCCTAAATCTACGTAAAACATTTTCAATTTACGCTTATTAACAAATTCTGAAAGGCTTTGCCTTTCAGAATTTGAAATTTGCCTTTAACAAATTTTGAAACTCCTTAAAGTTAACGCAAAAAGATATGATATTTTTGTAGTCAGCTGTTAAAAAGCTTCCTCTGGCACATAAAAGCTGAGTAAACACACCAAAACAAACGAGCGCGGCACAATAAGCACTCAAACAATTGCTCAACCTTATCATCGAGCAAAATACTTGTAAACTGCGAAAACGTTTAACAAATATTGTTTTAAATGTGTAATATTTGTACAACGCATGTGCATGGGTTGTACTCAGAAAGGCGTTACACTCGAATGCTTTGTAAGAAGGCAAATGTATTTAAGATGTGGCACTCGGCAGCTTCAAAGGCATATAAGGATACATTTTACTATCGCGGCTTTACTAAACTTCCAACTAAATGATTGTGCTTAGTATATTTTAATTTGAATAGAAGCCAAGAAAATGGCTCGGTGTATAAGTTTGTAAAATCATTGAGACTGACAATAATTTTCTACAACTGACAAAATATGACAGAAAATCTATTATACCTACCAGTTATTAGTCTAATTGAGTGTCATCTATGTACTAATATCCCCAATAATCTATACCCAAGTTTGCAAAAATTGGAATTTGAATCATTTTGCTTCAAAATTATTCGTTGTCCAGAAAACAAATGTTTGTATATAATGAAGCAATGGTTTAGCAATTTGCTTCAAAATGATACAAATTCCGATCGATGTGTGTTCCGCAATGAGGGTGCAGGACATAGTGAATTAGAATTAGATATCAAAAAAACGAATACAAAAAATATATTTAAAAAATAATAATAACGTCAAATTTCTTTTTAAACAGGTTACATTGGTTTGCGTGCTAGTAGCGGTCTGCGCAGGCGCACCGCAGAACCCACAAGACGTGCAGATCCTGCGCTTCGATAGCAATGTCGAGCCCGATGGTTACAGCTTCGCGTAAGTAATCTTACATCTTTCCTTTACAAAAATTTACTATGGTTCGTGTGAAAACACGTATAAATTCAGTTTACTGAGTAACTAATAATTTCTTAAGGACTATCATCGTAAACACTGATACGAAAGAAGTGACAGATCTGTAGTTTTGGACTGCAGATTTATAACTTCCTTAAAAGATGAGTGCACTGCTACAGACAGAAACTTCTGAACGACGACGTTTGAAGGTGAGGTGCTACGAAAAATAGAAACTTAATTGTGTCCTATTTATTACTCGCACCCAAGAAACGGCCAAAGAAAGAGAGATAGACCACAGAAAAGGTGGGATGATGACATCAGACAGGTCGCTGGAACGACACAGAGCAGAGTGGCCAGAGAGAGACAGGAATGTAGAAGGTTGGGCGAGGCCAGACATTTTAATGTATAACAAGAAAAGTCTTGACTTACTGACTAACTCACAACGCCAAGCCCAAACCATTGCACCTAGAAAGCTGTAAGTTTGGACAGCAGCGATTCCCTTCATAATGTAAACAAGGAATAAGGAAGGATTTTTGCTCCCGTGGTATTTGTTCCGACATCCAGGTGGGTGAGCCCGCGCTGGAAGTGCTAGTACAAAATATAAGCAAACGCCAAATACGAGACTAAAGACTACATTGTGTTTGTCCGAATAAAATGGCTATTATTAAAAAATAAAAAATTATTACTTAATGCTTGAAACCTTGATAAAAAGAAGAAAAAGGACAGAAGCTTAAACGTTTCAAAACTTTGAAGAAATATTCAAGTATGCCATTATAGCATCCCGCGGACAATAGTCCCCTGGTCTGTCCCGTGTGTGTCGCAAACAATACCTAAGGTACTCACGTATGTGTACAGACCACCTGGTATTTGGCACACGCCACTTGGTGCTGATAACCATCATATAACTAATTACTCGTTTCCTATAAGGCTACAGGTCAAATGATAAGATCAACCTTTGAGTAATTTAAACTTTTTTGATAATTGACATTTAAAAATATTTTCTACGATACTTACAAGTAAAAGTTCAAAAATTAAGAGATTAATTAACAATATTTAGTTACTGACACCATCATTAAATACGACACCCAAGGTATTGAAATATAAACATAATTACTTAATCAGGCGGTAAATGTAACCGTTTGTTGTGAAACGAGCCGAGTTAAGAGTAGGTGATGACCCTTTGTGATGTAACCACCTAACATTATACAACTCCCATTGTAAGCCATAAAAATACCATACAACCATTTTGAGACTTAACAAATAATATCGAAAGGTTTTACCTAATTATGCAATAAGGAAAGTATTGAGGAAAAAAACATTTAATTGTATAACCTTTTTAAATATTTAATCAAGATTAAATAATAAATATATAAATATTAATAATTTTATAGCCTGATTGTAAGCTTCACTCACTCTTAAAAATAATACAAAAATTAGATTATGAAACAAATTATCGGACGCGCGTTGAAGTCTTTTGTATGGAAAATCTTTATGAGTTTGTCAATAGAAACAAATTAATATTTTATTAATATAAAGAAAACAAAAAATCGCAATTTTTAGGTTATCTGATTGAAAGCAATTAAGGACCCCCCGATACAGGACAGGACCGAATTTAATCTCGCAATAGTTAAAATCTAGTTTAACTATAAAATCATACCTACTCTCCTGTGATAAATATAATTATATTAAATGTTTTATATTCAGGTAAATTATAGCTGCAATGAATAAAAATATTGATTTTTTGGAAATATACTTCAACTTATAAATAAACAGGAAAAAGGAAACTTTTAGTTACATACAAATCAACGTGAGCTCTGTTAATTATTATAATACCATTTAAAATAATAACACGTATTATGTACTTCGATGTATATTTTTAATGCAACCTTGTTTTTTTTTTCTACAAAGAATACCATGTCCATGATGTCTAATGACATGGGACTGTCATTAGACATCAATACGATTCCGGGATCAATTCTAGGTCAAGGACAAGACCTATTAAATTATTATCTTCTAATCATATGCTTCTTTATAAATCTAAGTATAGACCAGTCATAGATTAGATTAGCTATAACTGTAATGGTAAACACCTAAGGCAGATCTCACAGCTCAGTATCAGTAGGTTCCTTAATGATGACATTTAGGAAACTACTAAGAAAATATAACTTCATATTTTTGCATTTATTCTTATCAAAGTAATTAAAAATTTCAAATTTATTAAGTCGTACTTATTTATCATGACTTGCTAAATTACATGTCAGTACACAAAAATTATATTTCTTCTCTTCTACAGCTACGAGACCAGTGATGGTACCTCCAGACAGGAGGAAGGCAAGCTCGACAACCCTCAGTCAGAGAATGCAGCGCTGACAGTCACAGGATCGTACGCATACGTCGCTCCCGACGGCAAGCACTACACCGTCACCTTCACCGCAGGACCCAACGGCTTCCAGCCCAAGACCTCCCTAGGACAGTAGGACCACACACCGAAATAACCTGTAAATAGTTAATACTACTCTCAACAGTAGAAAAACTACTATCATCAGTAGAACAACTACTGTCACCAGTAGAAAAACTACTATCATCAGTAGAATTGTATACTTAACAACAGTAAAAAGAGATCTCAGTTAAGGGATCTAATTCTAAATTCACGTGCCATAAGGACGTCTTTTTGTAATTTTGTATATTTTTTTGTATTTTCAATAAATTTTTTTTCTTATATAAAATTTACTTATTCGCGCCTGAACAAATAATAATATATTTCTTAAATTTTAGTTAGAAGGTTGAGACGCGAGAGCAGTCTGTTATGTTTTATCATCAAAAAATAACAATGAAAATCTATTTTTTTTTTCTTATATATTAATTATTATTTTTTTACTTAAGAGTTAATTACCTGCATTTCGAATTCAAAAGTCTTGCTTTAGTAATTTGGTATTTTATGATTCCAAACTTATACTGTTTCACTCGAATGCCTAATTTTACTTCACATTAATTAAGATGATATTTTAACTTAAGATTCTACGTAGCTATAATATGTATACACTACAAAGCAGTTTTACTATTATAAAAAGGTTTGTAGCTATTCACAAACGTTTCGTTTATTATTATTTGATGACACAAACGTGCTGACTAGCTCACAAGGACGACTGGTAGCGAATCACGAATGTTTTAAAGAAATCTAACTTTTGAAACATTTTACGTAACATACATGCAATTTTAAAACTCGCTATTATCACTACAATTTTATCCTCGACTTTACGCAAGTCTTACTTTTTGTGTACCTATGTTTGTGTTTTTTAGCTTTTTTATTGAGTTTTGTTTAGACGAAATACCTGTAACTCTACAACAGTCGTGATTATAAAAGATGAAAAATGGGCCTTCTAATGACAATCACAGCAATGAACGCTTTAATTACCACATTAGGAATCGGTATCAGTGATCGCGCTACTCACAAGCAGTACGTTGTGGTAGAGGTGGAGAGGGACAAAAGGTTATATGTCATTGTGGGCGGCGTCTGATTAGCCACAGAGGTTAAATCGAGGTTCCCGGACAGCGACGTTACGACGCGATTCTGGTACATCTATTTCCATGAAGTTTTTATAGAAATTATTCTACAAGAGTCATAACAGGTGTGTGTGGACAATCAAGCCACTAGCAAGTCGTTAAACTGCGAGTGTTTTTACTTTGTTAAATACATACTTACATGTAACTCAAGTTAAATATTTACAGCAGACGTTACAAAATCATGGTTCGGTGTCATCGCAGATTTGTAAATGAAATTACTTGATATAAATATTACGTAAAATTCATGTTTTTCTATCGAATAATTAACTGTATGTAGGAACGTCATTTCCATATATACCTTTGTTTAAATGACATTTACCATTTTGTTTTAAGCTTGGCAAAAAATAACAGTTTTTTAAAGTTTGGAATGGACTAAGGCCAACAAAGCTTTCAGGGTTGTACAACAAATTTTAGAAACGAGTCATTAAAAATAAATTAACTAAATTAAATAATTAAATAATAAAAAAAAAACCTTAAATTCATTATTATTAATCGATTGTGGTTTCAATAAAAATCACAATCGATTCATTGATTTTTAATGACTTTCTATAAAAACATGCTTTAGACTACAACTATTTAACTTTAAACAGGCAGCAGGACTATTGCAAGCCGTTTACAAGTTAGCGCAATAACATTAGGCTTAGAAACTTCTCAGCTAGTGTTCAATGTATGTTTCGTAAATGTGTCTAAATGCCAACGCACACAAGACGCATCGTGAAGGTTCTTGCATCCGTTTGCGTACCTAAGAGTTCGTTTGCGTACCGATAAATTTTGTGTCTGAATGGCAATATTATGTATATTTTTAGGGTTCTATACCTCAAAAGGAAAAGACGGAACCCTTGTAGAATCACTCGTGTGTCTGTCTGTCGGTCTAGCCTGTGCGTCTGACACAGCCAATTTGCTTCGAATCTAATGGACCGATTAAGTTGACTACACATAATGCATTTCTGTGATCCAAACACGGACGTGCAACGTAAATAAATTAATTTTGACTATATGGGTCACTTTTGGAGGGCATAAAAATAAAATTTAAAAATCGTTTTGCAACCTGTACGTGTGACGTGTCAAATGAAAGAGGTTACTGTAAGGCACTCAAATATTTATCTCAGAAAATAGTTCTATACTTCTAATTACAGGAAAACTTATAAGAAGTCAGTACAAACTTATATTTGCAGTTGGAATGTATGGGAGAACCTGTTTTTCATGCTATTTGCCTTAACAGGATTCGAGAGAGGTGCAAGAAGAGATTTGTTGAAACCCTTTCCCCGGGCTTGGCTGGTTTTCGTAGGTTGAAGTATATTGGCAAACTAAGTATCTAATGGGCAACGGCTAGTTTGTATCTTTGACTTCCTGAACAACATTGACATGACATTATTTTGGTAGTTCACATAAATTCAAATAGAAGTTAGCTTAGCTGACATCAAGTGTCAATTATTATAAGAGTCATATTACATTTCGATCGTGATTTTTGCGTAAATTGGCCAATTTTGCCGTTCTTATTCTTAGAAACTGAAAGATTTTAACAACTTTGACTTATTGAGTGGTGGAAAATAGTTACTAGTATAGCGACTTAGCTTTTCTCAATTTTTTTCTTATCTTTAAAAATAAAGACAAAATCCCAAATCAAGTTTTTCATAAATGCGCGTCTGCATTTTCTCGAGCTCGTAGATTTAATGTAGACTGTACATAAGCAAATTTAATTAAATCAATTAATAGTATATTTAAATAATGGTTTAGTTTATTATTCAGAATTTTTAAATATGTATGGAATAGCTGTAAAAAATCCTATTCAAAACCGTAAAACTACTATACATTTTACAATTAACTGTAAATTTCTCTTACATTAACATTGTTACGTAAAATTTATACCAGAATAAACGTTAGTTTATAAGACATTAAAATTTTATAATTTAAACAAAAGAAAATATAAAACTCAAAATAAACGTAATTAACTGCCAAAACTAATCTGTCAAAACGCAATTTAGTGGTAGGACTATTATGTACTTCCACAAGCAACATCAAACAAATTACCATAATTTCCCAAAATCCATACTTCCATACTAATATTATAAATTCGAAAGTAACTCTGTCTGTCTGTCTGTCTGTCTGTCTGTCTGTCTGTCTGTCTGTCTGTCTGTTACCTTTTCACGCCTAAACCACTGAACGGATTTCGATAAAATTTGGCAAGGCTATAGATGGTATCCTGGGGACGGACATAGGCTACTTTTTTTTTCAAAAATAATCTTACAGGGGGTGATATAGGGGATGAAAGTTTGTATGGGAAACTCAGTATTTCTTAAGTTAGGGATGTGAAAATTAAAATGTATGCTTTTGATAGGAAATTAAGAAATATGTGGTTCAGCGTTTTTGAAAAATCATCCCCTAAGGGGTTAAAATAGGGGTTGATTTTAAAATTTACAAAACTGCACGGATTTCGATAAAATTAGGCAAGGCTTTATATAGCATCTTGGGGAAGGACATGGGCTACTTTTTGCCTTAAAAAATAATACTACAGGGGTATGAAAGTTTGTATGGGAAAATCAGTATGTCTTAAGTTAGGGATGTGAAAATTAAAATGTATGCTTTTGATAGAAAATTAAGAAATTTGCGGTTCAGCGTTTTTGAAAATTCATCCTCTAAAGGGGTAAAATATAGTAAAATAGGGGTTGATTTTAAAATTTACAAAACTGCACGGATTTCGACAAAATTTGGCAAGGCTGTATAAAGCATCCTGGGGAATGACATAGCATACTATTTTTTTCAAAAATAATACTACAGGGGGTGATATAGGGGATGGAAGTTTGTATGGGAAACTCAGCATTTCTTAAGTTAGGGATATGGAAATTTAGATTTATGCTTTTGGTAGGAAATAATGAAATAAGTGGTTCAGCGTTTTTGAAAAATCATCCCTAAAGGGTGTAAAATAGGGGTTGATTTTAAAATTTACAAAACTGCACGGATTTCGATAAAATTTGGCAAGGCTTTATATAGCATCTTGGGGAAGGACATGGGCTACTTTTTGTCTTAAAAAATAATCCTACAGGGGGTGATATAGGGGATGAAAGTTTGTATGAGAAAATCAGTATGTCTTAAGTTAGGGATGTCAAAATTAAAATGTATGCTGCTTTTGATAGGAAATAAAGAAATATGCGGTTCAGCGTTTTTGAAAAATCATCCACTAAGAGGGTAAAATAGGGGTTGATTTTAAAATTTACAAAACTGCACGGATTTCAACAAAATTTGGCAAGGCTTTATATAGCATCCTGGGAAAGGAAATAGGATACTTTCAAAAACAATATTACAGGGGGTGATATAGGGGATGAAAGTTTGTAAGGGAAACCCAGTATTTCTAAAGTTAGGGATAACAAATTCATGCTATTGGTAGGAAATTAAGAAATATGCGGTTCAGCGTTTTTGAAATATTATCCCCTAAGGGGGTAAAATAGGGGTTGATTTTAAAATTTACAAAACTGCACGGACGTCGATAAAATTTATGCTTTTGATAGGAAACAAAGAAATATGCGGTTCAGCGTTTTCGAAAAATCATCCCCTAAGGGGGTAAAATAGGGGTTGATTTTAAAATTTACAAAACTGCACGGATTTCGGCAAAATTTGGCAAGGCTTTATATAGCATCTTGGGAAAGGACACAGGAAACTTTCAAAAACAATATTACAAGGGGTGATATAAGGGATCAAAGATGGGAAACCCAGCATTTCTTAAGGTAGGGATATAAAAATTCAAATTTATGCTTTTGGTAGGAAATAAAGAAATATGTGGTACAGCGTTTTTGAGGGGGTACAATAGGGGTTGACAAATGTTTGTGTAACTACCTCTTTTTAAGAGATTTAAGGGATTGGAAATGTAGTCATAGTTCGAATCTTGAGGTAACATTTAGTCTTTATTTCATTCGAAGTTTTTACGAGGAAATTATTTGAACGAGTGGACACTCGGACAAAAGTTATTTGTTATTAGAGCGTGACTGGCATAATAAATTTTAAGTAATTAACAAAGTCCCCCCGCCGCGTAAGTGTGTCTGTTTGAATGCGATAATGTCAAAAAGTACCGAATGGATTTTCATACGGTTTTCTCCAATGAACGGAGGGATTCAGTGTAATTCATTATGGTTTTTTGTAAATTGGCTGAAATATGACGACGACTGTTGAAGATGTCGGAAAAAATCATGCCGACTGGTAGCTTTATGCCTACTATACACGGTAACGATATATCGTAGCGATTTGAGTTTGTACAGTTATATCGGACGGCCCTATGTTTTCCACATGTACGTTCCCATGGGATATTTTCCGACATCCACGCGGGCGAAGCCGCGGGCAAAAGCTAGTATTATCATAAACTACTGCAGCAAACGCTAAGGCATTGGCAGCGACGTAGATACACGTAAGCAGTTAAGTATGTATAAAGCAAAAGATTATAACTACGTGTATTTCCGTTTTCCATACAGCCTCGAATCAGTTAGTAAAATTGAGAACTCGAATGACCAAGTATGCATAAGATTCACAGTTGGTTTTATAAATTAACTAGCTGAAACCGACAGACGTTGTCCTGTCCCAATTTCAATAATTCAAAATTCCCATAGAAAATCCACTTTCAATTTTCTCCTGACAATGATAAACACAATAAATAAAGAATTAGCGAAATTGTTATATCTGTTTACGCGTGATGCGATGACCAAGGGAAATAGGGGTTCATTTATATATATATAGATAGATAGTGACCCGCCCCCGTGGTGACATGTCAAATCATCTATATTTCTATGCTACATAAGATCTAAGATAAGTTTTAATGCTTAACACATGGACCTGCCGGAATAAATTCTATGAATGATTGTGAAAACCACAGAAACCTAGTACTTTAGAAGAACTAAGCGGACACACAGACATACACGAAAAGCTACTTTGTTATAAACTATTCATAAATAAAATTACGCAACGTTCGAGTATTTGTCATCGTGCGACAGATGGCAGTGTATGTCGCACTCTGACACGAGTGCTTGAACCTTCGATATTTAAAACGATTACAAAATAACTGTGACGAAACCTACAACCTTTTGTACATAAATCGGTGGTGGGATCACTGCGTTTGCTAAACTGTAGAGTTTTGGTTTACGATTTTTTTTTAACTGATTAGGTTTGACGTATTGAAGACGGTTATGATTGGTAATTAGTTGAATGTAGGTTGGTAGGTACTGGAAAACATCTAACTACTTAATAATATTTGAGTGTCTATGGGATGCGTATCGAGTGTGGGAGATTATTTATTTAATATGTATCTAGCTCTAGCCGTCGTACTTACAACTCCTGGAGCTGGCTGGTATAGTCATTAATTTGGATCATAAAATACTTAATGCAAAAAAAAAACAGTTGTACTGGCCACAAAAATCCCCATAAAAAATACCATTTTAGAAAGCATGAACATCTAGGTATATCGTAATTCCACTAACAATTTAATCACAGCAATGTAGACTGAAAATGGCTACCACGAAACGATTCCAGTTTATGGTGTAAGGTGAAAATTTACAACAAATTAAGTATTCATATTTTAAAATTTATAAATTATAAATACGTGTATATAAAATGAATCATACGTATAACCTGGTATAACCTCATGAACTATTGAAAACCCTGCAGGAATTATAAGTTCTATAATGCACCTAAACGTGAATACTAGCTAAGAAAGGCTGAGGCGCTTAATAATACCTGAAAAAGCGCATTACTTTACCTACTTAACTTTCCCAAAAAAAGTATTCTTTAAATTGACGAAACTGCAACCGGAATTAATGATACCGGGGATACAGTTGACTATGAATGAGACTGATGGAATGTGGACTTCCAGGACTTAAAACCTACGAGCACAGCTGCCCTTAAGATATTGACATTGCGCCTATGCAATATTAGCAATCTATCATTGCTTTAAGAAAATTATCGATTTTGTAAGGCGTTAGTGAACGTAAAGAATACCTTCGAATTCGGAAGTCTTTTCAATAAGTAAAATACATTATTGGCAACTATTTCAAACATTATTTTGAATTGGTACTTCTTTGCGTTATGCAAATATATACTGAAGAATAAATCAAAGCAATCGGATTGGCCAACTAGTAACGATCGACACAGCTAGATGGCGTTGGTGACCTGAGTCTAGAGATCATCGATTTACCAAAAATATGTAAATTAAATTCATGATAAGATGACATCATTTATAACTGGCTATTCGTTATAATTCCATTAACACGTACTTCAAACTGAAAGTGCTCAACCAGGATGTGCTTAGGATTTAAAAAATATTCTGTTTTGAATACTAATATCCCACAATGTCACTTTAATATTCTAGATTCAAAGATACGTTCTTTCTTAAAATTATTTGACATACGTAGATTAATGTACCCTCAGTATTAGCCAATGAGTCCCACTTAACGCAAGTAGTCGACTGCGTGGCAGAACAAGGTGAAGCAGATGCAAGATGAACAAGGTAGGGAGATGGCATGCTCCTACTGACTGGACTGGCCATCATTAGCAGAGAACAGAAGTGGTAAGTGAAGTGGAAAAGGGAGGAGGCCTTTGGCCTTTTTTTTTTGTGGATGGGAAATCATCAAATGACTTCTCCCGCTCTGGGTGGAGCGGAAGGGCGTGGCAGACTGTTACTGACTAAAACCCACCCGTGTTACCTATGGCAGGGCCACGGTATCTCTTTCGAACAACCTGCGACCCCGGCGGCATTGGCCCTATCGGACCCCATCGTTTTGCTGACATCTCTTTGAGGCACGCGTGGAACACAACGCACCGTTGACCCGGGCCTGGTCCTTACCGGACGGCGAGCTACCCACTACTCGCCATCCGCAAGCCCGCGCCTACGGTGGCCGGGAATCGGCTACCGATTCCCACCGCCCAGGGCGTCTCCTGCGGGAGGCCTTTGCCCTGCAGTGGGATACTGGCGACATGAATTAAAAGCGAATTATCCTCCTTACTAATTCAGGCTACAGGCCTTAAGATTCTAAACTATTATTCTGTTGATTTTGTTATAAATAGCTTAGTGTTTAATTAAGTCTACGATATTTAAATACAATAAGCTTATAATGATCTTAGAATTTAAGTCTACCGTAAAGACGTGACCGATGTCATCAATCGTGACTGCACTGAGTTCCTGAACTCCTTAGTCTCCACAACGCAGGCATTAGAAAGGTCATCCATGATATAATAAACAAAGCAAAGATTCTTCATGCAATTATTTATTACGCTTCACTTTGTGAATTTGCATGTATTACAGATAAATCATGTCAGTTAATGTAACCTTCAATGAAATGTTACATTATTCTGTCGTATTAAGAGGATACATCGAAGCGTGGTTTAGCTCGGTGTGTAAGTGAAATAGCGTTATGGCTGTCTAGTTTGACGCGCGAGATAGAAGACTCTTAGTCGGCGTTCCCACGAGCGTAATAAAATCGCGGCGGGATTTTATCGCGCACTGCATTTTCAACTCTCGTTGTTGAGCCGAGCGTTGAGAATCCAACCTAACAAAAACAGAGTGCATCCCAGCGCGACGAAAAACACACTGTTGGATTTTCAACTCCCGGCGCTAAGCAAAGAGTTGAAAATGCAGTGCGCGATAAAATCCCGCCGCGATTTTATTACGCTCGTGCGAACGCCGACTTACGCGCACCGGAACTAAACGCGCTTCGTTTTGAATGTAGATTTATCACAAAATGCTGTACTTAAATAAATGTTTAGCTTAGTAAGTTCTTAACATATTTTAATACCTTCGATTTATAGCAAATTTTACTGCACAATAAGGAACAGTTTACGTATAATCGTATAAAACAGTAAATAGACGGTGCTAATTTGGATTTTTTTCGGTAGAATCAGTTTTCAGTATTGTCAAGTAATCATGTTTCGGTTTTAGTACAGCAGTAGACAATAAATATAGTCAAATAACACATAATATGTAAAATCCAAATGATTGACATTTGGTTATATAGGAATTTAAAAACACAAAAATTGTCGATGTATCCCCTTAAAAGAATCGTTGATGATGGCGCTGAAAAAGATGCTGCTTCCTGTCCCCTATGAATAATACAAAAATTACTATCTACAACACACATGTACCCAAGCTAATCCTCAGTACAACAACGTATCTACAACTGTTTTGTTCAAATACATGACATTCTTTAGTGTTAACGCTATCCTTAGCGTTACCTTAAGCGTTAGCGTTAGCGTTAGTGCTATCTTTAGCGTTAGCATTTTAGCGTTCGCGTTTTAGCGTTCGCGTTTTAGCGTTAGCGTAAGCGCTAGCGTTAGCGTAAGCGTAAGCGTTATTTAAGCGGTTTGACAGTTGGAGGACCATAATACAAATAAGTGGAACAAAAGAAAATGTATACTACCCTTATATTTTAATACTAAATTTTTGGTTACAAAAAGTACCGAACGAACCGGGATTTATTTTGAATCCCGGTTCTTTTTTTACTGCGGTTCTATACCCTAATGACTATTATCATCTGCCTAGCCTTTTTCCAAAGTAACTATGTTGGTATCGGCTACCAGTCTAATCAGATGCAACTGAATACCAGTATTTTACATGAAGTGACTGCCTATCTGACCTACATATCCTAGTAACTGGGTAACACAACACCCCTTGATAAGAATGGTTGTCAGACTTTCAGGCTTCTGACTGCCCGTAACGACAATCAAAAGTCTACAAATGTTAGTTGGGGCAGGCACGGATGGGTCTCGATATCTAACGGATGGTCATCTATCCACCTCCGACCGACCTCGGTAAGCGTTGCTTAACCTTGAAGATCGAACCGTGCGGCTGTTATTGTTTAGCCACGAGACCCTAACTATTGCCCGGTTTCTGAAGAATTCTTAAATGGAGTTTAAACTCTCAATAGCTATTAATTCGACAAAATTATCTATTTAAGCGAATACCTTCCTTATGATCGGCTTTTCAGGAGGTCCATAAATAAACCCTCGATAGTAATACAGTCGGTGTTTAACACGTTCCGGGACACTTGACTATTTGCAAATGTAATGATATGACACTTCAAAATCCCATACATTTTGTCATACCGTCTACAGCCGTACTACCTCATTCGACACGCCGGCGCCGCGTACGCCGTGACACTAAATATCAACATCATTGTACTTGTATGGCTCAGTCTACGCCTGTCGGCGGTGTGCATGTGTTGTTTTGGTGCATAAGCACTGCGTATGTGTGTGTTGAAAAATGACTCGAAAAGAGTTTGCCGTGACACCCACGAACAAATGAAGTCGCGTGATGTGACACTAGATCATGTGCTTCTTAGAAATACTATGGGCAAGCAACGGCTATCGACGGTTTGCCAAATTACATGAAATAAAGTTCACCGCCCTTAGCCGTACTGTCACGTAACGATATACCGACATAACGTAAAGAGGCGGTCTGTCCCGGAAAGTGTTAAGCTAAATTCTTCTCTAACGACGTCTTGAAAACACGATATCGAAACTTTAATCATTATCGAATATATAGACTCCGTTTAAAAACCTCAGAAACCAGGCTAAGACAACCATTTAGTTTATAGCAAATAATAATAATATAATCCAAAATTATAGTCAAAGTTTATTTCGTAAATTAAAGCTACATTTAAACAAAGCTACATTTATTTATTTATTTTTATTTTGATGGGCTGAAGTCAAAAAGGAACCACCCGAAATTTATGGTTTCATGTGGCAATGTAACAGGTTCTAAATTATTATACAAGGACAATGTATTGGATGCCAACAAGGCGACCCTCTCGGGCCAGTCATTTTCAGCTTGGCTATCCATCCAATTATCCAGAAACTAAATTCAAAATTTAACGTATAGTATTTAGATAGTAATGTAGTCACCGTTTTGAAAGACTTACATCTCCTCAAACAGCAATTTAAATCTATTGGCCTGGACCATAACTCATCAAAAAAAGATAAAAGATAAGATAAAAAAGATAAAAATTTATTTATTTTCCACCACAACAAAGTGTGAACTTTACCCTTCTGACATTACCACTGAGTTTTTTTTTTATATATACAGGGTGGAATTTTGTAATGCCATCTGGAGGGAAAGTACTCTTAATACTGCAGATAGAAGATTTTAATCAAAGGAAACATTCCTTTATTTTTGAATAGAAAGCAAACTGCATTCAAAGATTTTCGAAAATTCTCTTCTCCCACACCCGGGAATCGAACCGGCTAAAATCTAAAAAAATTATACCCTGTACTTTTATTGCATCGATCGTTAGGGTCAATTATAAGGATGAAATCTCTCTAACAAACATGATAAATTAAATGAAAGGAAAACCAGGAAATCTGAAGTTACAAATTCAATGAGTCAAGTTAAAGCTCTTTAACTAACATCCATCTTTTGTAATGCAGACTCCTTTGCGACATACTCGTAGCTGCGTGTATGAGGTAATTTAAATAAGAGTTGAAGTTCAGAATACGATTTGTAATATTCACCACAACACTTTATTAAAGGTTACTAGAAATGAATTCGTTAAAAGAATAAATTTGTGTATCCATTTTTTGTAAATAATTAAATTAATTTAAGATTTCCTGGTTTTCCTTTCATTTAATTTATCATGTTTGTTAGAGAGATTTCATCCTTATAATTGACCCTAACGATCGATGCAATAAAAGTACAGGGTATAATTTTTTCAGATTTTAGCCGGTTCGATTCCCGGGTGTGGGAGAAGAGAATTTTCGAAAATCTTTGAATGCAGTTTGCTTTCTATTCAAAAATAAAGGAATGTTTCCTTTGAGTAAAATTTTCTATCTGCAGTATTAAGAGTACTTTCCCTCCAGGTGGCATTACAAAATTCCACCCTTTATATTACCGACAGACAATTGACCCTAGAGAAATTTAACGCAATATCCCCACAAATCAATAAATAAATAAGTAAATCAAAATAATTTAGAAAAAAGTTCACTGCACCTCGTAGGTTCCCCAATTTTAGAAGACAGCTTTTCTCCTTTCACCGACGAAAAAATGTAAAACTTCAACGAAATTTCGCACAGACTCTCTAAAATTATTTTACATTCGGCATTCACCCTGATTAGATACTGTTGTTTTGGCCTACATTATATTTATTTTCTACGTTCTTCCCCTTAATGGAAGCAAAAAATTTATCAAATTATTCACAGCACACTAACATCCATTTTGAATGTGCCCTTGGATAACCGAGCGTGGCTTCAAGCCACATTACCCAGCCGTTTTGGTAGCCTCGGCGTCCGCAAAATTACCAGTATTAGCTTACGAGTTCCTGTCCTCTATCCACATCACTAAAAAGTTCACCGGGAAAATGTTTGCCCCTAGCCTGGTTCACTCTGAAGTGCCGTGTGTGACCGACGCAGTGAACGCCTGGAAAGTGGCTTGCCCGGATACAAATCGGCCCGTGAACCCATCTTCCCAGAGGCAGTGGGATGAGCCGCTCGGGGACTGCGGGCGGCAAAATTGGGGCGTTGTCTTTGCTCGAGCAGTCAGGCTCAAAGAGGTGGCACGCATGACATACGCGCCTTAATGGGAGCACATGCGGTCGTGGGTTCGGCCGCACTTTGTGATGGGGCCCGCTAGGCAAGGCGGGCTGATACCAGTCGGGGTTGCGGCGAATGTACAAGTATCTCCCGGGACCCCGACTTATGGTACTAGAAGGAACAGTGGGGTTTTAGTCGGTAGAAGTCTGACATAACCCTACGTTGTTCCCAGACGGAGGGTAACCATGAGGATTTCCCCAGGAAAAAAAAAAGGTTGGTATTACGGAATAATCTTATTAATACGCCCACCAATACTGCTGAGCTTGTCCGCCTGCTGGCTGTGGGTGAGTGGGACTCAAGCAGATCTGGCTTCAGGCGCTACCGTCACCCAACATAGATTAGACACTATGCTGGATGACACCACCTTCCGGCTCGCTACCTATCTGCTTCTGGGCGCTCCGTGTGTGACCTCGCATCGCTGCCAATGCGGTGAAGGTGTCCACTACCTCGGATACCATGGCCTTTCCTGCAGTAATAGAGCAGGTCGTGTAGCACGGCACGCCAGTATCAATGACATCATCCGTCGTGCTCTTGTCACCCCCAGTTGGTGACAAGAGCACGACGGATGATGCCAACTGTTTTAGAACCCAAAGTCTGGGCACGCCACGATGGGAAGAAACCAGACGGAATTACCATAATGCCTTGGAAGGTAGGTAGGCCTTTGGTCTGGGATGCAATATGTGTCGACACCCTTGCACTATTCCATCTTCCAACACGGTGGGCTATGCTGGGGCGGCCGCTGCGGGTGCGGGAAACCTCAAACAGGGCAAAATACTCAAATCTTATTGGGACTTATATGTTCGAGCTGTTTGGGGTTGAAACAGTAGGGCAATGAGGTCCGAGTGCCCTCTTAGTTTTTCTAAACATCTACAAGCTGTTGGTCGACTCTACACGTGACCAGGGCTGGCCTATTTTTTGGCCAAAGAATTAGCATTGCCATACAACGTGACAATGCTGCCAGCCTTTTGGGCACTTTTCCTGTTGAAAGCGATGCGGACGAATTTTTTGATGCCCTATGATTATTTCCTCTCCTTTTGTATATTATTATACTTACTCGTAAATTTTATTATTGTCATTTTAAGACTGTTAGCTTTTGATAGGCAGGCAAAACAGCAAATGAAGAAGCTGCACTCAACGCCTATCACGGCTACGTAGCGTCTGTATTGAGGTATGGCGTACTTCTATGGGGTAACTCGTCACACATCCAAAGAGCTTTCATAGCGCAAAAAAAATGCTTGAGAGCAATAACTGGGACACATCCATATGAGAGCTGTAGACCAATTTTTAAAAAGCTAAAGGTTTTAACGCTAGCTTCTATTTACATTTTAGAAATAGCTATATTTGTTAGGAAAAATTCACACTTCTTCTCCACAGTAGCCGAAAACAATAGATTTACAAAAAGAGACCCCACCAAGTTAAAAAACCAATTTTGTAACAGCACTCTTCGCTACAGAAACAGCTACCTTATGTCCATAAAAATTTACAACCACATTCCAAAATTAATTAGAGAACTGCCATTTCATTCTTACAAAAAAGAACTAAAAACATGGCTTATTCAAAATAACTTTTATACATTAAAAGATTTTTGTTATTTTAAGGGTTAAATTAGATAATTAGATTTCTATTGCTGTTAAATTGTTAGTTTAAGTTACTGTTGTGTTTTTATTGTTTATTTTATAATGTAGATTACACCAAAGTATAATGATTAATGTGTCTGGGTATAATTTTAAGTGTTTTGTATTGTTTTTTAGAGTATAGGTTTAATAGGTTTTTATTGTTTATTTTATAATGTAGATTATACCAAAGTATAATAATTAATGTGTCTCTTTAACTATAATTTTAAGTGATTTGTATTGTTTTAGAGTAGGTATAGGTATGTATTATATAAGTTAGGTATTATGCCTATGTGCACCTATTGTAAATATTCGTATGCCGCTTTTAGCGGCGGATGTGTCCTGAACTAAAATTATAAATACCAACTTTGTTGTACCATATCCGACGAATAAATGTCTTTGGCTTTGTCTTTCGGTAAGTTACTTATTATAATGTTTTTAAATGTAACACTGACAGTGATGTCAACAACCAATCACGCCTTCAAAAACTTAGATTGATTTTAATTTTATTATTATCTATCTTCTTACCTATACTTTCTGTATATTGAATATTAATAAAAACGATTATAGTCTGCTTCTTTGTTCAGTTTCAGGCATCACGTAAAACGAGTGATAAAACTTTAATTAACTATACTTTTGCATAGGCATACTGTCATGGATCTTTATGAAACTTGGCATTTTACCTAACAGCTTGTTTCATTATGAAACATCCTAGCGTTATAGTTTTTATACCGGCAGACCAAAGTATTTTTCACGGGATAAAAAAGATATGCCGCTACATGCTTGGTTCCATTCCAAGACCTTCAACTGTAACTGCAGTTCTACAGCTACTCTACCTAAGTTGTTTACCTACATCCACGCGGGCAGAGTTGCGGGTACAACTAGCAATAAATGAAGTGGTACCTTAGTGAAACGACAAAAAGGTACTCAACGATATAATATAATTGTGTGACAAAAACTTTAGAGATTTTGTTTTAATGAAATTGAAGTGTTGTTACAAATAAAGTTGTATGCCTACACTTAATACTAGTCGTTGACGAGACGATAAGCATTTTTAAAAAAAAGTTGTTTTTTTTTTTTAAATTGAGAGAAGCAACTCGCAAGTAAGCCCAGATAAATCGGAAAATTGTTAATTAGTCTCACAAAACGATTATCCATATTTTGATAGAGTTACATATTGTAGACAATGGAATGTAGATTTTGCAAATATGTGCATGATATGTGACGCTTCACGCCAGGATTAGCAGCTCACGACTGTTTATTTATATGACGACGAAGAATTCACATCAAACGATCATAGCCTAGCCTAGAACATCCTGATGTAGGTAAGGATTAGTTTGCAAAACAATAGAAACTTAATTAGGCAAATATTTCGGTATGTTAAAATTTCGATTTAAATTAATTAATTAATTCTTTATTTTATTAGACAATGTGCATCTAGGATTGTCTAATAAAATAAAGAATTAATTAATTAATTAAATCGTATAATTTTAACATATACCTACATATCTATTAATCGCTATCGCGAAACAATATCAGCTATTCCCTACATTTTAACGAGTTATGCGCACATAAATGTAGGGAACAGCTTTGGTTCCATAGAACAAGTTGATCAAGATGAGTAAAATGAGCGTACAATGAGCGTTGTATTATGTGTGTATTAACAATATTGATCAAACAAAATATTAATTCCAAAGTTTTATGTTGTGTAGAAATTAGCGCTTATGATTTCATTTATTTTTTAAATAGTTTATTCAGTCATTAAAGCCTTTTAGACTTAATTTTTTCACATAATGTTAGTCAGCATTAAGTTATGTATTTAGAAAATAATCTGCTGATATTAACAAAGTTACTGTCGCTATATACTAAGTAAGCATCATTTGGTATATGTACGTAAACGAAAATAACACGTATTTCATAAAGTACCTATGTGTCCGTTATGTTGTGTTACTAAAACATAATATTTTAACATGCACTTTAATGCCATATTATTTATTATTGTGATGATAACATTCGCACGTATGTATGAAACAACACAGCAAATATGTACTCGCCGGATTCTGAATATTTTTTGTTACATAAGTCATTTTGTAAAAAAAACAACTTTGTAAGTAGGTAGGTTTATGAACACTGAAAACAGTACCTAATTATAGCCGTGGTACCTATTTGCCTGGAACCCTCTACTGCTGGACCATGAACATCTAACCACTATAAAACTTTAGTCATCTGCTTGATATGGAGATTTCTCTGTTCTCTTGTCTGTTTAATTAAGTTTGGGTTCCAAGACGGCTGAACCAAATACGGATTTCCCACTCGCCTTTTCACTGTCTCGATGCTTTTCAGTAGTTTTCAGCTAGGTTATCTCCGTTGATTGTGGCTTCAGATTTGTTCCAAAAATACAACAGCACACCGCCCTTTGTTTTCTTCCATCTTATATTTGTCTTTAATTTTTGTATTCCGAATCAACAATCATTCGATTTATTTTTTATTCCAGTCACGTTCACTTTACCTAGGAAAATCTAAGTTATCTCAACCAATTAATACATCAACTGTCAATCAATCGTGTCGCCATCGTGCACTGATTCTAGCAAACCGCGCTAGCGCTAGTTGCGCTACTTTTAATTCAATCCGGAACAGCAAGCGCCTTTTATTTCATGATAAATGTATAACGGATGTGTAAAACAGTGAGGTTTAAATCTCTGAGCCCATGGACAGGTCAAAGATACCTTACACAATAAAATGCACAATTTCCTAAAATGTTGTCAATGTGTTTTTACGAGTTTGTAGGCCGTGGGTTCAAATCCAGGCAGACGCATTACTTTGTGTAAATATTTTCATCACCACTGCTCTCAAAAAGATGAAGGAAAACATAGTGAGGAATCGGCATGTCCTTTTTTTTTTTTTTTTTTTTTTTTTGAGGGTGGGAAATCATCAAATAACTTCTCCCGCTCTGGGTGGAGCGGGAGGGCGTGTCAGACTTTTACTGACTAAAACCCACCCATGTTCCTTCAGTTGCCTATGCCAGGGCCGCGGTAACCCTTTCAGACAACCCGCGACCCCAGCGGCGTCGGCCCTATTGGGCCCCGTCACTTGCTGACATCTCTTTGAGGCGCGCGTGGAACACGACGCGCCGTCGACTCGGGCCTGGTCCTTACCGGACGGCGAGCTACCCGCTGCTCACCGTCCGCAGGCCCGAATCGGCATGTCCTAGAACCAAAAATTCGAAGACATGTATGTGACATCTACTAACCCACACATGCCCGCGTGGTAAATTGCAGCCCACTCCCTCTCGAACAGTGGAGGCCTGAGTCCCAGCAGTGGGAAAATTATAGGCTGTTTATTCAATGAGATGGTATTTGGGTTTTGGATGGAATATCTTAATGTTAAGTAATCATGACTTCTGTAGGTAATGATGGGACTCAAGAATTTCCTTGAAACTTCATATTTTCTATTCTTTAATGCAACATTCAACCGCTTCCTACATTTCTATAAGAGCCTACTTACGGCATCCATTGATGTTTGAGTGACCTTGATTACGGCGGTAATTGTAAGATAAACATTTAATACTTAATACTGACCTTTGTCAATTAGTTAGAGTATTCGATTTGTTCCTCAAGATCAGTCGTTTTTATACAATTTTACCTAGTATTCGAATTGTTTATGAAATGTCGAGGGTTCCGTCATCGCTTAAAGTTAGTAAAATCTATGCTAGTAAAGTATTTCTGATTTTTTACAACTACGTACATATGCAAATATACTCACGAATTTCGTATTCACATCGCATGTTTTGTTTTCGGTAATCCTAGGGCGATTGTTCTTCGTGCAATGCCTAGACATTCTTTGTTACGAACAGACGTACTATCTACCTAACCTTATACCTAAAAAATCCTAGAAAGGAGTGATCATCATCAGTGAGCAGCACTTTCTTATGTGTGTTAGATTTTTTAGTTCTGTCTATTTACTACAGTTCCATCTGGTTTTTGGATTATCATCACAAAGAGGTACGTTATTAAATTAAGAAAATTGATTTTGTAATAATTTAACAAAGAAAAAAATACCGGACTTCACGAAATCTTGCCCGCGCACACTTCGAAAGTTAGTGATAAGGTAAGGTTGGTAAGATACTTTGGATAAAGAATTCATGAATCTATATGCTTTAAAAAACATAATGTTTGTTGGCTTTTTAGATACATCTCTCTAAGTTAGATTTGCTCCGTTAGTCTGGTTTCGGAAATCAGATGAATCCGGAGCAAATCTAACATAGAGAGATGTATTGCTGATTATTATAGTTAAAAGTATATAAATACATATTTCTAATTGTTGCGAATCATATTTTGATCAAGATACAACTTCACACTGACCTGTAAATTTCAAAATATGCAAGAAAATTTGAATTTCACGGGCTACCGTACCGCAATCACCTTATACCGTTTCATGAGAATGAACTAACTCAGAAAGAAAACCAACAACAGTCGACAAGAATATTGCAATAAATAATCATAAATGGAAATAATATCGTGACAAATTTATTTGATGATAATCACAAAAGCAGAAGTGTCATCTGAAGCTAATCATCATAAAGTATATATAATTTATTGATGATTGTAACTTGAAACTACTACATATAAATGTTAGCAAATTATAGATCATTATATACCTACCGCATTAGGTAAATGTTCATCTTTTTGTGATATTTTAAATTGTTGATGCAAAAGTAATACTAAATCGATTTGTAAGTTCATAAATTGTATGTATATAACGTTAAACCTACCTTCCTATATTCAGATCATTGCATCTTGTTGTAACTTCAATATAGGAGGTTTTTCAGAATATTTTCAAACAAGAAAGCTGCTCTACTAGAAAACCGTAAGTTAGTTACAAGGGTCATCCCTTATAAATAACTTACGATTTCCTAGTAGAGTAACTTTCTTGTTTTGAACATTGATAAAATTTACAGATACAGCGACAATTTAATTCAATACCGTCTAGATTATAACCACTATGAACGAATCATTCATTTGAGCTTTAATTCATTCTTGATTTGGTGTTTTTCTGGTTTTTGCTGATCAGGTGCCATCTGACCTCTGTAACCCCGGTTGAACCAGATTTGAGCTCTGCGACGACAAGTAAATGCTGCTGACTATCTTCGTGTTATAATCCTTAGTCAACATTGCAATAATGCAAGTTTTATGTATATAATTTTGATAGAGGCAGACTTTTTTTGACACAAGTGTTTAGAAGGACAATTCCTATGATAATTTCTTTTGTATTTCCTATTATGTAATTAAACATGACGTTCACTTTTCAACACTCTCATGGTAAGTGATAAAATAAACCCAGTAGGGAGCAACGAACTGGAATCAATAAAATGATTTCTATGAAAAGGTAAATAACGCAATCCATATGTAGATACTTAAGAGTAGATACAGCCACTTATGTTCAAGAATAAATTCAGATGCCTAATTGAGTACCTAATCGCAGATAGATCTATGCAAAGTTTTGTCTGGGACAAAACAAACACGCTTACATTGAAAAAATTATCGCGAATGATTTGAATAACATATATATAACCCACATATTATGCATGTGAATAGATAGATATATTGCCTAAATACGATTTGCCTCTTAGAGGGAAGTATTTGGTTAATATTCATAACATGGAAATTCCCGAAACTTAGAACTAGACGCACTGTATTTAATTTTGGCTTATAAAAGTATGAATACTTAGGTATGTTTATTTAAATCCTACACTAGGTATTATTTTTTACTAATACAACTTCAAAAAGTTTTAATTTTCTCTTATTTGGTGCCACTAAAACTTTTTGAAGTTTTAATTATCCCAGGCCACAAGTAAGCGCAGAACCTACAATTTCGTACTTTTCTGACACCTATAACTTTCAACAGAAAGTTCAGCAAACTTCAAAGCAAGTGTTTGTCCGCCAAGGATATTAATTGTTCCAGATTAAACAATATCCTCCTGACATATATCTTACAGTGACATCTAATTATATTGCAATCGTGACATCGTAGGCACGATTATCGGGCCCGGAAACAAAGTATGCTTGCAATAAAATATGCCTATAGGTATAATAGTGACGACTCTGATTGTCGCTTCGCTCATCTGTTCTAGGCAGAAGTATTAATAAATTACGTGGTCCAAAGAATCGGCACAGTCTCGTGCGAACTCTTGCGCAACAGGCCGCCAGACGGCCCGCGTTAATACACATTACGACCATAAGGTAAGTCGATATAATGTAACAAAACATAAGCAACCTACGTACAAATACTTTTATCAATTAAGTAGGTACTAAGAATCATCAGAAAAAAACGTGCTCTAGTATTTAAAGAATTGGAAAAGCTGATTTTCTTTTCGATGGCTGAAAAATTTTGAATCCAAATAAAACACTGTAAGTGAATCGCTATGCAATATAGACAAAACAGTGGATGGAATCTTCTCTTTTGAAAAATCATGTTGTAAAAAGTAATGAGCTTGAAAGAAATGAGCTACTTATCCTTTTCAAATACAAAAAAAAAAAACAAATTAATTAATTATTTTAATTCTGTAAATGACAATAATTGCTTGTGGATTATTAGACTTTCTAACACAGATTCATGTTAATAGTTATTGAAAACTAGCTGACCTGTCAGACGTTGTCCTGTCAAAATTTCAATTTCTTTGTTTTTCCTATTTTTTTTTCCTGTATTTGAAAAAAATATTCAAATCTGTCAAGCCGTTTTTGAGTTTTAGAGAGACTAACGGACAGCAATAGGAATGATACCTGGGTAAAAAAAAAGAAACTCTATTTTTAGTCCGTCAGTCAGACAATAAAAAAATATTAGACACGTATTTTTTGCTTTATAATATTAATAAAAAAATACACAAATAACACGCATTAAATTTGGGGAGTGGGGGGGTCGCTACTTCACTTCTACGTATAAAATCTAGCTAGGTATATTTTAAATCATTGTATCGCAGTAATCTTTTGTGTCCCAACAGTTTTAAATAATCTAAATGAAAGACAAAAACAAATTTTTGTCATCATCCCTATCAATTTTTATATCTTATAAGAAAAAAGCAAACTTTTTATAAACAAACTTTTAATTCAAACTTTCCTTAAAAAAACTCTAAAATAATGTTCAATGATTTAAAGTGCTTGTTGCGAAATTTGCTTGTGATTTGTTAGCTAAATGCAGTCTCGAAATCAGACGCAACTTCATACAACTTGCTTTTAGCACTTCATTAAACATCATAAAATCATAACACGGAAAGAATGCCATTACTTCCGAGTAGATAAATAACGCGATAAAATGTATTAATAATTACTCGTATATTCTCCTTTTATTGCTAAACTAACTAATAATTAATGTCTCATCAATAACTAATATAATTAGTAATGCGTTATGTTAATTCCATGACATAGTAGAATTGCTACCCGCGATTGACGACGATGTCCACCTTGTATGGTTTACTGTCTCATTGTTCAATGAAACAAACATAGTAAATAAAGTTAGTGTCGTGCCAATAACTACTACTGTAAACGTTCACCGCGTCACCAGGTACTATGTTACTTAAATGTAGGTTATGGAAATACCTACTCTAAGGAAATTTGGAACAATAATTTTATTCTAAGTTCACATAGAACATCGCTCAAATAACTAAAAATAATAATAAAAATATTAAATAACAATAATCACATAAAAATGTAAGTATAAAAATCAGTGGTATTCTGTAAATATCACCGCGAAAACTTATGTAGGTGGAGTGAGCTGTGCATAGTGTCAATCCTTATCATAATGGTGGACATATCAGCTCACCTAACCTCTCACGGTGAGATTTTTACAAAACGGATCGGCTGCACTGATTTTTCAAGTAAATCTTCACCTAATTTAAATTATGACGTTTATAGTTTATCACTACAGGGAGAGTATTTACTACTTTCTATACGTCCATGGTATCTAATAAATTCGACAAATGTAAAGAAAAACTGAATGGGACAGCATTTTTATTCACTCTTTTCGAAATATCTCATTCTTTCTTATAACAATATGTTACGCATTCAATCAATCAAACAGTTTATTTGTGAAACATAGGTATTTGCAAGCTCGTCTTTGTATAAAATTATATTGTAAGTACATAAAGCATAAAATAAATCACAAGAGCTCATAATGTTTCATTAGCAATTTACTACGACTACTTATAAAATCTAAACGATGCGATATTTAGACATAATGACTTGTTTTTATGCGTTGCTTATACTACATAATTGTACCTAATAAATAAAGTTCCTATTAATAAAATGATGGCATTGGTAAATTTAATCATAATTGAGGTTTTAATGTAATCAGTTTTTCAGGAAAATATGGTTTTCAAGCGTTTCTCTTTGATAAAGGGCACTGCCTTCTAATTTTTGAAACCGGTGGGTACATGAGTTTACGAATCTTTTTATCCATATAAATATTGCAGTACATGAAGTTCAAATTAAAATAAATTGTTTAAGAAAATATTGAGATCATCAGAGTAGACTTCGGACTTTACACACACACAATGAAGTACTTAAATTGGTAAAAATGTAATAAGTTTAGTGTACTCGTTCTGTAAGATAGAAAAACCGGTCAAGTGCGAGTCGGACTCGCGCACGAAGGGTTCCGTACCATATTATATGTTTAACAATCGCAAAGATAACTTTTTACTTATTTTATAATGATACTGTGAATTACAAGGTTATTTTTTGCAGTTGCAGAAAATCACCCATGTTTAAACAAAATACCTTATGAATCGCCGTTTTCAGTATTGTTGATTAAATACAGTATTCATGGTACCTAAATGGTATAAAGAAGTTTTTTAGAATTCCTAATTTGTTGAATTGTTGCGCTAGAGCTCGTACAAAAATGGTCTAAAATTTACAACTTTTGCGGCCCCCTATTTCTTAATTTTAAAAGATTTAAAAAAATATGTTTGTACTCTACTCAATGATTTCTAGACGATGACACACATGCTAGATTAAAATTTTTATATTTTTTTAAAATGAAAAGTTTATTGTATGAGGATCGACCCCTTACATTTTTAACTTTGCTTTATTTTTATTATTTGTTGTTATAGCCGTAATAGACAGCGGAGGCTTAGTAAGTTTGTACTGGACTGTACGTGGTTGTCTGATTTCATGGATTTTAATTTTCTTGCGCGGAACCCTAATTATTTTTCTAAAATAAAAATAGCCTAAGTTACTCCTTAAAATATCAGCTATATGTCGTCAAAATCGGTGAAAATTCGTTTGGCAAGTTTCCTAACTTGACTCAAAGTACCATTTTTTTAATCGGACTGCGCTTTAAAATTCTTCTATACAAACTTTAACATCCCTAACCTCATTTGAGGCGTAGTTTTGAAAAACTAATAATGACAAACATTATTAATTACTTATGCAAGTATTTGTGCTAAGTTTCAAGTTCATTAACCAAATTAATAAGATTTTTCATATAAACTGTATCTCTGTTTTCACGAACACAATTAAAGAATTTCAAAAATCGTCTGGTATGTTTCCATAACTTGATTCAAACGTTATTTACACCAATTTTAGAGTTAATCAAGCCCCCAATAAAATCCTCCGCTATAAAATTAACTTTTCACCCCTTAGGGGTAGATTTTTGGAAAACCCTCATACACGTTAGTCTTAATTTTTGGTCTCAAGTATAAAAACTGAGTTTTGAGTTAATCGGACCGCGTGTTAAAGTTCTTCCATACAAACTTTGACACCCCCAATCCCTCCTTAGGGGGTAGTTTAGGAAAACTAAAAATGATAAACTTTATAATTTACTTAGATGAATATTCGTGCTAAGTTTCAAGTCTATTAACTCAAGGGATAGGATTTTTCATACAAACTTTCATACCCTATTTTACCCCCTTAGGGATGGAATTTCCAAAAATCCTTCCTTAGTGGATGTTTACACTATATAAGGTATCTATGTGCAAAATTTCAAGTCTCTAGGTCCATTGGTTTGGGCTGTGCGTTGATATATTAGTCAGTGACTCAGTCAGGACTTTGACTTTTTATATATATAGATTTACCATGTTATTTTAAGACCACAGACTTCTTATAGGTTTTCCTGTAATCTACAGGCATAGAACTATTTTCTATATTTTTTTCAAAATTTTAGACTCAGTAGTTTCGGAGATAAGGGGGGGGGAATGGTCAATTTTCGTCAATTTTCTTAAATAACTTTAAAACAATATATTTTAAAATTATAAAAAAAATATATTTGAGACCCTCATAGTAAGCCCTTTCATTTGATATGTCACACGGTACAGTTTACAAAACTTTTTTAAAAAAAAATCTTATTTTCCCCCTAAAAGTGACTCTCATATTCAAAATTCATATATTTACTTTAGCTGTACGTGTTTGGGTCACAGAAATCCATATGTGTACCAAATTTTAACTTAATCGGTCCATTAGATTCGGAGCAAATTGGCTGTGACAGACGGACAGACAGACAGACACACGAGTGATCCTATAAGGGTTCCGTTTTTTTCTTTTGAGGTACGGAACCCTAAAAATTGCAAATTTATATAATGTTGGCCTTGAGACAATCTTTATAAACCTTTTCTGAGCTCATCGGGTCAATATAAAAGCTAACGACTGCTATTATTCATTCTAAAACCAAAAGTTGTCAGACTTATGTGGTGATATTGACCGAATAATAGGTTTATGTTAATGAGAATGTAAGAGTTAGGTACACAGTTAAACTATGTTCTGGTTATTCAAATATGAAATATTTATGGCAAAATATGAATACTAAATATTTAATTAATCGAAAGAGTAATACCTTGTCATGTCATAATATTCGTTGTACACACAGCTGTTACTTGACTTGTGTGTGTAGTGTATTTAAATGCAACACAGTGAACACAGTAAATAACACACAGTAAATAATGTTATATTATACTTTCAAGTAAACTATCAATATCTTAGGATATTCCTAAAGCCATTTATTGGATTTTTATCGTAGAGGTAATAAAAATCATTACAACATGTAAATAATAAGGAGACTACCAGATAATCTTTAAAGTTATGTTGTAATATAATTTTTAGTACCATTCATTAGCATTAATTTAAATTTTCCGTCCTATTGTCAATAAAATTTATGTCAATGAAACCATTCAATTCACAATATTCCACACACTTTCACGTGCTTAAGCAAATAAATGACTCCTATTTATACCTATTTTATTTAAAGCAAAACAAATAAAAATCAGACAGTATAAAACCAGCCCAGCAGGTGTCACGGAATTAGCCAGTAAAAATAATAATAACAATCTCCAGGCGGAAAAAGATGCGCTCACGCCGTTTTTGGAGTACCTACACCTTGTATTCTTTATCATACTCAAATGGAATCAGACGCAACTTGGAACCCCTCTGCCAGCATATCGGAATACATCCTGTAGAAGTTTTTGAAGCGGCTTTTTAAATGTTTGTTTCTTTGTTTGTTTTTAATTCTCTTTTGGCTTTTTCGTGAGGGACTTGTGCGATATCAGAGAAATAGAATCCGATCCGATCCGATCGAATCTGAATTCAAGATCCGAGTTCAATCCGAATTGGGAATGCTGAAGTAAAATGGCTACTTCGGACCGACATCGTTTGCAGTGATGAACCGCTCTAACAATATAATAATTTTATTTGCATTAGAGCACGGTACATTATGAATACTGCACAAGGGACTCACTAGCTGTCTTTTATATCGTTCAAGTGATAAGTAGCGGTTCATGCGATCGTCTACCACCTGTAGCTTGGACTCAGTGGGTACCCAACACCAGTACTTTTTTTTTTTTTTTTTTATCTATTGTTTTATACGACAAATATGTAAAAGTATTAAATGCTAATGCTATGCTCAATGAACGAACGCGATCACATAAATCTTACCGTTTTCAAATGAGATCGTTATACTATCAACATCTTAATAAAAGCAATCATTTAAATTAAAATAAATTCATTAGAATACAAAAATCTGTATCATTTGTCAAAATGAACATAAATCTTCGTACTTAATCTGTAACAGCAGCTTAAAAAACGATCTATATTTTAAAACGTGTCATTAATGCTGCTATAAAATTAGATGTTAGCATACGTATGTCAAAACGTTGTGTTAAAATATATTGGAATTATTTTTGTTGGATATTTTTATTGTGATGTAAAAAACCACGTGAAGTAAATTAATATTGTGTGATCGTGTCACACTTTTCGCATGAAAAAACAAACTTGTTGAACTCGTTTGTTCTTAAATTAAAGAGGATCTTTATATGACCGACAATACATTACTGCCCTGTTACGATAATGAGCAAATGTCCGCAGGAGATTCGTTAAAAATATACTTTTTTTTATGTAGGCAATAAACGCCTACTACCAGATCATAAACTTTGACACGGATTTGAATTAATGTCTAATTCATATTTAGATTTTTACAATGGTTATTAATCGGAAACATAAAAAAATCGACTCAGTGATAATTAAAGTACAAAAATAATGAAAATTATGTTGAATTATAAAAGCATAATGTATAAACAAGACATTGCTAGCATCGAAATCGTTGGGCTACCATTTGTATGTTAATAAACTGTATTGCTTAATTAATCGCATTGTTTTACGACATTATACATAAGGCTAACTCCATTAAAAACGTTTTAATTCTGAATATTATAAAAATAGATTTTACTGGTTTAACAAATACCTACAGTAGGTTACTGGCGGTCACGTCTGAAAGTATTGATAGCAATTCAGAATCATTATAATAGCGATTCTAATTAGATACATATAGTTTCGAACATGTACTGATATCAAACAAACATTAGATATTTGTTCACTAATAAAACGTTAAATTATTAATAAAAAATTATGCCACTCGGGTAGGTTAAATTCAAACATGATTATTCTGTAGAAGTCACTGTGTGAAATCATTAATTAAATTAGACAATAGATGTATGTAGGCAATAAATAATTCAAGTATCTGCCTTAATCTAGCCGCAAGCCAGTGTATCGATGGCTATTTAGTAACGCTTTGGCATCTTTTAATTAATGTGTAGAAAATAAACGTTAACAAGAGATACATATCTAACCAAACTAAGACAGCTTATATTAATTACTACATAAAAAACCTGTCGGTGGCTCATCATGAATGATTAATTAAGGTGTTACAGGCATCGTATATTATAATTACACACCAATTAGTCAATATGTCAGGAAACCATGTTACGCATAATTTGACACTCGCTTTTATAACCAGCCTGAAGAAATGGTAGCATGTGCCATCCATATTTGAAAGGGTTGGTTGAATTTTATGTTCGAATAGCTTTTACCCACGGCTTCGCCCGCATGAATGTCGGAAAATATACCACGGTAACATACTACCGGGAAATCCTTCCTTATTCCTTGTCTACTTTATAAAGGGAACCTCTGTGCTAAACAGCTTTCTAGGTTGAAGGTTTTGGGCTGGGAGTTGATGAGTCAGTCAGCCAGTCAGTCAGTCAGGACTTCTCTTATCATATATGTAGATAGATAGATAGTGATATTTTTTATAAAAAAAAATATTTTCTAATTCTGAATATCACAAGTGGTTCCACAAAGAACCCATAACAGTGCCATGCGAGACACCAGCTATGTTTCTTAAAGTTTGAGAATATCTTTGTGTTGTAGCTTATCCAATAGGTATTACAATTATTTACAATTGTTTTACATGTTGTTTGAGAAACATTCATTTGCATAAGTTGATACCTCATAAGCCAACAAAATGCTTTACCTTATTAAAAGATTGTGAAAGATCTATATCAAAACACCAGGCACTGATTCAATGTTAATAGTCAACGGAAATCATAGTAAGAACTTAGTAAATGTGATCACTGTGAGCACTGCAGCCAAACGTAAAAGTTTGGCGTACCTACGTGTTATTTTCCACTAGAAAATCAATTCAATTTGTCTAGTTACATGTTATTATCATAAGTCAATATTGAAGTTCCGCCTGACATAAGAACATTATTTACTCAATTAATTGGTGATGCTCAAGTAATTCGTCCGTCGAAAATCATAAAATAAACAATATTCTTAATAATAATCACAGGATACTAATGTAATAATTTTAAATGTTAAGGCCGTCGTCTTTGAATTCAGCTACTATTAAGATACCTACATACTATAATTAATTACTGGACTTAATGTGAACGATGCATATTTAGCTATCTGGACTTAAAAACTTAGTTTTGAAAATGATCGCTATTATAGATAATGCAATCCACGAAGACGCGCCCCACTATTATACTCCTCCTAACCGTTGCACACATATACTATAAACGGTTAGGAGGAGTAGTGGGGCGCGTCTTCGTGGATTGCACTATCTATAATTTCGAATTTGCTAGAATTTCAGCACAAGCTAATATTGAACATTTATGGCCCTCTCTTTAGAAGTTAGAACCTTAACTACCAACTAGGTATTGTTACACATAGCCACAAGTTTCAGACGTGATTTGTTACGTCTAGATACTTAGATAACGTTTAATGCCACAGGGAATGAATGCAAAATAGCATTCAAAAATAGCAAAACTAGTAAAAATTTCAATAAAATTGTGACTTCCGTGATTCACAGTTAGTTGTAAAATTCGTCTGCTACTGAAGTAGCCGAAATAATGTCTGACTTGTGTTATACAGTTTATGAACTACACATAATGTCAACTTCAGCAATGATATCGGCTATATTCAGTACCTACTCAGATTTACACTTCAATTATGTAGAGTATAAAGTGATTAAAAATACATTTTTTAATAGTGTTAAGTATCTTCCTACCTATCTGAATAGTTATACATAGTCTATGAAGATCTATATAGTATTATGGTTAATTATTTCTAATACTGTCGACTTGCCAGTTATGATAAAAACATTCTTAATTAATAGTACTTAAACCTTTTAAAATTAAGGTATCATATTCCAAATTAATTGTAAATCACACAGTATTATGTAAAACCACAGGTGTGGGCTTTAGAAACAATATTTTATAACCTTAAGATGTGCCATTTTATTTTGACAACTCTAAAATGACGTCATTTCTTTAGTAGTTTCTCACTACAGCATGGTTTACGTTCAATCTCTATACTTAAGCACTTAACGCGAAACACGGTGAATATTTTATATTCGCCTTGACATCGAGTTCCGTTTTAACATTATGACATAATGTTTAGGAACTAATAAACTCCAAGATCCACCAAAAGTTAACACTTGCTAAATGTAAGTGAAGTAATAATAAATACCAAGGAGCTTTTGATGAATATGGAGAATAGATTGGTCACCGACGAAATTATCTGTCTAAAATTATTAACCCAGTAGGTTCAAAATACTGTGATTAATCGACCTAACGTAGATTGACCCGTATAATTTAACATGGACAATCTAAACAAAAAAAAACTTGTTTAATTCTGCATTTATATACCTAATGTGTAAAGTGCTAAATATGATATTCCACGAAACCACAATTTAAAAAAAGACGGGTTACACTATGTTAGAATGGATGTAGCAGGACTGATCAAAACTGTTATCGACTCTTATTGCTAAAGATTTTAACACTAAGTCTCCATATTTTCTACTTCAGATGCATCAGCCAAGAAGACTGCGGTTAACAGCGAGCATAATAATATGCTTCGTGCTGCAAGTCCTGGGTGCCGACAAGTACACTGATGAGAACAGGCCTTACGAGTTCGGATTTAAGATCGACGGCCAGCAGCACAGGCATGAATCTAAAGGTAACTAAAATTAGTATTTTTGTGAATCTCCCATAGGTTCTAAAGGAACCTATTATTGTAAATTTTTAATTTTGTGTATTTTTTATTTTATTTCATTACTTATATTTTAAATGCAATATACAAGTTAACACTATTTACACTGGGTACTAAAGTAAATGACTATGAACTATACAAACAAATACAAAAACAAAAGGACACTTAAGGCGTCGAAGTACTCATCCGCATCGATGTCGTCCGGAAACGTGAAAAACTAAATTTTATCTACATAGGGTAATAAGGAACAGTCACTGTAGTATTGGACACACTTCTTAGCTTTTCCATTTTGCTTGCTCGCAGTGCTTCCGTGATATTACTGCCGTGCTCGGAATGAAATCTCATATAAACCTATAGAAAATGCACGGCGGCATAACTGCTGTGGCAGCACTGCCGCGAGCAGCGGGGTTGAGAATCATGCCTTAATGCACCATTATTGTTTTCATAGAGCGATATAAGTTATTTTTTGACATACTTTAAAGCAGGGCTACTGCCTTACTGCAATGCTACTCCATCGATATAAAGTGTCTAGACACGGTACCGACGACACAACAATTAGTGAGTTATATGTGAGAATTGTCACGAATAGTTTTACGAAAATAAATCATGTTAAAGTAACTAGGTACGTAAGGTGACCTTCAATTCTTTCTTCACTCGGCAATATCCTCTCTAAAAGCAGTGTAAAACTGCTGCTTATACATTGTTATGATTCAAATTATTGTTTTGCTTTCCCTTATTATAATACAATTTTGATAATAACAACATAACATCACGCCTGTAATTCCCCAAATGGTTAGACAGAGAGGTGTACCTCAGTATGTACCACCGTAAATGTCCGCGATGGTACATCCACATTTCGCCAGTTATGATTTTGATAACAATTTAAAAAATATTTAATAGACGGTTTTAAAAGTTACTACAATTTTTTTTTGAACAATTATTAACATACGACAATATTTTTTGGTTTAATCTTCTGTCTGAATTAAATAATTACAATATATTTTCAGAGTTTAGATCGCGATATAAACTAATAACGACTGAATTACCATATAATCAGTACTATGGGTTATCATGTTTGTTTACAATAAAACAATAAAGATGATTATTTAGATAACATTTGAATATATAACGGTTTTTCGAACTGCATTTGACAAAATATATAACCAATTTACGACTAATGAATATGAATAATACATTCATAATAAAGAACACACATATTTTAGGAGCATCATCTCACCCACAAATCAATTTAATTTAGTATCAATGACATCATCAAATACTTAATAATAAGAATTTACTGAAATTTGTTAATTATTTATTTCCTAGTACATATATTAATTTGAAATCTGCATTTTTCTAAAGCAGGTATCTCATAACTTCTCCAGACTGTCTGATGTGACCGTTTTCATAAGGTCACAAAATCATCACGTTGTTTTATAAACACTACTCTATTGAATACCTATTATAAACAAATGAAGTTGTTGGCTTGAAAACTAGCTTCGTAATATGTTGTCAGGTGAGGATACCTACTCGCTGTTCTATATGAGATTTAGGTATTACTCATCTTGGTTCCAATTTGGGCTTCAATTCACTATTAAGTGTCGTGTTATAAATTACAAGACAGGCAGGGCTTTAATGGCAATAAACACATTATCATACTTAATTATATTCTAACTCAATAAAACCGATTGTATCTTTACAGACAAAGACGGGATTATCATGGGCGAGTTTGGTTTCATCACCGCCGATGACGTGTACCATGTTACCGTGTATGCAACAGATAAAGAGGGACGATTCAAGATATTGTCGATGAAAAACATTCACTTGAAATCAAGTAAGTTAACCTTTATACTGTATTCTTAATAATCGTATCTCTCCAAGAGGCAATCTAATAAGCACTACGATTTGATCTGAAGAAAGGAGCAAAGCTAATTTGGTAGTGTTAAATCCTGCTAAGACCCAGGTGGTTTTCTAAATGTAAAAAACCACAAATTAAACTTGACACTAAAAGAAATATAAACTCATACAAACAATTTATATATTTCAGCTTCTCCTTCGAGCCTTGGAGCACTTACATCAGCAAGACAAGGCCATGCTCTAGCTTTGCCACCTGCACAAGCTGCTTCCGTAAAATCATCGGCACCAGCTCCAGTTTCACAAGGAGCTTTTGCATCACAACCCGGGAAACCACCCAAGCCTATATCTATTGAACCACCAGGAAGGTCATGTTCGTCTTGCAGTCTGCCTACAACTACCACGCGGGCACCACCACCTGAATATAACCAAGTGCCTGACAATAACAATTATAATGGTCCAAATCAATTCAGTGAACCAGGATCAAGTCCTCAAAATCAACAAGGTTTCCCTCCCTCATCTCCTGGACGACAAAACATTGCACAAGGTGGTTCTTCATATAATCCACTAGGAGGTCAACAAGCTTTCCCTCCATCATCTCCAAAACAACAAAACACTGCACAGGCTGGCCCCAGTGGTTCATCATATAGTCCTCAAGGAGGTCAGCAGAACTATCCATCTGGTCAACAAAATATCCCCCAACAAGGGCTTGTTGCCCCAGATGGTGCGCGAGCCTTTGCTCCACGACCTGTGCAGATAGCACAAAATTATCCAGGCTCTCCAAGTTATTCTGAAGGACCCGGTTCTCCTAAGGCGCCTAATAACTACGCACCAGGAGGAGGAGCCTTTTCTTCTTCTGGACAGGCTCAAGGTGGAGCTGAAATACAAGCTGGCTTATTTGGTGGAAATAATAATCCATATGCTGGAGCCGCGCCTAGTGGCGCCGCAGCTACTGTTCCACATTCAGGTAATTTTGGACAGAATAATGTTCAGCAAGCTGGTTTATCAGGACCCAATTCTCAACCCACAGGACAGAGTTCCTATCTGCAAGGAGGAGCAGGAGAAAGAACTGCAAAACAATACAATGGTCCTGAACAGCAATTTGGCTCAAAATTAGGCCCACAAGGCCCAAGCGGTCAAGGAGGGCAGCGTGGCTCTGATAAACCTACTCTGTTTTCCGCTCAAATGCAGATAGTTGACAAGAATACTGATGTTTATGCACTTGGTCCTAATGAACAGAAAGGATTACCGCCAGGACTTACTCAGGGTGACATGACGCAGCTGCTCTACACTTTCAACTACACCGTAGGATTCCACGGCCACTTCGAAGAGGGCTATACAAACGGTGTCAAGCAAGGATACTACTTCGTTACTGGAAGGAATGGTGTTCGAACGAGGATTGATTACGTAGCCGATGATACAGGGTTCCATCCTAAAGTTTCACAGGAAGTACTAGACCTTCTATCTGAAGATGTTCCAAAACCAGAAACTGAAAAAGATGAGAAATACGGTCTCAAGGGTTATGAATTCAAATGGTTATATTATCCTGTTGAGTCTAAAAAGCGGTAGATGATACTCCTATAATCGTTTCGAGCTCAAGTGGACCTGATCTTTTCAAACATTCCTTAGGGGTGAAGCCTAGTAGGCAATTAAAATTGTATAGCTTTACTATAGTCTTACTATTATTTTAGGTTAGATTATGTTTCTTAGTATAAGTTTTTAAAAGTATTACATTTAATTATAACAATGATCAAAGTAACACTGCCATGTAACTGCCATAGTGATCACTAAAAGTAACTATTAGTAGTATTTTAAGTTCATAAAACAAATACGTGATGACATTTAGCACCTTGTATGTATAATAACATGTTTAAAAATAAAAAAAAATAGAAATGCAATAAAATATATATGAAAAATATATATAAAGTATTTAATTAATATTACTTACCTACAATCTACATATTTATAAAAACTGAATTAACATTATAATTCAATAATTCCTGATCGAACAAAGATCAATTTAATGTAGCAATAAATTAAACTTCTAGTTTTGCAACTATGTCTGATAGAGTTTCGTGTATTTTTTATATTTCTATCAATGATCATCTAAAGCAATCACAGCCAATTAAATCTTCAAAAATTTGGCCAAGTAACAATTTGATTCATCAGCAGATGTTTTAAAAAAACCGACTTCCAAAAATCACTACAAAGTGAAAAATAACTTTGATTTCGGAAGTCGGTGTCTTTCGTTTTTTATTTACTTTCTTTTTTTTTTGCCACCGACTTCCGAAATCAAAGTTATTTTTCACTTTGTAGTGATTTTTGGAAGTCGGTTTTTTTTTTGTTAAAAAGTTTTTATTTCTCGCTTTTTAGTGGGTCTGTTTATAATTTTTATAAGTTACAATAGTCTAATGTCAATTGCTCATCACATGTTACAAAATATTGCTTTTCCCGATGCTGGCACGTTAATTGTTGAGGAGTTCTGCTGGTAAGAACCAGGAGAACTCCTCAACAACCACTCACCACACGCATTGTGTGACGAGCAGAAATTGCTTAGCAACCATATTAAAGTAATCGAATCGCAACCTGTGAAATATTTATCACTGAGTAGTTCCGGTAGCCATCTGTAGTCTTCATCATCAGTTCCACTTCACCAAGTGGTGCTTTCCGAGAGCAAATGCACGAGCTACTATAAAAAATACCCAAATCGCTATAGGTGTGCCTATAATATTTGAAGAGTTCCTTCGATTTCTCCAGGATCCCATCATCAGAACTGGATTTTGACAAAAATGGGACCATTTGGGAAGTATACCCTTTCCAACAAAAAAATAATTTTTCAAATCGGTTGGCAAGCGACGGAGTTATGCGCGAACAAACATAAAAAAAAATTTAAAAAAAATACAAACATCCGAATTGAGAACCTCCTCCTTTTTTAGAAGTCGGTTAAAAATTGTTAATTTAGGATATATTCCATATCCAAAGGGTGCCATCCGGACCCTATTACTAGGCCCACGCCGTCAGTCTGTCTGGTTGTCTGTCTGTATGTCTGTCACACAGCAGTTACTTTTTAATCATAAGTTATTCTAACATTTAATAACAGTGAACACCAACCAAATCTTTTAAACGTTACCCATAAATTATTTAACAGCAATAAATCATGACTAATAAACAGAAGCGCATATCGTGACACAACACAGGAGTGACAGGACAATAAATTAAAATGTGTCTGATAATATGTATGTCATTCAAATGAGATTATCACATGCACTTGAAGGTCTCTAAAAAATCATTGGCTTGCAAAGTAACTTCAAGAAAAGTTTATGCGTTTTGAATAAAATTTATCTGAAAAAATTAAAACCTTATATAATTAATAAAAAATGTAACGTTTACTATAATAAATATAATACTGGTGTACGTTCCATTTCGTTCGTTCCATTTTCAGTCATATCCAAACAACTCTTAATAACTATGTATTTAGTTTACAGCAGAATTGAAGCTCACGCCATCTAGTATACAATTAGTTTACCAGCAGAAACAAGGTTTTTACTAAGCACAAGTTATAGCAACCTGCGCAAACGCAATTATTGTCACGCAGCGATCCAGCATTGATCTTGACTTCTTCTTTCCGATGATTGTCAATAGATGGCAGTTTTTAGAAAAGATTTCAAAGTAACATTATTATTTTATGCTTAGGGACCTTATTCGTAAGATACAGCGTAATAGCATCTTACGTACTGAAAGGCTGGAAAGGTCAACTTAAAATATAATTTTAGATAAAAAAAATATCTTAAAATGACTTTGTGAAGGATCTCGTTCAAAGAAGTAGGTACTATACCTACCTACCACCATACTACATTAAACTTATTTTAACCGCAAAGCAGAGCAGCTGTGTTCAGGTTTGAAAGAATCACCTTACTGCCAATTTCTCCCGCTAGAGGGCACCGTTGCACTGGGTGACAAAAAGGTAGGTACTTAATAATTTTAAATAGGTAAATAATTTAATGTAAAGAAAATATTTGTGTATAACAGCGCAGGGATAGCCTTTACCAAAAGTTACTATTAAAGTTCAGCAGCATCAATATCATCAGGATTGTGCCGTAATAAAGTCGCCGTGGACGTGGTACGACAGCGGCTACCCTGATTGTAGAGATCACTCTACAATCAGACAGCCAACTTTATTATAAAAAATCGCACGAAAACTTCTGCATTAGGTAATGAAACCTGTAATGATAGTTATAAGGGGGACAAATAAGTACCGTAAACAGAAACACATGAAGTTAATGCCTCTTTTGACATCTATGATTTTAATAAAAATAAATATGTACCTATAGTCATAGACTTATAAAAAAAGATCTTTTTTTATAAGTCTATGCCTATAGTTAGGTGGCTGTAAACGAAAAATTCAGTATTTGTACAACTTACTGTAATATAGCAGTAAGTTGTGCAAATACTGAATTTTTAGTGGCACCGTTGGTGGCAGGTGTGGCATCGTTGGTGGAGTGGTGTCATTGGTGGCAGTCCTATGGTCCTAGCGGGTGAAGGGGGACGCGGATAAAAACAAATGACACGCACATCACCGCACCTGCACCGTTATAAGACACACACAATCCATACTAATATTATAAATTCGAAAGTAACTCTGTCTGTCTGTCTGTCTGTCTGTTACCTTTTCACGCCTAAACCACTGAACGGATTTCGATAAAATTTGGCAAGGCTATAGATGGTATCCTGGGGACGGACATAGGCTACTTTTTTTTTCAAAAATAATCCTACAGGGGGTGATATAGGGGATGAAAGTTTGTATGGGAAACTCAGTATTTCTTAAGTTAGGGATGTGAAAATTAAAATGTATGCTTTTGATAGGAAATAAAGAAATATGCGGTTCAGCGTTTTTGAAAAATCATCCCCTAAGGGGGTAAAATATAGTAAATAGGGGTTGATTTTAAAATTTACAAAACTGCACGGATTTCGACAAAATTTGGCAAGGCTTTATATAGCATCCTGGGGAGGGACATAGGATACTATTTTTTTCAAAAATAATACTACAGGGGGTGATATAGGGGATGAAAGTTTGTACGGAAAACGCAGTATTTCTTAAGTTAGGGATAACAAATTAATGCTATTGGTAGGAAATTAAGAAATATGAGGTTCAGCGTTTTTGAAAAATCATCCCCTAAGGGGTTAAAATAGGGGTTGATTTTAAAATTTACAAAACTGCACGGATTTCGATAAAATTTGGCAAGGCTATGTAGCATCCTGGGGAAGGACATAGGCTACTTTTTGTCTTAAAAAATAATCCTACAGGGGGTGATATAGGGGTTGAAAGTTTGTATGGGAAACTCAGTATTTATAAAATGTATGCTTTTGTAGGAAATAAAGAAATATGCGGTTCAGCGTTTTTGAAAAATCATCCCCTAAGGGGGTAAAATAGGGGTTGATTTTAAAATTTACAAAACTGCACGGATTTCGACAAAATTTGGCAAGGCTTTATATTTGGCAAGGCTTTATATTTGGCAAGGCTTTATATAGCATCGGGGGTGATATAGGGGATGAAAGTTTGTAAGTGAAACCCAGTATTTCTTATGTTAGGGATATCAAATTTAAGCTATTGATAGGAAATTAAGAAATATGCGGTTCAGCGTTTTTGAAACATCATCTCCTAAAGGGGTAAAATAGGGGTTGATTTTAAAATTTACAAAACTGCACGGTTGTCGATAAAATTTGGCAAGGCTTTATATAGCCTCCTGGGGAAGGACATAGGCTACTTTTTGTCTTAAAAAATAATTCTACAGGGGGTGATATAGGGGATTAAAATTTCTATGGGAAACTCAGTATTTCTTAAGTTAGGGATGTGAAAATTAAAATGTATGCTTTTGATAGGAAATAAAGAAATATGCGGTTCAGCGTTTTTGAAAAATCATCCCCTAAGGGGTTAAAATAGGGGTTGATTTTAAAATTTACAAAACTGCACGGATTTCGACAAAATTTAGCAAGGCTTTATATAGCATCCTGGGAAAGGACATAGGATACTTTCAAAAACAATACTACAGGGGATGAAAGTTTGTAAGGGAAACCCAGTATTTCTTAAGTTAGGGATAACAAATTTATGCTATTGGTAGGAAATTAAGAAACATGCGGTTCAGCGTTTTTGAAAAATCATCCCCTAAGGGGGTAAAATAGGGGTTGATTTTAAAATTTACAAAACTGCACGGATGTCGATAAAAATTGGCAAGGCTTTATACAACGTGTAATGCTAAATGCGCAAAACCTCTTAAAGGGTCATTGTACTCATCATTATGAACAACTTTTACTATGGGACCAAACCTTAAATCGCGAAAAACAACAGCTGTTCAGTACATTTATGTTCGCATAATTCGTCAAAATGTACTGAACAGCTGATTTTTTTTTCGCGATTTCAGGTTTGGTCCCATAGTAAAAGTTGTTCATAATGATGAGTACAATGACCCCTTAAGAGGTTTTGCGCATTTAGCATTACACGTTGTATAGCATCCTGGGGAAGGACATAGGCTACTTTTTGTCTTAAAAAATAATCCTACAGAGGGTGATATAGGGGATGAAAGTTTGTATGGGAAACCCAGCATTTCTTAAGTTAGGGATATGAAAATTCAAATCTATGCTTTTGGTAGGAAATAAAGAAATATATGGTACAGCGTTTTTGAGGGGGTACAATAGGGGTTGACAAATTTTTGTGTACCTACCTCTTTTTAAGAGATTTAAGGGATTGGAAATGTAGTCATAGTTCGAATCTTGAGGTAACATTTAGTATTTATTTCATTCGACGTTTTTACGACGAAATTATTTGAACGAGTGGACACTCGGACAAAAGTTATTTGTTATTAGAGCGTGACTGGCATAGTAAATTTTAAGTAATTGACAAAGTCCCCCGCCGCGTAAGTCTGTCTGTTTGAATACGATAATGTCAAAAAGTACCGAACGAATTTTCATACGGTTTTCTCCAATAAACGGAGTGATTCAGTGTAATTCATTATGGTTTTGTGTAAATTGGCTGAAATATGACGACGACTGTTGAAGATGTCGGAAAAAACTCATGCCGACTGGTAGCTTTATGCCTACTATACACGGTAACGATATATCGTAGCGATTTGAGTTTGCACAGTTATATCGGACGGCCCTATGTTTTCCACATGTACGTTCCCATGGGATATTTTCCGACATCCACGCGGGCGAAGCCGCGGGCAAAAGCTAGTAATACATAACACAAACTCACACAACACCCACACACACAAACACACTCTCAATGACAACCCGAGAGCTTTGAAGGAAATTGCTTTGAAAACTAATCCATTGCTTCATAAGTTTAAAAAATTCAACCTAAATAATGCAATGAACCTGGCTGAACTGTTCAATCAATATTGTCAGTTTAGGTATGTGAGTTACGCAATTTACTCCGCAGGTATTGCGTTGTCAAAGATGAATCTGCAGATTAGATAATGAAATATTTCGCGATTTACTTCCGCTGAATGAATTTTCAGGCATTAAACAATTTTAAAATTAAATATTAGTAGGTATTACATTTATTTCAAAAAACTATTTTTGCAAAACGATCAATGCCGATTGTATAAAGTAGAAAAAAATATTTAAAATAACAAAAAAAAAATCAAAACTGTATATTTTGCGGGAGACACGACACGACACGAAAGAAAAAAAAAATCAGCTGTCACATTTATCTATATCAAATATATGTGTATTGCTGGTGTTTTGCCAATAACCCTGTGGGATGACAGACATGCATAGACAGCAAACAAAAAGCATTCACTCGTTTTATAAAAGGCGTCAGTGGACAAATACTACCCGTACTTCATGCCGTTGTTTTATGCAACTTCTATTTTTGAAAAATCGTTTTTTCGCAGAGTCCAAATACTCTCAACATTACCAAGCCTAGCCTAGCCATTCACAAGGTAAGTAGAATTATTATTTACCCTTCTTTCTTGCATCCTTCTTTTCTTTTTCATTTATCTTTTGCTTGGGGCACTATGCTCACACTGCCTATTACTCACGTTGTTATTCGACTATTCTCATATTCTGCAAAAAGTGGACATTCCATTCGTTAAAAGGAACATAAATGTGTCTCAACAAAATTAATTATGTAGATTTTATTTAGAAGCGTGAGAATAAATCCTTCATGTATATTCTATCAAACACTTCGTTACTAAATATGTGAAGGTTTCGGGGTGACTAAAAAAGTTAGTAGGAGTTTATCCCGCGACAACATAGTGTCACATACCTACTCACAGTATTTTCATTTAGGGCCTTTTTTTTGGATGGGGTGGAGCGGAAGGGCGTGTCAGACCTTTACCTTTCCTTTTTTAGGGTTCTGTTCCTCAAAAGGAAAAAACGGAACGCTTATAGGACCACTTCGTTGTCCGTCTGTCTGTCTGTCAAGACCCTTTTTCTCAGGAACGCGTGGAGTTATCAAGTTGAAATTAATATCAAATACGTAAGTCTATGGTCCCTTGGAGTTTTAAAAAATCAAGCTTCTAAGTCAAAGCAATAAAAAAATACGGCCATATAAGCGACATATTTTGAAGCTCGCAAGTAGGATCAAAACCTATAGGGTACTTCCCGTTGACCTAGAATCATGAAATTTGGTAAGAAGCAAGGTCTTACAGCACAAATAATGGAAAAAGTACGAAAACTGATAATTTATAATTTTATCACATAATTTTTTTTTTTAAGTATGTCATCTGTCAAGGACCTTTTTCTCAGGAACGTGTGGAGGTATCAAGTTGAAATTAATATCGAATACTTACTTAAGTCTCTAAAAAGATCAAGCTTCTAAATCAAAACAATAAAAAAATACGGCCATTTATGCGACATATTTTGATACTCGCAAGTAAATCAAAACCTCTAACGTAGTTTCCGTTGACCTAGAATTATTAAATTTGGCAAGAAGCACAAGTAAAGGAAAAAGTCTGAAAATGTATTATTTGTAGTTTTATCACATGAAAAAATAGTTTTTAGTTTTCTTTTTCTGGCAGAATGTGAGTGTACTATAGGTACACCTCTGCCCAACCCTTCGGGGCAACAAGGCGTGATGTTATTTTTAAGAATAGTTTTTTGCGAATACAAACTTAAATATGCAGTTGGAGAATTGTCCGTGACGTATATCAATGTATGAGAGAACATGTTAAGTTTGTCTTTGGGATAAATTCTTTTCAACTACGGAACCCTTCATTGTGTGTGGTCCGACACGCTTTTGGCCGGTTTTTTACCTTTCCTTCAGTTGCCTATGCCAAGGGCCGCGGTATCTCTTTCGGACAACCCACGACCGCGGCGGCTAAAGACAGATTCTAGAAAGTAACACTATCCATTGCCTTTTAAATTAAATATGGAACAGAATATGAATGCAACTGACTGCTAGGTAAGTTAAGTTCCGTAACCGGAACTTATCAGAAGGTGGTGAAACATGCCAAAAATATTTTAAATTCGCTAAATCTTTCAGTCAATCTCTTTCGATTGAATATCTGTTATTTGGAACTGTCACTAATTCGAATCTAATTTGATTTGATTCAAACTTACGTAGATATGTCGGAAGAGGTCACGTTTCACCTCAGCGTTTCACAAAAAAATAAAAACCAAATCATTCAAATGGCGAAAAGTCATAGGGAGTTTTGAATCGATGATGTTGTAAGCAAACGTAGCACCTTCACCGCACTAAATAGTTCGATCAAATAATATTTGCGATCTTCTTACTTGTGGACAAAGAAAACAGCAAAACTTTTTTCTATCACCACGTAATAAATTATGCTCTTTTACAATAATATAACAATAGTGGCGCTTTTCTACGGCAGACGCACAATAATTGACCCGCTTGTAACCCAGCGGGAGTCGTGACCCCACAGCAATGATTCAATGGTCCCTGCGATCATCTCAATAACAAGACAATTGCATAAGATTCGCATTCATGAATGAAACTTTGCAGCTACTTGCAGCCACTATCGCTGCGTGCTTTTGGCGGGAAGTCTCCACCAGTCGTACCAAAGCCGGCGCGTGCGCAACACGCGTTCGTTATTCAAATTTTCAAATTCAATGCGATCGCGAACGCGACGTTTCGTCTCCTAGTCTTTTTGTTTTAAAATTGTTAAATGGAAGTATTGAGGCCACACCTCATTTCCTATTGTAGCGATTCTGTTTAAAATGGTGTGAATATGCTTTGTTAAAAAATAAAAGAAGTGTTAGTTCTACTTTCTTAAACTCTAAACAAAACATATCCTAATTGAGTATTTGATGTTGGACATAATTAAGTGAAAGACGTTTCAATAATAGAAGTAAGTAGTTGGCTTACATTACCATACAATAACATGATTAAAAACCAAATTTCTTAACGTCCAACTAACCCAGCTTTAATAACAAAAGCAATCTAAAAAAACTGCTTGCAGCTATGACCTTATCACATAACAGGTCCAGGAGTGCCTTATGTATTACTAAAATCAGACAAAATAACAAAATATCAGTCGTCTTATAATAATATTTTCCAGTGCTAATTTATTTCACCTTTGACATCTTTACACTTTACATAATAATATCTGACAGATTCAAGGTACTCTGTTTAACACTCCTTAATTTTCAACCAATATGTTCCCGATCAATATGTTCATTTAAGAGTCATCTTATCACTTAAGAATTTAAAGCGGCCGATCAGTAACAGTAGTAAATGAATATGATAACAAGTAGGCATACAATGTCAGGTATCTACGATACCCAACACAGAATACCTCATTCCTTATCATCATTACAAGAGATCGAGGGAATTTGAAAGAATGGGCAGAATCGTCTTCCTTTCTATGAAAACTAACTGTGATGGCCAATTCGTCTGTTCAACCAGCGTGCTTATTGTTGCAATTTCACTTTTGTCCATTGGTTAAAGTGATCATTGGGTCATCCAAGAGGTAACGCTAAGTAGGTATCATAAACTAGTGACCCTGCTTCGCACGGATGCAAAGTAGGTGCTGATGTGGCGACATGTCAAAACATAGCTATGGTTAAGTTTAACATTAATACATTTTATTCATCATCATCACCATCTGTCTAGCCTTTTCTCAACTATTTTGAGGTCGGTTTCCAGTCTTACCGGATGCAGCTGAATACCACTATTTTACATGGAGCGACTGCCTATCTGAGCTCCACAACTCATTTAAGTACTGGGTAATACGATACCCCTTGGTAAGACTGGTTGTCAGACTTTTAACATTAATATATAACAAATAAAACTGCCGGAATAAATGCTCTAAATGGTGGTGAAAACCGCATCAAAATCCAAGAAACTAGAAGATCTAAGCGGCCACAAATACAGACCCGAAAAGCGACATTATTTTATAAAGCGTACAGATATACTCGTATATAGATTGTGATTAAACATACCTAATAAGGAAAAGCATTAGACTGAATGTCATCTCATTGACATTCAATTTGTTTTCTTTTTTTTAAACGTTTGATGTTATATTTATTTGAACACCACATTTTTTTTTATTATATTTTGACACATAATATTATAATAATAATAATTAACCATTTATTATCTATCAGGTAACAAAGACCCATAGATACATACCTTAACCTAAACATACATAATAATATTAACAATTTTGTTAGTAAATAAAACTTAATAACTATGTTAGTATCACATAAGTTGCACTAGTAGTATTTGTTGTATTAGGTAGTTGTTATGATACGAGTAGCCTCCATTGACCAAGAGTTCCAAAGGCGCAGCGTGGGCTGCCACCTTGCTGACAAGCTAATATTTTTCCTCCATTTGCAACCGGCATGTCTTAGGACCAAACATTCGAAGACATGTGATAGCTACTAACCCGCACTGGACCGGCGGGCGTGGTGGTTTACGGCCCACTCCCTCTCATCGAGAGGAGCCCTGTGGTTCTATCAAAACAGATAGGTACCTAAAAACTATATCCTTCTCCAAAAACTACCTCAGGATCTACTACTGGTGCAGGCACATGACTATCAATTACTCATACCACGCAAGGTTAACATTATAAATTGCATTATGACATCGCTATTTACAAAATGGTTAGACAAGGGCACTCGAAACCCATAAGTGCCTTTATTCAAGTATCACATCATCAATCATTATTTCATTAAGTAACAAAAAACAAAACATTATTTGAACAAAAGTCTTGTCATTCAGCTGATCACTTCAAAATTAATGATTTCATTTGTCTGATTAGATTACAATTAGTAGGAAATAATAATACTTAGATATATTTTTTGACAGAAGTCACTCAGGTCAATGCCAAAAATCAAAACCCAATTACCACCATACCGTCAAGCAGAGTTGCTGTTACGGTTTTGAAAGGTATGTATGCCAGTGTAAATACACATAAATCTTTTCTGGCTTGTCTGGCCGACAGGCACGATGCGACTCCGGTAGAACAATGTCAATGAAGTTTTCATAGAAATTGTTCCACCAAGTTGCGTCGCACCGTCGGCCGCGTCGCATCGTGCCTGTCTGCGGAAACATTTATGCCTCTAGTATTAGGTACAGATGTTCAATATCCATGGCGGTGTATACTACTTACCTTGGCTTGTTTTTCATTCAATAACTTTAAATTATGACTGAAAATACCAGCAGAGTTTTGAATAAACGAAAACTTATCAAAAAGAAAACCATTAGCGTCTAGCGTTCACATGAGTCAATTACAGAAATAAAGAAAGTGCACATTATAGTGCTATAATAACAAAATGTTCATGAGCCGTGAGCCAACAGCGAGCTATCACTCGTAAAAGCAGTAACAACTAGCAACTTATTTATTAAGTAAGCATTTTCCGGAAGAGAATCTAACTTCGTTACGTTGGTGTTGAGCAAAATTAAACTCTCACTACGGTCGAGTTCGGTAGCTAGTAAACAGTACGTTTGAGTATTAGTCACAAAATACGTTCTAATACCTACATAGGCTGTCGCATTTTACCCAGATCGACGGACAATAGAAAATAGTCGAAACCAACAAAGATGGAAAAAAGGCAACACGACATTGGAATGGTACAGTTCCATCCATTTCGTTTTAAAAAGACGTCACAGAGATCCTTGAAGTGCAAATCTAGTGTGAAATTAACATAAGTAAGTACCGTAAAGGATTTTCACAGTTGGAAAGCTGAGTAAGATAGCCAAAGTTGGAATTGAGGTAAAATAACGGACATGGCTAGCTTACTGTGACATATGCAAACCTTAAACTTTCTAGGAAAATCCTTATGTTTAAAGTATATGTACACAAGATAAGATACTAAGCATTTGACTTTATTTTTAGTCGATACTTCGTCACTTAGTATAAGGCCTAGTATAAGTATGAACCAAATAGTAAGGTGTGGTGAACGTACCCATTTATATCGCAACTCATGTGGAGGCAATTTCTATATACCGTATGAAAATAGCCTTTAAAATAGTATTCTATCTTCTACCAGTTGTTGCCCGCAGCTTAGCTCGTGTTTGAATTTTCCAAAAATCCTTCCTTATTGGATGCACACCACAGCGGCTTAAGCTCTGCGTTGATGAGTCAGTCAGTCAGTACAAGTAATTATATATAATGTATAGAAGATAGTAGTAATGTATATTCAATCTATCTGAAATCGAAAATCATCTTAAATCTAAAAGAGAGCGATCATGAGTCAGCTGCCACAAGGATTTTCGTAACTTGCTATATCTTAAATTGTAACTACCAAATTAATAATGAAAGGGGGAAAAAACGTTATTTATTATTGCAACGAATATAATTATACCATAGCAACAATCAATAGAATTAAATCATAGACAGCTATAATTATGTCATCATAACAGGCTGCATACAGTACTTATAATGTGTCTGCACAAGCGTAGAAGGAAGCATAGTTTCTTAGGCAGCAAGCACGTGGTTATACTTAGTTACGTGTTATTAAGATCTTAAAACGACACAATATTGCTATGCTCATGCAGGCTGTTCCGTCTATACGTAACGCTAATAATTGCACCCACGTGTCTATACATTGCAGTATGTACGGCGTAATAATTGGTTATCTCCCTTTTTCTAAAGTATTCCAATGGATGAGGATTCCCAATATTAAAGCAGGCCTCTGCACTTCCAGAGAGTTCATTTGCAAATATTCTTCGATCCTCTGTTGAACCGCTAAGTTTTGTAAAATTCTTTCGTACTTGCACCTTTGCATTCTCAAAGGAACAATCCTTTAAACTTTAAGTTGCGTCTGCGTCTATGCGATGTCCGTCAGTCAGTCGTTGAACCGTTGTATAATTATGTATGTGTATAGATCACGGAACTGTTCTATTTGTTTATTAGATAAGATTAAACCTTAATTTACGATCCAGCACGTACATAGTATAAAAATGATTTTTAACATGTATAATAGGTGAAAAAGTAATGCAAAGAGCTCTAAGTATTACTACTTTGGATTTTTAAAAATTCGAAATTAAGATAGATAGATAGATAAAAAGTAGATAGTTAAAATTTTAATTATCGTTTACTTTTGATACTTTGTAATATACACAATAATTATACATTTACGAACATACAATCGAGTATCCGCGGAGTTTCATTGCATCACACATCCGTTAGGAAGTAAAGTTTTTCTAGATTGATCGCTAAATTGCCCAACATATGAGGAAAATGCTTTTTTGTTCCATATAGCTACCTATGTTGGTACCGTACAACACTATACCTACCAGAGGGTAAAAACTTACTTAACGTAATTGCAAAAGTTTTTCTTCTGAATAGGCAGTAACAACATAATAAGTCATCTTCCTAATCCTAACTTTGATAGCGTTGTACCTACTCAGCAATCCAAACCTAAAATCGCGATAAAAAAATCATCTGCTCCCTACAATTTGACGAGTTAAGGCTCTTACAGACAGAGGCGATATCGCGTCGCGACGTGTCGCGTAGCGGCGTTGCGACGCGATAATATCGCAATATCGCTCGCGATATCGCCTCTGTCTGTAAGAGCCTTTATGTGAACATAAATGTAGGGAACAGCAGATTTTTTTTTCACGATTTCAAGTTTTGTCGTATCGTAGTAAAAGTTGTTCATAATGATGAGTATAACACTATCGTGGCAGCTAGTCAGTGGCCCTAGTCAATAAAAAAACAGCGTGTATAATATATAATTCCATCCTAAGTAATATTATTATACGTATAAATGCGAAAGTGAGTTTGTCTGTATGTTTGTTACGGTTTCACACTAAAACGGCTAAACGGATTTGGATGAAATTTGCCACATGGATACCTAGACCATGACCTGGATTAGGATATAGGATACTTATTATCCCGGTATTACGTTCCCGTGTGATAATTTCGACCTCTACGCGGGCATAGCCGCGAGCAAAAGCCAGTAAATAATAAATTAGGATTTAGTCTTCATTTCTAGATATCTATAATTAACTTTATTTAAATTTTAAACCTGTTAAATACCACTTTGCTTAGTCATTCCTTTCTACTTCAAATTCAGCTGTGATTTCAGCGTCCGTGGATATAAATAAACCAGTTGTATACATTAAAAAACAGAACATTAAGGTAATTAAAATCGATGATTAATCCAAATAACTAAATGACGTCCAAGATTTGATGAGGTACCTAGAGTACAGATAGTTTTCTTTAGAGATAATTTTCTTCCAATAATTAAAAGTTCAATCAATATACAATTCTCTTGCTTATTTTGAAGTAAAGTTATACCTATTTACTTCGACTTTTGCTCGCATTTTGACAAATTCGGAAAATTGTCAGAAACGCAGAAAGCCAGATTTGCGTATCTGAAATTATGCGAGCAAACCATGCGCTCTTTCTACAGTCATGCTTGGCGTCTGTTTTTATTAAATGAATAAATTAAAACTATAATAAAATGTGCCACATTCAACGTGTTTAAGATGATAAAAATTAAAAGACATTGACGCTAATTTACTGTTTTAGCCGACTAGTTTTATGTTATTAAACATAAGTTCCCGTAAAAGTATGAATAGTGGTTTATTTGGAAATGTAAGAAATCATACAAGTACGCTGATTTTCCTGCCTTTAGACTTTGTGTTTAGACTACGATAATTAAGATTTTTTGTAAAATATGGATTAAAATTGATTTCAGTATTCAAATTACGCTTAAACTTACAAAGAACTTTAGATGAATTATTAAGAAAAAAAATCAAAACTAAGTCATTTCAAATTAAACTAAATTAACGTAAATAAGAGATAAGATTAAATAGAGATAATATTTTTCTTTAGACATGGTTTAAGTTAAACCATCGAGCCAGTTCTTGTAAAGGAACCTAACAGTGATCAAAATTTTTAAACAAAACTAACAACTGTACTACCTGCACCTGTGCCTGTACTAAGTGGTCAGTTTTATCAGTTTTGCGCTAAGGTAGCCTGCGAAATTGAAATTTTCTTACGTTTTTTCCAATTTGCAGGTCAGTGTTAGGTTGTATGTTGGTTAAAATATGATTCGCGGCCGTAAATAATATGGCTTTACAGAATTATAATCACTAGAATCAGCCATACAACTCCATAAGTTAGAATTGACCTCAAACCTCATGATTTCATGAAATCACTAGATTTGAAGTCAATTCTGTACTTGTAGTTGTAAACTTGGGTGTTTGAGCTAAATCTAAGATTTACCGAGTAGATACAGTTATTATTCTTTTATACTGGTATGAGTTTAAAACATAAAATTTTTAAATCCTAGTAAATATGACCATTGACCACAGCTCGAACTTTACAGTAACACACACATGCACACGAGTATGAGTCATCGCCGAAAGTCTTAAATGTTAAATTTTTCCTTAATATCGTCACCACTTATATCTATCAAACTTTTTATTAAAAATAAAAAGTTGCTTGCATTCTTAACTTTTTGACATAAATATTTTTAATGAGTGCTCAAGCAATTATAATACTGTAGAAACGAAAACGAGTCTTCATGTATGTCCGTCCAGTTCGTTTTAGAAACAAAATACGTTGAACTTTGTAGAGGCTAACTTTTCATTGGAAAAATACTAAAAGAAAAATTGCAAGCGCAGATCGAGTCCGCACCGTTTGTTTTCGTGAAAACAGATTGAAATTTTACTACGGTTCCCGATACTGCCGTAGCCATTGTATTTACTCGACACTAGACTTAGTAGGCTCATTGCATTCCTTATAAAGTAAGCTTTCGCCGGTTATGATATTTTTCAGTTTTAAACAGATTTACGGCCCATATGGGACGACATCTGACATTATTTTGCTATTGTCAACTTCATATTAATGTTTAACCCTATTTTGGCCAACATTTCTGTTGTTTCTCTTTAGGTCATGTAGTGCTTTGTCAATTCTTGACAAAAACACCAGAATAGCTGATTTAGCTAAATACGTTTTTGCGCTACGCGAATTGATATTTCGACACATAGTGAAAAGTAGAGGGTGGCGCGCATGCGCGTGCTCTCGCAGTGTGACGTCATAGGCAAATTATATCCTGCTTTAAAATTGTTAGGAATATGCCCTATCTTTTGAATGCTCAACCATTACTCTAGCATTAAAAATCTCGTAGTTATTAGGGGTTGAAATCTTACATATTTTTGTCGGTCAGAAATATTGAACTTACCCCCAGTAGCTATAGTCGCGGGCACGTAACTTGGCAAGAATCGTTAGATACGCATTTGATTTCTTAAACTTTCTTCTAAACTGATATGTTTAAAAATAAATTATCATATCATAGAATAATGGCAAGCAATAAAATTAAAAAAAAAAATTGTATCACTAAGTGTACATGCGTGAATTTACTCCCACCACGTCAAAACCATGCCAAATTACGTGCCGGCAACTATAACACCGAGCGAAAAGACATTTTCACGTCAAAATGTGTGGCTTATTCTTACTATGACTACTTACTTACTGACGAACTAAGAACAAAGTTGTTGCATCTATTAAAGTGTGAAACATTAAAGTAATACAAACAGTGCGGCATTACGAAGAAACCGCGGCTGCACGCTTGCCTTACACTATCGCATTACTTCCCAACATTTCCTGTTTATCGTAATTGAATCAGCAATTTATTACAATTACTGTTTCACTATTATTTAACCGAATAGTTCCCAACCATTACATTAGATAACGAAAAAATTGCTGATGATTTACAAGTGTTTGTTTAATTTAACGATCCGTTAAAAGCAGAACCATTTATTATTGCGAAAATGATAGGTAATTACTGGACTTAATTTATGAGAAAATCACTGACTTGTCATAATTAAATCAAATGCATCTTTGAACAAAGTTGAACCCTTGCAGGAAACAGTTGAAAAGCGGAAAAGGTGGTCAACATACTATGTAATAATTACCTATTGTTATATTTCTCAAAATTAAATCTAAAGATCAACATGCAATACGTGACCCTGATCGTTACATTAATCACTATCACTACATAGTATAAAATAAAGTCGCTTCCCGCTGTCTTTCCCTATGTATGCTTAGATCTTTAAAACTACGCAACGGATTTTGATGCGGTTTTTTTAAATAAATAGAGTGATTCAAGAGGAAGGTTTGTATATGTATAATAAACGCGGGCGAAGCCGCGGGCAAAAGCTAGTAAAATATATAATATAATTGTATATCATTAGCGAAATAGAGCCAGTATCACAGAATACATAATAGTAGATACAAGTACCAGTAGCTTCCTTACTAAATGTACCTTGTGGGGACGCCAGTGACGTCACAGACCCTAAACGACTGCGGGTACAGTTAGGACATGGCATTTTGGAGTGACCACCGCTAAATGTACCTTACCAAGACACCGCTACTCGAGTATATTTAGCAGCAACAGTTTAAAATAAATCATTATTAAATATTTCGACACTAAACACTTAGGATGCAAAAGCGAGCGAAGCGAGCTCGGGACTTTAGACACCTCGACTCGAACAGGATAGGTTCGAATTTCGTTAGTTCAGGTTATGTATGCGAGTGAACGTAGACCCCACCGTCCCGTCCCCTTCGTGGTTATTTTATTTTTAAAACCATTGAACACCGCGAAGCGGGGCTCCTCGACTATGCCTTACTATTTAAAAAGGTACCTTATCTTCATAATTCATTACAGACGCTTTCGCTGTCCGGATGTATTTAGTAGTATGTTCTAATCACGTAGTACTAGGTCCTAAATAATCCTGATTTTACTCCAACTCAGGTATAGTTTAGTAGTTTATAGAAATGTTGAGAAAGCCTCATACTAACTATACCCGACCAAAACCTTATTTGGAATTTCCATATGGTACATTTTGTAAAGACGCGTACCAGCATACCATGCGCATTATTTTATTTCATGTTATACAAAATTAATTTTCATATAGGTGCAGTTTCAAACTGTCAAACGGTTGCAGTTTCTATTCCATATTTGCGGAACTGCACGTTACTTGGTTCCAACGTCGATCATGACCAATCACATAAAACACACCAAATGCCCACTTGATATGCGAGGGGCGCGAGCATTTTCACTATCGTTCAATGTCCCATTGTACGCACACTTTCTATAGTAAACAACGCCATAACAGAAGGAATTTATAAATAATTACGTATATATTGGTTATGCAAAATTGTGACTTAATCAATACAATGCTTCATTTTATCGAGCCACAGCCGCATGCCCATTTCCGTACATGTTATGTGGGTGAGGAATAATTACTAGTACATGACAAACAAAACAACTAGCTTAGTGATGTTAATCTAGCATGTTGCTATATACCATTGCGGACATTTACGGTGAACCACTTTTGAACCTTAACACCATAGTAATAAGGTCGAAAAGTGGTTCACCGCAAAGTTCACGGATAAAGTGCTGCTTTATCTTAATGAATTCGCGTTTTTAATTAATATTGCGTAATATTAAAAGCCTCAGTATATTAGCTATAAAGAAATAAGGATCAACCGTTTTCAATTGATTCAAGATTTTGTAGAGTTCAATTAGGCTCGTACCAAAAAATGATGAATTAAATCCAAGAAAAATCATCAACAAATCAGGAAACACAAAGCCATGGAACATCGACCTCTAGGCTCTATAAGCAGTAGACTAATGCGTGAGAAAACAGCTTTAAACAAACAAACAGACAATCTGATTACCGTCATTAATTGCCTCTGCATTAGAGCGAATGTCAACGATTGCCGCTAGTGCTGTCTCAATGTCACCTGTACGAGTACCATCAACCCACACATGTACAACCTTGCCATAACTAGAGCATGTGATATGCAATTTGACCAAGTAGTTTGTCTTTATGTTCGCCGACTCGGAACAAGGATGGCTGGCTGGTTAAATTCAGTGTTAAGATATTGGGAAAGTCTAGTTTTGAGACTTCTGTGATGGGCCATATATTGGAAACCATCTTCAGAACTCTCTCTGGGCTGGGAGGAATACTTGTGTGGCTATAAGAAACCCAATTTTCAAACTGTTTAACTCATGGATTTCTTTTATCAACTAGCAGTAATCAATCAATCTGCATAGCCTTTTCCCAACTATGTTGGGGTCAGCTTCCAGTCTATCCAGATGCAGCTGAATATCAGTATTTTACATGGAGCGACTGCGTATCTGACCTCCACAACCTTGATACTGGGTAATACGATACCCCTTGGTAAGACTGGTTGTCAGACTCATGTGAAGATGGTCACCCATCCACAGACCAACCGCAGCAAGCGCAGCTTAACCTGATCGATCGACCCGTGCGGCTATTAATACTTAGCCACAAGCCTCACTACTAAAACTAGCAATAATAATGAAGCTTATACCAGAAAGTCAGTTAAACCATATTTAAATATATAAAATTGATTTAAAACATATCCTGGAGTTCCGCAAGGAGCAGGGCATTGTCTCGTATTCGTATAAGAATAAATTGTAACGATACTCTCCTGTATCTTGTTACATTCCCACTGGGAAGATTGTTTTTCCTTAATGTTGTTTAATATTATTATTATTTGTTACAGGAACCCCCGAAAATTGTGATGAAAAATGTTTAAACAAGAATTTATATTATTGGTAAGTTATGAAACTTAAAAGTCAGAATCAGCTAACAACTCTATTAAAAACAAATGAACGGCAATGTATTTTGAATTAAGGAACTGTTATTTCAATGGGGTTGGCTACTGTCAAAGTGGCGCTAGCATAGCTTTAACCAAAATTATATTCATTTGTATGAAGTATTTGTTTGTTTAAGATTTTACAAAATGCCTAAGAAATGTGAAGTGCCTTATTGCAAAGAAATAGGTGCACACCAATTTCCGATAGCTGTAGAATTAAAAAAAAAAGGTTTAAAAAAGTAATAAAAAAAATTGGTCTAATTCGGCTTTTTGTAGTATTGTATAATTGGCGAAAAGTATTATGAAATGTATTCTTCCTACAAACAAAACTATTTCATAAATAAAATAGCTTGATGTATAATTTTAAGAGTATACCTTTCAATAAGGTCTGCTTTACTTCCTTGTAAAGAAGCACCTCGTTTTTTTCAGTTCAGCCTTTAGCTCGCTTATTCTTCATGTTGAGTACATGTTTATCTTATCATCCATCCTGGTATTTTGATGAAAAAATTTACAAAACCGAATACACAAATTGAGTAAACAAATGTGACAGGTGAAAGCTATGCTAGCGTCATCTGCCAAAAGTTTTAAGGAGCCAACCCCATTGAACTACTCGTATTAACTTACGACATTTGCCGCAAGTCAAATTTTATTGCCCACAGGTAATATTCGTTAGTTGCAGCTTGCAGCAACAGCAACTGCTTACGATTTCGCCTCTGTCAAATGAGTGTTCTTTCAACATAATTTTGTTACTGTGTGGTTGAATTTTTCTTACCAGAGAGTTTTCAAATTGTTTGGCAATCAATCAAAATCAAAAATCGAGTAATAATATCATTCTGTACAGTAATTATTTTATTGCTCGTTTCGTGATTTTGTCGTGCGCGATTTTTTTAATGTAAGAGTAGTCTTAAGATTTTCAAACATAGGTCGTAAGTCGCTGTTTTTTTTACTAGAGAATCTTACAATGAAGTAACTATATTTCTAGCTTATACAGCAACACATTGACATCATACGTACAAAGTGAACAATAGAATTAACAATGTTACTGTCTTCGATTCTTAATTAGGATCGAAGTACATTCGTGTACTAATATTTTGTTGGAACAATATATCTTATTGTGTGCAGTCATACGCATGACGTAATTGTTACAGCGGTTCCGAATGTTCCGATGTTGGACATGTAATATGGCTTGGCCAGGACATGTTCAGCTAGGTGCAATCTTAGATAGAATAGAAATGCTTTGGGCTTGGTACCGTTACAAACATGTGGCAAGTTAGATGTGCTTAGTAAAATATTACTTTAGTAAACAACAACAAAGGCCGTTGTTTGTTGTCAACAACCAACAAAGGTGAAGAGTTTGTTTGTGTGTTAGAACGCGCTAATCTCTAGAAATACCAGTCGGATTTAAAAGAATATTTTGGCGTTTGATAGACCAATTCTTGAGCAAAGTTTTAGGCTATTTAATATCACGCTATGAGACTAGGAGCCGAGCCAAAATAAAAAAGTTAGAAAAAATGATAAGCGAAAACGAAGTAAAAGCGCGGACGTCGGGGGAACAAGAAATTTCACGCGGACGAACTCGCGGGCATAAGCTTGTATCGAAATAAAAATAAACGCAGAAAAAAATACATAATAGATATGCCGTAAGTAAATATAAAATACGATGAAACAATTCACGCTAGATACCGTACCTATTAAACGTAATGTTTGCTGAAGTATGAAATTAAATATTCTCGTTTTTCAGGGTCCGAATACATTGAATAGAAAAGTATTTATTTTGCAAGATAACTCTGGTAATGTTACTAAACAATTGCTGAAAATACTGTTAGGTCAAATGTGCAATTTGGTTATCACACAAAAACGTAAGTTTTTGTGTGATAACCAAATTGCGTATTTAAGTATTAAAATTAATTATTAAAAGTAATTAAGTATTAAAATTATTCAAGCGTAGCTAAACGCTTGAATAATTTTAATACTTAATTGAGTTAAACTAACTCCGGTTTCAGTCAATTGCAGTTCAGTTGATAACTGTAAAGTAACTTTCATATTAGCTGGTGGGATTTTTCATCTCAGCGATAATGCATGCAAATAACTTTTACCCGAGTTAATTATGTAAATACAATAGGATTCTAAATTAAACAAACTGAAATTAACATTCGTTAGTTTTAGTTTTTCATCGCCGTAACATCATCATCGTAGCAACATAGTATGTACATTTTTTCAGTCCAGTAAATCTAGGCTGAAAAAATGTAGAACGTGTCATCGACACGAATGAAGATTTACGGATGCATTGTGTTTTATAATCCAAGCGGTAGGTAGTCTTGTGAGTAACAGCACTTGCAAACGCATTTTCTTTCTTTCTTTATTTCTTACATGAATATGCAAGCAGTCTGCTTACAAGCAGACTGCCTGTACCGAAAATAATGCCATGTTATTACAGTTTGATAACTGTACCGAGAGATGGATCCTCATTTTGCAAGTCTCAATTGTGTATATTAACCAGGATCACTGGTTATTGATAACAGCCGCAAGTGTTGATCGAAGTTTAAGCTACGCTCGTCGCCGTCGGTTCGTGGATGGGTGACTTTTCATTACATCTCGAGATCCCTCCGTGCCTCGGAAAGGAAGTTGAGCCGTTGGTCCTAGTTGTTATATGTCTTTAACAGTTCTTACGGGTAGTAAGACGCCCAAAAGTCTGACAACTAGTTTTACCAAGAGGTCCCCAGTAACTGGGTTGTGGAAGTCAGATAGGCAGTCGTTCTATGTAAAATACTGGTATTCAACTGCGTCCGGTTATACTGGAAGCCGATCCTAAAACAGCTGGGAAAAGGCTAGGCAGACTGATTTACTGGTTATTGGTCACGATCCCGTGAAAGGGTGACAATACACGTTATCTGTAATGAATATGGATTAAAAGCGTGCTACAGAATAAACAAACACGTAGCACAGTCGTAATCAAAGCTTCTTAAACCGGCCCTTTACTTTATGATTGGGAAATAAACTTATGAAGCATTTCTAGCAACTTTATTTTCTTGTCACACGCCATAAGAGTGAAAGTAACATGTTCCAATGTTCACAATATCTACTTGCAATTACCGGACAGGACCCAATTCCACGTAATGGAACTTGATTTCGATATATGATTATATAAGTGTGTTACACAATTTGGTATTTCCTGTATTAAATGTTAATCCGGTACTACAAGGATGAGTAGATACAATTATATTTTGTTAATCGAGAACCACAGCACATAATCTCTGATACTAATTAAAATAATAATTGAGAGTGTCGAGAGTAAGCCTGGAACTCAATTGAGTGGTTTCGTAACTATAAGCTACCTACTACACGTGTTTATCTGGGTTTTTAGGGTTTCGTACCAAAATGGTAAAAAATGTCTGTCTGTCTGTCTGTCACAGCTGGATATCTCAAAAACTACTAAACCTATCAACTTGAAATTTAGAATAGTTTTAGATGACGTTTACCCAACTATTTTGCAACTAAGAAAGAAATAAAAATATTTATATTTTTTTTGCAACAGGGACTGAAAGAGGATCTTAAAAATTAAAAGTGGGGCTACTAGAGCATGTGGGGTATCATATGAAAGAGCGCTGTTTGCACATTCTCAAACATTTTTTTTTCTTTTTTTTAGGCCGCATGTTTTCGACTTCTGATGAAAAATGTAAAAAAAAATACCATTCCATATCTTATCTCCGAAGTTTGCAAAGCGAAAAATCTGAAATTATTCTATGTGATAGAAGTTTATGTAAAGATTACAGGAAAAATAAAACGATGTCTCTAAATAGCACAGTTTTTCAGAAATCATCAACAAAAATTACATATAAATGATGGGACAGAAACCTCCGTGCGCGAGTCCGACTCGCTCTTGACCGGTTTTTTGTTTATTTAAGATCTCCAACAAGAGCTATGCAATGTTCTATAATGAACTAAATTATTCATAGAAGTTCGAGTGATGCTTTCTCAGTTCGGTATCTTGAGACATTGCGTTTCAGAAGTCGAATCGCATTGAGAGTTTATCTGAGGACCTCAGTAACCAACCAAACATTAGTCGTTCAGCAACATGTTTCCTTCGTGCCATTGCACATAATCATACTGTCTTATGCCTGTTTTTCTGCCTATACCAAACCTTACGCCTACGCCTGTCAGCTCTGATTAATCACCATTTCTTAGAACCATCAGCCTTACTACCAAATCGGGATTATATCTTGATAAGTTTTCCTACAAGTCAGTTTTTGTAGGTAAGGCTAAGTTAGCGCCTCATGACGCATTGTTTTCAAGTCGGCCTAAAATGGAAAAAAAGTTTTATTATAATGCCAGACGAAACATTATCCTTTCACATAATTTTAACAAGCTCGAAAGAGAAGTAAAATCGGACGTTATTTCGAAAGATTGTTATGTCGAGCCGCAAACGCATGTGTTCATTAGTCATTTTCAAATTACAAGCGTTTCTTTTCCCAACAATAATTCCGTCCTAGCCTTCACTCGAACACAAAAGGAGATGTAACAACAGCCAAGCACCATACAATATAATACACGATTATATACCCACGTCCAATTAACTACACCTGTTCGCAGGTACGGAACAATGGTGCAAAAGAACTTTTCGCACAGATTTGCTCCCGACGTGCATTCGGAAGTCAGTGGTCCAAGTTGCCGACACAATGCGCATTCTTGTGAGATTGTTTACACTCACGGTGATTACGCATTGATATTGTTGTTAGATAAAACTAAATACTTACGCTCGTGTAAGCTTAGATCCCGAACGATAAGTTCTAGTAAAAACATATAAACACGTTCCTAAGTTGGTTTCCCTTCATCTGTTTGTCAGTTTCCAGTTTTTCCAGATAATATGGAAAGTGAGGAACACGTATGGCTTGATATTGACAAGTTTGTTCCGGTACTTTGCCCACTCATGTTTAATTTTGTTTTTACAATTTCCTGCTGATCTGATTCATGCAGTACATTTCCTGCCAACCATAATATCCAGATATGAACAATGAATCACAATCAGACCGAATCACAAGTTGGTACATTGTCAGTATCCTTAATATGACACATTTTAAATTCGTCAAAGTCTTATAAGGTACAGTAAGGTCCCGTAAAAACAATTGAAGTATAAACCCACAATGATAGCCTCGTATTTACCTCCAACGTCATTAGTTTTTACTTCGTATAGTTTTTGCTCTGAGGTCGGGTATACAAAAGAAAACTTTGCATTTCTGGACTGAAACTCCCATAGTTCTGACATAATAGTCTAAAACTCGGAATGTTGACCTTGTTATAGGTACCTATGCTCTCGCAGCAGTGATTGAGCGTAATGAGTGTGCTCATAAGACAGTCGCTAAGTACATAATTAGCGTTTAAATTGACCGTCTGACGCGAACTAATGACCTCTCCGTTCTTTTAGTAATTAGTCAGTAGCACTAAATATCTTACGTTTTTTGTAAAGTTACCTAGCAAAGGATGACATCTGGTCGTTTTTAGATCATCGACCTTGTGGAACAGGTCCTAAATTAGTGCAATTTGATGAGACTAAAGCTAATGTAAATAACATACAACATAACATCACGGCTACATTCGTCGAAGGGTTAGGTAGAGGTGTTCTTATGTAAATATTTTCCCGTATCGTGTTTCCAATGCCAAATGTTTAGATTTGTCTTTTTTAGGTTCCGTGCCAAAAAATGTTAAACGAGCCTACCTACACAACATTAGTTTTTGTTTACCCTAAACCCGAAAGGTGTCATTGTACTCATCATTTTGAACAACTTTTTCTATGGGACCAACCTTGAAATCGCGAAAAAAATCAGCTGTTCATTTGTGTTCAATTAAATCGACAAAATGTATGGAACAGCTACTTTTTTTCGCGATTTCAAGGTTGGTCCCATAGAAAAAGTTGTTCAAAATGATGAGTACAATGACCCCTTTTCGGGTTTAGGGTAAACAAAGACTAATTTTGTATAAGTACAGGGTAAAATTAAATTAGCTAGCAAAACTCCACAGACGTCATGGGTATCGATATCTAAACATGACAAAATAAAAAAAAAAATTCGGGTCAACTAGCGCTGGTATATTTTTGTCAATCCTGATATTTACTATTCCTCTACGTTTAAGCAGAGCTCAGTTGATATTAAAACATACATTTTATACCTACTACTATCCTTAACCACTACCATTGATACGAAATGAGGGATCCAAAATAACTCGAAAACTACAAAAAATCGTAGAACATACATGGGGGTTAAATCGATAGGTATGGTACTCTACTATCAGCTCGCACTGGCTCGACACCTTAAAAGAAACATCCTGTATATTTGTTACTTTAAGCACTGAATCTTTGGTCTACCTGCAACTTGCAAGGTAAGTCCAAGTTAACGCAGCCTACAGAGACAGCATTCCTACCTACGGACATCCATTCCTTTTGCAGCTAGAGAGCTCGTAAAAATATACCAGTGAGTCAGACATTACGTCACAAGGCCCTTATTTTGTAAACTTTCCTCATACTTAATACTTTTTACAAAATCTAATGTGATTTTGATTAGTCTTCATTTGCAGCGACTGTGTTCTTTTGACTGAGCATTTCAAAAAATCTTGCATCTCAACAACTTATTGCCTGCCGATTGTTTTCTGCTGAGGCCTAAAGCGCCGTTTACACGGGGCAAGTTTCTGGAACGTTCAAGAGCAATAATTGCATGCTATAAAGCACGTTCAAGTTTTTTGACATTCAAGAACTGCATGAAGTGTTTACACGCGTGCGATTCCATAAAATGGCATGTACCTACAATAATTGAATGCAAGTTTTGCCATTCAATAAAATCGCATGCGACTTACACCAGGCAATAAAATTGACAGGCGATTATTGCATGCAAGTTTTGCCTGGACATGATATTTCATTAAATTTTATTGAACGCTTCTCAAGATATTTTTCAAGTTGTTCTTGATTTGATTTCTTGTCTCAAAATAGCAACAACGGTTACCACACCCTTACTTACCGCACTCATATTTCAATGACAGCACAAATGTCAGATCATGCCAGAATTGAATGCGATTTTATTGTACGAGCAATTATTGTATGTACTGTGTGATTTTCTTGTACATGCTTATACCAGTTTTCAAAGTTGCCCGTATCGTCCAACAATATTGTATGTGCAGTTTAGACAGTGCCAGATATTTGCCTGTCAATTTTATGGTATGCCACAGGCAATAAAATGGCGCCGTGTAAATGGAGCTTTAGTGCGAGTTTTTATACTTACTCGATCGCTTTTACGTTAACGTTACCTTACGTCAATTTGTATGAAAAAATTGTGATTCCCACTATAGTCACCAGACGGCGCTTATTTCAGTTTCAGTACAAACTGACGTTTACGTTAACGTGATCGAGTAAGTCTAAAAACTGGCACTAAGCCCTCAGGTAGCTAAGTATTGTAAGCTAAATAAAGTTGGCTCACCTCATTTGATTCCGAGATTCCTCTTATTTATAAATATGTAGGTCTCCAAAGATCTCAAGTCCTATGTTTGATGTTCCATGTATGAACACTTATATTTATATACCTATTGATGTGTGTTAAATCAACATAGGATCTTACACAATATTTACGGCGACACTGCTCAAAATGGACTAGTTTCTCATTAAATTATCAGCAACCTTTTCAATGACAATACCCGTGTACATAGTTTTTTTGGATACGTTTTCACGCTAAAACGGCTCAACGGATTTGTATGAAATTTGGCACATGCGACCTGGATTAGGACATTTAATACTTTTTATCCCGGTAGTACATTCCCGTAGGATAATTTCCGACTTCCACGCAGGCGAAGCCGCGGGCAAAAGCTAGTAGGTAAAGTCTAAATTTAATCGTGATGTGACACACTTTTACGATTACGCGGACATTGTAATATAAAACTTATTGTGCAATTATAAGACCTTTGTTACCATAAATAGGAGTGGTGCGTTAGATAATCTAGGCTGTGGGTGGCAAATCCGCAAAATCTTGCAAAAAATGTTGACGATGCAACACTATTCTCCCAGTAGGTACGAAAACCTGTGAACGCTGTGATATGTAAACATTGAAACATACACATTCGTAAATAAACATGCCAATTAAAATTAATACGCCACATAATAATTCCCAAAATGCCTTAAAATATAATATAATTGTGAGAATTAATACTAATGATCGTTTACGTAAGGACTCCTTAAAAGAGTAAGATAGCTGTACTTATGGTATAAAGTTGCTTATTGCACTGCTATACAGGTTAGTGGCCAGTCGGGCAGTACTTGGGGCTCCGAGACAAAGAGCGAATGTGGAGCAAGTTATCGAGCAACTAACTGATGGTTGCGTAACGCACGACTGCAGGGTTGCCGATGCGGTTTGACTTGTAACATGAATTGCTATCAGTTGCTGTATTAAGAGTAAGGCACCCGTAATGTGTTATGTCATCCAAGAAAGGTTGTTGTTGTGATAACTGTAAGCTGTTTTCTGTTAATGGCTTGTTGACATGCCTGATACAGGCCTGCAGCATTGTATCAGGCAAGCACATACCAATGTACACATAAAATACATTAATTGTTCTCAACCTTTTTGACAGAAAATCAATTTCCATTGATATAACAAGAAGCCCTGTATGAAAACAAGGTGTCTAATATTTTAGAATCGTATTCCAACCGCCACGTGTCTTTAACGTCTGTTTGACCTTCAGCATTAGACATTTATGTGCTATCAATATCAGGATTCGAAACATGTCCATGGCAGAACACGTTGTAACAACAAAGCCCATGATGACCCTACGTCATACATTACATACGAGGAGCCAAAATATTCCATAAGGAATTGTAAAACTTCCTGATTACAAAATATGTCCCTTAGGTAGGTATAGCCGATTAATATGCCACGCGTATACAATTCTTGATCCACGGTAAGCCTGATTAAAAGTTATGATTCAATCAATCGATTCTCGATTCTATTGCAGTAGTAGCCCTGATCAATTCAACAAGTATTCATTTACTCCGTTCACTCTCACGCTGACCATTAGGATACACCCACTAACTTTACATCAAACCAGTATCTATGGGTATCTGGTATATGACCTAGTTGCGAAACCACTAATGTAGTTTATGTAGTCCCATGTTTCGAACATAAATCGTATTTTTTCTCAAGGTCAATAGACACAGGCGTCTATAGTACATTGCAACACAGTTCAAGCTAGATGGTAGCCTCAGATGCAACGTAAACGCTACGTGCTTATTTTTATTTTTACAGGGCCACAAAATTAGCTGTGTACTGTGATATAGTACATACTAACTCCATGGTTTTGTGTCAAATAGTCAAACAAAAGAGGTTTTGTTTTAAAATTAAACTAATCTAGTCAATGGCCAGTTTTAGAAATAAAACACTTCCTGTATAAATGCATTTTCTAAAAGAAAAACCGTTTCTAATAGCTCAGCTGATGCTGTTCATTATGTAGAAACCTTCTACAAAATCACATAGTTTTATGTCATTCTTATTTACTAATATTTACAAATTGCTGGAAACTATAGCTACACACATTAGTGCCAAAAAAAAATATTTTTGTAGATTTCTGTTCAAGTTTCGAAAACATGAGCCTTCAATGGCAGCCCAATCTTATTAGCATTTCTCCATAGCACATTTAACGTCAATTACGTCATATAGGTACTTTGAAATCTACAGATTACTCGTCTGCCAGTATAATTTTATGTGTATCATTGCGCTGACTGTTATATAATTTTGAATCAAACATATTTTGACGAAATACACATTAATATTAAGTTGAGCATTAGTTTTAATTCGAAACTAACCACTTTAATTCAGTGTTGAGTAGTTTGGCTTCAAAAATACCGCCTGGATGTTTGGCGTGAGTACGGGCTGTGAATTATCAGCTTATACTTTAGGAGCAGTGGTGGGCCAGTACACCCCAATTCACTTGTGTGACTATGCCCCACTTCCTCTCACAGCGAGGAGGTCTTTGTCCTCTGTATATACTTAGATACAGCAGTAAGATAAGCAGTAGGGGCTCGCGGCTAAGTAACAACAGCCGCACGGGTTGATCGATTAGGTTAAGCTACGCTTGCCGCGGATGGCTAAAATAGAAACCATCTTTACATACCAAGACCCCTCCGGTCTCCGCCGTGACTTGGAAAGCACGTTAAGCCGTTGTTGATAGTCGTTACGGGTCGTCAGAAGCCCGAAAGTCTGATAACCAGTCTTACCAAGGGGTATCGTGTTCCCAGTAAGTGGTTTGTGGAGGTCAGATAGGCAGTCCCTTCATATAAAATACCGGTATTTAGCCGCATCTGGTTAGAGTGGAAGCCGACCCCAACATAGTTGGGAAAAGGCTAGGCAGATTGACTTAGATACAGCAGTAACCACCTAATTGTCCTGCAAGGCTAAACCGATTTTAAAAATACCTATCTGAAACGTACCTAATGATGATTCTTGACTTTTAACAGTTAAATGTATGTTGGAATTTAGTTCAGTTGAAGATTCAGTTGGCTCTGCACCTGGCCTAAATAGGCTACTACGATTAACAAAAAAACCGTCATCGTATTGTAGCTTCTTTGATAGAGGCACTTAACTCGATTAGTCGTATGGCTGTTTAACTAGTACCTAAATGGTACCTAATTATTTCTGTCGTTGACATTCATCCACAAGACGTTGGTGAGAGCCATTCTTAATCGTCTAAATAACAACGTTATTTCCTTCAATCAATTACAGACAACCAATGTTCACGGTTTGAGGTTTTAAAGCAAAAAATCGAGTGAAACGTCAATTGCAATGAAACAGGCAAATGTTCTCATGGCTACTTTTTTTGAGAAACCCACTATAATAGGTAGTTATGTTGAACTTATCGCCGTCATCAGGCTGTTAACGTAATTTATAAGAGAACAAATTCCTCTAATTATCTTCGTACATCTGTGACGCGACTAAAAAATAAAATGTGACTACGACATAGTAAAATAAAACAATTGTTATAAAGGGAAATGTTTGACACGCTTCTATTTTGCTTAGACTACTGTTTACTCAAACAATTGAGTAACAATTTTATCTAAAAACAAACCGTATTATTTTGAGACATCCAAGATTAAAATCTCTTACACCAAAAAGCTTTTTGTGTTAATATTTAATCCAGTCCATTTAATGGAACTCAACGGTGATAGCTATTAGTAACAATTTAGTACATTTAAATGTCACCGTATAATTATGAACTTCGTTAGTATATAATCTAACTCGTGAGATTGTAAACTGTCTATAAATTGTGACTACAATACTGCTTACAATTATAAGGTATTAATTTTCGATAGTTTATAATCTATCCATGTCAAACCGTCAAATTTTTAACGAATCTGCACTTATCGACAGGGTTCAAAATCTGTCCGATTATAACACTCGTAAAATTGTGAACCGGCAGCTCGTTCTGTGTCCATAAAGTTAGAAAATAAAGGAAATGCACACTTAATTGTTTGAGATCAAGTATGTGTAGTCAACATATTTTTTTATTATACAATATTAATAATCAATAACTACGTTAGGTAGGTAATAGATAATGCGGGCTGGTATCCGCAACTCCACGTCAATGCGCGTATTTTGCGTATGTAGTAACTACGTTACGTATAGTAGGTACTATAACTTGGGTTATGTTCGGCGACTAACAGTTACTTATCACTGAAACTTCACTTGTTTGTTTTTGCTCGTTGCGCGGGGTACATGCATTCAAGCAATCAGCGCACAAGGTGCTATCCGTCGCATTCAAGAATGATGCCAGTTCATAATTTCACGGTTTGACATGGATAGATTATAAACTATCGAAAATTAATACGTTATATTGTAAGCAGTATGATACGGTCACAATTTATCGACAGTTTACAATCTCACGAGATAGATTCTAAACTAACGAGGTTCATAATTATACGGTGACATATAGGTAGGTACATACAGCAACTACAATTCTGTTTCGAGCTATGTATCATATGTATGTGCTAACTGCAAATCATGCTACTTCAAACCGTCAACAATTAATGTTAATTACAGGATTAGAGATTCGAAGTGAAAGTAGGAACATTTAGCGAAACATACGAGACTAGGCGCCATGTGGAGTTCCTCATGTCTCAACCTTTTTTATGTTAAACGTTTCCTGGATGTCACGACGAACCTGATTAGAAATCGTTACCAAATATGGCTGTTGAATTATTGACTGATTGAACGATCAACGTATTATGCACGACGTTAAGAAGGAAAAATAGAAAACGTTTATGAAAGAACTAAGGAACATAAAGAAAATGTTGTAAATAATATCTACCTAATTTAAATCTTGTATTGTTTACAAGATTACGAGATCCAAGACAAGATACACGTACCTATCACAAAATTCAAAGTTTAAGTTGCTACGTGACTTTTTATAACCATTTCATTCATAACTAGGGTTATACAAAAGGTTGTTAAAGTTCAGCAATTTACGTTCCCAACACAATTTTCTATGTCCACAATCCCACTTATAACTAAAAGATTTTGATTGAGATTATTTTTAAATTGGTATGCAATGTCTGATTACACACATGTGTATAATTAACAAGATTATGGTCTGGCTGCCATTGTATAAGAATTGTAATGGCGCCAAGGCCATAAATAAGAACAATTATATTATTATTGTGCGTCACTCGCAGGCCAGTCCTAGTTTTATAATGAAAATGAAATCATACATATACTTACTCGGACAATTACGGCATTGTTACATAATTATTAATTACATTATTTGTAGATATTTTATTGTTTTTATTGCAATAGACTATTTTATTGCTTCGTCATTGATGTTTATTAAAAAATAAGATCGTTTGCAATATATGCAATCGAAAATGTGTGTGTAATGCTGGGTACAGACGGGGCCAACAAAAGTGACGTTTTTAAATCACAAACGTCAGTTGGAGCAAACTTGCTTGTGAACAACAGAGTTTTATTGCCCAAGTTGACATATTCACTGCAAGTCGACTTTTTGTTACCTTTTTAATTTGCGTAGGTAATAGAAGTCTGTCAAGAAAATCATATTTATCTGCTTGCGCCACGCCATGTTCTAGTAGGCGATCCATACCTACAATAATCGTATAAATGTATAAGATGGAAATAAGACTTCATTATTACCCGACTGCCAAGGAAAGGTTATGTTTTTCGATCGTATCTTGTATGTATGTTTATAAATTTCTTTTTCATTATTATAACATTGAGGCTAATTACTTATTACACTAAGGGCCTGTTTCACCACCTACGATTAAGTTCCTATTAACTTACTTGGCAGATAATTTCATACAAATTCTTTTCCATTTTTGAATTTATTCGGTGAGTAGTGGCTACTCGGGCATCGTGAAATAGGCCCTTAGTACCTAAGTACTTGTCATCAACTAATATATAATTATATACCAATAATAACAATAATTTGTAATAATTTATTGTGGTCCAGTATATAACATGCGAGTATTTATGCCAACTGATTAAAATAATACACGCAATACCTTTATACCGGTCAATTAACGCTAAACCTGCACTTGAAAGATAATTGTCCCTATAATTTAACATGATTTTAACAGATGACCGTCGCATGTCGGTCTAGGTCGCGCGCAACTTTTATTGCAAGCCATGAACGGTAGCGGGAAAAAAATAAAAAATATATCACACTTCGGTGTTCTCTACGATATTACCTACTGGATTCATATTTTATTATAACATATCGCATGAACTCATTAATGTTGATTAGATATTGCCTAAGGCCGTATGTAATGAAAATGACACACGATTGCATATACAATTAAGGTGCAGTTTTATGTATTAAAGTACCTATTTTTTATTTTTTCCATTTGCAAACTAAATAAACCGTATTTTTTTATTTTTCTAAATCTGCATTTCAACATTGCCTCGATAATTTTCAGTTGCTTATAACTTACACAGACAGATCGAGTTTGGCAAACAAAAGGATATCTAACAACTGGTAACGTTTGAACAAGTTAGGGACCCATAAAGAATGCAGGCAAGGTCGCCTACATGTCAAACTGCTATTCACTTGGTTCGCAAACCTTTGAGCTTACACATAAGCTTTAGGAAAGCTCATTATCATAGAAATGCATGTGCATAATGAGATCAAATGGCGATCAACAGTACGTTGCTGAAGCATTTACCGAAAAGGCTTTGAATCAACAAAATTGTTTCTGTTTGTAGGATTATCTATCTTTAAAAGGTTTCGGGACTCTGGTAAGGATATCTCATCATCATAGTCTGCCTAGCCTTTTCCTAACTATGTTGGGGTCGGCTTCCAGTCTTACCGGATGCAGCTGAATACCAGTATCCATACTAATATTATAAATTCGAAAGTAACTCTGTCTGTCTGTCTGTCTGTCTGTCTGTCTGTCTGTCTGTCTGTCTGTCTGTCTGTCTGTCTGTCTGTCTGTTACCTTTTCACGCCTAAACCACTGAACGGATTTCGATAAAATTTGGCAAGGCTATAGATGGTATCCTGGGGACGGACATAGGCTACTTTTTTTTTCAATAATAATCCTACAGGGGGTGATATAGGGGATGAAAGTTTGTATGGGAAACTCAGTATTTCTTAAGTTAGGGATGTGAAAATTAAAATTTATGCTTTTGATAAGAAATAAAGAAATATGCGATTCAGCGTTTTTGAAAAATCATCCCCTAAGGGGGTAAAATAGGGGTTGATTTTAAAATTTACAAAACTGCATGGATTTCGACAAAATTTGGCAAGGCTTTATATAGCATCCCGGGGAAGGCCAACGGATACTATTTCTTTCAAAAATAATACTACAGGGGGTGATATAGGGGATGAAAGTTTGTAAGGGAAACCCAGTATTTCTTAAGTTAGTGATAACAAATTTATGCTATTGGTAGGAAATTAATAAATATGCGGTTCAGCGTTTTTGAAAAATCATCCCCTAAGGGGGTAAAACAGGGGTTGATTTTAAAATTTACAAAACTGCACGGATTTCGATAAAATTTGGCAAGGCTTTATATAGTATCCTGGGGAAAGACACAGGCTACTTTCAAAAACAATACTACAGGGGGTGATATAGGGGATGAAAGTTTGTAAGGGAAACCCAGTATTTCTTAAGTTAGGGATAACAAATTTATGCTATTGGTAGGAAATTAAGAAATATGCGGTTCAGCATTTTTGAAAAATCATCCCCTAAGGGGGTTAAATAGGGGTTGATTTTAAAATTTACAAAACTGCACGGATTTCGATAAAATTTGGCAAGGTTTTATATAGAATCCTGGGGAAGGACATAGGATACTTTCAAAAACAATACTACAGGGGGTGATATAGGGGATGAAAGTTTGTAAGGGAAACCCAGTATTTCTTAAGTTAGGGATGTGAAAATTAAAATATATGCTTTTGATAGGAAATAAAGAAATATGCGGTTCAGCATTTTTGAAAAATCATACCCTAAGGGGGTTAAATAGGGGTTGATTTTAAAATTTACAAAACTGCACGGATTTCGATAAAATTTGGCAAGGCTTTATATAGCATACTGGGAAAGGACATAGGATACTTTCAAAAACAATACTACAGGGGGTGATATAGGGGATGAAAGTTTGTAAGGGAAACCCAGTATTTCTTAAGTTAGGGATAACAAATTTATGCTATTGGTAGGAATTAAGAAATATGCGGTTCAGTATTTTTGAAAAATCATCCTCTAAGGGGGTTAAATAGGGGTTGATTTTAAAATTTACAAAACTGCACGGATTTCGATAATATTTGGCAAGGCTTTATAGCATCCTGATGGACACAGGCTACTTTTGGTCTTAAAAAATAATCCTACAGGGGGCGATATAGGGGATGAAATTTTGTATGGGAAACTCAGTATTTCTTAAGTTAGGGATGTGAAAATTAAAATGTATGCTTTTGATAAGCAATAAAGAAATATGCGGTTCAGCGTTTATGAAAAATCATCCCCTAAGGGGGTAAAATAGGGGTTGATTTTAAAATTTACAAAACTGCACGGATTTCGACAAAATTTAACAAGGCTTTATCTAGCATCCTGGGAAAGGACATAGGGTACTATTTTTTTTTAAATAATACTACGGGGGGTATATAGGGGATGAAAGTTTGTAAGGGAAACCCAGTATTTCTTAAGTTCGGGATAACAAATTTATGCTATTGGTAAGAAGTTAAAAAATATGCGGGTCAGCGTTTTTAAAAATCATCTCCTAAGTGGGTAAAATAGGGGTTGATTTTAAAATTTACAAAACTGCACGGATTTCGTTAAAATTTGGCAAGGTTATAGATAGCATCCTGGGAAAGGATATGGGCTACTTTTTGTCTTAAAACATAATCCTACAAGGGGTGATAAAAGGGATGAAAGTTTGTATGGGAAACCCAGCATTTCTTAAGTTAGGGATGTGAAAATTAAAATGTATGCTTTTGATAAGCAATAAAGAAATATGCGGTTCAGCGTTTTTGAAAAATCATCCCCTAAGGGGGTAAAATAGGGGTTGATTTTAAAATTTACAAAACTGCACGGATTTCGACAAAATTTAACAAGGCTTTATCTAGCATCCTGGGAAAGGACATAGGGTACTATTTTTTTTTTAAATAGTACTACAGGGGGTGATATAGGGGATGAAAGTTTGTAAGGGAAACCCAGTATGTCTTAAGTTAGGGATAACAAATTTATGCTATTGGTAAGAAGTTAAAAAATAAGCGGGTCAGCGTTTTTTAAAAATCATCCCTTAAGTGGGTAAAATAGGGGTTGATTTTAAAATTTACAAAACTGCACGGATTTCGATAAAATTTGGCAAGGTTATAGATAGCATCCTGGGAAAGGATATGGGCTACTTTTTGTCTTAAAACATAATCCTACAAGGGGTGATAAAAGGGATGAAAGTTTGTATGGGAAACCCAGCATTTCTTAAGTTAGGGATGTGCCCTATGTTTTCCACATGAACGTTCCCATGGGATATTTTCCGACATCCACGCGGGCGAAGCCGCGGGCAAAAGCTAGTTTTACATAAAGCGACTGCCTATCTGACCTCCAAAACCTAGTTACTGGGTAACACGATACCCCTCGGTGAGACTGGATAAGTAAGGATATCTAATATATGTTTATATTGTATCTTAGTAACGTATCTAACTGTATAAAAATCTGTAGGTATCTCAGTTAAAAATAACGAATACTAACAGACATAGAGGTCAACGTCAACGAGAACAGATTCGCGCTAACTTTTTATATTGAATCAAATGAAGCATTTCATTGACCACCGTTGTAATAAATAGGATAGAAAATCATGGTTTTTATTAGCAGTGAACTCAAGGCCTGCAGTGAAGTGGGGTCGGTCACATTGCACATCGTGGGCCGTGTCGCACACCACTAGGTTTATCATTCGTCCGGATTCGTCCCGGCTTTTTGCCTCCCCCTCCCCCTGATATCATTCGTCTAGATTTTGTCCGGCCTTGTCGTTTATCTGGACTTTTCGCATGATTTTAAGAAAATTATAATATTTTATTTTTCTGGGTGTAAGAAGACCAAAGAAACGATGGACGGATTGTCTAAAAGATGATATGGCTATAGAAAGGGCGTGACACCGAGTACCGACATGATGACTAATAGAGAACTATGGAAGAAAAAGACTGTTGCACCGACCGCAGATAAATTAGGATAAGGGCAAGAGAATGATGAATTGATGATATAATATTTGACTAGTGTAATGATTACTGAAAAAAGAAAGATAGTAAAGTAAAATGTCCGGACTCTTTTGCAAATGTCCTGCTTTTTGTCAGGATTTTTCAAAGTTCGAAATGGTAACACTAAACGCAACGCAACTGCTCAAAGAACTCTCATTAGCATTACAGAGTTTTTATCACTAATTACGTGTGGACACGGCGCTAAACATGACGTAGCCATTATTCACGTAATGTATGTTAAAGACCGCATTAGACTTTAATGATGATTGGATGATATAGGTGGCTAACAATGACTTTAATTTAGTAGTTAATTACAAGTAATTAAGTGTTTGTCAACGGTGTGCTATTTATAACAGATGGTTAGTTACCTAGCACGTTAGGTACAAGGTCAAGGCTGTAAAAAAAAAACCGGCCAAGTGCGTGTGGGATCACGCACAATGAAGGGTTCCGTAGTTGAAAAGAATTTATCCCAAAAACAAACTTAACATTAAAATCCAAATTGGCAATTTGTGATTTGATCACATACAAAATAATCAAAAATATTTATTTTGTATGTGATCAAATCACAAATTATCTATTTTCGGACTTTTTCCTTTACTGATGCTGTGAGACCTTGATTCTTGCCAAATTTCATTATTCTAGGTAAACGGGAAGTACCCCATAGGTTTTCATTTACTAGCGAGTATCAAACTATGGCGCTTAAATGGCCGTATTTTTTTATTGCATTAACATAGAAGCTTGATTTTTTTAGATTTCCAAGAAAGTATAGACGTACGTATTTGATATTAATTTCAACTTGATACCTTATATTATATGCAACTGTCGCGGATTTAGCAAAAAACAGCCATCTGCAATCTATTGAAGTTCTATATGAACTATTTAAATGATAAAAACAAGACAAATAATAACACATTTGCCTTAATCATTTTTGTTTGAGCGCAAACGCCTCGCCAAGGAGACCACACAATAGATTATCACAAGGTCTTCGCCAAAAGTACCCACGTTCAATCAAATAAGAGTAGGTACTACATGACAGTTGCAATTTATTTGCGCCCACCTTACATAACATGTGGACTGACAAGGAGAAGCTACACTACAGACATGTGACAAATGCATAGATAAATACTATGGTTGTGGACTTTTAATTAGCTGCAGTAAAATGACACTTCTAATGTCATTCTACTGTCATTTTACTGTCAAATGTGGACATTTTTTATCGAAATGACAGATAAGAAGTGTCATTTTAGTGCAACTAATTAAAAGTCCGAGCATAGTTGTAACTTTGAATTTCCGCTAGTGAGGTTGGTAAATTGCCTGGCTGGAACCCTGTAGGTACAAATAAACAAGTTTACAGGCTGAAGAACCCATCATGACCTATGTGGGCTCGGTATTTGCTCACGCCAAGCCCCACCACATACATAGAATGCAGACACTGCAAAACCGTTTTCTCCGAAAGATAACGGGTGCCCCCTGGTTCGTTCGGAACGAAAACCTCCACCTTGACCTCAAAATCCCAACGATCCGACAATTTCTGAAACGCAATTCCGTGCGTTTCTTTGAAACCGCCGCGAAACATCGCAACCCTTTGGTTGTCGAATCCGCCAATTATGTTCCCTCCCGGATTAGTAGGACCCGCCGTCCTAAACATGTTCTCTCCGAACCTGATGACCCTATAACGCTCCTACAGGAGAGTAATAAGGCCACCAGTACGCTCCGCAAACGCAAACTAAGATCTACGTTCCGACCCCGCCGTCGAGGTCGAAAACGTAATTGCCCACCTCCCCCTTGCCCTCTACTCGGCGAGGCTGCGCCAGCCGGTAGCGCAGCCGAGCCTGTAGCCTCTAACCCGCCACTAAACTCCCCTTGCCCACCGATCATTCTCGTACCTCGTACCTTGGAAGTTATCGCGTCACGACCCAGCCTGAACCCTCTGGCTGTCCTCCCTACCCTTACCGCAGCGATGTGCAGAGTCGCTCAAACCCCTAGTTTTAAGTCCTAGTTTTAAGCCTGGCCGGAGGCTTTAAGCTCTCGCTTAAAGCAGCCACAGGAAAGTCCGGTTAAACAGTCTCGACCCCCCGTGGTCAACTGCGAGAAGCCAATCACAAAAAAAAAAAAAAAAAAGAGGCTAAAGAAAAGTGATAGCTAATAAATACGATGAAATTTAATTTAAGGGCATCCTTATAAGGGGTCCTTGTACTCATTATGAACAACTTTTACTATGGACCAAAGCTGAAAACGAAAAAAACTTTTTTACAAAAAAAAAAACCGACTTCCAAAAAAAACACTACAAACTGAAAAATAACTTTAATTTCGGAAGTCAGTGTCTTTGGATCTGTATTTTAGTTTTTTGCCACCGACTTCCGAAATTAAAGTTATTTTTCAGTTTGTAGTGTTTTTTTTGGAACTCGGTTTTTTTTTTGTAAAAAAGTTTTTATTTTTCACTTTTTAGTGGTTCAGTTTGTAATTTATCTAAGTTACAATAACCCAATGTCAACTGCTCATCACGTTTTACAAAATATTGCTTTTCCCGATGCAGGGACGTTAATTGTTGAGGAGTTCTCCTAGTAAGAACCAGGAGAACTGGAGCTCATGGTGAAGTCACCATTACCATTATGCATTTTGACGAGCATAAACCATATTAAAGTAATCGAATCGCAACCTGTGATATACTTAGATATAATTGAGTATTTCCGATGGCCCTCTGTGGTCTTCATCATCAGTTCCAGTTCACCGAATGGTATTTTCCGAGAGCAAATGCACGAGTTACTATAAAAAATACCGAAATCGATATAGGTGTGCCAATAAAATTTGAGGGTTTCCCTCGATTTCCATGGGATCCCATCATCAGATCCTGACTTGATGATCATGGGACCACTTGGGAAGTATACCCTTTCGAACAAAAAAAGAAAAATCCAAATCGGTCCAGCCATTTTCGAGTAATCGGGGAACATACATAAAAAAAAAAAAAAAAAAAAAAAAAAGGTTCCGACGAATTGAGAACCTCCTCCTTTTGGAAGTCGGTTAAAAAATCAGCATGAGGTACAGCGATAGCAAAATAATATTATATAATTATATATATTCAACTGCATCTGGTTAGACTGGAAGCCGACCCCAACATAGTTGGGAAAAGGCTAGGCAGATTGATTGTTAATTATTAATATAGTTTAGTTTACCCAATCGTTTTCAAATTGCAAGCATTTTCTTTCACATTGGTCAAGCGACTCTCCCGCAGTTGCTATTTTGCAAATCCAACAATTTCAACCCATATTATGACAGTACACATCGGCCTAGCCGCAGCCACCAGATGTAGGAATCACACGTGTGTGGTAGCTATGTAAAATAGTTAGATAGATACAAGAAAAACAAATAAATCTTGTAATTACTGTCTGCTTATTTATTACTAAACCAAAAAAACTTCCACATGCAATCTAAGTCTTGATTGAGATTTCATTAGGTAGGTATATTTAATTTTCTAATCTCTGTTTTATAATCTGTTTTTGTTTTTTTTTTTACATTTAAGGGGTCATGCAGGTTTTGTGAAATATTATTTATATCATTGTGATATGCCACAATTGGTAGTAATAATTGTAAAATATTATGATCATGTCTTAATTAACTTTTATATTTGTGAATAATTTTGGCATTTTATTACACAGAATAATGATAATTATATGAGAATTCAATATAATTGCACTAGTCAAATTAGGCTCTGGCATTATAAAACAGACGTACCACGTGCCATTTTGCAATATCCCCTCTACGACTACATGAATAAAATAAAAATAAAATAAAATAAAATAAATTTATTGAAGTATAAAGTAAAAGTAAGATTTAAATTAATTACAATTGAGGAAAATTTAATTCTAACTGTAATAATAGGTAGGTACTCCCTGTAGACTAAACAGTCTCAAGAGCTTCATACGCTCCACACAGGTAATCCAAGACTGGCCTCCTACAGAGCGAAGTAAACTGTGGGAATAAAGGTATCCATCACCCCAAGACTTCGAAAAGCCCAAAGGACCCCTGCCTTTGGATTACATACCCAAGTAGTTACATACACGCTGCAAACATAATTTGGCGCAATGTGTTATTAATTACCGATTCATCCAACACCCAGTTCGAGTGCGTAACTCCTGAAGAGACTATGCCCATCTGCTAGACTCTAGCAGATGGGCATAGTCTCTTCAGGAGTTAGAGCTAGAGCTGCTAGTAGCTAGAGTGTCCCAAATGTCCGTTCACTTGCACCCTTGACGATACGAACAACGCTTCTGACGCCGCAATAAATGTGGCCACTTACTGGCCCCAAACAATATACGAAATATAGATGTACCGTCGAAACGAAAAGAAGAAGAAGATCCTAAAAACGATTCTTGTCACTATATACATACTTATATTATTTAGTACAATTCCACATTCATACAGCGTAGTTGTTGTAAGAAGAGCCTTTAGTTTCCCTGAAAGTCTGCTAAAGCTAAATCGCGTTATCGTGTAAAATAGTTTTGTTCACGCATCCACGCACTGCCATAATTATGTTTTCCATAAATATCACCTATCATTCTAGGGACAACATGTTTGTAATCGACGCCATGTAATATTATACCATGCTATTAAATCATTAACTGCACTATTTATTTACAATTATAATTACCGTCCGCATACATAAAACAACAATGATACTATTTACTTTCTGACAGAGTTATTAAAACAAACGGACCATGCGGCAATATGTGAAATATTCATATCTAGAACAAAACAATGTTATCAGAGATACAGCTATTAGATCACCGGCTGAACAAACAATATAAAGCCTTGTTCACAAAATTCACTCATCTGACACTCAAGGCTTCGCTCACAAGTGTGAACGTTGCTCAATGTCAGTCGGAGAGAACTAATGATTACGGCACGTTGGTTGTAGAGACAAATCGCATGCATATATCATTATGCGTAAACCACACGATAACTTCCTATTGTAGAATTAAGTTGTAACACTGTACGTGTTTCGTCTGCAACAACAAATGAGCAATGTTTGAGGTCGAGGTCATGGCTCGATTCTTAGGTAAAACCACGATATTATACAAACACAAACAAACAAACAAACAGCTAATTTTTCAGTTGGTTAAGCTTTAACTGGTTCTTTGTAAAATATTATTTTCTTAAGAACATACCTAATTTATGTTAGTTTTAAATAACAATGTAGATTCCAAGCCAAGGCTCTATGCAGATCCACTTATTCCTTACTGACGACTATTGTGCCGATTATTACTAGCAACAATGATAACATCGAACTAAGCAATCCTCGCTTCTTGCAAACAGCAGTTGCTCTGCAGATAACGACTAACCTAATGCATGTGCCGTGTGGGTAGGCTTACGATCGATAGCATCTACTTATTAGCATCTCCGAATGTCTTAAACTATCGCCTACAAAAGTACCTACTCAGTTACACCATCGAGTTTAGAGTAACCATTTGAAATCATTTGTCATTGGCGTCAATAAAAGCCGAAACCATACGGGTTACTCCACCAGCCATTTGATTTATGAACCAACAGTGCGGTGTAGATTGCAATATCGGGGCACTCTTGGTAAATTGTGGCAATGTAGTACCTTATATGTATCGCCGTGCTCTGTAATTGATGGAGCAAGGAACTATGAGCTGATCACGATATCTTGTAACTGTGGCAATTGCCTTCATTATGCAGAAACCGTATTTTATACCAATATATAAGATAACCTAAACCTTATTCGTGATGCCCAGAAATACGACATTGGCACAAAACATAAATTCATTGTTTTTGGGTTCTAATTTGAACAGGTACATAAGTGATTCGGTGAATCACTCACGTGTTTATCAAATAATGCATGAGAAAACGACGCAAACGAGTTTCAACATAGTTTTAATCAAACGTTTTTTAAGGCTTCAGGTGAGATATACGTCATAGTTTATGTATATGACATTGCTGACAATCAGACGTCAGTCGTGAGGATACATCGAAGCGCGGTTTAGCCTCTCGTTCTTCTGAGGGTTTAGCTCGGTGTGTAGTGGAATTGCGTTATGACTTGGTTATGACTGTCTAGTTCATAGAACAGATAAAATAGGTTCTCTTTTATCTGTTAAAACAGAAAATAGACGATGCCAATTTGGAATTGTTTTTGTATCGAAAAATTTTCAACTAATCATGTTTCGGTTTTAGTACAGCAGTAGACAATTTATAGTCAAATCTCAGAAGAACAACAAGCATAGAAGTAGTGCTTAAATAGCAACTGAACTCAATATATTTGTTTCATTTTGACTTATGGAGCCGCTATGATGTAAAAGAAGGACACGTATACAGAAGACGTTTCGAAATTTTGTAGGTTGTCATTAATTTTATTCTGACTAGTGATGTACCCACTCAATTTCAACGTCGATAGAATTTACAATGACATTCTTTCTTATACTGCCAAGAATAATATAGGTACACACGGCTACACATCAAGCTATACATTTCTAGTTTACACTGACCGCTCATTGTAAGGAAATACAATGCGAGATCAGCTTATACTGGAAATGTATAGCTTGATCTGTAGCCGTGCGTACCTAAAATTTTGAATTAACTAGGCATCCTTATGATCCCAATACTTAATATATTCGTTCAAAATGAAACAATACTTAAAGTATGTACTAAATAGTCTTCCTTGGTTCCCGACAGCTCTTCATGTATTAAATCTGACCCGGCTAAACCAGAATGTATTTAATTGCCATAATAACTGATGAGTTTATTGAAAACAAGTGGGAGACATTCGGTTTTGCAAATGTTTTTAGCAACTTACTTTCTCATATTTTTTTTGAATTTTACATCATAGACTACTCAACAAAATCTAGGGAACAAGGGTATTCAAAGTACCAAATAATTTTTATTTTAATACTTTTTAATTATGTAACATATTATTTTAAATCAGTGAAGCGTAATTTAATAGAGATTTGAATTATTTCATTAAATAAAATGGTTGTTAGTGAAAAAATAAAATTTATTATGAAAATTCAAAATGGTACCAAAGCGACAAAAACTTTTCGCACATAAAAAAATAAATAACGACCAGATAATATTTTAAATAAAAAAATAAAATGCCTAGCAACTTTAATAATCTGTTACGCGAATTCCAGCCCACACCATAATACGGATGAACTTCCTAAGGATTCTGGAGTCGGCTCTGGCGACCAGGAACTCGCCAAAAGCGCAGTCTTCTTGAATCGGGATGGAATCCAATTATTTCTGAATTTGTTATTGTCATCTGTGTCAAGGATTCCTAAAACGAACAGTTCTCAATAAAATTTATGTAAGATTCTTTATCATCATTTTTATTTAGTTATATAGTTTCATTTGTATGTCTTACCTGACTGATGTGAGATGATTTCACGAGATGTCAATATCAGTGGCGATTCATTAATCTGTACCGATGTACTAGGTCCTGTTTCAACTTCCATTGCTACGGGATCCTACAATTACGTATTTTTTATTAAAAATAAATAAATAAATTTGCACACGATTATATTTCCGACTGGGATAATTAGAAGAATAATATCGCATCAATGATATTTTTAATATAATATCATTGTATCGCATATTTCAAGTGAACATATTTCTGAAATGTTATACCTGTCTTCATGTTAGATTGCTGTTGATGGTGAGCGGTTCTTTTAATTTGCAGTACTGCGCTATGTCTTTCTTCGCAGACTTCCATAAGTATTTCCTGTAATGTAATAAATCAAGTTTTAATTTGAACGGGATACTATTTATTGCCAATAAAATACCTTAATTATATCATAGTACTGGATGTTTTTTTTTTTTAAATGCTTGGAGCATATTATGTGGCTGAGTCCAATTTCGTCTACCAATACAATTTATCCATTTTTTTTTCACATCGTCTAGGAAATCTGTAAAAGAAAAGTATCGACAACATTATTTCCGTCACTATGGCTGATCAAGATAACCCCAAAACAATTTCCGAATATTCGCTAATAACTTCTATTGGAATAAATATTACGACTGGTTTCAGCTATATAGTGACACAGCAATATTTGTTATGTATTTATATTCGTTTATCAGATCATATGCAACAAGAAATTGAGCAAAAACTTACCGATGGAAGGTCAATATTTATTGTTTATTTTATTTTCGCTATGAATGGGACTGGCAGCCCCCAACCACACAAGAAATTGCTCCACAGCGTCCACACACTCACTGTTTGTAGTTAAACAAAGAATTCATGCAATCTAACAGTAGAAATATTATTAAAACATCGCAAAACCATGGAAGATTACAACAAACACGTAAACAATGAACACGCGAATAAGTCAGGTAGTTCAATGAACGAACTGTCAGACATTGAAACAAAGTACTATCAAATTTGGCCGCGTCATACTTATAACTTTTTTAACCAAATGACAATTGATCTTGTGACCATGCCAAGAAAGTAAAACAAAGAGTAAAACATTCATCTCTTTCCCACATCCTTTATCGTACCTTTAACGTACCTAATAATAGAACGGGAATAAAGGTAGTTACAGAATTCTGTTTTTAGCCTTCCTTCTATGCTTTAGTCGTTATTCTGAGAGTCAAATAACACATTATGAAAATCTAAATGATTTAACCATATACATTTGGTTTTATAGAAATTTCAAAAACACAAAATTTATCGATGCAATAATAGGCCTTAAGCCGGCAGCTTTCAAAACTAAGTGAAAGTGATCAGCATTCGCACCGTCCTGTCGCCCTTACACGGCCTGATTCCGCAACCTGTCCAGTGTCCACCACTCAAACCGTACTCGAAATAGAGAAGAATGAATTATATAATAAACATTTGTATAATTAGTGAGACGGCGCAGTATATCGTTTGACAGACATACCATTGAAAACTTTGCGTCAAGTCGAGTAACATTGTTATGCACGTGCGTAAGGCGCATACATAATTATGAAGGAGAAAGGTGGGAAATACAGAAATAATCAGTGTATTACAATAACTTGACTCATTGCCACATTCTCACGTGAATTTATAAAAAACATACAAATTAGATTAAAATAATGGCCACAGTTTAAATAGTTATGTTCTAAAATCTGTATCTATTAGTGAATGTCAGTATGAATCAGAGTTTTGGGCCACAAAAGACATGAATGAAAGGCAATTGCATGCAGCTGAGATGAGAATACTAAGAGGCATGTGTGGTGTTACACGAATGGATAGACTAAGAAATGAATACATACGAGGAAGTCTGAAAGTGGCACCGGTGACTGAAAAGTTGTGCGGAAATCAGTAGTCATGGTAATGTGATGCGGAGGACTGAGGAAAATGTCGTGAGGAAAGTTTTGAGTATGATTTTCGATGGCTATAAGACTAGGGGAAGACCAAAGAAACGATGAATAGACTGTGTGAAAGATGATATGGCTAGAAAGGGGATGACAACCTAGATCAGGATTAATAGAGAAGTATGGAAAAAAGGGGCTTCTTGCACTGACCCCAAATCAATTGGGATAAGGGCAGGTGTCATCATCATAATCATTCTCCTGCCCTTATCCCAATCTATTTGGGCTCGGCGCAACATGTCCTTTTTTTCCATACTTCTCTATTAGTCGACATCTCGGTAGACACCCCCTTTCTAGCCATGTCATCTTTCACACAGTCCATCCATCGTTTCTTTGGTCTTCCCCTACTCTTATAGCCATCAACATTCATAAACAAAACTTTCCTCACGACATTTTCCTCATTTCTCCGCATCACATGCCTTTAGAGGCATGAGGAACAGGGTGTAAAGTTCACTCATCCTCCATAGAAAAGGGAGGATCTCCGACCAGACGGGTGTTGTGTCTGGTGGGCTACTGCCCGACGGTTGATGTCGGGAATATAATATATGCTAATCGCGTGGTAAACTCTAATTGCGCGATGCAGGTTTGCGTGACGTCATGTCATTGTGATGCGTAGTTCATATGTGGCGATGTAGATGCCACCACATGCCCTTACCATGACAACCGAGGGGCAATTCTCGTAATTTTAAGAACGTTCGCATTCTAATCTCCAGTCGAAATCTGTCAAAAAAGCCTCTAATTTCCCTACATTTTTGACATTGATTGTCGCTGAGATGACACTGCGACTTGAATTTGAACGTTTTTTAAGTACGAGAATTGGCCCTCCGATTTCCGCCCACTGAAAATAGTAACATATCTATCGGAAGATATGTTTCTTATTTGGCTTACACATGAGAGATAATTATAATAATTAAGGATATTAAACAACCAACCCGTCCTTAGTCCTAAGTGTTCATCGGGGTTTTATATAGGTACGCAGACAAAATCGAAGGCAAAAGTTTGTTTAATATAATGGCGTTAAATGTGGCGTTTAACACCCGCTGCTCGCGGCAACACATGTTGCAAAAAGACCGCCATTATTTCAACATTTTATTTCGTTTACCGATTATAAACTCTTAAGCACCAATAACGATAAAATTAATGTGTAGGCTATTAGTGCGTGATTTTGCACAATATGATAATGTATGTACCAATCTGAAGTGCTGATGGTTTTATAAGCATTATTAACGTCACTTAAATTTAGGAAAAATCAACTGCTCTATCTGACTGCACGGGGATAAAACCTGAAATAATCTATAAAAATAAAAATCAATTGCCACGCATCACTTCAGAACGGTTGCACCTATGTGGATAATTCAATTAATAATTTGGATTTTTTTTTTTTGGATTTGGATATATTTTTTTTATTTTTTTGTCGGGTGTGGTTTTAATTGCAGGTCAAGATTTGTATGAAAGAAAATGTTTGAAAAGTTGCCGGGAAAATTGGATAATTCGGGAAAACTGAAAATGTATTTTCTATGACAATTTTGTATGAATTATCGAAATTTTGACCAGACAACGCATAACGGGTCAAGTAGGTAACATAATAGCTTAGGAACATTCAAGGAAGTTTCAGTTTTAAAGCGAAAACTACTACATATTTGGTTGAAACGTGGCAGGGAATGAAAATATTTAAATTTTAAAAATTGATTGTGGTCTTGTGACTTATAATCAGACAGCAAAAGATAGGTACCTTACCCAAATAAATAATTAATGGCGATGACTCACTCGGATAAACTAGACCAAAACTAATCAAGCAGGTACTTAGAATTCAAGGCGACTACTCGAGATTTTTGTTTGTGTACCAGTGCAGGATTACAATTAGAAAGCACATAACATTTCGGCACATGCCGAAGTGTCTCGGTAGGTTGTGCAATAGGCTTATTGTATAACGACGATGCAATACATGCTAATGTATTGGACTTCCGAACGGACATGTCAATTTAGTTAGCGTCCGACTCTTGCGCACCTCCAATCACGCGAATCTCGGCCTGGTTTAGAAAAATCTGATATCTGCTTATTTTGTTTTGAGTGGTTTATTTTTCTTTTGTGTAAATTTTGTTTTTTTATAACAGTTCTGCGTTTATTTTCGAACAAGATTACAATAAAGTACGTCACAAAGTAGGTCACAAATCATAATTATAACTCATAATTACTAAAAAATAAACAAGTTTTTTTTCTTTTTTACCGGTTTAATTCACCTCCATAATATATATAAATACGTGTCCTCATTATCGTATAAGGATTTACATGCCAAAATAATAAAAAGTAGAAAAGTAGATACATGTTTCAAAATATATAAATAAGAAACTTGTTGAAAGTAGGCCAAGTAAATAAATCTATATTCTGGTGTATATATCTGCTATCCAATTACCTACATATCTTATATATTATTTATAGCCATTAAAATACAAGTTTTTGCGTTCGTTATATAAAATTGCTGAGGTGCGGAACCAGAAATTAGCAAATTGGAACGAAATGGACTGATCCTAGTGAGCGAGTGAGGGCCGCAGTGACATGCTTACTTAATACTTAGGCCCCTAGCACACGGCGTATTTTAAACGTGATGATGATGAACGCAACCTTGTAACCTAAGCACACGGGGCGATCGTGAAACGTGCATCTACTGCGCGTATTAATTCACTAGATCTAGTGACAAAGTCACTAAAACGGCAACGGGGGGTGCGGTGGCGTGAGCGCGCGCCCCTCCCCTACCCCTCCTCCGACCCTTAGTACGCGCTTCAAACGAGTTCCGAACGCGCTTCACACGCGCGTTTGTATCGCGTTTCACGCGCGTTTGAATCTATTAAAACGCAAAAATCGGCATCTGCGGTGCAGAAAACGCGCATTCCTGAAACGCGCCTAGTCTGCGCGTTTAAAATACGCCGTTTGCTAAGGCCCTTAGATAGATTACCTCGTAAGAACTTAACGCTAAACTGCCTAGTAATTAATCAAGTCTAGAAATATTTAACTCCTACGTTTACTGCATACTTCATAAAAATATACCGTAAAAATGAATGCGAGGTATTTTCACATAATACACATGGTTCAATAAGTAATTAATAACTAAATGGTTATGTTTCTTGCGGCACGTTATTTACTGCAAATAATAATGACTTACACTAAAAATATTTCAAAACATACTTGGTAACTAAATCCCACGCACCAATTTTTTTATCGCAACATATAATTTCAGTTCATAAGTTTAGATACAGAATTACAGATTCAACACTGCAGTTCTTAGAAAAAAGTCTCTATTGGCAAGTGTAAAATATAGATATTTTTTTAAATTCAATTAAGTACTTTTGAGTAGGTTACGGTAGGTATATTTGCATTACTGAATTTTAGGCCAAACAAATTTAACAAATATTTTATTTGAGTTTTTTGCCATCGACACGTTTAGAAGAAATAGGTTACAGTGTTAGGTACTTATCAACCATTTAGGGTGGGTAGAAAATCGTGGTATGAGTTTTGCAAAAGTTTATATACAACGTGTAACGTTAAATGCGCAAAACCTCTTAAGGGGTCATTGTACTCATCATTATGAACAACTTTTACTATTGGTGGCTATTTTACATTTATGTTCGCATAATTTTTTTAACAGCTGATTTTTTTTTCGCGATTTCAGGTTTGGTCTCATAGTAAAAGTTGTTCATAATGATGGGTACAATGACCCCTTAAGAGGTTTTGCGCATTTAACGTTACACGTTGTATAGAAAACTTAAAGTAGTAGCCTCGAAAAACAACGTCTGGCTAGCTCAAAAGTTTCACCGGTCGGTGAAAAAACGGATCGGACTGAGAATAAACCTTAACTGTAGGTGATTATTAAAAAAAATTGAATATTACTATAAACGTGCAAAAAAACACTAGGCAATTTGATAAGACTGGTATAAATAAGAAGTCACCTAACTAATACTTCAATAAAGACAACAAAGAACAGTGAACCCACTGATTTGTCTGTTTTCCATAACATTACTTCTGTGTTGCGTAAGAAGTTCGGAAAGTTTCTGAATTTTCGCCATACCATAGTAATTTGTATGGAGATTTCAGGTGTGAAAATTCAGAAATTTTTCGATCTTTTTACTCAAAACAGAAGTATTATTATGGAAAGAAGAAAAAATAGGTGGTTAGAAAAAGTACTCGTAGGTCGGAAAAAAACAAGAGGTGACTTCTTACTAACGCCAAAGTTATCAAAATACGGCAGTGTTTTTAATTTTTTTTAACAATATTCTACACTCTTTAATGTGTTTTATATTCATTCCGATTTTTTCACTGACTGGTGAAACTTGAGCTAGCCAGTCCTTTTAAGAAAGAAATTAAAATATTTATATTTTTTTTGCAACATAGACTGAAAGGGGTCTTAAAAAATCAAAGTGGGGCTACTAGGGCACGAGGGGTATCATATGAAAGAACGTTGTTTGCACATTCTCAAACATTTTTTTCATTTTTTTTAGGCCGCATAGTTTTCGACTTCTGATGAAAAATGTAAAAAAAATACTGTTCCCGCCCCTTATCTCCGAAGTTTGCAAAGAGAAAAATCTGAAATTATTCTATGTGATAGAAGTTTATGTAAAGATTACAGGAAAAATAAAACGATGTCTCTAAATAGCATACTTTTTCAGAAATCGGAACGGAACCCTCGGTGAGCGAGTCCGACTCGCTCTTGACCGGTTTTTTTGTTTTAGTGGCAAACTACATAAATTGTCTTTAAGTTTTCTGTATAAACTTATCCGACGAGAACTTATCTTATCGATGACTTTCTTACGATATCCTAGAGCCCACACCCTCTCAAATAACATATTTTTTAAATCGTCTTGTTTTATTTAGTGCTAGCCATGACTTTGTTTTAATTTAATAATTGGCTTCAGATTTTCTCACGAATTAAACTAAAGGTAGGGACTTACTTTAGTTCCAAAATAGTACAATGGAGTAAAGTAGTTATACCAAGCAAAAAGCATCATTTACGAATATACTTTTTTCTTAAGTAATTTTGTTAACTAACTGTATAATTAAGTAATGACTAAATTATTTTAAAAGAATAAATTAAAAACTTTATATCAAGAAAATCTCTTTACATTTTTGTTTATTTTCTTTATATTTTTCTTTATTAAAAGATATTAACACCTTACTAAAACATTGCTTCAATATCTTAAACTTAACTCAAAAACTACCTGAGTTTTTTGTCCAGTACCTAAATATCCCTAACATTCCTATAAATATTTTTTTGGCTGCAGACCGCTCTAGATCACCGGTAGCTACCTGCCCCATCAATCAGGTGCAATTTATCTATCAAAAATGATAATGAACAGTAAGCTGCGCAGCCACGTTGTCGCGTGATTACGTCACTAACTTTCGTCGCGTGAGAACCATCGGGCATTGTGGCTCGCTCGCGACTCGCGCTCGCACATCGCATCACTTTCATTGTTTATACGGAACTCCGCGCACGAAACGGACGGATAGACGTGCGGAAGATATAACGTGCATACTCGTTCATTTTTAACAACATGCGTAATTACGACGTAACGTGGTATACGTTAATAAGAGCTGACAGCGATTGACGGTAATTGAAGTTTTGATACGCAGCATTGAGCATAGGCAAAAGGCAAATGATATTTAAAATATTTCTTGAAGGCAGAGAGTCATCTCAACAACTTCATCCTAAAATTGCAGTAACCACAACGCCTACAGACACGTCTAGGCGCAAGTTTATCTAAATTCAAAACATGATTATATGCTCAATTTAAATCCAGGCATCCGACAGCACTGCATGCTAATCTTCATTCAGTATGCAACATTATTGCTTGCTTTACAGGAAACCTTTATTTTAAATCTAGAATGCGGGATTATAGCGACGTGCGTTCATATGCAGTACTGGCAGCAATACGTTACAGTTATAATAAGCATTAGCAGTATACGGTATGGAATGTGTGTGCAGTGTGCGACTGAGCGGCGACCGCCGACACATCGCATCGCACACATGCAACGTTAATGGACAGTGTCTAATGAGCTTTTTAACAACGCATTTACTTTAAACCTAAATGCAAACTTCCTGCAGTAAAACTCTTTACTGCTTTTCTAATAATCGAAACCTTTGTTGTGCTCAAAGCAGCCATTTCAAGATTTCGACACAAAGTTCATATAGGTTCGTGGAATGATACTTAACCTGAATTATCTTGAACTCATAAAGAGCTTATAATATATTTTACAAATCATTTCCGGATCCGTACTGACCACGTGTCTGCTGCCAAAGACTTATGTTAATTGACGTAATATTAATTATAATTCGAATAATATTTAGCCAGCCTACTTAAAACCAGTAGCAACATTGCAGCAATACATTGTAATACATCAAGAGCATCAAATTTATACAAACCCACTAACCCAAATGATGCAGAGTTTAGCAATCGCAACGAGGAAAGAACGAAACTAGTCTTATGAGTCCGACTGCGGTACAGAAAAATAATTTAATTAAGCCTCTAATGACTATGCGACACACCTACTCATGCTACGTCACCCCATGATCTTATAAGGAATCAAATGAGTTAGGTTTTGTAGGCGACTAATGAAGGTCTTATAAGGAATGTAAATTACCTGTGATTAACAAGGTTACCAGTATTTCGTTGAATGCGGATTTGCGCGCCCTCAGAACCCACACGACGCCTTTGGCGACACCCACGACATGTTCGGTCACCACCAGCCGACCAGAGACACAAGATCCCCAACATTCACAAGTGCGTATTGCCACTGCCTTCAACTTAGCAATTAAACGAGGATAAATAACCAGTCGCCCACACACTGATACCTCAGTACTAGAGCAAGCTGATCTCATATCTCGTATTTCTGTCACAAATTATTCTGTTGATTGATATTTTAATTGTAAATTGATAACCATGAATCTTTTAAACGTGCGCAAAAACAGAGAGCAAAAAATATCTATTGCGGAAGTCTGTAATTACTGTAATCCATCTATCTATTTTTTACACTGTGTCGAATCCATATCATGGTCTTTCAAGCTTGACAGTCCCATAAAAGAGAATAATTGAGACGCGAAGAACACAAATAAAATTCTGCTGAAGTGTAAGAATAACGTCGGTTGGTCTCAGAACGCGTCAGGTGGGCGTTCAATCCAGGCGCCACTGACGCCAACACAGTCGGGCTATAATTCCAGTACTTTTTAGACCATTTTATGGTTGTAGGCTAAATTCAAGCCTGTGATTCAGTGATCACAGTCACCCGGTAGGTACGACGAAGCGTATAGTTAATAAGTTTTGGGTAGATAGTGAAACAGATGTTAGGCGATTATTAAAATTTTAATGTAACCGTTATCGACAAGTTTAAAGGGTTCAGCTATTACTTCGACTGGTTCGGCGACAACGATGGGATCGGGAGTGGTAATGGGTTCGGCTGCCACGGAGACTGGGAGATGGTTGCTTTCGATGTGGGTTCCATCGAAGCGAATGTACTTATTGTTGTAATTGATTATTGTTTATTAAAACGGTAACACCAGTTATATTAATTAACATAGATATTGAAACAGGTACACAAAAATATTTCAAATACTCGGTGTACTTATTGTTGTAATTGTTTATGGTTTATTAAAACGGTAACACCAATTACATTAATTAACATAGATATTGAAACAGGTAGGTACACAAAAATATTTCAAATACTCGGTGTACTTATTGTTGTAATTGTTTATTAAAACGGTAACACCAATTACATTAATTAACATAGATATTGAAACAGGTACACAAAAATATTTCAAATACTCAGTGTACTTATTGTTGTAATTGTTTATTGTTTATTAAAACGGTAACACCAATTACATTAATTAACATAGATATTGAAACAGGAACACAAAAATATTTCAAATACTCGGTGTACTTATTGTTGTAATTGTTTATTGTTAATTAAAACGGTAACATCAATTACATTAATTAACATAGATATTGAAACAGGTACACAAAAATGTTTTAAATACTAACATTGTATAATAGATGTCCTCTATTATACCCTATTATATTATACCCTATTATACCCTAGCATACTTTCTCACACAAAACATCACACATACACTCATAATAATTCTACTCCATTCATCAGCAAATGAATCACATTCAGAATTGGTAGTCAGGAGGGCGTTAAGCATCCTTAAAGACGACACACCGGGGACTCAGCTCGGGCGAGAGTTTTAGAAGACGGCGGCGGGGCGGAGCAAACAGATTGCGTCGACGGCTTTGGCGATGTCCGATGTATTAGTCGGGAATAAACAGGCGACAGAAAAAATCGTGAAGTTCGGTATTGTCGATGCGTCCTCTAAGAGTTTTGCAGGCTACTGTGAGCTGTAGAAAGCCCCGTCTAACCTCCAACAAGTTGAAGCCCAAAAGTCCTAGGAGGTACGTATGTCTGGCCATCATCACCGATGTATGAAACGTCTCCTTCAACGATCATGCATGACGTAGCCGGTGCCGTCCGGGGTGGGCACGAGCCGGCACTCTCCGGCACCACGGTGCCTTCACCCGTCACGTACCGTAGAGCGAACTAACCAAACTTGTCTTGACTCTCCTCGTGTTTCAACGCTTCCCGTATTTTTAATAACCAACGTTCGCAATCTCATCTCAGTTTCAATCTGTCAAAAGGTGTATTGAGCTGATGGTGACTTCCCATCAGCTTCCAGTTCCCCTGGTTCTTAGCATTGGGAAAAACAATATTTTATAAAAGGTGATGAGCAGTTGACATTAAGACTATTGTAACCAAATTGTAACTTAGATAAGTAAATTACAAACTGACCCACTAAAAAGTGAAAAATACAACCGACTTACAAACAAAACACTACAATATGACGTACGAATAACTTTAATTTCGGAAGTCGATACTAAAAAAATTAAAGTTATTTTTCACTTTTTAGTTTTTTTTTTTTTTTGAAAGTCGGTTGTTTTTTTTTGTAATATAGTTTTCAAGCATTCTGATGCAGTTGATAGCGTTAATTCTGAGATTGGACTGCTTGAAAAGCACAGCTGTTGTTTTAAACTTTTAAATTGTTGGTTTTTCGATTTAGTTTTTTTTTTCTACCTTATCTCTTGAGAATTGTATGTATCTTCATTACAACTCAATGAACATCCATAGAATGAGAGGCCAGAGCCATTTACCGGGCACAACATTTTCAAATCGAATTTCTTGAGACGCTAAAAAGAATGACAATGATTTTACATAATACAGGGTTATTTTAAATTGGCTAGCTAAACTCCGCAGACACGATGGATATCCATATCTAAACATAATGAAACAAAAAATAAATATATTAGATTATTTTTAAGGGCTACTAGGGCATATGAAAGAGCGCTGTTTGCACATTCTCAAACATTTTTATTTTTTTAGGCTGCATAGTTTTCGACTTTTGATGAAAAAGTTTTAAAAAATACCGTTCTCCCCCCCCCCCCTTATCTCCGAAGTTTGCTTAGAGAAAAATCTGAAAATTATTGTATGTGATGAGAGAAGTTTATGTAAAGACGGTGCGCGAGTCCGACTCGCTCTTGTCCGGTTTTTTTTTTTTGGGGGCATCAACCGCAGTTCTTCTAGTCACTTGAGATAACAGTTTCAAAAATCTGTTTTTTTTTGTGTAAACTTCACAGACGTTATGAGTATCGATATCTAAACACGATAAAACAAAAGAAAGCCGTTTTTCAAGACCTAACAGCGGTCACAAAGTGCATGCTCTCCGCCGTACAATGTTGTCACCTGGACTGATCGCATGATCAGTTGACCTCTAAGTGCGTGATGAGTCCGAGTTGACAGTAAAGTCGCCGCACGCACACAAGATAGTAAAGTGATATAAAATTTTCCTTTCACACATTGAATTAATCACGTTTTGTGGAGGGGCGGCTACTAAAATGACCGTATTAAGGCGAAATTCAAAACTGTGATTCATTGATCATATTCAAAGTATTACGAAGCGTTAGAGCTAATACGGTTTAGGCAGACAGTAAAAAAGATTTTTGGTGATTTTTAAAATTTTCAACCACATGTTTAGAGGGTTCAGCTATTACTTCAACTGGTTCGGCGACAACGACGGGCTCGGGTGCGGTGATGGGTTCAGCAATAACAGACACTGGGAAGGCGGGCTGAGAGGTGTACTTGGTGACGTAAGTCTGGCCATCGTCGCCAATGTATGAGACCTCTCCCTCAATAACCATGACGTATCCGGCGCCGTCCGGGGTGGGCAGGAGCCGGCCGCGCTCCGACACCACAGTGCCTTCAGCCGTCACGTACCGCAGAGCGAATTGACCGAACTCGTCGTGAATCTCCTCGTGCTCCAGCGGTGACAGCCTCCGACGCGCTTCGACGGCAGCATCAGGATTTGTAGGTGCTGCTGTCGCCACAGCGAAGAGGGACAGAGCTACCACAAACTAGGATAGAGAAAAGTACAGTTAGTATCGATGAATACAAGATGGTACAATACAAGGCAATGCCTTGAACATTAACAATTTAAAAGTTAATGAAATACTCACGAATTTCATGTTGAAAGAAATGTTTTTTGAAGTGATGAGGAGACACGGTGTGCTAAAACTGCAAACTGATACAAATTCTCCAAAATGGACGTGCTTTAAATATACTACAAAGTAATTAGTATTTTGGCAAAAATGCCATTGATAAAGCCTAATTAGAAGATTATTAGTAATGAGGACAAATTAAAAATATGACTGCATTTTTTCAAGTTGATTCCGTAATGTAGGTACTTGTATAATTAATAAAAGGGACAGGTCAATATTACTGGAAATAATGAAATTATTATATTGGATTTATATAGTACTTTACCACATGACACAATTGGTCTTCTGTTACCATAATTCTAATATTAGATATTTTCACATTCAACTTTAGAATCTTAGGATATTTTCCTTAAGACCCATATGTGCCAGTGGCTTTTAGTGGCTGCTGGGGTGTTTTGTGCTGAGCTCACGCAACGCGTCGTACGTCTCGTATGTTCACGTCGTCCACCCAGTAGTAGGACCGCCCATCAAGGAGCGCTGTCCAAAATTAGACGTATTATTCATTAATTACACATAAAACCATAGGTATAGGTAGGTAGGCTTTTAGTGAACGTACTAAAACACGTATACTAAAAGATATATTAAGGGTTTGGGGCTAAGTAATAGCAGCCGATTGGGTCGATCGATCAGGTTAAGCTACGCTTGCCGCGGTTGGTCCGTGGATGGGTGACCACATACCAAGACCCTTCAGTACCTCGTTAAGCCGTTGGTCCCGGCTGTCATTCGTGGACAGTCGTTACGGGTCGTCAGAAGCCCGAAACTCTGATAAAGCAGTCTTACCAAGGAGTATCGTATCGTATTATCAGTAACTGGGTTGCGGAGGTCAGATAGGCAGTCGCTCCATGCAAAATACTGGTTTTCAGCTGTATCCAGTTAGACTGGAAGCCGAACCCAATATAGTTGGGAAAGGGCTGCGCAGATGATGACTAAAAGATAAATAATTAAATTATCATACGACTGTATGGTTATTATATGGTTGTGCTTTAATGTATCTTAACACCTATTATGTATTACCCATATTTGCAAAATTCTCTATTCTATTCTATCTTTAAAATGGAGAAGGTTTTATAAATAAAAATACGCTTGATAGTCTTTGCGTGATTCTCGGTTTTTATCCGCGTTAGATATAACTTTACAAATTAATAAACCATGTAATATAAACATAATCTAAAATATTCCTATATTTAAGTTATTAAGAAAATGCTCTTATTTAACGCATATTTTTCCAAATCATTAACACAACTCGTTTAAACGTGATCTTCAGTTTAAAATCATTAAAAGTCGGTTATCGTCGCCTTAAGGCTTAGGCAGGGATGCTGCCAAATATCTATAAAGGTACAAAGAGCCATAAAACTAAATACAAGCCACTAACCGGACACAGTTCCAAATCCCGGAGTACCTAATTTCTTGACTGACAACTCGGCAGGCTTTACTGTCGCTCCAATGACCTCCATTCTACGGCGTATTTAATTTGATAGAAACATAGACCACTACAGACACAATATTAATACTGTTTCTTGCCAACCAAATACTGCAATTTTTGGAGTTACTCCCAACAAGCTAAGATGGCATGCCCTTAAAGTTGAAGTAATTTTTGCCCTATTGTAAAGTTTGCCTTGAACCACTTGCTAGGTTTTGGTTTTTCACAGATAACCGCACACATTGTTTTCCTCAAATAGTGACCAGCCTAAAATTGGCCACGTTAAATGAAATTTTCACGCTGGTTGTTTTTCATAGGTTTGTGAATAAATGATGATGTACAGAATAATTATGAATTTATAATTCCTCATTGTAATTTTTCTGTTCCGCCACATTCCTGTTTTTGTTGTTTTGTATAATTATTATGTGTCAGTACAACATTTACATATAACAATTTAATACGACTCCTACGTAATTAGTTGAGAGATGATGTCAACGTGATGCATCTATTGTTCAGAGTGTATAATTAAATTATTTTAATGTATCCGGGTATTCATCAAAATTAATTATTTTCTAATTAAAAAACTTTTTGTGGACAGCAGTTTCCTTAAACTTTGGGTAATTCTAGATTATGACAAAAAATTGGTTTTATAAAGTTATAAGATTATGATTTGTTTGTATTAATGTTTGTATGTATGTGGAACATGATATCATTCGAGTGATATCCGTAACGTCAAAACATAGGTATCTGTTACCGTGTCAATCTTGAAGACGACTTACTGAATTGAACCACAAGTCTACAAGAGCCACATTGTTACCGAGGTCACCCATAGTTAAAGCCAGCTGCGGGCTGACTACAACCAAACAATTAATCTATTGATTGAATAATTGAGATACAATTTATGTGAAACATAAAATACGATAAGGTTTGCTCATTGAATTGGCGCTATAATTTCGCGGTGGGGTACCGCATATGTACATAGTCAATCAAGTGAAGGGTCTGACTTACTTATACGGTACCCCGCCGTGACATTATAACGCCAATTCAATGAACAAACCTTATCGTGCCATCCATCAATTTCTGTAATTAAAATATATATAGGTATTACTCAATCGAATTTGATAGCTCAACGATAGGTATTATTTTTGACTTTTTAAATGTTCTCTTTTCTTTTTTGCGTTGGGGGTTTTTTAAATTTTTAATTTAATTTTTATTTTAAACTTTTTAAACAATTTAACAATACAGAAATGCATTTTTATTACTGCAGAATGTTAAGTTTCTCTGCACATAACATTAACTTATAATGATGGCACCATCGTACTGCAAATAGAATTAAATACTGATAAAAAAACGAATACAAACACTACTATCTGCTATTTTTTTTTCAAGAGTGTACTAGTGTGCTGGAAATCCTGACTGCAACATCAGCTCATCGTGTAGCCACCATTGCATTGTATGTAGAATCAAATACTGATCAAAACGAACCCAAACACGACATATCTGCTATATTATTTTACCAAGAGTATTCTAGTGTGCTGGATATCCTGGCTGCAGCATCAGCTCATCGTGTTGCCACCATTGCATTGTATGAAGAATAAAATTTTGATCAAAACGAATCCAAACACGACATATCTGCTATTACTTTTTCAAGAGTCTTCTAGTGTGCTGGACATCCTGGCTGCAGCATCAGTTCATCGTGTTGCCACCATTGCATTGTATGTAGAATCAAATACTGATGTAAATGAATCCAAACACGACATATCTGCTATTACTTTTTCAAGAGTCTTCTAGTGTGCTGGACATCCTGGCTGCAGCATCAGTTCATCGTGTTACCGCCATTGCATTGTATGTAGAATCAAATACTGATGTAAATGAATCCAAACACGACATATCTGCTATTACTTTTTCAAGAGTCTTCTAGTGTGCTGGACATCCTGGCTGCAGCATCAGTTCATCGTGTTACCGCCATTGCATTGTATGTAGAATCAAATACTGATGTAAATGAATCCAAACACGACATATCTGCTATTACTTTTTCAAGAGTGTTCTAGTGTGCTGGACATCCTGGCTGCAGCATCAGCTCATCCTGTTGCCACCATTGCATTGTATATAGAATCAAATACTGATGTAAATGAATCCAAACACGACATTTCTGCTATTAATTTTTCAAGAGTGTATCCAGAACACTAGTGCTGGATATCCTGGCTGCAGCATCAGACCAAGAATTCCATAATCTTGCATAGATAGATAGCATACATGGATGTTTCAAATTTTAGGTAACACTAAGGTTTGAAAGTAAAGTAAATACCCATTACGCGTCTAAGATCCCTACCGCAGCTAACAAAAGAGCGAATAACTTTGAAACGGCTGAACCGATTTTGATAAAACATGTCTAAGAACCATCGCTGGAAAACCTGCTTTCAAATAAAAAAAACCGCATCCAAATCAGTCCACCCGTTTAAGCGCTACGGTGCCACAGACAGACACACAGACACACACACACACACACACACACACACACACACATACCGGTCAAACTTATAACACCCCTCTTTTTGCGTCGGGGGTTAATAAAATTAGCATATTGATCCAATAACAAAGCATTCACAATTTAATTATAATCAACTATACCCATTTCTAGTCTTTTAATAGGGCATAGGCTTATAGGTTATAGAGGTTGGCACACCTTCAAGACAAGAAGCTAACCTGTTTTCTTTATCTAAATAATGCATCATTCTAGGATTAAAGATTTTGCTTATGCTCAACAGACTTCGAATGGTGATTTACACGATTCTTCACTGATTACAGAATCAGCAAACTTTAGAAAGCGGAACAGCCTTATCCATGAGAATAAAAGAGATCATGAAGACATCATATTGAATGTTTGATACATACAGCTATTTGTAAACACGGTCCATGTACAGTCTATTCGAGTTGCAAGCATTATTCATGTACCTAACCAAAAGTGAACACATCTAAAGAACAGGAATCGTGCAAGATCTGTATGCAAATCGACGAACGACTAGTCACAGATTTTGACATGCAAATAAATCATGCAACTATCGCACTGAGCTGACTGTCTAATTAAACTAAATAATTTAGACGGAAATTACAGCAAATTACTTCGGAACAAATAAGAACATTCGTGGATTGGTTTTTTGTACAATACCTTGCATTATTTAGTCATGCAAGTTAACGTTTCCGCGTAGGTCCTTAGTTCTCGGCCCACGTATGTCCCGAGGTTGTTGCGGTAGGCAAGTAGTCAACACACAAACACATTGATATTCCATGGCACCAACTGTGAGTAAGGCTGACATGGTTACTTGGTTAGTCCTTCTAACATCGCTGTTGGACGTTTCCTTATACGGAAGATGTCACACCCAACATGCGCTTACGATGCGCCATAAGAATGCATCATTTTACTGGCGTCACAATCGCTTTAATAAGCGTTTTTATTGTTGCCTAGGTTTATTCAAATTGTTCGTTTGAAAACTCGGCCTCACGACAGATACTGGAATATTAACATCATGTAAACCAGTTGTCTGAAACTTATTTGAATTTCATAGTATTTTGTCCATATTAATGGGAGGTCCGTATATTTTGTTGCTTCATCTCGACCTTCGGGGCTGAGTTAACATCTATTGTTCAACAAATTACTGATTCGTCTCTAATTCGTGGCAGAGCCATTGTCTCTCAGTTGCCCGATTTTACGGGTAGTGCACATCAGAAGAGGAACATATCTACTTGACTAGGAAAAACACATAGCGTGATTAATGTAAACACGGTAACGTCTTATTAGTGACGGCTAATTACTGAGAGTGGTAGTTGTCTTATGCTAAGGAATTTCCCTCATGACATTAGCCTACCACACCAGATTGAACCCACAATATTATCTTGCTCGTGTGTTTTTAAGCATTTTCTGTTTTTTCTTTTGTTTTCGGAGGAACCCTTTAAAAGACGCTCGGGTTTTGGGGATAAAACCGGGGAGTGTGGGATTTTTACCTCACCAAAACCACCCCAGTGGTCCCCATCTGCACATGGAAGGGGGCACCGTTAACTCTCATAAGACCGATCCGAAACCCCAGTCAGTTAGGGCACATCCCTGGGGAGACAGTAATCTGGTATCTTTACAGTCTCCCCAGGGATTTTCCCCAAAACCTACCTGTGCAAGAGTGCAAGGCAGCACATGACCACTGTGCGCCGTCTTCTTTGAGATAATTTAGCCTTCATCTCTGATAACGTTTTTACAATGGACAGCGTTGGATGTAGCTCAAATTCTCAAAAACGTGACTAAGTCGTAAACAAGACGTTTTATAACTTTGTTAAGTAGGTAATTTGAGTTTTTCAGCCAACTTTTGTTTAAATTCCTTATCTATGTACATCTTTTTGTTTCAACTACCGCCTGTATTACAGCAATTCAAGTGTGACAATGCTCAATTACGTGTAGATAATAACGCAATAACATTAATATAAGTTTATTCATGTGGTCCTTGACACCACTTAATAAACAGCTATTACCAACAATCCCTAGTCCCACGCTCGTCTCACCCGCGATTGAAACTGTACACTAATCAGTAATCAACTACTGCAGACCTTGTCTTAACCCACAATAAGCAACACTATATTGTTATTATAATGCAGGCATAGATTCAAGACTGTGCTACTAACATACCTATAGTAAAGATAATACTTATAGCTTTAATATAGGGAAAAAGCATGACATGTGTTTGACTCAGTGGCTATTTTCTATGAAACAATAAGGTACTTCTTGCTACCATGCTTCACGTATCTACTGGTTTATTCATAAACAAATCAAATTAATCAAAGATCTGTATTAATATCAGCTTATTCGTTCCTTGTATCTTTAACTTGAAAGATATCGCCAAGATTAAAATTGTTGGTTGCGTAGGACTGTGGACCTAACTGGACAGAATCAAACAGCTTCTGCAGGGCCTGCCACCACTACTATCACAGATTTGATTCTGTCATTGTCCAGTTAGGTAGTCCAACTTCAATCGCCGAATCCGACTCGGCTGGGCAGCTTTCGGGAAGCTTCGCAATATCTTCTCGCCTCACATACCACAGTGTCTCAAGACGAAAATCTTTGACCCCTTATTAAAAGGCCAAAAGTCACCCAAACGGCAATGGACAGGGCTATGCTTGGAGTTTCCCTACGTGATCGAATCAGAAATGAAGAGATTCGTAGGAGAACTAAGGTAACCGACATAACCCGAAGAATTGCCAAACTTAAGTGACAGTGGGCAAGGCAAATGTGCCCTGCCCACTGCCACTTAAGTGCAACAATGGCTCGCAGAACAGATGGCCGATGGGTCCGAAAGGTTCTGGAGTGGCGGTTGCGTACCGGAAGACGTGACGTTGGAAGGCCTCCCACAAGGTGGACCGATGACCTTGTAAAGGTCGCAGGAATCCGCTGGATGTGGGAAGCACAGAACAGGTCGAAGTGGTGTGCTTGGGGAGGCCTATGTCCAGCAGTGGATGTCTTTCGGCTGAAATGGTGATGATGATGATGAGTCATGGCAGTTACGTATCTCTAATATTGCACTAATTAGACTTATAAATGTGTCAGAAATAATGGTAGCACTAGACCATTACTAATAACATTACAATGCCCACTTACACTGTTACGAAAATGAGCCCCAAATATCCAAAGGTGCTCTGAAAGAGATTATATATAGCCACAGATATAGCTTACAAGAGTTATATAGGTAAAATAACAGCAAGATATAGTCAACCTTAACAAAAATAAAATTCGTTTCTGAACATCTTAGCAACTGTTTACTCAGACCTATTTCTCGAATGATTCCGAAGAAACGAAGGAACATTATCTATTATTTTATTTTTATTGAACTGCACCCTAATTGCGAACCCGACTAGCGCCTGCGTCGATGTCGGAAGATATCCCACGGGAACATACTACCGGTAATTCCTTCCTTATTCCTTGTATGCATTACAAAGGGAACCTCTGTGCCAAATTTCAGCTTTCTAGGTCCAAGGGTTTGGGCTGGGCGTTGATGAGTCAGTCAATCAGTCAGGACTTCTCTTTTTATTTATATAGATAGATAGATAGATAGATAGTAAACAATAAAGAGCACGTTTTCTTTTACAGGTGTGTGCATGCGGCGTATTGGCTGCGTTGGACGGGTACAGTCCTCAACAGGACCCCGACCAGTTCCACATTCAGACAGACGAAGATGATGAGCGATACTTCTTGTACCAGACACACAACGGACAGTATCGGAAGGAGAGGCGTCTGAAAGATGGATCCGTAGTTGGTAAGGAAGTTTTGACAATTTTTATATCTGAAGTAACAATTACAAATCAATAATAAGTACCTTAGTGTTTTCTAAAATGGCGCTATGGTTGATGTTCAAATAGAGGTCATCCTATAGACCACATGCTACACTATTTCTCAGACCAAATAATTATTAAAGAGTTACTTGGCATAACATGATAAGGAAGTACAAAATCAATCAATCTACCTAGCCTTTTCCCAACTATGTTAAGGTCAGCATCCAGTCTAACTGGGTAATAAAATACCCCTTGGTAAGACTGTTGTCAGACTTTAGGGGTTCTGACGACCCATAACGACTGTCAAAATCCACGAATGATAGCCGGACCCAACGGCTTAACGTGCTTTCTGAGGCACGGAGGAGTCCCGGTATGTAAAGAATGTAAAGATGGTCACCAATATACGGACGTAGCGCAGCGATCGACCCGTGCGGCTGTTATTACTTGGCAGTAGGTACAGTCAGTCTCAAAAAGATGTATACAAAAATTCATCCGATTGACTACAACCTGTGTTCCATAATAGGTATTCTATCTTTAATGTGTAATATGTTTTGTGGTGCTTACATCTTATTTGTAGGCTGACTGTACCTTGTGTTAAGCCTTTACCTATAAAAGTTTACTCTATGCCCAGTTCCTTAATCTAACCGACCAGTAATGATCACTACTCGTGCGTGTAAAAAATCCAGCACCCACCGATTTCCCTCTCAAAGCCGGTCCTAAAGTACAAAGAAGACTATTAATTGTCTTGCATTTGTTTTGTTGATTGATAACATTAATATGGATTGAATATCAAGTTCACAATAAATATAGAGTAGAGCAGCCTACTTGTCTCCATCCATTGTCATTATGAAAATGTTGTCGACCTACACATACTCCATAGTTCATTGTCCCACCGCTACAAGTCTATGTAGGCGGGATATATATATATGTATGTATATAATAGCAATTACCTTCTAAGGAAATAAGGATATCTTAAAAAACTATTGTTGTTAAACAACAGAATTCGTGACGGACCATATCTGTATTAAATTGTGTTGTAGCACGCAAACTGATATTTTAGGTGAATTTCTATTTCATAGTAACTAGTGTGGTTTCCGTATAAAAACTCTACTGTCAATGTCACTCCCCCTCCTCTTTCAGTATCAAAATGGTGCCGTGCCGTTAATCACATTAGAGGTGACCAAAGGATTATTGGTTTTGTAAATTATACCAGGTCTGTTTTATAAAACAGTCAAACCTATTCCATCATCAACTTCCACACCACACCATCAAGTCCACTTTGTAATATGCGATTTCTTAAAGGATCACGTCAAAGAACGGTCTCATTTTCAGGTTTTTACGGTCACAACCCAATTAAACTTGTAGTTATATTTACATTTCAGGTACAACAGGCTGGGTGGGAGCCGATGGATATTTGCGACTCCAAGATTACATCGCTGACAATCAGGGTTACAGGATTTACAAATCTAAAACTGTTTACGTTGGAGAAAACCGACCAATTTCGGTACGTGTTATTCAATTCAATTTTATTCATAAACAATTAAAATTAATTCTACATTTAAAAATTAACAATGTAACTCACATACTGTATATAACAATAAAATAATTCAATGTCACTTGTCTCTTGCCATAATGCAATACTAAACGTGCTTTTTTTTGTGTTTTCAGGAGTCATTACAGATAGCTAAGACCGCCCCTACGGACTCCGGTTACGGGGTAACTCCTGCACCTGCTCCTGTGCATCGGTATCGAGGGCCACCGCGGTACACTTCCACGACTCAAGCCCCACCGCCGTCCTCATCATACGGACCACCTAGCTTCCCCATAGAAGTATCAGTGACGCCTCCCCCACCAGCTTACCCACACCCGACAGCGACACCACAAGTTTACGTTTCGCCTAACTCGATCGACTCGTCAACAACGACCTATGACCTCAGACCAACAGTGACGCCTATCACAGCCAGTGAAGCCGCAACGACCCGCAGTCCATACGAATACGATTCATCTAACACTAATACCCTTGACGATGAGTATCACGCCAGCGACAGCAAACGCTACGATGTGTTTAATCCTAACTCGTACAGACACGCCGATGCCTGGCTGAGACGACAGCAGCAGCTACAACAACAACAACAATCTGGAGTCAAAATTGGTGACGGGTACACTCCTCAGTTCTCTACATACGACGGTTCAGCCTTCAGGAGAAACGGATTCCGGTACTATCTGCCAAAGCAGTACCATGAGGAAGAGAGTGGCGGCTCCAACGAGAGGACTGGAAGTTTCGGTTATGTAGATCCGTTCGGAATTCGACGAGTGATATACTACAACACAGCGCCCGGTGAAGGTTTCCAAATACGCAAAAACAATAGGTATGTGGGTCATGACGCGACCCCATATGACCCTAGACCTGTGAATTGATGTAGTAAATGTGTGTACATACATGTGAGAATTTGAAGTTACCTATTTATTTATTCATCAGTATTGTTAGTTCCCATGAACTATTTATCTAAGGAGACAAAACGATCTAATCGAACGAAGCGAACAAGTCTTAGCCATTAATTTGATAAATGTAAGTAAGAGTTATTGTACGACAAAAGTTTTTGGGTCATATGACAAAATATTTGAAGTCAAATAACTAAAATGGTTTTTGTTTGTTACTGGTTTTTCACAACCAAAAATCATTACTTTCTTATTTTTCAGTGCCATTGTACTATATGTAGGTACAGTATATCGGTAGTTATTATTATATGCTTTTATAAACATCGTAATGACATATAAATTTTAAACTTAATATTTAATCAAAATACAGTTAACATATTTTATTAAATTCGTGTTAGTGTGACGATACGTTGTATTATTTGCATCAACATAATTTTAATCTTAGCTAAAATTAAAATAATACAAAAAATACCGTTAATTTATTTAAAATGATCGTCAAAGTATCAAAGAAGGACATTCTCTGGTCATTATGACTATAAAAGTCATAAGGTCTTTGAACTCATCTTGATTGTCATCTAAATGGATTTCCTTGCAAATGGACAAGCGTAGGCGCAGCTATACGACTCAATGATTCTGGTATAACCTTTTAGAGTGTGTAACTAAAATGTATCAGTAACCAACACCCTAATTGCGTAACACACTATCAATCACAATATGAATGATATTGAAGCTAATTGCTAACCCATTGCTTCATACGTTCGAAAAATTTGTCTACTCAACAACGCAAATAACGCAATTTATGTTGTTGAACTGTCAATATGAAACCGATTCCTTACTGCAAGTAACGTGTTACGCAATTATCCCCGCTGGATGAAGAATTTACTAGCACAGCATGTAATCTAATTAATATTATGATGATGATCATCATTTTGTTCAAGTCTGCAGCATAAATTTAAGAGTTCCAAAAACGATTTCTGGTTTAAATAAGTATACCAATGAACTTGTAACTATAGACGTAGGTACTTAATGAAATATACTAAGCCGGGTGCATATAATTAAAATGTTATTGCGAATAATTTGTCATTTTTGAGAAATATCTGTCAGAAATCAATGACAACTTGTTGCAATGACTACCTATAATGCTGCGGGTAATAATTTATAATTTAAATTAAAATGTATTCGTGTCTAATCAAAATTCTTAAATTCCACTAGCTAATAAATATGTAATGTACTCCTATAATTATTATATAATAATATGTAAAATTGCACAGCATGTATTTATACTAATTTTATTGTTTTAATGTAAGTTCGTACCTACATAAATAATTTGTTAACAACATGTGGTTTAATTTCCAAATGGAGTAATTTTGAAAGTACTTATAGAAACGAGTATAGCAAGATTTCTTGGACGTTTCTAAAGTAGTATAACAAATGACCCTGGGCAAATGTACGTATTGCTTAATCCTGTGTTTTGCATCCTCGTCAAATTTAAAGGTGTGGTATAGACTATCAAACCGAACAACTTTTTCCATGGCTCCAACACTGTAATCGCGAAAAAATTATCAGCCGTCCCATACATTTGCGTCGAGTCGAGTAAGTATTGAAGTTTTCTATGAGACAGTTGAAAATTTTTTCGCGATTTCGATGTTGGTCCCATGGTGAAAGTGTTCGGTTCGATGTTCTGTATCACACCCTGAAATTTGCCGAGGATGAAAAATGACACGTTATAAGGGTCAGCCCTCGGCAGACTGATATCTACTGAATCCAGTATATCATACTAAGATGACCGGTACATCAAATTATTTCAGGAACGTTATGGGAACCGGAATCCAATAAACCTGATTTGATTTTGTTTTTATGCACAAATCGGAGCGTCTGTTATTGGTGGGAAGGGGTAGTTAACATGGTATATGCAGTGAGTTCGATAAACTATCTAACTAGGCAGAAAGTGAACAGCTGATTTCACGCGTTGTTCATTAGAGTATTTCAACATCCATTGCAGATTTTTATTTTAGGTGTTTTATTTACATAAATGGAGTGCTGTGTATAGATAATGTAATTTTACATTGAAAAAAAAAAGGAACAGTAGTTAACAAAAAAAAACGTTAAAAAAAATTCTGGGAAATCTCCCTAACATCCCGTATATACAGGGTGTAAGGAACAGCCCTCCGCAAACTAACAGGGTACATTCAGTTCCTCATTTTGAATCATATTCCATCGGAAAATTTCTCAGGAAAATTTTCATTTTTTTAATAGTTTTTTTAGTTACATTTTCTTTATTTCAATGTAAAATTACATTGTGTGTTCGCAGCACTCCATTTATATAAAAAAAACCAGCAATGGATGTTGAAATACCCTAACGAACGACGGGTGAAATCGGTTTCAGAATTCACTTTCTATCTAGCTACAGAGTTCATTGAACTCACCGCATACCTATTACGTACCCCTCCCAACCAGTAACAGACGCTCCGATGTGTGCACAAAAACACAAACAAACCAGGTTTATTGGATTCCCATAACGTTCATGAAATAATTTCATGTACCGGTCATCTTAGTATGACATGCTGAATTCACCCTATCAGTCTGCGGAGGGCTGTCCCTTACACCCTGTATAAAAATTAGTCCCTATTTCCCTTGGTCACGCCATAACTTGAGAACGACTTTACCGATTTCATTCATCTTTTTTTTTTATTTGAAGTTTTCTAATACTTTGTAGACGGTTCTTAAGAAAATTGTGCAAAAAATTGGAAAAACTTCGCGCGTTTACATTAGAATATTCATAGCTATGACAGGACAACGTCTGTCGGGTCAGCTTTCATTTCATTCATATAAAATTCCCGTAGAAAATGCACTTTCAGTTTTTCCGAATTTTCTTTTCCCAGCAATTTTTCCAATTTTTCTCTCAATAAGAACATTCCTTGGACTTCAAGGAATATACATAGTATTAGAAAAATCTATATATATAAAAGAAAGTCGTTTTAGTTACACTATTTATAATTCAAGAACGGCTGAACCGATTTGTCTGAAAATTGGTGGGGAGGTAGCTTGGAATCAGGAGACGGACATAAGATACTTTTTAAAATATTATTGTTCTGTGTACGTGAGTTTGTCACCTAACTCCTCCTAAACGGTTGGACCGATTTGGATGAAAAATTGTGTGTAAGGTCAATGGAGGCTATTGCAACTATGGGGCTAAAGCAACCAACAGCGATATCTTCCATTCTAATGTTTTTTATAAACATTGCCATCTATTGGGCTGGAGAAAAATCATAGTTTAACCTAATAATAAACAGATGGTGTCACAGGGATTGAAACTGTTTAACTTATAGAGCTTTTTTGTTATTCGCCGTTTTGGACACGTGTTTGGGAGCGAACGTCTCATTATGTTTTGACCAAAAAAAAATACTTTTCGTGCATTTTAAGCAAACTTTTATGCAAAAACGAAGACTATGTAAAGGTAAGTACTCTTTACACTTATTTTTATGACGTTATATCTTATATTTCGTAAGATAATGTAATAGTTACATTAGCCTCAATTTACCGCGTTGCGGGGCTATTGTGACTAGTTTTTTTAGTTACAATAGCCCCTTCGTGATTGTATCAAAAACAAATATGTTAGTGATATCGAATATCGATAATTGAAAATCGATATACTTACAGTACAATCTAGAATATGCACGAACTGAATGCAGTTGGGGCCTGAGGTAGATTACAAAAATAAATGTAATATTACAATTATTTTCTTTAATTACAATTTCACACAAAATTTAAATCTATTTTCCTTTCAAGAAGTAAATAGTATGGTTAGATAAATTAATTAACACATTTATACGCGGTTTACCTAAGGCCCCGATCAAATGCATTCAATTCGCGCGTGTACCTAAACTATCTTACAAGCTTTGTTGATATTTTTTGTTGACACTTTGTTGCTAAACTAATTTGCTATTTTACTTGTTTTAGATGGTGTTGGCATTGGCTCAATGTGCTAGTAGCCATTGCCTAGAATATTGTAAAAAGTTAAGCCGGACGTGAGTCCCGCGCTCTTTGTGCGAACGCGGAGCATGCGAGACGCCAAGCATTTTGTATCAAGTTATTTTAATAAATACATTCACAAATATTAAGTAGTTTTAAAACATGGTGGCAGCGGTGGGATGAAAAATCAAGATGACTGAATCACTTGCAACAATCGTCGAACTACAAACAAAGCTCCTACAGTCAATGCAGGAGCAAATTAACTGCTTACAAAATGTGAACGCGAATAACATCAACGTGCCATGGCCGGCCCCCATCAATATAAGCATCGACCCAGAAGACGCATACAAGGTTTTCGAAGCGTCATGGAACAATTACTGTAGAGCTACTCAGATGGATAGCTGGACCGCAGACAAAGAACAAAGAAAAATGGGTGTACTTTTTGGCGCCATTGGAGAAGAAGCCCTAAGAAAATATGGCTACTTTGGCATCAACATCAACCAAGCAAACGATAAAACTTGTAAAGAAGTGTTACAAATAATGTGCTCGAAAATGGTCCCTAAGAAAAATATAATATATAGCAGGTACAAATTCTGGAGTAGTAATCAATCGGAAGAATCATTCGATATTTTTTACAGCACATTGTCCCAACTCATAGACGACTGTGACTATAAAACGTACGCAGACGAAATGCTGAGAGACAAAATAGTCCTTGGCTTAAAAGACATGACCCTGAAAAAAGAACTGTTAAAAAAAGAAAATTTAACTCTTCAAGATGCAATAAATATGTGCCGAGCTTCAGAGGCCACAAATACACAGATAAAAAATCTTACAGTTACAAGCTCAAATGCTGAAATCAAGAAAATTAAAACAAAAGAAGAAACAAAAAGAGGAAAGTGCCGCTTCTGTGCAAATACACACATATTCAAAAAAGAACTATGTCCAGCATGGGGAAAAACCTGCCAATTCTGCAAGGGCCGCAACCATACTGAAAAAGTCTGTAGGAAGAAGAAGATCAAAGAAATTAAAGAACAACCAAATGAAAGTATGCTAGAAACTACAGATTCCGATACTGATATGGACTCGGAAGCAACATTTATAAAAAGAATAGTGGAAGATCCCAGTAAACATCTTGCACATTGCAAAGTTTTGTTCAAAAATGGACAAAATTGGAAGGAAACCACATGTTTACTAGATACTGCGGCAGACGAATCACTTATTGGACTCCGGAATGTTCAAAGGATGCTGGGAGAAGAAACAGTAAAGAATAAAATGAGGCCATCAAAGAAAAGCTTATTCAGTTTCAGTGGACACAACATTATCATTGACGGAGAAATAGACATTATTCTCAAAGTGAAAGTAGCAGGACATACTTCTAAATACAAAGTTACCTTTCAAATTGTACATACTCCACACATCCCTCTACTCTCCTGTAAGACTTGCCTTGAGATGGGTCTTGTGAAATTTTGTAAAGAGGTCTCTTGCATCTATGCAAAGGAAACACACAACCTATTAGACAAATATAAGTCGGTATTTGAAGGCAGGGGAAGTTTTTCAGGTCAAGTCAATTTGGAAGTGAATCCTACAGTCACTCCAGTCATCCAGAAGGCTCGACGGGTTCCGGTAGCACTCCGGACGAAGCTACAAGAAGAACTAAAAAGGTTAGAAGAGGAAGGCATAGTAACTAAAGAAGAAAATCATACAAACTGGGTAAGCAATATATTAGTTGTTGAAAAGAAAAATAAATTTAGAATTTGTTTGGATCCAATTCCACTAAATAGAGCTATTTTGAGACCTCGTTATCAATTCACAACAGTAGATGAAATTTTACCAGAACTAGGCAAAGCTAAGGTATTTTCCACTTTTGATGTTAAAAAAGGATTTTGGCACTTAAATCTTTCTGAGGAAAGTAGCAAATTGACCACATTCTGGACTCCTTTTGGGAAATATCGATGGAAAGTACTTCCATTTGGTATTTCTTCTTCACCTGACTATTTCCAAATGAAAATGAGTGAAGTTATCCAGGGTCTTACAGGTGTGGAAGCATTGGTGGATGATCTGCTAGTCTATGGTATAGGTGATAGTATGGACCTAGCAATAGAGAACCACAACAAAAATTTAGAAAACCTTCTACAAAGATTATTAAAATATAATTGTAAACTAAACAATAGTAAAACCAATTTATTACAAACCTCTGTAAAATACTATGGTCATCTGTTTACTAACAAAGGGCTTCAGCCTGATCCTTCAAAAATAGAAGCTGTAAGAAATATACCTATTCCAAATAATAAAAAAGAGCTCCAAAGATTCCTGGGAGTTATTACTTACTTGAGTAGGTTTATACCAAAGTTAAGCTCGGAATCATCAGAGCTGAGACTCCTCACACATGACAAAACAGATTGGCTCTGGAGCAGTAAAGCCCAAAAAGAGTTTGAGAGGCTCAAAACTTTAATTAGTGATATAAAAACACTTAAATACTATGATAAAAATAAACCAATAATTATGGAATGTGATTCCAGCGAAGGAGCCCTGGGCGTTGCAGTGTTTCAGGAAGATCAACCTGTTGCATATGCTTCACGGTGCCTCACACCCACGGAGAAGAAATACGCCCAGATTGAGAAGGAGCTCCTCGCCGTGGTATTTGCATGTACCAGGTTTGACCAACTTATCATTGGCAATCCTCAAACCATTATTAAAACGGATCACAAGCCACTATTGAGTATATTCAAAAAACCTTTACTTAATGCTCCAAAGAGACTTCAGTCTATGCTACTAACATTACAAAGATATAGCTTAGAATTACAATTTGTATCAGGAAAAGATAATATTATGGCTGATGCTTTGTCAAGATTCTATTTGGATTGTAATGACATAGACAAATCTAAAGATATGAAAATTTTTAAAATAATAGAAAACATAAACCCCATTATAGATCTACCAATATCTGATACTTGCATAAAAGAAATTGAAGAAGTAACAAATAATGATCAAAATTATCAAAAACTAAAATATTTTATTTCACATGGATGGCCAAGTCACTCAAAAAATATCCCAGAAGCTTTGCACCAATATTTTAGTATTAAAAATGACCTAACTACATATCAAGGTCTTATATTAAAAGGTCAATCAATTCTAATTCCTGAAACCTTAAGAACAAAATTACTTACAAAGTTACACAGAGCTCATTCTGGCACTGAGAATACTTTAAAGCTAGCTAGACAAGCAGTATATTGGCCCTCTATGTCTAGAGATATTAAAGATATGATTAAAAGTTGTTCTACTTGTAATAAGTTTCTTCATAGTCAACAAAAATTTACCATGCAAACTAGTAAAATACCAGAATATCCTTTTCAAATAGTATCTATGGATGTATTCTTCTTCTCTCATAATGGTAAACAAATCAAATATTTAATCACAGTTGATCACTATTCAGATTTTTTTGAAATTGATACACTAAAGGACCTATCAGCAAAGTCTGTAATACACTGTTGCAAAAGGAACTTCTCAAGACACGGTATTCCAGAAACTGTTGTCACAGATGGAGGTACTAATTTTGTAAACCAGGAATTTTCTGAGTTTTCCAAAAAATGGAATTTTAGTCAAGTTACTTCATCACCCAATCATCCACAGGGTAATGGAAAGGCAGAAGCCACAGTAAAGATAGCAAAAAAACTTTGGTTAAAATCTACAGATAGCGGTGAGGATTTTTGGTTCAATTTACTCTGTCTTAGAAACACTCCCAATAAATTAGAGTCGAGTCCGGTACAACGTCTATACTCTCGAAGAACACGGGGTTTTCTACCAGTACTTCCAAATCTTCTTAAACCACAAATTGTCAAAGATGTTCCTGAGAGCATAGAAAGGAGGCGTAAAGGCATCAAACAATCTTATGACAAAAGAACAAAGAAAGCGGTAACATTGGAAATAGGTCAACCTGTTTCTGTGCAACTACAACCATCTGTAAGTAAATTCTGGTCTCCAGGTGTTGTCACAGACGTTTTGTCCGACAGGTCCTACTTAATAAATGTTAATAACGCTTCTTACAGAAGAGACTTATCTCATGTTCGTCCCTTGGCATTACCCTCCCCATCTCAGGCAAATCTTACAGTTATTAACGATAATTTAGCTAACCAATCTAATAATGATGAATTGAATTCTTTACTGAGAGAACAAATAAATACACATGTTGATGACTCTGTAGATTCTAATACTAATAATGGAGTCTGTATAACAGATGAGTTTTCCAATTTAAATGAGACAAATGAATCTATTTGTTCTCCAGAACTAACAAACATCGAAAACAATACCATTACTAGACATACGCCTACTAGACCTAAGAGAGAAACTCGTAGACCTTCTTATTTAAGAGATTATACTTGTTAGTTAATCATTACATTTATGTTTGCTAAATGACTGTTAACCCAATTTCATTTATTAAAACAGCTCTTTTGTTTTGTAAATATTTAATAAGTAATTAAATAGCTAAGATGTACACTTATATACATTATTCACCAAAAAGGGAAACGTGTTGGCATTGGCTCAATGTGCTAGTAGCCATTGCCTAGAATATTGTAAAAAGTTAAGCCGGACGTGAGTCCCGCGCTCTTTGTGCGAACGCGGAGCATGCGAGACGCCAAGCATTTTGTATCAAGTTATTTTAATAAATACATTCACAAATATTAAGTAGTTTTAAAACAGATGGTCCGAAAGTATATTAAGAAAAAAGAAAAGAGTTCAAAAGAAAACGTTCTCTAGAGCATAAAGGCATTTTTTTAGGATCTCATGAAAATGTGATAAATATGTGCTAATGATTTAGTAGTTATATGCTTAATCATACAGATTTAATAGATTACCCCTTAAAGCCAAATGGTAATTTTTGGCAAAGGTTAAAGTTTCAACATATTTTTTTTTAGTCGCAATAGCCTCCATTGATATTTCAATTTCCTGGATGGTTTGGAAACACAATTGGACCCGGTAGGTGGCGCTGCAGTCGGGTTCTAGGATCCTTCAGAAAGGACATCGTCTGTCGGGACCGCTAGTTAAATATTTTAAAAAAAGTCGAAAATCGTGTTAGTTACACCATTTATATATAACACAAGAATGGCTGGACCGATTTTTATGATTTTTGTGTTTTTGGATTTGTCTTTGTCCGGAATAGGAGAATAAGTATTAAAACCACAGAACAATAACAAAGCATAGAAGGAAGGCTAAAAACAGAATTCTGTAACTACCTTTATTCCCGTTCTATTATTAGGTACGATAAAGGTACGATAAAGGATGTGGGAAAGAGATGAATGTTTTACTCTTTGTTTTACTTTCTTGGCATGGTCACAAGATCAATTGTCATTTGGTTAAAAAAGTTATAGTATGACGCTGCCAAATTTGATAGTACTTTGTTTCAATGTCTGACAGTTCGTTCATTGAACTACCTGACTTATTTGCGTGTTCATTGTTTACGTGTTTGTCGTAATCTTCCCTGGTTTTGCGATGTTTTAATAATATTTCTACTGTTAGATTGCATGAATTCTTTGTTTAACTACAAGCAGTGAGTGTGTGGACGCTGTGGAGCAATTTCTTGTGTGGTTGGGGGCTGCCAGTCCCATTCATAGCGAAAATAAAATGAACAATAAATATTGACCTTCCATCGGTAAGTTTTTGCTCAATTTCTTGTTGCATATGATCTGATAAACGAATATAAATACATAACAAATATTGCTGTGTCACTATATAGCTGAAACCAGTCGTAATATTTATTCCAATAGAAGTTATTAGCGAATATTCGGAAATTGTTTTGGGGTTATCTTGATCAGCCATAGTGACGTAAATAATGTTGTCGATACTTTTCTTTTACAGATTTCCTAGACGATGTGAAAAAAAAAATGGATAAATTGTATTGGTAGACGAAATTGGACTCAGCCACATAATATGCTCCAAGCATTTTACTTTGTATTCATTTGGTAATGAACCTATGAAATGGATGTAGCATGTTCTTTAAGTCGTCACTTAGAGAACATGCTGTTCCTACATTATTTGTTATGGATAGAACAGATGAAATAGTCTGATATACAGGATGAATTTTTTATCATGCACCAAATTGAAATGGGAGATTTTACTCATCATTATGAACAACTTTTACTATGGGACCAAACCTGAAATCGCGAAAAAAAAATCAGCTGTTCAGTACATTTTGACGAGTTTGATGTAGATAAATGTACTGAGCAGCTGATTTTTTTTTCGCGATTTCAGGTTTGTTTCCATAGTAAAAGTTGTTCATAATGATGAGTACAATCTCCCATTTCGATTTGGTGCTTGATAAAAAAATCATCCAGTATTATGATATAATTAAGGTATTTTATTGGCAATAAATAGTATCCCGTTCAAATTAAAACTTGATTTATTACATTACAGGAAATACTTATGGAAGTCTGCGAAGAAGGACATAGCGCAGTACTGCAAATTAAAAGAACCGCTCACCATCAACAGAAAAAGATCTAACATGAAGACAGGTATAACATTTCAGAAATATGTTCACTTGATATATGCGATACAATGATATTATATTAAAAATATCATTGATGCGATATTATTCTTCTAATTGTCCCAGTCGGAAATATAATCGTGTGCAAATTTATTTATTTATTTTTAATAAAAAAATACGTAATTGTAGGATCCCGTAGCAATGGAAGTTGAAACAGGACCTAGTACATCGGTACAGATTAATGAATCGCCACTGATATTGACATCTCGTGAAATCATCTCACATCAGTCAGGTAACACATACAAATAAAACTATTTACCTAAATAAAAATGACGATAAAAAATCTTACATAAATTTTATTGAGAACTGTTCGTTTTAGGAATCCTTGACACAGATGACAATAACAAATTCAGAAATAATTGGATTCCATCCCGATTCAAGAAGACTGCGCTTTTGGCGAGTTCCTGGTCGCCAGAGCCGACTCCAGAATCCTCAGGAAGTTCATCCGTATTATGGTGTGGGCTGGAATTCGCGTAACAGATTATTAAAGTTGCTAGGCATTTTATTTTTTTATTTAAAATATTATCTGGTCGTTATTTATTTTTTTATGTACGAAAAGTTTTTGTCGCTTTGGTACCATTTTGAATTTTCATAATAAATTTTATTTTTTCACTAACAACCATTTTATTTAATCAAATAATTCAAATCTCTGTTAAATTACGCTTCTACTGATTTAAAATAATGTGTTACATAAAAAGTATTAAAATAAAAATTATTAGGTACTTTGAATACCCTTGTTCCCTAGACTTTGTTGAGTAGACTATGATGTAATCTAAAATTCAAATAAATATGAGAAAGTAAGTTGCTAAAAACATTTGCAAAACCGAATGTCTCCCACTTCTTTTCAATAAACTCATCAGTTATTATGGCAATTAAATACATTCGGGTTTAGCCGGGTCAGATTTAATACATGAAGAGCTGTCGGGAACCAAGGAAGACTTTGGTGATGATGATGACGAACTATTTAGTTCATACTTAAAGTATTGTTTCATTTTGAACGAATATATTAAGTATTGGGATCATAAGTATGCTTAGTTACTTCAAAATTTTTGGTACACACGGCTACAGATCAAGCTATACATTTTCAGTATAAGCTGATCTCGCATTGTATAGGATTTCCTTACAATGAGCGGTCAGTGTAAACTGGAAATGTATAGCTTGATGTGTAGCCGTGCGTACCTATGGTTATTATTCTTGGCAGTATAAGAAAGAATGTTATTGTAAATTCTATCGACGTTGAAATTTAGTGGGCACATCACTAGTCGAAATAAAATGAATGACAACCTACAAAATTTCGAAACGTCTTCTGTATACGTGTCCTTCTTTAACATCATAGCGGCTCCATAAGTCAAAATGAAACAAATATATTGAGTTCAGTTGCTATTTAAGCACTACTTCTATGCTTTGTTATTGTTCTGAGATTAAAACATAGGAAAATTCACAAAAAAAAATATGAAGAAAATTCATTTTCTCATACATGAAATTTGTCTGTGGGAATCTTTCATTCTATTTAGAATTTCAAATTCAAATCAATTTTATAATATAGCATGATATTTTTTTAAAAATCCGTCGTGGCACCAACGCAGCACAGACAGCACGCAATATTAACGACGAGTATGGATATGAAGGTAGGTACTGCAAGTGAACGCATGGTACGTTTTTTGTTTGATCGCTTCCGTTCTGGAAATTTTGATCTCAACAATGAGCCCTGAATGAACCGTGGCGATGTCGTTGAACAAAATATGACAAGCCTTGTCACTTTTCGTAGTGATTTCGTTACTTCCAATTAAAGCCACCACCGGGTCAGATAAGTTTCAGATATATTTTTGTGTTAGCTTGTATACGAGAAGGAGTACTGTACATTTCTACTTTTTATCAAAATGTACTAAAAAGCCTTACATACAAGTAGCTGAAGCTACGATGAATATCATTCGGAGCGGAATACTAGGAAAACAAAATTATATTCATGAATACATTTTATTTAAATAGATAAAATTTACGACATTCATTTTGAACAAGATTTTTTTGGTCTGTAAATGGTAGTCATTTATAGATCCTCTTAATAAGGATATCCACGGTATAAATTGTCGTATCGGTCTAAATTGTCGTATTGGTCCAAATTGTCGTATCGGTCTAAATTCCGATCATTAAAAGCGAAGTCAGATTCCCTGACAATGTAGATAGGCCGGCTTCGTTGATTACCGTTCCGTAACTTAGAACCAAACAAGTATGATAATGGCCAAGGGAGATGATTGGGTAACCAATCCGAAATAATGCCTTTTTGAGGTCTCTGGACTACTTGAACTATAATAGTTTTGTCTTCTTCGTCCCCTTCATTTGATCCTTCATATCTTGAGTCTTTCTCTTTCTTTTCTTCCTTAGGTTGTTCTAGTCCCTCTTTGGATACCCAAGGCTCTTTAGGTGTAGATTCATTAGATTTTTCTTTAGAATTGTCGGACTCTTTAGACTCTTTTTCTTTAGAGTCTTCTTCTTCTTTAGGTTTTTCCGCAGATTCCGATGGATTCTTAGCTTTTTCAGATTCATGTTCTTCCAGTGGGGATGGAATTGGTTCATCTACAACTTGTGCATTATCATGGCTGTTATCTTTATCCTCTGATTTAGATTCAGGGGGAGACGGGGGCTCCGGTAAGTTGGTATGAAGTTGTTCCGACGTTGGCAAAGCAACGGCCGCTGACAGGAGGCAAACAACTCCAAGTAAATACATCTGTAAGCAAGTAAAACAAACATTGTTGTCAAAAAAAGCTTCAGAATGCCTATGAACGATGTCTTAACCGTATCGAAGTATAAAGAAATGTTTCTTGATAGTTTGCAAAATTTTGAATCTATTGAGATTTTTCTCATATATCAAACTCAAACCATTTATTTCAATTAAACCATGTACAGGCACTTTTGAATTGTCAATGAGGTCGGTCAGTCAAAATATGAAGCTAGTAGCGTATTCCAAAGCGTAGTAGGTACCTATTGAGAAGAAAAATGGGCAAGAAACTCCATGGACACTTCTAGATTATATTGTTACAATAATATTAGGTACACCAATAGGTTGAATGTATAATTTTAAAGCTGTGAACGATGTAAAAAAGACGTAGGTACACGTTAAAAGCGTCCAGAGTAGCAAACAGAAAAAAAACAATTCAAAAGTAATAATTAAAGTCAGCCGTGGCATCTATGAGATGACCAGCCCCATGACGCCCCTTCACAAACATTACACATGGATCAGCACCATTTATCTCAACCATTTTGAAGGGAGCCACCAACCCATGCGCCACCATCAGCGAGACATTTGCGTGAGCATGACATACTCACTCCTATTGTTAGCATAATCTCTGCCGCCAAGGCACATTCAATGAAAGACATAAATTATTACCCGTTTAAATGGTAGCTCGATAGCACATAGTAGGAACTCACATCATGTGCTATGCAATTATAATAGGTAAGTAGGTTGCGCGAACACATTCATGACACAAACACAAACTCACACAAACACACACACACACCCCCACACACATACATCTATAGGTACACTCCACGCACAAACCTACACAATCCTTACATACAAACACACAATTGCACGAATAATTACAGTTTTATTTTTTAGTTCTATTTTTAACTTTTTTATTTTTTTATTTTTTTATAACTTTTTTATATTTTGTTTTTAGTTTTTAATTTTACTTTTTTAGTCTTTTAGTTTTGCTTTTTCACGACTTTTAGGAGGTGGGCGTTAATGACTGCGACACAGTACTTACTAATGCAGTTGTATCGTACACAATGTTTCTGTAAACTGAGTTTTTTCGTTTCAATAAATTTATTTATTATTATTATCTATTATTAAGTACAAAGAAGGTTGATTGTTGTTTATACGATGCAATGATAGATCTATATTTGTTATCGTACACAATGTTTCTGTAAACTGAGTTTTTTCGTTTCAATAAATTTATTTATTATTATTATTTATTATTAAGTACAAAGAAGGTTGATTGTTGTTTATACGATGCAATGATAGATCTATATTATATACAGGGTGGAATCTTTCAGCAGGGCAGTAAGGGGAAGTACCTTATCCGTTGCAGCTACGCGAAAATGGTCTTAGGAGACTATCCATAATTTTTTATGGAATTTTGATCCCCATTCACAGATTTTCAAAAAAAAATACAGTTAGCAAGAAAATAGCCATTTTACACAAAAACATTGTTTGATGCCAATCGATCCTGTTTCTAATACTGATCAAAAACTTTTATGGGACCAACCATCGTTGGAGTACTCAAAAAGTCACAAATTACAAAAAACTTTTCCCTTACATTTTGTAAAGAATTTGTGTAGGTAACTGAAATATAAAAAAATAAATAAAAGACAAATGATCACGTAGAATTTTACACATATCAAAATGAAGGCGTATTAATTTTCTATTTTTATTATTAACTAACAACTTGATGATGTTATTCTTATTTAAAATCTTGCTGTCTTTGCCCTACGATATCAAGTGCTCGAAGTGACCGCCATTTTGACGAATACATAAATTGATTCGTTTCTGTACCGACCTAGTGGCTGCTGACAATTTATTTATATGAATTCCATAGAAAATTGTGGTTAGTGAGTCTTTAAGTTCTTTAACACTATCGTATTGCTTTTTGTAAACCTGTTTTCAGGTACAGCCCCACAAAAAACAAAAGATCTCAACCGTCACTAAAAAAGCTTTTGCGTAAAATTTTCATACAAAATGTACGGGAAAAGTTTTTTGCAATTTGTGACTTTTTCAGTACTCCAACGATGGTTGGTCCCAAAGAAGTTTTTGATCAGTATTAGAAACAGGGTCGATTGGCATCAAAAAATGTTTTTGTGTAAAATGCCTATTTTCTTGCTAACCGTATTTTTTTTTTAAATCTGTGAATGGGGATCAAAATTCCATAAAAAATTATGGATAGTCTCCGAAAACCATTTTCGCGTAGCTGCAACGGATACGGTACTTCCCCTTACTGCCCCGCTGAAAGATTCCACCCTGTATATATATATTATACAGGGTGGAAGGGACATCGACGCGTAAACGATTACCACGTATTCAGTACATCATTCTGAGCCCCCGTATATAAAAATTTTTCATCATTGATTGATTATTGAAAAAAAATCTGCTCTTCCATACATTTTGACCGTGTAAGTATTGCACTATTGTAGGAAACTGCAGTTTTTTTTTTCAATAACCGATGAAACATTTCTATATAGGGTGACTGGTAATTAGTGACCGATACCTAAACACATGATTGTGCTCATGATAACAAACAACTTTTACTATGGGGCCAAACCTGAAATCGCGAAAAAAAATCAGCTGCTCCCTACATTTTGACGAGTTATGCGAACATGAATGTATGAGGCAGGTGATTTTTTTTCGCGATTTCAGGTTTGGTCCCATAGTAACAGTTGTTTGTTATCATGAGCACAATCATGCGTTTAGGTATCGGTCACTAATTACCAGTCACCCTATATAGGGGGGCTCAGAATGATGTACTGAATACGTGGTAACCGTTTGCGCGTCGATGTCCCTTCCACCCTGTATATCAGCATTGCCATCCAACGTGGCAATGCTGCCAGCCTTTTGGGCAGTTTTCCCATTGACAGCGATGTGGACGAATTTTTTGATGCCCTATGAACTCTTCCCCTTTTTATTTTTTATTATATACCTACTTGTATATAATATGTAAATATATTAGTGTTAGTTTGTATTATAATAAAATATAAGTCTATATAATAATAAAACTTACCTCTTCTCGATGATACCACAATATTATTCTCTAGAACTGATGCATGTCTTTTATACCCAGATGTTCATTCGAATTAATGACCGATACAATTGAAAATACATTAAAAACATCTTAGAAAGATCAAAATAATTTTGTGGTTAGTGTAATCAATATAAATTATTATCATGGTTTTTAAATACCTACCTACTGGAATTGTTATAGAGAAATTTCCACTTAGTGATGATAATTTGTAACAACACTGTCGTAGGTAGCAACTCAATTTAGATGAAAGAACAAAATCATCCCTCTAAAACTAAAACTGTGTTGACTTTAGTATTAAAGTTAAACATTAATGTGGTGTATATCTGATACTCAACTTAAAAAAACCGACCAAGTGCATGTCGGACCACGCACAATGAAGGGTTCGAAGTTGGGATGAATTTATCACAAGAACAAACTTAACATTCTAGTTGAAAAACATGTCCTCCCATACAGTCCAACGGCAAATTTAACTTAGTATGCACAATATTAAGAGATTTAACATGTTATTTTAAGACCATAGACTTCTTATAGATAAAGAACCATTTTCTGTATTTTTTCAAAATTTTAGGCACATTAGTTTCGGAGATAAAGGGGAATGGTCAATTTTCATCTATTTTCTTAAATAACTTCGAAACAATTTATTTTATAATTATTTTTAAAAAAATTTGGGACCCTCACAATAAGCCCTTTCATTTGATATGTCACACGGTGCAGTTTGCAAAACTTTTTTTATTTTACTTATTTGCCCTCAATAATGACCCCCATATTCAAAATTTATTTATTTACGTTACCTACACGTCCGTGTTTGTATCGTATTGGTCCGTGGGTCACAGAAATTCATATGTGTGTGTACCTTTCAACTAAATCGGTCCATTAAATTCGGAGCAAATTGGCTGTGACAGACGGACAGACGGACACATGAGTGATCCCATAAGGGTTCCGTTTTTAGGGTGCCGTACCACCGCTGGGGTCGCGGGTTGTTTGAAGAAGATACCGCGGCCCTGGCATAGGCAACTGAAGGAACACGGGTGGGTTTTAGTCAGTAAAAGTCTGACACGCCCTTCCGCTCCACCCAGAGCGGGAGAAGTTATTTGATGATTTCCCACCCTCAAAAAAAAAAAAAAAAAAAAAGGGTGCCGTACCAAAATGATAAAAAAGGAACCCTTATGGTGTGACTCAGTCTGTCTGTCTGTCTGGCTGTCTGTCTGTCTTTCTGTCTGTCTGCCTGTCTGTCTGTCTCTCACAGCTGGATATCTCAAGAACTACTAAAGCTATCAACTTGAAATTTGGAACAGTTTTAGGTGACGTTTACCCAACTATTTCACCGAATAAAAAAGAAAGAGAAATATTTATATTTTTTTGCAACATTGACTGAAAGGGGGTCTTAAAAATTCAAAGTGGGGCTACTAGGGCATGTGGGGTATCATATGAAAGAGCGCTATTTGCACATTCTCAAACCTTTTTTTGTTTTTTTTTAGGCCGCATCGTTTTCGACTTTTGATGAAAAATGTAAAAAAAAAATACCGTTCCCCCGCCCCTTATCTCCGAAGTTTGCAAAGCGAAAAATCTGAAATTATTGTAAGTGATAGAAGTTTATGTAAAGATTACAGGAAAAATGAAACGATGTCTCTAAATAGCACACTTTTTCAGAAATCGGAACGGAACCATCGGTGCGCGAGTCCGACTCGCTCTTGACCGGTTTTTTTCTTTAGAGCTACGGAACCAAAAATCGTGCTTTCGTCGTCACTACGCTCGCATGTCGTTCTCAGAATGTGAATTTGTAATTAAAATAAATTGATACTGCCTGGTTAACCACACACCACAGAATATAGTTCTCTCTTACAAAAAACCTCCCACCAAACTTTTATTTAATAGGTTCCTGATTATAAAGGTTGAAATTGAATTCATGGGCATCCTTTTAAGGTGTTACTGGTACAGTCAGCGTCAAAAATATCGGGGGTTAATGGTGACCGTGAAATAAAAGTCTTATTCCCAGGAGCTCCAAATCTATTGTTCTCCAAACAATTTATCTCCATACATTGACTCCCAAGAGCTCCAAAAAAATACGGGTCGTGGGGCTTCCGAGACCGGGACCGCGGTCCCAGATTCCACCTTTATTATTTTTGAGTAGTATTTTGGGACCACAAATAAAATAAACAAAGTTATGTCTTGGTACGGTCAACCCAAAAATTTAGAAGTTATTACACGACTGCCAAAAAGGAGTGTAATGTTTTCAGCGTATGTTTGTGAGTTTCTTTACGCCACGATAACTTTTGAGTGCCTGAATTTTAATTTACCTATAGGGTATCGTTAGAATCCTTACATCGGCTCAGGCGCAAAATTTCGCTTTCGCAAAATGTCTACTGGTAGTAAAATGTCGCTTTCACAGGATGTCGCTTTCGCAAAATGTCGCGTTAGTAACTTAGAAAAAAAATTAGCCAGGTTTAACAAAAAAGTTTACTTTTTCCAATTCCTTATTAAATGTTTACAAGTTTTACAACATATACTTAAGCTGTTTGGAGTTTTTTTTTTCCTTGGTTTATTTTTGGCTTATTTCTTGGTATTTTTTGGTTTTTCTTGGTTTTTCTTTGGTTTCTTTTTTGGTGCTTCAAATTGAATGAAATGAAAACCACAAACACTTTTTTTTAAAAAAAAAACAACCGACTTCCAAAAAAAACACTACCTACAAAGCGAAAAATAACTTTAATTTTGGAAGTCGGTGGCAAAAAGTAAAATAGAAATCCAAAGACACCGACTTCCAAAATTAAAGTTATTTTTCACTTTGTAGTATTTTTTTTGGAAGTCGGTTGTTTTTTTTTTTGTAAAAAAACAAAAAAAAAACCAAGATACCAACAAAAACCAACCAAAAGTAAACCAAGAAAAAAAAACCAAACATAGCTTATATGTTGTAAAACTTGTAAATATTTAATAATAAATTGGAAAAAAATAACCTTTTTTTTTAAACCTGGCTAAATTTTTTTCTAAGTTACTAACGCGACATTTTGCGAAAGCGACATTCTGCGAAAGTGACATTTTACTACCAGTAGCCATTTTGCGCCTGATCCGCGGTGGGCCCGAGTGGTCCGCGGTGGGCCCGAGTGGTCCGCGGTGGGCGCTGAAGAAGCTGGACCGGGAGCTCCTCCTGGAAGCCTCGATCGTGCAGGCCTGGGTGTCACCACCGGACAGGCCTGCCGACATCAACGACGAGGCGGAGTGGTTCCGGGAGGCCATGTCCGAAGTGTGCGACGTGGCAATGCCCCGGGTCCAGCCCAGTCGCGCCTTTCGCCAGGTGTATTGGTGGTCGCCGGAGCTGACGGCTCTGCGCGAGGCGTGCGTCGCCGCGCGACGCCTGTACACCAGGCACCGCAGGCTCCGTATCCGCCCTCCGGATACGGAAGCCATTCAGGCGGAGCTGTACGAGGGGTACAGAGCGGCGAAGACCGCCCTCCGAGCGGAGATCTTGCGGTCCAGGGATCTGGGCCGCGAGGAGTCGCTGGAGACTCTGAACAGAGACCCATGGGGGCGCCCCTACAAGTTGGTGCGGGAGAAACTCCGCCCATGGGCGCCCCCGCTGACGCAGAGTCTCCGGCCCGAGCTCGTGGAGGACGTGGTGAGCGCTCTGTTCCCTTCGCGAGGGGAACATACTCCCCCGCCTATGGCTCCGCCTCATGCGGTGCCCGCTGCGGACCACGACACCGACGACGACGTTGATGCTCCGGAAGTGACCGAGGTAGAGTTGAGAGCGGCGGTACGTAGGCTCAGTGCCAAAAATACCGCCCCAGGACCCGACGGCTTACCTGGAAGAGCCTGGGTTCTGGCCTTTGGGGCTCTCGGGCCTCGACTAGGGGGGCTCCTAAGCGCATGCTTGGAGAGGGGCCAGTTCCCACTTCGCTGGAAGACGGGGAAACTGGTCCTCATTAAGAAGCCGGGGCGCCCTGCGGACTCTCCGTCCGCTTACCGGCCCATCGTGCTGCTCGACGAGGTGGGCAAGCTCTTTGAAAGAGTAATTGCAGACCGCCTCGTCGGGTGGCTGGTGCAGGAGGGGCCGGATTTGGCGGAGACCCAGTTTGGTTTCCGCAAGGGGCGCTCTACGGTGGACGCCATCATGCGCGTGCGAGCCCTCACGACGGGGGATGCAGTGGCCCGGGGTGGGGTCGTCTTGGCGGTGTCCCTAGACATCGCCAACGCCTTTAATACCCTGCCCTGGAGTTGCATCAGGGAGGCATTGCGGTATCACCGGATGCCGACCTACCTCTGTCGAGTGGTCGAGGCCTATCTGACGGACAGGGCCATCATCTACCCCGGTCATCAGGGAGAGTGGAACCGGCGAGAGATGTCGTGCGGTGTCCCACAGGGATCGGTCTTGGGGCCGCATTTGTGGGACATCGGCTACGACTGGGTGCTGCGCGCCGACCTCCCTGGCGGCGTCAGCGTAGTATGTTACGCTGACGACACGCTGGTCCTGGCGCAAGGGAGGTCGCACCAGGCGGCGGCGGACTTAGCGACACGCGGGGTTGCGATAGTCGTGGAGAGGATCCGGCAGTTGGGACTCGAGGTGGCCTTGCACAAGTCCGAGGCCATGTGTTTTCATGGTCCTCGGAATGCGCCACCGTCGGGTTCCGAAATAACGGTGGGAGGGGTTCACATCGGAGTCGGGTCGACGATGAAGTACCTGGGACTCGTCCTCGACAGCCGGTGGAACTTCGTGGAGCACTTTCGACGTTTGGCTCCCAGACTGGCACGGGCTGGGGCTGCCTTGAGGCGGCTCCTGCCCAATCTGGGGGGTCCAAACGCCTCCTGCCGGAGGCTCTACGCGGGGGTCGTGCGGTCCATGGCCCTTTACGGAGCACCGGTGTGGGCGCGTTCCCTAAGGCTGGGACCAGCCAGCAGGTTGAACGCGTCCCAGAGGGTCATGGCCATCCGGCTAGTCCGGGGATACCGCACGGTCTCCCGGGAGGCGGCGAGCCTCCTTGCCGGATTGCCGCCGTGGGATCTGGAGGCAAAGGTCCTCGCGCACGTGTGGGAGTGGCGCGAGGAGGCGAAACGCCGGGGCGTAACTCCGCTGCCGCGAGAAATCACGGTACAGCGGACAGAGCTCCGGCGGGATCTCATGGCGGCATGGAGAGCGCGACTGTCGCAACCCAGCGCTGGGCACGCCACAATAGCGGCGATAAGTCCCCTCTTTGAGGAGTGGCTAGAGAGGCGCCACGGCGTCCTCACCTTCCGCCTGACGCAGGTCCTCACCGGACACGGTTCTTTCGGGAGGTTCCTGTTTCGCATAAGGCGGGAGGAAACGCCCGGGTGTTTCCACTGTGTGGATCGCCCGAAGGACACGGTGGAGCATACAGTGGAGGTCTGCCCGGCTTGGGCAGAGCACCGCCGTGTTCTCACGGAGGCGATCGGCGGCGGCGATCTCTCGCGTCCGAGCCTGGTCCAGGCCATGGTGCGGAGCGAGAGTGCATGGGAGGCCGTCACCTCCTTCTGCGAAGCAGTGATGCTAGCGAAGGAGGAGGCGGAACGCGTGAGGGAGAGGCAGCCTCACGCCCTCAGTCGCCGCAGGAGACGCCCTGGGCGGCGGGAATCGCGGGGCGATTTCCGGCCACCGTAGGCGCGGGCCTGCGGACGGTGAGCAGCGGGTAGCTCGCCGTCCGGTAAGGACCAGGCCCGAGTCGACGGCGCGTTGTGTTCCACGCGCGCCTCAAAGAGATGTCAGCAAGTGACGGGGCCCAATAGGGCCGACGCCGCTGGGGTCGCGGGTTGTCTGAAAGGGTTACCGCGGCCCTGGCATAGGCAACTGAAGGAACACGGGTGGGTTTTAGTCAGTAAAAGTCTGACACGCCCTCCCGCTCCACCCAGAGCGGGAGAAGTTATTTGATGATTTCCCACCCTCAAAAAAAAAAAAAAAAAAAGCCCTTACATCATCCCGAGTTGGCTATAATTTTTTTTGAGAAAAATCAAGACGGCAGTATGGCTCCATTTTCAAATATGAAAAAAAAATCTTCAATTATTACAATATGTTGGCATGGCAGTCGGGTTTTATATTTTTATACTTAAATAAAAAATTTTATCATCATCATCATCGGATAACTATTTTTATAAAACGAAAGGCACTCTTCATCATATCCTTTTTCCAATATACAGGGTGTTTGGCGCATGGACCGACACAATTTTTTGGGGGATTGGGGGGGTCATTTGCTAGGTTTCACCTAAAGACCTCCATGTCCTAAGTGTGACGGTAATTGAGATATGTTTTTTTTTGTGCTTTCTTTGAATTACCCAAAATCTCGCCTTTGAATCGATATATTTTTTTTGTTTATGGTTGCAATAGAACAAAATAAATTTTATAATAGTCTGCAATGTATTTTTATTCTAAATAAATTATTATTTGGTGTAATTGATCAGTAGAAAATGACTTACGTGCTTCCAAAGTCTTAAAAATATTTAAATGTATGAAAAGTTACTACTCTTAAATTCATTTTTTTTTTTAAATAAAGCCATTTTGACCTTATTTTTATCTCAAAAAGTTCTTTAGCTTATACCCTTTCTAAGGGTATGCTACACGCTATGAAAAACAATTCAAATGTAGTCAAAATACTAGTTAGAGAGTCAGTTATGGAGTGTTTTAAGAAAAGACTTATTACGGTTACTATATTTTTTTATTTTATTTCGAATAAGAATACATTGTAGACTATAATAAAAATTATTTTGTTCTTTTACAACCATAAACAAAAAAAATATATCGATTCAAAGGCGAGATTTTGGGTAATTCAAAGAAAGAACAAAAAAAAAAAAAACTATTACCGTCACACTTAGGACATGGAGGTCTTTAGGTGAAACCTAGCAAATGACCCCCCCAATCCCCCAAAAAATTGTGTCGGTCCATGCGCCAAACACCCTGTATTATTTATGAAAACGCAGTAAGTAACTCTTACTACTCTTACACAATAGACCAACTTCGAATCTGTATGGCAAACGCTTAGCTGTAGAGTCTAATATTTCTAGAGCATACTTATCCTGCTTGAAACACGAATTTTGCTAACTGTACTTTAACCTCTTTTTAGGGTTCCGTACCAAAATGGTAAAAAAGGAACCCTTATGGTGTGACTCAGTCTGTCTGTCTGTCTGTCACAGCTGGATATCTCAAGAACTACTAATGCTATCAACATGAAATTTGTAATAGTTTTAGATGACATTTACCCAACTATTTTGCAAATAAGAATGAAATAAAAATAATTATATTTTTTTTTTGCAAAAGGGATTGAAAGAGGGTCTTAAAAATTCAAAGTGGGGCTACTAGGGCATGTGGGGTATCATATGAAAGAACTCTGCACATTTTCAAACATTTTTAAAATTTTTTTTTAGGCCGCTTAGTCTTCGACTTTTGATGAAAAATGTAAAAAAAAATACCGATTTCAGGAAAAATAAAACGATGTCTCTAAATAGCACACTTTTTCAGAAATCGGAACGGAACCCTTGGTGCGCGAGTCCGTCTCGCTCTTGACCGGTTTTTTCTTGTGGTCCCAAAATACTACTCTAAAATAATAAAGGTGGAATCTGGGACCGCGGTCCCGGTCCCGAAAGCTCCACGACCCAAAAATAATACTAAGATGACCGTATAGACCTCGTGTCAAAATAAGTAGGTAATCTACAAATCAAGTCCAAGTACAATCCAATTTGTAGTTGTTTTTGTCTTGACTTACAAAACAAAAATGTAATGGCATCTAAGAGTCTGAAAAATCCATTTTATTTGGAAAACAAATAAATCCTGCCCTACGGAATAATCATAAACATTACAACGTTAGTATGATTGAAGTAAGAAATAAGAATGTAGGTATCACAAAGACAATATGTTCTTAAAACATTTATTAGTCACTGTCAAAATGATTTGGTAGCCGCGGGAACAGGAACTTCAGGACAGGTACAACTGGAAAATGAATGCCCTCAGCGTGGTATCCATCGTGGCCGGTGGTATATTTGGTGACGTATGGCTGGCCATCGTCGCCGGTGTATGAAACGTCTGCTTCAACGATCACAAAGTAGCCGGTGCCGTCCCGGACGGTGCCTTCAGCCATCACGTACTGCAGAACGAACTGACCGAACTCGTCGTGAATCTCTTCGTACTCCACAGCTGTCAGGGTCCGATAATTTTACTCACCTTATTCCTGATGTTATACAAGTATTTACTGATATTGTTTCGTAGGAATGCTAATGTAGTGATTGATGATATTGAATTACAAAGCGTTTAAGATTTTGCAATAGAACATTCCATAGTGAGGGATAGGTAATGGCCTAAACTGGATCATTTGCAAAACTTGTACAATTGTGCTTTAAATGGTAGCATTGGAATTTATTAGATCATTAGCTAATAATCTAATGTGGTCCCTAGTTTTACTAGTAAATACACTTTTCAATAATTAGTCCTTTTAATTTTCGCTAAGTATAAAATGCATGCATAGTATTTTGTAAAGTCAGTTCAATTTAATCTTCGGTAGATAAACATGGTGAGTTTTATTCCTATATTTGTCATTATTTTTGTGAACAGAGAGGTTACCTAATTTGGACAATTATTATGACCAATTAAATTCAGTTATCTCGATTATGATTGAGGAACCGTACTAATTGTTAAATTTGATTTTTTTTTATGAATTTCTTTTGAAGCATATTTTGAAAACCAGGATTGGCTCAGTTTATATTACTGAATACTGTAGCCAAATTTCTTTTGTAATTTTAACGACGTAAGTGCCTTAAGCAATGTAATCACTTTAATGTCATATTCGTCAGAAGTTGGCCGAAACATCCCAGCGCTGATTTGCTCTGTTCTTTCTCCTGATAAAGTTTATTTTGTTTATATTTATAGTAAAAGTGGGATAGTTGCTCTAGGGGGACGACGCCCTATAATGCAAATTGTGACTACTTGTAAACGTACTATCATCGCAATTAAGGGTGGCACTACGGGTGGGTGTTCTTTGCTTATAAGTAGGTATTAATATAACTGCGATAATAGTACGTTTACAAGTCATAATTTGAATTACGGGGCGCTATTCTCCTAGGGCAACTATCCCACTTTTACCTATGTATATATGTATCTATTTATTCTTGAATTTAAAGTTATTTCCGAGCATTCTATCCCGTATGTTGCAACTGACATGTTTTGTCTCTGCATCACCCTAATATTGACTGGTAGAAAATGCCTTAATGTACAGTATTTTTAGGGTTCCGTACCAAAATGGTAAAAAAGGAACCCTTATGATGTGAATCAGTCTGTCTGTCTGTCTGTCTGTTCTGTCTGTCTGTCTGTCACAGCTGGATATCTCAAGAACTACTAATGCTATCAACTTGAAATTTTGAATAGTTTACCCAACTATTTTGCAAATAAGAAAGAAATAAAACTATGTTTTTTTTGCAACAGGGACCGAAGAGGGTCTTAAAAATTTAAAGTGGGCCTACTAGGTCATGTGGGGTATCATATGAAAGAACGCTGTTGGCACGTTCTCAAACAATTTTTTTTTTTTAGGCAGTATAGTTTTCGACTTTTGATGAAAAATGAAAAAAAAAATACCGTTCCCCCCCCCCCCCTTATCTTCGAAGTTTGCAATGAGAAAAATCTGAAATTATCCTATGTGATACAAGTTTATGTAAAGATTACAGGAAAAATAAAACGATGTCTCTAAGTAGCATACTTTTTCAGAAATCGGAACGGAACCCTCAGTGCGCGAGTCCGACTCGCTTTTGACCGGTTTTTTTACTTGTGCATAAAGTTTTAATTAATAAATAAATGATGTTTTTTTTTCAGGTTACATCAATTGTGCTTATTGCCTTAATTGGCACTCTTCATCTTCATTCTGCAATCTCAGCAGCAATCCACTATGAGCCCATCAAAATCACCGTCAACGAAAATTTTAACCCGCAGCCTGGTCAAGTTTTCCCAGAATTACAAGCTCGTGTACCTGGCATTTTTCACCAAGGCGCAAACTTTTATTTCAAGCCACAACTAAACTTACCACAAAGCTATATTCCATCTCACATTGAAGCTTTGATTGATCATTCTTGTGCGAAAGATACTTCGAAAGTTGTTGTCGAGAAAGACAAACTATTAGAAATTCTAAAACCGTTTAATTATCCTTTGTCGTATATTTCAAAAGAAACGCTGTCAAAAATTCTTCTTGAGAAAGAAAACAATTTAGAAATCTTAAAGCCGATTATAATGAGTGAGGAGCCCAAACCTCTTACTCCAGAACTTTTAGTCATTCCTGAAATACCGGTGTTACCACCATTATCATTTAACAGCGGCATTCCTTCCATTTTTGAAGAAGAAGTGAAAAAAGAAGAATCGATAATATTGGAGGAACCAACAGGTGTGTTTCCTACAATTCGTGAAATCGATGTGGGACCAATCACGGAGACGATCATTAATTATGTTGAACCCAAACACATCACTTCAGAACTTGTAGTAATTCCTGAAGCATCAGTATTACCTCCACCATCATTTAACAGCATCCCTCCCATTGTTGAAGAAGAAGTGAAAAAAGAAGAATCAATAATACTGGAGGAGTCAACAGACGTGTTTCCTACAATTCCGGAAATCGCTGTTGGACCAATCATGGAGCCGATCATTGAACCCAAACCCATCGCCTCAGAACTTGTAGTAATATCAGAAGCCCCGGCACTACCGCCACTATCATTTAACGGCATCCCTCCCATTGTTGAAGAAGAAGTGAAACAAGAAGAAACGATAATATTCGAGGAGCCAACAGGTGTGTTTCCTACTATTCCTGAAATCACTTTGGGACCAATCACGGAGCCGATCATTAATTACGTTGAGCCAAAACACATCACTTCAGAACTTATAGTAATTCCTGAAGCACCGGTAGTACCGCCACTATCATTTAACGGCATCCCTCCCATTGTTGAAGAAGAAGTGAAAAAGGAAGAATCAATAATACTGGAGGAGTCAACGGATGTGTTTCCTACAATTCCGAAAATCGCTGTTGGACCAATCATGGAGCCGATCATTGAGCTCAAACCCATCACCTCAGAACTTGTAGTAATATCAGAAGCCCCGGCACTACCGCCACTATCATTTAACGGCATCCCTCCCATTGTTGAAGAAGAAGTGAAACAAGAAGAAACGATAATATTCGAGGAGCCAACGGGTGTGTTTCCTACTATTCCTGAAATAACTTTGGGACCAATCATTAACTACGTTGAGCCGAAACCCATCACTTCAGAACTTGTAGTCATTCCAGAAGCTCCAGTTTTACCACCACTATCATATAATGGCATCTCTCGCGTTGTTGAAGAAGAAGAAAAAATAGAAGAATCGATAAAAGTTGAGGAATCCACAGGTGTATTTCCTTCAATTCCAGAAATCTCTGCAAGACCGTTTTCAGAGCCCTTGGTAGTATCCGAAACTGCAGAATCCTTTGCATTGGAAAACAACTTCTTTCCAGTTGCTACAGAAGAAGTGAAAATAGAAATACCAATACTATTAGAAGAATCAATAGAAGTGTTTCCTCCAATTGCAGAAATCTCTTCTGGACCGACTCTACTGGAATCCTCTCCAGAAATTACTGACTCCTTTGTGTTGGAAGAAGTTTCTCAACAAAATCCAGAAAGTGTCGTAACATTCAAAGAAACATTACCCCCTACAATCATTCCAAAGCCATCAAATCATCTGGGAGTATTTAATTATGTACCTTTTGTTTCTCATCTGTCTAATCGTGCACCAAATACCCAAAAACTTATGATCCCGAAACCTGCTTCTCTAGAACGTTTCTTGCCTAACATGCATCCCTTTAGATTGCCTGTAACGCCGTTCCCAAAACTTGACCTGAATGCAATAAATTCTATGTGGGGAAACAAAAGACAGTTCCTACATCCCACGTCCTACGCACATGATGTTTTTGAAAAACGTATTGCTCCAAACATGGCTTTTAAAAACCAGAATGCCCCCCAACGTGTAATAAATTATATCCGTCCTAATGTGCTAAAAGCACCCAGTTATTTGTAATACAATTTTTTGTACGAGATGTAATAAAAATTGAATTGTGATTTTATAATATTGTTATTTATTTCTCAATTATTCCTAATTCTGGTTACAGGTGAAAGATTATACACACGGACCATACATTAAATATAAACGTTTAATGAACATAAATCCTCATTATTATTTGTTACTCATTTCTTGACGTAAAGGACAAAGACACTGGTCTGTCAGGTTTATTTATAAGAAGAGTTTTAACTCCAAGTTCTCCACCCATCCATTTTATGTTGAATTCACGAACCAGCTGAAACCCAAAACATTATTTGTTATCCTGTAGATATTATTTAGATAAGGTGACTGATAATTAGTGACCGATAGGTACTTTAAACACATGATTGTAGGTACTCATGATAACAAACATGAGATAATCGCGAAAAAAAATCAGCTGTTCCCTAAATTTTGACGAGTTACACAAACATACATCTAGGGAATAGCTGATTTTTTTTTTCGCTATTCCTGGTGTGGTCCCATAGTAAAAGTTGTTTGTTATCATGAGTACAATCATGTGTTTAACCATAGGTGTGGCATCGGTCACAAATTACCAGTCACCCTATACAACCCTTCATGCCATGGAAAAAGTTATTCTGTTTGATGGTTATACCACATCCTTTTTGACGAGGATGCAAACCGACACGTTGTATTTAGGTGTTAAAAAATTAACTCTAAAAACTTTAAGGAGTGCTTTAGACCGTTGAACTGAATAACTTTTACTATGGGACCAACTTTGAAATCGTGAAAAATAAATCAGCTGTTGCCTACATTTATGTTCGCATAACTTGTCAAAATGTATGGGACAGCTGTTTTTTTTTTCGCAATGTCAAGGTTGGACCCGTAGTAAAAGTTATTCAGTTCAACGGTCTAAAGCACTCCTTAAAATTTTTAGAGTTAATTTTTTAACACCTTATTAACGACGACGACCATAAAGGCACATGAGTTACAAAAAGAACGTAGAACATTTACCCGAATTATAATAATGCACATGTTTTGCTCCGCTAATCTTCTTGCTATACAAGATCGAGGTCCAAAACCAAATGGTAAACTGAGGAAGGGATGAATATTTTCATTACTCTCAGAACCTCTTAACCAGCGTTCGGGTTTGAATTTTAACGGATCATTGACATATTGTTGTAGTCGAGACGCTACCATATTTTGCGTTACTATTACTGTCTGAAATAAAGGAAATATTTTTATTATCTACTTATTTATAATTCAGCTATCTACCTAAACTAGTACTAAGATTAAAAGTAAAAACCGACTTCAAAAACCTAAAATTACTAAAATAACTTTCATAAAAAACTGAACAGCTTTTGGTGCTAAGCTAAGGTGCATTGAAGAATTGAAGACAGAAGATGAGGCTGTTAATTTATTATTATGAATGTTATTTTATTCGTTTTAAGTTTTTGAAGACATTTATAACTTTTTTTAAAGTAAGTTAGGTAAATATTAGGTCTTTACCTATGAAATTGCCGTTCTGCAGTACTGGCCATTTCAAATCAAAATAATTTTTGTTTGGCTAAGAATTCTAATTTCAAATTAATTTTATTTTAAAAACATGGATTTTTTTTCCAAAAGTAGTCATTTGTTTATTGATTACCTAGTGTTACATTTTCATCGCATTTCAATCTTTTTCGTCATCATGGATACGTTAAAAATTCGAGTAATTATGGAATATGAGTACCGTCGTGGCAGCAACGCGGCACAAGCGGCACGCAACATCAACGACGTTTACGGAGCTAACACTACAAACCAACGCACCACCTGTTATTGGTTTGCTCGCTTCCGTTCTGGAAATTTCGACCTGAAAAATGAACCTCGCGGTCGTCCGAAGACTTTGGTCGACAATTACGAATTAAAGGCGATTGTGGAAGCTGATGATACACAATCTACGGCTGAATTAGCAGCAGCTTTCGACGTTAGCGTCAAAACAATATTGGTCCATTTGCGTCAAATTGGACAGGTAAAAAAGCTTGACAAATGGGTGCCCCACGAACTCAATGATCGCCAGCGCGAAGTACGCGTCGAGACGTGCCTTGCACTGCTCAACAAACACACAAATGAAGGAATTTTGAACCGCATTGTTACCTGCGATGAAAAATGGATTCTGTTTGATAACCGCAAGCGCTCAGCAAGTTGGTTGGATCCTGGTTCAGCACCTAAACAATGCCCTAAACGAAAACTTACCCCTAGAAAAGTGATGGTCACTGTTTGGTGGTCTAGCGCCGGTGTGATTCATCACAGCTTCTTACCAAACGGGGTGAGCATTACTGCAGATGTGTACTGTGAAGAACTGAACACAATGATGGAGAAGCTGGCACATCTCCAACCAGCATTGGTCAATCGCTCGTCTCCGCTGCTCCTGCACGACAACGCGCGACCTCATACTGCACAGCAGACGGTCTCCAAGTTGCAAGAACTGGGGTTGGAAGCTCTCCGTCATCCGCCCTACTCACCAGACCTTGCGCCTACAGACTACTACTTTTTCCAGAATTTGGATAACTTCTTGGCGGGAAAAAAATTCAATACCCGAGAGGCAGTACAAAATGCCTTTGAAGAATTTGTTGCCTCCCGACCAGCTGATTTCTTTAAGAAGAGCATCAATAAACTGCCACTGCGTTGGCAAAGATGCATTGATTGCATGGGTGATTACTTCGATTAATACAAATAAAAAATACATGAAAAAAATTCGTTTAAATTTTTTCATACAAAACGGCAATTTCAAAGGTAAAGACCTATTATATATTTCATTTTTAGTTACAATTACATAAGCCCAAGACGAACGAAAAGAAGAATCATCAAAATGCCGGAGATACAGTACACGTACCTATATGCGTATAATTTCGTACATAAGAATAATTACCTAATGTATTATATACTAAAACCTTCCTGAAAGTATGTAGATCGTGAAAGAATCATCAAAATTTGTTCATTCGTTTTTGAGAAAATCGTGGACATAAATACATACGAGTCGAATACAGAACCTGCTTTTTTGAAGTCGGTTAATTATAAAGAGTTAAAATCTGTTTGTTTGAAAATTTGTATGTATGGGGTAATCTTTGGAACTATTCATGCGAATATGAAAATTCTTTCACGGGGAGCGAAATTGTCGGATATGTTTATTATTATTATTTTTAGTATTGGTTTTAGTCAGTAAAAGTCTGACACGCCCTCCTGCTCCACTTTCACGTGAATGAAGTCGCAGGCACAAGCTAATTTGTTTATAAAATCATGTTCATACTTACTCCTTCTGGAATAAGGTAACCTCTCAAAATGAAATTCTTCTGCGTTAATCGGCCTACGCCAATGGACACAGGATTTAGTCTTAAACTTTCTTTGACACAACTTCTTACATATATAGCTTTCGATATGATATCGGGACTGATTTTCGCATCTTTTATGGGAAGAAGTGTAGAAATCTCATCGAAAATTTTCTGTTGAACTTCAGGATTTCGACTGATGTGGTATAAAGCAAAACTAGTTGCATATGCAGTCTAAAATAAAATATATTATAATATTAATCATTATTACTCAAATTCGCCAAAGGAAAGCGACGATCCGATTGATATTTACCGTATCGATAGCAGCCATAAGAATATCAACCATCATTCCTAAGACGTCCTTCAAATCCAGATTGGGCTGTTTTAGAAAAGATCTCAATAAAGAGTTGTCCTTATCGTCAGCGTGTTCAAAAAAATGCGCCCTTTGCATTAATATTTCTGTGGATACTCTATTAAAAAATTAGTTAAAGTGAGGATCAAATCAGGAAGACATAACTTAGGTAGGCTAGGTACTTTACATACTTTTCTAAATATTCCTGAGAGTCAACAAGTTTCTGGTAAAGAGGAGTTTTGATCATTCTCCAAAGAACTCCTTTGTCTAGTTTCATAATTCCACTATTAGATCCAAAAGCCGCTTTAATAGTTTTACTGCTTCTTGAAGTTGGGTCTTGTTCTTGAGGAGAAAAGCTTTGAAAGCGTTCATTGAACGCTACAGTTCCTATTACTGAAACATAATGAAGAATGTCATTATAGCGTTTTCAACCTTTCAATTTTTATTCAGTTTGCCTTGTTAGTTTCATTCCCACCTTCTAAGTTCAATCTGTTCAAATATGGCAAAAAGTCTTCATTGTATGAAATATTTCTTTCTTTTATCCATTGTACAAATTCTGTCACTATGGCATCTGTTTTTTCGACGTGATTTTTTACGCTCTGAGGACTGGTAAAATTCTTTTGGAATGTACTTCTCAGCCTCCACCATTCTGGACCGTTCCTGTAAATGTTAAAACAAAAAAGTAACGTGATATTGGGCTCGAATTCAAGACAATGGGTGGAAAAATAAATATGTATTTATGAGTAAGAGACCACAAACGTTCGTTCCAATCATTACAAACAGATTCTGCGGCGTGGACTAATGACCTATTGAATTTGTATAGTCAAATGATATAAGACCTCTTTATTAGAACATTATACGACACAAGGTTCACCTGCGGCATTAGTCCTTCCTACCCTATCCTATCCCATCTATAATAACTAGCTATAGTCCGCGACTAATATTGATACGGAAAATTATATTACTCAAACATTATTTAAGCAAAATTGTTTTTTTTTTAATTTAAATTGATATTAACTAGCTGAAGTCTGAAGAATTGCAAGCCACATAGTAGAACTTGAAGAACATATATTTTGCCATACAGGCTTACAAATGCGGCTGGACTACAAACCGCTGAGTTTTAGCTGGGTTCGCAAGATAATGCAGTACACCATGGTGTTTGTGTTGCATCCGCCTTTGTGTTTTGTTTACGCGTCCCGGACATGACAATATACCAAACTAAGCTCATTAAGTGTATTCTGGCTAGCCCGCTTACATAGCCATCTTAATAAATTCCTTCAAGAACAAAAGTCCGAACGAAAATCAGATGCAACCGACTATCAGTCTACTGCCGACTAATGTACAAACTATTCGCAGCCTAATTAAATAAGAGAATAGAACCAGTATTCCAAAAACCTTTTATGTGTTAGCTAGCATACAATTCTTAATGTGAAGGTTGGTGTTGCTTTTTCGCAACTTAAATTCATATTCGGGTTGATGTTACTACAAAGCCATACTGAGTAAGCGTAGCGATTACGAGACTTGGTGGCATTTATTCTTTTTTGCTGAATAGTCAACGAGATGAGACTGCGGACCACCAAACATATACTCGCGGACCCCTAGGGGCCGCGGACTACAGGTTAAGAAACACTGCTAGTATAATGGAAGAAATGGTAATAGAACTATGCGTAACTAGCAACAACATAGGATTAGGTAGGTACTATTAAACACATCAAAAACAAAAGTACTGTCTGACGCCCTTAAAAATCATATAAAAACCAAACAGAGACTAGAGTATGTGGAAAACTACCTATATTTAGGAAAATGCATTTCATTCAGCAATTTGAGACACAAAGATGAGATTGAGAGGAGAATCAAGACGACATGGAATAAGTTCTAGGGTATTAAATAAATACTGAAGTCAAAATTGCCCTTGAAATTTAAAAAGAAAGCCATGGACTCGTGTCTGCTACCCTGCCTATCTTACGGGTCTCAAACCGGATAAACAACAATTATACACGAGATAAAATACGAACACCTCAGCGCCCGATGCAAAGAAGCATGTTGAATATAAGGCTCAAAATATAGGTCATGTGTCCTTACAACCTCCCAACGATACATCTTCAGTATTAATAATAAATTTTTGAAATAAAAATTCTTTTACGTAGAAAGTAATCCGCCAGTGTTATAGATATGTGGTTTGTTCAGACGGTAGTGGAACATAGCCACATGGCTCCTTCTCGCTGGGTATCGATGGTCTTGCCGGAACACCGTCTCAATATCCTCAGGATCATACACGTGGAGCAGCCTGACTCCAGGAGCTTCGCGGACCAGGCTACCATAACGTCGCCAGTTCAGCCAAGAGTTTTTATCTAGTGCTTCTACATTGTAGTCACCTGGAAGATTGTTTTTATCAGCAAGGCAAAGTTCTGTCTGAGGGGTCATACCTTAGTAGGTACCTCCTACATGTGAAAGGCCCCAAAAGAAGTAGTCTTCTTTTGGGGCCTTTCACATGTAGGAGGTACGAGCAGCAACAACAGGCGATTATCATCTGAATTTAAACAAAATGATTCGTTACTTTGCTTTTCAGCATTTCATGTAATAATAGCTGAGAGTTACTATTACCATTTTATAGCAGTTCAGATTTTTATAAAATGTTCCTCAATAGTTAAGATACAAAACTGAAATGTTAATCGACTTTTCTTGCTGGCCTTACTTTACCTACCTACATTTACGAAGGCCTTACTACACTGGAACTTTTAATCGTATTCCAGTGCTTAACTTGACAGTTCGAAGCAAAATAATGGTAACATAGGTACCTACTTTATCATTGTCATGAGTCATTACTCATTAGGTAGGTACTTATCGTTTATAGCTATACTTATTTTATAATAAAGTCGCTTTTCGTGTCTGTCTGTATGGCCGCGTTGTTCTTCTAAACGACGCAACGGATTTTGATGCGGTTATCATTTATAGAATTTATTCCGGAAGGTTTACATGTTTAATACATTAATATTTAACTTATAATACAGCGTGAAATTGAATAGATGCGACAAAATTTAAGGGGGTGTTCTACGCATCAATATGAACAACTTTTACTATGGGACCTGAAATCGCGAAAAAAAAATCAGCTGTTCAGTACATTTTGACGAATTATGCGAACATTAAATGTACTGAACAGCTGATTTTTTTTCGCGATTTCAGGTTTGGTCCCATAGTAAAAGTTGTTCATATTGATGCGTAGAACACCCCCTTAAATTTTGTCGCATCTATTCAATTTCACCCTGTATAATAGGTATAGAAACCTTCATGTTTTGTCAAGTCGTAAAACCCGTGCGAAGCAGGGGTTTTAGTTATGGTCTTTCGATTAAAACTTTATGAACATCAAGGTAGTTTCGCTAATTCTTTATTTCACCTCGTTTCCTTTTTAGGGTTCAGTACCAAAATGGTAAAAAAGGAACACTTATGGTGTCACTCAGTCTGTCTGTCTGTCTGTCTGTCACAGCTGGATATCTCAACAACTAATAATGCTATCAACTTGTGGAACAATTTTAGATGACGTTTACCCAACTATTTTGCAAATAAGAGAGAAATAAAAATATTTATATTTTTTTTGCAACAGTGACTGAAAGGGCGTCTTAAAAATTAAAAGTGGGGCTACTATGGCATGTGGGGTATCATATTAAAGAACGCTGTTGGCACATTCTCAAACATTTTTTTCTTTTTTTTAGGTCGCATAGTTTTCGACTTTTGATGAAAAATGTAAAAAAAAATACCTTTCCGGGGCTCTTATCTCCGGAGTTTGCAAAGAGAAAAATCTGAAATTATTGTATGTGATAGAAGTTTATGTAAAGATTACGGGAAAAATAAAACGATGTCTCTAAATAGCACACTTTTTCAGAAATCGGAACGGAACCCTCGGTGCGCGAGTCCGACTCGCTCTTGACCGGTTTTTTTGTCAGGATCTGATAACCCTCCAACTGTCAAGTTACTGAATACAATAATTATTAAAAGTCCAAGTATTAATCGGTAGGAGGTACATGTTCATATAAGTGCAATTATATTCCTTTATCTATTCTTGAGTTAAAAATAAATCAACGACTAATAGGCAATGACGTAAGGTATTTAATACATCATTGCTGATAGGCATGAATGTTGGTAAGCAGTACCTACCTATTGGACGAATTAACATTTTGTATAAGTAGATAACTGTTATGTTATGTACCTACCTTAACTAAATAGGATCCCAATAGTCCGAGCTAAGAGAAAATAGATGCTTAATTTATTAACATGAACTCTTACCAATATAAGGTGTGTATTTATACAGCGTCCCAACAATGGGATAACATTTAGGTCCTGGGATCTCTTCGAAACTCCTCACATGTCCTCTTTCATTGTGTACCTCTTTATTCTCACCACTACACGCTACATTGGATAAAAAACTCACATATTTCAGATTATTGGTAAACTTTTTAGATAATTTGAACATGTTTCTACAATATATGCCTATAACGTGCAACCAGATCGCAAGACGTCACTGAGCGAAATCATCGAATTACAAAAAGATCCCGTCCTCATGAAATTATGCACATAACATAAACAAAAGAAGTAGGAGCAAGCTGTGCGGCTCATGTTGTCTACCTGGAAAAAACCGGCCAAGTGCGTGTCCACGCACAACGAAGGGTTCCGTAGTTGCGATGAATTTATCCCAAGAACAAACTTAACATTGTAGTTGACATACATGTTCTCCCATACATTCCAACTGTACCACAGACTTCTTATAGGTTTTCCTGTAGGTAAATAACTACCTATTTTCTGTATTTTTTTTTTCAAATTTTAGGCTCAGTAGTTTCGGAGTTAAGGGGGGGGGGAATGGTCAATTTTCGTCTATTTTTTTAAATAACTTTAAAACTATTTATTTTAAAATTATAAAAAAAATATATATTAGAGACCCGCATAGTAAGCCCTTTCATTTGATATGTCACATGGTACAGTTTGCAAAACTTTTTTTTTAATGTTCTATTTGCCCCCTAAAAGCGACCCCCAAATTAAAAAATCATTTATTTACTTTACCCGTACGTGTTTGGGGCACAGAAATCCATATATGTACCAAATTTAATATCGGCCACCAAACCGGGTACCGGGTACCGGGTAACAAATTTCAACTTAATCGGTCCATCAGATTCGGAGCAAATTGGCTGTGGCAGACGGACAGACGGACAGACACACGAGTGATCCTTTATGGGTTCCGTTTTTTCCTTTTGAGGTACGGAACCCTAAAAATATGTAAATAAAGTATCTACATATCGACGGTGGAAATTTCAAATGTCGTAAGGGACATTTTGTCGTAAGTACACTCTCTACAGCATAGAACTGGAAATTTTGTTCTCTATCAATCTGTATATTTAAAATTTTGATATCTCTTAAAATGAAGGAGCTATGATGTCAAATTGTTATGTAGTAAGTGACTTAGTACTAAAACTTTGAGTCGTATTATCGTATAGGTCAAGTTTTGGATTCTAACCATTTTGTAATTTTTTGCAACGTCGTAAATCGAAATAACTGTCCGATTTATACGGTGTAACCCGCATACATTGACTTATATATTACTACTTTTTATATCAATAAAAAAAAAAAAAAAAAAAATGTTTTAATGTCAGACACAAAGGCCCATAGCATGTTAGTAACAAAGATGACTTAAAACCTATGTTAGTAGATACAAATTAAAATTTTAAATAGAAAATGGTAGGTAGGTTTATGGAGCTGAATGCATAACATGCAGCTTGACAAATCTATCCAGCGTAGGCCCATCCAGTCTATCCGCAAATACCTTAAGGATGCTGTTGGTGCTTCCCCTGACTCTGCGCAGTAGCGACGCAACTTTCTTACGCATTATCGCGAAGTAATCATCTGTGTGCGCATCCGCGAACATGCCTGACGCACTACAATAAGGTGGAAGCTTCAACATCACCCTGAAGGCATTGTTGTATTGGATGCGCAGGGTATTGTCCGCCTTTTGGGTATGATTAGCCCAGAGGCTGCTGGTGTAGAATGTCTGGCAGTAAGCCTTGAAAAGTGTGATTTTAACGGGTACTGAACAACCAGCAAACCTCCGTGCCACCATATTTCCCCTCACAGCCAACGCCCTGCGCTCCCTTTCCATATCCAAGTCGTCTTTTAAATCTTTAGTAACAATATGGCCTAGGTATTTAAATTTGGTTACTCTTTGTAAAAGTGACCCGTTAAGTGTTATGGGAGGGACATACGATGGACTTTTATTTTTACCTGTAAACACCAACAGTTCACTTTTCTTAGGGTTGTACCTGAGCCCATGCTGCTCGGCATAAATTTCACACAGCGAAAGCATCTTTCTAATTCCACATATTGATGGGCTCAGCAGCACCATGTCATCTGCGTAGCTTAAATTATTTACATTTACTCCGTCCACGTGACATCCGACATGTGTGCTGCCGAGCTCCACAAGTAGTTTGTTAACATAAATGTTAAATAATCGTGGGGATGTAAGACCACCCTGCCTGACGCCACATTCGAGTTTATAAGGGTCAGACAATGCATTTGACCACTTTACAAAATTTCTCTGCTTCCCATACCACAAAGATAGTATGGATACCATTGAGTCAGGTATACCCGCCTCCCGCAGTTTCTCCCATAGGACATTATACGAAACCAGGTCGAAGGCTTTTGATAGGTCCAGGAAACAAGCATACACTGGTGTTTTCCTATCTGTGTAGTATTTGACAGTGTGCTTCAATGCATAAATTGCACTCTCAGTTGACAGCCCAGAACGGAAACCAAATTGTGAGTCATGTAACTCTGCGTATCTACTGAGGTGAGAGTCGAGCACACTGTCAAACACTTTGGCAATCACAGTTGCAAGCGAGATAGGCCTGTAGTTACCCTTGTCTGCTATGTCTCCTGTCCTGTTCTTTACTATAGGAACAACAATAGTATCCAGTAGCACCTGCGGTAAGTGCAAATGCATCATCATCATCATCAATGCATCATCAATGCCCGCATACAAAAAATAAAAAGTCCTTTACAACATAAAATCTATTGAAATATTTTAAAATTTTGAATAAATATTGGCGTAAGTAGCAACGATTTATTACATTAAAGTTCTTTAAAACAGCTAGCTGCCTTTAACTGTACCTAAAAGATGTTGACAATAGGGGGTTAAAAATTTATTACTGTACTAACTGCGATTCTTGCTGTGGCCAGAATCGCCACAAAGTGGTAATAGCTTAATCATTTTTTGAAAACGTCAAAACTTTTACAAGTTATTCAAATTAATTTCCTGATCCCTTTTTTTTCTGGATGGGAAATCATCAAATGACTTCTCCCGCTCTGGGCGAAGCGGGAGGGTCAGACTTTTACTGACTAAAACCCACCCGTATTCCTTCAGTTGCCTGTGCCAGGGCCACTGTATCTCTTTCGAACAACCCGCGACCCTGGCGGCATCGGCCTTGTCAGATCCCATCATTGCTGACGTCTCTTTGAGGCGCGCGTGGTGTTACAACGCGCCGTTGACCTGGGCTTGGTCCTTACCGGACGGCGAGCTACCCATTACTCGCCATCCGCAAGCCCGCGCCTACGGTGGCCAGGAATCGGCTATAGATTCTCGCCACACAGGGCGTCTCCTGAGGCGACTATGGGCGTGAGGTTGCCTCTCCCTCACGAGTTCTCCCTCTTCCTTGCATGCACTCTCGCTCCGCACCATGGCCTGGACCAGGTTCGGACGCGATAGATCGCCGCCACCGATCGCCTCCGCGAGAACATGGCAGTGCTCCACCCAAGCCAGCCAGACCTCCACTGTATGCTCCACCGTGTACTTCGGGCGATCCACACAATGGTGACACCCGGGCGTTTCCTCCCGCCTTATGCGAAACAGGAACCTCCCGAAACAACCGTGTCCGGTGAGGACCTGCGTCAGGCGGAAGGTGAAGACGCCGTGGCGCCTGTCCAACCAGTCCTCAAAGAGGGGACTTATCACCGCAATTGTGGCGTGCCCCACTTGCCTACTCCTAACACCCGCTCAGTTCCGATAGCAACGTGACTTTTCCCTCCGGATCCCATGGCGGTAATCCGGCAAGGAGGCTCGCTGGCTCACCCTGGACTAGCCGAATGGCCACCCTCTGGGACGCATTCAACCGTCGCGGCGGGCTGATCGCCGCCTCAAGGAATGCGCCCACATCGGTGCCCCGTAAAGGGCCATGGACCGCACGACGCCCGCGTATAAACTGGGGCAGGAGGCGTTTGGACCCTGTAGATTGGGTAGGAGCCGCTTCAAGGCAGCACCGGCCCGCTCCAGTCTGGGAGTCAAACGTCGGAAATGCTCCACCAAGTTCCACCGGCTGTCGAGGACGAGTCTCAGGTACTTCATCGTCGACTCGACTCCGGTGTGAACCCCTCCTACCGTTATTTGGGAACCCGACGGTGGCGCGTTCCGAGGACCATGAAAACACATGACCTCGGACTTGTGCAGGGTCATCTCGAGTCCCAACTGCCGGATCCTCTCAACGATTGTCGCAACCCCGCGCGTATCGCTAGTTCAGCCGCCTGGTGCGACCTCGCCTCGCCAGGAGCAGCGTGTCGTCACTTTCCTGATCCCTGGACATAACAACTTACATGCCGGTGGACTCTGTACACGCAGTCATTGAAAATGAAGTGAAAAAACTGATTGTCTGGAGTCCATCGCAATGGCCTACTTTTATCGAAGCTGATCGAAAACTAAACCTTACCAAGTACATTTAATGGAACACACAGATTTTTTGGATTTTGAAGAATTGACTTCGAAAGCTTTTTCTACAGCCTAAAATCGAATTAAGTATAGGTATTAGTCTTCATTAAAAACACTATTCTAAGAAAAATGTATATTTTTTTGTCCACAATAACTACAATTTTCTATGAATTTCATTGGAGCTAATTTTGTTATTGTAACTTACCCCTTTAATCTGATTATTATTTTAACGTTACAACATTTAAATAACAGCGTGAACTGTGCAGATAGTTACGACAAAATGATTTTCATTAGGCTAAGGTTGTATAGTACATTATTTTTAAATCGCAATATTTCAACGTCGTAACGGACATCTCTTCCAAAATTTAAATGTGTAAGGGACATCATCATCTAATAAAGTATTGAGTTTAACGAGTTTTAATTCTTATTTAGCTATAGATAAATTAATTTTAAAACAATCTGTCTAGAAAGCATCTTATTAGGAAAAGAAATTCAAAAGTTGTGACGTTTTTAAAAGTATTTTGTTTTTTGGCTCTCCTGTAAAGTCAGTGTTTGTCCCTTACGACATTTGAAATTTCCACCGTCGATATATAACTACTGTTAGATAGCTAGGTAGGTACTATACTTAGAATAAAGTTGCGTAGGTATTCAGTGAGTGAGGAGATAGTACCTACCACAGTACGGCTTCCACCGCGATCGGTCGGCTTACCTAACTGAATAAATAAGTGAACTGACTTTTAATAGCAGTAGTGGCTCAGTGGTAACAGGCCCGAGTTACGTTATGAGCTGAGTAGGTCGCGGATTCGATCCCAGATAGGAAGGCACTTTACATCACCACTGCTCAGAACCAAGAACTTTTTCGAATACGTGTTAAGTTACATACATCAAAATGGGTTTGTATGGATGTAATAAATAAATAAAAATCTACTTAAATAATAATAACACAGTCATCACATCAAAGCATCACAGAAAGCCCGAACTACTACGCTTACTTAGTTCGACAAACTATGTAAGCAGTTCGGGCTTCGTCGGACGACTGTATGTCTAAAGTCTAAACTGTGATACTAATAATGTTTGTGGTGGTTGTGGGGTAAGGCGAGCCACTCCCTCTCACAGAGAGAAAGCCTTATTCCCAGCAATGGGAACATTATTATTTGCTGAATTCTAGAACACAGGTTTGAACCCTTCAAGGTTAACCATTAGATACAATTTAATGGTCAACCCCAACAACCTCACATGTAAGTTATCTAAAAAATCTTCACTGAAGTTAGTAAATGGGACCATAGACTTATAAAAAAAGGAGGACTCCGCGCCACGCATATCGAAAGTGAAGCACAGTAAGTATGCCGGGACCGTTTGTACAAACACGCCTCACGCACACATTTACATCATAGTATGCCGACCGGCCGCCATTACGTAACACGAGCGACGGCGTCTTTGCAGGTACTCAAATCACGCACACATAGATCGGTACGGTGCTTCACTTTCGATATGCGTGGCGGGGAGTCCTCCTTTTTTTATACGTCTATAAAAAAATAAAATAAAATTCATTTAATCCAGATAACTGAGATCCAAAAAACAAAAATCAATTCAGAATTAACAAGAATAAAGTTTAAAAAACTGTAACCCGACTACGGAAAAATAAAATTGATCTAAAAAGTTCAAAATATTTATTTACATAAACAATAATGACATAGGTATATGCATATTTGTTATGTGCTCGTCAAGACCTTTCTTTTAATACCAAACATGTTATGTCATGATTATCTCAATTTAATTTTTTTCGAGGTCAGAAAGAACATCGGCCAAATTTCTATAGAAGCTGGACCTGAGTTTTATTTTCAGTGTACAGAAGCAAATTATAGTGAGATTTGATTGTTTTATGTAGTAAACACCATCACTTTCGAAAATAATATCTAAATAGCCAAGATATTTCAATAATGCAAAAAATACTTTTGAAGTTATCGGTGTCCGGAAATGAAAAGCACAGAATAATCGCCACAAGCGGCACCTAGTTATCAGTCTGTAAAACAATGCCAAGGTCAAACAACAGAAGGAAATCCAAAACAGTACAGTACGTAAATTACGAAGGCTGCGGCCGGGATACTTAAAAAAAACCAATTTAGATTCTAAAACTGATTTAATAAAAGCAAAAGAACTTACAATAAATGAAAACTATATCTAGCTAAATCTAAAGTTATGCCTTCCTTCGAAGCCGGAATAGAAGTGGCCGACCTCATGTAGCGGTGGCGCGATGGTGCCGCGGTATTTTGTGCATTCAGCGCATTTGCCTCGTGTCGCTAATTGCGCATTTTACTTGTTTGTTATAATTAATTGAAGCCGTCCTTAGTCAGCGCTTTGGATATACTACGCTTGCGTAACACCTCCGCCTGTAGTTCAGCAACTATTTTAAAACGCTCAGTGAAAATGTTGCTGGTAGGTTTTCTCGTTGCGTATGCGTTTCAGATGTTACAGGAACTGCGTTTTCATGATTTCCTGGACCTGTGGGTACAGCGTCGTTTTGGTTCGGTTTTCTGGAAAGGTTTCTTCCAGGAAAATATCTTCTGGTTAACATCGCAATTGTAAGTATGGCTGCGATACACAGTATAACATAAAACGGTATAGTAGTATGATATAGCCTTTCAGTTGTTTCAAACGATGAAATCGGCGACTGAAGAGTTATTCTGTCCTGAATAGTGTGTAGTCTATCCAAGTTAATAGATGTTAAATTTGCATGTAGTAAGCTTATCTCCTGTGTTTCAGTAGTGTAGGGAATGTTCAATACTTTTACAGGTTGGCCTTTTATCTCGTCCTTAGTGTTTATTAAGGTTATTTCGTTTGTGTGTATCGAGCAGTGCAATGGAATAGTGGCAAGGTAGCTTCCCCTCAGTGTGTCGTAATCGTCGCTTCCACATTTCATCTGAACTCTGGTAGATTGAGGGAATGATATAACGTAATGTCTACTATCTAATTCTTCTACAGCCGGTTTTGATAGATGTACGGTCGTTAGTTTACAGGATTTTTGTAATGTCTTGCTTGAAATGAAGGTTTGCACGCAGTCAGCTTGAGTTTGGATATAGTGATTTGTTTTTTGTTCGCAGAGGTACCGATTATTATTTAGCTTCGGGCATTCTGCCTCCATGTACATGAACGTATTCCCATTGGTTGCTATGAAAGGATAAGGAGGTATGAGGACTTGGTTGTTCTTGTTCGGGACTATGGAGAGTTTATAAAGTGTATAGGTATCTTCTGAGACTATGGGAAACCTAAATGCTATTACTATTTTCTTGTCGTCGTAATAATACCCAGCTTTAATGATGTCATAGTACTGACGTAATTCTAACTCTATTACGTGGTGATTACCATAAATTTCCTTAAGCCTGTCTACTACGTTACCCAAGATGTCTATTCCTAACATGCTATGATGAATAGTCATCGCGCGGGTGAACGATAAAATATTCTCTATCCTATATAATTCCGATAACACGTCCTCTATGTTTTCGCTGACGATAGTCAACAGCTGATTGAACTTAGCGACTTGGATCATATTTATGCTACTTTCTGCCTGTTTTATTAATAGACTTAGTGTGGTGTTGATTTTACTCTGGTTTTCGACAATTTTATTTATGATATTAGTGTGAGTTAGCATCCACTCTTTACTGATGCTGATATGCTCGTTAAATTCATCTATAGTCTTCTTTTGGTTATTTCTCAACGTCTCTATGGCATTATTATATCGAACAGCATCCGAGTAATCGAGGTTACCTGTAACGCTTTTTATGACAGATCCTAGGCCGTCTATAAGACCTCTTTTTGAACGTCTAGGCTCTAGGGTACGTAGCTGATCAGTGACTTTACTTAATTTATCCGAAAGGTAGTCTATTTGATACTCGTAGAGAGAATATGTGTTATTCATCATGTGTAATTTAATGTAACGGAATTGAGTTTGAAGGGTGGAAAGAGTATTTTCAATGTCGTCCAGGTTGACATATTGGAGGAAAGTATGATAATGGGTTATTAGTCTGAGCGGTCCAAGTTTAAAGGGTAGTAATCCAATTCCAGAGTCTAAACTTTCAAGTTTTATCTCCTGGCTCCGTATTGCATATACCGTCAGTAGCAGCGTCATCATAACCTTCATATCGGTCTCTGGGGTCGATGTCTGGATCCCGTTCTCTCCCGGCAGCAATCCTTGAGTTCGGATACTCGATGAAGCTTGACAGCAGGTTAGCCGCGATCGCTCACGCGCGGTAGCGATAATATCGATATAAGATAGACCTAGCTAACCTCGAGTATCCTACCGGCTGCGCCAATTACGAAGGCTGCGGCCGGGATACTTAAAAAAAACCAATTTAGATTCTAAAACTGATTTAATAAAAGCAAAAGAACTTACAATAAATGAAAACTATATCTAGCTAAATCTAAAGTTATGCCTTCCTTCGAAGCCGGAATAGAAGTGGCCGACCTCATGTAGCGGTGGCGCGATGGTGCCGCGGTATTTTGTGCATTCAGCGCATTTGCCTCGTGTCGCTAATTGCGCATTTTACTTGTTTGTTATAATTAATTGAGGCCGTCCTTAGTCAGCGCTTTGGATATACTACGCTTGCGTAACACGTATCACAATATTCACACTAACAACAACAACACAACAATGCGAGATCGCCGGGTGCAAAGACTACACACTACAGTATATTAGTGTCAAATTGACACCCGTTGTAATTGACAGTATTGACACTGTCAATCCATGGCGCGCGTCGATGACATATTATGACGATCCGTTGTACACAATTTAACAAAATGCTGATACTTACTATGAACCCACATAATTATTTTTATGACAAGAATCCAATACATAATAAAAACTGCACTAGTTGGTTTGATACACTATAGAATTGAATTACATTTAGATGTAATTCAATTCTATATACTAATAACTATTCAGAAAAACGTGAATAATTATAATCTTTGACTACTTAATCATTTCTTAAGCAAAATGAATCGTCAAAGGTGCGTTCTGAACATGTTATTCTAAGTAATTTGCAAATTATGCTATTAAAAAAAATGTGTTTGTGCTTTTTTTTCTGGCGACTTAAATATCTATTTCTTATGTTTTTTAAGACCTTAAAAAATACTAGATTTTTTCATATATATGGCATATCTGTACACCACCGCCTCGTAGTCAGGTACGATTTGGCCGTCCTTCTTTACGTGTTAAGTCCACCATATTAAGTTTATGGAGAATTTATATAGCCTATGTCACCTGGACCATTATTTCGAATCTACTGATACCTTATTCATCAAAATCGGTTCAGTAATTTAGGCGCTACGGTGGAACACACGTAAATACATACTTATATACATACATACACAAGTAGACTGCTAAAATCATAACCCTTCCTTTTGGTTTTGCCGTAGTCGGGTAAAAATACATACTTATATACATACTTACATATATACATACATACATAGACTGCTGAAATCATAACCCTTCCTTTTGGCTTTGCCCTAGTCGGGTAAAAATATTAAAATTAAATTAAATTCACACGCACACCCACAGTACACACACACACACACACACCCCACACACACTCACTCACACACACACACACACACACACACAAACCCACACACACCCCCACACACAATAAAATTTACACATTCAATAAAATGAAAATTAAAACACACAATAAAATTAAAATTACATCAAAATTATTAAATTAAAATTACATCAAAATTACAACGTCTATGAATGGGACTAAAAACTCTATTCTTCTGAGACTAAAACTTTGCAGCAGCAACATTCGAGTCTATGTATGACTAAAACAAAAAAAAAACAAAAAAAGTTTTTTGAGTTGAGAACCACATTGAGTGTAACCTGTCTAAACCAACCTTTAGGCCCTTTTCCTTCTTGCCTTGACATGACCTACCAGTGTCCATAGTCCATGATGCAGTATCTAATATTGTCTATGACGCACTCCTGTCTGTCGACGTACTACGTTCCTGTCAGTGTGACCAGATTTAGCAGGATTCTGCGATTTTACCTTTTGATCCCCAATTAAGGGCCCTCGCCCGCGGCGACTTTTTGTGGCGATGAAGTAGCGATGCTGTCGCGCGTCCGCATCGATACAGTCGCGAAGCGGTCACGAGCTGTGTGCCCTCGCCCACGGGGCCAGATTCAGTCGCGATGCAAACGCGATACTGGCGCGCTTCTGTCGCGATTCAGTAACGGCACAAAAATACCTGCGATCGCTACAGTTGCAAGATGGACTCCGTTGAGGCAACATTAGTCACGTTGTCTTTGGTGCCGCTTTTACGTAAGCAGCCGAAGCGTAGGCAACGAAAGCTCGGTTCTCCACTCACTCGCCACCCTCCCTCTGTTCTCTCCCCGATGTCGTCCGACACGGTCGCGCGTTTGCATCGATACAGTCGCGATACTGTAGTGCGTTAGTAGCGCGTTGGCATCGCTTCTGTACCGCGTTGCAAATGCGACTAACGCGCGTTAGTAGCGATGCAGTCGCGCATTTCGTAAACGCGCGACAGCATCGCTACAAAAAGTCGCCGTGGGCGAGGGCCCTTAGGGCTTAGCAGATTTTGTCGTAGATCTGAAAAAATACCAGAGGGGCAATTCTCGTACCTAAAAACGTTCACAATCTCATGCCAGCGTCAATCAAATGTCAAAAATTTAGGTAAACGTTATACAATTTTTGACAGATTGAGTCTTGAGATGATATTGCGAACGTTGTTAAAAATACGAGAATTGCCCCTCTGATTTTGGCAGAATCTTAGAAAACCTCCGCAGAAAATTTGCAGGATTACACATTGACAAATTACCTGTGCTTCACTTGGGTAAAATTTGGAAAATTCTGATCCTAAACACACACACTGAAAGATTTAAGGGCCACATTTCAAAAATTACTTGGCAATTGGTCGATTTCGCAAAGGCCATGATGATTTTGCCTATGTCCAATACGGCTTTTCTCAAATGAACATTATAAAAAATTGACCTGCGGAACAAAAAATATGAAAATGTTTCTGCAATTCTACTTATAATCAAACAGGCAGTAAAAGAACAGGGTGGATGCGTAAATTTTACGCCATCAAACAATATGATAAAGGTAGCTCAAGGCTCGATAGCTTTGTATAAAACATGGATACCACAGAAAATTAGAAGTTATTAATTGTTAATAAATATTTTTAGTAATTATTTTTGCGTTTTTTACATATTTGTACTAATTATGTATTAATTCATTAGCAGAATTTAGCATTTTTTACAAAAAAAAATAGCAGGATTTAGCAGAATTTAGGCAAGCAGGTAGCCTAATGTTCTATTTAAATCTGGTCACACTGGGTTCCTGTCACTGTCATTTAATATTTTGTTTTTTAGGTTTTTAGGTTATGTACAAAACCAAACTTTATTTACAATATACCAGTTTACAATTTACTAGTGCTAACTGTTGGTAATTTATATGACATAATAATTACAAAAAAAATACTGATTATTATTTAATGATGACCGAACGTGTAATAATTTGACAAAGTTGTTTGTTTATTTTTAGGTACAAATTATGTAAAAATAACCTAGTCAGCTAGTGAATGAAATACAATTAATAATTTATGAATAGGTATCTATTTTAAGTAAAAAATATAAAGAAAGTATAATGAACGTCTTAAAGCGACTAGTCTGTTCACAATTTTTTAATAAAGTCAGTAAACAATATTTTTTGAAGACAAGAGGAAACAGCAACATACGAAATCTAAATGTAAATATACTCGGTATTGAAACATCGTGCGATGATACTGGCTGTGCTATTATTAATTCAAATGGGAAACTATTGTCAGAAGTTTGTCACTCCCAAAATCTTATGCATTTAAGAAATGGAGGAATCATACCAGATATTGCACAAGACCTTCATCGAGCATACATTGAACCCACAGTAACTAAAACATTACAGGAAGCCAAATTACTTATGGAAGATATTTCAGCTATTGCTGTCACATTGAAGCCAGGACTACCACTCAGTCTTGTTGTGGGCATGAAATATGCCAAACATTTAGGACGGCGTTACAATAAACCAATAATCCCCATCCACCACATGCAAGCACATGCACTAGTGGCAAGAATGCATCATGATATAACATTTCCATTTCTAGTTCTCTTAATATCTGGAGGACATTGTTTACTCGCTGTTGTTCAAGATGTTGATCACTTTCAATTACTTGGAGAAAGTATGGATTGTGCTCCTGGAGAAGTTTTTGATAAGGTGGCTAGAAGAATGAAGTTGAGGAATGTTCCTGAGTATTCCCAGATATGTGGCGGCCAAGCTGTGGAAGCAGCAGCATCTAAAGCAACAAATCCTCACATGTTCAAACTACCTTTACCATTGTCTGAATACAAAGATTGTAATTTTAGTTTAAATGGCCTGAAAACCTCAGTTCTGTTCCATTTACATAAAAAGGAAGTAGAACACAAAACTGTAGCTCATGAATTGATACCAGAAGTTAATGATTTGTGTGCAGCTATGCTGATGGCTACTACCAGACATCTTGTTCACAGAACACAGAGAGCCATGGAATTTTGTAAAGAATATAATCTCATACCAGAAGATAGACAACAGCTAGTGGTATCTGGTGGAGTGGCATGTAACAATTATATATTTAGTGCTTTACAAATGTTATGCCATGAAACTTGTTATGATATTTATAGACCATATCCTAAATTATGTACAGATAATGGAGTTATGATAGCTTGGAATGGCTTGGAGAAGTGGAAAAAAGGTCTAGATATCACAACTGATTTTAGTACTTTAGATATAGAAGCATCTAGTCCTCTGGGAGAAAGTTTAATTGATAAAGTTAGAGCAGCTAAAATATCTACTAAATTAATGAAAATAAAAACAAGCATTTAATTATACACAAACTGTTTTCATTTATTTACTAATAGACATGCCTTCTTCAAACAATTTTTTAGAACCCTCTCCAATGGCTTTCCGAAACAACCCATGTATGTTCAACAATTATTTTATAGTTTATATGCTTGATCTATTTTGTATTTTAGTGTTTTGAAGCAACAGATTGGCCGCATGGCGCATGGATTGAGATTGATAGATTGATCGTCTAAAGTCCCCCTGTGCCAACCATGTCAACTGTAAAATAGGCTTAGTCGATTTTCAAGTAAAAAAACATTACCCTCCTGCTCCTGCAGCAGTCGACTTAGAGCATTTAACCTATGGAGATGGCATAGCTGAGCGAACCCCTCTGCCAAAGTCGATTGGCCATATGGCCATGCACGTTATATAAAACTAATTCATTCGCCGACTGCTGTCATTGTGTATCGTATTGTGTCGCAAGAAAGTGCTCCAAAAAAATGGTTAATTGTGCAGTTTCCTCGTGCAAAAAGCGATCTGCCACTTCAAATTTGCGAAACCATGGTGTTTCTTACCACATACAAGTATAAATTATACATTCAAACAGTTTTATTTAAGTATAATGTCGAAATAATCGTTGTTGACATTACGATAGAAAAATACAGTGGTACGTTGGTAGCGCAAACGTAGTACAGGTAAGAATTTGCATAGTGCAGGGACAACGTGAATCAATGATTGATAAAATAAATGATTTTTTCAGTCATTATGTTCAGTAACCAGTTTTTTTTTTGTAATGTATCTGGTTAAGTCAGGTTGAAATAAAAAATATATATATTACATAATATTAATTTCAGTTCTTTGTGAGTCGATTTAAATTCTTTTCTTTTGTAGTTTTAGGCTAATAAAAAATAACAGTTTGTTCGTTTCGAATGTGAGTTTTTGCAGCTGATGCAATTTAAAAAAAAATTAATCCGCACTGGAATAATTTAATAACTATTCCACCGCGGACCGTAGGTAGAAGTTACTTATGAAATGATAAACGTCTTCATTGATATAATATATTTTATCTTCTTGCACACATACAAACTTGGTACAGGGTAACAATATTGAACAAACTATTTAACTAGGCAGTCAATAAGTATCAGCATAGACTAGATTTCTAGACAACCTTTAGGTTTCGAAGATCCAAGAGAATTAACTTAGAAACTAGGTGACGCTCCAAACATCACGTTTTTTACCAACTTTCAGCCATACTTTTTGGCGGTAAATGTCAAATGAGATACTTTTTAACTACTCGAAAACACAGATACAAAATTATCTGAGTCAAATCACATACTTTCAACTCTAAATTCAGTATTTTAAATCAACAAAATTTATTATTATTTGAAAATCATGACATTCGGCCATCCGACACTGTGTTGCCTCCTGGCACACACAAAACAATCATAATTTTAAAATTTTTAAAGAAATCATGACATTCTTGTGCTAGTTAGACAATTATTAACTTTAATAGCATTAAGAGTTAGATTAAACCTTTTAACTAGAAGGTGCGTGTTCGTCAACCACGTATCAATGATCTTGATACAATGTCCAAGAATTAGTGATAAATACAAATCTGTATAAATGTTACCAGCGAACACATTTAATTGAAACAGTATAAAGTATTCAATTTAGCTATTACGTATCAACATAATTTATGAAAATAAACCAGATTTATAATATTGGTTGGTATTATTTGACACAAGCGTCAACGATGCAACCAGCATTGCGCACCATGCGTAACCAGCATCGCGCACCACGCGCAACCAGTATCGCGCACCACGCGCAACCAGCATCGCGCACAACGCGCAACCAGTATCGCGCACCATGCGCAACCAGTATCGCGCACCACGCGCAACCAGCATCGTGCACAACGCGCAACCAGTATCGCGCACCATGCGCAACCAGTATCGCGCACCACGCGCAACCACCATCGCGCACCACGCGCAACCAGCCTCGCGCACAAGGCGCAACCAGCCTCGCGCACCACGCGCAACCAGCCTCGCGCACCTAGCGCAACCAGCCTCGCGCACCACGCGCAACCAGCATCGCGCAGCATGCGCAACCAGCCTCGCGCACGACGCGCAACCAGCATCGCGCAGCACGCGCAACCAGCATCGCGCAGCACGCGCAACCAGCATCGCGCACCACGCGCAACCACAATCGCGCACCATGCGCAACCAGCATCACGCACCACGCGCAACTAGCACCAGTATCGCGCACTATGCGCAACCCGTATCGCGTATATACTCGTACATTACAACATGAAAACAGAAAAACAAAAACAAACATGTTTAACACAAAAAATTACAATAAACCTTATGTATCCTAAGCGCAGATTGCGCTAGCATTTATCAGTTTACATTATCTTTGAATACAATAGACTACCATTCATTTGCCTGCATTTCATTTAACTATTCATTTTCTGACGATTCATCAGTCTGATCCGTTCCAAAACTCGGATAAATTCCATTCACTGCGTATATATACCTCTTTGTTAAATACCTTTCTAACTTGATACGGACCAGATATGTATCTCTTTTATTAAAGAGATACAGTCCTTTACTTTATACAAAAAAAACCATAAAGCACCACATCTTAAAAGATTTTTCTAGATTTTAAATATAACCCACCACACCAATTTAATTTACATATAAATCAGTTGCCATTTTTATTTACTAATTTGCTAAGTATAAAGATAACTAGGATACCTACTCTGTATTTCCGAAACATTACGGTACATATAAATCGTTCAATGTGTAATTGCTATTGACTTGCCTTCAAGAATCGACATGTAATAGTACACTCACTTTTTCCTTTTACCCACAACACTGTAAAAATTGCTCGTCTACTATCTAACTTATTTATTTACGAGTACCTACCTTCTTCATAAGTAATTCTCATATTTAGTTTTAAGGTTATCTTGTATTTCTCATATTAAGTGAATTGTATTCTTTTTGAGAAATAAATGTCTTAAACCGTATATGTAACTCCGGCAACAATTTCTTAATTTTATCTACACTACGAGTTTCTCTTGATAACAAGCTGACCATTTTGAATTTTTGCGCTAAGCAAACACAGATTATTATACCAAACATTACGCCAATTACGAAGTACTCAGATAATTATAGTAAAAAAATACAGAGAGTGACATAATTATTAATATGGATGTATGTATGTATGTGCGTGTATCTGTGCGGTGTGTGTGCTGTAAATATGTGTAATGATGTGTATGTGTATGTACGTATGACTAGACCGGCACTACTTGGTTAGCTGAGTAACTGGCGTTTGATGGAGGATTTGGATAATCTTTTTAAGTTTTATTTGTAACGTCCTCCACGTTCAACTCCATCTCGAGTATGATATGGTCCTTATTTATAGGTACTAGTGAGTTTAAGACCAAACAATATTTTGTTTGGTCGCAACAAAACAAATCGGTTAATCAAACCACTTTAGTGGTCTTAAAAAATAATCCTACTAATATTATAAATGTGAAAGTTTGTATGTTTGGATGTTTGTTACTCAATCACGCAATAACGGCTGAACGGATTTGGATGAAATTTACACACAGTTACACAGATAGTTTATAACCTGGATTAAGACATAGGATACTTTTCATGCCGGTAGAAGGTTCCAGTGGGATAATAACCGACATACACGCGGGCGAAGCCGCGGGCAACGGCTAGTTTAGAAATGAAATCATTGGCTGATGCACAATTCAGAATCAGTATTAGGAAGATCTTACCCAAGTATAACCGTCGCATACTGGACCACTCTAATTTAACAAAAATAATTAAAAATCTCAAATGTATACAAAAGAAAGTACAATTCATTTAGCAATATCGCTATCGGCTACTGCAGAAACTCATTTGTTCAGATAATCACCCCACAGTTATGAATACGACAAACAATCGACAACTAGCCTCATTTAAAATATTCGGGTTTTGGGAATCGTGTCCGGCCCACAATGTGCGTCGTCTAAAGCTACAAATAACATTGAGTGTAAGTAAACTGCTCCAGGAGTAGATCAGCATTAGGTGTAAATACATTAAATTAAATATCACATAATCTTTGTTTCAAATTACTCAAATATTGTAAATGTGATCAAAAGTTTGTTTGTTGGCTATCCCTTCACGCCCAAACCACCAAACCAATCATGCCGAAATCTAAAAGTACTGTTCCCGAGGAAAACAATAACGTTATAAAACAATATCGAGAACGGGACTTATCGCGATATTCCTTTTTTTTACGAGGTATACAGGTACTTACTTGTTTCCCGACAACAAACTGACAACAACGTACAATAACAAAACTAACAGTAACGTTCTTATCATAATAGATTGCGCCACGTGTCTTTCGAATCATGATTGAATTATATTATTACAAGGAATAAGGAAAGATTTCCCGGTAGTACGTTCCCGTGCGATATTTACCAACATTCACGCGGGCGTAGCCGTGGGCAAAAGCTAGTTAAATATAAAAAATAATAAGAAAGAGAACAAGTACTACATTAATGAACGTTAAGATATTATCTTGAAGGTATGCAACAATTATACATGTTAACTTAAAGAATAATCTAGCCTTAACTACAGCAAGTATTAATACTTGCTGCATCCCACCACATTATGTACCTACTCAGTTTTATCGTGAATAGCCTGTAACTGTACATTCTGCAAACAAATAAAATCCATCTGTGACGAGACAGGCGTTATTGTCTAAAACCAAAATCAATACGAGTGTTAAACAAGAAAAATACCCGGAAGCACTAAACACTGTTGTAGTGCACCCAATAGGTATATATAAAAAAAATCAGTTCTACCGACTGTGGAAACTATAGACCGTTTAGGTACTATTCTACCCGTTATCGATAAAGTAATAGAAAAATATGTTTGTAACCAGATACAAGACCTTTACGTTCGATACGCTTAGACATGATACGCTGCTAACAAAATTTTATAACTCTGGAGTTCGTGGACCAATACCAGAAACGATGTGAGGAGATGAACGCCATTGAAGTCACTGAAGGAACAACCCACGCTACTTGGACGTTTATACTATCTGACATATTATATAAAAAAAAACCTTCATTCTTTTAGTCCTCAACAATAAAATGATCAGATCACATATGGATATTATTTTTAAAAAAATAACCTCTTTGTTATCTAGTGCAAAATTCCAGTTTAATCCTGCTAAAATAAAAATATAGCATACGAAATTATCGTTTTCATCTTAAAAACTGCGAGTTATGTCCGGTTTCTGAGACAATTAACTTTAGTTTATCTATCCAATAGCGCTAGTAGTTCGATAACTTGTAACTAGCTAACATAACTGACCAATGTTGGCAGTTTAATCGTTCTATAATTAATTGACGTAGTAGTCGTGGAAACAACCTTACTTCTTTTTAAAACGTCATACACAAAAACTAAGACAGTGTTAAGCCACTTATTTACCCTCGAAAGAAATATTATTATAAATAAAACTATCAATTTTTAGACACTATCTCTTTCGGTGTCATAGTTGTTTTTTATTTAAAACACACAACTATCATCACAGGCTTACCTAATACGATAGTGTAGTTTTAATAGCTTAAGTATAAAGATTACAAAGAAAGACTTAAATTATTTATTACTAGCAACCTACTATATATAAATAATGTTCTTACAACTTGACAAAACATAAGGTTTCTATAGGTATATTATATAAATAAGTTAAATATTAATGTTTTTACGACTTGATAAAACATAAGGTTTCTATATTAATATAAATTAAATATTAATGTGTTATACATATTTAAAAACCTCCCGGAATAAATTCTCTAAATGATCTAAATGATAGTGAAATGTTGAATGGCTTGTTACGTATTTAGAAACGTGCTGACAGTTAACCGACGTTTATCGTTACGCATAACCTTCTTGAGTCAATAGCAATTGAGAGTTTATCTGAGGATGTCAGCAACAGAACATTAGTCTTTTAAAACTCATCGTACCTAACCTATCTAGAAAGATAAAACCAATGTATGGGTAACGTCATCGAACTTTTAAAAATTAAACATCCAGTACAGACTATTAAATATGGCCCTCTTCAATCACAAGAAATATCATTAACAAACTAACAGTAACTCAGGTTAGAATTCATTATGGCAAGCGAAAAGTAATTTTTATTTTTGTTTTTTTTTTATTCCTGCAATAATTATTGCAATGTCAAAACTTATAAGCAAAATGAAACTCAAACCTAATTTAGCTTAGTAAATTTATAATTTTATTGCCAGGCTTGACATCAGATGTCATTGTTACACCTCAATGAAATATGGAAATATTACACACTATCAGATCCGACAGACGTTGCATCAAAATCTCAATATGGTCTCTAGTTCATAGAAAATGGAGGTTCACTTATTCCAAAATTTTATCTTTTTTTTTTCCAGGAAACTTTCGATTTATATTCCCATAAAACCCTATTAGGGCTAACGAACATTTAGTAAAAACAAAATATAACCAAATCGGTCCACCAGTTATCAAGTGATACATTTAAGTTTTATTTATGCAGATTACTTGGGGCGTAATAAATTCATAATCTTTACACATGAATCAGAATTCAAGGCTAGATATACTCAATGTCCCAATGATTCAGCACAATAAGCACTAAGCATCATAATCATAAAAAAAAACATGGTATAATAAAATTCATCATAGTATCATAAAATCAGTGAGCATCATAATAGCTAATTGACATGTAAAAATGGTTCTACAAACCTAACCATAGAAACAAAACCATTTATCGTTCGCACAATCAGTATCATTTATCATTTGCCTACCCACAACTTCAATTCATTCGATACTTAACCGCTCACGCGAGCGAGATATAAGCTGTTCCCGAGTTGTTCGTGTGAGCGGCTAAAATTCATGTAAATAAATCTAAGCAAAAATAAAGTGTTGGCTAAGTTCGTTAATTCAATCAATTGAAACAGGTAATAGATTATGCCCAGCTACTATACACATTTAGAACAATTTAACCGACGACTAGTGATTCACTGGTAAATCACAAAGTACGTCCATTATCACAATCCGACGACTAGTGACTCACTCATCCATCAAAATCCATAAAATCCAGTGAAATCACAAAGTACCTACTCACCTTCCAGTATTTATTTATTTATTTAGGGAAAACAAACAATTGTACAAAATATGTTACAGTAAGTAGGTACCATATCCATCCATAAATATCTATAATCCAGTAAAAATCATATCCACTCAAAATCCAGTGAAGTCACAAAGTACGCCCAACAATCCCACGGAACAACTACAGTTCACTTATGCCGGGCAACATTATACGTCAACGTCAATGCCTATAAACGCTTTAAACATCGCGATAGACTATTGTGATAGATAAATTCAGTAAAGATTCGGTCAAATAATCGCCGCAAGTGGTGGCTACACCTACGCGGTAATCAACGGCGATGTCCGTATAGTGTGGCCGCGGCATTATCATTTATTATTTGTCATTTATCATATTGTTCTTCATGGCAATTACTAAGGTAGGAATAGTCATAACCAACAATCTATTTATGCTAACCTCGTGTTGCTTGTAAATTATCATAAAATAAAATAAATACTATGATGAAATAAATTAAATACTCATCATCATGGCAATAGTTTAGTAAGGTAGGAATAGTCATAACTCATACATAACCTTTAATTTATTCTTGCTTAACGTGTTGCTTGTAAACTATTACATAATAGAATAATATGTTCAACTGTTGTTCATTTATATTCCATAAAGAGGCTTACGGGAACGTAGCTATAATTAAGTTAAATGGTAGCAAAAATAAAAATATGGAATCATTATCAAATTGGAAATATTGCTTCATTTAAATTACCCAGAAATCATAAACCTAAGGCACCATCCTGGCTGAGACATATCCCGCACTATCAGAGGGTGGCCCTGATCAAAGCGCGTGATATGTCCAGTCAGCAGTGTACTTCTCCGCACATCATCAGAGTGTTGCTCTGACATAATGTGCGGCACCCACACCAGTACCACGAAATCATGCTCATGGGTTCCATTTAGGCAACCATCCTGGCTGAGACATATCCCGCGCTATCAGAGGGTAGCCCTAATCAAAGCGCGTGATAAGTCCAGTCAGCAGTGTACTTTGCCGCACATCATCAGAGTGTTGCCCTGACATAATGTGCGGCATCCACACCAGTACGCCAAAATCACGCTCATGGATTTCATTCAGGCAACCAACAAAATGATAGCATTATTTAAAAATAAAATACAATAATCGATAAAGGAACAGGTAAGTACCTAGTTCTCATATGCCTCTGGTAAGTTTATCAAAAATTAACTTTATCAATTGTTTTAAATACCATTAATTACAAGCAATTCATTATTATCATTCTAAAGATTATTTACGTACCTTTTTGGGTTTACCCCGCTTCTGAAGTGAAATGATAAACGTCTTCATTGATATAATATATTTTATCTTCTTGCACACATACAAACTTGGTACAGGGTAACAATATTGAACAAACTATTTAACTAGGCAGTCAATAAGTATCAGCATAGACTAGATTTCTAGACAACCTTTAGGTTTCGAAGATCCAAGAGAATTAACTTAGAAACTAGGTGACGCTCCAAACATCACGTTTTTTACCAACTTTCAGCCATACTTTTTGGCGGTAAATGTCAAATGAGATACTTTTTAACTACTCGAAAACACAGATACAAAATCATCTGAGTCAAATCACATACTTTCAACTCTAAATTCAGTATTTTAAATCAACAAAATTTATTATTATTTGAAAATCATGACACTTACTAGTAGGTTTTTTCAAGGCTGTTGTGAAAACGTAGTACACACGGCTACACATCAAGCTATACATTTCCAGTTTACACTAATCTCTCATTGTAAGGAAATCCTATGCAGTGCGAGATCACCTTATACTGGATATGTATAGCTTGATCTGTAGCCGTGCGTGCGTACACAATCAAATTAATAGACATGATTTTCCTTTGATTCTGTTGGCACTTATTTAAACTGATTACTTCTATTCTATATTTTTCTTCAACAGATTTCCAAAAGATCCCGTACTATGACAAAATTGGAGGATATTTTGCGGTAATACAGAAACTTGGGGACCCACGCGTACTTGTGCAATCTGTTCGGAACATTTTATGTCGTGTAATTTTAAACAACTTGCAAATAATAGAAGGAAACTACTACGATACCCACTTTAAAAAACATTCTTGGCACGGAAGAACCGCCTGCAAAATTAAAGATTTTAGTAGGACCGTTTTATTATTGGCAACACTTCTGAAATGTCAGAATTCCGTCGAATTAAAAATCAGACTGTAGTCGTCATTATTCAGACATATGAATATGAACTAAATATGCGGGTGTAGCTTCATAGCCAAAGCCGGCACCCGCATGTTTTCCTACTAAAATATCAAACACATCATTTAGTTTCTTTAAATAGTTAGTTATGAAACACCGAAATCAAATAGTTTTAAAAAACAAAAAATGGACGAGTAAAAGTGTTATTTTTAACAAAATAATAAAATTGGCTGTGTTATTTTATTATTTATATTCTACTCTTCCCACTTTTTGACACGTATACCTACGTTAAGCCCGCATTATAAAACGGGGCTCAAGTATGTATCCCGAATTGTGGCTCCACTGTACTATCACACACGCGCGTCCGAAACTTCACATTGGTGAATCACTTGGGTTAGTGACCATTACCTCTATTGCTTGAGAATAATTTTGGTTAGGTTGGGTTAGGTTAGAACAGTGACCCTTAACGCGTAGCTAGTATATAAAATCGCCGGTTGTGTTTGTACAGTGGTTCCCGAATTTCTAAATGCAGAATGATAGGGAAGGTCCAGCAATATCAATAATGTTATTTGAAAAAAATATTTGACTAAAAAATAAATACAATCGTTCTTTTTCTAAAGCACTATTAATTGTTTTGTCATTACTGGCTACCTACGTAGTTTCGTAGGCATTAATCATATTGCGTATTTTTGTGTACAGACGCCAGCACGTCAAGCTACTACAATCTTTGTAAATCTAAAGTATTAGGTTCAAGGTTGATTGGGAAAATTTGACAGTTTCGGGTGGCTTGACATGTACACACAAGAAAATAAAACGAATTAACATTTTATTTATTCATTCATTCATGTAATGAAATAGCAGGTTAAGCTACGCTTGCAGGGGTTGGTCAGTGAATGAGTGACCATCTTTACATACCGAGACTCCTCCGTGCCTCGGAAAGCACGTTAAGCCGTTGGTCCCGGCTGTCATTCGTGGTTCTTTGACAGTCGTTACGGGTCATCAGAAGCCCGAAAGTCTGACAACCAGTCTTACCAAGGGGTATCGTATTACCAAGTAACTGGGTTGTAGAGGTCAGACAGGCAGTCTCTCTATGTAAAATACTGGTATTCAGCTGCATCCGGTTAGACTGGAAGCCGACCCCAACATAGTTGGGAAAAGGCTAGGCAGATTGATTTTTGATTCATGTAATGAAATACCACTGATTGTTTGTGTCCCATCACTAGCACTTTGTGTTTGTTGTCATAGGACAGTTGCGTAGATACGCACAAATTTGTCAATGTGTATGTGTTTTTTTATTGTGTGGCTATTATTTTTTCGTGTGCGTTCGTAGCAACACGAAGCATGTATCTGTGTGTGGTTGTCAAATTTATGTAGTGTGCTGTATGTGTTTTCCTCGCCCCCCGCATAAAGTGGCAGAAAATGTTGTTCGGTGATTCGCTGCTTGCCATCTCCATAGGTTAAATGCTCTAAGGCAGTCGAGTAAAAAAACTTAAACAATTTTTATCTTCAATACAAATTCTAGATAGGCGCTTTGATGCTCATTTTTAAGAGCAAAAAATTACACCGGGGCATAAAGCATTTAAGGATAGGTTAAATGCTCTAAGTTTAAGGATGATGAGCTAAGGTAGCCCGTGAAATTCAAATTTTCTTACGTTTTTTGTAATTTACAGGTCAGTGTCAGGTTGTATGTTGATTAAAATATGATTCGCAACCCGTAGCTAATATGGCTTTACAGAATTATAATCATTAGAATCAGCAATACAACTCCCTAAGTTAGAATGACCTCAAATCTAGCGATTTCATGAAATCATGAGGTTTGAGGTCAATTCTAACTTATGGAGTTGTATTGCCGATTCTAATGGTTAGAATTCTGTAAAGCCATGTTAGTTACGGCCGCGAATCATATTTTCATCAACATACAAGCTCACACTGACCTACAAATTGCAAAAAACGTAAGAAATTTTGAATTTCGCGGGCTAGCCTGGCGCTTTCGCCTTAACTTAAGAGCGTTGGTTCGGTACGGCATTTCATACAAACTTTCAAGTCCTTTTTTATCGAAATGAATGAACCGATTTTAATGAAACTTCATATGCATAAGCAAAATACATAGGTCTAAAAAGTTAGTAAAGAACATTTTCGAAAAATAGTGTTGCAGCTAAATTGGACCGATTTTAAATATTCCATAGAAACAGGGATTTCCATTTATCTTTTTTTAAATAAGACATTTCGAAAATATTCTTAACTAACTTTTTAGACCTATGTATTTTGCTTATGTGTATGAAGTTTCATTAAAATCGGTTCATTCATTTCGATAAAAAAGGACTTGAAAGTTTGTATGAAATGCCGTACCGAGCCAACGCTCTTAACCTATGTTAAATGCTTTATATCATGTTATCAATCAATCGATATGGATATGGAATTATGGACATCTCTTCAGCTGTCACGATGTCACATGCCAATGACATTTTTGATTTTTGATCTTCTCATCGGCTTTTTGCATTTGCAATCTGTGTTTGCATTTTGTTTTGCAATCACTTTTTGTGTGCAGTACAAGTCTATAATGCATAAAAATATAGTATAAATAACTTCGCAAACCATATTAGTTGCCAAATAATGTGCAGCGACGTAACCTTATTACCGTTGTGCTAGTATAGAGTGCATCTTGTTATAATTTCTATTCCACTAACAAAATGGATATTCTGGAGAAAATTTACCGGAACGTCAGACTGCAAATTGCAAATCTGTCGGGATCGGTACCAAAAACTGTCGATATTCTTAATAAATCAGTGGCGAATGTGAAGTTGCCACCTTTTACTAAGGACAATGTACTGTACTATTATTTACCATTACAAGGTCTGGCTAGTTACACAACTTTGTCAGTAAGTGTGATGAACCCTCACCTAATGGTCAGGTACGTAAACATTGATTTATTGTGTTTATACTATTACTTCTCCCGCGACTTCGTCCGCGTGAGTTGCGTACTTTCTCCACTGAAGGGCGGCATTTGGGCCAAGTTTGAAGTTATTAAACCAAAAGAATAAGATTTTTCATATAAACTGTATCCTCTCTTTTCACCCCCAAGGGGGATAATTTTTGAAGTCTTGTGACATTTCCATTATTTGACATAGGTACTTACTTAGCTAGGTTTTGTATTAACAACTTTTAAGTTAATCAAACCACAGTGAAATCCTACCCTGTAAAATTATCTACCCATCTTCACCCCACTAAGGGTAGATATTAAAAAAGCCCCCATACATGTTATTGTTTATTTTCAGTCTTAATAGTATAAATACTGAGTTTTGAGTTTATCTGACCGCATCTTAAAATTTATTCCATGCAAACATTGACACCCCTCAATCCTCCTAAGGAGTAGTATAAAAAAAACAAAAAATGACTAACTTCATAATTTTCTTAGATAATTATTTGTGTCAAGTTTCAAGTTTATTAGCTCAAGAAATAAGATTCCACCTATTCCTCTATAGAGGTTGAATTTCCAAAAATCCTTCCTTAGTAGATTTACAACATAAAAGGCGTGAACTGCCAAAATTTTGGCAACTAAAAGCGCTTTGGCTGTTTATGTAGTTGCTGCCTGCATTGATGAATCAGTCTGATAGGACAAGTAATTATAATAGATATTATGGATAATAATATCTTTACTTGACATTACTGTTTGTTCTTTTCAGATTGTTCCCACACAGAGATGTAACAGATATTTTATTTTTAACTGCGGGTGGTGGTGCAGGACTATGGCTCTGGGCAAGACCACACATGGCTGCTGCAGCTCCAGCTAGGCGCTTTTCATGGGCATTTCTTGGAGGTTGCTTATGGCCACTTGGATCTATTTTCTTATGGGCCATCCTAAGAAGTTCAGTTGGCCAAAGACCAGTTATAGGCACAGTATTAGGTGTTACTACAGGAGCAATGCTCACTAATATTGCTTTAGATTATTTTCATTATGTAGAACTTATGTTCTGTGGTGAAGTGACACTACCTGATGAGACATACAGTCCCAACAGTGATGATGAAAAATATGATATTGATATATAAAAAGATGTAACAACATAATATTATTGCTTCACTGATTGGAAAATTGATTTTAAGAATATGAAAGGGGGCTTTTTACTGTTATGGGCTCCGGACAGCAGGCCAGTTGTGAATCAGAGCAGTAGGTCACAAAGACCACTCTCAACTGGCCTCATGTCCAGAGCACATGCATATTTGGTAGAGGTTAAGTCTTACTATATTATGTTTATGCACCTTCTAGCATGTTGATGTTGTATTATCAAAGTCTGTCTAGTCTTTCACTAAGTGCTTTGAATAAAATATAAATAATTTTTCTTTTGCATTTTGATATGTCATAAACCCAGTTACTTAATCAGAGAATGTTAGAATCATTCTTTGTCAATGTTCATACTACTGCTACTAACATATTTATTAAATGTGGTGGGTTCGGTACCTACTTGAGGTAGATATTTCATCAATCCCGGTAGAAAGAGAAAATAAAATAATTTTATTTCAGACAATCATTTATCCATAAATTTTGCACTTAAAAGTAAAACACTATTGTTAGTAACTTAAACTAAAGACAAATTAATGTCAAAAACCACCCTTCTAGACAACGAGAAATGGACAATATGGTATTAGTTTTCTCACAAATTGCCATAGCATTGCAGAGGAAGTGTCTGCCGCCACAGCCTTTGCCATAATATGGCAAATATTCTGCTAAGGAGCGAGGCTGTTTCTTTGCGGATGAAATCATGATATCTATCTTTATGGGTTACCGCAAAAAAAAATCCGAGGCACTACGATAACGAGGCAGTCGCTTCTAAAAACATTGTTGTATTGGACGCGTACCTAGGACATCCAGCGAGCGACCTTTTCGAATAGTTGACCCAAACATTGCTGGTGTAAAAACTCTGACACTATGGTTTAAAAAGCGTAATGTTTACTTGGTCAGTACCTACACCAAGCAAATCTTCGTGCCAACATATTACCCCTGACCGCCAGCTCCCTACGCTCCCTCTCAATATCACCTGGTCAGGTCGTCAGGAAGAAAAGGATCTGGTTCATAATATCGACAGTCACTACATCGACGGTCGCTGTATCGAAAACGTTCCATCGACGTTAATGAATCGACAGTACCCCAAACCGATGGTACGCTAATCGACAGTACACTATAGCGATGGTACGCTGCATCGACTGCCTGACCCGAGCCAGATTTAGATACAGACACACGAGTGATTATAGAAGGGTTCCGTTAATTTGTTTTTAACAAATTGTGAATAAAAACTTTAAAAAAGCTTATGTTTTTAGGCTTCCGTACCTACTCCACTACTCCGTACCACTCGTTTGTTTGATGGCTGCACAGATTAAGTAGTATTGATGGCTGTTTATTTAAATTAGGCTCGGGTCAGGCATAGCGTTGCAAAACTTCGCAAGTATTCGGAATAATTGGGAAATATTCAAAGGAATACTTCGATTTGAAGGAATACTACTAGTAAGAATGTAGTAGGTAACCTACTTTTTATTACCTATTAAGAATTAAATTATTGCCAGTAGGTATCTAGTTACGAATGTATGCGTACTTGCGTAGGTCGCTTGATGAGACTCGACTCGCCGAATATATTACGCCGTGCCGTTACTTGAATTAACGCCATCTAGCGGGCAATGGTAGAATTGTAAATGGACACCTGCTCTCGTTAGTCGCTCGGCGACGCCAGCGCTCGCCTGGCATTGGCTTGATAGTAAAGTGGCACACCACCGAGCTTCGCAGCCATTCATTCATGAGTCAACGAAGTATTAGCGCTACTGTACACGTTTTTATGGCGAATCCAGTGCCGGAGCCGGACAAGTGGGGGTTCAAGGACAAAAATGCAGTGCGCCGACTATTCTATTGTTATCGCAAGACTCCGCAAGATGGTGCCACAGAAACGTAGCATTAACTAGCGTGATTAGTCGTGTTAATGCGACGCTTTCTGCTGCTGCAGTGACCAAGGTTTGCTGATTAGCTTATGAATGGTGGAAGATTGATTCGTGGGTATTAATGAATGCACTATCACCAATGCGGGACATAATATATGTAATTTGCAATGAGAACTGCGCCCCCATCTAGCGGTCAATAGTCGCATTTAAAAGATAATCCAATAAGTACCCGAAGTTGGTCGGCGCCCGGTGCCAGCAGCGAGCCGGCGTTCACTTGCACTTGCACACGTGATTTATTTCGTGGTTCATTCATAAAATCATCGAGTATTATTCGATGCCTACGTACTAGCGCGAATATTTCCGCGTAAGTAGTTATCTACTAGCGGGAATAATTCCCTGTAAGTAGTTATCTACCAGTAACTCGGTACTTATTGTTTTATTTTTGTATGGTTGAGTTTAAAATGTCTATTTGGTGCGGATATTAGTCCCGATTCTCTTGTACATGGAGGGGCGCTAGGAGGGGGCAGCTTCAACGTGTTCTTTATGGTTTTTTTTTGGTACCTACATGTAGAGGTTTAGGGGTTTATGGGTTTTATAAAGGGGGGCCAAATTTTCATTATTTTTGCGATAGGACACACCGTTTTCGAGATATAAGCAAAAGAAAAAAAATGTACTGTATTTTATATCTCGAAAACGGTGTGTTTTAGCACTTGAAGTCAAACCTTGACTTCTTTCTTGATACTTACTTTAAACTATTTTATAAACTCAGTAATCTACCTATGTAATTACCTCTCTACCACTTTCACACCTAAACCGCATACAAAAACTTATTACGTAAGTACTTAACTAAGTAGATGTAAAGAAATATTCGGAAGTATTGCGAAGTTTTCAAATCGAATATTACTCGGAGTCATGAATGAACGCAACATTCTCGTACGACAACAGCACACACGACGTAATGTTAGTTCGACTATTGACCGCTAGATGGCGTTAATTAACGCCATCTAGCGGTCAATAGTCAAACTTTAATAGATAAACTTGCGTGACCGCACATGTACTTAGCTCGGCGAATAATTGCGAATACTACTCAAAACTTGCGAATACTTCCGAATACTTCCGAAGGGAATACTTCGGAATATTACTCTCCGGCAACGCTCGACTCAGGCAGTCGATGCAACGTACCATCGATATGGTGTACTGTCGATACAACGTATTGTCGATATGGTGAACTGTCCATACGGCGTACTGTCGATTTAGTGTACTGTCGAGTGTCGATATAGCGTACTATCGATTTGGTGTACTGTCGATATGTAGCGTACCATCGATTTGGGGTACTGTCGATTCATTAACCCGTCGATGGAACGTTTTCGATACAGCGACCGTCGATGTACTGACTGACGACATTATGAACCAGACCCGTAAGAAAATGCCCAAGATATTTGAACTTTGTAACTACGTAAGTAATGGCGTACGGTTAATGGCAAATTCGAGTGACCGCCGAACCCCAAAGACCATGTATTCACATTTTTTTTTTGCATTAAAGACCAGTCCATGTGCAGCAGCGTAAGTCTCACATACATTTAGCAACTCCACGATAGCCCGCGGTGATGGGCCCTACAGCACCATGTCATCCGATGTTGCAACTACCACCATTTTTACCCTGCATCCGACACGCACGCTGCTGAGCTCCGATGAGATCGTTAACATAATATATTGAAGAGCTGGGGAGACGACAAACCCCCCTGGCGCACCCCGCACTCCAACCCATATGATTCCGAGAGCGAATTAGACAATCTAACATAGTTTATCAGGCTTCAATAGGTAGGTACCAAAACTGCGATACACTGAGTGTATGTCATTAGTTCGACAGGTCTTTAGTTCGACAAGCAATGTACGTTTAACAGATATGACTTATAAATTTATTTCCCATAACTCTAGGGTATTAATGAGATCATCATTATGAACAACTTTTACTATGGGACCGAACCCAAAATCGCGAAAAAAAAATCAGCTGCCCCCTACATTTATGTTCGTCATACCTACTGTCCAACACCTTAGCCGTAACAGTTGCAAGAGAGATGGGCGATAGTTGCATATGTCCGAAACCTAAACTAAGGGCGAGCGCGAACTGCGGTGCGTTTCCGTTAGTTCTGCCGCAATGGGCGGGGCCTACAGTAACAAAACGCATGACCGCAGTGCGCGCACTTCAAAGACATTCCATACCTGATTATGCGTGTTTTTCTAACGCATAATCTGTGAAGTAGGTATGGAATGTCTTTGAAGTGCGTGCTCGCCCTAAAGTGTATAATGGCCCGAAATAAAAAATATGAAAAGATTTACCTACCTACCTTACCAACAACATTACAATTGAATTTGACTTGAACTACATTCCTATTTTTAACTGCACCTAAACTTAAACCTCTACATACTCTTCTGCTGCTGTCGCGGTTGATTGCGCGTAGGTACCTACTTTGAAGGCAGTTAGGCAAATAGGTACCTATAAGATCTGACCATAAAACCACACCACTGCAAGCAAGCTGAGCAGAACCATGAAATAAACAATGGAGTGACTATCACTGTAGCTATGTACAGTGGCGGACACGGGCTAAGCCTGTCGAGGGCCCGGCCCTAAACGAGACCCAGGTATGCAGAAAGTTTGTAAAGAACCTAGAATGTAGGGGCAAGTGAAACGAGCTCGAAATTTTTAGCACCCTGCCTCGAAAAAGTTAGGAATAGTTTTGACAGGAAATACTTTGTCGACATAAACAGAAAATGTTAGAAGATATCAATCTAGGATACCCGAAAACTGCACACCGGATAGGTTTTTTCTTTTGAATATTTACAAACTTTTCTGTATAGGTTGACAAAGTAACTCCTATTTCTGTAAAGGTAGTAAGTATTCAAAAATAGGAGTACCCGACGTGCGGACGGACGTAAAAAAATCGCGGCGGGATTTTATCGCGCACTGGATTTTCAACTCTAGGTGTTGTACCGAGCTTCGAGAATCCAACCTAACAACAACAGAGTGCATCCCAGCGCGACGAAAAACGCACTGTTGGATTTTCAACTCCCGGCGCTAAGCAGAGCGTTGAAAATGCAGTGCACGAAAAAAGAATCGCCGCGATTTTTTTACGCCCGTGCGAACATCGGCTTACTTTGTCAACCTATACAGAACATTCAAAAGCGAGCTCCAAATAGTAGGTAAGTAACTACCCCTCCCCAGTTAGGTTTTCTTTCAAAGTACCTAGTTAGGTACCTCCTTTGTCGACTTATGCAGAAGTAAGAGAAAAAACCGGTCAAGAGTAGCGTTGCCGGAGAGTAATATTCCGAAGTATTCCCTTCGGAAGTATTCGGAAGTATTCGCAAGTTTTGAGTAGTTTTCGCAAGTATTCCCCGAGCTAAGTACATGTGCGGTCACGCAAGTTTATCTATTAAAGTTTGACTATTGACCGCTAGATGGCGTTAATTAACGACATCTAGCGGTCAATAGTCAAACTAACATTACGTCGTGTGTGCTGTTGTCGTATGAGCATGTTGCGTTCATTCATGACTCCGAGTAATATTCGATTTGAAAACTTCGCAATACTTCCGAATATTTCTTTACATCTACTTAGATAAGTACTTACGTAATAAGTTTTTGTATGCGGTTTAGGTGTGAAAGTGGTAGAGAGGTAAATACATAGGTAGATTACTGAGTTTATAAAATAGTTTAAAGTAAGTATCAAGAAAGAAGTCAAGGTTTGACTTCAAGTGCAAAAACACACCGTTTTCGAGATTAAAATACAGTACATTTTTTTTTCTTTTGCTTATATCTCGAAAACGGTGTGTCCTATCGCAAAAATAATGAAAATTTGGCCCCCCTTTATAAAACCCATAAACCCCTAAACCTCTACATGTAGGTACCAAAAAAAAACCATAAAGAACACGTTGAAGCTGCCCCCTCCTAGCGCCCCTCCATGTACAAGAGAATCGACACTAATATCGGCACAAAATAGACATTTTAAACTCAACCATACAAAAATAAAACAATGATTACCGAGTCACTGGTAGATAACTACTTACAGGGAATTATTCCCGCTAGTAGATAACTACTTACGCGGAAATATTCGCGCTAGTACGTAGGCATCGAATAATACTCGTTGATTTTATGAATGAACGGGCTCGAGCTTCATAAATCACGTGTGTAAGTGAACGCCGCCGGCTCGCTGCTGGCACCGCGCGCCGACCAACTTCGGGTACTTATTGGATTATCTTTTAAATGCGACTATTGACCGCTAGATGGGGGCGCAGTTCTCATTGCAAATTACATATATTATGTCCCGCATTGGTGATAGTGCATTCATTAATACCCACGAATCAATCTTCCACCATTCATAAGCTAATCAGCAAACCTTGGTCACTGCAGTAGCAGAAAGCGTCGCATTAACACGACTAATCACGCTAGTTAATGCTACGCTTCTGTGGCACCATCTTGCGGATTCTTGCGATAACAATAGAATAGTCGGCGCACTGCATTTTTGCCCTTGAACCCCCACTTGTCCGGCACTGGATTCGCCATAAAAACGTGTACAGGAGCGCTAATACTTCGTTGACTCATGAATGAATGGCTGCGAAGCTCGGTGGTGTGCCACTTTACTATCAAGCCAATGCCAGGCGAGCGCTGGCGTCGCCGAGCGACTAACGAGAGCAGGTGTTCATTTACAATTCTACCATTGCCCGCTAGATGGCGTTAATTCAAGTAACGGTACGGCGTAATATATTCGGCGAGTCGAGTCTCATCAAGCAACCTACGCAAGTACGCATACATTCGTAACTAGGTACCTACTGGCAATAATTTCATTCTTAATAGGTAATAAAAAGTAGGTTACCTACTACATTCTTACTAGTAGTATTCCTTCAAATCGAAGTATTCCTTTGAATATTTCGCAATTATTCCGAATACTTGCGAAAACTTGCGAAGTTTTGCAACGCTAGTCAAGAGTGAGTCGGACTCGCGCACCGAGGGTTCCGTTCCGATTTCTGAAAAAGTGTGCTATTTAGAGACATGGTTTTATTTTTCCTGTAATCTTTACATAAACTTCTATCACATAGAATAATTTCAGATTTTTCTCTATGCACAGTTCGGAGATAACGAGGCTATTTTTTTTACATTTTTCATCAAAAGTCGAAAACTGCGGCCTAAAAAAAAGTTTGAGAATGTGCAAACAGGGTTCTTTCTTATGATAGGTACTCACCCCACATGCTCTAGCACTTCGAATTTTTAAGAAACCCTTTCAATCCCTGTTGCAAAAAAAAAAACATATAAGTACCTACATTTTTATTTCTTTCTTATTTGCAAATTAGTTGGGCAAACGTCATCTAAAACTGTTCCAAATTTCAATTTGATAGCAGTAGTTCTTGAGATATCCAGCTGTGACAGACAAACAGACTGAGTCACACCATAAGGGTTCCTTTTTACCATTTTGGTACGGAACCCTAAAAAGGGAATGTAGGATACAAAAGCGAGGTCGAATTACAGCACTCGTATGGGAAACAGGCATGACCAAAAATTCGAATGTGACATCTACCAACACGCACTGGGCCCGCGTGGTACTATCGACAAAACTTAGGTGACTACTCATCCGCAAATATTTCATCCGCGGATAAAACGTTCTCCTTTTAACCCCTCAAGTGGTGGTGGAGTTTGGCTAATTTTAGACCCAAAACCCCCAGCGAGTGGGGAGGGTTGGGGGTTAGTTGCGAACCCCATAGGTTCACAACTACTGATGATAATATGTTTTCCATCGGATAATGTTTTTTTACGTTTATATATATGTGATCTAAGCTTATATACCTATTATGTAAAGTTTTGTCCTTTTGCACACTTGGGGTGCATTTGACACGCGGAGGGGGAGGGGGAGTTAGCTGCGAACTCCATAGGTTCACAACTAATGATGATTATTGGTTTTCCATCGGATGATGTTTTTTTACATTTATATATATGTGATATAAGCTTATATACCTAACAAAAAAAGGGTTTTTCTTATGCACACATGGGGTGCATTCGACACTTGAGGGGTTAAAATTGTAAGGCGACGAGTCATCCGCAAGTTCGGATGAGTCGTCGCATAGTTACGCCTTTACACCATAAAGTTGCTTTTTGTATACACTGATTCATTGAAAAAAATCTTGCCCCTATGGTCATTTGTTTTACTTTGTCTGTACAATTGCAGCTTGCAAGCAAAATTGTTTCAAAATTGGAAAGGCGTAACGTTTGTCGATGGTACATTACAGCCCACTCTCGAAGAGAGGAGGCCTGAGGCCTGTTTCCAGCCGTAGGCTGATTATGCCTCCACCTACAAACTGCCTTTTACTTACTGAACATAATTATTTTGGCAGTTTTAGATTTAATTAGACTATTTCTCAAAATTTGTGGGCTTCCAGTCCAGGGGGCCTACTCCCTAAGCACGAAGCCCGTAGTTTCGGCCTTCGTTACGGGCGTTTCTTAGTCCGTATCACCTACGGATGGATGATTTTATAATAAGTTAAGACTTAAAATATTAATAGAATGTGAAACTTATATAGGTACCTACTTACCGTCTAAAGTTGTCTCATAAATTAGATACTTATACATATATTTCCGAACTCTCTAGCCACATAAATATAAGCCATCAAAGGCTTCTGCGGTTTTTTAAAGTAATAATTTTGAACTCTGCGATACACTTTTTTGAACACTAATTAATAATAATAAAAAAAAAAAAAAAAATTGGTTCGGGGCCCGAACGAAGTATGAATGACAACATGATTTGCCAGTTGTCCCTACTCCCGATGTGTTGTTGCCCGTCCGAAAAATTTAATTTTTACACTTGTTTTAATGGATCGTAATGTCAGACGGACGGATAAACGGACGGACGGAAAGACGGACGGACTTAGGGAGTAGCAACTTGCAGCGCTAATGTCATTGATGGTGTCGCGACATACTTTAGGGTCAGTTCAGACCAAGCGGAAAAATCCTCGAGGAATTTACTGTCTCAACCAGATCCATGACAGTCGGCACGGCGCGCGGCGCGAGCTGGTGACAATTGTATACTTTAGGCTATGGCCGCTATGGTAATACGGTCCTATTTTCAATGGACCCAGTAAATTCCTCTTAAGATTTTTCCGCTTGGTCTGAACTGACCCTTACCTACATTACGGCTGACTCACTCATAATTATGTCGAAAGTATGCTTCGGGTGCTTGCTGACTGCAAGTTATAATAATATCTGGTTGAGACAGTAGTATCAACCAGATCCAAGACATTTTCAAAAACTCTTCTAGAAATATTAACATACTAAATCATATTAATCATACACGATACAATGGTACAGTCAGCGAAAAAAGTCGATGAATGCTTCAGGTTTTTAATTACCAAGCTAAATATTTAATTAAAATCGGAACAGAAATAAAATTAAAAGAATGTTAACTCCTAGCTATTTTAAGAAATGCTGAAACACAATGTATCTAATTTTTGTGTCAATTAAGACGTGATGTGTAAAAGTAGCAGTGTGAATCGACTTTTGTCGCTGACGGTACATAATAAAATTGGTAAAATAAAATAATGGTAAGTAAAATCTTTTTTCACAAAATTTTAATAAAAGTAGGTATACAATATGGAAATTGTTAATTGTTCTGAGGGGGCTTCGACCATTCCACATTGAGGATCAAGTGATCGTAACCATGACCGTTTAATGTTTGGATAGCTTTAGCAGCATCAGCACGGAACTTGAAGTGAACATACGCAAATCCTTTGCAGTGACCAGTGCTCTGAAACAAAACAGATGTCACATTTTATTATTATGCTTAATATCGTAACAGCATTGTACACTTCGATTTACGAATACCAAAATTATTAAATTAATTGAAAAAAAAACATTAATTGCCATCTTTCGTACAGCCACACACAGCGCCTCTATGTCATGCAGTCATGGTTATTTTAGGAGTGCAATGATATCACTGTGAAGGTACGGTTTATTGTACATTTTCAACATAAAGCCCTACAAAACACGCAACGGTGATCATGCGTCACCACGCGCTACATGTAGCATACAGCACACGCACACAGCAGCACGCGCATGTAGCGCTGTTTACATGTAAACAGTATATAGACATGACCTATCTTTCTATATGCCTGGAACGATTGTAAGAGCAGGACATCTAGGCGCACTTTTCGCCATCTGCACATAGCATAGCCTCATGCTGCAGGGTATATAAATCCTTGATACATACCTTCTCTTTAGCGAGGTACAGCTTCTGTACGGGACCGAAGCCCTTGACGAGGTCGTCAAGATCAGCCTCGACTGCGAAGTTGCTGAGGTTGGAAATGCGGATGGCCGTGATGTCATCGCGACGTGGGCCCGGCGGCTCGCGGCCGGTACCACGGCCAGCGCCTCCTTCGCGCAAGTATGGGGCCACGTATTTGTTGGTAGGTGTGGCTTTAGAATCTGTGAATAATAAGTATTGTGTCAAAAAAGATGAGATAATATTTTCAATATATGTATAATATTTTCTTAAAGCGGCCAATCTTTTAAATGTTTTCAGATGGCAAAATGCCTTTGGCCCATCTGATGGTAAGTGGTTACTGTTGCATTTGATCATCTGCATTAGTGGCATCGAAGCTGCTTTGCCATTCCAGAGATAATGCCAATAATACAAAATTAATCACATAATAATATATGTTTTGTATAAATACCAAATATTTTGTATAAAGACCACAGTATTCAACATTATGACAGAATATAATTGACATGAATACTACAAAAAAAACCCTGCTCTATATACAGAAGTACATAATTATAATGAATTAATATAATCCATTGTTTATCTCTTACCAATGCCTGCTGCCTTGCCAGCTTCATTAGCTTTAGTCTGAGCCATTTGAGTGTGCTTGAAGGGACAACTCAGGGTCCAATGGTCTCCCTGGCAGGTTCTGCACTTGAAGATAACACTGCTGCTTTGGGCCTGAAATAATACAAGCACATTAGGCAACTGTAACATTTACTTTAGATGATCAAATAACATTATATGCTTTGTATTTTAAGTAAAGTTATTTAAAACTTTGGATTTTACACAAATTATGCTTTACTACAGTTAATCTTAATTTTGACTTATCATAATTTTTTTTGTTTGTTACCCAGCTTAATTACATTGATCTGTTTTGTGAAATATAATGATAACTACGCTTGTCTGAACTTTAGGTGAAGAAAAACTATTATAAAACTGTTACCTTGAGACCATCCAGTTCACCATCATCAGGGCGCTGACTTTCTTCTTTGCTGGTAATAAACTGCATATAGACATCCTCAGCAACGTTGGTTGTAGCAGGATTTGGACCAGGTTTATCATTGGCAGAGTCACCAAATTTGCTCCAAGTTTTACGCTTCGCAATATCCTAAAATAATTATACATTATAAGAAACAGTTAAGTAAATATTATGTCAGTACTAGCTTTTGCCCGCGGCTTCGCCCGCGTGGATGTCGGAAAATATCCGGTTAGACTGGAAGCCGACCCCAACATAGTTGGGAAAAGGCTAGGCAGATTGATCCCTAACTTAAGAAATGCTGGGTTTCCCATACAAACTTTCATCCCCTTTATCACCCCTTGTAGGATTATGTTTTAAGACAAAAAGTAGCCCATATCCTTTCCCAGGATGCTATCTATAACCTTGCCAAATTTTATCGAAATCCGTGCAGTTTTGTAAATTTTAAAATCAACCCCTATTTTACCCACTTAAGGGATGATTTTTAAAAAACGCTGACCCGCATATTTTTTAACTTCTTACCAATAGCATAAATTTGTTATCCCTAACTTAAGAAATACTGGGTTTCCCTTACAAACTTTCATCCCCTATATCACCCCCTGTAGTACTATTTAAAAAAAAAATAGTACCCTATGTCCTTTCCCAGGATGCTAGATAAAGCCTTGTTAAATTTTGTCGAAATCCGTGCAGTTTTGTAAATTTTAAAATCAACCCCTATTTTACCCCCTTAGGGGATGATTTTTCAAAAACGCTGAACCGCATATTTCTTTATTGCTTATCAAAAGCATACATTTTAATTTTCACATCCCTAACTTAAGAAATGCTGGGTTTCCCATACAAACTTTCATCCCTTTTATCACCCCTTGTAGAATTATGTTTTAAGACAAAAAGTAGCCCATATCCTTTCCCAGGATGCTATCTATAACCTTGCCAAATTTTAACGAAATCCGTGCAGTTTTGTAAATTTTAAAATCAACCCCTATTTAACCCCCTTAGGGGATGATTTTTCAAAAATGCTGAACCGCATATTTCTTAATTTCCTACCAATAGCATAAATTTGTTATCCCTAACTTAAGAAATACTGGGTTTCCCTTACAAACTTTCATCCCCTATATCACCCCCTGTAGTATTGTTTTTGAAAGTAGCCTGTGTCTTTCCCCAGGATACTATATAAAGCCTTGCCAAATTTTATCGAAATCCCTGCAGTTTTGTAAATTTTAAAATCAACCCCTGTTTTACCCCCTTAGGGGATGATTTTTCAAAAACGCTGAACCGCATATTTATTAATTTCCTACCAATAGCATAAATTTGTTATCCCTAACTTAAGAAATACTGGGTTTCCCTTACAAACTTTCATCCCCTATATCACCCACTGTAGTATTGTTTTTGAAAGTAGCCTGTGTCTTTCCCCAGGATACTATATAAAGCCTTGCCAAATTTTATCGAAATCCGTGCAGTTTTGTAAATTTTAAAATCAACCCCTGTTTTACCCCCTTAGGGGATGATTTTTCAAAAACGCTGAACCGCATATTTATTAATTTCCTACCAATAGCATAAATTTGTTATCACTAACTTAAGAAATACTGGGTTTCCCTTACAAACTTTCATCCCCTATATCACCCCCTGTAGTATTATTTTTGAAAAAAATAGTATCCTCTGGCCTTCCCCGGGATGCTATATAAAGCCTTGCCAAATTTTGTCGAAATCCATGCAGTTTTGTAAATTTTAAAATCAACCCCTATTTTACCCCCTTAGGGGATGATTTTTCAAAAACGCTGAATCGCATATTTCTTTATTTCTTATCAAAAGCATAAATTTTAATTTTCACATCCCTAACTTAAGAAATACTGAGTTTCCCATACAAACTTTCATCCCCTATATCACCCCCTGTAGGATTATTTTTGAAAAAAAAAGTAGCCTATGTCCGTCCCCAGGATACCATCTATAGCCTTGCCAAATTTTATCGAAATCCGTTCAGTGGTTTAGGCGTGAAAAGGTAACAGACAGACAGACAGACAGACAGACAGACAGACAGACAGACAGACAGACAGACAGACAGACAGACAGACAGACAGACAGACAGACAGACAGACAGACAGACAGACAGACAGACAGACAGACAGACAGACAGAGTTACTTTCGAATTTATAATATTAGTATGGATTATTAATTGGAGCTTCAACTGTCATGTTAGAAACACAATAAAATTTCTATTGGTACCATCCTCTACGAGGCTGATCAACAGCTGAGAGGTAAGTACTGTGGGCTGCATCAATTGGGTACCCCAGTTGAATTAAAATTTTGATACAACTGGGGTACTCAATTGATGCAGCCCACTGTACATAATATAAATGTCAAACAGTAAACATCTGCCTGTACACTACAATATGATTGTATTTAGGGACTAAGACATGCCATAAATACCTGCTGATATTATAATCCTAATTATCTTGCCCATGTACTAACCCCAGATATACCTGATTTACTTAATCAGAAACTCTTTTGTATAATTTATTTTGTATGTTGTAAAAGAGACAAAACAATAATTTCATTAGAGCTAGCAATTTTAGTAACCCTGACTTACTTAACATTTTGAATTCATAAAAATTAGAAACAATATACTGCATGTCAATAAAACTGAAAAAGTCAAAACTAAACACACTGACACTGACTAAATACTAATAAGTCATTACATACCTTTGATACCACACGTTTTTCAATTTTGTAAGTACGGACAATCTTGACTTTCTTGTTGTCATTGTCATATTTGTATTCCGTTACAATCTTCAATCCATTTTCAACAACTTCAGATGGTGGTGGTAGGGCTCCCTGATCGATCTCAACCTCATCAGCCCACGAGGACTGGATTTCATCAGCTACAGGCATCTGTAAAATGTTCATAAAAATATTTGTGATAACTGTAAGTACCCCATACTCCAAACAAATTGATAAAATGTATATACTATTATTACAAAAACGTTTAAGTAAGTATAATAGTGTGTGTATGCAGTTATGTTCAGGGTCTTTTAGCTATCAAAATGCATTTATGGCTTAAAATTCTGGCAAAAAGTACATTTTTCATGCATTTTTCATGAATAATTTATGATCAGTAAGTAGGTATGGGACATTTTCCTCCTGTAACATTTAAATCCTTATTATTCTGAGCTTTGTAATAAGATTATCACATCAGGTTGGTTTGCCAATTATGGATAGTAACCATATCTGTAACTCCGGGATAAAATATACGAATAAGGAAATACCAGCCAGTGTATGTAATGAAATGACGATAGCAGAAATGCAACCACGAAACGAAAACCTGACTTTTGTTGGTTAGAAAACGTGAACGTATTTATGATGATAGGTAATTCTTTTTCAATATTATTTATTTATTACTTACGGTTTATTTCTGGTATTTATATCACTTTGTAGAATATTTCAATATTCTTTTAAAGTTTTTCAAATTATTATATTTGACAGAAGAATGACGAATCGTGATCCCCCACAGAGGCTCCCCCTTCAAAAACCACAGAGCATACAACACAGTCAACACACTCTAGAGTCCACAGACTACTTAGGGATAGAGTCTGTCAACACAGCTGTCAACCGAGTCGTGTCCACGTAGACAGAGAATTCTATAAACCGCTGGATACTTCCTTGGCATTCACACAAGCACAAGAAAAAGAAGAACATATTAACGTCACTAGCATAGAAAAGAGACAGAGTAAAAATATTTGCCCTTTATCGCGTGCCGGCTATGACCAAAGAGTAAAGTAAGTATCTATGACCATCGATGTGCGCAACAAGTTTGACGTTTATGGCGGCTGCAGATTGAAATACAATTGTTTAATATTGAATACATCGAGATTATACACAAAATATTACCTTTTCGTGCTCAATTCTGTATTATTACATTTGTGCAAATGTGCAAAATGGTAAAGTGCAGTGCAATAAACTCTAAAAGTGATAGTTTGATGAAGATTTCCGGATTGTCCTTTCACTAGTAAGTATTCTATCTTTTTATGTATTCGATCGCTTTGTGTTCTGCTATTTCTAATCAAATAGTGGCAGTAATGTACAAACACTACAAACTAATTTGTATATTGTGTTAAATCTCATAAAATCGTGATTTGCGCAATATTTTTATTTTCTTACCTCGAAATTCAGTGTTGCCACTTTTTGATGGGGAATTTACCATTTAATATGGGTAAAATTAATTTTGAAAGCAATGGCTATAAAAAAATATTTTATTGCAGACCTTGATCCATTGATATTAGTACTACACATTCTTATAAGCTATGTTAGTAACAAACGTAATAAAAGTTTTTAATTCATCTGCACTCACCATTATGCCCCTCATTGGGTACATGTTGTGCATGTATAAATGCGTCATAATGGTGCAGCACGGCTGTACACTGATGATCTTCTGAATGTCGTTGAAGCTCCCACGTACTCTGCGCATCATAGAAGCATTCTTTTTACGCAATATGCTATTGAAACCATCAGTATGTACTTCGCCAAACATACCTGATGCACTGCAGTAACGTGGAAGCCTCAACAACATCCTGAAAGTATTGTTATACTGAACTCTGAAGACGTCGTATGCCGTCTGCGTCTATCGTACCCACAGAGTGCACATGTACAAAGATTGGCAATATCGAGTTATTTTTACTTCTGGTGTACAACGTGTAAACCTGCGGGCCAACATATTGCATACTATATAGCTACTACCATAGGTACTATAAATATATATATCACTTAAAAATCTTGAAACTAAGCAAGATCACTGGTAAAAATTAAAGGTAATGAAAAAAAATCTTATTAAACTTGCAGATTTCCAAATAAACTCGAAGTAAGAAACATGTGGATTGCTGCTACTAGGAGTTCCAGGATTGAGGTGTGAGCAGTATGTAGCTACTATAAAACTTCCTTTTGCTGGGTACGTCTCTCAATGACTTGAATGTGCCCTGGCGGTTGAGAGTAGGTCACTCAAATGTCTCGCTGCTGGTGGCGTAAGTGTCAGATCATCAAAATGGTTGAGCTAATTGGTGCTGATCCATGCGTCATGTTCGTGAACGGGCGCCGTCACTTGGGACTGGCTTCTTAGCTGCCACGGCTTATTTTTAATTTTTAATTTAGTTGTTTTTAGATTTTATATTTTTATTACGGACGCTTTTAACGTGCACGTCTGTCTACATTGTTCTCACATGTATATTTTCAAAATGAACGATAGGTATAGCCAATATTTTGTAAAATATTTTGATTTAAAAGAGTGTTCGTGGAGTTTCTTGCCCATTCATCTCCATAGGGACCTACTACGCTTTTATGGGCAACTAGCTTCATCTTTCTGACTGACCGACCCCTTGACAATTCAAAAGTGCCTGTAATATTTTGGTTTATTTGAAATAAATGCTTTAAGTTTGAGTTTGAATAAAACATTGCAGTCGCATCATTACTCATATTTTTTATTTCTCATCATGGAAACATGAAATACAAACCTCATTTAAAAAATCTTATTTTATGAAGAATATTGGGTAAAATGTACATCACTTGGTAACCCTAAATAAAAGATGTACTTTTTTTCTGTCCCTTTCGACGGCACGGATTCCATGAGTCTATAGAATTCACTGTCTTCGCGTGTCCACGACCATTTAGCTGATTTCTTATAATGGCAATACTATCTGTCAAACGGATTGTCACAACTTCTGTTCTACTAAGCTACAGCATTTTGATACTTTTAGCTCAATTATTTAATTTGTATTAATGGAAATTTAAAGAAGAATGGAAAATAAATATATTTAATGGATAAATGCACAGATCACACTATTCATGTGAAAACAAAGGATAACCGATACGGAGTTGGAACCCTTCATCATTTTTGTGCGTCATGATACTGACAGTGATTTTTCTTATGAAGGCATTGAATTTCTAGATTCTGATTTTAGTTCTAATTGTGACTAATAAATACCTACATTGAAATGCACTTTTTTAAGAAATTTTTTATCTACAAAAATTCAAGTATCAAACATGCTTTCAGCGTACTAGTTATATCAGTGTTGACACATGTAAGATTTTTATTTTTGGCCTCCTTTTTCATTGGACACGACTCGCTTGACAGACTCTGACTTATCTTATAACCATTGAGATATAAACCTATGGAGATGCCATAATTCTACTATAGGAATATGTAACTACCTTCCACATTACATTACCTAACATCGTGGACGGTATATGAATAAATAGATCACTAAATAATATTAATGAGACAAGGACACAATAATTGTAGTTAGAGTTAACGAGACAGGCATGTGTCTTAACACACTATGCTGAAGTTACGCGACCGAAGTTCGGCATGGTTACTCCTGCAATGCTGTTTGAATTACTGACGATACACTATGCCGAAATTACGTTGCGTTCTAGCGTACAGCCGAACTTCGGTTGGGGCGTAAGTTCAGCGGCAATTCGGCGGCAACGTTTTCTGTGGAGCACACATTATACGCGACCGAAGTTCGGTTCGATTGCCGAAGAAGATCCGGGCCAGAGAACAGCGGGAGGCAGGCATGCCCGCGCCCCGCATGTCCGCCCCACGGTGCTATAGCTTAAGGCGTGGTGTTATCCCAATATTTACAAAAAATGGTTTCTTGGGTTGTCGAGTATGACGTAACCACAAATATCATTTTAAATTTTCAACCTTATTTCAAGCCAACTAATGGTGACAATAGATTAAGCGGTTGTTTGCCGTTTAAAATGTAGTCAGTCCGCGCCTTAAGCTGGGCACTCACGGTCAGTTCATTTGGATTAAACAAATGGATCAACCACCAAAATACTTGCATAGGAAATTGATTCGAGTTGCCATGTAAATAAGGAGCATAATTGTATCAGCGAAAAGTTCAAAGTATTTTTATTTGCAAATACGAAAGTGCTCCTTATTTATGTAACGACATGGCTATATTTCCTATTCAAGTATTTATGCACGACAGCGTTCAAGACATTGAAGTTCCGCAACTGAATTTCCGTCGCGTAAGTTCGGCACTTATGGTGTGTCATATCAGCCGAACACGTCGGAGCGTAACATCAGCCGTGGAACTTCGGTCGCGTAACTTCGGCATAGTGTGTTTAGGCACTGTAGTGGACATATTACATTTCCTCTATTTCCTTCGCGTGTGCAAACTTTAAGCCGACGTTCGCACGGACGAAAAATATCGCGCAGATTTTTTTCGCGCACGGGGTTTTCAACACGCAAGTTAGCGCCGAGAGTTGAAAATCCAGTGCAAGATAAAATCCCGCCCGTTGGCTTAGTCTGGTCCCAGTTCTACAATTTAGTAAACTAATACCCGACCGACTACATTAGATAGTACCAGTTAACAAGTGACTGTCAAAGAATGTCATTGGCGCCGATTCTCTTGTCACAAATGCCTCTAAACTAGACTAAAAATCACTAAAATTTAGTTTATTCCTGTCAAACAACGATTTCCCATTCTGAAATTGATTAAAGTGACACAACTTAACTAAATTTTAGTTTGACAGCACTAAGATTGTACTGAGATTATAATTTAGTGAAAATGGCAATTTTGCTATTCTGAATTTGACGTTTTTTCACCTAAAATTTTGATTGTCAAACTAAATTAGACTATTTTTAATCGCGATTAAAAAGGTGTGGAATAAGATTAGTTGTCATGACCTAAAATTCACACCAACACCTTGACTTCAAGTGCAAAAACAGTACTGTATTTTTTTTTTCTTTTCCACATATCTCGAAAACGGTGTGTCCTATCGCAAAAATAATGAAAATTTGGCCCCCCTTTATAAAATCCTTAAACCCGTAACCCTCAACACGTAGGTACCAAAAAAAAATCCACAAAAACACGTTGAATCTGCCCCCTCCCTGCCCCCCTCCAGTTCTAAAAAATATCTGACACGGTAACGGCGGCGATGTCGGATTGTCTGTAAACAAAATATGACAAGCCTTCTCACTTTTCATAGTGATTTCGCAAGTTCCAATTAAAGCCACCGGGTCAAATATACTACGAGCACTATACCACGCGGAGTCACGATTGTCAAACTCAATTTTAGTTGTGTCAAATTTTTTTCTAAATTTAGAGGTTTTTTTTTGCAGAATAGCTCTAAGATTCTCATAGAAAAAAGTAAGGAATTTTAGTGATAGTTTAGTTAGTTTAGTTCGGTGTACAACAGAATCGGCACCACTATCTATCGATATACGCTGATGGCTAATTTATACACGTTGAGTTATAATGTACTACGTAATAGAGGAGACGCTTCAACTCAATTGTTTGTAACACGAGTTAGAGCGCGCGCACACTATTAGAGCTTTTAAATGCTCTAAGTTGGCAGCATGGACCTAATATACAAACTGGACTGAGCTCTCATACCAAAAACACGAGCAGAGAGAGATATGTCACATGAGGCAGTTATCTCCTTCTAATAGGGTGACCAAACATTTTTATGACAAACAGGAAAATTCGTTTATACAGAGATAATTTGCGTCCGGTTGACCATAAGTGATTTCAAATTATTGTTTGTATTACAAACATTTTGTAATTAAATAATATAAAGAAATAGACCTTTTTCGAAAGCTCCTTTATGAAACTGAACATTATTGTGTTCTGTGTCGGTGTTGAATCGTGTACCTACCCATGTTTTGAGGCAAGAAGGAAGGACTACAATATTGGTGAGATTCGTCTTGTGGCGAATCATCAAATTTGATCACGTAGGTATACGTGGCTTATGATGAAGTAGGCATGTAGAATCTCGTTCTGGGACCATGGTACTTTCTTGCTCTTTTTTCGTTTACTCTACAGAGCTGGTTTGGGTAAGTATGTAATTGAAGCAAAGGGAACTAAAATGATTCTGGAATTACATCCAACCATATTTGTTGAATTTCTTCTTTGGATGGAAAGCTGTAAACTACTTAAAAATAATGCTATTTCAATCATGCGATACATAAGTACAAATTGTATTTATTATACGCCTCATATTAATAGTTTTAATCAGAAATACACTACTTATAGCTTTTGTAGACAGAAGACGCTAAGTCTTCTGTCTACAAAACGTCTAGAGCATGGTTACACAGGTTACACTACTTATACTCAAAATTGTTATTATTTAGTACCTAACAATTTTAAGTCTTTTATCGAGATTTATTTAAATCTTTGTTATTCCTTACAAGTTCCTTACCTGTGAAATTAAATGCCACAACCAGCATAACATTCACTTTTACATTTCTTGATGCAACACTTTCTCACCATTTTCGCTATATAAATTGAAAAAAACCGCCATGAAACCATTGATGTCAGATTTCAGTGTTACCAGAGTAATTATATGATAGCTACCAAACATTAATCAAAATTATATTATTTTGATTATTTTACTCATGGAGCTTACTTATAAAATTATTGACTATGATATACAGATTGTAAACCTATAAATAAAATTATTTAAAACTAATCTAAATGCTAAAAAAAAATATACGTAACTTATTTTACCTACTTGTAGTTGGTAAAATTTTCTACCATCTTTATCATTTTTATCTGTTGGCAATTGAGCAAAAGGGACACACTCCACAACTCGGGGCCTCTCTCTCGGCTCGTTTTGCCTCAGCTAAGATATCCTATCAAAAGTAAACCTAAACTGCAGTCATTAAGGTTAATTTTTGTATGATACGATTTTTGGAGAGCTCAGTCCTGTTTATATAGTATATTAGGTCCATGGTTGGCAGTATATGAAAGAATGTCATTGTAAATTCTATCGACGTTGAAATTTAGGGGTACATCACTAGTCAGAATAAAATGAATGACAACCTACAAAACGAAACGTCTTCTGTCCTTCTCTAACATCATAGCGGCTCCATAAGTCAAAATTAAACAAATATATTGAGTTCAGTTGCTATTTTAGCATAGTTATTGACGGTTATTGAGGGTTGGCCAGGCCAACAGACCACTGACGTATAAATCATACGTCAGTGCAACAGACACAGATCCACAGACTACTTATGGATACTACGTATCACTATCACTACTGGTGACTTAATCTGTGGTTGGAGTAATATCAAAGAGTAAAGTAAGTATAGAGAGAAAGAGTGGCAACTCTGTGGTAAAATTTGCATGTATGGAAAGTGCTGCCACCATACGTTTGGTGGGTGAACTAAGGGTCTAATGTATACACATACCTACCTATGCATACTGAGTAGGTACTCATAGTATGCATACCAGCTATAGCTATAGGTAGGTACCTATCTATATAACTATCGTACGAGTTTATAAATTATGGGCAATCGGGTTATAATATAATTTTAAAAACACGTATGCAGTTCAGGAAAATGTCCGTTTATTATTACCAATCAATCAGTCTTGAATGTGGGATCAAAATGGTGATCACTGCTTTTGTTCTTTAAAATCTTCATACAATCACTTTCTCTAACCTCGCCGCCAACAGCCGCTATCCAAGCAGTGAACAAATCGGGCCTCGTAGTGGTTGTCAGGGTTTGGGAACCGGTGAAGAGGTAGGTACACCGTATGCCACTGAAATTGGAATGAAATTAATGAATAGCAGACGGCTAAATAAAACTTTTTCTTACTTTTATTAAAGGTACGGTACGGTAGTAAACACTTACATAAAGCATCACAGCCAAAAATACAATATCTTCTTGGGGGTTCACTCATTCTTGGGAGTTCGTTCAAAACAACTAATATGACTAATGAACATTGCTAACGAAAAACAAAGTATAACAATAATAGGAAATAATAAAAACAAAACTCAACAAAACAAATAACAGAATTAACTGAGATAAACTCGAAATGCGCATCAACAACGTCGGGAACGAGTTGACAATGGCCGAAAATCCCACAGATTAGATAGCTAGAAAATCCGAAATGTTTTTATGACAAGCAAGACAAGATGGCTGCCAAGTTTTGTTATCACACCAAACTCCAGATGTCGCTGTCATCTATGGAAATTGATGACAGTGTTATGTGTGCCCCCCCTGAGTAATATTAAATTGGCGTGCTGGATTGTTGGTGTTATTTAGTGATTGTGAGTAAAGATAAAAATAATAAACTTTGCGAGCTCGAGCGCTAGAATTCTGAAAATCTCATGTTGTAGTGTGTGTTTTTTTATTGAACAACAAAAGTATTGTTGTTTTGTATTTCGTAAGTTGCATGCTGTTATTTACTGTACTGATTTAAGTAACCATTGAAGTGGAATGATGTCAAAACACTTGTGATAAACTTGTTTGCAAGTTGCAACCCTAAAATAAATTAATACCATCCAATCCAAGTTCCAAGTAAGCTCTTCTTGCATTTTGTTGACTGGTCCTGTTGGCTCAAAAAACTAGCTTTCAAAATGTTACATTGTTAGAGGTAAACTGTGATACATTCTTTTAATTCAATTAAGTTTGCAATTAGCTAAAAAGCTTAAAACAGTTATTATCACCTAGCAGTATCACACAAACCAAGTACTTATCAATTTAACATTTATTGCTCTCATTAAACAATGTTTTTCTGAAAAGCTTTCACTAAGTAATAATAAATTATTCAGATTTTTAATAAAGACTATTCATTATAACATCAGTCATTCAGATGATTAAGTTATTCATTATTATTTAATAAAATTTTAAATACCTAATAATAAATAATAAAATAATAATAAAATTTAAATTAAAATATAATATCCTAAACTAACTAAAACTATTAATAAACTAAATTATGGTGTTGAAAAATTCCGAAATTCAGAAACTTTATTTTTCCAGGTGCCACCTAATTAAGGATGTTGCGCTTTCTGAGCAGGAGAGGGCGCTCATCAAGTCAAAACCGCAATAAACAAACCCAGAAGGCATCAAGCAACAAAAATTTGATACAATGCAAAGTACTACTACTTGATGACACAGATTTGTCTATCAATCTATCTAAAAAGGCCAGTGCAAATGACCTTTATGAGCAAGTTTTTTACTCTCTAGATTTAATTGAAAAAGATTATTTTGGACTGCAGTTTACTGATACCCATAATGTCAAACATTGGTTGGATCCCACTAAAACCATTAAAAAGCAAGTCAAAATAGGACCACCTTACACTTTACGACTAAAAGTTAAATTTTATTCATCTGAACCCAATAACTTAAGGGAAGAATTAACTAGATATCAGTTCTTCTTGCAATTAAAGAAAGATATTTTAGAGAGCAAACTTGAGTGCCCACACTCTACGGCTGTTGAATTAGCTGCATTAGCCCTACAGTCTGAACTAGGAGATTTCGATGAAAATGTTCACACTCCCGCAACTGTGTCAGAGTTTAGATTTGTACCTAATCAAACTGAAGAAATGGAGATCGAAATATTAGAAGAGTATAAGAAATGTAAAGGTCTAACCCCTGCACAAGCTGAAGTTAACTATTTGAATAAAGCAAAGTGGCTTGAAATGTATGGTGTTGACATGCACATTGTCTTAGGCAAAGATGGGTGTGAGTATCACTTGGGATTAACTCCAACAGGCATTCTAGTCTTTGAAGGACCTCAAAAAATAGGTTTATTCTTCTGGCCTAAAATTAGTAAGTTGGATTTTAAGAAAAAGAAACTTACTCTTGTTGTGGTTGAAGATGATGACCAAGGGCGAGAACAAGAGCATACCTTTGTGTTTAGACTACATAATGAAAAAGCTTGTAAACATCTTTGGAAATGTGCTGTGGAACACCACACTTTCTTCCGCTTGAGAGCACCAGTGAAAGGACCTTCAGCACGACAAAACTTCTTCAGAATGGGTTCTCGATTCCAATACTCTGGTAAAACTGAATATCAGACCACTCAGCAAAACCGTGCCCGACGTACGGTCCAGTTTGAAAGGCGACCAAGTCAACGATTTGCGCGTCGTCAGAGCCATGTGCTGAGGGAACGAGAGAAACAGAGTGTAGTAAAACCAGAGACTGCTCCATCTGAGGCAGCTAATGATCTTCCTAGCACTTCATCTGATACAACAGCAGTTCTAGTACCAGAGATTGATACTTTATCAAGAAAGAGTAGTGCTAAATCACAGAAGTCAAGTCTTATTGATACTGAGTCCAAGCCTGAGATTGGTGAACCTTCAACAAAGAACCTTCTCAATGAAGAACCAGCTGAAGAAGTGTTGATGTCGAAAGATGATGCTATTAGTAACAAAGTGCTATTCAAAATGGATAAATCACTAAATGAGGAAAAGAAGAGCAATCTGACTCAACTTGTGATTAATAAACCTGCTTGCAGCTGTTCACCTGTTACAGAATCAAATCCACTGAATGATCTCCTTATGAGCTTAGTTAAAGAAAAACTTAACAATGATGAATCCAAAAATGAAGCAAAGAGAGATCAGTTGGATTCAGCAAGTGACAAAGAAGTCCCTAACAATCAAACAAAATGTTATCTTTCATCTACTAAAGCCCTGCCACCTGGCCAATTAAAATGTAATAACATTTTGAAAGCTAGAGAAAATGAGGTGAAGGTAATAAATGAGTCCACTAACATAAACCTGGCCATACCATCTACTCCTTCACCAAAAATATTGAATGAGCCCTCAAATCCCATCAATTCGCAATATGTATCAATTGTAGTGGTGGAGCCACCTCATAATCAAGCAAAATTGGCATCTCCTAAGTCTCTAGAGAAAAAAGAAGATGTCACTCCCAAGGTGCAACCTATATCATCTCTGTCACCTTGGCTTGTCTCTTCCGAGCCAAGCTCACCTTCAGGCATTGGGGAAAAGGAAATTACAATAATTCATCGTAAGTCTGTTATTACTACACAACTGTAGCTAAATTTAGTAGATTAAAAAAAAAAACAAATGAAAAATGACAATGCAGTGTAATAATATTGCATGATTTGCTTTTAAAATAATTGAATTATTATGTAGTGCCTTACAAAATCGCCTATTTTTTAAAAGTAAGACAAAAATCTGAAAAAAAAATATCATTTACTTCTAGTTGAAATAATTTAGCAGATATCTTCAATATTTTCCCTCATTGGAAATTATTGAGACTGCATGTATGTGCAAACTGTTATTTGGTCAATTAGTCCGTCCAAAGTGTGTTATATTATAACCAACTGGTTAAACCTAGAGTAAACTGGTTTGCCCAAAATACATTCGCATGCTGTACATACAAGATGTAACTTACATAACGCACAACCTCTTAAGGGGTCATTGTACTCATAATTATGAACAAGTTTTACTATGGGACAAACAAAACCTTAAATATCGAAAAAAAACAGTTGTTCCCTTTGTTCGCAAACAAAAAAAAACCTTTTTCCCATAGTAAAACTTGTTTATAATGATGAGTACAATGGGTACACTACATAGGTAATAGGTAATAGGTAATACGGGCTGGTATCCGCAACTCCACGACAATGCGCGTATTTTGCGTATGGGTGGGAAAATCGGTTATTCGATCCACCCCAGCTCCTCAAAGAAGGCCAGCAGCGCCTTGACATTACTGACAACCTCTCGGATGGTACCTGGGTTACCGAAGTACTTTGCCCTGTATGCGGCGACAACCGGGCAGTTTAGAAGCACATGAGCTGCTGTCTCGTCGTCCTCCATGCAGGCCCTGCACAGCGGACTGTCTGTGACTCCTATGACAAAGAGGTGTTTATTAAATGACCCATGGCTAGTTAAAGCAGCTGTAACTGTACGCAGCTGTTGTTTAGTTAGTCGACGAAACTGTTTCGTGAGGCGGCCATCAATTGTAGGGAGTGCTTCCCTAGCCTGCCTACACTCACCTTGGTCCGACCATAGCTTGTGATGCTGGTCCCTGGTACGTTTCCTTACCAGAGTGCGCAAGTCCCCGAAGGGGAGCGGCACTATGGGTTCAGGTCCCACTGGTGCCATGCTCGACCCCCTTCTGGCAAGTTCGTCGGCTGCGTCGTTGCCTAGCGAGCCGCTGTGTCCCTTGATCCATTGAATGGTTATATTATTGAGTCTACCCACCTGGTTGAGACGCTGGTGGCACTCGTATATTAGCCCGGAGTCCACTGTGTGAAATACACTACATAAATACGAAAAACTTTATTCCGTCAGTCACAAGTAGGTACTAATTTCGAAATACCGAGTTTCATAATTCCGAATGGTTCAAAATTCCAAATAGTTATAACAACCCCGACTTATCATTACTACTATTTTTATAATTCCTAAATTTCAATATTCTTAACGTTTATAATTACTATTCTCAAAATACCGAGTTTCAATAGATCGAATAACAAAATGTCCGACTTAATGATAATTCGAAACATCAAAAATACGAATTCCGATTATTAAAATACCGATTAATAGAATTCCGAAAGAAAAACGCCTTGTAAAACTGTAACCTAACCTAAACGAAGTGATTCCCCAACAATACATAGGGGAACGTGCAAGCAGGCATGCAGCATGCAAGCAGGCATCCAGCATGCAAGCAAGCAAGCAGGTATGCAGCATGCAAGCAGGCATGCAGCATGCAAGCAGGCATCCAGCATGCAAGCAAGCAGGTATGCAGCATGCAAGCAGGCATGCAGCATGCAAGCATACAACATGCAAGCAGGTATGCAGCATGCAAGCAGGCATGCAGCATGCAAGCAAGCATGCAGCATGCAAGCAGGCATGCAACATACTCATTGTTTCTATCACGTCTCCGGAGCTGCGGGGCTTAGGCGGCCCCACGCGAGCTTATCGTCGCAGATGGTTTTAACGCTCACCACCGCAGCTTCGGCTAGCCAGCCTCAGTCGCGGTGGCGGGCCTTCAAACCACCTGCTCCTCAGCTCGCGGGCCGCCCCACCCCTCCGCGGCTACTCGGTTTTAAATTACACTCTAGTATAGGGCAGACAAGAATGCGTGAAGTCGGTTTTGCAGCGATTCGTTTCTGTCACTAAATGTAGCACAACAGTTTCAGATTGTTGACTTTTTATGACCGTATTTTAATTTAATATTGAAAATGCTACCACGTCACCGGCTATACCTATATTTGTAACCAAATAATATTCCGTAAAATGTTGTTTCAGTGTGGTGAAAATTATGGCAAATAAATCATTTGGATAATGAAAAAAAATCTAATAAATAAATGTAAATCGGCGAAATATAGTTAGGTAAAATAATACCTATGACACATCTAAAAAAACAAAATACATCACACACACACAAAAAAAAAACACACACACACAAAAACACATCACATCTAAAAATATATGTCAAATAATGCATATAGCAAAAAAGACGTCGGTCAATAGTTTTCGCTAAAACGAAATTCGAACAAATAAAATTCAGAAAAGTGATTCAGAATCCTAATTTTAGTAGTTTATTCGAAGTATTTAAAATCGGAATGTCGTTTTTCGGACCGAGAACCCATCGAGCATTTGATTCTTCGAACGTATGAAAAGCGGAAAAATAACAAATCACATTTACGACTTTCGGTAAAATAAATTTACTAAACATTATAATTCTTAGGTATTATGAAATTCGGACTTTTGAAAATCGGAACATCGAAATTCGGAATAAAATATTTCGGAGTATTTGGGTGTTCCCGAGTACAATGACCCCTTAAGAGTTTGTGCATAAGTTACACCTTGTATCATTTTATGAGGAATAAATTGGAAAAATTTTCGCTTTCAAAGTTTCGACGGAAACCTAAAGCGAGATGATGCCTTTATTACCACAATATATTTAACAATATGGGTCAGCAGGTTTCATTCCGCTTGGGTGTACTAAGTAGATATCGATACTTATATGTATTATGTACCTTCATACTTGAATATTTCCATGTACTTAACTATTGTACTTAGCATTTTATCGAGACATTTGAGAATATTGTATTCTCTTAGCAATGAGTCTGAGCTCTGAGCATAATTATTTTTAAGAGAAATTATTCTTGACAAATTAATACTTAACCTAGTATTTTTATATATAGAGATGAGGTATCTATACATTCCTTTTATTTACTTATATAATTATGTTAAACATAGACAGATTTTTTTCTAATCAGTGCAACAATTTTATTTTTTGATAAAACCCGTTCCACGAGGTTACTTCCTCGCATATGTAAACAATTTGTACATTAACAATACTGAGAAGTAAAACTGAAATATGCACTGATTAAAAAAATATCCTGCATAAAATAGTGATAATATTTTTGATGCCGTCCATAGTCAATCATTCTGTAACAACTTATATACTTAGCATTAAGTACAACAAATCAGTATTAGGAAATGAAACAACTAGCAAGATAGGTGCCATAGTTTATAAACTTGCCATTCGAAATGCTCTCAGAACCATAAATTAATTCGATTTTTAAATCAAGATGTGTGTCTATTATGTGTATTTTAACATGTTACACAATATAAATATAAGTAATTCTCTATTAGTTGGTATAAGTACCTTACCTACAGTATAAACTGGTTAGCACAGGAAAATACCATTGCAATAAATTAATATTTAAACCTCATTGATTTGATTTGCATTAATTTACATGTCGTTAGCTAAGCATTTACTTAAAAAAACCAGAAATTGTTTCTTTCTTTTTAGGAACATTTGGAATTGATGATTTTATTACAGAGATCTAATGTAGCCAATCATAGGTAGAAACAAGTCCAATGAAGTGTTTTTTTTTTAAGTATATTCAGCTTTTTTTCAATGTCTTAGAATTTTACGGTTACTATATGCTTAGGTATTATTTTAATATAATTATGTTGATACTATATTAAGACTTATATATTACAAAAATATCGTGCCAATTAACGAATATTACAAGGTGCTTGGGTACAATATTATAATGACCGATTAATATAAATTGAATCTTGATGAATAGTTACATCAACTGTTTATCGTAAAATTTAGAATTATACATAGTTAAGTCTGCAATCAAAATGTACAAAGCAGTCACAACACTATGACCAATGATAATATTTTTAATAATAATAATTGTATCTATCAATATATGTTACAGACAGCTAATAGCCGAAGTGCGGCTACGGCTAGGGTAAAGTTACGGCTAATAGCCCAAGTCCGGCTACACCTATGGTAAAGTTAAGGCTAATAATTGCCGAATTACGGCTACACCGAGGGTAAAGTTAGGGCTAATAGCACAGATTAATACAGATGGGACACTGCAAAATCATTTAAATAAAAAATGACTCTTGCAACGACACAATAAAGTGCAATTCAGTTCGCAGAACGCTAATTACCTACAGTTATATTCACCTACACATTGCCTCTTTCTATCGCGTAACTCTTATACCTTCGGCGCGCGGCAGTCCTACTGAATTAGCCCCCTGGACGGGGTCCGCCGTGTACTAGTAGCTTCATACCTAAACTGCGGAGTGTTCCATCTGTGCTAATAGTCGGAAGTGCGGCTACACCTAATGTAAAATTAAGGCTTATTAGTCTAAATATGGCTACGCACCGAAGATTTCGTGAGTGAAATTAGTTGTATGTAGCTCATTAAAGTCGTTGATAAGGCAAGTGTTACCGCACTTTGGTTCATAGATGTACCTACCGGATGCTAGCATGTGCCTATTGCTTCTTACAAGTGTAAATTAAAAAGTTTCCGACCTTCACAGCACACAGTCATATCAAAAGTATGTACCGGACTTTATAATGTATTTATGTACAGACGCCAGCAGGTAAAGCCTCCCGAAACTGTCAAATTTTCCCAACCAACCTTGAACCTAATGCTTTAGCAATAAAGATGAAAATCTATTGAAGTTTGACAGATTGTAGTAGCTTGATGTGCTGGCGTCTGTACCTACACAATTAAATATATGATGAGTTTACGCGGTTTGCTGTTGCACGCAGGGGAAGTATTATCTACTATCTCTTTAATTTAATTTAGATAGGTAGCGCGCAGTTTTTAATGCGTTGGCGTTGTTCAGACTTCAGATAGAAGCGGTTTCGGACAGTTTGACATTATATTAGACAACTAGATTCTGCCCGCGACTTCATCCGCGTGAAATTTCTTGTTCCCCCGAGCCACCGCGTCGAATCGCATCGCCCGCCCGCAGTGGCGTGCACAGAGATTTCAGACAGGGTATGCACGGTTAAAATAAAATAAAAAACTTAAGTACCAATTTCAGCTTCTTTCGGTCGGAGTCCCACCAACTAGATACCCTACCCAGTACCTAGTTACCTACATACCCGACTCTTACCACACGGCGCCATTGGCTTCGCATGGCGTTTGTTTGCGACCACCACAAATATCTAAATTATTTAAATCTGAACATCCGTTTCATGTAGATCCAAATAAATAATTTTTATGTTGATTTGGAAATAAAATGCAAGGTAAACAATACAATATGTTTGTGTGTACACAACCGTTAGCTGTTAGCCAGTAACAATTATCATAATACTTTTTAAGTAAATAACGAGTAAGTAGCATTAGCTTTTTTTTTTGTGATAAACCAATCCCCGGATACACACGGACCCCTTTGCAATCAATTTAACATCTTATAGTATAATGTACTCTGTGTTCTTCCTCAAAAGATAGCGTCGAAAAAGCGGCAAATTTTAATTTATTTGAATGAACACACTTGGCCAGCACAGCTGTCACGGGTATAATTTTTAGTTTTTTACAATAAACTTACTAAATAATTACTTATACAATCACTCACTTCCGCCCAGAAATACAACCGAACAATGATATTAAATCAATCGAAACAATAAATATGTCGAAAAACATAGCAATTACGAACTAATACGAACAAATAAATTGGTTAATCCGACTAAAAAAAGTTGATCCTCTACAATCAACAAATAAGCGGTGCTTTTACGGCTTCTCAATTTGGACGGTTTGCAATGTAAGCTCTGCTTCTAAAACTCCAACACGCGCACACATTTTCACGCACACAGTCACACTTTTGCTGTGTACTACACGAGAATTCACGAGATGCGTTGTATGAAAAATAAGCAAGTTATAGTAGTGCTTTTGCTCACATGGGAGCGCTGCTTGCGTGGTGAATCGGTGGCGCGTGTTCGCCGCTCGCTCCAACGAGTTAGTTCCATAAAAAAGTAATAGATGGCGCGGAATCGCATTATAAACACGGGAATTCAATGACGGATGTTAAATTAGATTCTTAAAATACCTAGCATGTTTTTTTTTAATCATTTAGAGGGACATGTATTTATGGGACTACAGGGTATGCAGAGCTTATTTGCATGTATGGAGTGCACGCCACTGCCCGCCCGTGATATTATTTCGTTTACAGCTTGTTTCTTTTTGCTCGGGCCGATGACGACGATGGCGTGATGTTAAATTAATTGCAAAAATAATTTTTGAAATCCGACTAGGAAGCTCCAGAGATTACCCCCATATAAACTTACAAACAAATTCCTCTTTATAATATTAGTATAGATTGTCAAACTGTCACCGCCTCTGTCTGATCTGAAGGAGTAATAGTGTTCTGTGGTCTGAACAACGTATTACCACAGATTTAATACAGATGGAACACTCTGCAGTTTAGGTATGAAGCTACAAGTACGCGGGGCAAATTCAGTAGGTTAGCAAGTATAAGAGTTACGCGATAGAAAGAGAGGCAACTTGTTGTTGAATATAACATATAGGTAATAAGCGTTTTGCGACCTGAATTGCACTTTATTGTGTACGGCAAGAGTCGCTTTTTATTTAAATGATTTTGTGGAGTGTCCCATCTTTATTAATCTGTGGCAGTACTAAGAAAACGAAGAAATGATGTTGGAAATGATAGAATACCTATATTTTAAGTTTTAAGTAAGTAGGTACCTACCATAGACTTATAAAAAAAGATGGACTCCGCGCCACGCATATCGAAAGTGAAGCACAGTAAGTATGCCGGACCGTTTGTACAAACACGCCTCGCGCACACATTTACATCATAGTATGCCGACCGGCCGCCATTACGTGACACGAGCGACGCCGTCTTTGCAGGTACTCAAATCATGCACACATAGATCGGTACGGTGCTTCACTTTCGATATTCGTGGCGCGGAGTCCATCTTTTTTTATAAGTCTATGGTACCTACTTAATTATTTTTTTTATGCAATGCATCTATTTGACTTTTGTTTAAGTTTTTTAAATGTAAGACAAGATTTTTATTCGATGACGAACTATAAATGTAGCGTTTATTGTTATTCGCATTATTTTACAATATTATAATACTTACTACTTATTGGATTATAATAAAATATTTATTTTATTCAATATCATGCGTTTCTCTTGATACATGTGTGTATATATTTCAATTATTTCATTTATACATAGGTACCTCTATACCGACAAGACCTAGGTACTTATCCTGGAACGTACCAAAAATAACTTTAGTCTGCAAACAAACATTATTGGACTACTCCATGTTATATACTTATATCTACGTATTTAACCTACTTGGTATACCTATTTCTGTTTTTCTTTTAAGTAAACTCATTTGAATGTTTTCCTATTACGTCATTGAGTTATGTCACAAATTCACAACTGCTGAAGCACTAAAAATATTTACGGGAATTTTATAAAATAGTTTGATTGTTATTACAAAAATGAAGAAATCTACTGACATACTTTCTTCAGAAAAGTCATCGGAAGATCTCGGAAACGTGTTTTCATTCAAGCGATATTTTATAAATAATTTAGATTCCTATCATGGAGAGTATTTATTAAAGGAAGTGTCGAAAGTCATAACCGAGAAGAATGCATCATCGGCACCTCCTTCAATGACTCTTATTGGAGAAGACGCAATTTTAGAACTTCCTGAGCCTGAACAGCCTTATGAAATTATAGGTAATTTGCTTACACCGTTCGCCTAAAGTATATTGTAGCAGGGATAAGCTTCCCCATTCCTTTCTCACGCCCTTAACCCCGTGGGGGTAGAGTATAAAGGTACCTAGTATGACACATCAAAAGGGATCAAGGTAAGGAAAATATGGCAATGCTTTTGATCTGGATATAAACTTTATGCCAGAATTCATCTTATTTAAAAAAAAAATATTGCCCCATTAAAATTAAATAAAAATGTCTAAGTACCTAAATAAAATGTTTTCCTATGTGTAGATCGACAAAGTACTCGGCTCCACTGTACTATCACACCCGCGCGTCCGAAACTCCACATTGGTGAATCATTTGGGTTAGGTTAGAATAGTGACCATTACCTCTATTGCTGGTGAATCATTTGGGTTAGGTTAGGTTAGAACAGTGACCCTTAACGCGACGAAGCGAGCGGTGCCGCGGCAGCGGCCGCCGAGCGTCATATCCCCTCTATTTTTGGTGAATAATTTGGGTTAGATGAGGCGGTGAATGTCTCGTATATTAAACGATGAAAGCCTCAGGGTCATTGACCTTGATTTCAAGGTCAATATGGTACTCGTACTGTATTTTTTTTTTCGGCGTCTATTATTTTGCGCACTTTGTTGTTTTCAATAATACACTAAAAAGGGTCTATTGTACCCAAAAAAAAAATAGCTAGTATATAAAATCGCCGGGTGCGTTTGTAAAGTGGTTCCTGCGATGTCGCTCTGCCACGCCGCCAGTAATCCGGTACAAGTCCAAAGTCGACTTATAACACTCTGCGTAGTGCCCAGAGCGATTGCGGCTCATCATTACTTCTCGGCTCAAAAGACGTCGTCTCCATATATATTTTTTTTGTATCCTGCTCAACGCAACAATCTGTCCTAAGACATTTGGCTGCTCCTTTGGTCGAATTATTCTGCAATTAGTCTTTGAAGCAGTGAGGAATTGTCCATTGACCACCCTCGCCTATTCTGTTGGAAATCGGTTTATTAGAGTTGGAACACTGTTCCTCCTCAGTCTTGTGTACCTATACAATACTTCCAGATCCCACTAAATCAGTAACCAGGGAGTTGACATGTTTGGTTAATTTTTTCGGGTAGTTTTGACTACGGGCAGCGATTTCTTGCTTCACTGTTTTGAGTGTCAGATCTTGCAGGATGTATTTATTATGTATGCATTTAGGGATGTTAAACATGGATCTGGTTTTGGTCTGAAACCTTTTCAGGATGTCAATTATTTAAATTTGGGGGTGTTAACAACTCTAAATATATATTTTGAACTAACACTCTATCGCACTTGAGCAACGACTGACAAAACGTCACATAAGTAGTGTGCGACAGAGATAACGCTCTACGAAGCCGAAATTAGCCGATTGTCTCTTTCCAAAGGTCGATGTGCAATATTTATCGCCGGGTACTGTACCTACCTACTAAAAAGTATCCGAGTTACAAAAAATATAATTAAAAACCCTGATTTTTAGTAACTACCAAAAACGTGCTTGATCCCTAGATACTTTTGGTGTGTGTATTAGACATTCTGTGCCCGTGGTTCATCTTACTACTAAATCACGCCAGAACGGCTGGACGGATCTTAATGAAATTTGGCACAGAGGATTATACACTGGACAGCAAATAAACCGGGCCACCCGCTACCTTGGAACTCTGATTCGATTTTCTCAAAAAGTATATAACTTACAACTATCAAAGTTATACCTACAAAAAGTGCGTTCCATGATTATTCAAATGAAAGGAAACTCATTGGCATTAATCAATTTTTTAAGTGTTTATTAAGGATTTTACAAAAAAGAGTCGTTTTCCAGTCATGTTAATCGTTAGTAATCATAAACTGAAAAAAAAAATTAAAGCCAGAAACAAAGAAAAAATTAAAAAGAAAGTTTTGGTTAGTATTCAGTATTCCCTCCCCTTGCTCGGATAACTGCCAGCATCCTCGTATTCATCGACCTCACGAGCCTGACGATGAAATCTTGAGGAATTACATTCCACTCCTCTTCAATTGCGATTCGCAGCTCTGGAAGCCCTGTTGGAGCAGGTACCCGGGCTCGAACCTGACGTTTCAGCTCATCCCATAAGTGTTCTATCGGATTCAAGTCCGGGCTTCGAGCTGGCCAGTCCATTGAACGAATGCCAACATCGCGTAGATACTGGGTCACCACTTGAGCAACATGAGGCCGTGCATTATCATGCATCAACTGCATATCTTGCCCGATATATCCTGCGTACGGAACCACATTGTCTGCGAGTATTTCAGTAATGTAGCGATGAGAAGTCAATCCACGTGTACGGCCCGTAGGTTCGATGAAAACTGACGCTGTATGTGCAGTTAACGAGATAGCGCCCCAGACCATTACAGATCCTCCTCCATAAGCAACAGTTTCCTCGATGCAACACTGAGAATAACGTTCTCCAGGACGACGATACACTCTCTGACGTCGATCACTTCCATGTAGACTCACCCTGGTCTCATCAGTGAAGAGTACATTACCCCACTGCTCTAACGTCCAATCTCTATGCTCTCGAGCAAATTCAAGTCGTGCTCGACGGTGGGCTACCGTTAATGCTGGGCCTGTTGCAGCTCTTTTTGGAGTCAGGTTCCGTTCTGCAAGTCTCCTTCTGACGGTATCTGAACTTATGACCACTTGGCGTACGTCACGCAGACTTTATTGGACTTGAACTGCGTTGAGGCGGCGATTTCGGAGAACAGTAAGTTGGATATAACGATCATCTGCCGCTGATGTAGCCCTAGGTCTGCCCGTACCTGGACGGCGATCGAATGCTCCAGTCTCTAAGTATCGTCTGTAAACTCGTTGCACCGAAGATCTGCTGATTCGAAGTCTCCGAGCGACCTCACGTTGCGCAACGTCTGCTTGAAGTAGTGCTACAGCTTGAGCTGCTTCCTGAGGTGTCGTATCCATTATTGACCGAAAAAAGTAGCAAAAATACACGCGTCTGAGCAAACGATGGACAAAAACTAAAGAAATGATAAGAAATATCCGACTACCCTCACTGTAGAAAAAATGAACGCTAATCGTGAACTCTAGTCGAAACAGAGCAAATCGTTAGCATTGTGTTTGTTGCTTGATTACAATGTGAGGTGACGGTACTTTAGAATAAATTTATAGTCATTTTAATAATCATGGAACGCTCTTTCTGTAGGTATAAATTGATAGTTGTTAATTTTATACTTTTTGAGAAAATCGAATCAGAGTTCCAAGGTAGCGGGTGGCCCGGTTTATTTGCTGTCCAGTGTATATAGTCTGGGATAGCACATAGGCTACTTTTTATTGAAATTCAAAAACTACCTACTTATTTCGTTTTCAAATGACGTACCTACCTACTAAAAAGTATCCGAGTTACAAAAAATATAATTAAAAACCCTGATTTTTAGTAATTATCAAAAACGTTCTTGATCCCTAGATACTTTGGGTGTGTGTATTAGACATTCTGTGCCCGTGGTTCATCTTACTACTAAATCACGTCAGAACGGCTGGGCGGATCTTAATGAAATTTGGCACAGAGGATTATAGTCTGGGATAGCAGATAGGCTACTTTTTATCCCGGAAAAATGTACAGTTCACGTGGGATTATTTCCGACTCCACGCGGGCGAAGCTGCTGGAAATTAATTGTTACTAAACCTTCTAGGGACTGTAACCAACCTAAAGATCAAGACTTTAGATAACGTGGCCAGGATTGTAACAAAAGAAGAATGTATACCGCTAATGCTGACGTGCGGCACTGTCGTATTGGATATCAGTTGCGATAGAGAAGAGCTTAGAATTGCAATGGAATACATGAAACGTAAGGAAATTTAATCTAATTCCCTAAGTTTTAAGTAAGTAGTTAGGTATAAGTAGATCGGTTAATTCGAAATTGCGCGCGCGCATCTTCACGGAACTGTATGAAAATATTGTAAGTGTGTACGTGTGTATCAATGGTAGGTAACCTTGGCCATCAGTGTTCACCTTGAGCTGGACTAGCGTATTACGGAGTTTCAATAGAATGCGAGCCCAGCATAGGCCTACTGGTTTTGTTACTACTGACGTGCGTCTACCGTACCTAAAGGGTCCCCGAAACTGGGCACGCCACAATTGCGGCGATAAGTCCCCTCTTTGAGGAGTGGTTAGAGAGGCGCCACGGCGTCCTCACCTTCCGCCTGACGCAGGTCCTCACCGGACACGGTTGTTTCGGGAGGTTCCTGTTTCGCATAAGGCGGGAGGAAACGCCCGGGTGTTACCATTGTGTGGATCGCCCGGAGGACACGGTGGAGCATACAGTGGAGGTCTGCCCGGCTTGGGCAGAGCAGAGCACCGCCGTGTTCTCACGGAGGCGATCGGCGGCGGCGATCTCTCGCGTCCGAGCCTGGGGGCCTACTCCCTAAGCACGAAACCCGTAGTTTCGGCCTTCGTTACGGGCGTTTCTTACTCCGTATCACCTACGGATGGATGATTGGTTCGGGGACCAAACGAAGTAAGAATGACAACATGATTTGCCAGTTGTCCCTACTCCCGATATGTTTTTGCCCGTCCGAAAAATTTAACTTTTACACATGTTTTGATGGATCATAATGTCAGACAGACGGATGAACGGACGGACGGAAAGACGGACTGACTTAGGGAGTAGGCCCCCTGGTCCAGGCCATGGTGCGGAGCGAGAGTGCATGGGAGGCCGTCACCTCCTGCGAAGCAGTGATGCTCGCGAAGGAGGAGGCGGAACGTGTGAGAGAGAGGCAACCTCACGGCCTCAATCGCCGCAGGAGACGCCCTGGGCGGCGGGAATCGCGGGGCGATTTCCGGCCACCGTAGGCGCGGGCCTGCGGACGGTGAGCAGCGGGTAGCTCGCCGTCCGGTAAGGACCAGGCCCGAGTCGACGGCGCGTTGTGTTCCACGCGCGCCTCAAAGAGATGTCAGCAAGTGACGGGGTCCAATAGGGCCGACGCCGCTGGGGTCGCGGGTTGTTTGAAGAAGATACCGCGGCCCTGGCATAGGCAACTGAAGGAACACGGGTGGGTTTTAGTCAGTAAAAGTCTGACACGCCCTTCCGCTCCACCCAGAGCGGGAGAAGTTATTTGATGATTTCCCACCCTCAAAAAAAAAAAAAAAAAGGGTCCCTGAAACGATCAATTGCAAATTGTCAATTTTTACGTGATAGATAGAATACCTACACGTTGATCGTCTACTGGGTACTAGGTAAGTGTAACTGAAGCAATTGACAATATTAGTACAATAGAAATTGATGACAATAATTGATTCATCGTTTCTGAGACCCCTTACGAACAATGGAGCCGCACGAAATTTTAAAGGGTAGTAGTAGTTGTATATACCTAGGTATAGGAGGAGCTCGTGGCTATTTCATAGGTAACAGCCGTACCTACGGGTCGATCTATCTGAGACTCCTTCGTGCCTCGAAAAGCACGGGACCCGGCTGTCATTCGTGGATCTTTGACAGTCGTTACGGGTCGTCAGAAGCCCGAAAGTCTGACAACCAGTCTTACCAGTTACTGGGCTGTGGAGGTCAGATAGGCAGTCGCTCCATGTAAAATAGGTAGGTACTGTTATTCAGCTGCATCCGGTTAGACTGGAAGCGGACCCCAACATATACCTAGTTAGGAAAAGGCTTGGCAGATTGATAGTAGAAAGTATATACCATATATCTCTTCAACTCGGCAAGGTGCCTATCGTTCGTGATCATTATAAATTGCATTCATATTCACATTCTGACAGTTCTGAAGCAATTGCTAGAAAAGCAAGCTCCGCCATCAAAGTCGGACCAAGACGATGCCGCGTCAAGCGCCTTCGGCGGCGCCGGCGACTTCAAGAAACGGTACTTGATACTGATATCCACTGTCATGACTTGGGCCTGCACCAAACCCTTGGATCCGGTAAGTATGTCCACATTTGTGAGAAATACATCTCCGTTGCTTTTGCAAAGGGTTTCACGAGTCGAGTGCTTTGTGTTATAGGTATCCTAATTCCTATGAATGGTGAGTCAGGAGTTCATGTATAATGTAGTTGTAGCTATTAAGTAGTAGGTACCTAGGTATATAATTATATGTATGTAGGTACTTATACCAGGATTACATAATGTAGTCATGCATAAGATGCGTGGGTTCTTAAGGCGCAACTATACGCCAATGACCTTGAGTGGTTAGCTTGCGCGTTCTGTGCTGAGCTCACGCGACGCGTCGTACGTCCAGCCAGTAATAGGACTCGCCCATCAAGGAGCGCTGTCCCAAATTAGACGCATTATTAATTTATTATACATAAAACAAAAGGCATTTTAATAAAACACGTATATTAAAAGATAAATAATTAAATTACCTTTAAAATGGTGAAGGTTTCATAAACATACGCTTGACAGTTTTTGCGTGATTCTCAGTTTTTATCTGCGTTAGACATAACTTTACAAATTAATTACACTATTTAATATAAACATAATCTAAAATATTCACATATTAAGTTATTAAGAAAATGCTCTAATTTAACATAATTATATTTTTTCCAAATCATTAACACTACTCGTTTAGACGTGATCTTCAGTTTAAAATTATCAAAAGTCAGATAGCGTCGCCTTAAGAGTAGGTACCTACCTATAAGTTATAGGGAGAATTCTACAGGCAAAAAACTACTTAAGTAATTATCAGATAGGAGGTACCCATAAAATGTATTTATTTCACTCTCTTCACAGGAATCTCCAGACATGCCTTTCGTCGAAACCGATTTCCGGAAAAGGAAGCCACATCCAAATTATAAGTTGCACTATGACGCTGAAAATGCAGTGATTGGTATCGCCAGAAAATATAGGTCGATAATCGGGTAAGTTCAAATTTAGTTATCCTACACTTTACTTTTGGTTTAATGGCGGTTAATGGCCAGAGATGTATGTTAACTACAGTACTTATACGAAGAACAATGCCGCAGTGCCCTATTTGTCTACTGACTGGATATTGGAATGAAATAGAGAGACCGAGTATCGAACTCAGTGGCGTGCTGTATCCAGAAGTAGGCTGTTATAGGCCGATGCCCGATGATGATGATCATAACATATACTGAGTCAAATTGAATTAGCTAGCGAGACTCCGCAGATACGATGGGTATCAATATCTAAACATGAAAAAACAGAAAAAAAAGTTTTGATGATGTTTTCAGGGTCAAGAACCGCAGGTTTTATGATTTGATTTACTTGAAGAAAAAATTATTGTAGAAAATCTGTATTTTTGTTATATCTGTGGCGGCATCTACATCGCCACATATGAACTACGCATCAATGACATGACGTCACGCAAACCTGCATCGCGCAATTAGAGTTTACCACGCAATTAGCATATATACAACGTCCCGACATCAACCGTCGGGCAGTAGCCCACCAGACACGACACCCGTCTGGTCGGAGGATCCTCCCTTTTCTATGGAGGATGAGTGAACTTTACACACTGTTCCTCATGCCTCTAAACTGGTGACCCCGACGTGTTCGTCAGCGCAGCCTTCGTGCAACTCCTTCAACGTGACGTCATCAGCTACACTTCCTCAAGCTTTCGAGCGGCGAGTCACACACAGCCAGCCAGCATCCACGGCTTCAACGGGTATCCTGGCCACAAGCATGCAGCGGACGCGCATTCCTGGTCATCACCTTCAGCCTCAACCTCAACACAGCGCTGTACACTCCGACTCACTGGAGCATAACGCAGCGCCACCCCGACTCACTGGGGTATCACCGCAGACAGTTCCGACTCACCGTGAACTATGCGGCACCCGGTTCCGACTCACTGGAACCACAACTGGCACTGGCAAGCATCGCAAGATACACGACTCAGCCCACTATCGACCTCCGGTCTCCGGAGTGGAGTGATGTGGCGGTGATCTACATCGCCACATATGAACTACGCATCAATGACATGACGTCACGCAAACCTGCATCGCGCAATTAGAGTTTACCACGCGATTAGCATATATATACAACGTCCCGACATCAACCGTCGGGCAGTAGCCCACCAGACACAACACCCGTCTGGTCGGAGGATCCTCCCTTTTCTATGGTGGATGAGTGAACTTTACACCCTGTTCCTCATGCCTCTAAATATCGATACCTACCCATCACGTGTCTGCGGAGTTTCGCAAATTTAATTCGACCGTGTATAACTATTTATCTACCTAGATACAACATAGTGAGCACTGAGCAGTAGCCTGTGGAAGCCTGCAGACCGATGAAGGCGATGATGTAATTTAATATTAGGTATATTTGTTAACAGAGCGCTGGTAATTGCTGCAGGAGTGACATACGGCGGCAAAGAAGACGTGCTTTTCTATTGGTTTCAAAAGGCTTGGGAGTGCGAGCGGATACTGCCTATTTTCGGCCGAGGAAATAATGCTGTTCCGTTGATGAACGTGGCGGACTTAGGACAGTGAGTATTGTGTGGATATTGTTTGTTCGTAAATAAAATTGTTGTCATATCAACTTATAGTAGATACGGTAAATAATTCTTTTCCCCTGTATACCATTGATATATTAGAGGAAGATGTGTTACGCGCCAACATCGCAATCTCTAAACCTGGTCTCGGTTCACGACTACATGCACCGAAACTCGCATATCTGCGATCACAGTCGCAAACCTACAGTTACTAATAGACAAGGACAAATAGGAGCTGGCGATGTCGAGCAAGCGAAATCGAGCTAATCGCCGAATGCTTATGATTCTGACATTGCATGTCTATCTCGCTCTCACAAACATGGCGAAGCAAACATAAAATATTACTTATTATAATTTTCAACAAATCTCGTGGAAGTTGTTTCTGATTTTTGAACTATTTGTGCAAATTTTGAAAACACACGAAGGCATTGTTGCTGCTTATTTAGACGATTACAGTAATTTTACTTAACGTAACGTACGACACAAACGCCAGTTCGATTGTGACTAAGGTCAATTGTGTGTGGTTAACTCAATTTATGCGGTCCACGTCGAGGAGCGTAAACCATATCTTCCTAATTTAAACATCAATGCTGTATACCGAAGGGTTTATCAAGAAGCCCAATTACCAGTAACCGTAACTACTGAGCGAACGCTACTGAGTTCGCTATTTAGTTAAGTAGGTAGTACCTACCTAGGTAGTTTAGGTAGCTAGGTTCCTAGTCAAACAGTTGTTAATATGTAGGTACTTACTTAAACGATACCAACATCCCTTCCAGAATTGTCCACAACCTACTTCTTGATTTCCCAAGGAAGCTTTACATATTGGCTGTAGAACAAAACATTACGAAACAAAGAGAAGTAAGCAACAATGCAGTTTGTTATCTCTTTAACAGAGTGTGGTATGTAGGTACTTGGCCTATGATAAATGCATTCCTGTTGCAGATAGTGAAGCCTCTTGGACGCACAGTTGGTTCTGGAATGTTCAAATGTATTCCACCTGAGGACGCTTTCTTGATTCCAGAAATTGATGTAAGGTGCTTCTTGTATCTTGTACCTAAATTGTTCGTAGCTAGGTTGGTAGGTACCTATCTAATTCTTAATTATTGCTTATAAAATTACAGCAAAGAATATACGATTTGATCACTCTTAATTTGAATATGGAGCCGACTTTCATCGTGGATACAATGGCGATACAGTGGGTCTCTGATTTGACCTTTGCGGAGAACGTGCCCGCACTTATGAAGCAATTTAAGAAAGAGAGGGGATTGAAACCTTTTAAGGTACTTAATAACAAAAGGTTTAGCTAACCTGTTGTGGTTGTGAGTTGATTACCGTTACAAGGTAAACCGCCGCTATAATGCACCAACATTCCCACAGATTGTCATATACGGGCCCCCAATTACCGGAAAAACGACTTTGGCAAAAAGTATTTGTGAAGCTTATGGCCTCGTCTACATCTCACCAGAAACCGTGGCTCAAGATTTGCTGGATGATTTAGTTAGTTATAATTATGTTTGTTCGGATGTGCTTCATACACATTACAGAATGTCATGGAACACAGATGGCTGTTCATAATACTCCGATAAACTTATTTATCAATAGCAACATGCCCATTGTAATTAATAGCTGGTGTGTCATTTTTCGAATAGCTAAGCGTTCGTTATTGCGCAGGGAAATTTCTCTAAATAATCGCACTTGGTACCTACCTACACACGGCCGTGTAGTAGGCCGTATGTCTAGGTACTGGGTAGGTATCCGATAATTGGCTAGGTATTTTAGTTAGAGCGGGAATACACATACCTGCAACTTGTACAAAACTATGCGAGTAGCTGGCATGCCATTATGACATTCACCAATCAGATTAAGTTATCGCACACAGCTTGCAAGCTACTTGCATACTTTTGTGCAAGTTACAGACATGTGTGTTCTTGCTCTTAGGTTACGTACAGACGCCAGCACATCAAGCTACTACAATCTGCCAAATTTCTTTAATATATTTCATCTTTATCGCTATAGAATTAGGTTCAAGGTTGATTGGGAAAATTTGCCGTTTCGGGTGGCTTGACCTGCTGGCGTCTGTACGTATGCCCGGTAGCATAATACACTGCTACGAGGATCTTTTGGCGCTCCCATGACGGTGACAGTGGGGCGCTGTTGGTATACATTTGTACAATTGTTTTGTGAAAATAATGTCACTTGAAATGTATATTAAAAAAACAAGATGGCGGCGCTTCCGATTTTGGCCACGCGCCGAAATAACCTTGTAGCACTATTTATACACCTGTCGCAGAAGTGGCGTATGAAACATTGGGAGGCCGGCGAAATGACTGCAATAGGCGTTCCTACTTTTGGAGAAGAGGAAGACGTCAACATGGCAGACGCTTACGACGACATTGACGAGGAGGACGGCTCGCAGGATCAAGCGAGACAAACTTTAGCTATCCTGCAGTCTGGTCGCCAGCTTGCCGATGAAGAAATTATGGCGTAAAATTTTATTAACATTTTCTTTAAATAAGAAATAGAACTAGAAACACCAGGGCACTAATTCCGATTACACAATTTTATCAAATTAAATTAAGACGGGATGGATGACGGTCGACGTAAATATCAAAATGGATTGAAGTTAAACCGGACAACTGCGAGTCGGGACTCGCTCACAAATGGTTCCGTACCACGGTACAATATTGAACACTACATAATTTAAAAAAATACTTAAGTTAAAAAAAAAAGTTTTCTTATATGCAATAGAAATACCTCAATCAGTGAAAATTTCAACTGTCTACCTATTACGGTTCATGAGATACAGCCCGCTGACAAACAGACGGACGGACAGCGGAGGCTTAGTAATAGGGTTCCGTTTGTATATTAAAACCCTAACTCCTAAGGCAATAGTCACTTGAAGAGTTAGTTGGCTACGTACGACTTCCTAGTAACTTTTGACGTTCAATTCAAAGCTCACATCACGCGGGTCGTGAGTTTTGAATTTAACGAGAAAAGGTCAACTGCAAATTCTTAACCTTGCATTTACATTAGCAGAGTATCTTAAAACTTTAGAAATACGTACTTACGCGAAATGTTTTATTCGATTTGAAACTCTCCAGATACTTGCGCCAGAAGTTGTTAAGTCGTGATGCTGTTAATAGAGGATGGGTGCTCGACGGGTTCCCAATGACGATAGCACAAGCTCAAGCGTGTAAGTCCTAGACATATTAACAATAACTTTGGCCCATGCTTTATGACAATCTGTTATTAAGTCAATTATTTCTGTATCTAGTATTTGATAAAGGCGAAGAACATGACTCTGATGTTGGAGAGGAAGCCGGTGAGGAACCCTTCGATGAAGATACCGATTTGTATAGCAATGTATTAAAAAAGATGTTGCCAGGTCAGGAGAATAAATTTTCTCTTTTTCCTTAAAAACACCCGCGTCCATCCTAACTTATCACAATGTTGTTGCAGACATTGTGGTGTCACTAGATGCTAACGACGATTTTATCTGCGATAAAGCTATGCGACAGCCTGAAGGATATTCTCGATTGGATGAAGAGTCAGTGCTGAAGCGATTGAGCGAATTTCGATCTGGTGATACCCGGGATTTTACTCCGCTCAACTTTTTTGACGAATTGGATATACATCCATTAGTAGTACCCGTTAAAGACCATTCGGATTATGCAATGAAGGGTCCATACGCTGCTGTAGCATTGCGAATGGGTCGTCCGTGCCGCTACGCAAAACTACTTGGTCAGTTGCAGGGATTCTTAAATATTGGTTATTCTGATTATACGCTCTATATACATTTCATGTATTAATTCCGCAGCACTTATTGAAGCCGCTGAAAAGAAAGAAAAAGTGGAAGTAGAAACTTTAAGAACCAAAGAAGCAAAAGCATTGAAAGAAATTGAGGATAAGTTGAAAGAAGAACGCGAAGAGAAAATGGAATATTGGGTTATTATTGACTTAAAGCAATTTTTCTTGAACTGCCTATCTTTTTTGAAATTAAATAAATAAAACTTGATATTCCTTTTTATAGACGGAATTATACGCATTGATGCGTGAGGAAGAGGAAGCAGCTTTGGCGGCCGCGAGCGAGCCCATGCGCAATTACTTAGTTCATCATATCTTCCCGACGCTAACTCCTGCTCTGCTTGAAGTTGCCAAATTACGCCCTGAAGATCCGATCGACTTTCTAGTAAGTAAATTTTGACTTTTGCATTGGTTATTATTTCAATACATGGTAAACCGTGAATCCTTGCTGACTTTTTGAATCTATGATTAGTTCTCAGCTGTTTCCATGTGTAGATACCATAGTAGGTAGGTACGTTACAAAATTGATTATAGAAATTATGTCAGTGTCACTCCGATAATAGTTTTAGTAATATTTTTTTATACTTGTTTGGAATATCATGCTACCGTGTAGCGTTAAATAGAAGAAGAGTTAAGAAATTATCTCCAAAATAATACACAAAATAAAATATTATATATATTATTATACCTACTGTACCTATTACAGTAGACGTCCGCAAGGCTCCGGCTTACTTTACCCAGACGGTTAATCTTGGGTGCCAAAAGACAAACGTTACCACAGACTGGATATTACAGTAGCCGTCCGCAAGGCTCCGGCTTACTTTACCCAGACGGTTAATCTTGGGTGCCAAAAGACAAACGTTACCACAGACTGGATATTACAGTAGCCGTCCGCAAGGCTCCGGCTTACTTTACCCAGACGATTAATCTTGGGTGCCAAAAGGTAGACGTAACCACAGACTGGACATTACAGTAGACGTCCGCAAGGCTCTGGCTTACTTTACCCAGACGGTTAATCTTGGGTGCCAAAAGATAGACGTTACCACAGACTGGATGTTACAGTAGACGTCCGCAACGCTCCGGCTTACTTTACCCAGACGGTTAATCTTGGGTGCCAAAAGACAAACGGTAACGTTTGTCTGACAGACTGGATGTTACAGTAGCCCAAGGCTCCGGCTTAC